>OY728150.1:1443801815-1446301815 GCA_963277665.1 Viscum album | reverse complement strand
CCAAAACAAGCTTTGAAAATGAAGTAGTTAGCACCCAAAAGATTGATTTTAATAAAAAAAAGTTTTTAAATTGGTAAAAGAAGTCATAAATAAAACATAAATGGTAGAATATATATATAATATTTTTTCAAAAGATGTGTAATAAATCTATATTTATTATATATTATTTTTGAATGTTAATGGGGATAGGGGATACTTGAGGTAAGGGATTTATATTTCAATCTTATTTTAATCGAGACTATTTATACTTTAATTTCCATTTAGGAAATTAGATGATAATTATCTGAAGAATACATTTAATTTTTTCTCCTATAATTATTTATTTACTATATAATTTTTCACTTTAATTTTCCTCAATTTAATTTCTTACAAATTAAAATAGTTTTTTAGGGGAAATCAACTTTATTTCTCTCTTCAATCAAAAATTTGTTTTCTTCCATATTCAATTTTTTTTTAAATCATTAAATAATGATTTTAATAATATTTTATGATTTATTAAACACATTTTTACCCTTTTATACAATTTAATAATTTTTTTATAAGTAAAATGCTTTTCATTTTCTAAATGATGTACTTTTTGACTTTTTATAAAAATATGAAATGAATGTTTTCTTTTATCTTATATGGAATGAACAGAATTTACCACCACCATGACCACCCAATAATTTGAATCTTTCAATACAAGTTTTTTAGAATAATTTTTGAAAAAAAAATTCCACCATATTTTTGTAAATTTTAAATTTTTTAAAGTAATTTTTGAATGAAATGTGTATTTTCCTCAAGAATGTTTTAAATGAAATTTTAATAGTATTTCTATTCATCAATGATAAAAAAACAACCATGTTAATTTTTTTATAGGGTATTTGATAAAATTATTACATCGCTATTATTTCTATGGATTTTATATGTTTATGATCTTGATATTTTTATCGAACACATTTTCATGGGTTGTGATACGATTTAATGAAATATGCAACCCATTTTATTTTCATGGGTTATGTAATGACAATATGATGGATGTTTTATAATATTTATTCCATATATATGTATGTTTTTCAATATATTATGGATGGGAACTATATCCTTTTCCAATGAATTGGGTATATTATTATATCTCATTATATAGTTATGGGAAGCAAGTCAAAGTGCTTGATCTATTATGGTGAACAAGTCAATATATATGATTCTTTATGGTAACAAAAGTCAATATCCTTGATCCACTATGGGAAAAGTTATTTATGCTTCATGTTATGGTCTTCGTAGTTAATCCTATCATATAAAATGATTTCTATTCTTATGATGGTTCCATGAATTTATAACATGGATTTATGGTTCCTGATTGGGTTATGTGGGTTTCTCATTCTTATGATCCATGCCATTTGAATTGCTAAAATTTTAGTCATAACACATGTTTGTTATATCACTAACATTTCATATGAACTTTTTATGTTTTTTCCATAATCTTATTCCTATTTTAATTTCTTATGATTTCATATGATCATAAATTGATATCTTCTATGATTACACTTAATAAGCATTTGATCTCACTCTTTTCTTATGTTTCCTCTCCCAAGGTTATGAAAAAAGTTGTAATTATGGTATTCCCATGAACAATACCATGTGGTAAGATCTTTGTGGGGGATTTTGATGATATTTCATGAAATAATAATTTTGTATATCTAGTATCAAAATAATTTAAACCTTTATGGTTATGGAGTGGATCAAAATGTGATGAATTGAATATCCAAATAAAACGATGTAGTTTAAATACAATAAAAGATCATATTGTTATTGTTTCCATCATAGTAGGGTATAGATAGTATTTAGATATTAATGTTATAAAAAATTCATGAAAAACCTGGGGATAGGTCTAATTATAGGATAAACTTCTAATGATTTTGAAATGATAAAGAAATACCTAGGTTAAATATATGTTTTCATAGTATAAGGTTTCAAATTTTAGACATTCTATATATTATTTTTTAGGACAATGTGATTTTAAACTATGATTATTGTTTTTCACAATGTTATATTTAGATTTATTCAATGGTTTGAACAAAAAATAATCATTCTAAATATGAATGTGATGGGAAATTCATTGATTTTCCATCTGAGGAAAAAAATATTGTGGGATATGGAATAAAAAATATTACTATTATTCTTACTCAACATTATTATGATATGAATCATTTCATGTTTTAAAATCAAAAAAAGAGGGAAAATCTTTTTGAAACTTTCAAGAGGAAACATCCAACATATTTTAGTAGATCCTCTAATCCACTGGTGGTTAAGCGATTGATCAAGACCAATGAGAAAATATTTTTTATTCTTCAATGCTTAGGATATGAAAAGTTTATCCAGTCTATTTATCATCTATAATGTGAATCAGATCAATAGTGTAATATTATTAAAAATATAAGGAAATAGGAAGACATTGAATCCATGGAATGGGATTATTTTAAGGGGATACTCTTAAATAAGTACTTTCCTTGTATTATAAGATCAATTGTGGAGAAATAATTTCTTGATATGAAGCAAAAGTATGATAAATACATTGTTACCTATAATGAAGATTTGAAAAGACTATGAAGATATTCATCTAGTTTAATTATCACCCCAGAAAGTAAAATTGATCGATTTTTTGGTGGATTAATACTAAGTCTCCAAAAGGAATTAGGTATTATATACTTGATTAGTTATGAATAAATCATGTGATTTGTACTCATGGTAGAAATGGAAATTGGTGATTCCCACCATTCCCATAGTTTGGATAAGAAGATGAAGATTGAGACCCATGAAATCTAAAATAAATAACATGGGGGAAATAAATTCTAGCCATTTATGTGCCATAAATTAGGTAAAAACATTGAGAGAAGTTATTTAATGAAACTATGTTGTTATTTAAATGTGGAAGGTCAGCTAACAATGTCTTTGAATGTCAAAATGGAGGGACTTTGATATTTAATGAAATGATGAACTAGAATATTCCAACTAAATCACCACACATACTCTAATAATTCAAATGTAGTGAATATAGTTATTTTTCCAAACACTTGAAAATATAAATTTTTTTGACAATTAGAATCAGTAAATTATTAATCCCAAATATAAAGGGAAATATCATGTAATCAAGAATTCAATAGTGGGTTACAAAAATATTGTACTGAAAGGTACACTTATTATAAACTCTATAAAAACTAATTTTGAATTTGATTCTAGATATACTCACTCTTTTATATATTAATGTTGGTGTGGGACATATGTTGAGGCATTCTAGGGAACCTATAATTGAATGAGATACATTTTTGGATAATACCCTACTGGGAACATGGCCCAAAGAGAGTTAGGGTTGGTTGGGGTGATGGTTTTGGAACTTATAGAGGCTTCTTATATATCCCATTTATCCGAGAATCAAATCCCATGTATTTTGGTTTGAAGTACCCATACCTATGGAGCCCCTATAAATGTTTTTATAATTTGTAATTAGGCCTTTTGAGAGGATTAAGTTTCTCCATAAATTTTTTTGGAGGATTACCTTTTGTTGGATACATGGCATTGTGGACCCATGCCTTTGAAGGTTATCTGAAGGAAGGTGAGAGGAAGATTAGAAATATATCATCTTCCAATACATGAATCTAACCATACAAATACAATGATCATAGAAAATATATAATCCCACATGATTCATTCTCATATGTGATAAAAATTGGAATCTGAATATTCAAAAAAGTGAAAAATCCTCCTTCCACTGGTGGAAGATGTCAAGGTGATGGGAGAAGAATAAAGGGCTTTGATGTGCCCATCTCCTCCCATTGTTATACCCTTGAGAGTCATGTATGACTACCTATATGGTACATCCCATGATTAAGTATATGTATGAAGGATTGAAGTATGATATTTCCAAAAATAAAAGGCTCTGGTAATACTCCGGGAGTTATTCCCTATTCTTGGTTACAAAGTAGAGAGGATGATACTACATTAACCCTCAAAGGGAAAAGAAAGTGTGATCCTTTCCCTCACTATCTGGAACCGGAAGTCCCCAGTCTCAGAGACAGCTATAAAAGGACATGGTACTAACCCTGGTATTAGAGAATGGTAAGTCCTTGAAATTTCCTCCAGGTTTGGGATCCTCTTGGTTGAGGGATTATATATCCACATGCACCCCTGGGACCCTACCTGTTAGGTTATACCAGTGCATGCAACCTCTAGCCGAAGGAATGTATAAACAAATGGGAGAAAATCTAGTGTGCCTTGAAATATGGTTTTAAAATTTTGTTCTTTTGATGGAGCCATCTATTTGGTTCCTCTCAAATAAAGGATTTAAATGAAGAAGGTCCTCGCCATTGATGGCATGAAATAGGGTGTGACAGGTGGATCACACAGGTGAAGGATGAGCGAGCCAAGGTGGTCTCGCATAGGGTAAAATTGGGATAACTATAATTACCTTGTGTAGGTAGGCATGTGTGAGATAAGGGTGTTTTGGAGATGGATATCTAGGGAAAGAAAACAAGGGTGATACTTTTATCTATACTCTAAGGGTATCCTCAGGGTTTTCTAGAAGAATCTATTACGAGCACCTATTTGGTATGGGAAATTCGATCTAGTACTTTTAAACATGGTGGGATAGGGTTCCTCACATAGGTGTCTCACATTTCAAACACTATAAGGAATTTAATTCCACTCTCTCTCTTAATTACCTATTCCCTCAGGTTTCAGATAGCTATGAGAAATGTTTTTGAGGGCCTGGGTGAAGGACATGGTCAAGAGAAGATTTGAGGGTTCTTCATTATTTCCCATCATTTCAAATGATGAGCCATATGGCCCTATTTATATGAAAATTTGGGACTCTAGGTGATGATATTGGAGTTCATATGGATTTCACGCAAGTTAATTCACAAGGGTTCCAGGCACGGTGCTTCTAGGTTTCCTGGATATCTAGGCATGTGTCGCATCACTGGATGCATAGGCCAGTCATTTGACCAATGCTGCTCTAGGGGGGACCTAAGAGAAGGGGGTTTTTTAAAAGATGAAACCCTTGTAAATCATTACTTGTATTATTTTTTATCCTTATTGTATTTTCCATTAATAACCTTTCATCCATGTAACAAAATGAAGTGTCCACACCACATTCAACACACCAAATCTTTTTTGATATAATGAACCAAACATCCTCAAAACACGTGATGTGGACTTAATTGGTTAATTTTTTAAATATGTAATTGAAATAAATAAAATAAATGAATTTATTTTATGTTATTAAACAAGTAAAATTTTCTAATGGAAGAAAATAATTTATACAATCATATTATACAAGATTTAATGTAAACACAAGGAAAGTCTGGACTTGAGTCTAGGATTTCTCATCTCAATTTTTATCCCTATGAGATATATTCTATATTTACCACTTGTCTTTATTGTATGGTTTAAATAAAACCCATTAAGTTATTTTAATATTTTTTTAATGATTTTTTTTATTTATGAATCCATATTAATTTCTCTATTTCATGAGGTTTCTATTCAGAGATTACCAAGTAGTAAAGGGCTTCATCTCAATTTTCCATTATTGAGGTCTATTTTAATATTTTGAACCTGATTTCATTGATATGGTTTATATAATTCTAATTTTATAGGTAATATCATGAATAAATTATAAATAATGGTATTTTAGATTTCAATTTTAATTAATTTATCCCATGGTATTTGAAGTTACTAAGAGGTAAATAATTTCATAACTCAATTTATTTTCATTGGGTTATACTGCTTCTTTGTTATATTTTATATTAACAGATTATGTGTTTAATTAATTATGAATATACTATGACATATCTACACTTATTTTATGTGTATTTACATTTCATACACATAATCAATTCACTTATTAAGTCTCACTACAACATTATGGTCCTTGTAAGGGTTTCTCATCACAAGTTGTCTTTGGACAAATGTTATGTTATGCACTTATTTTATTTTATGAGTTATATATGCTTCCCCTTTGAAATATTATATCCTGAATCATAATAAGATAAATATATTTAATTTCTCATTTTATTTTATTATTTCATGGGGCTTACGATTGAAGAGTAATATAATGGGAAATGCTTTGTGTTACAATCTCTATTTTAATCGGGACTGTTTATGCTTGAATTTATATTAATGGTAATTATTTAATAATTTTCTAATAATATATTTTAATTTCATTATCCTCATGTTATTCATATAATTTTAAATCAATAATACCATTTTCCTCTTTTTTTCAATAAAAATCATTTTCAAAAAGGTTTTTAAGAAAATATTACTCCATTTCTCTCTTTGGTCGAAAATTTTATTTCTTCAAAATCTATGTTTTATAGAAATGTTTTTGAAAATGTATTAATATTAATATTTAAATTCATTTTCACTTATAATGGTATTTAAAAAATATTAAAAGGAATCTTCTTTTTTTTTAAATAAAGAATTTTGTTATTTTTACTAAAAATATTAAAGGAATCTTTGTTTTAAAGTACTCGACATGAATGTAATTTTATGATCATATTACCAATAAATGTGTTCAATATTTCTTTATAATTTTCAAATTAAAATTTAAATTAAAAGTTTTTTACAATATTTTGTGAAATTTTAGTTTTAAAAATTGATTTTCAAAGTGAAAAGGGTATTTTTTCCCCAATAACATTTTAAATGTTATTTTAATGGTTTCTCCATTCATCAGTATAAAAAATCCTTGATGTTACATAACTACACTAGGTATATGTGGTATTGATTCCATATTTTTTATTTATTTTTATGGATTATTATATTGAGATGGATATAATTTCTTTTCCATCCTAAATAAATAAATGATTATTTGTATACCAAAAAGTGAAATATTCTAAATATTTTATTCATGATATAGTTCTTTGAAATTGTTTATGATTATGGGTGGTTATATTATAAAACAATTACAGGTGGTTTCATTATAAACTTTACTTATGTGTTACATTAGTAACCCAGGATGGGTGGTTCTGTGATAAACAAAGGATTAGTGGTTTCATGATAAACTAAGGATGAGTGGGTCTGTGATATCCCTCCAATGAATTGGGTAATCTATAGATGTAAATCAACCATAATGGTTATTATATTTTCAAGAGTGATATGAAGATAATGTTCCAGGATACCATTATGTATTATTTATAACTTATATAGGTTTTAAACATTTTCATTGATTAATATTGATATCACATTATTGAAATTAATGAATCCTTCCTTTATTAAATATTTATGCCTTTACAAATATTTAATAATATAGTTATGATGGGTAAGAGTTCTCTTATGGTATTATCATGCACATTTATTATTTCATCATATTCATATGATAATCATATTCTCGCTGATGACATTCAAGTGTAAATTTTTTTATTTTACCTTAATGAGCATTTGATCTAACCATTCTTATGTTTCCTTTTCTAAGGGTGATTAATAATGATGTTGAATTAAATATGTCCAGAAATATTTCAAATAGATAATGATAATATCTTAATATAAAATAATAAAAGATGTTTTAAGTGGTAGAAATTCTCATTTGAAGACATGGGGATTATTTATATAAGAATTTTTCTTAATGTTCAAAAAATTTAAAAAAAAGGTCCCTAGGTATGTGTATATTCCAATATTTCATTTTGATATTTTATTTTTTATACAGATAAAATTGGGTCACCTTCATTGAAATCAAATTCAAAAATGTAAAAAAAAAAATAGCACTGGATTAGAAAGTACAGGTTTTATGCTTTTAAAGTTTGTATAAGAGGAGGATTTAGATTACTTTAGAGATTATGATGTTCTTATGGTATTTTATAATAAGGTTTATGGAATATATCATGGATTTACAAGTTTAATGTTAATAATATGGTCAATTCCTAGATACCTTTTTTGAGTTTTCATGTCATGAAATATTTGGGTAATTAACGACACTTTAGAAGAGACTTTATTGGGTTAATGTATAAGTAATGCTTTGGATTATAATAAAGTATTAAATTACATTTTTTTTGAAATATTTTTTAAGTTATTGATTTTATTTTGGTGTTTTATTATCTTTCATATTGAGGTGATTTTTGGGAACATGTGTTTTATCATATAGATGACCATGGTATTGAAAAGTGACTTTATGACTAAAGTAATTAATGTTATTTTAGAAGATAGCTTTATTTCTGGGCTTGTTAGATGAATTGTATAATATAACCTTCTAGGTTAAAATTATTTAATGTTGAGTTTATTAATGAATATAGGTTCATTTATATATGGAATGATTTAGTTTTAACTTTGGTTATTACTGTTAAATTTTAAAGATTAATGTATTATTTTATCATATAAAGGTTTATTCATTTTGGGAATTATCTTTCTGGGTTTGAACCATTTTGGTTTTTCTAGGTCTTAATATAGTTTTAATATCATGATTATCCATTTTATGGTTATGTATTATTTTAAAAGTTGATTTTAGTGCATGTAGCATGAAAAAATCATCTTTAAAACTCATTGTTTGGAATAAAAGATGGGATTGTGGTGGAAATAGATTAAGGAAATTAATCTGAACTTATCATGTAATTTTATTTATATATTTTCATAGTAGAAATGGTAAGTAATATCTCAAACATAGGAAAATAATCTTGAAAAAAAAAATTCTGACTAGCATCATTTATGATGATGTCAATTCTCTTTTTCACACCTCTTTCGTTTAAGGATTTGTGGTTGTTTACGTTCTTATGACCATTCACTTTATTATAATTAGTGATCACTATAACTATACATCATTATTTGGACATTATTCTTTTATTCCCTATTAAAATATTCACTTCCCACCTATTTTATTCTATTTGTAAACCTATTATGTATTATTCTCGATGACATTAATACTTCATTTTCTATCTTATTAAGAGGATGTTATATAAAAACTTTTTACAATGTGGGTTTCTAAAAAAGATATTTTTGAATGTCTAACCATTTATTACCATGATAAAGTTAAATAAATTACGATTCTATTTATTAAAAGGTTTACGATGTAACACTCCTAGATTTTAAAATAAGAGCGTTATGCTTGATAGCAAATTCAACACGCAGCATCGAGCTTAAAGGATGCATGATATATGTAACCATAATAACATAGATATTCAATTGGATGATATGAATATTATTAAATAATTTCGGATATATATATATATATCCAAATAAATATAAATTATTTAAAAATTCATAATAAATAATCACAAAATTTTTAGTAAAGTAATTTTATTCTTTAAAGAAAATTATCGAAAAAATGAATTTCTTCAGAAAATATTTTAATTAATTTTTCAAAATTATATAAAATTTATTTGACAACATGAAATTAATTTCTTAAATAATAAAAAAAAATTAAATTTAGGTGAAATTTTATGATTTTTCAGAAAATATTGAGTTTTAACTAAAAAGTGAAAAATACTGATTTTTTTAAACTATCATTTATTCCCAATGAATTAATTTATATAAAAGAACCATTATGTTTTTAATAGGATTTCATGTAAAATTATTATTACTAATTAATAATTAATTCAGCTTATTAAATTTCAATTATATTTATATTATACTTATTATAAGTTTATTTTCGGTTTAAAAATGGTATTTTTTAAAACTGTTTAAAAGTGCACCATGTTTCTCAGTTTTAATTAATTAAAAAATTATAATGAGGAATAATATATATTATAATGATAATTATATATTATATATCAATAAATATTAATTAGAATTTATAAAATTATTATTATTATTCATATAGTTAATATAAAATAATATTTTACTTAAAAAACACACCTCTTGAAACACCACTTTTTCATTACGTCTACGGGTCAAGTTTTAAATTAAAATATTACAATTATCAAAATTTCAATTATTAAAATATATTCCATATTTTTATTCATCATAATTTATATTATCTAAAAAATAGGTTAATTTTTTACTATAATGAACAGTGAAAACAATAAAACTTAATTATAATGGATATGGTTAAAACAGGATTATTAGTTTCTAAACAATAATATATGGGTTAAAATAACCACAAAACTTGTCTAAAATATATTTCATGTACTTATTTTTACCATAAATTGTTTAATTATCAGTAATGTTCCATTTTTTAACCTTTTTCATCTGAAAAACATGGGTACATATTCTTCTTTTCAAAAATTAAAAGATTACCACTCATCTCACGTATAAAAAACCACACACTATCATCAGCTATTAACACCTTAAAATTCTTTCTTATCTAAAAATACCTATCGTAATCACGCCCTAACTTCCATCCCCATGATCTAGAGCCCATTTTTATCATAAATCTATCTTATTACGGATTTTGGTGCAAACCTATAGAGGATTCTTGAAAACGAGTATTGTTCTTAATTGAGTTATTTATTTTATTTATTATTCCACCTACTTAAAATCTTATTCAATTATTATTATATAATAAAATATATATATTTCTTATACTGAGATTCCATTATTTTAATTTCATGACCTAAATCTACTTCATATCCCATAAAATTGGATATGAAACGATCATTTTTGTATAAGGCAGACTACCGCCCCATGAACCAATGTCATTCGTTTTACATCATCACCTCTCACAGATTTTTATAATGATTGATTTAAAGTATATATATTATATTTTTAGAATATTTACACTTATGGAGCTATTATAACATACATAAATTCTTGATTTCCATTCCATCATGGATGCGATAATGTTGCTTATGTGTACGGTGAACTACGGCCTCGAGAAACGATGCGATTTGTTTGTCATCAATGATTTACATTGAAGGTAATTAGGATTGATTAAATGAATATATTTTATATAAATGACATTATTATGATATTAATTACATATTTACCATTCTGAAAAGATAATATATCATTTTATTTCTTTCAATGAAAAATGATAGTATTTTTCGTGCATACCTGTGGACTACCTCATCCACCAAGCGATGTGACTCATTATTTCATGACGAAATCACATGGATGATGTATATAAGTATATTTAAATAAAATATTGTATTTAAAATATTATGACCATTCATTAAAGGTAAATTAATATGTACCTTATTTCCATAATTGTCATTAAAAAATTCATGCGTTACTCATGCATATATAGGACCTACCGTCTCCATGATTTTAATATAGTTCATTTTTCATAACCATAATAAATTATTTATCTCAAAATTATAATTGATGAATAAATATTATAAATATTTAATTATTATTATTCTGTAGATGTTGAAACAATTACCACTCTGACCATGTTCAATGCGCCAAAATCCATTTTGAAATATGGAATCGAATGTCCTCAAAAAAACTAATGTTGACATAAATGATTAAGTATTTAAAAATGAAATTATAATAAATAAGATAAATGATTTTAGTGTAAGGTATTAAACTTATAAAATTATCTTAATAAATCAAATAATTTATATAATATTATTATAAAGGATTTAATGGACACACATGGAAAGCCTGGACTTGAGGTATGGGTTTCTGGTCTTACTTTTCATCTTTTTGAGAAATATGTGATATTAACCACTTGTTTATAGTCCATGGTGTATATACATCCCCTGAATTTAATTTATGATTCATTTCATGAAACTTATATATATTTATAAATCCATATGAGGTTCTCTCTTTCATGATATTTTGATCCAGACACTACCAAAGAAGTAAGTGAGTTCATCTCAATTTTCCTTTATCGAGGAATATTTTAATATTAATGACCTAATTTATTTTATATGGTGTATATATTGAAAATTTTACATGTAATATAATTCAACATTCATAAATAATGGTGTAATAAGTTTAAATTTGAATTAATTTATCCAAGGTGGTTTTAATTTGAAAGTTACCAAGAGGTAAAGAATTTCAAAAAATAATTTATTTTCATCGGGTTATATTACTACTTCATTTTCATTGATATTAAAAGATTATGTGTGTAGTGAATTATGATTATATTATTTTTCTTATTTCTAGTTTTCATATGTGGATTTAAATTTGATACACATAATAAATTCATTTATTAATTCTCATTTCAATGTTATGATTATTGTAAGGGTTTCTCATCTCAAATTGTCTTCTTTAAGACATATGTTTTGTTATACACCTCTCTTATTTAATGAGGTTTATCTACTAACCCATTGACATGTTATACCATGAAATTCTATTTTTTCAAGATATTTAATGTATCATTTTTATATATTCTTTTATGGGGCTTGTGATTAAAGAGTACTAAAATATATTTTTTAATAAGGATTTTTTATTCTTGAATTTACATTAAAAAGAACTATTTTATATTTATATAATACACCCCTTTCATTATATTATCCTCTTGTAATTGATGAAATTTTTTAGTATTAGTATCATTTTTCTATCATTATTATGAAAATAATTTAATAAAAAAATTTAATAAAATACAAAACCACTTATCTCTTTGGTCAAATATATTTTTTCTTCTAAATCCACGTTTTCAAACAAAGTTTTCAAAAAACATTTACTATGAATACTTAAAGTAATTCTTACCCATATTTTTATTTTAAAAAAATATTTTAAAAGGAATTTTTATTTATTTTTTTAAATAGGTCACCTTTTCAATTTTACCAAAAAATTTAAATGAATCACTATTTTAATATACTCAACTTGAACTGAATTTTTCACTTCCATTACCACTAAATGATTTTAGGATTCATATATAACATTAGAAGGATATTTTAAAAGAAAATTATTTTAACAATATTTTTTGGAATTTTTAGTTATTAAAAGTCATTTTCGAAGTGAAAGGGATATATTTTTCATGAATTTTTTTATGGGTATTTCAATGGTATTTCCATTAATCAACATAAAAAACTTGATGTTACATTCACATCACTAGATGGTTGGTTCCATGATAAACCAAAGATGTGGGGGGTCTGTCCTAACCCTCTAATTCATTGGGTACTACAAATATGGAAGTAAACCATTCTGTTTATTCAATTTTTAAGAGTGATATGAAGATAATGTTCCAAGAAACCAGTACATTTTATTTATACTTATTTTGGGTTTTATACATTTCCATCGATCAAGATTGACATCACATGACTCATGAATTATTGAATTACACAAATCATAGATTTTTAATTCTTTATAAATTACTATATATTTATTGATCTATGTTTTTTGGTTATAATATCAATTATTTTATGATCATGCACTTGGATTATGTCATTATAATATTATGATCATTCTATTCTCACTGATCACATTTAATTGTTAATGCTTATATTTACCCTTAATGAGTATTTAAACTCACCATTATTATGTTTCCATTTCCTTAAGTTATCAAGAATTATTTTCAATTAATTAAATATAGAATGTTTTCATATGTATTATGATGATAACGTAATGTGAATTAAAAAATCTAGCGTTAGTGGGAGAAATTCTCATTTAAAGGCATGGGTATTGCTTATATAACAGTTTGTCCTAATTCTATAAAACATAACATTGAAAAGTTACCTAGGTATGTTAGTGATCTAATATTTACTTTGTATTCTTTATGTTTTGGATGGAAAAATGGGACACCTTCATCAACATCAAATCAATAAATGTAAAGATCATGTTTTTAGCACCTGATATGGGGGTTCGGGTTCTGGGCTGTTGTAGTCGACTTCCTTTATTCATGTTAAAACCACTTGTATAATAATTATAAGTTAATTATACATATATTAAAAAATATAATCATATATACCATACTATATATGATTTCCCTATGACCTTTTATTACTCTTTTTTTTAAAACGCTTAATTATAATCATGTTTTAGTTAATGACTACTTCTTTTTTTATATATGTTTTGGTTTGGTATTTTTGGTCAATTTACTTCGATCATGCTTACATCATCTCAATATTTTTACCATGATATAAATATAATATAAATTGTATATGTATATATATATATATTAATCCATTATATTTAGAGATTAAATGTGAATTACACAGTCCATGGAGATGGTAGGTCGTACGTATGCATGAACATTGTTTCCTTTTTCGAAAAGGAAGAAATGAAATGGAGTTAAATAATATTTTAACTTTATAGAATAATTTTTAACTCATATATATAATATGTTCATTAAAACTATCCTTATTATATTCCATGTAAAGTGTAAGTGAAGAAAGAATTACATCACTTCACCAGGTGGTAATCTGTTGTACACATAATCAATCTTATTTTATTCCCACATAATGAAACGTAAAAAAGTAATATATAATATTATAATTCATAAATTATTATTAGGTTATAAATACAATATAAATATGTAAAATCTTTGATATTTATAACTATGAGAAGTGGTCATGGAAAACTAACTACATTGGTTTTCATGGAGGTAGTCTGTCTTACAAACTACATATAGTTTTTTGCACTTGATGGAAGATGAGATGGATGTCGGTAATTATATTAATATAATAAAATATTATTATAGAGGAGATAATTATGTTATTATATTTTCATGGTTGAATAATATTTAAATGAGTTATTGGAATAAACAAAATAAAAATGTATGGTTAAGGACTATACATCTTCTTTGAAGAACCCATATAAGATTACACCTAACTCCTTCTTATGTGGGCTTCTAAATAAAAATAAAGCCAATATGATTTTGGGACATAAGTAAGTAATGGATTTTTATAGGGAATTTCTGAACCAAAATGTTTGGAAATGTGAATAGGAGAATATGTTGTGACCTTTTATAAGTGGGGGATAGGACACACTTGAATTTTTTAAATGTAAATGGTGTGACGACATTTTAAACATTTCACAAGGAACTAAAATGGTTGATTCAAGATCCTTGTATGAGATAAGGGAGAAATGTAAATAGAAAATGGGTGTTAGATAATCTAAAGTCTCTTTTTTTACCAGTTTGAAACATAGAAATGTATTTTAAATCTTTATTTGATATATGGATAATTTTTAATTTCATGAATCAGAGTGAGGTATTAAGGATTTTAAGGTCCATAAATGATGTTTTTTTTATGTAAGTTATAATTTTGTGAAATTATGGGGTGTTTGGGTGATCATCAGATGAAGAATGGGCATGTCGGTATAATGGAAATAGCTACTGTAGGAAATTCATGTCGTGAATCCCATACAAAACGTCCTTTGTTTTGTGGCATGTGACTGGTGGATATAGGATGTGAAATATCTTGGGATTACCTGAGGAATTATTTATTTGTATTTGATTCACATCATGAATTTTTTTTTCATCGTGAAACCATTTGACAAAATTAATTATATTGAATTCCTTACAAAATTATAGTAGAGGCTTGGCCCCTAATTTTTTTTGGCATAGGAGGGAATCCGGATCAATAGAAACTCCTCCCTCTTTCATAGGGTGTTGTTTATATCCTCATTTTGGTGTTAAAATTTAGAAACATTGGATGCTTTAGATATCCCATGGTAATATCTTGAGTTTTCATTCATTTTTTCTTCATTTATCTCTCCATCTTAATTATTTTCTTCGTACGAGCTAATTCAACCTATTTTTTGGAAGTTTTTTTATTCTTATGATTTCACTAGATTTGAATTGATTTAAAGGATGATAATGGATTAGTGTGACTCCCTTGGTATAAATTAGTTGGTCTATGAATTTTCTCTTATATTTTTTCTTGTTTGAAAATGATGTTGTTGTGTAGAACACCAGAAATTCCCATGTTTCACCCTTAAAATTTTGATTTAATAATGTAGAAGTTAAGTCCTAGGATTAAATAACCATTATGCTTTAATTGAGCAATTGTATGTTGTTGACCTCAACTCAAACAACCACTTTGGGTGTGTTGATTTTATTATCATGACCTACTCTTTATCAAGGAGATCAAAACACCCTTTTTGGGTGATGATTTAAATGATTATGATTATAATTCCTTACACTCACACTCACTATTTGAGGTGTAATGATTAATCCCTCAAGTGTGGGATGATTAATTTAAATTAAGATATTTTGGAATGATAACCAACATGGCCCATTTTATAATAAAACCACCTATTAGGTTCACTATCTTCTTAGATGAAAGGGAATTTTAAATGGAAATATTTTAATGATGAATGGCATAAACCTTCCCATGGCATTCTTATTTTTATTATAAATGAATTTTTTTGAATGATGTGATTGAATTGAGTTGTGGAATTATTATAGACATGGATAGTTTGAGTTTAATGAAATTTAATTAATTAGGGAATGTTATCTCACAGAATACTTTTAGTTATTAGTAAATTTTATTGACTAAAAAGAATGATCACGAAAAAATGGTTTGGCATGGATACTTCCATGGCCTATGATATACCATTTCATTTAAGTTGAAAACTACTTATTAACAGCTCACCTGGCCTTTCTTATAAAAATTTTTGATACTTGGGCATGGAGTTCCTTATATATTGTGATACATGGGCATGGATTCTTTCATATATTATGATACGTTGTCATGGAGTCCCACATATATTTTGATACTTAGGCATGGTGTCCCATATATATTTTGATACTCTAGAATGGAGTCCCTTGTACTTGTGATACTTGTTAATGGTGTCCTTAATACTTTTGAAACTTGGGCATGGCGTACCTTATTCATTCTGATACTTGGGCACAACATCCATCAATATTACAAGAGACTTTAGTGACTAAGCTTGGATGCCTAATTTATGCCTCAAGTCCTATTATGCACTACATATCTATATATATATATGGCTATATATGTTACTTTATATAGTTCATATATAAATATATTAAAACATACATTCATACTTATATATACATGGGGACACATTATCTAGGATATCACAACTTTTTCCATATTAGGTATGGTCGAATAGGTTTCCTGGAGGATCCTAATCCTGACTCATTTAAATTTATTATTTTTTGCTACATTATTGATATACATAAACACTACTATATTTTATATTCTGAGAATAGATAACTTTATAAATTTTTTTTTATTTCCTAATAAGAATATATCTCAAACTATTGGGGACACCATTGAACTGGGGTACCGAAAAAGAACTCATAGTTTTATGACCAAGTTCTAGATTTGGATTACATGATGTTAATCTTGTATATGGGAGTTAGAAGCATGTTATTATGTTGGATCTCAGGATGATCATGGAGTTATCCTCTTGGAATTTATTAATTTTAGTATAAATGTACTATATTGTATTTCCTTTTATATGATTACTACTTGTAAATTGTATCATCACCTCGACATGCATGTATAGTTATATGTATTTTCAATTGGCCATATTTTACATTATTATTATCTTTTTATTCTAGAATTTTTCTTTTATACTACTGCCGATGTTGATCATTTCAGTATCAATTAAATCATTAGATTACTCTAATCAGGAGGGTATACTCTCCCCACCATATCATCATTATACCCTCACTGTTAGTCAGTATCCTCTAGAGTATGAGGAGGAATTCTTGAGGCCCAGTTTAAATTGGGCTTAAGGAACTGTTCTAAGTGGATCATGGGTCAGGATCCAATAAGTGGTATGTTTAGTGTTTTATTTTCCTTTGTCTTATTTTTTTTGGTTGGTTGATATGGTGCAAGGAATATGACAACACTTAGTAAATAGTCATGTCTAAGAGTGATCACCCCAATCATGGGGAAAATACCAAGTGTTCATGGAGGGGACTATTGTTTGTTATTATATCTGATTATGATTTCACCATAAGTGATTGGTGTAATTTTCACTGCTTATAGATTTATTAAATTTAATATATTTTACCCTTATACCAGTATGCCTAGAAAGTATCATTATATACACCCCTATAGGCACATAGTTATTCGCCTTCCATATATATTCCATGCCATTTTGATTTCACTACACTAGTGATATATTCCATGAGAGATATACCATAATTGTATGGTTTCTTACTTATGTAGTGTCTTACCCAGATATTTCCATGTTTTCTAGTATTTATCACTTTTATAGCATGCAACATTGTGATTTTGATATGTGGTTGGTTAAATAAAGTGTCATAATCGACCTAAACAGTGTTTTCTTGTATATATTGATGGTGGAATTCCATTTAACCAACTGATTTTGACATGTTTGAGCCAAGGACCATTAGTTTAATAGGAAGAAACATTTTATATGTGATTAAATGGGGAACCAATTGCAATTTATGATGTTTAGTGGCCCTTAAAATTTAGACTGGGTAACCCATATAATCAAATCATCACGTAAAAACTTATTAAATAATTAAAAGAATGAAAAAAACCTAGTTTCATCTAAATTAATACTAATTATAACTTATAAAGGAAAGTACATTTACAACTCAGAAATGTTTTCTTATAAAAATGATTCTACCTCTATCACTTTGGAAGATGACCCATATAACTAAATTCCTAAATGCCCAACTCAACACAAGTAGGTCAGTTGGGGAATTTTTCTTATGAGATAAACCCACTACGGGGGTAATTGAATCTTATAATAATTGACAGGACCCTCACAGGACACCTTTTTATTGATATGCCTTAATACTAAACAACATGGTGGTTTATTGATACAACACATTGATTTTTATTAAAATTTTCAATATCCATTTATATGTGTTTTTTATAAATATATGTCGTTGACTTACAAAATTGATCTTATTTAGTTAACAGAAACCTATTATCTTATTTTTAGTTGTACTTATATTATTTGTTAGTAAATTAAAATGACAAGTACCGCCTAAAGGATTTTTTCCACTATAAATATTAACTGAAATTTTCATTATCTAAGCCCAATTGCGAGAACCTAATGAATAAATAAAATGGATAAATGGAATCTATGTGATAAATTTCTTAATTATAACAGCATATCTATTAAAAATATTCTTAAAATAAAGTTTCATATAAATTTTCTATGTCACCTTGTGATGTTAACTAGATAAATTACCAATCACTTTTCCTTAGAGTTTATACTTCATATCCTTATATGTGAATTACTTAAATGGTTTAAAAACAATCTTAATACAGAGTTCATAGGTAAACTTTCATTTGAGGGTTAGTATTTATGTTTCTTTGCTAATTTATTTGGAACACGAGAAATTAAAGTTTTCTTATAGAATGATTCATCTGTCACTTTAACATAAATGATAGGTGATAGATCCACGTGAACTTTTCTGAATGACTCTAGTTTCAATATTTGATTCCTCATGTTAAAAAAAACAAATTGTTTCATAGTTCCTTCAGAAGAAAATTTATTGTTAAATGTTTTTATGAGTTATAAGATGTTAGGATCTATTTGGATGTCATTTGTTATGAGTGTGAATCTTAGTTATAAAATTTCAACCAGGTTGGATAGGTTTTTGTGCGATGAAATGACCCTTGTTAAGGGAATGATCATCGTGTATTTCTTGGTTTCAGTAGGTTATACAAGACTATGGAAAGGTCAATCACCTATTAGATTGTGACATATTTTCACCTTTCATAGATTCATCGTGTTGATGAGCATATTAATTAAAGATAAATGCACCGGTTACACAATAATGATATCATGTGGTAGTATGTGTTCATATATGTGGTACCCATCTAGTTGATAAAATGTCACAACAAACCATATTAGTTAGGTTGAAATCATTTAATCCCTAAACTATTGTGATTTTATCATAATACATCTCCAAGGTAAATTTACCAAACCATTAAAATAAATATAAATCGTCCTAACATTTGAGATGATGTTTTAAAAGGAATTTGTTTCATGACACCACTGGACATGTTGGTTATGATTTTATGACTGATGATATGATGTGAATATAAATATTTCAATAGAAGGGTCATGAATTTTTATGAAGGTTAATTTGATCTAGCACATTTATAAGTGGTGGGTTTCCTTATTTTTTCATGTTAGTGCTTAGTAACAACAAGTTTGACATGTCCTAGAACTGCAACCAGTGTTTAATGGAACGTGTTCCATTTAATGAGTTTTAATTCTCAGTAAACTTTGAATCGGACACTTTTAAGGTGGGGAGTCTCATACTGAATGGGTTTTATCATATCATTACAAGTAGAGGGAACACAACGTTATAGAACCAGTTAAAATTTTTCATCACTACTATTTAATTCCAATGCAGTGGTGAGTTCGAAATATGTTGGTGTTTGTGAGTCATCACGATGAAGAGTAGGTAACCTTTAAAACATTGTTAGTAAATGATGGACTTTGATGGTTTTTATTGTGACAAAATAGGATTATTTAGGAGTTAAAGGAATCTTATTTATTTAATGATGATGAATTAAAAGTTACAGGTAGACTCTTTTAGTGTAATTCATTCAGAAGTGGTTCGACTCTTCTTCTGAATGTGTGGTTGAATTTGATTAGTTAGAAACCATATTGGTCCCTTTATCATTAATATGATGGGATAACCTATGGTCTTATGCATAATAATTGATATCCTTTTAGTGTACTCTAGGATTACCAAATATTGTGCCCCCTATCTTGACATCATTCAAGGAACACTAAGAGAGCATTAGTTAAGCACTGAGATAAAGAAATAAGTAAGATCTTTTTTATCTCAGTGAATGGTCTCTTTTGAAGTTGCACTCTGAGAAAATTGTTAATCTTAGAGGTAGATGTTTCCTAAATGAAATTTTTATTCCCATAGAGGAAGTCCTTGGATGAACCCATCTATACTGGATTATTATTTGACTTGATCTTTGGGCAAGAACCATTGTTGGTCTCATTCATTATTTTTGATATGTGGATGTATTAACTATGTTCTGATATCTCACTTCTAAAAAATAGAGTATGGACAACATTGGATGATCTCCTTGTACTCTAGTAGATTATTCTGAGGTTACCCTAAACTTGTAGTTGGTCTCGGTTGATTTTAATTATAGTGTTTTTATTTAAGGTTGTTGGATTAGGTATAAAACCTTGTTCATTGTCTGGAATGACAGCATAAATGAATATTTGAGCTAGATATGTCACTAAAATATAGTTATGGGATTCAGTGAAAATTCTCAAGACAAACTTGAGTGATTTGGATAAAAGGAATTGGGATCTAGTTTTGAAATATTTTGGTTGTCTAATCCAAAAAAAATTCCAAATAGACAACTTGAAGTGGGTTCACTTGGTTTCCTTTTATTTCGTTCAATACATTTAGTGAGAACCACATTGGGAATATCTTCGGGATGAGGTGACCTTAGTGAAAATTTGTCCAGGACAATTCATTAAAAATTATCTTGACCAAGATAAATGATTTCAATTGGGATTCAATCATTCTATAGAATCGAGGATCCTGATGAGAGTGTTGTTAGAACACTAAGGGAATTCTTAAATAGTCAATTTTGATGGTTTATGTACTGTATCTTAGAGTTGGATATAAAATTGTAGAACGTATAGTGTGTAGTTCCATATGTGGGATGATATAAGAGATGAGGACAAGATAAAGTCTCTAGTCAGATGTTCTTGAGTAAGCATTGTCTCAGTTCCTCGATTTCGGAATGTGAGCATTTTGTTGACTTTTAATTTCTTATATATTGTACAAAAACAATTTATTTCTTGTTGGTGTTTTAGACGTTTAAAATAAAATTTGTCCATTTTAGTGAAATTTAAATGACCTAGGCAGGTTGTATGATGTATTGTTTTTTCCCCAAGGATTCTTAGGGTTGAGAAGTTCTATGGTGGGGAGGTTTCAACATCCCATGTTTTGGACCTAAATGAAATTTATAAAAGAATTTGAAATCCTCACCTGATAGAGGGATCATTATAAATTTAGAAAATTTGAGTTAGTTTATAAGGTATTGAAAATCCAAAAATAATGTTTTTGGATGTGTTTTATAATTTGGTGTATGTTTTAGGGTTCGGGTGAACATTGAAGGAATAATGGTCATGTCAGACTACTAGAAACAGCTTTTGCAAAAAATCCACGTCTTGAATCCCATTCATAATGTGAATTTATTTCACGGAATAAAACTGATAGATGCATGATGTGAAATCCCAGGGGGGATTTCCCAAATAATTCAAGACATGAATCCATTTCACTTCATGAATTTGGTTAACATCATGATACCAGTTCAATTCATGAATCATGAGGGATGCCATTTAAAAATGGGATATAATGGGATCAACCCCTCATTTCATCACAGACATTAGGGTTCTTGGATCATAATTTTTCATCCCCCTCAACTATAGTATCATGGATCTCCTCACTTCAATGTCTGAATCAAGCATTGTATGATACACTGGATAACCCTCTGTAAGATCTCGAGCCCTATTTATTCTTTCCTTCATTTATCTCTTAATATTTGATGATATATTTGTGTGACCTAATTCAATATATATTTAAGGTTTTTTTCAATTATCCAATTAATATTGATTAATCTCAAGTAAA
The DNA here is from genome assembly GCA_963277665.1 of Viscum album. Classification (NCBI taxonomy): domain Eukaryota; kingdom Viridiplantae; phylum Streptophyta; class Magnoliopsida; order Santalales; family Viscaceae; genus Viscum; species Viscum album. Next base: position 1,446,279,440 of record OY728150.1, on the reverse strand, counting down.
AGGATGATACTGGATGAGTGGGACTCCATTGGTATAAGGCATGTCGTCAATGGATTTTCCCTTAAAGTATTTTTTATTTACAAACTATGTTATTATGTCGCACACCTAAAATTACTGTGTGCCACCCTTAAAATGTTGAATTAATAATTTAGAAGTTAATTCCATAGATTAAATAAACTTTATGCTTGTAATAAACCCATTGGATGTTATCACCCTCAAACCAAACCACCCCTTCGGTGTGTTTCATTTATAACCATGACCTATGCTTCATAAAAAAGATTAAAAAACCCATTTTGGGTGATTTTTTAAATGATTATAATTATAATGTCTTTCTCTCTCGATCACTATTTTATTAGTGATGATTAATTCATCAATAAAGAGATGATTTATTTGAATTATGTGATTTTTGGCATGATAAACATCATGGACCATTATAGAATAAGACAACTTATGAGGTGAATAGTTATATTAGCTGAAAGGGGATTTTAAATGGGAATATTTAAATGATTAATTGCATAGAATTTTTCATGGGCCTTATGTTATTGTTATAAATGAAATATCATGAAAAATATGATTGAATTGAGTTATAGAATGATTATAAAAATGGTCAGTTTGAGTTTAATGAAATAAAGTACAGTAGGGAATGTTTTATCACATGGACTTCTTCGTTATTATAAATTATATTGAATAAAAGTAATGGTCATGGAAAATCATTTTGGCATGGATATTTTCATAGCCAATGATATAACTTTTCATGTAAGGTTCCAAAAGCTTATGAATAGTTCATATGGACCTTGTTATATGAATTTTATAATACTTGGGAAAGGAATACCTTATAAATTGTGATACTTATGCATGGTGTCCCCCATATATTTTGATACTCAAGCACGGAATCCCACATATATTGTGATAATTGGGTGTGGAATCCCTTATATATTATGATACTTGATCATGTAATCTAATAAAATTTTGATACTTGGGCATGGATTCCCTTATACTTGTGATACTTGGGAATGGAATCTATTTTGTATTATTATACTCAAGCATGGAATCTATTATTATTTGAGGAGACTTTAGTGACTAAACTTGGGTGACTCAGTGAAACCTCAGCTTCTGGATTACATTGCGTATGTATATATGTGGTTCTATATGTTAAAATATAGATAGTTCAAATATATATACATACTTTCATGCTTATATATAAATGGAAAAATCTCATTAGGTATATTCTGTATTTGGCCAAAGAAAGTATGGTCATCCATGTCTCTTTAAGGTACCTGAGCCCAATTCATTTTTGTATTTCAGCATTATTGATATACTTGTGCACTACCATATTTTATATTCATAGACTGGATAGCTTTATACACCATTTTTGGTCTCCTAAAATGTATATCTCACACCCTGTTCGAGCCTCCATTACACTTGGGTGCCTGAATAGACCACGTAGTTATAATATCATGTTCTTGATTCGACTTGATTGCTCTTATTATTTGATATGAGGGTTATGGGAACATTTCTAAGCTAAATATTAAGATTCTTATATAGTTAACCCCTTCATATTTTTTTATTTTTTTATTTGTAATTAGATACCTTATGTATTATAATTTTATTTCACTACTCTATTCTTTTTTTTACTAATTTATCTATTAATTGTTTCATTATATCTTACATTATTGTTTTACTTTGACCGTGAGGGTATAGTCTTTCCACTATACCATCATTAGACCCTCACTACTAGTTGACAACCTCTGGCATAAGGGGAACCACTCTTGAGGCCTTGAGGAAAACAATCTCAGGGAACCGTTCTAAGTGAGCCCTAGGTTGGGACACTAAAAATAAGTTTCTCGGTCGTCTTACCCATTATCATGTTATTAAGACCCCCTAAAAAATCATTTTAATCTCAACCATGGGAATTAATTTTTATTATTTTTACCATTTATTTTGACCAAAAATTAAGTTGACCATATTATATAAAATTAAATATTATTATTATAAATATAGATTACATTATGCTAAATTTAATTCATCTAAGGGGAAAATTTAATTAAAAATTAAACCTGAAGACACGATGAAAAATCAACATTCCAAAGAGAACATTTTCATAACTATAAAAAATTAATAAAAAATTTCAATATTTAATTTATTCTAATTACATAAATTTGATTAAAAAACATATAATTGAACTAATTTTTCTTTTTAAACATATTAAAATAGACTGGTGCTTTTAAATTCTTTAAAAAGGCAATTTGAAATAAAAATTATTTTTTTTTACTATTCTCGAAGAAATTACTCTTTTAAGAAAATCATAAAAATCACTCAAAGATAATTTTGGAATTTATATTTAAATAAAATAATGTTTATCTTATAAAAAAAATTATACATTTGAGGAAAAAATTAATTTTATTATATGTGTCTCACAAAAATACATTTTCGAAAAAATACAATTTTTAAGCATAAAACTGGATTTATTATTATCCCATGTTTAGTAAAAAATAGTATATTAATGATAAAATATTTTATTAAATATATAATATTTAAATTTAATTAAAATTAATTACCAATAGTGGAAAATTTATTTTATTATGTTAAAAAACATCATGTGCCTCAAAAAAATTTAAGAAAATATATTTCATTTATTTTGAAATGATTTTAATTTTTAGAACTAATTAGTTGATAGCTGGTGAATTTATTTCATATATGTTTTAATAATATAATTTTTATAATTTCATTATTCCTTTTTCACACCCACCTATTTGATGCCTAGGTTAAAACGATCACATTTAAATATTTTAATTTTATATCATGGTTCATTTAAACTCCGTTTTATCTGTAAAATAAGATATTGAATAAATTTATATTTATTTGAAAAAAAAATTAAAATATTAGAGAGTTACATTATAACCCCATAAATAAATTTTACCATTTAAATCTGAACATGATATATATAATCAAGGGATTGACACTTGAAAATTACATCATGGAAACCCCGCATCACAAAAATGGTCAATAATACTTCTTATTGAAAATAGGGAAAGTAAATTAGGAATGTCATCTGGGATAACAAAAAACTAGGTTTTAAAATATTATAACACTATTAAAAAGTGAAAATATGCATAAGGAATGTAATATTAACGTCAAGACACAAATACAGGGCCACGGAGAGAGTGGTCATGAGAAAGTTAACCGCCAAAAAACCATAAATCTATTATAATTTAAAATACCATTAATTCATCAGAAATGAAGGTAATTATATAAATTTTTTATTTCGAGATTCATTAAGTAATGATGAGTCATTTTTATGAAAAATATATTATTTCTTTATCCCATTCCATTTCATAAGCACAATCTCATCCTTTTAGTTGTACTTTGATCAATTTCCACCTCATCTCTTACTCTAAGAAATTAAGATTAATTTTTCATTAATAAAGCACATAACAGATCATAAGATCCATAAAATAATGATAATCCAATCCTTATATCTCTAGTTATCATCGAGATCAAAATGGGTATCAAAAGTTATCCAATATGGATAAATCATCATATGATGAAATAATGTATTAATCTCTAAAGCATTATCCAAAGTTCATGTAAAACCATCACATAAATGTTTAAACTTAAGACCCATCCAAAATCTAAAAAAAATTATAAATAAGTTCAATAAATTTCTAAAATTAACCTAACATTAATCCAAATAATATCCTAAAGTGTCTTTTAATTGTCATATAACAAATATGTGAATTACTTGATCATAAAAACTCTCAAAACATGATAATAACTTAAATTAACATAAAAAATCAATGAAAACATACATGATTCTACATTCCTTAAATAAAACCACAAATCAATTAATATATTACCAAAATCCAAAAGGTTGTAAATTATTTCAATTATAACATAAACCACTTTGAAAATCATTAATCAGTTCCAATGTCATCAATACTATCAAATTTAATTTATGCATATCAATCATCTCTTTATCTAAATTAAACACCCTTGTCTCAATATCAAGAATATATTAAGGGTTATCTCTCATTAATCATTTGTTTTCCATAAAAATAATATTTCCATTTAAACAATTTTCATGGTCATCAACACCATTCAACATATTCTTGAAAATCCTTAATGAAATAATTCTATATAAAAATACATATATGTTTGTTGATTCATATAACATAATTCTTGAATTTAAATATTTAAAATATTCAGTCATTCAACTTTATTCTTAAACCATTAACTGGGATTTATCATCTTAGTCATTAATACTAATTTCCTATAATATGAAATATGAATCTTGTCTTATTATTAATCAACCACAATTTAATAATGCTTGTTATGTTTAACATAAAAAATTCTATTATGATAGCTCATACCATTCACATTTCATTCATAGTCTCTCCATGATCATCAGTAAAACCACTACTCTTACAACATCTCTAATTTCTACATGAGTATTCCCCCTCGTAAATTTATTTACATAATTCTCATACTTTACCCATTTAAAACATTAAAAAATTAATGACACTTTATGGAGACCATTTTTTATCATCTATTTTGTTAATATAATATTTCATTTTTCATCATAACTAACGTTATTTGTTTTCTTCTTTTACGCACACAAAATATCTTTCTATTTATCTGAGACAATCACTTGTATGATTATTCTCATATTCTCGACATATAGTAAACTAGATATTCTTTTTTTACGGTCTCCACAACCTGAGCTCTTATTGAACTCTATCCATATCTTCATTGGTGAATCTAATATGTGGTTAAAGTTCAATTTATTTATGTTATATCATGATAATTGATTAGGTATAATCATGATATATTTTACTCCATTCATCATCCTATTAGTTTCCTCATTAACAGGTTGTATATAACATGTAATGTTCACCCAGTTCCTTCTAGTTACACAATTGACTAAAACCAATAAATATTTTGTGATAAACAATTATCATAGTAGAAAATTACATAATCAAGAGTGAAAAATAATTTATTATATTTCATAAAACATGACACCATCCTTTAATTTTATGACACCTTAGGATTACTATGGTACATTCATTGTCATTATTTAAATCCATTATAATGGTTCCTAAATAGTTTGGTAAATTAAAAGGAATATCCCCACGTGAGAGTTAAATATTGTGTGAAAAAATTCACATTCTCATGTATAATGTGATGATTGAGTGCAGATCAATGGACCCATTTTAGAGTTATTGCCCATAGGTATGATAATACTAGATAAACATCCACATATCGTATCCATAAAGGGATGTAATTTCTTGGAAAACACTCTCTGAATCCTTCACAAAAACTCGATGAAATTTTTTATACCTTGACTTATCCTTATTATTATCATTAGAAATATCCTTAGGGATCTGACTAAAGTTTTCTCATCTATGTTTCCAATGGGTAAATAAAACTTTTCTCTAATACCTATTATAACAACCCTATATTTTCACACATAAATATTACATCTCTTTAGATGAATATTACCAAAATTTTAAATATGCATGCTCAAAGATTATAGTGGTTTAGTGTCTTTAAAGACTAATTATAAAATTATCTTATTTATTTAAATAACATTAATATATCCAATAAAAATCTTCCCATTTAGTACCCTTCATATACATACCCTATAAAAAACATTCTTCATAGCCAAGGGAAAGTAAACATAATAAAGTGTGAGCTCAGAATCTCAATAAGAGTAAACATGGATGATATCAATCGATGATCATCTGAATGTATAAGATAAGGATAATGGTGTGGAGAGATATTGTAAGGTTAATACAGTTGAGTGTAAGGTTAGGATGGGATCCCCATTTTGAGCCTCTGAGTGGCATCCTTCCCTCGACTCCTCGCTGCTAGGGTTTTATGCGTGTTCTCTGTAGGGGGAGGCTAGCATGTCGCTCTCTGGCATCATCTCCCCCATCTCCCTTCCTTCTTATGGCCTCGGCCTCTCTTGGTGTTCTCTCTTGTGGTGGTGTTTTTCCTCTTTCTCTGTTGTATGTTTGTTTTTCGATTGGCAGCGACCTTATTAGATGGGGTTGGTGGATCTGTTGCAGGTGACCCTCTCTGTTGAAACCTCGACCTGATTTATCACTGATCTGGCCTTTAGATCCTATGTGGCTCTCCTTGTTGGTTCGTTGTGGTGGTTTCTCTGAGGCTTTGGGTTTTTCAGGTCTTCTTGTCTTCGGGGTCCCAGGAGGCGAGTCTTATGCTGGAGTTCTTTGTTGGAGGTTGTTGTGTGTGGTGCTTGTGGTTCTGGTGGTCGTCTATCCACTAAATCCCTGTATGATCCTTTCGCTACTCTGGCTTCACACTCCTCTCACCACTCGCCCTGTCGGTCAGCCATGTGGGATGCAAGAAAGCTCTAGGATGTGCGTTTGTTCGGCCTTGGTGTCCCAGAAGACGGCCCCAACTCCTCTCCCATGATGCGGTGGTTCTCGGTTGATGGTTCTCTTCGAGGTTGGTGATGTATTGAGGTTTTTTTCTCTTCATGTTTCGCAGATCGTTTTGCTCTGGTGTGTGTCTTTTGGTTGGCATCATTGTCGTTGTTTGTGGTGGCAACGTGTCTATTTTTTGTTGTTCTGGTGGCGACGTCTATGGTCGTTTGGCGGACGGTGGATCGTCATTCATAGTTTTTTTGGCGTCGAAGGTGTTGGTCGTTGTTTGAGTCAGGTGTTGCCGAGGCGTGGTGGAAGAATTACGTGAGGATGCATTGCTGTTGATGATGTGATTTTCTGGAGTCGTGATGATGGCGGGTGGTGGGTTTCTCAGACAGTGTGGGGCTCTTCTTAGTTGGACGTCAAAGAAGTGGACGCTGGTGACAAGCGATGTGGACTGTGATGCCAGTGATGGATGCGCTGGCGATGCCGGTGAGGAAGCTCTGGAGACGACGACATTGGTGGTTCTGATAAGCAAGATGATGAATGTAATTGGATGATGATTACAATGTTTGCTTGAATTGAGTTGGGAGAGCGATTCAGTGTCTACGCGACTTGAGGTGGAACTTGGTTCAATTCTCAATGATGACGGGTGACAAATGGATTGGAAAGTGGAAAGCGGTTTATGTTTTTGAATTCTTAATTTGAAAACTTTAGCTTTGGAGAAGGCGAGATGTGAGTTTTTGAATTTTTTGATGTACGGTTACGACTTTTCCTTAAAGTGGCTATAAGAAAATATCATAAAAAAGATTTGGAGAATGGTATCATATTATGAATATAAACTAAAAGTTCATTCCTCATATATCATGGATTATAAGTATAATCAATGGCATAAAACAATACCATTTCAAAATAAATGAAGCATAAGGGGGAGAAATCATCATAAATAAATCTGAAACCGTATGTTCATTTCATATAAGTGTCGAACCTTAATACGTATAAAAACCATTTAATATGTAAAAGTAAACATATAAGACCATAAAATCATAATGGATTAAGAAAAAACACTTGTTTCCCATTTCATAATAGATTATGAATCATCACTTGTTTCTCATATTAGATCAATCACATCAGCATATTTCCCATCGAGGATTAATCACATCAGCTTGTTTCCCACCAATATCTCTTGATATATAGAACTTTACCCAATTTATTAGAGGGAGATAGAGGTCCCTCCTATATCATAATGAAAATCATACAAATGTTTTCTATAAAAATAATTCATCATATTATAACCCTTGAAAAGAAAAGGTTTTCAGAAACATGCCATCATAGAATAACCCATATAAAGTAAATGGGTCTCATAATAATCTCAAAAATTTATAATAACATAACCAGTGGAAAAGGAAGGGGCTTCAAAATAATCGTTATTTTAAAATAAATGACATAAACCATCAAAATAAAAATAATTATTGTACCATTTTATAATATCCTTAGTAAAAAATAAGTAACATCAAAAGATGTCGTCTTTGATGAATATAAATTAAATAAAATATCATTAAAAAAATTTTGAATAAAATATCATCTTAAATTTGAAAATTACCATTTCAAAACTAAATGTTCAATAAAAATTTGAAAATCTGTTTATTTTAAAATAACCTTTGAAAATTACGAATTAATATTTAAAACATTTTGAGGTTATCATGGTGTGAAAATCCATTCATTTTATACACATTTTTTTGTTCTTCAGTCGGTGGTCTCTCCAAGAGATTTGGAGATGGTATGTTCTCGTTTGGCTTTGGGATTTAGTTTCTTCGTCGTTTGGAACCCTCGGCTATCCAAATCCCTGCTCTGGTTTCAATATCCTCTACTCCTTTCCTAGTCGGACCTTGAGTGGTGCTAATATTAAGACTTTGGGATGTGGGAATTGGCAACTGATGTTGGTTTCTCTACCTCTACGACGTTGGTGATTTTGGAATCGGTATCTGTATTCAATTTGTTTATGTTTTTTGGGTTTTGTTTACTGTTCCCTTCTAAAATCAGTGGCGAAGGATGTTTGTTCTTCCGATGAGTGTTCGTTCTCTTTTTGTGGGATATGGGCAATGATTTCTTGATGTTTGCTGGGTTGTTCTTCTTTGGATCCATTTTTTGTGAAGGTTTTTTATGCTTGCTTGCGTAAGTTCCTTCTGGTTGTGGTGATTTCCTGGTCGGTTCTCCCTTTAGTCTTCAGCTCTAGCGGTCCGCTGGTGTCTATGTCGATGACGACGGTGGCGTAACTTGGTGATGATGGTGGATGGCAGTGATGTGACTCCAGTTGACATGGTGACTCTCAGATCGAGGCCTCCTCGGGTTTGGTGTTGGTTTTTGAATTTCAAACTTGTTTTAAGCTTGTAGTAACTTTGGATTTCCGCATGTTGTATGTGGTTACCGCTTTTCCTTAGAGCGTCATCTAGAAAATAAAAAAAGAAATTTCAGTCAGTCATACACATTAAAACAATGAATCCTTTCACATTTTAGGTAATATAAAAAGGAGACTTGTTTGGAAAATGAAATGAAGATTACATTAAAACAATTTTTCAAAATTTAAAAAATGGGTAAATATGAATTTAAACAATTATAGAATAATCCTAAACAAATTCTGGAAAACGTTTTTTGAAAACATGGATATGTAAGAAAAATAGTTTTTGACATAAGAGAAAAATAATTTTGGTTTTTCCTTAAAAATGTTATTTGAGGATATTTGGTAAATAAATAGAGGAAAATGAAATAAATATATGTAATTTAAACAAATATGCATAGGGGAAGAAAATTCATGAGTTTATTGAAAGGTACATCATAATATCTCATCATTAGAAGCATATGATAAACAATCCTGATAAACAATGAGGTGATAAAATTAAACGTTTACCACATTGGTGTCTTTTTAATCATAATTACCATGAAAGAAAGACCATTATATGGATATTAATATCCAATTATTATCATTATATGTATCATAAGATACATTCATGGATGGTATATAAACTATAAAAGAAACAAGTGGGGAATATGGCATGTTTCCCATAAAAGTAAAAGAGAGACAAAAATCCCTCACAAAATAGGTCATGGGTGGAAGTTAGGAAATAGGATAAATCAATATGGGGACTGTTTGGATGGAAACATATTTATGTCTGGTGATAGGATGGAGACTAGTTAAAGGGTGTATTTAGGCCTTGGTTGTTGGAAAATCAGTGGTGGTATGGGATGCCGACTGGTGTGAGGTTCTTGGGTACCATTGGCTACCAGTTGTATGGGATGAAGATGATGAGAGCTCTTATTGATGAAATGAGGACTGACCCATCCATTGATGAAAATTATGGGAGATCATGATTGTGGTGGTGATTACGTTGAAGGGAATAGTGACATCCTTATGAAATTAGTGACGACAGTCTACAGCTATTGGTGTTTCATTCAATATGGCGTCACCAGGTGGAGATTTTTCGGCTAGCCTCATTAATGTCATTGGGTGTGAGTATTATTTATTATTGGTAGTTGTTGGATAGTTTCATGGTGGAACTATCAATGAATATTTTTTGCGTGTTATGATTTTGGATTTCTAGCTTTGTGAAATGTAGGCCCTCTGTCCATGTTGGTAATGTATGTTCATATTTAATTTTCTAATCAATTTTATGGGTTCAGGGATTTGGGTTACCCAATCCATGATTAGAATTATACTAGTATTATAGGATCATACTAATATTTATCATACAATATATGATTTAGTTACAAACTTTTATTGCATGGTTATTAATAATTCATTGTATAAATCATTTTTTGTATATTAACTACTTCATTTTTCATATATATTTTGGTCCTTTTAATTTTACCATGGTTCTTAATAATAGGTAGATTGAATTTCAATTGCATGATAAATTAATTTTGAAGATAAAGAAAATCACAAAAATTTGATTTTTGATGAAAAATGGGAAGAATGCATCAGGGATGTGGATTTTTTAAAGGTTGTTATTAAATCAATTCTCTTATCAGTTTGGGTTGTCCATGACAAATAAAATATCTGGGTTATGAATGTAAAAGAACTCCCATCTTCTGGTGAGTTTTTTTAAAATCAATAGAAACTAATTCCTTGGATTGGAATTCAATTTTTATTAATTTTATTAATTGCAGTACTTTTGAGATGATAAGCACATCCAATGATCATGGATTTTCTTAATAGTAATACCTCAAAAGAAACCTAGAAATCTTGTTATTGGTTTAATATGATATTTCTAGAAATATATAGAAAGTATTATTAAGGAATTATGAGAGAAGAATGAATAACACAATTATAATATAACAATTGACAAAATACAACACATAATCATCCACAGCCCCATCACATAGGGTGTTCAGCTACTCATGGAGTAGCTAGTAACTAAACCACTTGTTATACATGAATTAAACAGGGCAAAAACATTGGATTAAAGATCATTGAGGAGGTAGCAGCAGAACCTCCTTTCTTCTCTTCTCTCCTTATCTTCTTGGGCATCTCCGGAATTTTCCCCCTTGGTCTGTCTTTGAATGATTTTCTCCCAAACATGGAGAGCCTACCCTCCTTTTATCGTTTTTATGAATGCATGGCTCATACATGAAATTACATGTCATGTACCCTATTCAACATGGTTTGGACCTCTTTTCTCTACTGGTGGGTGAGTTACCACGCCACCTTTGACTTGGAACATGGTGTCTCTTGGTAGGTGGAGATACACTGTGTGTACTGCCACCCAACATGGCATGTAATATCAACCATCAGCCACCAACCACTTCTATAAGGTACTACATGGTGTGTATGTGGGAATCACACAGCGTGTAGGTTTTGTCTGGGAACATGGGCATGTATCCAGCCTTCCCAATCTGTGTTATGGAAATAGTACATAGCGTGTGTAATAAGTACACGCCGTGTATATTTTAATTTTGGTTCTGTACTTTCTAGATTTGTGACTTTGGATGTAAAAAACCTGAAAATCATCATAATCAGTAATATAAAGAATGTGATCAACAAAATTATTGATATTTGTTAAAAAATGTATTATGATCGTTAATATATATGAAAAAGTGTACACAAATCGGGCAGATCAAATTCCCCCACACTTATTCATTTGCTTTTCCTCAAGAAATATCTCAACATCAAATCAATAGAATCCATACTCTAAAAAGGGAATAACTAAACTAATTATTATAAAAAATACTATATCCATAGAGAAATATTTTAAAAGGAACAAAACATATTTCAATTCCAATGATATTCTAATCATGCATCGTATATATTTTAATTAAAAAATTACATCCCCTTTCATTCAGATTATTTAACATTCCATAAATTAACATTCCACTTGAGGATTTCACTCACCAAAAAGTACGACACTCTTCACTCAAGATCATTTAATCATAGTTATGCTCAATCGTAAGTATATTCACTATATCCATAAGCTTCCAAGTGTTCTCATTCTCAACATCAGAAGTCAAATCACAAAAACTCATGAGGGCTTTCAATAAGGTTCAAATTTTTATAATGATAAGAGTTGGTAGGTAAGGATGAAAATTAATCTCAGAGTCTTGAAAAGGAGGATGAATTATTAAAAAATAATTCATGATATTCAAAATAAATCTTACTAAAAGTGCACCCCCAATAAAGATCTCTCAAAGGTATTATTACCATGATATTACATTTCTAATATGGTCCCATATAACAATAATTAATCTGTTATCTCTTTTGTATATTCCATTTTTTAATAGGAACTGCTAAGAATACAATGAATAGTGGTTTTGGAAACCCTTCTTCCCAAATGAACAAGTGATAAACTCTCCTACACATAAATTCATGGTATCTCGTCAACATATACCCTGAATGGCCAAAAATCCCTCTCTAAAGATCATGTGATTAATCATGTAAAATTATAAAAATAATTAGCGTAGGAAGGGAAAATTGTACTGTAATGTAGCTTCCTATCAATGCAGTTCATGGTTTTTAAGGGTTTAAGAAAGACCAGATGTAGGGTAGGTCTCAAGGTCAAAGGTGCTGAAAAACTATCAAATGTTTCAATCAATTTAATGTGATTAAAAAATATTCATGTTTTGAAGAGAAAAAACTAGCATGTTATGGTAGTCATTCATATCCCCGGAATCACTCAATAAAGAGGGTGTAAGAAAGAATATGTCAAAAAGGATTACAATACCTCTCAGGAATGGAAAAAAATAGGGGTCAATCAAGTAATTATAGGAGTACAAATGATCAGTTCTAATAAATGTAAATGTATAAGACTTTAAATCCAAAATCAAACTATATAATAAATCATTCAAAAATATTTTGAATATTTAAATAAGCATGTAACTTTTAAAATTCCATTTTATGTATTTATAACTTATAATTATAATTAATAAAAAAATCCACAATTTAAAATGTTTCAACTATTAGTGATGTCTCCTAAATCAGTTCAAGGCAAAGACCAGTGTAATCAGAGACCCTCCCCCACACATAATACAGCACATGGTCCCCCAAGTGCAATACTAAGGAAGAGGATAAAATGTGGGGAAACAGTGAGGTTAAATGAGTAGAATCAATGGAAAGAAGTATGTCCAAAGTAAAAAAGGAAAAATAAACACTGAAAACAACTCCCCTCTTGGTGAATGGACAAATATGAAAGTAGTCCAAAAAGGGATGGCCAAGGTTCTCCAGAGGAACCATGACTATTGAGGGAAGGAAAAACTAAATCTTCATATACATACAACATCACATCCCAAGCATAGCACAAAAGAGATATATGTAATAGAAATAAATGTGCCAAAAAATGTCACTAGATTGCCTTATAAGAGGCATCATCTTTGATAGAAGAACCTAGAAATGGAGAAGAAGCTACAATGGATACCGAAGGAACATGCTTGACACTCTGATTGGTAGGAAAATCTAGCACTGTCGGCTCAGCAGGGGAGGTAGCAGTAAGGCCAGCAGTATATAGCAGAATGGAATTGTTAGCCAGAGCTGTCAGTGGAGGCTGTGTGGCCAAAGGCTGAGAAGTAGAGGGTTCTACAGAAGTAGGAGAGGTCACTGGTAGTGAAAGTCCCTGGTGTTAAAGATTAATCCCCAATATATTCTTGATCTTCCCAAGTGTATGTGGCGTATCATCTTGGAGGTTCTCCAACTTTTTTAGGCGGAGGGAAAAGGAGAGATCAGCTAAGGGTGTGGCTGGAAGTGAAGAGGTGGATGGAACAGAAGAAGAGGGGATAGTAGAAGAAGAAGGATGGCTATAATAAGGGGGTGGGTGGTGAGGGAACATTTGTAGATGGATGGGGTGGGTACAGCTTAATAACACCAATTGAAGAAGTTGGGTCACTCACACCCTCGTAGGAGTAGGGGCATTCTGCAAAAGCTCGTAGTTATCCCCCCATCGCTCGACCATCATCATGAAAATAATCCTGAGAAATTAAAGATGTTTAAGAGATACCAAGGGGTCATGAGGGGGAGAAGGCTAAAAGACTCCCAAATGGTGTGCCAGGTGGGTGGCATAGAATTTTCCGTTCATCTTACCCTAATGGTTGTGAAGCATAGAATTAAAGTAGGTGGTGTCAAGGCAAGGGAGGCCAGGGTAGTCGTGCCAGAAAATAAAATTAAGTAGCTCCATGTCCCATCCGGACCTGACACCCATATCTTTAGGGTGAGTAAAAATAACGGTTCTAAAGCGCCAGTGAAGGACACGAAGGGGGGGTCAATGATGAGAATGTTCTTCTACGATGTGGGGGTGTACCTGTGGTCAGGCCTAGAAAGCTCTCGCAACATGGAAATGAGGTCAGAGTGCTCGAGGCGGGTAAGGGTGAAGAAAAGAGGTGGGGAGGAAGGATGGGGTTAGAATCCACACCCTTGGCCAAAATGTTCCATGGTAAAGAAAAAAGGTGGTCACCAAGCCGAAATCCGATAGGGGTAGCAACATTGGTGGGAATCTGATGGTAGGCGGGCACATCAAAATCAAAGGATGTCATGAACTCCAGAAATAAATTCTTGTAATTAGTAGTGTTGACTTATTGTGATTCAAGGAGATGTTTATGTCCTAGGATATCCTCAATATCCTCCAAAATTCCCAGACATTGGGGAATGATGATGTCTAGGTAGAGGCCGCACAAATGGATAGTGCAGTGGGAGAATCACCACAATCTATTTGTCACATGATGACCCTCAGGAATGATCAGGCATGTATGCAGTGGAGGGAGGATAGAAGTCGGTGCAAGGAGTGGTGGAACTGCCGGTGCTAGAGCATATGGTCCTACTACAGTGGTAGGAGGAAGAGCAGGGGCTACCAGAGCTGGCTCCATGGTCAGGCTAGTTAGAGGATGGAATGGCCCGGTCGGGTCCACTAATGTCTTGGAGAGTAGATCTGAGGGGACATATCTAGAAGAGGGAGTGGAAGCACCAGATCTCTCATCCATTGTATAAGGTGCGGAACCACTATGGGTAGGAATGGTTGCCATTATAACTATCGGATCGACGGATGTCGCGGAGGGACGCTCCATCAGAATGCGAGGTATAGTGGCCAATACTGGGGGATGGAAAACTCGGAAATAGTAGGTGGGATGCTCAGAATATTAAAGAAGAATCTGACAATAAGGAGGTCATTCTCCCTCTACAGTAGAAGCGGGATACTTTTGAGATGTGGAATCATCACCTGCCATAGCTGAAATAAAAGATAAAAAAATAAAAGAAGGAAAATAATAATGAAAGAAAATTTGAGAAAATTGAAATGTAAGTAGAACACAGTGTGTAGATCCAGGGTACATGGTGTGTAGTATAAGTCAAGTAAGAGGTTTTGTACTCTGCATTGACAAGTCATGAAAGAATTTGGTAGGTAAAAACTTGTACACAACATGTATCAAAGGTGTACACATTGTGTGTCACAACATGGAGTGATGCTAGTGTAGGTGTCCAGACATGTCTTTGACTAGGGCAGGGGATAAGGGAAATACATGTTCTGTGGAAAGGGGTACATGTCATGTATGGTGACATGGTGTGAAAGGCGTGCATACTATCTACATGGAGTCATTCAAAGGGTCAGAGGACATGGCATGTCCTGAATAGTCATGTCGTGTATGGTGACATGGGAGGGGGATGTGTCCTAGTGCAGACGATCAGGGCCAGATGGACATGGCAGGCACGGTACATATTGTGTACCGAATGTACATGCCTTGTATATTTCAAATGGTAACCATGTGTGTGTGTGTGTGGTCATGTACAATATGTACATGGTGTGTGTTCTTTGTGCACCACGTGGGCGGCGCGGGAGCCGAAGGGTTTTCTGAATCGAAATAACCCTATATGCCTAAAAAATTGGGAAATAGAGAGTGAATAACAGCATACCTAATGCAATGATTAAAATGTGGAATAAATCAGAATAAAAAATGCACAAAATGGTGGATTGGGAGGAGGGAGGTAGTATGGATTTCGGAGGATGAAAACAGGGAGTTTGGGGGGTCACATGACATGGCCAGAGGCCGGGTAGGGCTTAGCCTTTATAGCCGAAGTGTACGATGTGTATAAGATAGTACAAACCGTGTATTAGTTTTATTTTTTAACACTATATAATATAATTATTATATTAAACTATATAATAATTAATATTAATAATTAATATATATATATATATATATATATATTATTTACTAAAAATAAATATATACCCGTAATGTATTGGGGAAATACATGTCGTGTGTTCTAAAATTTGAAAAAGATAACTACAACCTTTGGTCTGGTGCTTCGGGCATGATTTGAACTGGTGATCGGTCATTCCAAAAATATGTCCTCAACCACTAGAGAAAAGGTTGTAGTGTTTATTTTTTATAATTACTTATAATATTTAAAATAAATTTAATATTATACACTGGATGAAGAAAATGCACAGCGTGTGGTTTCAGTTGTTATAAAAGGGATGAAGCAGGAAGATTAGATATGTTCGAACCCAGGTCTTTTGAATATAGGGTTGAGACTCTTCCAATCTGCCAACTTCACTCATGTGTATTTTCTTATTTCAAAAATAGTTTAAAAAATTATTTAAAACATGGTTCACACAATGTATATCAAGATGCATGTTGTGTTGTTTAATTAATATGAAAAATGATGGAAATGGGCTAGTTGATTGGATTCAAAACAGGGTCTTTTAGAACCAATTTACAACCATGGTCAATCGTTTCATCCCTATCATGGGTTTTCTTTTATATGGAACAACATATATTTTATTTTGAAAATTACTAAACATTTTTTTAGTTAAACATGGGTTAAAAGGGCTGAACCTCATGCTGAAGGTAGGTATGGAGGGTTTTGAACCAGGGATAGCTCGGATATGTTCTAGTGACCTTACCATCAGCACTAACATTTATTTATATTTATTAACTTATTTAATATCTATAAATAATATTAGTATTCACACTAAAAATATAATTACACACTGTGTGTATAGGTAGTACATGACATGTAACCTCTAGGTTTCCTCCCAGGAAGTGCCTTTGTTGTACATAATTGACTCTACCTTACCTTAGTGTTTTGCTACCCAAATTGTGTGGTGGAGAATATACCCACCATATCTTCCATTTGAAAATAGTGTTTCCAATGCTTCCTGTTTCCCTTGAATTGTTACTCGTCCGCTCCAACCACTTCCACCTCACCATGGTGGGAAACCTTAATCACTTTGAAAGGTCTCAACCACTGGGACTTTAATTTACCTAGAAACAATCTCAAAAAAGAGTTAAATAAGATTACCTCATCACTAGAATGGAATGATTTCTAAGTGATCATATGGTCATGGACAGACTTTGTCTTCTCCTTATATAGCCTAGCATCCTCATATACCTCCCACTGGATTTCATCAAGTTCTATCAATTAAAACATTCTCTTTTATTCTATATCCTTGAGATTGTAGATCAAGGATTTCATAGACCAATAAGATTTATGCTCAAGCTCTACAGGTAAATGACACTACATCCTATAGATCATGTGGAATGGAGACATCCGTTGAGGTGTCTTGAAGGTGGTCTTGTATGCCCACAAGGAATCATCATGTTTCTTGGACCAGTCTGTCCTTGAATCTCCCACTGTCTTCTCCAAAATTAGATTTAATTCGTGATTTGATACCTCAACTTGGACACTAAACTATGGATAGTAAGGTGTCCCCTGGTTATATTTCACGCTGTACTTCATAAGCACATTTTTCATAAACTCATTTCCAATATGTGTTCCTCTATCACTGATCAAAACCCGTAGAACACCAAAACAGATGAAAATGTTTATCTTCAAGAAAACAATAGTGACTTTTGCGGTGTTGTGTGTTGTGGCAGTGTCTTCCACCCATTTTGATACTAAATCCACACAAAGCAATATGTAGGAGTTCCCAATTATATAATAAAATGCCCCATTTATTCAATCCCCCAAACGCTGAAGATCTCAACCTCAAGAATGGGATGTTGAGGCATTTTAGCTTACTGCCTCATGTTACCTATCCACTGGCATTGATAACAGTGTGTCACAAAATTTCTGGCAACATTGTGCATTGTGGGCCAGAAAAAACTTGATTAGAGAATTTTTCCATTGTTAGGTATGGCCCATGATTTCTCCCAGCTAGGGATGAATGACATAATTTCAAAATTTCATGAATTTATTATTCCAGGATGTAGCTTTAGATCACTCCATCTCCACATGAGTGGAAGAGTAGAGGGTCTTACTAGAAATATCTTTTCACATCAGATAGAAATATTTTTTTGGTGGAATGTCAAATTGGGTTGAATGAATCTTATAGCCAAGTAATCAGCTATGTCAGTATGCCATGGATGAGGGGAAGCTTCAACAGAGTAAAGATTCTCATCTGATAAGTCCTCATTAATGTCTTTATTATCATCCATTTCTAGATTAGGTAATTCTAACCTGGAGAGATGATCATCAACTACATTTTCATTGCACTTCTTATCACGGATCTCTACGTCAAATTCTTGGAGAAGAATCACCCAACGGATGAGTCGTGGTTTTTCATCATTTTTGTTCAGTAATATTTTTAGTGTTGTATGTTTAGTGTAGAAAATTACTTCGGATATCAATAAATAAGAATGTAATTGGTCAAATGAAAAAATCACAGAAATCATTTTCTTCTTAGTAGTAGTATAGTTGATCTATGCTTCATTTAAGGCTATGTTGGTATAATATAACAGTTTGAAGATTGGATTGAGTCTCTTCCCAAGAACTACTCCCAGTTCATAGTCACTTGCATCACACATGACCACAAACTACACCTCCCAATTTGGGGCCATCATGTTAGGGTCTTCTACTAATTTTTTCTTTAGAATATATAAATGTATGGTGCATTGTTCATAAAATTCAAAGATAGTGTCATTTGTAAGAAAATTGGTTAATGGTTGAGATATTTTTGAAAAATCATGAACAAATATCTTATAGAAACCAGCATGCCCAAGAATGATTTTGATTGCCCAAATAGATGTGGGAATTGAAAATTGTGAGATGATTTCAATCTTGGTCGGGTCAACTTCAATGCCCTTCATAGAAATTTTATGGCCTATGAAAATGTCAGGATACAAAATAAAGTGGCACTTATCCAAGTTTAAGACCATATTGGTGTGTTCACACCATTTCGAAATTAATTTTAGATTTTTCAAACAAGTGTTGAATGATTTCCCATAGAAAAATAATCCATAGAGACTTAAAAATTTTGTTCTTCCATATCTTGGAAGATGGCCGAAATGAATCTCTAAAAGGTTGTTGGAGCATTACATAAGACAAAAGATATCCTCTGATAAGAAAAAGTTCTGTATGGGAATGTGAATGTGATTTTTTCTTGATCTTCTAGGGAAATATATATTTGTTTATAACCAGAATAACCATCCCGAAAGATTTAGAAATCATTCCCTGCTAAGCACTCCAGCATTTGATCCATGAAAGGGAGTGGGAAGTGGTATCTTTGTGTGGCCTCATTTTGTTTTTATTAATACACACATACTCTCCATCCTGTTACTATTTTGGTTGGTTCTAGTTAATTTTTATCATTAGTGATTATGTTGATACCATTCTTTTTGGGTACCACTTTGAGAGAACTTACCCATGGGCTGTCGGAGATCCAGTAGATAATCCCTACATCTAAGAGCTTGATTACCTCCTTCTTCACTACCTCCTTAATGGGATAATTTAACCATCACTGTTGTTGTCGAGACGGTTTAGCTCCTTCTTCAAGTAACACCTTCTGGTGAAAATGGTGGCATTGATCCCTTTAAGATCATCAATTGTCCATCCAAGGGCATGTTTTCTTCTTCCCAGAACCTGTAGGAGTGCATCCTCTTGATCCTTTGTAAGTAAAGAATTAGGAATTACTAGGAGAGTGTTCTGATCACACAGGTACCCATATTTTTATGATGATGGAAGAGTCTTGATTTGAAGTTGAGGGGCCTTCAAAACTGAGGGTTCTATGGGTTCTACCTTGGCTCACTCTAGGATATCCAAAATTATTGCATGTTTCCAATAGTTACCACTATGGTCGATGATGAATTTCAACTCTTTTAGGTCATATTTTTATTGGATATTAATGATTACCGGTTCAGTGGTGATAGAAGAACATTCTATTTCATCACCCATGTAACCCAAGGGATCGTTCACCATCGTTAAGGAAAAACAATCATAATTATCTATCAGTAATACTTTCTTAAATGATTTGAGAACATTTTAGTAAAAAGTTTCATCTCCCAATCTAAAGATCAATTCACCATGATGCACATCGATAAACACATTCCCAGTATCCATTAAAGGTCTTCCCAGAAAGATAGGTGCCTCTAGATCTTCCTCTATGTCGAGTATGATGATGTCAACAGGAAGAATAAGTCACCCCACTTTCATGAGCACATCCTCTAGTAGCCCATTAGGATATTTGATGGATATATCTAATAGTAGATGGGATACTTGAGTTGGTTGGAGATCATTGAGCCATATATTTTTGAAGACTCTACAGGGAATAAGGTTAACACTCACCCCTAATTCACAAAGGAATTTCCCAAAATCACAAGATCTAATTGTGCAATGGATTTTGAAACAACCTATATCTTAGAGTTTGGGAGTAAGAGAAAGTTGTGCCACTGTTGAGCATTCGTTAGTGAGAAAAATGGTACCCAAATCATCCATATTCCTTTTTTAGAGTATCTTTTTCATGAACTTCTTGTATATTGGAATTTTAGTAAATTCCTCAATGAAAGGAATATTTACATATATTTTCCAGAATACCTCTATAAATATTGAAAAACGGGTGGTCCGGATTCCTTTTCTTCATTCATGTTGGAAACGGTGAGGGGGTCATAAGGTTTAACCACTTCTTTTCCCTTAATATGTATAATCTATAGTAGTTCTTGAGTCAAGGGAGAATCCTCAACTTTGACTTCTTTTTTGGAAGAGGATGTTAGTTGACCTAGATTTTTGGGCTCACCTTGCTTTACAATTATATTTTGAGGTAGATCTTCCCTGATTCATAAAGTTATAGAATTGGATTCTTCCTAAGGTTTCTTCTAAGTATTACCCACTAGTGTACCAGGTTTCCATCAAGATAGCTTATTGGAAAGTTTCTCTATTTGATTCTCAAGTCCTCTAATGGATTCCTCGTGATTTTTAAATCTTTCTTCAGTAGTAATGAATTTTTTCATCATCTCTTCTAATTTTGATGAGGGTTCTTGATGAGGTTTTTAGAAATCCAGTTGAGGTTTTCGCTGCATAAGCTGTTTTGTCAGATGAGGGTTTTGATACCCTTTTTGTTAGAAGGATATTTGTTGTTGTTGTCTAGGATAAGGATTCTGATACTGTGATTTCCCATAAATGGTTGTCCTTCTTGGGTGAGGTTTAGAATTTTGTTGTTGTTTCCCCCAGCCCATGTTTGTGTTATCTTTCCAAGTCATGTTTTAGTACTGAGGATACATATTTGTCCCTTTATTCTTGGATAAATAGTTTACCCCACTTGTTGAGGCATCATAACTTGTCCCAGGGAATTCACCGAGGATGTGATTGTCACCATATTCACCGTATGATGAGTGATTCATGGTTTGACATTGAGATTAATTTTTTAGATTCTACGCATCAATTTTCTTCGACACTTCATCGAGTTGATTTGCAAGAATTATATTGGTATCAATTTTGTGCACGCCTCCATTCTGAGTACCCACTTCGAGTTCCATTGGAAGCTATTTTCAGACATGTATTTGAGCAATTTGAAGAGTTCCTCCAGTGATTTCATCATTATTGATCCTCCAACAGCTACGTCCACCACAGATTTGGTGTTCGTTGTGATACTACTATAGAATGTTTTGTCTTTAAATCATAATGTAAGGCCATGATGAGGGAACTTACATAGAATTTATTTGAAATGCTCCCATGATTCATACAAGGATTCTGAATCATGTTATTCTAAATTGTGAATTTCATTCCTCAATGTGACCATCTTGGAAGGTGGAAAATATTTTGATAAAAATGCATGGTCCAATGCCTCCCGGGTGAGGATTAAGCATTGAGGTAGTCCTTTGATCCATTCATTTGTTTTATCCCTTAAATAGAATTGTAATAACCGAAATATAATGGCATCCTTGGACACCCCATGGTAGCAGAAGATGTCACATATCTTTAGAAAATTTGAGAGATGAGCATTGGGGTCTTCACTGGGTAATCCTTCAAATTGCACTGTGTTTTGAATGAGTTTCATGGTGTTCAGATTGATTTGGAAATTATGGGCCTACACCGGTGGTCTGAAAATTCCTATATCCTCCCCTTCGATGGAAGGAAGAACGTACCCCATAAGGGTACAGTGTGGGGGCAGTTTCTCCCAAGGAGGTGAGGAAACAAATTGGTGCTCATGAGAAAAATAAGGCCCTTGACCTGGCTACAGGTATGGAAACCACTCTGGTGGGAACTTATGGGGTTCCGGTGGGCTATACCCAAGAAACAATGGATCATGTTGTCTTTGTTGGTTCTGTGGTATGAACTCCATTATGTTAGCTGGTGGAAATTGGATCTATTTATTCTCCACATATATTTGTTGGTTTCGGTTGTCATCTGAGACAAATAGTTATCTAGATCTTTAGACATAAGTTGGATCCCCCTCATTAATGTCTTCCAAGGTAGGGTTCTAGTTGTTCTCATCCATAAGTGCACATTGTCACAGCAAGATCATCTGTTCAATCGCCAGATCAAGTGGAACAATGTCTGATGATTTAGCACTCTTGGAATGAATAATTCAGCCACTCATTCACTTTTGAATCTGCAAAACACTAAAAAAATACCAAGTGTAAATGCGGAACAAAATAACAAAATGAAAAATATAAATGAGATTAAGAAAATAAATTTTTAGATTATTTTATTTTTTATTTTCAATTTAATTAATACAAACTAATTAATAAAAACAATGTTAACTTTATCTCCCCCAGAAATGATACCAGAATTTGGTATCGTTTCATCTGAAGTATTTCTTTTGACAATCCAAATTAAAATATCCAAACAAGTATTGTGCAATTAAGGGATTGATCCACAGGGAGATTGATTTATTATTATTATTTTCTTGTTTATGATTAATTTGGTGAAGTTTTCTGAAATTTAGAGTTTATGTTTTTAATAACAGGGTGATTCAATTTCAATTTCTTGATAAATTACTTTTGAATATAAATAAAATCAAAGAAATTTGATTTTTGATGAAAAATGAGAAGAATGTTTCAGGGTTGTATATTTTTTAAAGGTTATTATTAAATAATTTTTCTTACTAGGTTGTTTTTTTAATAATAACTCAAATCTCTAGGTTATGAATGTAACAAAACCCCCTTTGTCTGATGATTTTTGTTTAAATCAATAGAAACTAATTCCTTGGTATGGAATTTGATTTTTCTCAATTTTATTAATTGCAGCCTTTTTCAAATGATAAGTGTAACATCCCCAAATGATAAAGGGTTAAATGACTAAATGATATGACTAATGTTATCAAGGTGCACCTTCCTTTTCGGGAGCCTACATGATTAGAACTCCACAGTTAAGCGTTCTTGGCCTACAGTAGTGATCAGGATGGGTGACCTTCTGGGAAGTTTCCCAGGATGGGTGTGAGTGAGGACAAAGCACAGGGGAAAGGACATGTGTTGGCCTGTGGGGACTATCATTAGTCAAATGACACGTTCAGGCATGTGGGTGGACCTTGGGGTGGGCCCCACGTGTCTGCGGGGGCAACTGGTGGTACCTGGTAGGCCAGGACCCGATGGCCTTGTTAAGGCGGGGTGTCTGTGCTGTCACTGGGACTCGGTTGTCACATTTGGTATCAGAGGAGGAACCCAGCCTTAAGTGCGGTGCACTGCCTGGGTTGAGATGTAGAGCCCACAACGAGGGAGTTGTGCCCTAAAGGGGGTGATTGTAACATCCCCAAATGATAAAGGGTTAAATGACTAAATGATATGACTCATGTCATCAAGGTGCACCTTCCTTTTCGGGAGCCTACCTGATTAGAACTCCACAGTTAAGCGTGCTTGGCCTGGAGTAGTGATCAGGATGTGTGACCTTCTGGGAAGTTTCCCAGGATGTGTGTGAGTGAGGACAAAGCACAGTGGAAAGGACATGTGTTGGCCTGTGGGGACTATCATTAGTCAAATGACCCGTTCAGGCACGTGGGTGGACCTTGGGGTGGGCCCCACGTGTCTGCGAGGGAAACTGGTGGTACCTGGTAGGCCAGGACCCGATGGCCTTGTTAAGGTGGGGTGTCTGTGCTGTCACTGGGACCCGGTTATCACAATAAGAACATCCAATGATCATGGGTGTTTATAATAATAATTCTTGAAAATAACCCTATAAATATCATTCATGGTCTAATATGATATTTCTAACTATATATAGAAAGGACTGTTAAGGAATTATAATAGAATAATGAATAACACAAGTATTATATATCAATTGAAAAAATACAACCCATAATTATCTAGATCCCCAACACGTAGGGGATTTAGCCACTCATGGAGTAGCTAGAAACTAAACTACTAGTGATGCCTAAATTAAACATGGGGAAAACATTGGATTGAAAATAATTGGGGATGTAGCACCAACACCTCCTTTCTTCCCTTCTCTCCTTATCTTCTTGGGCATCTTTGGAATTTCCCCCCTTGGTTTTTCATGGAATGATTATGTCCTGAACTTGGAGAACCTTCCCTTCTTTTATAGTTTTTATGAATACACATCATGTACAAGAAATTACACGGTCTGTACCCTGGTCAACAATGTTATTCCCTCTTTTCTTTGTCGGTGGGTGAGCTACTGCTCCACCTTTGACTTGGAACACGGTGTTTCCCAGTAGGTGGAGATAAACGACGTGGGCTACCACCTACATGGTATGTAATATCAATCACTACCCACCAACTGCTTCTATAGGGGATTACACGGCGTGTATATGGGAATCACATGGCGTGTAGGTTTTTGCTGCAATCAGGGGCATGTATCCAGCCTTCCCGATCTGGGTTGTGGAAATAGTACAAGGCGTGTGTAATAAGTCCACACCATGTATATTTAAATTTATGTTCTATCCTTTCCTAAATTGTGAAATTGGATATAAAACAAATAAAAATAATCATAATAACCCATATAAATAATTTTATCCACAAAATGATTCATATTTGGTGAAAAATAATTTTTTATGCTCGTTAAAATATATGAAAAAGTTTTCAAAAATCGATAAAATCAGTTACATAATCTCAAAATATTTAACCATGATATAAATATAATATAAATCCAACATATATATTTATTTATAATAATCCATTATAGTTATATATAAAAAATAATTACACAATTCAGGGAGACGGTAGGTGACACGTACTCATGAACATTGTTTCCATTTTCTCAACAGAGGAAACAAAATAAAGGTAAGAAATATATTACCTTTATAGAATCATTTTTATGTTATATATATCACACATTTTCATTAAAACAATCCTTATTACATTGCATTAAAATAGTAAGTGAAGAAAAAAATTCCATTGCTTCGTGAGGCGGTAGTCCATCAAACACATGAGCGATGTTAACGTATTCCCAGAGAATTGAAAGTAAGAAGGTATATGTGATATTAAAATTCCATAATTAAAATTTTGATAAAAATATCATATAAATATTTTTATTCTATTATTACATCCATCTTTTAGAGTTGGTAATGGAATATGAACTACATCAGTTCGTAAGGTGGAAGCCCACCGTACACATGATCGACGGTTTCATTTCCAACTTCTGGAAGATGAGAAGGATATAGGTAAAGAAATTAATATAATCAAATATTAGTATAAGTTATATTATAATTTTATTATATCATCATGTTTTCATAATATTTTAAGTATTTAGTGGATGAAATATAATAAAGATGCATGGTTCATGACAATACCTTTTCTTCTGTGAACCCCTTTTGGTTTACACCAAAATCCTTCTTAGGAGGGTTTTTTAATCGAACCCAGGCCTATAGGATGTCAGTATGGAATTAAGGAATTTTTTTTCTTAGGTAATGGATGAAAAAAACGTTTTTTTTAGTTTGACCAAGAGATATAGGTTTTTAATTTTATAAGTGGGGGAGAGGATACTCTAGGATTTTTAATGAATTAAAAGTTTTAACCACATTTTAAGCATGTCATAAGGCTGTAAAATGGGACTTTATCAAACCTTATATGATATAAGGTCTAAATATGGTCATAAATAAGGATTTTTAAAAGTCTATCGGTGATTCAAACCCTTATATGTTTTTTTAACCTCCTAGTAAACCTGTATTAACCTTAACTATGGTAATTAATTTTTATTTTTGTCTAGTAATTTTGATGAAAAATTAATTTGAACATATCATATCATATTATTTCTTTTGATTAAAAACTTTTAACAAATTTTTTCCAAATTACATTCATATAAGTTTACATATTTAATTTAAAATATAACCCACAAACACAGCGGAAAGGCAGTTTTCCAAAGAGAATTTTTTCATAACAATAAAAAGTTTTAATATCCAAATTCAATATAACACATATTCTAGTGAGATAAGTTTTATTAATAAATAAATAATTATTCTGATTTTACTTTTATAACAATATTAAAAAATAATGAAAATTGAAAATTGTTTAACAGAGAAGGCTTTTTTAATAAAAACATAATTTTTTATTATTCATCAAAAAATTAATCTTTTCAGAAAATATTCAAAAATTCCCCCAAAGATAATTTTGAAACATAAATTTCAAAATTAAGTTTTATTTTTTAAACTTAGTTTTATAAAATTTTAAAAAAAGTGTTATAAGTGAGTGATGGAACTAATGTTTTCAAGGAATACACTTTTTAAGTATAAAATTGAATTTATTCATATTCTATAGTAAAGAAATATTAGATGAATGATAAAATATTTTATTAAATATATAAGATTTAAATTTGAATAAAATAATTCATAAATGTTAGCTAATTAATTGTTAACATAAATACGCTTTGGTCGGTTAAACAATTTTTCGGAAAAAACCATTTCTTTTACATTCAAATTATGTTTAATTTTATTTATAATAAATTGATATCCAATTAATTTATTTTATACATGTTCACACCATATAATTTTTATAATTTATTTAGTCTTATTTATACTCCTCAATTAAATGTTTTTCTATAATTTTCACAATTAAGTATTTTAATAGTATATCACAGTTCGTTTAAATTTTATAGTGCATGTAACGTAAGCTATTCAAGGAATCTAAACTTATTTGAAAAAAAAATTAAATCTCTGGCTATTAAAATAATTCACCTTTTATTATTCATTATTATATCATATATATCATATATAATAATTAAATATATCCTTGTTAACATTCATTTGAATTAGAAATAAAAAATGAATCGCATCTCTTCATAAAGGTGGTAGTCCACATGTATGCACGAACGACATTATTATTTCCCAATAGATTAAAATATAAGAAATAAAATATGATATTATCATTTTAGAAAAATATTTATATTAAAAATATCATTTATAAGCATTAAATCCAAAAAAATAACCATCCACTTAAAGTGGTGATGGAAAATGGATTGTATCGCTATGTGGAGGCAATTGTCCACACCTACGCTTGAGCGATACATTCAGAGATCATTCGATGGAAATGAGGGTGGATAATGGTGGATACATAATAATAATAAAATTTCAGTATTTTTATCATTCTTATGTTTTTATTCTATGATGAATAAAATATATTTAATGTATTTAGAATAAGAACTAAATTGAAACATGTAAGGTAGGATGATTGTCTCTTCTTCAGTAGGCCCCCTTTAGATCCCTTCCAAATGAACCTTAGAGTGGTATTTTAAGAATATCAGCACTATTAATTCCTGTATATGAAATTTTATGGATAATTTCTTTCTTTTTGGTCAATCTAAATTTCAAAAATTGGTGTAAGGAAGAGAGAATATGGGTGTCCTTTTATAAGTTTGGGAGAGGACACACTAGCCATTTCTTAAAATATTAAAATATAATAATGTTATACTCAGGCCAAATGATTCGAAATGGCCTGAGGATCAAAGGTGAGATATTATTAGGTATAAATATGTCCATAAAATTTGATATAGGCATGTTTAATTGGAAATATTACACTTATCTCTTGGTTTAAGCCCCACCCACACCCCAGTAAATCCATTTTAACCTTACCCATTGTAATAGATTTTGACTATTTTTTACTTTAAATTATGTCCAATAATTATGTTTACATTATTAAATAATATAAATTATTATTATTAAAAATAAATAATCCATTATATAAAATTTTATTCATTGAATTGGCATAATTTAATGAAAAATTAATCCCAAAAATGTGATAAAATGTAGTCTTCCATATAAATTCTTTCTAAAGTATAATTTTTTAACCAAATCCAATATATAATAGATTAAAATGAAATTAATTATATTTTTGATAATATAAATGAATTTATTTTACTTTTAAACCATTTCAAAACAAAATTTAACCTTGTAAATTCTTAAAACGAAAAGAATGTTTTTAATAAATGTCGTTATTTTTACTATTCATCAAAAAATAAAATTGTTCATAGAATTATCAAAAATTAACTATAAGATAATTTTAACCTTATTATTTTAAAAATTAATTTTCTTTTATCATATACACTCTTTAAAGGATGTAGAAATTAATTATATTATTTTCTCATAAAAGTAATTAAAAACTTTTTGAGGAAAAATATATTTTTGAATCATGTGATTTATCTACTGAAAATTAATAAATTTAAATTTTATGAATCATTTATACATTTCATAATTCCATAAATTCTATTCATATAAAAAATTTAATTGATATTTTATAATTATCACATTTAAATAATAATAACTTAATTGTATTACAATTTTCTCTTAAATCTCAGTGTTTCCTATTGAGTAAGAAACTGAAAACATCAAGATTATTTAATGAAAAATATATTGTAAAATATCATGGTATTAAAATAATGTTGGTGTTATAAGTTGAAAAAACATACTGTTTCTTCTATGATTATAGTGATTTCCGGACCACCTAGTGTTCTTCCAAGTTACTCTTTATAAAGAGTTTAGCTAAAGTTTTCTTCTACAGTGTTGGTAATATATTTTTTGTTATAGAATTATGTATGGGAAGTTGGATCATGTTGGGTACTAACTATTTTTGTTATTATTTAGTAAATAGTGTAAATTTTTACATGGTATTGATTTTTTCTTTAGGCAATATGGTTTTTAGGTGTTTGGAATTATTGAATTTTTTCTCACTGTAATTGTACTAGAGGACTTCAACTTATGTTTTGTATCTTCTTTGATCTACAGATTTATTTTGATTTATTAGTCTTAAATGGATGTTGTTCATTCTTATCCTCTAATGGTTTTTTGTGGGTTTTCTTTATTGTTTCATGATAATTATGGTTAGGTTTTTTTTTTGTGATTTATTCTCACAAATTTAGTGGGGATGATGATTATTTGATTAAGTTCTACGGTGTGTTGAAATAACCAAGGTAATTATAAAGTAATTTTTTCATTCTGAAATTAAATAGATAAATCAATTATAAATTTATAATGAAATAAGTGGTATTTAATGAAATTAATAAATATATAAAAATTATAATTTTATCCACACCCATGAAAATATAAATATAATTTATGTATCTTATAAGTGAAAATATGATATACTTATATAATTAAATAAGTAAATAAATGTTTTGGAGAAGATAAATTAAGTGTTGATATTTTAATAAAACTTAAATGATTATTTACAGTTTTATAATTCTTATAATTATATAAAATAAAATCTATTTTCATAAATTATGTTCATAAATTAATGTTTTGTTATCATAAGATAGTTTTATGAGACTTTATTTAATTTTTTAAAAAGAGTCATAAAATCGATATCAATATTAAAATCCTTATTTTTTGAATAAATGATGATTTTAATTAAAATTTAAAATTCTAATTTTTATAAAATTATTTTTAAAAATTGGAGTTCAATTTTTAATTCTAAATGTTGAAAAAAATTTACAGTGAATTTTAAGTATTTATTTAAAATACTTGATTTTTTGTGAATAGTGGAACATGGTAATTTAAAATATATATATATAATATAAGTTAAATACAATGTTCATTGATTCATTTATGATGTAATTACCATAATATATAACTCATATTAATTATTTTAATATATTTACTTATAATGATTAAACTATTCGTAGTCTTGAACCAAAAAAATAAACAATGAATAGAATGATGAGAATACACCCCTATCCCCCACTATAAAAATCACCCCTCACCACCTCTACTCCTCACACCTCAAAGCCTTGTATATTGTTTAATTTATTCTCAATTTTCTTCCCAACATTATCCCCATGTAAAAGACCATATGTTCTCACCAATAGTCCAAAACCAAGGTCTTTAAGGAGGTTCTCACAGAGAAGAAGTTCAAGATGTAAAATCCCATTTCATTTTCTTTTATTTTATTTTTAATTTAATGTCTTTTCATAGTATCTCTTCAAATACCCTCGTCCAGGTGACATGATAACCACAATATGTTAAATATACTATAATTTTGTTGTGTTAATGGAATATCCATCATCAAACCACTCCTCTACTTCTCTTATTCTACAAAATGAAAGCATCGTCAATATCGTGTTGATTCACCACCTTAGTGGACGTTGTATTTTAATTTTGCTTTACCACATTGAAATCTGGTCACAAAAAAATTATTATGGTAAAAAAATATTTTAATATGTATATTTTAACTTTTAAATTTTTTGTAACTAATTTATATACATAACATTAAATAAAATGAAACTATTTTGTGATTGTCGGAAAAAACCCTCCAAAAATGAACCAAACATT
Organism: Viscum album; assembly: GCA_963277665.1. Classification (NCBI taxonomy): domain Eukaryota; kingdom Viridiplantae; phylum Streptophyta; class Magnoliopsida; order Santalales; family Viscaceae; genus Viscum; species Viscum album. The sequence continues at coordinate 1,446,248,653 of OY728150.1, read as the reverse complement.
TATCATTAATGTTTTATCTAATGAATCATCCTCATATCATAAAAAAATTATATATAGTATAATTTAAAATTTTGGAGTCATATTAGCATCATTTCATTCCACTTTTGGAGTTCTCCTTCCATTTGACAAGAAGTTCTATAATGAACCAACCAAGAAAAAATAAAATAAATGCACCCTAAACAATTAAAATAACAAACTATTAAGAATAAATGGGTAAAAATATGTTATAAAAATATTATATAAGGTATTATAATAATTAATATACTTATATAATAAATTAATAACACTCTATAAACCATTATATATGAGTTTTGATCACATTTTAAGTAAGACAAACCTACGTTAAGGGACATTTATTTAAAAATATTTTGAATTTATATTTTTTAAAAATTCAAAAGGAAAGTTTTTATGATGACAGTATTCATAATTTATGATTATGATGTATTTCATGGGAATTTTTTATGATTAAGGTTGGGATGTATATGTCCCTTCAATCCATTGGGTATGTTTATGTTGGAGGTCGACTATATGGTTACTCCAAGTGTAATATGATGGTTACACCAAAAGGTAGTCAAGAGGCTTACATCATAAGGAAGGCATGTGGGTTATATTGTAAGTTAGTCATGAGGGTTACAAATAAAATGGTCCTTGTGAGGGTTACACTATTAAATAATTTATTCCATAAGTTACCTTTGTGGTATTATGTTTTTCTATGTTTTATGGAAATCACTTATTTTCAAAAAGTATATAACACTTTATTGATTAGGAGTATTTATTAGTGAAAATGATTTCATATGTTTATAAGTATTCATGGACTAATGATTTATTTCCTTATTCTTATTTCCCTTAATAAGATTTTTCTACTCACCCTATTTTTTAAAAACAAATCACATGGTTTAATGATGGGTAATGGAAAATAAGAAGCAAAGGTGAATATAGTGAATATTTTTCTGGAAAATATTTCTTGTTTTATTTAAAAAACATTTTTGTTATGGAAGAAATGAATATTGATATATTAGTACCCACATTATATTCTAGTGTATTGATATGTATAAATTATATCCTAATTCTCTAAAACTTTAAACAGAAATGATATTTAGTAATATAATAAGTGTATTCTATTTGAATTAATTATATTATGTAATGCTAAAATTTGAGTCTTTATAGTTGGTATCATAGCATGGTTTAGATAACTTTAGTGGTTAGTATGACATTAATAGAATACCATAAATGATATTTACATTATGTTTGTGAAAAATGATATATAATTTAAATATTACCATGTTTCTTTATCTAATATATGTTTGTTCAGAATGGTTTTTCGTAGAAGAAATAGGGAAGCTGATGTAGGAAGGTCCTAAGAGGATGATATACTTCTGAATCCACATCCCAGAATGACTGGAATTTGAACTGATATGTTTTTTATCATAATGGATCAGTTGAAATGGTTTATAAATGGAAACTCCATCTATTCAAGATAAAATCTAGTGCACCACAAATTAACATGATAATTGTGGAACATTCTGTAAGGAAATACCCTCCTACTTTCAGTGGATATTTTGACCCATTAGTGGTCGAAAGGTGGATAAATCCCTAAAAAATATATTTGATGTAATGTGGTATTTGGATAATCAATAGGTAAGTCTTTCTATATATCATTTTAAAGGTGAAGTCGAATAGTGGTGGCAAATGGTTAAGAATATTAGATATAGTAAAGAGATCTATGCCTTGGAATGGGATGAATTTAAGAATCTATTACATGAAAAATATTTTTCTTACATGGTTCAAATTAGGATGGAAAAGAAATTCATAGAATTAAAACAAAAATATGAATATTCATTGGATTTTTATGAAGATAACTTCACCATATGGTAAAGGTATTCTATAAATCTTATACAGGATCTTTATAGTAAAATAAATACAATTTTACTTAGGATTTAATCCAACATATCAAAGGTAATTGTCTTCTCATGAATTCAAAAGTTATGATAATTGTTTTCAATGTGTTGAGAGGGTAAAATTAGATTTTTTTGATGATCACATGTATTTGATGAAAACAAGCACAAAAAAAGGTTTAGATGGTAAGTAATGGGTAAGAATCAACCAAAGAAATATGATGGTAAGAAAAACCAGTTTCAAAATTTGAAAAATAATGGTAAAAATCACCTTTGTGAATACCTTTTAAAATTTAGAAAGTGTTAAAATTGTGGTATGTTTGGAAATATGCCCCAAGATTGAAATGAAAAATAAATTGGTTATGGAATGTTTAATTCTAATAAGAAAATTGTAAAGTGATTTAAATGTTGTGACAAGGGGAATTATAGAAATACCTACCAAAATACAGATCTAAATAATGGAAAGAATCCAAATTATAAGTAGAAAGGTGTAGTTAAATCCTTTGGAAATATGTCTATATATGTTGGGCCATCAAATGAATTTGTATCAGGTACTTTTTTTTTACTCAGATTTTTCTAAAGTTTTGTTTGATATAGAGTCTATATATTCCTTTACTTCTGAGAAATTTTCTAGTAAATTAGAAATTTCACATGAAGAAATGAAATAATATATTATGGTTAAAACACTAGGGAGAAATATTACACCAAAAAAGAATTACAATAATCTTCCTATTATTGTATGTAGAATGATATTACCTAAAAACCATTTTTTCATTAGTAGAGTTTTATGTTTTTTTGGGTATGGATTATATTCATTTTTATCATTCTAAGATTTATTGTATAATTAAGGAAGTTTTTTTCAGAAATAGTTTCATTTTTTATACAATAATGAACCCATGACATTAATAACATATCAGGAAGCTGATAAATTATTAAAATATGTAAATGAAAGTTATCTTACACATATTGTTGAAAATAGAGGAACTATTCAGATTAATGATGTTCTTGTGGTAAATGAATACTTAGATGTTTTTTTTATGAGTTCCCTAGTTTTATACCTGACTGAGAGGTTTAATTTACCATTGAATTAGACCATGATGCTATGAACGTTTTGAAACCACCTTATCAAATGGATTATGTGTATCTTTTATAATTAAAAAATAAGTTGAAGGAGTTTCTTGATAAAGGATTCATTCTTCCTATCACTTCACTATAGGGTGCTCCTATTTTGTTCGTTAAAAAGAAATATGATTCCATGAGGCTTTTTACAGATTATAGATATTTTAATAACATTATTGTTTATAATAAGTATTTGTTTCCTCATATCAATGACTAGTTTGATCAACTATAGGGAGCTTAGTATTTTTCCAAGATTGAATTGAGATCTGGGTACCATTAGCTAAAGTTGAAGGAGGATGAAGTTTGGAAAATAGTGTTCTCGACTATATATGGTCATTATGATTTTTTTCTTATTCCCTTTTCCTTTCAAAATATTCTGCTATATTTATGGATTTTATAAATAAAGTCTTCTATGAATATTCCAAAAAATTTGTTTTTTTTGGTGATATATTGGTGTTTTCCAAAACTCATAAAGATCATGAAAAAAATCTAATTGTTTTCCTAAAAACTCTGAAATAAAATAATTTATATGGGAAATTTTGAAAATATAATTTTTGTTTACAATAGATTTTTTTATGGGAACATTGTAAATAAGGAAACAATAATAGTTTATCCCACAAAAACAAAAAAAAATTGATAAATTTAAGAGTCCTACAATTGTTGCTGAGATTCATAGATTTCATGGATTAGTAGGATATTACTGATGGATTTTATAAAGAAAATAACGGTTATCAAGAAAGATACCGAAGTTAAAATGAAAAAAGGTTAAATTTATTTGGATAGAAGAATTTTGGTTTTTCTTAGGAACTGAAGATAAGATTGGTGAATTCTCTAGTTTTATCTCTTCCTTCTAGAAATGGTGATTTTTTTATCTAGAGTGATTCTTCATTGAATGGATTTGGTTGTGTTATGATGCATAATGATCAGGTAATTGTCTATGCTTCAAGACAACTTAAACCTCATGAATTAAATTATACCACACATGATTCTGAATTTTTAGCAGTGATTTTATCATTGAAAATTTTAAGGAATCATTTATATGGATCCAAATTTGAAATATATAATGAGCATAAAAGTTTGAAGTAAATTACTCACTAATAATTAATTGAACATGAGTTAGAGAATATGTCTTGAATAGATAAAGGATTATGATTTTATAATCAATTACTATCATGGAAAAGAAAACAAAGTGGAAGATTCCTTGAGTCAAAAACATCACATATCATTAACCATGTCATGTTTGGAAAATGACCCCTTGGTTTATGATTTGATGAATTTTGGTTTGGAAGTTTTCTGTGTATAAAATTCATTTATTTTATAGGTTTCAGTGGAATCCCCTCTGTTAGAAAGAATTAAGAAAGTGCAAAAGGAAGACGGTCAGTCAAAGAAAAAGGTAGAATTTGGTAAAATGGTATGTTTCCATAATTTAATGTTGATGAAGATTATATTTTGAGATATGGTAAGACATTATGTGTTCCTTGTGACTCATATTTGAAGAAATAGTTTTTATGTGAATCTTATAGTTCTCTATTTTTAGTTCATCCTGGTAGAACTTAGATTTAAGGAGTCCTTTGGGAGTATTACTGGTGGGATAGAATGAAAATATATATTGTTGATTTTATAATGAAATGTTCGAAATTTTAAGAGGTTAAAGTGAAGAGAAAACTACCAAGGGGGATGCTTCATCCATTTCTCATACCATAGTGGAAATGAGAAAATATATCTTTGGATTTCATGGTGGTACTACCAAATACTTCATGAGGTAACAAGGTGACTTGGTTTATTATAAATTGACTAAATAAATCTCTATATTTCTTACTATTCATGATATTATGTCTTTGGATCATTTTCTAGATTATACCTGAAATAGATGGTCTAGTTTCATGGAGTTCCTCTCTCCATTGTGTATGACTGTGATCCTAGGTTCACTACTAACTTTTGGAACGGTCTTTAGAATTCATTGGGAACTGAATTAATTTTCAGCATAGTATTTCATCCCCAATCTGATGGACAAATAGAGCGAACAATTCTGACCTTAGAAGACATGTTACATTATTTTTCAATGGATTTCTAGGGAATTTTGTATTAGCATCATTCTTTAGTTTAGTTTTCTTATAATAAATGTTTTCATTCTAATATACAGATGAAAAATTTTGATTAATTATACAAAAATAGGTTTCGAGCTCTATAATTTTGGCATGAGGTAGTGGAAAGGAATTTTAGGGGACCATAATTATAGAGGAACTGGCTGTTAAAGTGAAGATGATCCACCAACATGTGAGGACAGCTTAGAGAAAGCATAAGATTTATGTAGATAATAGGTGGAACAAAATTTCTTTCGAGTTAGGTGATCATGTTTTCCTTAAAATCACTCCTTGGAAAATTGTTATATGTTTTAGTAAGTAAGAAATGGTAAGTCCACTATTCATTAGACCTTATGAAATCCTAGAGAAAATTGGACCAGTTTCCTATCGAGTAGCTTTTCCTCTTGGATTATCTCAAGTACACAATCTTTTTCATGTTTTGATGTTAAGAAAGTATATTCTAGATTCATCTCATGTTTTGATGTCGAAAGTAGTTCAGCTCGTAGGGAGATTTTCTTATGAGGAAAATACTATTCACAATCTTGATCATAGAGAGAAATTATTGCGGAATAAAATAATTCACTAGATCAGGTTTTTTTGGAGAAATAGCATGGTTGAAGAAGCAACCTGGGAACTTGAAAATTCAATGAGGGAAAGGTATCCTCACTTCTTTAATAAGTAAAAAATAATTTTAAAGACGCAATTTTATAAAGGTGGGGAGAATATAATAACCTAGGTACTTATAAAATAATTTTTTTCATTCAGGAATAAATAGTAAAGTTCATTATAAATGTACAATGAAATAACTAGTATTTAATGAAATTAAGGAATATATACAAATAGAATTATAACCTCACCTATGAAATTATAAATAAAATTTAGTATCTTATAAGTGAAAATATGATATATATATATATATATATATATATATATATAAGTTTCTTAGAGGTACCATTACATCAAACACACACACACACACACACCGCACACACACAAGCCTGAAAGGCATTTCATAGCCCACCCAAGGGACAACCCACCCAACCGCCTAATTTATTACATCATATATAATTGGCCTTAAGGCCAAGTGGGAAAATAGTCCATTACATGGCCTGTAGGACCAAATTATTTGGCCCAAAACTAATTTATTTAATAGTACTCTTATAGAACGCTGACTACTATAGTACCCACTACCACTATAGTGTCCGCCGCCATATAGTGTCGTTGTTGCTGTAGTGCCTATGATACTACAGTTCTCTTATTGTATCTGTGGCCAAGGGGTTTTGAACCCCGATTTTTCATGTAGGATTATGGGGTACCTACCATTAAACCGAACCCCAACTACAATATATTTATATCATGGAATAAGTAAAAAACTTTTTTGGAAATGATAAATTAAGTGTTTTTATTTTTGTAAAACATAAATTATTATGTACAATTTTATAATTAATGTAATTATTTAATAGAAAATATTTTTTTTCATAAAATAGATTAATAAATTAATTTTTAATTTTTTATGGTTATAATATATTTTTTAGAGACCTTATTTAATTTTATTCAAAGGGTTATAAAATTGGTTCTAATATAAAAATAAATATTTTTCGAATAAATGAAGATTTAAAATAATAATTAAATTTTTGATATTTCAAAAAATATTTTCAAAAAATGGAGTTCATTTTTGAATTCCACACATTCAAAAATGGTAAGGGTGAATTTTTGGGATTTTTTAAAAAACGTGAATTTTGTGAACAGTGATATATGACAATTTTGGTAATATATACATTATAAGTTAAATACACTATTAATTAAGTCATTTATTATGTAACAACAATAATCAAGAAATACTATTAATTGTTTTAATAAATTTAGTGATAATTATCAAACTATTCATAGTCTATATCCAAAATAATAAACTAATGAATAAAATAATGAGGAAACACCCTTCTCCTCTACTATAAATACCACCTCTCGCCACCTATTCTCATCACACATCAATGACCTGTAAATTATTTAATTTATTATAAAATTCCTTACCAATCCTTTTTCCCGTGTCCAAGAATTTTTTGTCTTACCAAAAGTCCAAAACCAAGATCCTTAATGTGGTTCTCAAGGAGAAAACGTTCAAGAGGTAAAATCCACTATCATTTTCTTTTATTTTATTTTAAATTAATTTTATTTTATTATTATATCACCAAATCTCATAATCCAAGTGAAATGATAACTCTATTATCTTAAATATACTGTAATTTTATTTTCTTAATGTAATATCCATCATCAAATCTCTCCTCTTCTCCTCTTATTCTATAAAATGAATGTATCGTTCGTGGCGTGTTGATTCACTATATTCGTGGATACCATATTTTAATTTTCCTTTACCATCTCCATTGTAAAGACCCAAAAAATTCAAGGAAATTTTTTTTAAAATTTTCTTGGGAATTTTACAAAAACGCAATTTCTGACGACACCTGATTCCGAGGCCCGGTGTGCCCAGAATATTTTTTCGAAGTTTAGCTTGGGTAAGTTCAGTGAACGAACGAGTGGGTTTTTCTAACTTTTGAACCGGTTCTTGGAATCAAATTCCGAGGGCACCAATGGAATCGCAGCGCCGGTATTTTCTTAGAAACATCTTTTCCGGAGTTGTGTTTGCTTGGGTGTGGTTTTTAATTTTTGGGGTTAAGTTAAGAAATAAAATAAAAGTGGTACACCGATTTTTATTTTATTTTACTTAACATAAGTTCAGTGGGTGATGTGGGACCCACAATATCCCACCCACTTGGTAGGATATTTTGTGAGGTGGGACCCACATGAGCCCCACCGTTTCTTTTCTTCTTAAGTAACGCACCTGCACCCCCTATTAATGAAGTCAAACCATGCGTTTATTATGGTTAAGAAACGCCTCTTTAATGTGGTAGTTTAAGCATTGTAATTAATTCTCTTAGCTGTTTCTTTCGTTTTTGAATTTTAAAATGAAAGGCTTGTGGAATAAAAATAAGACAACTCTTATTTTTATTAGACGGGTGGTGTTGAGAGGCTAGGGAGAATTCTCAGGAACTTGAAGTTCTTCCTCCCCGACGAAGAATGCGAAGAACGCGAAGAACGCCGAATCCTCGGAGATCAACGGCACAATGTGACGTTCCTTCTTCCGCGACGCTTCTTCCGCGATGCTCCTTCCACGACGCGACAATCCCCCTTCCGCGATGCCTTCTTCTGCGACGTGGTTTTTTGCGACGAATCCTCGCCCAACAAATTCGACGAGGTAGGGGTCTGATTCAATTAAATCTTTGTGATTTATACCCACGACGTATGTTTAAAAAATTGTCGGAATAATTTTAAAACCGCTAACATGGTGGGTGTTGACCAACAAACAAGTCCGAACCCACCGTCCCTTCATTCTTGGTATGCGGATCGGTCGGCGATGATGAAGCAGGCCACACAGGCATTGTGAACTCTTCGCAGTGAAGAACCGGTCCCGAGAGGCCCATTGGAGAAGACGGCAGGAAAATCCGACCACCGAAGCTCGTCCGGTGGTCCTCCGAGCAACCCGCCGGTGCGCCTCGCCGGCACGGCGGCGCCGGCGGAAGGAGGCGGCGGCCGGCACCGGTTGGCCGCTAGGAGACGGCGGCGCCCGGCGCGCCGCCAGGGAGAGGCACCGCCGCTGATGCCGCGGCGGCAGGCCGGCAGTCCCGCGACCACGCGGGACCGCAGAAGGTGGGACGCGGCAACCGGCCACGTCCGTTGGCAAGAGGCGGCCCCCACGCGGGGCCGCGGTTTCGTCCAGGGGGGTGGTTTTCCCCTTCTGCATGGCCACTTGGCCAGCACCAGCGCGTCGGGCCGAGCCGCCCGGCCGGACCGCCAGGACGGGTCGTGCCCAGGCCGTGCCCAGGCCGGGCCGGGCCTCGCCAGCCGGACCAGGCCGCGACCAAGCGGGCCGGACCCAGACCCGGGTCGGGTCGACCCGGTTCTGGTCGACCCAGGGGGTATCGGGCTGGGTCGGACCGGGCCTGAACCCCCTAATACCGAACCTCATTCGGTCTGTTGCCCATAAATTGAGTTGTGGGCCTCCGATCGACGTACCGTCAGTTGAGTAGCGATCCTTGGATCGAGACGGTCGTTTTGGTATATTGCACTCAGGGTATATTACAACAGTAGCGATCCTTGTACCCAGTTTTTACTTTCTGATTACTTCTTCTTGCTTGCTCTGTGGTGTTTGTTTACTTTACAAAGGCAATTCCTTCCCTTTTTATCGAGAATTACGCCTTGGTACTAGTCGCCAGCCCCTGGCCTATGGAAGGCGGGCTTGGGGTAGTCACAACACGGGCCTCGAGGACGGGCTGTGACAAATTGGTATCAGAGGAGTTCGGTTCTACCGCAGGACTTAGGAATCTGATATTTTTCTATGTGAAGCAATAGTTTTAAGAGTATTGAGTGTGTTTATCAGTCCAGAGAGTCCAGTGTTAGTGCGGCGGCCGACGTATCCATACACTAGGGCCCTGACTTCTGATTTCCGACTTAATTCACCTAAACATTGATTGCATGTGTTTTACAAGTTTTATTTGTGATTACTTTGGGTCAGCTCACCAGGTATACTGTTTGACCGTGGCGCACCTGTTTCTTTTCAGGATGGCCCAACGATGGCAGCCAGCAAGTGTTCCGAGAGTTTTGCGTAACGACAGCCCACTGAGAGACGAGGCCTCGGTATAGGGACCTCTGACAGCAGAGGAACCGGCGGTACCGCTACCTGCCGAGCCACCGATGCTACCAGCCCCATCCGCTGACGATGCACGTCACCTTAGTGCACTGCACGAGTTTCAATGCCAGCAACCGCCCAGGTTCCGCGGGGAGATGGACCCTCAGGCCGCCGAGGATTGGCTGGAGGCAGTTTTACGGGTTTTCAGGTTAGTGAGGACACCAGCAGACCTCATGGTGATCCTCGCAGCGAGCCTACTGCACAAGGCTGTAGGCAGATGCTAGAGCTTGATGGTCCAGGTGCACGATGATGCATCTCTCCTCTGGACGGACTTTGAGAGCCTCTTCCACTCGGAGTTCGTCCCATCCACCCTCTGTGCGGTGTGCATCCAGGAGCTTCTACAGCTGCGGCAGGGTAGCTTGACGGTCGCCCAGTACTCGGCGAGATTTTCCGATCTCTCGCGCTACTCGACAGACACGGTACGGGACCCATTTGTAACGTCCCGGACCTAGGTGCCATGCAACGGGTGCCTCGAGCCCGGTTCTCCACATGACCTCAAGCGCATTTCCCCAAATGTCAAAGGCTACCGACTAGCAGCGAGGGCTCAGGTCTGATAGTGGGGAAACTATGCCCTCATTTTTCAAAGTGTAGCGAAGCGGAGTACAAAATAAAACATACAACAAACAGCGGAAGCAGTAAACACACACAACTGAAATAAACTACAGTAGTGGATATAACCAACATTGTATGAATGATGATTCTACATGTTTCAAATTCTAAGAAAACAGCCAGAATATGTTATACATCACTATGATACAACCAAACGCAAAGTACAACAAAAAGAGTAAACAGCTGGCAGCAGCATCGCGAGCCTAGGCTCGGTCCCATGCCCTCCTACTCCACAGCAACAGTCAAGTACCTATATAGGGACTATTTCCCCTATCCACACCTGCAGAAACGTAATCTGTTTGGGCCGAAAAGCATGACCCAAATAGGGTGTGAGAAATATAACTCAGTAGGAACCCACCAAAGGCTCGTGCCCAACTGCGTGTAAGCATGAATCAACAGTGTGCCATAGTAAAATGCAATAAGGTAAGCAGTACTAAACAGTAACTAACTTAACAATTAAATTTACATTTTATTATTCATTTAATTTATTTAATTTAGTATCTTTCTGTGCTCAACAGCACCATGCCCTCAGGCCAACCAGTATCTCGCCCTCAGGCTAATATAGTGAACCACACCCTCAGGATATACAGAATCTCGCCCTCAGGCATTGTAACAGAATTCTCACCCTCAGGCATATGAAGTGTCACCCTCAGGCACAGAAGTGAAGCCCTCAATCACGAAAGGTTGCCCTCAGACGGAATAACGATAGCCCTCGGGCTAATACAGTCACGCCGTCAGGCTAATATAGTCACGCCCTCAGGGTAATATAGTCACGCCCTCAGGCTAATATAGTCATGCCCTCATGCTAATATAGTCACGCCCTCATGCTAATATAGGTAACTGGGTCATGCCCAAAATATCAAAATGTAGAAAACAAGCAATTCCTCTCAAGTAAATTCTTACAATTACTACATTGAAGGCATACCCTCGGGCATCCTGGCCAAACGGCTAAACAGAGAAAGACACCCCCGGGGTGGTTCCGGATCCAAGAAAAGATCCCAATCAGCATTTTATTACCAAAATTTAATCACCTATGCAATTCTAGGCATTAAATATAGCAACGACCTCAGCCACACGACACCCCAACATGGGTTCGTGGCATGAAAACGCACAAAACGCACAACAGTTGGAAAAATAAACACAAAGCCACCTACCTTATATGCCAACGAAGGCTATACCCGAACGTCGGATCTAGAAACGCCCAAGAACGACGTAGATCTAACGAAGAACAAAAACCATTCAAACGTTAATAACTTACGTTAGGGGAAGAATTGGCAAGAACCAACCAAGGAGGTGGAAGCCCTTACCCGTGCGGTTCCAACAGGATCGTCCAAGACGGAATCGGATTCCAGAAGAACGCCTGGCGGTTCTTTAAAGATCCGGCCTCCTCCTTTGGCACCAAAATGGCTCAAATGCCTCCTCTGCCAAATAAGGAGTATACTGCCTGTTTTAAGCCCGAAAAACAAAGTACACGGCGTGTAATTAAAAGTACACGGTGTGTACTCCTTTCATTTAACTATTCATTTGGCCGCACTGCCACACTGTTCATCTGCCGACAAGAGTACACAGCATGTACTCCCAAGTACACGGCGTGTACTGCCGCCTAGCTGGCGGCAATTCCAGCGCCTTACTTCTTAACCTGCCGACTGACTACATGGCGTGTAGTCGGTTCCTACACCCTTTGTTGTCGGCGAGGCCACACGCCCTGTGTACTTATCCCAACACGGCCAAAAGTAAACAGCGTGTGGACAAATACACGGCGTGTAGTTTCAAAATTTAGCATTCTTTTCCATTTTCCATATTTTCTCAAAAACACTTAAGGAAAAGTAAAAAAGAAGAAACTCGTACCTCAAAGATAAGAACCGGGTTCTTACAACCTTCCCCCTTATAGAAATTCGTCCCCGAATTTCCCCTTCCAGGGTGGTAAAGATAAAGCTCAGAACAGCTCTGGCCACTGAGCACGTACGTCAGCCTCCTGCTCCCAGGTCTCGTCCTGCACTCGGCCATGCTGCCATACCACTCGTACGAGAGGAACTGACCGGCCTCGGAGAACCTTCGTGCTCCTGCCTACGATATGGATTGGATGCTCCTCAAAGGACGCATCATGCTGAAGCTCAACCTCCTCTGGCTGAAAGGTGTGAGAGGGGTCTGAATGGTAGCGACGCAACAGAGACACGTGGAAGACATCATGCATGGCGCGGTACCGCTGCAGTAACTACAACCGATAGGCAACTAGCCCGACTCTCTCCAGAATCTCAAATGGTCCCACATACCTCGGTGAAAGCTTACCCTGCCTCCTGATCCGTTTGTGTCCCAGCCATGGCAACACACGCAAGAAAACCTGATCCCCGACCACAAACTCAAAAGGTCGTCTGCGGCGATCAGCATAAGACTTCTGACGAGATTGCGCGGTAGCCATCTACTTTTGAATCAACTGGACCTGCTCAGATGTCTCCTGCACGATCTATGGCCCCAGTAAAGCTGTCTCACCTGCCTCTAACCAGCACAAAGGTGATCGACATGGCCTACCATATAAAGCCTCGTATGGTGCCATCTCAATAGTCGCCTGAAAGCTATTTTTATAGGCAAACTCAACTAAGGGTATATGCTTCTCCCAAGATCCCCCATAGTCTAGGATGCATGCATGCAGTATGTCCTCAAGCATCTGTATCGTCCGCTCTGACTGGCCATCTGTCTGAGGGTGGTATGCTGTGCTTAGAAGCACCTGTGTACCCAGCGCCCTTTAAAAACTCTTCCAGAAACGAGACGTGAAGCGGGCATCCCTATCTGAAACGATAGAACGAGGGACCCCATGAAGACGTAAGATCTCTCGGATATTCAGCCTTCCCAGCTCGTCCACACTGAAGGTCTCCTTGATTGGCAAGAATTGAGCTACCTTGGTAAGTCTGTCCACAACTACCCACACGGCGTCATTGCCAAGAGGTGACCTCAGCAAACCCGTCACGAAATCCATCGCGACATCATCCCATTTCCACTCCGGAATGGGAAATTGTTGTAACAGCCCAGCTGGTCTCTGGTGCTCTACATTCACCTGCTGACAGGTGGAACACCTCGTGACAAAACAGGTTATCTCTCTTTTCATACCCGGCCACTAGTACAGACGTCTCAAGTCTCGGTACATCTTGGTAACCCCGGGATGAACTGCCCAAGCTGAAGAATGAAACTCCCGCATCAGCTCCTCACGTATATCCCCTGGAACCCATACTCGTCCATGGAAACGCAACACCTTTTCGTCGCCTATCGCCCAACCGGGAGGAGGGTCCTCACTTTCCACCGATTAGTTTAGAACTAGGCCTTCTGAAACCGATAGCTGCCTCATCCTCACTCTGTCCAGGAGGGTAGAAGTCACAGCTAACGAGGAATGATAAGTCTGCCCCTGACTGTCATGCACCTCCAGATGCATCTCAGAGAACAAATCCATAAGCTTCCACTCACCACTGGCCTCCTGCACTGCCTTTATCTGAGTCTTCCTGCTCAGTGCATCGGCTACTGCATTACCTTTATGAGGTGTATAGGCAAGTTCAAAATCGAAGGACTGTAGGTACTCGACCCACCTTCTCTGCCTCAGATTCAGGTCACGCAGAGTAAAGATATACTTGAGGCTTTTGTGGTCGGTGAAAACCACAAAATTCTCTCCTAATAGATAGTGCCTCCAACAGCGCAACACATGAACAACTGCAGCCAACTCGAGATCGTGTGTCGGGTAATTTCTCTTATGTGGCCTCAACTACCGAGACCCATACGCAACAACTCGGTCGCCCTGCATCAAAACGGACCCCAGCCCAATCCCTAATGCATCACAGTAAATTGTATAGCTCTTTCCCTGCTCTAGGAGTATCAGGATTAGTGCTGATGTCAGCCTTCCATTTAGGTCCTGAAAAGCTTTCTCACAAGCTTCTAACCAAACGAACTTCACACCTTTCATAGTCAGACTAGTCAATGGTGCTGCTAAGAGGGAGAAGTCATGTATGAAACGTCTGTAGTAACCAGCCAGCCCTAAGAAACTTCGTATCTCAAACACGTTCTTAGGATGCTCCCAGGAAACTACTGCTCTCACCTTCTCTGGGTCCACTGCAACTCCTGCCTCTGAGATGATATGACCCAAGAAGTGAATCTGGTCCATCCAAAAGTGGCACTTCAAGAGCTTATCATATAATCGATGCACTCTCAGTGTACTCAATACGATCTCAAGATGGGTGGCATGGTTGTGTCGAGTGTGAGAGTACACCAAGATGTCGTCCACGAATACTACCACAAATGAATCAAGGTATGGATGGAACACACAATTCATCAGAGCCATGAAAACTGCTGGCACGTTCGTGAGTCCGAACGGCATAACCGTATACTCATATAGACCATACCTGCTCCTGAAAGCTGTGAGAGATATATCAGATGGTCTAACGCGCAGCTGATGATATCCGGATCTGAAGTCAATCTTCGAGAACACTCGTGCTCCACAAAGTTGATCAAACAGATCATAAATCCTCGGCAAGGGATATCGGTTCTTAACCGTCAACTGGTTCACCTTTCAATAATCCACACAAAGCCTAAGGGTACCATCCGCCTTCTTCGCAAAAAGGACCGGAGAACACCAAGGAGAAGTACTAGGTCAGATAAAACCCTTCACTTGTAGCTCCTCTAACTACCTCTTGTGATCCTGTAATTCAGGCGTGGCCATCCTATAAGGAGGAATGGACACCGGTGTTGCTCCTAGCACAAGCTCGATAGAGAAATCCACCTCACGCACCGGAGGTAGACCTGAAAAGTCATCCGGGAAGACATCCCCGAAATGATCGACAACTGGAGGAAAATCCTTCTGACAAGTCCCCTGATCATCCAGATATAAGCTCGCAATCTGGGCTATGACTCCACCTCGCCCATGATGCTTTGGTCCAGCTCGAGGTGCTTCCAAGAGTTGTTTTTAGCACAAGATACTCAAACCATTAAAACTTAAGCGAATTCACATAATCATTATCAAAACATAAATATTGTCCTTACATTAGGCCTTAAACTATATACATGATCACATCATCATCTCTTTACCAATTAGACTATTACAAATTTCTTCATAGGTCATATACTATGTTGGAAAAAATTGAGTCGTGCTACCTCCACCATTGGAATTTATTATTAAATAAATCCCTTAGGGTCCAAAAAAATCTTTAATCATGTTTAGTAGATTACATATATGAAAAATTTTCTTGGGCCCAGATTTGATCAAAATGGTCGAACTCCAATCACCCACACTTAACCTAGTTACACTAGATTTTATTATAATATATTCCACAAAAATTTAAATTTAACTTCTCTCATCACATAAAACTACAAAATAATCATATTTTCAGGGTTTAAACACATGTAAATATCCTTAAAAACCATTGATATATCCTAATTCCACGTTTTAGTGGAATTGTGGCCACTATAACTATTGAAATAGGGTCTAAACTATAGCTAAAGTTTAAAAAATGGTAATATATAGTTATACCACAGTTTAAATCATGGAAATAGATAGATATATCCATAGTTTAACCCATAGAAATTGGTGTCTATAACCATGATTTAAACTGTGTCAATACATGGTTATAGATATGGTTTAAACATTGGAAATAGGTGGATGCATCCCCAGTATAAATTATGGAAATAGGTGCCAATAGACATTGTTTGAAACTTTTCATTAGGTGGCAATATCCATTATATCAAACAATGTCCTTGGGTGGTTATGAACATGTTTAGAAACTATGGCCGTATACTTAAAAAAACAAATGTTTTTGGTGAGGTTTGATCCTCTAACCTCTTCTATATGCTTTTCAACATTAACCACTATATTGAACTCTTCTATATATATATATATAATATATATATAATTATAATTATTAATCATTTATAAAATAAAAAACTTATAGTCATGGATTAAACCATGTTCATAACCATCAATTTACATGGTTTTGAACCATAGCCTTAGGTGACTATGGATAAGTTTTAAAACCATAGAAATAGGTAGTTATGGTCATAGTTTCAACTATGGCTATAGGTTTCTGTAGTGATGGTTTAAAACGTGGAAATATATGTCTATGGAAATGGTTTAAACTGTAGTCATAGGTGGATACGTCCATGGTTTAAACCAATGAAATTGTTGTCTATGTACATGGTTTAAAATGTGTAAATAGGTCACTATAACCACAATTTAACCATGTAAATAGGTGGTTATGGACATGGTTTACAAACTGTAGAAGTATCCCTATTCCTAAAAAAATATTCCATGTTTTTTGGAGTTCCCACAAAACCTACTACCATGGTTTTATATAACCGTGGATATATGTTTTCATATAGTAATGTTTTACCAAAATCATAGATATAAGCTACCTAAATCCATAGTTCACCAACTCCTAAAAGTAGAAGTGTAGTTGTAAGATAATATTTTATTTTTTCTAACAACATCCCCAACACATTTCTTTACCGACCACATAAATTTTCTCAATAGAAAACAATTCAAACCGCATCTAGTATACTAAATTCTATAACACTCATATTTAACAACACATGAAACACTAAAACCAAAACGGGATGCCCCTAAATCTGAGACACATCAATTTTATTTTTATTATGCTCACCAAATCTTATAATTGACATCTAATGGAGTCTATTAGACATTTCTATTTCTTTCTACAGTATGAACACTTGTGAAAATCCAACCTGTATACATTTGATCATTACAAGATAACTATCAACCAAGACTGACTAAAAGTTTGGGTAGCCTTGGAATCAACCCCTAGAGTCCAAGAATATAATCCAATTAAGTATATAATCCATATGTTTTAAATAAAATTTTGGTGTATTACTGATAAATCCACACATGAGAAACACGTATTAGTCCTAATGCAGTATTCCACCTAGTGATCAAGTTAATGAATCAGTTGGTGTTCATGATCCTATTTAAGTTATTCCTAATAAAAAATATAATTTTCAATTAGTAAAACCCACACCTACATATATATATTTACATGATCATAATCAATCATAAGAGAACTAATTGATTACTTTGCGTCTGTTGATCTTGGACATAGAATTTACTGAGAAATCTAACTGTAGATGCTCTCATTTATTTAATAGTAATAAAGTTTTAAATGACCATCCAACAGTCGATATCAATATCTCGTGACCTTCCTCGCATGAGGATTTCCTATAAATGACATAAATCCCACTCTTTTCTTTAGTATCATCATCCTGATCTCATCTAAAAAATAGAAACCTGATTACAACCCATCCCATGCATTACCCATCTAGGGAAATAACAATTGACATGAATACAAACCTTCTTAACCCGAAGAGATAAAGTAATGTCTCCCATAAGTGGTTCCTTCTTCTTGAGAATTTTTTTCATGTTGTTTTCCATAATTCAACTCTAAATATGACTCGCCTACCTCAAAAGGTTAAACTTTCACTCCCCACCATATGGATTTCCTTAAACTAAAACTCAAGAATAACTTTGAAGGAGTCCCTATCATTACTATATAAGGATATTTAGGTAACTCAAAAATAGATGATTCGTTATTAGCATACTCCAAATGATGTCAAAATTTAGGGAAATATTATATTTAAAATTTTATCACACTAATATTTCATAGATAGACATGTATTACTCTCTTGTTCCATGATCTCATCAACCAGACTATATTTTCCTAGAACAAACCCAGACACCATGTCTCTTGAACATGTGTGTTAAGTTCCAACCATAATAAACTAGCTCATGGCCCTTGGTTCATTTCCAAAAATGACCTCATCATGGGGTCACTTGTATTAATATCCCAAAAATATATGGTTCTCTATTCTCATAAGAATCAAATTCGAAACCATCGATCCTTAACTCCTATCTGAACACTCATCGACATTCCACGTCACCAGTTTACATGCACAACTGGAATAAACAAAACATTTCATACAAAATGGGTGTAAAATCTTATACCACCCTATTTAAGACCTGACTCATACTCTTGAGATTCATTCACTAATAAGTCTGAACTGATCTTTTTCACCGGCACATCAGTCTCATTGGGCTAGAAGTTCCCTTGGAAATCCTCTTTAAAATCAAGAACATTACATGTTCTATGATTTATCAAATGAACTCCATCCCCCCTATGTCATTTCATAAATTGATTTATCAACCAATAGTCAACAAGTCTAGGATCCAGAATAGTCATTCCCATTAAAGTCAGTACTATTACCCATCACTCAAGGTAATTATTTAAAACAGTAGGCATCAAATTCCTAAATTTAAATGCCTAATAACATACGGTTCATAAATCTAGAAATGAAATTTTTTCCGATATCACTACCAAAAAAAGAATATATAAACCTTGTTTCAACCTCACCTATAGGTTTCACACAATCTAAAAACATCATTGAACTAATAGGTTCTGAGACAAAAATAAGGACCTATTGGTATCCCATCAATACCAACTGATCAAGTCTCAAATTATTGTTACTAGGTCCATACACCTATCCCTAAGGCCTCTCATATGAGAACCATATCCCACTTAATGGAATTTATTAAACAGTGTCTGACATGCATTGAAACTCTTCTGAAAAATTCAAAACTAAATGCTAGAAAGGATATCATCAATATAAAATGGTTAAAATATACCAATGTATGTTTAATTATATCACCTTATAGGCATCGAGATACAAGGACATACTCTTCTATGAGAATCCTTATAAGGGTGTACTCTTTTTAGGGTTACCATGCCAAAGTAAGATTTAAGGAGTTGGAACTCACCAAGTATCCACATATGGTGATTCCCCCTCGATGTAAAACCCACCATATAACCACCCATCTACCTGTGATGTCATTTTTTTAATAAGGAGTCATATCAAACTTCTGTAGAGAAAGAGTAAAACACCTATCATGCATAGAAACTTGGTTCTAAAATAATAAGAGCTAACTATATCTAAGGGTGAAACCACAATAAACAAAAAGTTGTTGACTTTTAAAACTAGATGCATGCCTAAAAGGTCACTAGGCTATAAAACCTAACCTTCAAATACAAGAAATAATAGAAAAGAATCTAAATGATAACTAAAATAGATTCTCAAATGTTTGTTTCAAGAATCTCCCAATGCAATTATTAAACTAACCCTTACATGAGGGTCCTTTTTTATTAACCCCATAAAAGTTTTTATTTTATGACACTTCATAGATTCACATTTATTATAAACTTAAAGGGGCTCAGATATATGAAAAATCATGTACCAATTATAAATAAAACACTTTAATGTTTCACTTATCACTTTATTTAGTTTTCTCTATGAATAATTATTAAAATATCTTATAATTCCCTTTTTAAACCCATTAATTTCTCTATATGTTCTCCAAACAGGGCTTGTTCAAAGAAAATGTCAATTCCAAGCTATAGAGTGAAATTGTCTTTAGCTTTAATGTGGAACGTTAATTAACCGATAACTCATATTAATAAATATTAAAAAGTAGATCAGATGAATTTGATCATTTAAGGGGATCATTTAAGTAATATTTCATTTTACATTTATATGTAACATCATATAAGTTGTTCTAGATAATTTAAATAACCATTCCATTTATCAAGAATATACCACCATAGGTTTGAGTAAAAAAAGAATATAAGGAATAAGGAAAGCTATGAGGGTCCCATAAATCCTTCATTGGTTTAGTTAACTGGGTAGATGTTTCCAATTTATGGATTCAACTTTATATAAATAACAATTGGAATCCTATTAATAGTTTAAATTTCAAGTCACCCTCAATGGGATTATCTCATTATAGAATCATGCCAAACCTAGCTTACATGGGTCTTGTTTTACCTATAATGATTCATTTATATGGGATTTCATTCTCTAGTTGTGGAGGTACAATCCTCAATTGACTCCGATTTAACTTACATCCATCACTAAGAAATGCAGTGCATTTGTCAAAAAATCACAATTTCCTTATCATTTATGAACTTTATTGTGGATAATTCATTAATAATTTAAAACCATTTCATTTAAGAATAAAAATTAAATAACCCTTGTATTTATAAAATGGTTCTACTAGCTGAATCCCCATTCCCAAAATATAAAGGTATAAGACTTCATAATTTACAATTATCATTCATGTAAATGCAACTCGGTTCTTACTTTTGGATTTAGATGGAAACCAACAAATATATGGAGGATTTATTATGTGGAACACCATTTCTAATTTTATAGAGTTCCCATACACTTTAATAAATAAAATTATCCCCCATTTAATCACAACCACTATGGTTTTATCCCAAGTAACCAGTGGTATATGGCTCAAAGATGTTGTAATTGGTTAATTAAGGTTCCACCATCAAGCTATATGAAAAAAACACCATTTAGGTTGATAGTTATTCTTTTGTAACCAAATAATTCATTATAATTATAAAAGGACAAGATATCACAGGGGATTTAATACAATACACTTGAAAAAAATCTTACATTTATGGTATATTGATTTAAAAGAAAATTAAGTAGCGAACATGGTAAATAGATAATCATACTAATGACATCTGAAACATATGTGCTTGAAATAGAGTATGAATTCACCCCTTATCTTTACATAATGGGATAATAGGTAAACCTTATTAATCTATAATTCCATAACCTATAGAAGTACAATAATTCCCAAGGTTAAATATTAATCAAATGTAATAAAGAACAAAATAAATATTAGTCCCATCCCTCGTAACTTGATCTTTCCCTTGTGTGTGGGTTGTCTGAACCCATACATGATCTATTAAACAAGTTTAGAAACATTCTTATTCTCCTTTATACTATCCCAAAAAAAGTAAAATAATAATTTGATACCATTTGAAATGTCTTGAACTACGTGCCACAAAAATGGTGTCTGGAGTCGATTAGTTACATGGCCTCAAGTGTGCCTCCATATATGCCAAAGGCTGCTGACAGGTTGTGAAAATATAATGATGGTACAGTGGGGAGACTATACCCTCTAGATTAGTACTATATATAGTAGAAGAAAAAATAAATTAATGGTAGTATAAGTAAATCATCTAAATAAATAATCAACATAAGGCAGTAATCATAATTACAGACATATGATGTGAGGATAATACATAAACCAGTAAGAAGACATGGAAACAAGAATACACCAAAACAAGAGTAAAAGGGGAAATATGTTAAAAATATTCAATAATTATCTCCACATGTATCCTAATCACTTTTCTTAGTCTCTTTCTACCATTAATAAATCACGCATCTATATCAAGGAGATTCCCTTTCACCTAACCAACAATCGTGAGGTCTATCTAAGTACCAAATAAAATCCCAAATAGAATGTGAGTAAAACTCAACATGATACCATCAATAGTTTCATTAGAAAATACTTATAGGGAATATAAAATTAAAAAAAATTATAACAATCAATAATAAGTAATATAAATAAATAAACTCATGTTGAGCTCGAGTTTCCCATGGGATACTCAACCACCAAAACATTTTTTGGCATTATCTAAAATGAATTTAAACAAATTTAATTATAAGTGTGCACAATAAGTGTTGTCTATTACCCAAGTCATATATCCATGGTTCCCATGTTTTATATAAAAATTATCCATGTAAGAATTGTAGAATCTCTGACAATATTACGTTAAGCCCACTGTCAATGGCCATACAAAGTATGAGGATGAGGGAAAAAATGTGTATAACCATGTTCATATAATGATAAAGAATAATAATAAAATCATTTTCCATATGAACCCATCCATGAAATTATTACTTGGGAATATAGTTTTTCCTCAAGAAATATCATGATTAATTTTCCCTCTAAGCCCATCCATGTCATTCCTACATAGGAATCTAAGTATCACCCAAGTCATAACATAGTTCATCAACTGTTTGAGCCTATATAAGGTATTTCTACTTGGGAACCAAAGTATCGATAATGTTTTATCATAATTAATTTCACCTATTATCACATCCTTAGTATTCCAACATGGGAATCAAGGTATAGCTTAGGTAATAACATCATTCATTTTCCATGAGATCTCATCCATGTCATTCCTAATTGGGAATACTGAAATCCCCCAAGGAATAACTAAGAGAGAAAATATATTCCATAATTTTAATTTCAATTTAAAATTTTTTAATCCCACCATTGTGTTATTTTATGGGTAGTTGTCACATTTTAAGATTTTTGTGGTATTTTGAGCTTAATTACAGAAGTTTCCTAATTTTGGAATTTATCAATTTTAATATATTTCTGTATTTCATCCATAACATTCTCTATACTAATAAAAATTGTGGAATTTTATATTTTTAGGATCCCATACATAATATGATTAATTTTATTATGTGTTGTCCAAATCTTAATCTATCAATTGAAGGCCCAAAATAAGATTATAAATCAGGCCTTGGAAATTTTGTATAGATCTAGAATCTTTTGAACAAGATCTAATGTATCGAAGAGTTATGAACTAAAGAAACTCAAATTCAACAAAGATATATAGCATAATATAGGTAATGACTTCTTTAACTATTCCCTAACCTTATTCATCTTTATTCAAGGTCATAATGTAATGGTAACTTGGTGCATTGGAATACAAATAGACATCATGGGAAGATTAAATTTCTTGTTTATATTTGTTATATCTCCCTACAAATATGGCCAATGAATCTAAAAATTCATGTGTAGACAGAGGATATGTATATGAAAAATTCATAATAATAAAACATCCCCAAATTATCTTATTAAATGGTTCTATCATGCATTATATTTTATAGGAATATTTTGGATCCATGATTTCTCTCCCCTCTCCCTATAAAATAGTGCTTCTTATTCATTTCAATGGTTTGTCACTCTAATTGGCCAATTTATGTTTTTTTAGTTTATTTTATGTAATAATATTATTATGAATTATTATTATATGTTATTGCTTTTTTACATATCCTTATATTAATCTTATCTTTTGTGTTTCCACCTTGTTTTCTTCTTTTAGTGTGAACTCTTATGATCAGGGTCATGAGTAGTTAACCCAAGAAAGTTCTTGATGGTGTAATATAATGATGAACTCAATCCTTTTAAAATTTAAACATAATGTTTCTTATTTTTTTTATTTATAGTTTAGGGGGGATCTTAGTGGGAAATGTGCATTTGTGCCTCCACATACCATCTAAGGCCTAGATTTTGCTTCTACAATATTTTACCTCAATCTAGGCGGTGAATGTGTGGTCTCTCAGTGGATGTTGAGTGAACTATATATTCCTAAACATATTTATAAGAGGATGTTCACACATAAAGTGTAGTGTGTTCATTATGTAAATATGAAACTAAAAACAATACAATGAATATTTAATCTGGCTGATTCTCTCAGGAATGTATCCATTATTTCTATCGTCATTTTGTTTTCAATCATTGTGTATTCATTGTATATTCATGTTTAATTTTATTATTGAAATCTCAATTATAAAACTGCATTTTTTTAGATTTATTTCATAAATAAATATAAATAAAATAATATTTAATTATAATTAGTGAGTGATTAATCGCAATAACCTCTCAAGAGAACAACCTAGGTCCGCCCTTATGGTACACTTAGTTAAAATATTTATAGAGGACGTACGATAATTCTTGACCACATTGGACCCATTTCTAGAGATTAGAGTGGTCTTTACTCACTAATTAAATTCAAATTTTTTAAATAATTTCATTTTCTTTCATTTAAAAAACACATAAAAATTTATTACATTCAAAAACTAAAAAAACATTGTTCGCTCATAATTTCATTCAGTTAAAATTAATCTCCAAGGACTGACCAATATTAGGTGAAATAATATGTTCATAGTGATCTTTAATCTTGGTTACAAAGGATTAGTGATTCAATGAAAAAATGGCAAGCCAAATAGAGTGTATAATAGAATATGTCCACACATCCAAGGAGCAACAGCTAGAGCCTGATCCGGAACCAAATTGATTTGTGGATGAAATTTCAATAGTCATTTTTTATGTTAAAGAACCTAAGGTCATTGAGAGGGATATTTTGAAATAATTAAAAACATCATATTAAACTCAAATGTTGCTAAAGGAGGTCCTTGAATTATATATTCTAGATGATAATATTATAGGAGATCAATATTTTTTGGAAGAATCCTAGAATCACTTTGTTAAAGATAACATAAAACTTAATCTTATGACCATTAATAATGAAAAGTATGCACATTTATAACATTATCTTTCTTCAGAAGATTTTAATTAATATTCAATTATAGAGATTGAGTTTCCAATAGTCCTTTCAGAAAATATCAATTTCCAAGCTTACTTACTTGAAAATAAATATTTCTTTTTTGATTAGTTAGATTTTAATCTTATTCATGATGAATTATTTTATAACTTTTACCTTTCTGAAATTTATAATAAAAAATTAAGTTGGATTTGAATGTTAATTAAGATACCAACCAAGTGTTGGTGATTTAATAATAGTATCTAGATAAGCATGTGGTGTTATTTCCTCTACTACATCAACATGCATCCCATATACAGGAGGACACCACAAAATTCAATAGGGAGAACCCCAATATTCTTTTCCCACCAAATATGGGGCTAAAATTATATCATTCTAATTTCTTAGGGGTTGTGAACATTCATATATTTTTTGGGGTTCTCCATTACTGTTCTC
The DNA here is from genome assembly GCA_963277665.1 of Viscum album. Lineage (NCBI taxonomy): Eukaryota > Viridiplantae > Streptophyta > Magnoliopsida > Santalales > Viscaceae > Viscum > Viscum album. The sequence continues at coordinate 1,446,223,512 of OY728150.1, read as the reverse complement.
TTCTCATGGACACTAAGAAAATTCAAATGTGGTGGTTCATCTAAAAGAAACCACACCAACCTAATGATTAGGGATAACCCACACAACTATCTAGATATGGGAAATAAAAACCGATCACCCTCTTGGGGGTATAAACCCAGAATTATATAGTTTATTATCCCATTATAATTATTTTTTTTAATTTTCTTGTGTTTTTTCATTTCATTCTTGTAATTTTAATTTAGTATCAGCTAGGATATTTAGTTAAGGTTTCCACTAAAAAATAAACCAGGATGTACCTTTCCTTTTCTTTATTTTATTTTCTAAAAAATTAAAACTTGATATAAGAATATTTCTTGATCTAATTTGATATAAAAATAAGGTAGTGAATGGAATAAGTGTGGGGGAGGATGTTAATATGTTTTTAGGAATATTTTTTGTGCTTCCATTTTATTTTTCATGTATGTTTATGAATTTTTATGATTTATTTTTTATTTTTTTCTGTGTTTTTTATATTCATGATTTGAATAAAATAATTTGGGAAATTAAAAATATATTAGTGTTTTTTTGAATATTTCTTGATTTTAAATTTTTAAGGCTTAAATGATTTCTATATTTTTTGGGTTAATTTTTTTCCAATATTTTTATTAAAAAAATTGGCTTATTATGAAACTCATATTAATAAGTACTATCAAATTGAAAATCTTCCCCAACCTGAGAGGTTTCTAAATATTTTTTACATCTTCTTCACATTTCACTTTTTCTACAGAATTTTGAGACATGGTGTGTCTTTTAGAAATTTTTTTATTTATCTTTTTCAAATATGTTAGTGTTCATGGAATATTTCAAATATGAATGAGGCACCACTTTAAAATCCATTTTTACATTAAACTCGAATTTTGGACAAACTTTTAATCTAACCTTTATTAAGCCCCTAGTATCCATGAAATAACGTGTAAGGTAGGAATGTTATTAACCATTTATCCCTTTATAACCTTCTCCATAAGTTAAATTCATGATTATTATTGAACTCAAGTGCGAGGGTAGGGAGAAGATGAGTTGTATTTTTCTTTCGTAAATAATCTGTTTGAGTTGAATTGAATGTTTTTTCTTATATTTTACTGATTTGGTAGAAATTTATCATGATGGAAATATGGATCGGTGGATAAAAATATACTTTCACATATGGAATGGGCGTTTACAAATATTTTAAGATCAAAAGCTACCAAAATTTTCATCAAAAACATGATTCTGAAGTGAAATCCAAATCTAAATTCAGGCTGAAACAATGCTCCAAATTGAGGATAAGAGGGAAGAAATTTATTATTGATGTTGAAATTAAAAATTTGAAATGCCAATAAAGATCAAGATGTGTTTTGTGTAAATTTTTTTCAAGCTGATTGAGGATCACACCTTTCTGGAGGAAAATTATTTCCATGTATTTTCTTTACATTAGAGCGTAACCATCTTAATTCTTCCTTAGATGTTTTTACATTTAAAACATGCCAACCCTCAACCTCAGAACAACCCATGAAAAATACCATATGATTGACACATTTTTGAATCTGTTGTGTAGATATACTATAAGAGTATAAATCGTATGAAGATCATACATGTTCTAGGGAATTATAAAAACTCCAGATAAAAAAGAATCCTTGAGTAAATAGAGAAATATTTTCCTGAGGAGGTGGAAATGACATGGACGTGAGGTTTAACATGAAATTGGATGTATTTTTATGATTTTTTAGGAGTTAATAAATTTTTACCCATTTTGGAGGTATGATATTTTCCATTATATGAAAATTGAGTTAAGTTGTCATTTATTCTTTGAGAAGTTTGTTATGACCTTGGTATTAAATTTTTTCCCAAGAGTAAAATGTTTAAGTGTGGGTGGATTGATAGATAAAATATTTTAAATAATTTTAATTTAAATGTTTATAATCCCACCATATAGTTATTTTATGTTTAGTTTTTATATTTTATGGTTTTGGGGGTATTTTCAGCTTAGTTTCTAAAGAGAACTAATTTTGGAATTTAGCTGTTTTAATTTATTTTTGTATTTTGTACATAACATTTTATATTCTGATCAAGATTTTGAAGTTATTCCTTTTTATGATTCCATGCATCATGGGATTAATTTTATTCTTTAGGGACCAAATCTTAATCCATCATTTGATGGACCAATATTAGCTCACAATTCAAGACATAAAAAATGTGCATAAATATGGACTCATCTAAAGAAGAGCTTATATCTTAAAGAATTATCGCCCAAAAAAACTCAAATTATTCAAGGATATAGACAAGAATTTGAAAAACAACTTCATTAACGGTGTCCCCACATAATTAATAATTCTTCAAGACTATATTGTAACACCCCATTGATTTAAAAATAAATTTATTATATAATTTAATGCATGTAATACTGAGTCTCTACGAATCAACACTTTGTTATTGTAATTAATTAAATTAGTTAGTTATAACCTAGACATTAAAATTAGTAATATAAACATTAATAACTACTATTAAATGTTATTTTTAATGGTTTCACATTAATTAAACATATTTATAATTAAATGTATAATTTTTTGGTAAAATAAAAAAACATTTTTGAATTTTTAATATCAAAATTAATTTAGGGTGAGTTTTAGTACTTTTAGGAGTTGTTTCATTTTTTTGATTAATAAGGAAAAATACTACATTTTAGTTAAAAAATGTGTTTTCATTTAAATAATTATTCTACTTTATATTTATTTTTAATGGTTAAATAGATCAATTATACATATAGTAATCCATTGTAGATTATTAGAATCATTTTTTATATTTAAATTAGATATAAAGACTTACTAAAATTTTGAAAGTTCTTTTTACCCACCTTCTAGACACACCTGCAGGATCAGCATTAAACACAATTTTTCTACTTCTTTTAATTGAATTTAAAAAAATGTAGATACATAGTTTTGATCAGTAAGATATTTAGAGTCAGATAAGATCAACATAATTTTTTGTTAATAGTAACTTGTCCCTTTGAAATCGTAATGTTACACTTATAAATAGTAATATGACCATTATAAATAAACAATCGATCAAATGAATAGTAATAGCACCCATGAATGTATAAATAAAATTAAGGTATGATATAATTATATCATAGTATAAGTAAGTGGATATTTTAAAAATTAATAATTAATTGTTTGTATTTTTAAAAATCATAAATATTTAATTACAAATTTATAATTAATAAAATTATTTAAAGGAAAAATTATATTCATAAAATGTATTCATTAATTGTTATTTTCTTTTCTTAAAATTTTAGGGCCATTTTATGAGACCATAGTTATTTTTTAAATGTGTTATAAAATCAGTTATAATTTTAAAATCTGTATTTTTTGAGTAAATTATGATTTTATTTAAAATTTAAAATTTTCATATTTAGAAAATATTTTTTATAAAATTTATTTCATTTTTAAATTTAAAACATTAAAAAATATTTAGGGTGAATTTTTTGGATTTTTCTAAAATACTTGAAATTTTAGTGAATAGTAAAATATGACAATTTAAGATATAAATACTTCACAAGTTTAATACACTATTCCTTAAGTTAGAGATTATGTAATCACCATAATATCAAACTTTCCTTCATTATTTTAATATATTTTATTATAATTCTCAAATTATTCATAGTCCTGAGGCAAAATAATAAACAAATTAAAAAAATATTCAAAAATCACCCATCTTCGCCACTATAAATACCACCTCCACCATCACTTATCCCCACACCTATAAACCTTGAATCATGTCCAAATTATACCCAATTAATCTTCCCAAGTATATCCCCCACTTCTAGTAGGTTTTTTCATAACAAAAGTCCAAACCAAGGTGCCTCAAAAAGGTTCTCAAAAAGGAGAATTCAAGAGGTAAATCCTCTTTCTTTTTCTTTTAATTTCCTTTCAATTTCATTTTTCATTACTTATTATCTCCTCAACTACTCTATCCAAATTAGAATTATAACTCTAGTATCATATTTATACTAGAATTATATCATTTTAATTTAATATGATTCCTCAAACTCTTTTCTCTCTCTCTTTTATTTTAAAAAATGAATTACCATCTGTGAGGTGTCAATTTACAACATTCGTGGACAATAGATTTTAGTTCTTTGATTTATTCATCAAGGAAAGTAATGAAAACATTTTTATTGTAAAAAAACTATAATATATTTATTATAACCTATTTAATATTCTACAACTTGTATATATACATAATATTAATTTGTAAGACAAACTATTTCGTGATGATCGAAAACCCGCCAAAATAATATAATTGATTATCACCAATGTTTTATCTAATCATTCATCCTCATACCATATAAAAAATGAATTATATAATGGTTTAATCTATTCTAAGTTCAATAATATCATATAAAATCAATTATGTAGAATTATATACCTTCTACATGAACTCCATTACTTATAAACAAATGAACTGATCTTGATAACCAAGTAAACTAATTTTCTAAAACAATGAAATTAAACTCTATGACTCATCAATAAAAACATAAATTAACTTAACAAAACAAAAATTATTCTAATAAATGTATAAAATTTTATTAAATAATTAATTAATTAATTAATTAATTAATTTCATTATTGAGGATATTAAGGTCAAGTGTAGAACATATTCGGACATAAGGTAAGGGTTTTCTTATCTCATTTTCATTTCTGTGAGATATGCCTTATCCCCACTATTTGTTATGTATGTTTTATTTTAATTTACCTTTTATATATAATATCATGAATATATTTTTCATAATTTTATTTAATGTTTCATTTTATTATTATTAACTTTATGTGGCATACGATTTGATTACAAAGTGGTAAGGGTTTTCTTCCCGAACATCCATTTTCATTCGGGTTATTCTTTCTTTCTCAATACACATATGTAATTCTTAATTATTTTTATATAATTATTATAAATTATATACATATATTCTAAAATAATATATCCAGATTATTTCATTATACATTTAGGGGAGAATAAATTTTTTACAAGGTTCTCTTCTCATTTCGTCCTGATACGCAAGCCTGATTAAAGGGAACATCTCGATTTTTAAACCATTTTGAAGTACGGTCCATAATATATTTTAAGAAACCATTATTTTTATAAAATCACCACTTTATTCTATTAAAACTATATTTTTCATTTATATTTTTATACAAACAATCTTGAAAAATACAAATGATTTTTCCAAAGAACACTTCTTTGGAAAGTAAAAAATGATACATCTCTCAAGAATTCCTAGATGATTTTATTAAAGTATTTTCATCTATTTAAACAAATCTATTGATTTTTTTGTTTTATTGTGGTTTTTATCCTATTTTTATCACCCATCATCTTTAATTACCTGGTTTAGGATCAATTTTACTATGGATTTTCTATCTTGATACCATTCCACATACTCCTCAGAATGGTTACTGATTATGTTTAAAGATTGGGGAAAGTTATTTTCATTTCATATGTATATTTTGTTTATGATTATCCCAATTAATATTAGGAATGTATTGAACTTGGTATGTGATGGTTGGAGCCCTCTATATCCCATAGATGCATCAATATGTCTCATAAGAAAAACTAAATCAGGTTTTTACCCATTTATGTATGGTGTTTTGGCCGCAAATTTGACAGTATATTTATGGTTTCCAACATTATGCATTACCTCGTTATAAAACTAGTAATTTATAGTCCCTATGACTATTATACTAGTATAATATTCACGGTTATGTTTTATTATGGAATTATTTAATCCTCTTTTATTCCTTCCATGTTATTCTAAAGATGATGTTTTAATTCCATGTGTACATTTAGTTATTCACCATGCCTGATTATTTATGTTTCCACTATATTACTTACCCTTATTGATCATATGAGTTCACCCCTTTCGTATGTTTCCTTTCCCTAGGTTATGAAGAGGAAAACCTTGAATAAACTTCCAATTGTGTAGTTTATTTCATTTTATTATATGTCGTGTTTTATTTTATTTTCCCTGTGTATTATAGGTATCATGAATGTAATATAGTCTTCTAAGACAGTTGAACGGATCATTCCTTTACAATTTGAGTCCTTGTAATCATTACAGCATGACAAAATAATCCACCGGCTCTCAAATTCCGGGGTCGGGGAATTATAGTTGGTATCAAAGTAAATTTAGCAGAAACCTTGGAAACTATATTTAGAAAACATAGGTTAGGTAACATAACTCTAAGATAGAATTTTAGTATAAGCATAGAAGAACGTTATATAATTTTGGTAAGGTACATATTATGTGGGTCTTCTTAGAAATACATCCCTATCTGGATACTACAAGTGGTTGTCTATCTAGAAAAGAAGTACTTGGAAGTAACAACTCTAACTAGGTGTCCCATTCCTAACTCAGAGTAACCTTGTTCACAACAACAGGCATTATTGTGCACCTAGTTTGACACTCCTTGGGGATACACTTAGGATAATTTACATTTTCATTACAAAAAATTATAAAGGGTTTAAAATTAAATATGTCCCAAAAAAACATGTTTATGATTATGAGATTAGCTACATAGAAATTATTTCAATTTATGTTAATTTTTTCAATAGTATTGGGATTATAAATTATGTTTCATAATATTATAATCCAATATAGTGTATAATGTTATTTAGAAATGGCACCTACCAAAAGGAATGGTAATTGCATCAATTCACATAATCCAAAGAATAAGAATAAGCGTTTCTTCGATGGGTTTATGCATGAATTTCGAAGGTAACTAGTCTCTCAAATGTTTTCATCATATGAAGACATAGTTTTGTGTTATAACAAGAATTACAAAGATTTTTCTAAGTATTATGGAATTGAAATGAATAATTATAAGAAGAGGAAATGAAAGGAAAATATAGATAAATGGAATAAGGTAAAGAAGTATTTTCCCACATATAATAATTATATAAGGAAACACATGGTATATGATTAAGAGGAAAAGTAAGTATGGAGGAAAATGAAACCATGCCCATTATTTTAAAGACAATAAAAAATATTATAGTATAAAATTCCTCAACTACAAAGATATGGGACACTATGAAAATCAATATCCCATGAATCCAAGGAATATACCTAAAAAAAGATAATGAATCATGGTCAAGGTTATACATTACCATGGATAAAGACTAATGATTATTGTTCTTTTGTTTAGATTAAAGAATTATATATTTTGAGTATTTTAATCAATGATATACTGGTTGAAAGAATTATAGAATATATAAGAATTTTTCTATAGTACAATTTCATTAATTATTGGAGGTCTAATGTTGAATGGTACTTAGAAACATGATTTGGTATCATGCTAAACATTGGAAAATAGATGTTTAAGGGAATGAGAAACCTTAAAATGTTCTTGGTGATGAGATAATGATGTTGGATAGAGAGATGTTTGATATGAAAAAGTAAATTTTATATTACTAACTACCATAGAAATGATTCTAAAGTGTTGGGTCTTGATATTTGGAATGTTTAACCATTTATGAAATGGTTTAATTTGATCATTTTATGAGGTTTTAGAGGTTAATTTATTACTTTACCACATGAAACAGCATTTTCTAAGAGATGAAGTATATATAGTTCAAGGTGAAATCAAAGGATAAGATTGTGTTTATGAAATGGAAAAATATATTTATACTCTTATAAAGTGTAATAATTTCTCAACTTTATGAAAATATTCTTAAATAATTTTTTTTAATATTATCATAATCTTTTATGATATCAATGAAATCATTTATAATTGTAGTTTATGGTTTTTTGGTAATCAACTTTCATTAGAACATGCCCTCTATCACTTTCCATCAGAACATCATTGTTGGATTTTTCTTCCATGTCCAGGTTTTTACTTCCAACTAATATCATCTCATTAGACATCATGATTTCGTGGTGACCACCTCATTTCCCTCAACCACTTTTTAAGAGGACATTTTATTAACCCTATTTCTTATGTGGGTTTCCCGCATGGGAATTTTCAAGTATCATCCTTTAACTTATTAAGTGCGATTTAAAATTGTGAATATGAAATTTATTAAAGGATGGTTGAATGTAACACCCTAAGGATTTAAAAATAAATTTAATATGGAATGTAATTCATGTAATATTGAGCCTCTATGAAACCACATTTTGTTATTATAATTATTTAAATGAGATAGATATAACCTAGACATTAAAAATATTAATATGAATATTAATAACTACTATTAAATTTTATTTATAATGGTTTCACTTAAACGAAACAAATTTATAATGAAATGTATAATTTTTTGGTAAAATAAAAATAATTTTTTAATATGTAATGTAGAAATTATTTTAGGGTCCATTTTTATTATTTTTATAAGATGTTTCATTTTTTATGAATAGTGAAAAATACGGTATTTTAGTTAAAAAAATATATTTTTATTTAAATAATTATTATACTTTATATTGGTTTTTACAGTCACAATAGATCAATTATACATATATTAATACAATTTAGATCATTGGAATCGTTTTTTATATTAAAATTTGAAATAAAGACCTATTAATCTTTTAAATGTTATTATTTCTTGCCTTTTGGCCACACTTGTAGGATAAGCATTAAACCTAATTTTTATGCTTCTTTTAATTTAATTTATAAAAATATACATACATTGTTGTGATTATTAAGATATTTATATTCTTATAAGATTAACTTAATTTTTGGTGAATAATAACATGACTCTTTGAAATAGTAATGTTACCTGTATAAATAGGAATGTGATACTTATGAATAGTAAATCAGCCAAATGAATAGTAACATCATCAATTAAATAATATATAAAATTTAGGAATATTATAAATTAAGGTATTATTAATTATATCATAGTATAAGTAAGTGAATATTTTAAAAATTAATAACTAAGTGTTTATATTTTTTAAAGTATTAATTATTTAATTACGAATTTATAATTAATAAAATTATTTAAAAGAAAAACTATTTTCATAAAATTTATTCTTAATATAATATTTTGTTTTCTTATTATTTTAATACAAATTTAAGAGACCTTATTTAATTTTTCAAAGTGTTATAAAAGCAGTTATAATTTGAAAATCTATATTTTCAGAGTAAATGATGATTTTAATTTAAAATTCAATTTCTCATATTTAGAAAATAATTTTCATAAAATTAAGTTATTTTTATAATTCTACACATATATAAATGGTTAGTGTGAATATTTGGTATTTTTATGAAATACTTGAATTTTGGTGAATAGTAAAATACGGTAATTTAAGGTATAAATACATTACAAGTTAAATAGACTATTCATTGAATCATGGCTGATGTAAGAACCATAATATCAAAAATAACTTAATTATTTTAATATATTTTATGATAATTCTCTAACTATTCATAGTCTTGAGACAAAATAATATACAAATGACTAAAATATTCAAAAATCTTCCCTCTCCTCCACTATAAATACCTCATCTTACCACCAATTCTCCTCACACATCTAAGCCTTGAAGATTATCCAAATTCAACAAAAGTCCTCTTAACAAGTGTCTCCCCCACTTCTAAGATGTTGTTTTCATAAAAAAATCTAAATCAAGGTCCCTTAAGAAGGTTCTCAAATAAGAGAATTCTAGAGGTAAATCCTCTTTCTTTTTCTATTAATATCCTTTCAATTTCATTTTCCAGTTCTTATCCCCTCCTAACCTACTCAATAAAAATGAGAATGATAAATCTAGTATAATCTGTAGACTATAATTACTTCATGTTAATGTAATATCATTCATTAAACTTTTTTCTCTCTCTCTTATATTTTAAAAAATCAATCATCTTTTGTAAGGTGTTGATTTACAACCAAAATATTCTCAATGATTAACCCCAATGATTTATCTAATGAATCATCATTATTCCATATAAAATAATTAATTATATAACCATTTAATATTATATATTTTAATTAATATCTTATAAATTAAATTCTTTTGAATTACACTCATTCTACATGAACTCCATTACTTATAAATAAGTGAAGCGATCATGAAAACTAAGAAAACGAATGCTCTGGAATGAGGAAATTAAACTCTATAACTCATCAATAAGGAAATAAATAAACTTAATAAAAATATATTGAATATAATATATTTATAAAAGGTTATTAATTAATTAATGTATTTAATTTTATTATCTAGGACATTAAGGTCAAGTATATAACACATTCAGACATAATGTAAGGGTTTACCTATCTCATTTTCATTTCTGTGAGATATGCCTTATTCAACACTATTTATTATGAATGGTGTATGTGTACTAACATTTGACATATAATATCATGAATCTATTTTTATTCACGGTATTTAATGTTACATTTTATTATTATTAACTTTATGGGGGAATATGATTTGATTGATTACGAAGTGGTAAGGGTTTTTTTCCAACCTCCATTTTCATTCAGGTTATGGTTTTCCCTCAATAAAGCAATGAAATTTTTCATTATTTAATTATAATTATTATAAATTATATAAATAAATATGATCCAAAACCATATATCCAAGTTATTTCATCATTATTTGATGGGATAATAAATGTTTTTCAAGGTCACATTCTAATTTATTCTCGATACGCAAGAATGATTAAGGGGAACATCTCTATTTTTTACCCATTTTCAAGTATCATTCATAATATAATTCAATAAAAAATTATTTTTATAAAATCAATAAATTTTTCATGAAAAATATATTTTTTTCAATTCTGGTTTTATGCCCACAATTAAGACAAATAAAAATTATTTTTCCAAAATAACTCTTCTTTACAAAGTAAAAAATGGGTATTTCCCTCAAGAATTACTCAATGATTTTATTAAATCATTTTCATCTATTTCAACACATATATTTAATTTTATGATTTACTAAGGTTTGTATCCTTTATTTATCATCCAAAAAATTTTATTAAATGGTTTATGATCAGTTTGATTGTGGATTTGATATCTTGATACCATTCTCTATAATACTCAGAATGGTTATCAATTATGTTTAAATATTGGGGAATGTTATTTACATTTCATAGTTATATATTGTTTATATTTATATCTAGTCATATATGGAATGAATTTAACATAGTAAGTGATGGTTGGGGCCCACTATAGCCCATACACGCATCAGTATGTCTCACGAGACAAACTATATGGGGTTTTTACCCACTTAGGTATAGTTTCTTGGATGAAGCCTTGATGGTATGTTTATGATATATAGAATTATGTATTAACTCATTATGAAACTTGTAATTGATCATCCATGTGATTATTCAACAAGTATAATATTCATGTTTATGTTTTATTATGGCATTATTTAATCGGTTTTTATTCCTTCCATGTTATGATTAAGATTATTTGTTAATGGAGTGTGTACCTTTAGTTATTCACAATGCCTTATTATTTATGTTTCCACTATATTAATTACCCTAAATGAGCATCTAAGATCCCCCTTTATTATGTTTCCTTTCTCTAGGGTATGAAGAGTAAAACTATGAATAATCTTCCAAGGATTTAGTTTATTTCATTTTATTACATATCAAGTTTTATTTTCTTTTCCCAATGTATTATAGGTATCATGAATTTAATCTAGTATTCTAAGACTACAAAACCAATCAGTACTTCAGGCTTTTGTTCCTTGTAATCATGCCAATATAATAAAATAGTACACTGGATATGGGATTTCAGGGTCAAGGAATTACAATAATGGCATGGGAACTCAGTAAATTGGAATAAATATATTTATCCTGGGAAAATTAAATTTTCAAAATAAATTGAATATATCTCTCCCCAAATGTGTCTAAATTTTCATGTGTGGATAGAGAATAGATTGATTAAAAACTTTAACAAGTAACCATTTCCTTATTCTCTAATTTAATTGGTCTACAATAGAAAATATTTTAGAGTAATATTTTGGATCCAAAATTTCTTTCTACTCTCCCTATAAAAAAAAGTTTTTTCTTCATTTCAAAGGGTTGGAACTCTAAGTGGAAATTTTTATAGTTACATAGTTTATTTTCTATTTTAATATTGTTTTTTATTCTTTATATATGTTATTATTTTTATTCATATCGTTCTCTAATCCTTATCTTTTTTATTTCCACCCCATTTTCTTCTTTAGTGTGAACTCTTAAGCTCATGGTCTTGAGTATCTAACCCGAGGAAGTTCCCAAGGGAGTAATCCAGTGATGAACTAAAGACTTTGAACATTAATTATTAATGTTTCTTATTTTATTATAGAAAGGCTAAGGGTTATCTTAGTGGTAAAGGTGCATTTATGTTTCTACCTTCCACCCCATACTTAGCTTCCCTTTCTACAATATTTTCTCCCAATCAAGGAGGTGGATGTGAAACTTCCTAATGATCATTGAGTGCACTGTATATTCACAACCATATGTAGAAGAGACTGTTCACACATGTGATTGAGTTTTTTTATTAAGTAAATATTAAACTAATAATAAGACAATTAACGTTCAATCTGGGTCATTCTCTCAAGAATGTATCCTTCCTTTCTAACAACAATTTTTTTGCATTCATTATGTGTTCATTGTATCTACATGTTTAATTTTAGTATTAAATTTTCAATTATAAAACCTCATTTATTTTAGTTTTATTTAATAAATAAAAAAATAAAATAAAATTATAATAAGTGGGTAATTGAACACAACATCTCTTCAAGAGAAAGACCTAGGATAGCCCCTATTTTTCACTTAGTTAAAATATTTTGACAGTGTATACGATAATACTTCATTAATAATATAAAATGCTACAAAAATTTCCCTAAATAAATAGTCATAGTTCCTGAAAATCATTCATTTCAACTTCCAATTTCATAACAATCCATTAAAAATCACATTTACTAGTAACCAAGAAGGTCATGTGAGTACATATTCACCTTTATGATTTAATTCATTTAAAACCCCTTGGTTATTCTATTTATCAATATCAAGTGAATCATTATTATTTCAATTTTAAATAACACTAACTGCTCATGACATATTCTATTATCATTCAAAATCAATGAGTTGTCCTAGGAGTTATCCATACCATATAAAAATTTATTTAATTATATTAGTATGTCTCACTTTCAAGTGATATATATATATATAAGGGCTGATTATTATAAATTTCATACATCCCCTCTTTAAGGAATAATCAAATCAATTCGATCATTCCAATTTTCAAAAAATATATAAACACACATTAGTGATGTTGTAGTCATAAGAAAAATATGGATATAAAGATATATGATCACACTCACCAATGGGTTGATTTGGGTTGAGTTCAAAAATCTCTAACTAGGTGTACAAGTAACATAACAAACCTATTTCATGGTTTAAAAAAACAACTTGATGTAGTAACATTAAAGGATGAACACACAAAATTACTAGAATGTATAAAATTTTATAAATGATTTATACCTTGTGGAAATAGGTATAGATAACTTACCTTATACTGAGGATTCTTCACTCATCAATTCATGGGATTTTATATGAGCAGAAATGAGAAGAATCAAAATAAAATAAACGAATTCTCTGAAAATAGGTTATATGAGCTCTCATGGAAATAACATACAATATAGAAAATAAAAAATACAAAGGAGTTAAGATGAGATGTAACATTACCTATATGCTTCCAATGTGAGAAGCAGTGCTTAAATTTTACCAATAATGAAGGAGGTTCCATCCAAGGAATAAAATATGGAGGAGTGTGCAGGGAGTTACTGGCCTGAAAGGGGAGTAGAAATGGGGTGAAATCCCTTTTATTTTTTGAGGTTCAAAATGGTAATTTTTCCCTTTTTATAGATTCTTGTTTGTCACACATGGTTTGGAAAACTATATGAAAATTATGTGGTGCCTCAATATAAAGAACCTAAAAGCCACATGGTTGCCTCACATGGTTTACCAACCATGAGGTTATATCTCCCAAGCTCGAACCTACCTCACACAATTAGGTTAATCATGAACCAACCATGCATGATTCTACTACACAACTGAACCAATTCACACATATAACCCTTGGATTCCTCATGGTTTTTAAAAACCATTACCCCATACATATATTCCATATGGTAAGAGAAACCATTCTCCAACCAAAGTACCTTTTCTGTTTCTCCCAGAACTTATCTTTCAAATCTTAAAGCTTCAGATACTCATCCAAAAACCTTATATATCATTAGATTCGTAAACCCTATATAAAAATTACACTTTTAAGTGTTATGAACCTTAGAATTCCCTTCAGTATCTTGATTTAACTTTTGTCCCATCCAACAAAAAAACTCAAACATTCCTTGGAATTTCAACTCATCCCAAAACATAATATGTTACAATTATGTACCCTCCCAACTGCTTTAAGAGGTAACCAATAATGGAAATGTAGATTATATAATCCATGATATAATTTTGGGTAAATTTATAGGGTAAAATTACCATACATTATAGGCTTTTCCTTATAATGTGTCTATGCATATAGCCAATATTGTAGTAGCTTACAATAAACTTAGTGCATCAGAGATAGAGAGAACCAACAGACCTCCCCAAATGTTCATTGAGCACGTCTTATTTTGTCCCTCATCCTCCCATGTGTATATGGTGAAGTATATTCCTATAGTAATTATTATAAAAATGGTGTTACAGATAAGGATATAGTTTACATGGTAATTGATAAACAATATGTCAGGAATAATTTATATTTCAAATAGAATAGAAAACTAGGCAGTGATAAGGGAATGAAAATTAATCTAAAAATGAAACCTTTTGAAGCATAGAAAAATGGATCTAGTAAAGAAAAAAAGGTAATAATATGACTTATATAGTATCCATTGATAATGAGGAGGATATTAAGTTACCATATTATTTTCTATAAGGTGTGATACATATGAATTAAAGGTGGATTTGATTTTGGGGAGTATTTGTAATCAAAGGAATGATGCCCAAGAACCATAAGAACAATACTGAGATTCCAAATCTGATGATCTTCATAGAAATGTGTAAGGCTCTTGGTAAAACCAAAAATGAAAACACACCAATTATAGAGGAAACTAATCCCATGGACTTCCATCAGCATTAAAAAGAAAATAGGAAAGGAATGAAAGAGGAACAAAATAAGGTACAAATGAAGGAGAAAGGATTATTGATATTAAAATTCATGTAAAGGCTACTCATAAACCCAAATATAAGTGTAATAAGGGATATATTAGTCTGAATATGGAACTAAGAGAAGCATTTGAGGATTTTGGAGATCCAAAAAAATTAAACCCTAAGTAGAAAATCATAGAAGATGTTATGGATTTCCATCCCTTAGATGAATAATTTATTAGGATGAATGATGAAAAACTTCAATTTGACATCAATAGAGAATAAATGGAATAAATTAAAATTCATTATTGGATCCTAATATATAGATTTAATTAATGTAATATTAATTTATAGGGGTACAATAATTCCTAGGATAAAATGGATTTCTACATTGAGGATTTCATTATAAAGGATTCGGAGTGGAATAATTTCTGGATTTATTAGAGTGTATATAGGGTATATGGATCCAAAAATTTAAATTTTACTTGTAAAGGATTAATGATTTTCAAATATGTATGGTCTTTTTATGGTGCACATTCCTTCTTTAGGTTCCCACTCAACCTTTAAATTTGATTTTCATAAAAGGAATAAAAATATAATTTGATTAGATAACTAATATTAAAACACATAATAATATATTTTAGAACTATAATAATGGAATTTGGATGATAACATTCACTAAAAAATAAAAAGTCTATAAGATTCATTATTATTATGAACAAAACAATTAGAAATGGAATTGGCATGGTATAAAAACTAAAAGAATGATATGAATGATTTTATATGCCAGATTGAAGTATATATATAGGGGTAATATGATTATTGAAATTTGGCTATTGGAAATTAGTAATTTAGAATAGTAAATTCCTAATATGACCGTAGTAATAGTAATTTTACCATCATACATACAAGCTTATAATAAAATACTTAAAATCATTTTTCGATAATATAATCATTAAAATCATTTGTGTTCTCTCAATATATGTTAGGTTTTTTCAAGGTCAGAGGTTTGAAAAGGATTTTTTGAGTCTAACAAGTTTATAGATCTGATAGGGAATATGATCTAAGTAGGATAGATACTGATGAAGATGAGGTTTCTTGAATATAGTATTTATAAAAATTATCTAACAATAAAAAAGGGAAGTATAAAATCATTTCACTTCCCTCTAAATTTCAATGTTGTGTTGATCCAAAGTAGGACTCAATGAACCATATTTTTTATAAAGGGTAATTAGATTTTCATATATGTTTCATGCTATAAAATGTGTTGTAAATTAAGTTTATAACTATTTAAATTTACAGCTTCCACCATTCATGGTTTTCTACTCTAACATGATGCTTTTCATTGAAAAACTATACCATGTTGTGGTTATAATGGGTTTCCAATTACTATGGAATATGAGAAACATAATGAAACATATCATAGTTTAGTTTATTTAGGTATCGATGAAGATTAAACTATTTTCATCAAATGGGTAAATGTATTCATGTTTGGAGGGGGTCATACACTTTTCTAGAAAAACATTAACCTAGAAGTTTTAAATTTTGTGAGGTAGACATACATGGTGTATATAAGAAAATAGGTGTGATAGAAGCCATAAGAGTCTATATTTAAACATAATAAAAATATCTCCTTTTACATTGTCTTCATGAAAGGTGGTGGCATGGTTTTTGACTCTGGGGGATCAATTAAACTAGAATATAAAGCATGCCTCTAACAAGGTAATGTTATTCTCTTGGAGGCTCTATCACTTATTTATGGTCTATATATTTTTTAGTATTTTGGATTAAACATGGACTCTATAGAGATTTAATCATCTATTTTTCTTAAATTCAAGTATACTCAATCACCTCTATACTAAAAATTTTATTATACAATTAAAAAGTGAAAACAACTAATTCAAATATAAAATACAATTCATCAAACAAAGAGGGAAGAAATCATGGTAACTAATTCATTAGATACTTATGATAACCCAATAGAGGGAGTCTAGATTGATGTTACCCAAGTATATATTCCTTTGTCTTATTAAAAGTAGATTTTATTTATTCCAAGGGTCTCCATTTCTTTATAACACCTTAATTTAACTTTATTTTCCTTCACTATTAAATTATTTTTAATAAAAAAATATGTTTTTGAGATAAAAATATAACTATATGAATATACCGTAGAATTGAGTTTTTAAATTTTCATCATCAAATGAATTATTTAATAATAATCAAAAGGTTTTATATAATAGTATAAATTTTAATATATGGATAATTTTTTTCATAAAAAGGACTTCAAATTTATAAGCACCATTTCAAAATTATCCAACTATAAATTTTTTATAATTTTTTAGTAGACTTTAATTCTTTCTGAATACTAAAAATATATAATGTGTATATATTAATAATTAAGTTTCAATTGTTATTTAAAAATTGTAATAAATAATATAAAATCTTTCTCAACTGAAAATATGATCATTCATTATAATATTGTATTTTAGTATAAAATTTTAATTTTTAAAACCAATAATGATATTTTCAAGACCTTAAATATATTTTAAGATTTCAAAAACAATAATTAATGAATAAACATATTTTTCTTGTATGAAATCATATGATTTATAGGAGTTTGGTGTTTATGCTTGTTGAAGTTGACATTTAGGTCCTAAATTTCAAATATTATGTTTTAAAACAATGGTAAAGCCAATAGTTTTCTATTTTTGCATATCCAGTATTTTATGTCCTATGTTATGAAATTAATAAATAATTATAACTTATTTTTGATAAATACCCACTCATCCTAACATTATTATCCACTCCAACCCCATTGATAATGGGTTTTATCTCATTTTACCTCTCAAGAAAAGTTGGGAAGTGAATTAGTTTGATAATGTTTTAGAAATATATATCTATATCACTTTGAGAATATGGTCCTAAGAATTTTCTCAAGATAATAATTGAGTAATGTATTCCAAACTACTTATCTATATTTCTCTTTTCAGAGCCTAGAATATTATGGATCTAAGTTGATCATCATTTATATTTAAGAAGTTACAAACAGAGGTAAGGGTTTTAATATGTTTATCTTTATTTACCTTTTTAAAATTATTTGAATACCTATACATTTCCATGTGTAATTATATTATGCTTTATTATTGTATATTATTGATTTTATTATGAATAATAAATTACATGTTGGTGTCGGTGCCCTAGAACCACCTTTAGTGTACTTTATGATAATCTATATTCATATTTCTTAATTTTAATAAACTCTTTATCATATCATGATTGATATTTTGTGTATCATAGTATGTTATAATTTTTTAAGATTAGTTGTTACACTAAAAGGTCATAGAAGATCCCCTCTATGATAAGAACTTAGAAGTGATACAACACTATTCTTAAATTTATGTTCTATATCCAGATGATATCATTTGAGGGACACAAATGATATTGTCTATTTGGGGTAGAGACTCATAGGACATTGAGTCACTTTCTCATGATGTATTCTCTTATCAAAATCTAATATAGGATATTATGATGATGAGACCTACCATAAGGAAATCCATATTTATATTTGTCTTTGGAAGTTCCTTACTATAGACATGAATATTTATCCGTATACTTTAATATTATTATTAATGAATATTATTATTAATAAATATTATAAGTCACAAAATTGTATGTATATATGAAAACTATGACAACATATGTTCATAGAGAGGTATGATATATTTGTTTCATCATGAGTAGTATTTCATTAATGAATAATCTGTGAAAGGATTTGTTCCTTCTATTATTTAGATAAAACTTAAGCCTTTTATGGAAATGATATAGCATAAATAAATCCTTATCCATGGTTTTATATAGGCAAGTTCAATTTCTGAAAATTCAAACAAAGATACATTCAGTATATATGTCGATGGAACCAGCATGCAACCTTTTTGAATAGAAATATCATGATAATGGGATTTTAATACACAATAAGCATATGTATGAGGTATTATGTCATTTTGACATTGAATTCATTCTCTATGGTTGACTTGGCATGTTTCTAGATGATAACCTTGGAATTTAGGTTGCTTTACCTAATGTAAATGATAAATAGGCCTATAGGATCAGACAATAAGTATATCCATAATCTTAGTTAAATAACATTATAATTATTTCTTATTTAAAAAATTGAATAACTATTATTCCCAAATATGGTTTTATAATTATTCATGTTTCCTTGATCAGATATATTCTATCACCTGTTATTCATGAGAATATAATGTTGGAATAAAATTTAATAAATATTTATTTTCTATTAAGTGAATATAATGTTCATTTATTTATTGGAGAATAATGCAGTGATATTTATTTAATAAATAAATAGTCATTATTCAAGGCATAATAAATATTTTCGGGGAATGGAAGATTGAGTTTCATGGTTTGGTGAGAAATAATATATATTTAATATTATTTGAATAAATAATTTCTAATTTTAATTTAAAAGTTAATTTCATGTCATGGAAATAATATTATTACTATTATTTTTGACATGGGGTTCCACAATAGATTAAATAAATATTAAAAGACACTTGTGAAAATATTTATTTCTAAACCCTAGTTGTATTTAAACCCAATTATGTTATTTTGTTATTGATCCAATTCATTTGTTCGGTTGTGCATAATATATTTGTAGAAACCTTTAAAGACCTAGAGAGCTCCCTTATCAAAAAAATGCGCCCATGAATGGAGAGATATCTTCCTCCACCTCCCACTCTCAAGTCTAGAGAGATCAAGGAGAACTCTTTGGAAGGGATTATCATTGAAATCAAAGGTGGATAAAAGATGGGATATGGTCTACCATGCTATAACTTATAGATTCCTATGGTGACATTTAGATTTTTTTGGAACATGTGTGGATCGTCATTTTAGGGAATCAGCTCATTATTCCTACAATGCAATGATTGTACAATATAGATCTGTTGTTAGATACATCAGTGAAGAAATAATTATGACAAGGTAAATTTTTAGATAATTAAATTTACTATGAAAAATATGTAATTATTATGTTCATAGTACTAGTGTTCAATACCTTGTATGTTTCTCATTGATTCAATTACACTGATCCCAATGTTTACCATTGTGTAAATATCATTTTAATAATCAATCATAACAAAAAAGAAAATTTGGGCATGACCCATTTCATTCTTCTACTATTCCCAAAACCATTAAGTGGTATTATAGAGTTCACATAATTATTTATATTATTTAATGTTCATAGATTGATTTATTCATTTTTTATTTAGTTTTCAATCAAATTTTAATCGTTCTTTTAATTTGAATAGTGATATCTTATTTTTCCTCCTTAGTTAATCATGGATCTAATCAAAATGATTAATTTTATGAATTAAATAAAATAAAATAATTCATTTGGAGGTTCCAAGGATTCTTGATGGATAATATAGGAGTAAACATCATGTAACTGGAGTTATATGTCATTTACTAGTGTTCAATGCACCATGATTTAATTCAAAATTAATTAAAACCATGTGCATTGATTATAGGTGGCACATTTAATTTCTTACATTGTGTGTTGATTGGGCTAGCCTAGAACACAGTCAGTTAGAGTACATGTCGTGTAGCTCACGTACATGGAATGTAGTCCTTTAAGTTAAAAACGGGATGTGTATTTTTATACATGGCCTACCTGACTGGTGAAAGTGTAACTTAGAGACCACACATCATGTATCCCATTATACATGTCATATACTCCAATTTTTTTAGGCATGACATACATTTTGAGCCCCTAGGCTTGTACCTCATGTAGAAGTTGAGATACATGCACGCCATGTAGCTCGCATGTACACACCGTGTACTTATACTAAATTACATAGAATTAAAATTACTTTATTATACTGAGTAAACCTTATTAACATGTGATTTCATGTGGTCATTAAGTTGATGGGATATTCCATGTGATGGGGTTTAGTATATATTTATTTGTGTATGTGTGTCTTTATTTAATTAATTTCTTGCATAATGTTCATATCTTTATATCATGTATGAGTTATATTACAGTTATTACTCTATGAGCATTAAAATCATGACACTTCAAATAAAAATATTGTAATTTGTGTAATAATTAATTTGATAGTACATGTCATGAAAGTAAGTGATAATCTTAGTGTACTATATTTCACAAGAGTAAATTGGATATGACTATAATACATGGTGGGTTGATTCAGACAAGTATTCACTATGTTTCCTCCAAGGTATATGTACATAGATAAATTTAAATAAATTTATTTAATTTTTTTAAAATCTTGATGGATGAAAATATCAATGAAATTCATCTCATAATTGAGATAAAATAATTGATTAAATAAATAATGTACCTAATTGATTCAAGTTTTATTTATCTTAAATAATAATTGTTAATAATTTAATTCTAGTTTTATTAATTCATAATTTGTTTCATGCATGTGGATGATCATGATCATTGACCCGACCTTTTTATGTGATTGGTTTTATTTAATTTTTTATTAAATTAATTTTTTGGCATGCATTTGATCCCACCTCTTATTATGTAAGGTCTTGTGAGACCATTGTTTCTTTTATATAAACCTTTTCCCCTCACCTGTGTGTGAGTAAATGCATATATAATAGCTGGATCTCCCAATATAGGGGAGGGGTTTCATGTTTGGAGTTGAGTCGAAACCAATCCAAGAAAAATACATAGGTGGATAGGTAGAAAGCTATAACACGAACCTAAATTTTTTCAGGGTGTTTTCTCCCCTAGTTCAATGGTTAGTTTATCAAATGCTATATAAAATAACCATTAGTAAAAGATTGTTATCATACCACTTATTTATTTTATTTCTATCAAGCTTCATGTTTATTTCATTTTGGATATTTTTTCACGATCATATGAATTAATAAAATTAATTATCATGAAATATAGAATTAAAATAAATAGTATTATGCATATATATTATCTAATAAATTGTTAATCTCTTAAGTAAATCCACTTTAAATTAGTAAGAATGTGATAAAGATAATAATTTACAATTTACCCATAAAAGGATTAAATCCCCCTATAATATATATTATGTTAGCATAGCCTTCCACTACCTCAGTTAAAATCAAACCATACTTAAAAGTTATTGACAAACTAAAGTTGGGTTTCTTTAAATTATCAAGGAATTAAAACTTGATGTTTTAGGTTGACTTAACTTATTTTAAATCTTGGTATGTCTTCCAAAGTAGGTCTTAGTGTAACTCAGATGCAAGGGTTAAGGAAATTTAATTTAATGATTTCAAGTTTGGGGATTCTACTCAACAGATCAAGCAACTACGAGTCAATGTACTTTTCATTTGGAGTGCCTACCTAAAACCATTAAATTTTCTTCAATAACCAAATTTTGGGAAATGAGGAGGGTAATATGGATCCTTTAAAGTAAAATTTACAATAAATAGGATATTCTGAAACCAATGGTGAGGGATATTGTGTTTTTATAAAATAGTGGAAGATTAATAAATATAATATTTATTTATTTTTCTAAATTTTATTAGATATAGTACTAAAATTCTAATAATATTATTTTATAGAGAAAAAATTAAAATGAATTTAAACATATCACTATGATCCATACTTGATATTTATAAACTTCTCACTAACATAAGTTTCCAAGTGTGGTAATGGTGATTACTAATTATCCTTCATCATGAATGAAAATTGTATATGTTGGAAGAAAGTATTCCTGATGTGCCCGGTGATGAGAAAAGTGATGAAAATTTATCACTCTGTGAGAAATATTTTAATGATTTCATAGATGTTCAATTTTTCAATATATCATCCATGATCAATGATAATTTTAATTAACATGAGTATGTGGATGCATATAGAATGATGTATCACCTTCAGTATCTCTATCAAGAGAAGGTGAGATAAAAGAGATGATATATCCAATGATTTTTTTACAAATAATCTTGGAAAATCTGCACTAGTTGGGCCTCATGTAATCAAGCTTATTGGAAACATTTAATTCTTATACATATTAGGGATTAAATTCCCAAATGAGTTCTATAAAGATCTCATATTTTTATCACTATTAAAGACCTTCTTCGGTTTTATTATCAATTACAATATAACCATTAATGAGAAGAGTATTTCCGAACTTCTTACATTGATTCACCAAGTGGATAAGGACAAGGGGCATGATAAACACACTGTCCTTATAGTGAACAATAAAATAAATAATAAGGTGAGTGGTACCAAGACTCACAACAAATATAAATCTACAGAGTACCATCCTTCCATAAAGAGGAATATCTAGTGGCATGGCAGGGAAAATAAGGAAGTATGTTTTGTGTGTTGAAATCCATGCCACAAGAAGATTAAATAAACCTAGAATCACGGGGAAGCTAAAGTTGTGTTCGTTATCAAGTGTACTTTTAAATATCTATAAATTGGGTATTATATATATCTTTTGGTTCTCACATTTATATCTAAATATAGGAACCAAGTATATTCTGAAATATTGCAGGAGGATAGGTGGATTTGAGAGCTGCTAATAGTGTGATGCTAGCAACTCTATCCATTAGTGAATACCACATTTAATTTCCAATGGGAATGATTTTGGTTTTAAAATATTGTTATTATATAACAATGGTTTCCAAGAACATAATTTTTTTATCAGGCCTAGATGCATATGGGTTTATTTTCTTGTTTGGAAAAAAATGTTTTTCATTCAATAAGATCATCATATTTTATAGTATGGAATATTGAAATAATGGTCTTTATGTATTAAATTATAAAAAACAAGTATTGGAAATTAATAACGAATCATGTTCACACGACTCATATAACACCCAACTATGGAATCACTATTTTAGTCATGTAAATGAGAAGTGTTAGGAAAATCTCTTTCAAGATGGTTATTTAGACTCATTTTAGCTAAAACCACGTGAAAGATTTCAACCTGATTTTAAAAGAAAAAATGAACAACCAACCATTCTATGGATAGGGTGAAAGAGATAAACATATTCTAGGATTGTTACACATGGATGTGTATGGACCATTTCTAGTAGAAGCTGAAGGTGGGTATTCTTACTTCATAACTTTTACTAATGACTTTAGTAGATATGGTTATATCTACAAGATGAGGTATAAGTCTGAGTCCTTACAAAAATTCAAGGAAGTCAATAATGAATTAGAGAATCAAATTTTAAATAAGATAAAGATACTTTTATTGGTTTGTGGTGGTGTATATCTTAAACAAGATTTTATCGACTTCTTATGAGAGTTTGGGATTCTACTTAACTCACTCCACATTACAAGCCATAGTGGAATGATGTTAGTGAAAGAAGGAATTCTACCTTGTTAGAAATGTAATTTCAATAATGAGTCTTGTGGATATTATATTATCCTTTTGAGGATATTCTTTAAAAACTACAACATATATATTAAATTGATTACTAACTAAAGATTAAAATAAAATTCTATTCGATTTATGGAGTGGAAAGAAACTTGTTTTTTCACATACATGTGTATTAGATTACTAGGGGGTTGTTAAGGCCTTATCAGGAAAAAAATAGATGCTTAGGGTTTAAAGTGTATATTTATAGTGTATCCTAATTAAACAAAGGGATACTACCTATACATTCCCTTGGATAAGAAATTGATTATCACAAGAGAAAGTCATCTTTCTTAAGAGGGAGTCCATCCTAAAAAATGATAGTGGGAGAAAGATTAACTTTGATGAATTTGATGATCAAGATACACAATAGTTGGTACAAGAATAGATTTCATACCTCCCCATGAAATAAGTACTTCCTGAAATGTAATAACTACATAGAATCACAAGATATGTAAGATAACCAGATAGATATGGTTTTATAGTCACCAAATATGGTGACTTGTTATTAGTTGAAAATGATGATATTATCACCTAAAAAGATGTAGTAGAGAGATCAAAAGCTTTAAGATGGAAATAATCCATGAACTATGAAATTTATTTCATGTATCAAAACCAATTTTTGGTTCTGGTTGATAAACCAGTTGATGTAAAGCTCGTGGGACAGAAATGGGTATTCCAGAGAAAATTGGACATTGAAGGTAAATTAAATACCTATTAATAAAGGATAGTGGATAAATTTTCCCAATCATGTCAAGGAATTCACAATGATGAAACCTTTTCACTGTTTTCCATGTTTAAATAAATTATAATTCTACTTGATATACCAGCTTAACATGACTATGAAATATAGAAGATATATGTCAAAACTACATTGCTTAATGGGAACCATCAAGAAGATATCTATATGACACAACTATATGGCTTTGTGACTCCTGGTTATTCCAAAAGGATTTTCAAGATGCATAGATCTATTTATGGATTGATGAAATCATTTATGTCATAGAACATTCGATTTAATGAATCTATAAAATAATTTGGTTTTATTAAGAATAAATATGACCCATGTGTTTGCAAGATTTTTAGTGGAAATTTAGTCATTATCCTAGTTGTATATGTTGATGACATATTACTTATTGGAAATGACATAAGATTCTTACAAACTATTAAGTTCCATGACGAACATAGGTGATGCAGCCAATATTCTATGTATTAAGATCATTCATGATAGATCCAAGAGGATTCTTGGAATAATTCAATGTATATATATATTGACCAAATACTAAATAGATTTAGTATGAAAAATACAATAGGGGATTTTTTCTAGTATCACATGGTTTACATATTTCTAAGAAAATGTCCCCTCATATGCAACAAGAGAAAGATATAATGGGTTATATCCAATACGATTCATTGATAGGATCAATCATGTATTCCATGTTATATACTAGACTTGATATTTCTTATGCATTGAGCATGGTATAAAGATATCAAGATAATCTAGTAGAAAAAAAATCTTGTATTAAATTTGTCCTTAAGTATCTAAGAAGAAATAAGGATGTGTTCCTAGTGTATGGATGAGAAGATGAGCTAGTCATAATGGGTTATTCTGATGCTAGTTTTCAAAAATATCATAATGATCTGAATTTATAGTCAGGATATTTTTATGTCACAATGATGGAGTTGTGAGTTAGAAGAGTTCAAAGAAGCCAGTTTTCACTAATTCTACTGCAGAGTATGAGTAAATAGTGGCTTTTGATGTATCCAAGAAATTTGTTTTGGTATAGAACTTTTTTCATGAACTTTATTGGGTACCTAGTAGTAAAGACCCTATAACATTGTATTGTGATAATACTGCAATGGAAGTTCTTGAAAAAAAATCTATGGTCACACCAATGGAAAAAGAATACACTTCTAAAGTATTACATCTTGAGGAATTTTTTTCAAATAGGATATGTTGTAGTAATCAGAGTACCCAATAAATGGAATTTGGTGGACTCCTTGAATAATGGCATATCTCAGCAGAATCATGAGTATCATGTGAGAGCTATTGGACTGATTTTATTAGCAGTTAACTCTAGTTCAAGGGGGATTCTATTGTTCATGGTTCCTTAAAACCAAATTATATGTATTTTATTATTATATGTATTAATATTTTTTAATATTAATTAACTCCTTATTAGATAATTATTGTTCTTATGTGTATCATATTATGTGATAATTGTTTAAGAGTAGATTTCACACTAAGAGTTCATAGAAGTTCCCTGCTATGATTAGAACCCATAAGTGTTGTGAAACTATTATTAAATATATGTTAAATGGCTATATGATATTGTTTGAAGAAAAAAATGATATAGGATATTAGGGGTGTATACTCATAGAAATTTGAGGCACCTTCTCATGGTGTACGTATTTGGTAATATCCAGTGTAGGATATTATAATAATTAGACCCACTAGAAAGAAATCCACATTTATATTTATAATTGGAAGTTACTGTCTTTGGATGTATGTATTGATCCTATGACTTTAATATTATTATTAATTAATATTAAAGTCACCTACTTTAATGTATTGATGAAAACTGTGATGACAAATGTTCGAAGTAATGTATCATAAGTTGGGTGCGTCATAAGTAATATTGCTTTAATGAATAATGCAAGAAAGGATTTTTCCCTTCTATTCTTTAATGTAATTTTATATCTCAGTTCATTCAATGAAAATAATATATCTTAAATAAATACATGGCCAGGGTGTTCTGTAGAAAATTTAAATTTATAGAAAGTCAAAAAAAAGGCATTGAGCACATAGGATGATGGAACTAGCATACAACCTGCTTGATTAGAGATATCATGATAAAGGGGTTATATTACATAATAATCATCTGTATGTGGTATTATGTCACTGTGAAATTTAATTATTTCTCTATGGGTTCTTTAGCATGTCTTTAGATGCTAACCTTGTACTTTAGGCTGCTTATCCAAATTCCATTGAAAAAGAGGCCTAGAGGGTCACACACTAATTATATCCAAAATATCAGTTAAATAATATTATTATTATTATTTATTTATTTAAAATTATTAATAAATATTATTCCTAGATGTGGTTTAATAATTTTTCATGTTCTCTTGATTTTATATATTCTGTCACCAGTTATTTGATTGAATATAATGTGAGAAGAATATTTAATAAATACTTATTTTTTATTTATTGAATATAATATTTATATATTTATTAGAGAATAATATAGTTATATTTATTTAGTAAATAAATATCCATTATTCAAGGCCCAATAAATATTGTGGTGGAATGGAGGACTAAGTTTAATGTTTCAGTGAGAAATAATATATATTGAATATTATTTGAATAAATAAGAATTTTTTTTAATTCGCATGTTAAGAGCATGTTAATGAAATAATAATATTATTATTATTTTATAAAAGGGGTTCAAAAATGTATTAAATAAATATTAAACGGCACTTTTAAATATATTTTTTTCTAAACCCCAGTGATATTTAAACTGAATTAAATTATTTTCCTATAGATCTAATTCAATAGTTTGGTTGTGCACAATAGATTTGAAGAATTCTCTAAATCTCTAAAGATTTATTATCTCCAAGAATGCTCCTAAGAATGGAAAGTGATATTTCTCCACCTCCCACTTTCATGTATATAGAGATCATGGATAATTATTTGGAATTAATTATCATGGCGATCAAATGTGGATGGTACAAGTGATAGGGTCTGTCGTGCTACCACCTAGAGATTCCTATGGTGATGTTCAGATATTTTTGGAACACGTGTGGATCATCGCTATAGAGAATCTTCTCTTGATACCTACTACACAATGACCATACAATACAGATCTATTGTTAGATCCATAAATAAAGAAATAATTCCAACACATTAATTCTTTAATTAATTAAATTAACTATAAATAATATGTGATTATTCTATGCTTCGTTTTCATCGTTTTATCCCTTGTCTATTTCTATTTTAATCAATTCTATTGATCACAATGTTTATCATTGTGTAAATATCATATTGATTGTCGATCATGAAAAAAAATAAAAGTTGGGCATGACCTGTCACACGCTTCCACTATTCCTGAAACCTTCATTCCCATTTCCTATTACTATAATACCCTTATAATCCATTATTAAATTTCGATATCATAAAATTCATTTTTATAATAAGGTTCTTTTCTATCACCACTTTGATCTCTAACCATTTCATTCATTGAATAATTTCTATTAATATCCCAATATGATGAAATTATCCATTCCGTTATACCATCATCAGGAATACATTCCATTAAAATGTATATATTCACACTATATTGATTATTATTATCCTAGAAATATGATATTTTATTTATCTGGGGAAACATTAATAATATGTATACTCATTACATCTATAAAGACTAATATTGATTAAAAATACATGTCTATGAAAGTGGTTCTTTTTGGAAAATTATGATATGTGTTTTCATACAAACACATTCATATGATGGATGCATTGGACTTATTATATGATGATTAGAACCTAAAATTAAATATCCCCTCGATGCATTGGTAGGACTCATGAGAAAAAGAATTTTGAGTTATTTAGGGTATTTATGCCATATTATACATGATATCTTGGAATATTACCTTAATTATTTGGTATTGATTTTTTTGTTGAGTCCTTGATAATATGGTTAAGATATCTAAAATTATGAATTTAATCATTAATGATTCATTTATTATTATTCCATTTATTGTGTATTCTATAGATATATTTTTTTTATTGTTCCAATTTTATTATGTATTCCATTAATGTTATTTATATATTTATTATTTCATGTTAGATTTTATTGTAGGCAACCCCTTACTGAGAATCTAAGATCACCACTTTATTTTGTTTCCCTTTTCCCAAGGAAACCAAGAAGAGAACTATAAATGATCTAAGGATTTGAATTTATGAATATTAAAGTTTTATATAAACTTTTTTATATACTTTAAGTGTTTGAATGTAATGTAAAGATCATTTATGTATCTAGTATCATATAACCATAAAAAATTATATCATGTGTAATTTCATTTCTTTTATTATGTACCTATGAAATAACGAAACTTATGACCTTAGGTTATTGGTTTTTAGGCATTTAAATTGGTATTGGAGCTGTTTTAGTAGAAATATTTAGAAGTTGGTTAAGAAGAAAAAAATATATTGATAGTGCAACATTATGAAAAATCCATAAGGAAATTCCCTTTAGAATATTTTATATGGATATAAATCATATTCTATGATTTATAGTGTTATTTGTAGACAAATAAATCATATGAAATTTATAAAAAATGGAATTTAATGGAAGGAATATAAAGTGCGTCAACACCCATAATTAGTGTAAGGATTTCCTTACTGAGTAAACCAATTAAGTTTATACTGAAGATGAGAAAATTATCAAAATATTATTTAAGTTGACTTAGTTTATGATAAATATCATTTCCCATATGGACTAACATATTAACCCTTATCATAGTGTAACAATGTTGGACAACTTCATAAGGTAGTAACCTCTATCATCTAATGAAACCACTGATTCATTAGTAGTATAATAATGGATCAAGTTCATAGATAATATATTCATTAATTTGGTATGTAGTGGAAGAGACAATGTTGTCATGGAAGTATATCATTTGAAGGTGGATGTTGATCAATAGTGGTTGTTGATTCAAAATACTGAGGATGAGGAGATAGAGGGTATGGAATAAAAGTCATTTAAGGTGATGTTCTTAAAAAGTAAATTTTCTCGTGAGAATCAAGCTAATATAGAAATTAAATTCCTATATTTAAGATAAAAGGAAGAGGAAAGTTGTATTGAGTAAAATAGTACCTTTTTATAAAGATATGTTATATACTATATATGAAATCTATAAAGTATGAATGATCACTTATATTATGGGTGAAATCTAATCCATTTAAGTCCACTAGTTTCTCAAACATTTTAAATATATGAGAAGATAGTTTCATGTTCCATAAAAATTGATAAGGGATTATAGGTATTTCATTTTTCAAAGGAAAGTAAGAGAATAATATAGTGTATGAGAACCACATTGGGGTATCCTTTACAATAGATAAGTGAGGAAATTTTGAATCCCCAACATGAACTAATAGTTTGAGAAACACATTCTAAGAACTCGGATATTCATTTCATGTATTGATCTTGATTTCAGGTGTTTTTGAGGAAAAATGAAGAAATGGAAAAAAAAAATTATAAATACATGTCATGTACTTTTGAGTACAATTCATGTACCTAGTTCCTGCAAGTAGCTATGTACTAGTTGTGTAATGGACAAGTACACGGTCATGTAGGTGACCTGGAAGATCACCTAAAGTGGGGGTCAGTTGAGTATAGTACATGGAATTTACATTAAATGAACATTCCATTTACTTTCCTTTTTAATTGATATATCGGTGTGGGGTTGTGTATCACATCCAAAAACACCTTCTTCTCCCCTTGGTTCATATATAGGAGTGATGGACAATCTAAGAACATCGAGCACCTCTAGGTTCTTTATCCTAGATCCGATTGAGACATTGTCAGCTGCATTGGATTCCCACCAATGAGTTATCTTCTTCCCTAGATCCTTTCTTCCTGATTCCTAATCTCTCATTAGTATTTCAATGATGAACTTTATTCAACATTTTATAGATCTACATCATTCTATACCGATTTAAGAGCTGATGTTCAAGAGTTTTGATCATACAATGTCAAGGTAGGTGGTTTTCTCTTTATTTGATTATCCTTAGATTATATATTCTTAGAGTGAAGAATCTCCATGTTTGAGTTATTGAGTGTTTTGGATTTTATCCCTATTATCTACCTTCTATGGTTTAATTGATTAAAAATGGGTTTTTTTACATGTTTATGGTTTGATTACATTTTCACAGGACATCTCATAGGTGTGTTTCCAAAGTTTAACTATTTATGCCCGTTTGGACTAGGTTGCCTATGAGGCATACCTTGTTTCCATGCCTTGGGTTATTTAGGATGGAGTTTGATTGATTATATAAATTTCATGTATTATTATTTTGAGTTTTTTCCCTATAGTAGTTATATATTACATGTGTTTTCTTGTTGTAATATGCATGTTGATCTTCCAATGGACCGTGAGAGCCTTGGACCAGGAAAACAATGGGGGTTTCCAGGTTTATTTACACAAGACAGTGAGATCTTTGGTGTAGACTTTGACCCAAAGGTATTGACTGTGAGAGATACCCAGGAGTTCTTTTATGATTATTTAATCTATGTTGACCCAGGGGGTATTGACCGTGAGAGCTACCTGAAGGTCATTTATAAATATTTGATTCCATGTTGACCTAGGATATATTGACCGTGGGAGTTACCCAGGGGTCATTTATAAATATTTGATGTCATGTTGACCTTGGGGTATTGATAGTGAGGGTTTCCTAGGTGGTCGTTAGTAATTTTGTATTGCTATGTTGAACCAAAGTGGTCAGACCATGAGAGCTTTCTCAGAGGATAGTTTGAAAGATTTGAAGTTTGTGATGAGTCTTCCAAGAGAAATAACAAGCTTGTAACTGGTCATACCTATTATTTAGATGGTCATCTGATACATTTGTTGTTACTATCACATGGAGGATATGGAGCTTATGATAGATCTCCGGATTCATTATTCAAGAGTTTTAATAAGTAACAATGAAAATTAATGTAATTTAAAATTGTACGATTGTTTACTTTTGAGTACTTCCTGGTTTATTGCTTCATTTCCATATATTTTTTGCTATATATATATCCACTAATAGATAGGCACTGATATTTTGGTGGTTGCCTACTGGGATTCTTATCACACCCTGTTTGGGTCATGATTTTGGACCCAAATATATTATATGGTTGTAGTTATAGATACTGGAAATCTTCCTTCTTCATCGGGTACTTGATTGCTATTAGAGCTGGAGAGCATGAGAAAAAGCTGAGGATCATGATACTGCTGGAGTTTACTTTTTTTCTATTATACTTTGGCTTAGATATTTTTTTCTATAATTGTGACTTGTTTGGATTCTTTCCTAGATACATGTGACATGAATATTGTATATATGATCCTGTAGTTATATTCCTATCAGTCTTCTATTGTTTATTTCTTTTGTTGGTATTAATGCTTCCACTATTGTTCACTATTTGATTCTGCTATGTATACTCTGCTAATTAGGTCCTATTTTCCCTAATTTCTTATCCTGTCCCTTGCTTCTATTAGGTATCCTCTTGCATTTGGGTAAATGTTCTTGAGGTTATGTGACCAACCAGGTTCGGGGAACCTTTGGGTGGCACCCAGAACTTGGATGCTACAAAGTGGTATTAGATATTTTGTTTACTTATATGTCTTACTATCTAGAGCCTATAGATAGGGATAGTAAGGAATAGGTAGTTGGTAATACGTTTTTCATAGTAGTAGCTAACATGTGTATAGGTAAAAGTAAATTTACCCCAAATATTGCAATTTTTATGGTTTTTGAGATTGTTACAGTTGATTTTATTTCACCATTGGGTGATTCACTTGTTTTGTGTTGTTATGACTTATATCATTGAGGTTCTATTTTTGTTACAACCTGATGAGATAAGGGTATTCTATCTCATGAATCATAGTAACTTTATAGAGATCACATGTCATGCATTCTTGCCATGCCATTTAGGGTGCATTACTGATTGCATGTTGTTGTGATAGACATTATGCTATATATTCATGATGTTGTGATATATGCCTTGATTTAATACCTTCTATTTTGATAGGTTATTGGTAATTGTAACGTTTCATTTGGATGAACACCAAAATTTAGTCCCTGAGGTGTTATGGGTCCTCTTGGATCAGAGTTTGGTGGATCATGTTTGAACTTTAATTGAATTTTGTCAAGTTATGATGTGAAAAATGATGCCAAACTTTTATTAGAAGTGAGTATGCACTCCCATGGGTTATAATTTTTCATGTCCTGGACTAAATTTTATGTCTTTAAGGGTTCCGGAGAAGTTTCAAAGTCCTACTGTCTGGAAATACAGAAAACATGGCGTGTGTTGTTATGAACACGTTCCATGTGTTCTTCAGTTCAGGAAGAATGAATTTTCTTATTTACATGTTTTGTACTAGGAGTACACTTCATTTAGGTTTCAACCGTGCATCTAGCTCTATGATCAATGACACGGGTGGATGAAATTTGGGTTGTACACGTCGTATCCTTATAGAACAAGCTGTGTAGAAGTCAACCATGTATAGAGCTGTGTGACCAATGACACAGGTGGTTAGATCTTAAGTATTAGATTTCATGTCTATGGAAAACACGTTGTGAAGTGTTACCCAATGGAGAACCGTGCAATTCTAACCATGTAGAATAACCTGGGAAGGATGGAAAATTCATGTACATGTCGTGTCTCATGAGGAACATACCGTGAATAGGGTTGTTACACAACCAATTTTTCAAGTGGTACACACCCATGTTAGGGCTTAAAGGGAACATGTTTGGTGGTGGTTATACACGTTGGGTAACCATGTTTTGTAAAACTTGAATGTTTTCTTTATCAGGTTCTGTTCTTGAACTTATAAGTTGTCTTCCTTGATAATATTGAAGTCAGGTGTGTGTTTTACCTTTTAGATTCATGTCTCCAAGAGGTCCTTTTATTTTATTCCAGATATAGGGTGATGATCAGACACTGGAAAGCGTAGATCAGGTACTACCAACAGATCCTCTCATCATGCTCATCTTATCTCCAACTTTTATACCAGATGAAAGTGCTGATTCATAGTTTCATGAAGTCTTTTTAAGGTTGATTCATAATTTCTAGGGAGCACCATGTCCTACCCCAACTATGGAAGAGTTCACATGAGTGTTCTAGTAGTTGTATCCTTCCACTTTTTCAGGGGATGGAGGACCTCAGGCTGCAGATTCATGGTTGAAGGCCATGCTTTCTATATTTGAGCATCTAGAGATGCCTCTAGAGAGGAGGGTGAATCTCATGACATACATGCTAAGTGATTCTATCAAGATATGGTGGGATGTTGTCTCATAAGAAGTATGTCATCGGGACATAGATTGGGAAGAGTTTCAAAGGATCTTCTATGATTACTTCTATCCCAAGAGGTTTATGGTCGATCGAGCCCGAGCGTTCATTCATTTAGAGCAGTGCTCTCTTTTAGTGATGGATTACTCATTTCGTTTCAAATAGAATCAGTTATTTACACATGTTCTATGAGATAATGAGTTATCTTTCTCTAGAAGATTTGAGGATGGTATTAGGTATGACATCTGATCACATGTGAATGTTTTCAGGCTGCCTTCAGTGGAGGTAATAGTGAACCAGGCACTGATTACTAAGTGCAATCTGAGGGATCTAGGATATGCGAGCCTAGGCAGTTCATCACTCAGGATTGGTACTCTTTTGATAGATAGTAGGAACAACCATAGGGAGACTTCACGCAGTGATTCCAGTAGCATGGATGCATATATAGGTATCCAGGTGAGGTGATACAAGTGCAGAAAGAGTGGTAACATGATACCTCGGTTCTTGAGAGATTTAGTTGAGTGATGATCTTGTGGAAATATGGGTCATATTCAGCATTTTTGTCAATTTATCATGAGAATATGGTGAGAGGGGATCAGCTATGACTCCATGTTCATGATCATGACCACCAGTTTCTCCTCAGTTAGGGAACTAGAGTTCGCCTGGCCGTTTAGGCCATGGAGGTGGTCATGGCTATGGAAGTCGGGCTACAGGTTTTTAGTGACAGTAGGGTGGATCAACTCTGGTTAGTCAGGCAGGGTCACAGGGTCACAGTATAGGTCATACTTTTGAAGTGTAGTAGACCCGGTAGGAGTCGGATATCAAACACTCTACAGTTATATTTGAGATTCTAGTTTCCTCAATTTTAGATTCTGCTATTTTCAATACAGGGGATTCTTATAGTTTTATATTTTTGTTGTTGGGGAGATCCTTGGGCTCTGTGTCTTTATGTATGATGATGTTATGATTCTAGACACTTTGTTGGGGATTATAACGGATAGTGTACCTCAGTACAAGGAGTTCCCTCTTAATATTGGTGGGTGTCACTTCTTATGGGACCTATAGGTATTAGAAATGATAGGCTTCGATGTCATTCTTGGAATGGACTAGTTGGTCTCCTTTCAGGCCTTTTTTTAATTCTATCACCGTAGGGTGAGTTTCAAGTCACCATAGGGTGGGTATTTTCTACACAGGGGTGAATAGGATGTTTAGGTGAGTAGAGTGAGACCCGAGCATCATGGGTTTGGATGAATTACATCACATATTGATAGTTTATATTTGGATTTTTAGGGGACATCACAGATTGACTTTCCTCTTGTGGTGGATCGTTTTAGAGATGTGTTTCTAGAAGAATTTTTAGGTTTACCTCTAAATAGGGAGGTAGATTTCTCTATTTAGATTATTCTAGGAGCAGAATAGGTGTCCATTCCTCTGTATAGGTTGGCTACACTAGAGTTACAGGATCTCAAGAAGCAGTTGTAGGAGTTGCAGGAAAAGGGTTTCATCCAAACCAGTACTTCTCCTTGGGGTTCACCAATCCATTATCCGAAGAATGCATACAGTACCCTCAGACTTTGTGTGCATTATCAGAAGCTGAACTAGTTGATGGTCAAGAACTGATATCCCTTACTGAGGATTGATGATCTCTTTTACCGACTTCGAGGATCCCGAGTGTTCTTGAATATTTACATGAGATCTGTTTATCATCAGTTGTGCATTAGACCATCAGATATACCTCTTATAGACTTCCATATCAGGTATGGTCTATACGAGTATTTGGTTATGTCGTTCAGTCTCACGAATGTGTCGATAAGTTTTTATGGAACCAATGATCCAAGTGTTCCATCCTTACTTGGATTATTTTGTGGAAGTCTTTGTGGAGGATATCTTGGTGTACTCTCACACTCGACATGACCATGCCACCGATCTTGATATTGTATTGAGTACACTGAGATAGCGTCATTTATATGAAAATATCTCCAAGTGAAACTTTTGGATGGACTAGATTCACTTCTTGGGTCATTTTATCATAGATAAAAAAGGTATCAGTAGACCCAAAGAAAGTGAGAGTGGTAGTTTTTTGGACTATCCGAAGAATGTATTTGAGGTATGGAGTTTTCTAGGGTTGGCTGGTTACTACAGGAACTTTATACGGGAATTCTCACACTTAGTTGTGCCACTGAAGGGTCTGACTAAGAAGGGTGCGAATTACTTATCGACGAATTCATATGATTAATAATTTCAGGAGCTGAAATGAAGATTGAATTCAGTACCAATACTATTTTTACTAGACCGGAGAAAGAGTTACACCATATACTGTGATGCATTAGGTATCGGTATAGGAGCAGTGCTTATGTAGGGGGAAGGAGTCGTTGCATACAGGTCTCGGTAGTTGAGGCCACATGAGATGAATTACCCAACGCATGATCTCTAGTTTTCTATAGTTGTTCATGATTTTAATTGTAGGAGACTGTTGGGACCAAGTTAGATAGAGAAGGAAGTAAGAAGCGTTTGATGTTACAGAGTGTTGTCTTTTGTTGTCAAATACGATAAATCAATTCACTTTGTAAAGGACATGAAAACCAGATAATGATTTTATGATTTTTATTTCACAAATATCATAAGTTAAGAGAAATTTTGATGTATTCCTTATAAAATAAAATGGGGGGTAAAGGTGTTTCCATTCATATTCAGTTTTCATTGGAAGTAATGATGTTAATGGAATACAGGGAAGGTTCAGTACTTTCTGGTGAAAATATGACGATGCTAAAGGTGTTTGATCAAAGACTATATATCATGATAGATATGGTTTGTAATGAAATCTGTTGTTTGTTGAATATTATAGATGATAATGATGTAGCATTGGTGTTCTTTCCAAAACAAATTTTATGGTGGCACTGTTTCCTAGTGTTTTCCAAATTTTTGGGACTGAAAATCAGGAGATGGAAAAATGTGATTTTGTAATGGATGACGCGCGCAAGCTTAAATATATCTTGGTATATTTCATGCAACTGGAGTTCCATGATCCGAATATCAAAATTTGGAAAATGATTGGCTTGCACAAAAGATTGGTATTTGCGCGCAAGATTGATGGGTGTATGGAATGTTGCATGCAAGACATGATTCAAGGTCAGAACATCAAGAAATGGAAAAGGCGTGAAGTGTGAGAAAGATTCAGGAAGTGCTTGAAATATGAGGTTGGTGTGAAAGAGACTTACACACCCAATGCGATGTCAAATGGGGATTTGTGTGACGCATCAGGATCTTACACGACGCATTAGGGTTTTTCACATGGGGGTCGATGAGGTCTATAAATAAGAGTTGACCCCATCACATTCAAGTAGTTTGACACTTAGAGAAATCCCATGAACTGAGGTGAGAAATAATTTTATGTAAAGGGGATTGCACGAAAGAAATAGACTTACGCAGAAAAAGAGAGTTGTACACAAGATTGAAGTTGTGTGCAAGAGGTGTTTCGCAACAAAAGTGAAATCTTGCACGCATGTCATAAAAGTTGCATGCAAGGCACCTAAACGGGTGTGTGAAAGATTCGGGTTCTTCACATGTATTCAGTTGTACATAAGATATTTCTTACCAGATTTTAGGTAGGAAAGTGAATATTTTTAATTTTGATAATATACATGTTCAATTGTAAAGAAGAACTAAAATATTTTAATTCCCTATTTGTTCTTTGAGGGTGCACACACATTTGCGGATTATTTTCCAAGTCTTGAATGAGTTTAAGGGTATATCCTACTCGTTTTATTCCACATAAATGAATTTATTTCTAGTTGATTGTGTGGTACTGGATTATTTTTGTACCACACCGAGGACGTAGCTACTCTTGTTGATTAGTGACTTTGTAAATCTTGTGTTCATGTGGTTTTGTGTGTTCATCAGGGAATAAACTCTTTAACAGGAGGTGAATGTTGTTTCTAAAAGAATGAAACATAAAAAGAAAGTGATATCACTGATTCACCCCCTCCCCCTCTCAGTGATATATAGATCCTAACTGTGAACTTAAATTGTTATCAGAGGGAGGTTCCCTTTGTTTTTTGCTGAAGTTTTGAAGAGAAGTTTTTATGGATAATGTCAACTATGTGAACAGTAAGGGTATTAAAATATTTGACTGGAAGAATTATCATATCTAGAAAGATATAATAATGCTTTATCTTATGTCTCTTGGATATAAAGTTCTTGAAACTACAAAAAATGTATTTCCTACTATTGATGAAAAGGTTCCTCCTACTTCTGCAGATAAGAAGAATCTTGAGAATGATATAAGAGCTAAAAATTCATTACTCTCATCTCTTTCTGATGGTTAATTTTTAATGGTTAAAGGTGTTTATATAACCAAAGGAATCTGGGGAAAATTAGAAAATAATCAATGAAGGAAATACAAAAGTGAAGAAGGAAAAACATCAAATCTAGAGGCTGAAGTATGAAGACATAATGTTATGTGAGCATGAATCAGTTGGGGAATTTTTTACCAGGATAAATGACATTTTCAGTATAATCAAATATCTTAGTGAAAATTTGTATGATTCTACATTTTTTTTAAAGATCTTGAGAATTATTATCGATAAATTTGATTCTAAAGTTTCAACACTGGAAGATAGAGATCCTAAAACATTATCACTGGATGATTTTCATAGAACTATCATCACTTATGAAATGATAAAGGAGAAGACTGTGAAGAGAAAAGGAAAAGCTGATAGAGAAATATCTTTCAAGGTTGCAAAGAAAGATAAGTAAAAGAATCTTCTTATTGAAGAAGAAGCTGGTGAATCCGACTGTGAAAATGAGGTATGTCAAATTATTGATGAAATGTTGTATATGTTTTCTAAAAATGTGAAAATAGGCATAGGG
The DNA here is from genome assembly GCA_963277665.1 of Viscum album. NCBI lineage: Eukaryota > Viridiplantae > Streptophyta > Magnoliopsida > Santalales > Viscaceae > Viscum > Viscum album. The sequence continues at coordinate 1,446,184,083 of OY728150.1, read as the reverse complement.
AAATACAAAGTGAAACTCCCTTTGAAATTCTTTGAATCTGGATTTTTTTCCACTTTATAGCTAATTTCCCTCAAAAAGGAAAAGGTGAAGACAGTGATGAAGAAGACAAAAGGCCAAGAAAGCCATGGAAGAAATAGGGTGGAAAAGATAAATATTCTAGAAGAGGTAAGGATAAAAAGTTATTCAAATTAAAAAGAAGAATATTTTTGTCAAAAAATGAAGAAGATGGTGATAGTGAGACTGAATCAGAAAAATCTATTACTGAGAAAGCGAGAGAGATTTCCTTTTTGAAACAGTGAATAAGGATGATTATGAGAGTAGTAGTACTAAAGAAGAAGAAGAAACTCAACTTGAACATTATCAAAAAAGAAGAGATGATAGAATGTTTTATAAATATCAGAAGGCTTGAGAAGGAAAATAGGAAATTGACAAATGAAAACTCTTCATCAAATGACCAAGAATGTTTTCCTAACAAGAAAGAAAATTTTGACAAGGATATTGATGATCTGAAAAAATCTTTTTAGAGAGAAAAGAATTGTAATGATCATCTAGATGTAAAGCTGAAGGCAAAATAAGATAAGTTGGAACTTTTCCAACATAAACTTTCTAAAGCTGAGGAAATGAACACAAATTTTAAAAACTCTGTTTCAGAAGTTGGTGAGTGTTCTTCTAAGAATAAACCTAATAAAGATCAACAAAAGTTGCCTTCAGAGGTTGAAAATAAATATAGATTGGGTAATGGTAAGTGAAATGTTGGAAATTCTACGTATGTGGTCAAAGTTAGCAATACTAAAAAATCAGAAGCATCTAAAAATCTTATGTCTAGAAAGATGTCTACCACTTATGGTTCAATTCAGACTGAACAGAACTTTGAGCTGAGGAAGAATGTTACAATTGAAAATATGAAGGCTGAGAAATAGAAGAATTTTGGAAAGAAGATTGTTGAGAAGCATGTTCACAACTATGGTAATTATAGAAGTTTCTAAGGAAAATATTCATTCTATGTCTAATGCTGGTATTGTGGTGGATTTGGAAACATGGAAAATACATGTTGGTTCAACCAAAAACATAATAACTATTCAACATGTTTTGAAAGAAAATGATTTAGGGGGTTTCAATCCCTTAAAAAGAGAAAATGTCTAAATAAATTTCAAAAGATATCTGAGAAGGTTGGTGGGAAAGTTGATAATAGGTTACAACCACTAAAAACTATTTGTAAAAGATGTGATCGACCTGGAAATCTTGCTAAGGGCTGCCATATTGTGTTACCAGAGCAATAAAAGTTTCTTAATAATCCTTAGAAGCCAGAATTTTTAAAATCTAAAAGGGATAGGTCTGTTAAGTCTGAAAATAAAGAGTTCATGGTTGTATCTCCAGAATACAAAGACTTGGTTACTAAATTGGAGTAATCACAATAGAAAGTGGAAGAAAATGAAGAACCAAAATTTCTTTGTGTTGAAACTAATTTGAAAGTTAAAAAAGGATAACGTCAATGGATTCTTGATAGTGGGTGTTCCTCTCATATGATAGGAGACTTAAAGCTGTTAAAGAATGTGAAAAACATCAAACAAGGAACAGTGACACTTGATAATGATGAGTCTTTGAGGATTAAAGGTGTTGGATCAGCCATCGTTGGAAATGAAAAGATGTAATCCAAGAAAACATTATATGTTGATGGGCTAAAACATAACCTACTGAGTGTGTCAAAACTCTATGATGAGGGAAACAAATTTATCTTCAAAAAAGATGGATTTTTGTGAAAAGTGAAAATGATGGAAATATAGTTACAAGAGCCCAACATAAAAGAGGGAATTTGTTCCAAGTTGGTGAGGTTCATAACTCTTGTTACATGGGTTTGCTGGATGAAATCAGTTATGGAATAAAATACAGAGACATATGTGATAGATAAATATGCGTAAGTTATCAAAGCAAGATAGTGTCTGAGATATGCCTGATTTATCAAGAAGAAGAGATTGATGCTGAACTATTTGTGAGAAAGGGAATATTACAAACTCTATGCAAAAGAGACTTGAAATTTTCTCAAAAAGACCCTTGGAACTCATACACTCTGATATCTATGGACCAATAATCAATAAATCTACAAATTGAGATAACTACATCATTACTTTCATTGAAGACTTTACTCGCATTAATTATGTTACGTACATGATACATAATTCAGATTCTCTAACAATTTTTAAGATTTTCAAGAGAAAAGAAGAGAAGGAATATGAGTATTCAGTGAAGAAGTTGAGATCTGATAATGGTGGTGAGTGTAAGAATGAAGAGTTTTGAAGTTATCTTCAGAAGCATAGAATTTGGCCTGAGTTCAGTTCACCATACACACCTCAACAAAATGGGTTTGCTGAAAGAAAGAATCAAAGTCTGGTGGAAATGGGGAGAACTATGTTACTCAAACATAGTCTTTCTCATTATTATTGGAGGCAGACCATGAGCACTTCTTTGTATATTTATAACAGATATTTCTATATTCCAAACTCATATATGACTCCATACGAAATGTTCTCTGGAAAAACTCCAAATTCTGAAACACTTAAGAGGTTTTTGGAGTCCAAGCATTATAAAGAAGAAAGGTGGAAACCTTGGAATGTTTGAGCAAAGAGGAGATGATGGAATCTTTCTTGGATATGCTCTAGATGAAGATGATATATATGAATCAACAAAGAAACAAGAATAGTTATTGATTCATCAGATGTAAAAGTTGTTAAAAATTTTGAGAAAGAAAATCATTCATATACTGATGTGGGAGTTGAGCAGGATTGAGAAGATTTTGTTAACGATTATGATAATGTTGTATACTATGTTAATAATTCACAAGAAGAGGAATTTGACTTAGCAAACTCGAGTGATGACGATGAAGTTTGAACAACTCATCCTAGTATGAGGAAACAATTGGAGTCTCAGAACATTTTTAGAGATCAACATCAGAGGGTTCAAACAAGAAGAATAAAGAATGCTATAACACATACATCTCATTATTTGAAATTTAAACTGAATGATGTAAATGAATCATTTGAGCATCCAAAATGGGTTTAGTTTATTAATGAAGAGCTTGATCAGATAGATAAGAATGATACTTGTGAACTTGTACCCAAGCTGGACAACAAGAACAATATTTGTTCAAATTGGGTTTTCCAGAACAAGCTGAATGAAGAAGGTAAGTAATAAGAAACAAAGAAAAATTTGTTTGAAAAGGGAATTCACAAATTTAAGGAATTTATTTTTATGAAACCTTTTCTTTTGTGGAAATATTAGAAACAATCATAATATTTTTATCAATTTATACACAACAAGGTTACAAAATCATTCAAATGGATTTAAAATCCACATTCTTGAATGGTGGCCTTGATGAGGAAGTTTATATTGATCAAACTTGTGTATTTTTCATTGGGAAGGATGAAAGTTATGTATGTAGGTTGAAGAATTATTTTTATGGGCTAAAATAGTCTCCAAGGTCCTGGTATTCGAAATTAAATACTTTCTTGAGGAAGATAAATTTTAAGAAAGGTAGAGTTGACAGAAATTTTTACATCAATGAGTGTTAGGAGTTTTCACTAATCATAATTCTTTATGTCGATGACATTATCTTTGCTGGGAATGATGAAAGATTATGTGAGAGATTTTCTGATGATATTAAGATGTTATTTGAGATGTCCATGCTGGGATAAATTAAATACCTTCTTGGGATAAAAATTTCATAGATGAAGAATAACATTTTTCTGTCTCAAAAAAAGTATGCTAAGGAACTTATGAATAGGTTTGGCAGGGAAAATTTAAAACTATTGTCCACAAAAATTTCAGTGAGAACCAAGTTTTTTAAAGATAATGAAGTCAAGGAAGTTGATCAAAAAGAGTTTTGAAATATAATTGGATGTTTGTTATATTTGACTGCCTCAAGACCCAACATCGTCTATGTTATTACTTTATGTTCATGATTTTAGAGAGCTCCTAAAGAGTCAAATTTTATTTTTGGAAAAATAATTCTCAGATATATCAAACAAACAACAAATTTTGGAATCAGGTATAATGGCTCAGGAAATATTGATCTATTCGGGTTTTCAGATACTGATTGGGCAGGAAATATTGATGATCGAAGATGCACATCTGGTGGAGTTTTATTTCTGGAAAAAAATTATGTTAGTTGGCATTCCATGAAACAAAATTTAGTAACTCTTAGCATGTATGAAGCTGAGTATGTTTCTCCTACTCAAGTTTCAACTCAACTAATGTGGATGAAGACTCAATTGGAAGATCTAATTGTTAATGTAAAGCTACCCCTGCTCCTGGGTTGTGATAATCAGAGTGAAATCAATCTTACAAGGAATTTGGTACAAAATTCTCTTTCAAAACACATTGACATAAAGAACCACTTCATCAAAGAGTAGATGGAGAAGAATTAATTGATACTGGAGTACATTCCTACATCTGAACAAGTTGCTGATATATTCAAAAAACATTTACTAAAGGAACCATTTGAAAATTTGAGGTTGAACAAGGGTCTGAAACCTTCTTCTCATCAAGTTTTAGGTACGTGTTTATGTCCCCAATATCATCTTACCATTGGATAGTGTTTTCAAGGGGGATAATTTTTTCATAAATATATCCTTATGGAAGCATGTATAAAGGGGGAGTTATGGGTAAGCTAGGAATCCAACATGTATGTGTGTGAACTATTCTAACAGTTTGGTGGAGTGGTTGTAGGAAACAATGTTGTTAGGTTCCAAGAATGTTGAAGAAGTGAATAATGCTGATGTAGAATCTTGAAAGATGTTCTGAAGAAGGCTGATGAGATATTATCATGAAATTACATAGTAACTAATTTTGGATAGCATGGTTTTGGTTGTCAACAAGTCTTGTTTCCAACAATGAGGTAGCTCACGTAGCCTTAGAAGTGTTGATAAGTAATCCATTTCTTGAGGTTACAAATTTTATTGATTTATTCATCATGTTTTAAAAAAAAATCCAAAGGGGGAGACTGTTGGGACCAAGTTGGTTGGATAATGAAGTAAGAAGAGTTTTCTGTTACAGATTGTTGTCCTTTATTGTCAAAGAAGATAAAACAATTCACTTTGTAATGGACTTGAAAACCAGAGAATGATTTACTGATTTTTATTTCACAAATATCATAAGTTAGGAGAACTTTTTATGAAAGCCTTATGAAGGAAAGGGGGAGTAAAGGTACTGCCAGTCATATTCATTTTTGATTGGAAGTAAAGATGCTAGGGGAAGACAGGGAAGGTTCAGTACTTTCTGCTGAAAATATGATGATGCTAAAGGTGTTAGATAAAAGACTATATATCATGATAGATATGGTTCTTGATTAAATCATTTTTTTGTTGAATAGGCCAGATGATAATAAATCAGCATTGGTGTTCTTGCTGAAATAGATTTTAAGGTGGTGTTGTTTTTCAGTGTTTTCCAAATTTTTGGGGCTGAAAATCAGGATATGGAGAAATGTGATTTGGGAAAATGATGATGTGTTCAAGATTAATGATATCTTGTTATGTTTCAGGCAAGTGGAGTTCCATGATCCAAATATCAAAATCTGTAAAAGGACAGGCTTGTGCCAAAGATTGGTTTTCGCAGGCAAGATTGATAGGTGTTTGGAATGTTGAGTGCAAGACATGATTCAAGGTTAGAACATTGAGAAATGGAAAAGGTAAGATGTGTGAAAAATATTAAATAAGTTTACAAAATATGAGGTTGGAACAAAAGAGACGTACGCACCCAATTTGACGCCAAATGGGGATTTTTTCGACGTGTCAGGATCTTGTGCGCTGCATTGGGGTTTTTGTGCGTGGGGGTCGATGAGGTCTCTAAATAAGAGGTGACCCCATCACATTCAATTAGCTCGAAAATTAGATAAATCTCGAGATCTGAGGCACAAAATAATTTTAAGTAAAGGGGATTTCGTGAAATAAATTGACTTACGCAGAAGCAGAGAGTTGCGTGCAAGAGGTGTTTCGCGACAAAAGTCAAATCTTGTGCATGTGGCATAAAAGTTTCCCGCAAGACACCTAAAAGGGTGAATGAAATATTTTAGTTCTACATATATATTCAGTTGTGTGTAAGATAGTTCTTACCAGCTTCTGGGTAGGAAAGTGAATATTTTTACATCAGAGAATACACCTGTTCAATAGTAAAAAAGCACTAAAATACTATAATTCCATATTTGTGCTAAGAGGGTGCACACACACAGTTGGATTTTTTTTTACAAGTGTTTCATGAGTGTAAGGTTATATCCTACTCATTATTGGATGATCTACTCTTGTTCAGTGGTGAACCATGTAAATCTTGTGTTCCTGTGGTTTTCTGTGTTCAGCAGGGAAGAAACTCTTTAACAGGAGGAGAAGGTTGTTTTAACAGAAGGAAATATAAAAAGAAATAGATATAAATGATTCACCCCTCCCCCTCTTAGTGATACTTAGATTCTAACTAGTAACTTCATAGACATTATCTTTTGTTAGAGTTTTTTGTGGTATACACTGACCACAAAAGTCTTTAGTATATCTTTACTCAGCGTGATCTGAATTTCAGACAGCGAAGGTGGGTTGAGTAGCTTCAGTCCTTTGACATTGAGCTTGTATAAATGCTTAAAAAATGAAATGAAGTGGAAAATGTGTTGAGTAGTAGGACTTAGATATAGGTAGTTCAGGAGGCTAGTAGTGAGTGGTAGCTTATGGATATATTCTCTAAGATGCATTTGGAGGTGCACGACAGACCAGGTGTGACATTTCTTTCTTATATAATTGTTACATCTAATCTTCTGAATTGAATGTGAATGAGGTAGATATTAGATTCCAAAGGCCTAGTCCTATGGGAGAGTGTGTTAGGAGAGGACACTACACATGGGTGGACCATAAGAGATGATGATATTTTACACTTTCATGGATGTGTATGGGTGTCATCAGACATACATGAGGAGTTCATGTAATATTTTCATACCTCGACATGGGGAGTTCATCATGGTGTCACTAAGATGTATCATGATCTACATCATATATATTGGTGTATAGGTATGAAGAGGTATATACCTAGTTTTTTCATGAGATTTTTCACATGTTAGTAGGTGAAGTTGGAGTATTAGATATCGGAAGGGATCTTACAGTAGTTACCCATTCCCGAGTGGAGGTGGAATGATGTCGTGATGGATTTTGTGATGGGTTTACAGAGACCGGCTCGAGGGAATGATGTGTTTTGGGTTGTTTTTGACAAACTCATGAAGTTTGAACATTTCTTGATGATTAATAAAACCTTTAGTGTTGACGATATCAAAATTTTGTACATCCAACAGATTGTATGTCTTCATGGGTTCCCACACTCTATCATTTCAGACAGAGATGCCTAGTTTACTTCTCATGTCTAGCAGGGACTATAGAGGGATTTGGTTATATAGGTACTTCTGATTATAGTTTACCATCCCCAGACATATGGACAGTCTGAGCACATGATTCAGGTTTTGGAGGACATGCTTCGAGAATGTGCCCTGGATTTTGCAGCTCTTGGGAGAGACACATACCCCGAAAAGATTTTTCCTACAATAACAATTTTCAAAAAATTATTCATATGGCCCCTTATGAGGATTTGTACGATAGGCCATACTGATCACCCCTATGTTTGATGGAGGCAGCATAGGAATCTATTATAGGACCTCATCTTGTCCAGAAGATCACTGAGTAGGTGGAGTTGATTTGGAAGAGGATGGCTACTACACAGCCTCGATATAAATCTTATGTTTGATTGACGAAGATGAACTCTGGAGTTCGAGGTCAGAGAATAGTTTTTATTAGGTGTCACACCATGGTTGGGGCACATGATGTTTAAGAGATAGGGGAATCTTTAACTGAGATACATCGGGCTGTTTGAGGTTTTAGAGATAGTCAGGCCGGTAACCTATTGGTTGCAGTTACCTTAGAGTTACTAGACTATGAATGACAGATTTCATGTTTCTCATCTACAGTGTTACATCTCAGAATCAGCTCACATTTTTCAACCTGAGGGGGTTGAGTTGGAGGTGGATGGATCCTTCAAGGAACACCCTATTTGGATTGTGGATCATAGTACGAAGGTTCTATGTGCCCATTCTAGTCCTCTGGTATGGGTGTTATGGAAGCACATAAAATTACAGGATGATACTTGGCAGAGAAAGCCCAATGTAAAATCAAAGTGGCCAAAGTTGTTTCAATTTTCTTCTTCACCGCCTTTTGAAGGAGAATTCGGGGATTAATTACTTTAAGGGATGAAGTCTGTAAGAACCAGGATCCTCATTTCATGTATGGATCATGATTTCGAGTGTTTTTTAGGAAAAGGAAGAAATGGAATTTTTACATGTCGTGTACTTTTCAGTACATGTCATGTATTGGTTGTGTAACGGTCGAGTACATGGTCGTGTAGGTGACCTGGCAGACTTCCTAAAGCGGTGGCTGGTTGAGGCTAGTACACGGCGTGTACATTAAATGAACACACTATGAACTTTTCTTTTTAATTTCATATATCAGTGCAGGGTCACATCTCACATCCAGAAACACCTTCTTCTCCCCTTGGTTCATACAGGAGAGTGACAAAAGGCCGAAGCAATTCGAGCTCCTCCTAGTTCTTTTTCCAAGCTCCGATTGAGATGTTGTTGGGTGTGTTCAATTCCAACCGATGAGTTCTATCCTTCCCTATAGCCTTTTATACTAATTCATCCTCTCTCATGAGTATTTTATAGATGAAATTTTTTCACCTTTTTATAGATCTACATCATTTTAGGCTGATTCTAGGGCCGATGTTCAAGATTATTTATCGTACGACATCAAAGTAGGTGGTTTGTGACTTCATTTGATTTTCTTTGGATTATATATCCTTAAAGTGATTAATATCCATGTTTGGGGTATTGTGTGTTTTTTATTTTGGCCCTATTATCTACCTGGTATGGTTTAATTGATTGAAAATGGGTTGTTTTACATGTGTGTGGTTTGATTCTTGTTTATGTGATACCCCATGGGTGTGTTTCCCTAGTTTTAATGTTTATGGCTGTTTGGCCTAGGTTTCCTATGAGGCATACCTTGTTTCCACACCTTGAGTTTTTTAGTATGGAGGTTGATTGATAATATGAATTTCATGTATTATGCTTTTGATTGTTAGCCTTGTAGTAGTTATAGATTACATGTGTTACCTTGTTGTAATATGCATGATGATCTTCCAATGGACCGTGAGAGCCTTGGTCCAAAAAAATTGTAGTGGTTTCCATGTTTATTTACACAGGAATGTTAGAGTCTTGGTGTAGACTTTGATCTAGGTGTATTGACCATGAGAGCTACCTAAGAGGTCGTTTATGATTATTTATGCAATGTTGACCTAGGGGGTATTGACCATGAGAGCTACCCAGAGGTCATTTATAAATATTTTATTCCATTTTGACCTATGTGGAATTGACCATGAGAGCTACCCAGAGGTAATTTTTAAATTTTTTATTCCATGTTGACCTAGGGGTATTGACCATGAGATCTACACTAGTGGTCATTTGTAATTTCATAGTGCTATATTGAACCAAAGTGGTTAGATCATGAGATATTTCTGGGAGGGTTGTTTGAAATATTGAATGTTTGTAAAGAGTCTACCAAGCCAAATCACAATCTTGGACTTAGTATTACCTATTGTTTAGATGGTCTTCTATGATGTCTGTTGTTATGATCACATGGAGGGATATAGATTTTAGGATAGATCTCTAGATTCATTATTCAGTGGTTTGAATAAGTAATAAATGAAAATTAATGTACTTGAAAACTGTAAGATTGTTTATTTTTGAGTACTTCCTAGTTTCTTTCTTCATTTCCATATATTGCTTATGATATGTATTTGCTGACAGATAGGCATAGATCTTTTGGTGGTTTCCTACTAGGATTTTTTTCACACCCTGTTTGGGTCATGCTTTTTGACCCAAACAGATTATATGGTTTCAGGTATAGATAAGTGAAAGAACCCTTCTTTATCAGGTACTTGATTGTTGTTGGAGTTAGAGAGCATGGGACCAAGTTGAGGCTTGTGATGCTACGGGAGTTTACTTGTTTTTATATTATACTTTGGATTTTGTATTTTTTTCCAGAATTGTGACTTGATTGGATTCTTTTCAATATAAACTTGAGATGCATCATTTATATATGATCTAATTAATAAATTTCTATTAGTCTTCTGTTTTTTTACTTATTTTGTTGGTATTACAGATTCCACTATTTTTCAGTGTTTGTTTCTATTATTGTTCACTGTTTGTTTCTGCTATGTATACACTGCTAATGAGGGTATAGTTTCCCCAATGTCTTACCTTGGACCTTTCTTCTAGTCGTCATCCTATGGAATTTGGGGAAATTTTCTTGAGGTTATGTGACCAACTAGGTTCAGGGTGCCTTTGGGTGGCACGCGGAACAAGGGCATTACACACATTGGGACATTCCTAAAGGGAATAATGATTGTAATAAGTGTGGATATAAAGGCCATAAAAAACAGGAATAAAAAGTTAATAAAGAACTCCCCCCCAAGTTTCCAATAATTCAATTAAAATAATATGGGACACTCTTCGAATCAATTCCACAATAATCAAGGGAATCTACCTTAAAAGAGGCCAAGGGAGTAAGACAAGATTTTGAAATTAATAAAATTTATGTATAATTCCTAAATGATGTGATATTGTGACTCTTTTCATTAACTAAAATTTATCTTATAACTTATTTTATTATAAATATATGAACTCTTTTATATCATTCATGTTTCTTAAGAACATTAAATCATTCCCTAATACTTTAAGGAAGAAACTTTCAATCAAATCACCTTGTGGAAATCATATTGCAATGAGGGTATATTGGGTAGCTTATATAAGGATTCATATCTAGTTGAAAATTTTATTATTATACCTATGGTTGAATTTCACATAAACCTTGGGACTAATTGGCCCTTAAATTATAATTAAAGGATTTACTATCAATATAAGGATATTATAATTTTTGAGGGAGCTATTGAATTCCACGTTTTTAGAGAAGATAATTCATTATATGATTCTTTTTAAAACCACCTCTAGTAGATCATTTTGATGAATTTTTTTTAGAAAGATAGGAGAAAACAAAATCCATAGATAGGAAGGATATGATAATAATGGAATATTTACTTGTTATGAAAGAATACATTGATGTATTTCCAAAGGAATTACCTATACTCCTACCAAAACATAATATTGAATTTTCCATTGAACCCATCCATAATAAAAAACCAATATCTAATCCTCCCTAATGAATAAACTTAATGAAATTAGTGGAGTCAAAGAAATAACTACAATAGTTTTTTTATAATGGATTTATATTCCCTATTGTCTCACCCTAGGGTGTACTAATCCTATTTTTAAAAATAAATTATGAATCCATAAGGTTGTGAATAAATTACAAATAAATCAATTCCATTACTTTAAATAACATATATTATTTAACATGCATTGATTACTTGTTTCATCAGATTAAAGGTGATCAAAACTTCTCAATGATTGGTATTTATTATGGTTAACATCAATTCAGATTAAATAAGGATAATATACTAAAGATGAAATTTCATATGAGGTTTAAACATTATGATTTTACAGTAGTGTCCTTTGGATAAAATAATACACACTTAGTGTTTATGGATTTTATGGACTGATTTTTTAACGATTTCCATGATAAATTTGGGGGTATTTATGGTTGATATCTTTATTTAATAAAAAATATATGAAGATATGGGAACCATTTGTGAATTAATCTTGAGAACATTAAAGAAAAATATTTATCAAGGAAATTCAATAAGTGTGAATTTTGGATTTATCAAGTTTCTTTTCTTGGTAATATTATCTCTAAGGATGGGATATCTATAGATACTAAAAGACCAAGTTTGTTTTATAATGAACATTATTAATGAATATAACGATGATACATAGTTTCCTTAGTATAGTAGGTTAATATTAGTGATTTTTTAACTTTTACCTAACAATTCAACCAGTTACCCAAGTTAACATATAAGGGGTCAAATTCACATGGTCAAAGGAATGCCAAGATTATTTCTAGGACTGGAGAAGATATTATTATTCAATGCACTAGTATTAACTTTACCCTTCTATAAAAAAGTATTATATACATAGGTGTGAATAAATTAATGAAATAGGGTGTGTCCTTATACAAAATAGTATATTTGTTACATATGCATTAATGTAATTAAAGACCCAAGAGAAAAACTATGCACCTCATGTAATTGAGATGGAAATTTTTATAATTGAACTAAAGATATATATACACTATATTTATGGTGGGACATGTGACATATATATGGATCAATAGAGTTATAAGTATATATCCACACACAAGAGCTCCATATGGGGACAAGGGGATCGATTTAACTACTTATGAACTAGGATTGTGAATACACTTCTGCCATGGTAAGTCAAATGAAGTAGTTAATGATTTGGGTTTGAATGATCAGGGGGTTATATCTATGATAAGGATAAAAAATGATCCAATATTCATAGATTTAGTAAATTTTGATATGAAAATTACTAATGAAGGTGTAACATCATTCTTTTTTCTAAGTGAATCCCCAACCAAATTTACAGGAAATGTTGAATAAGTCCCAATAAGATGACAAGGATGTATAAAATAATATTAAATCCAAAAATGATTGGAGATTAAATTAATTAATCTATGAAGATGTTGTATTGATGTTTGGAAATATATTTTTTGTTCCATCGTTACTTGTGATAAAGAGGGAGAATTTAGATGAAATTAATAACTCAAATTTCTTTATACACACTTGTAACACAGAAATATATTGATATTTAAGATAACAATTCTATTGGGAAAACATGAAGTGGTAAATTTCTTATAATGTTTCAATAGGTTTTTTATTGTAATGGTTCAGACCTTCCAAACCTATTATTTTATGATTTTTGGAAGTTGGGGGTGTTCTATATGTGGCGGTTATTTTTTTAACCACCTAGAGGTCCACTACCCCACGGTGCTAGTCATGGTGGTAGATATGTTGATGATTGTTTTGGATCTGTGAGTATAGTGTGATGTTTTTTGGACTTTTTATACATTATAAAACCATTTTGGGTTTTTTATGCACCATGGATTCTAAAACACCCATGGTGAAGGGGGTTTTTCAAGAATCATTTCTTTATGAAAAACAAGGACAGTTCCATGACCAATGTGGAGGGAGTGGTTCTAATAGAAGATTTTTGGGTTTCACTATATAAAATATGTACACTTTAAGTTCCTTGGGTGAAGAGTGTGGTGGTGCTGATTCAAGGTTAGGTCAAGCCATATTATAGAGGAAGTAAATGATAAGATGGAGGTCACCGTTCCATAGTCTTGGGAATGGTGAGGTGAAACAGTGAGGATGTTTTCTCTGTAATATGGTGAGGGCCATGACAGCCTTCAAAGGCCTTGATATACTGATCTCCGTGTTGTGGATTTGGTAATATATCCAATAAAATATTCAAAAATTGTTCTAAAATGTGTGTAAGATTTAGATTATATAGACATTTTCAATGGTTGTGAAATCAAGACTACTTGGATCATAATACATTATGAATATTGTTATGGAAACCATTATGTTATGTAGGTATATTCAGTTTTATTTATAAATAGGGGGTTATGGTATCCTCTTTTTGACTTTTATTTCCTTTACCACATCTTATCCAACCTCAAAATTTTATAGTGTCACTTATTTATCTATATTAAATATTCAAACCTCTTAGTTTATTGGGACTGATATCCTTTAATTTGAGGTATTATTCTTGCATTATTCACCCACCCACATTTTAATATTTCTATTTATAGGTTTCTGGAGGGATTTCATCATGTTTTGGGTTGAGTTTTTTGTATTTCTTGATGGTGTATTGTTGTGGTCAGGTTATAGGGTAGTTCTCTTTATGTTTGGTAGTGGTTGGTCCTTGATTATTCTATTATAGCGTGGTGATTTAGTGAAGGATTAATATCAAGATAGGGGATTTGAGAACATTTCTCTATTCTATGTAAATTATTATATTAAAATTTTTTCACTACAGGAAGAGTATAGATTGACCTAATATAGATAATGGACAAGACTAAATAAATTTCTGGGAAATGTGGTGAATCATATTTTTTTAACAACCTTCATGATGTTTCTTTTTCACTTGGTGCTTATTCACTACAATTACTAAAGATATTTTATATTTGTGATACATGTGTTTTACTATTGTGATTATGTTTTCAATTAACCGTTTATAAGAGTCTAATAAGTTAAATTTGGTAATTAACTAGTTGTGTGTAGGAAAGTAATTCATGTGAAATAATTTCTGAAAATAATATAATATGGTAGTTCTTAATGCTGAATTTTATTTTGTGTTATGGTAAGGTTGTTGTTGTGAATATTTTTTTTGCTGAATGTGGGGTTTTCTGTAGGGTTTTTGTTGTTATTATTAAAGTAAATGATATAGTTGTTATAGTGGGATATGTTTGAGGTTTTAAATTATGAAGTTTGTATGTAGATTAATTTCTATGGTTGGAAAGATAAAAATATTTTGTTGTTTATTATGATGGATTGGTTGGTTAAAATAGGAACATCTTATAGTTTCTTGATGCCTAGAATGAATAATTAATTGTTGGGGATTAATGAGGGTGATTTCTTATGTTTTTTTCATTAAATAAGTTATTAAACATCTCAATGAATTTAAATGTATTTTTAATTGGTAAATATTGACATGAAGTTAAGTTATGATTAATTAGAAGTTACACATATTGTATGTGGATGTTTTATGGGTAGTGGATATAGTTGTAGTATTGTAGGTGGTGGAAATGGAAGTGTGAAGCAGTGGTAGTGTTGAGATTTTTTCGGGTTGTAGTAGTGCTAGTTGGTGTAAACTAATTTAGGTTGGGGTTGTGTGTGGAATATTTATATAAACTTGTACTCTGCATTTGATTTATATATTCACCCCACCTGAGTATGATACCCTTACTAATTCCCAACATACATTGGGTATTATGTGTTTCCCCTAACATTTAGATCGATAAAGGAATAGATGGATAATGTCTCCCTCTTCCTTGATCTCTCATCTATGTATTGTAAGGATTGTGATGGATTGAGGTAGGTAATATAATACTACCATAGTTTGTGGTATACAGGAAGACCCTATGGGGGTACTGGTGTGATGATAGGTATATGATGTACTGGAAGATGCTATGGGGCATGGATAAGGAGGTACATGTTCCCTATCAGACCTTCTGTGGTATTGATATGGGGATATGAGATAGGTGTGTTGGATGGCCTTATAGGGTATTGATGGGATGTTATATGGTGATATTAATGTGAGGGTATATGGTATATCTCATTCATGGTATTAGGAAGACGTGAATTTTATATACTTCATGTTTATGATACCCAACTATACTGGATATGATATGTGTTTATGGGATATGGTGTGTCGTGGTATAGATAAAGAAGGGATTGGAATTATAGTAAGTTTGACATTTTTTTAAGAGAGAAAAAAGTGGGGAAGTGGTTATAGGGTATATTATTATTAAATTCTTTGATACTATTTTACTATGCTTGTATGCAATATTTAGTGAGTAAGCCTTTGTGAGGATATGTAGTAATTGACCTGATAGGTGTTGGTTTTGTAGAGACCCGAAGCTTGACGTACATTGACATTACATTACATTTGCGGAATACTTAGTACATAACAAAAACACACACGCAAGGATCGTAATAGTTTAGTGTCTTTGGAAACTCGGAATATAATCTTCTAATTGTGGTGAAAGATCTTCAACATCTCCCATAAAGATATTCTTTTTTTTATACCTAAAAACTTTCTTTATATCCTGGGGAAAATAAAACAAAAAAGGGTGAGCTCAAATGCTCAGTAAGGGTAAACAAAAGAAATATCAATCACATCATATACATAAGTACATAACTTTTGGAAATCTTAACCTACAAAAGAGATCATAATTTCATAACATGGGGTAAATCATGGCAGTGAAATGTAATCACAATAATGATAACTTAAAACATGAAACTTTGTGGTATACACACATAATCATAGAGAATCATTTCTTGTTTTTCAAGACTCATTGCCAAGACTATCTTAGTGGACAAAGTCCCTTTCTGAACTGAGTCACCCTCGTTTCAGTCCTGTTTCACTGAACCGGTATAACCTACCATTCCATCCATGTCTATCTCATGAGATATAAAATCATTACCCAATGCATTGGAGGGAGATATAGGTCCCACCCATCTCATAATGATACCATTCTTATTGTGCCACAAATTCATAAATCATACATCATTGCATAACCCATGTAATACAAATGGGAATCTTAAACATCATTACATCATAAAACAATTCATATAAGATAAAGGAATTCATAAAAATAATTCCATCACAACATAATCAAATCAATTTAATAATAGGGATAAAAACATAACCCTTTATTATCTTAGATGGAAAATAATTTTGATAAAACACTTGAACTCCATTCTTGAGGAAAATATCCTTTCTTCTTCAAAAACATTTTTCCTTTCTTAACATGTCATATAACTTTAAACTAAATGAAGTTTATTAAAAATAAATTTGAAAACTTGTAAAGGAAGCTTCTTGGAAATAATGTTTTAAAAATCCATTCATGCCGTATAAGTTAAAAAAACATTCTTCGTACTTTTGTCAGAAAAGTCAAAAAGTACCTCGTACGAAAAAAGACAAAAGATTCCTTTCATAACTTTTACTAAAAACTCACCAAAGGGTAAAATTGGATTTAATCAATTTTAGGTGGATTTAAATAACATTACATATTGAGGAAACATGGATTTGGATGATAAAATACACCCCAGTAAATACTGAAGTATAAACAATCTCGGATAAAAATGAGATTGTGATATTTCCCTTACCTTAGGTCCGACTTGCTTTGTAAGTGTCCGAACCTCCTGTATAATGATTTAAATAATGTTATTGACTTATTCCAGAATCATACTTACTTTTATGATATCATATATGGTCATATTCTTAGCTTCTTAGTAGTAATATTTCATTGCTACTTGTTATTCGGGTGTTTATAACTTTTTGTTCTTATGCGTGTTTTGTCGAATAAATTCTTATTATTTTATTTAGGTTATAGATACCTCATTTCCAGAATGGTATTAGTGTAATATATATAATATTCATTCAATTCAATTCATTTATATAATCATTATGAAATGAAGATCATTTAGAACGAGTCGCATCACATCGTGGAGACGGTATTCCGTACGTACGCACGAGTGATGATATCGTTCCTATGATCGTGGAATTGTATTGGAGTATATGTATACTATTTCAGAATCAATATAACTTTATAATAGTCATATATAGTAATTATTTACACCATTATACCCATCCAAGTAAGGTGGTGGTGGAAAGCAGATTACACCACGGCATGGAGACGGTATTCCGTACGTACGCACGCGCGGTGATTTCTTTTTCCGTAGGATGGATAGATGGTGAAATAGGGTTGTTTCATACTTATAATAACATATCAGTATATGAGTGATACTGATGCTATTACTTTATCATGAAACAACTAAATAAGAAGAAGTTGAAGAAGAAAGAAATTGAAAAAGATCGGTAATGGATATTACCTCTTTTTGACGCGCCTTCACTTAACCTCCACTTAAAGAACTAAGGATGGTCTTTGAAGAAAACCAGGACCTCTAGGATGATACTAGGGAAGTGTAGAAGAGATTTTGTCAGGGTTTGTCCGAGCTTGAATGCTCAAATTGGTGTGAGGAGGAGAGGGAGGAGGTGCCCTTTTATAAGGGAGGAGAGGGGTACCTTTGGAATAACTAAAAATTTTATTTTATTATAAAGTCAAGTTCGGTTTTAAATAGCTCCAAATTGATTTATTTAGAGGATAAGGTGGGTATGGGTCGAAATCCTCTCATACAATAGAATTTAGACATGTTTATGTTCCTATTTTAACCTTATCATTTAGATTTAACATTAAGTTAAATAATTGTACTTTTACCGTGTCTTCTTGTGTTCTTACACTATAAGGTTAATAAACTTACTATAAGAAGCCAAACGAACCCCAAGTTGTTTATTATTAATATATATAACATTATCTAATTAATTTTGCCGAACCTTAGATTTTTAGGAATAAAATAACAATTAATAATATAATATTTGTTTTAAAAACTATTTTATGTCAATTTTGATACTATTTAGTAATTGATTTTTGTGAAAATCATAACAGAATTATAAGTTCGATAAAAGTTAATTAAATCAATACTAAAATGTCATATTAACCTATAAAATTAGTGGAATTCATAAAAAGTCTCAAATTATATTTATTTGGGTATTTATAACATCAATTATGTCAATATTTCATTAATAAGATAATTACTCCATCATCGTTGTGTCATAAATAAATTAAATTATTTAATGTCTAAAAATTACAAATAAAATACCATTATGTAGGAAATCTTTTTATATTTCTAATGAATATTTATTGTCGAATTTTTCTTATTTATAACCCCATATTAAACATGTTTTAGTAAATAAACTTTGATTTTACCTCTTTTAACCCTTCTTTAAATAAATTAATAATAAATGTCCTAATCTAATCCAAGTGGGCATAAATGGTCATATTTTATTCCTATGTTTTTTTTGGTCGAATTACACTTGTCCAATAGAATTAGGACATGTGTTAGGGTAATAATAATATCATTTCTACCCTTAATTACCCTATTTACTTTTTACCGTGGTAAAAAAAAGTAAAAAGTTACTATTTACCAAAAATTATTGTCATCTCATTGAACCACATTTTAGTCCTTGATATTAACCGTGTCTCTCGGATTTTCAAAATTCCACTCACAGAAGCGGTAAAATTAAGTTTTATGAAAAATTCAGTTTTTTTAACTACCACTTAGTGGTTTCACTATTCATCAAAAATTGAAAGTTTTCAGAAAAATACCAAAATTTCACCCTAGGCTAATTTCGATATTCCAAATCCAAAAATGAATTCCATTTTGAAAAATAATATTTACAAAATTTCAAAAAGTGGTTATTACTATTCATAACTGCTAGTTTTAATAATATTTTAATAGCATATTGTTGTTTAGTGAATCTCGTTATTACGTACTACACACGCTATCGAGGAAGGTCGCGATTGCGTGTAATGAAAGGCAATTCAAGGATGCATGTTGTGAAAGATCCTTTTGGTGTAGCATACAACACAATACATTAGTGAAATTAAAAAGAATATTTTTCATAAAATCTCGGGGTGTTACATTCTACCCCCCTTAAAATGAATTTCTCCCTCGAAATTCGTCGGGGTTATAAATGGTTTACCATTCTAAAGTTTCTTTAATAGAAACCCACATTGTAAAAAGGAATACCAAAACCAATTTTTAAAAACAAATGTATGAAACGTAATGGTTACCCAAATAAACTAATCACTGGGTTTCCACATAGGTGAAAATATGGATATGGAAGAGAAATCTAACCATCATGTTCTGATGGAGAGTGGTAGAGAACATGACTATAGAAAAGCTAGCAATCACAAAGCCATAAATTTGTGATTATCTATGGTACCATCTGATTCATCAGATATAAGAGCACTAAGACAACATTTTTGGTTTTCAAGATCATTTCCCTAAAGTTGATAAAATTGGAATTAGAAGAAATACTTTCGTGATTTTGGTATAGTCTCACCATTTGTCGTTCTTTGGAAAATTTCCACTTCATCTCTTAAAGAAATGAATTTGAATTTGTCATGTGTGATGTGTTAGCAGATCATGTGATAGAATGATGGGTCATTCCATCTCTTTCAAACAAAAGGTTAGCAAAAGTTATAAGTCCATCTTATGGTTAATCGTATATGGTTCCAAAAATGAACTTATACTTCATATATCATACCGCTTAATAAAATAAAACTAGTTTCTACTAACCAGGGACTTCCTGTAGGCCAGTGGTAGGTGATAAAGTCCAGTCGCACTTCGGTTGTGGGTTCGATTCCCACAGCCTTGTCCGACGCGATGGGTTGTCGCCCGTCCTGCAGGTTGTCCTTTTTCTAAAACTATATTACTATAACATCCCATCAATAATATCGAAAAAACTTCTATCCTTAAACAATACTAACTTATGTCCAACATAATCCATTCCAACCTTTAGGCTTATCCATAATACTGCAGTCCACTCTCATAACATAGTGAAAATGATTACCAGATATTTAATACCATCGTTGATCCCCATATGTCATAAGATATGTTTTGTTGGTCACATTCCAAACATTCAAAGTCATTAATCATGTATTCTCTTGAATACCCATTGAGCCTTAGTGAAAACATGAATGTAGTTAAAAGTTAACACTTTCCACATACCAAAATCCTCAAAATTGTATATACTCAAACCATGATATCACTTAGTCCTTATATCAATCATGAGCTCATGAATACTGTTAAACATTTCGTTTTCTCGTTTTCCCTTCATTATGCGGATATCATCTTATTTCAAAAAATATCTCAAGAACTTTGAATACCACATTAGACCAACACATAAATATTCCAATACTTTATGATACAACATTATTTTGGAATCTCATTACATAAACACTTAATCATTCCACCACATCATTGTCATATTCAACATCGCCAATAGTGATCGCATATGACTTCCCTTTGTCCTTTGCCTTAAGTGGTTTCTCATGTTGATCATCACGAACCCTTGTATTAGGGCATTTATTAGCATAATTCCCCATTTCCTTTCACTTGAAGCATTGAAGTGTTGGCGGTGCGTTCTCTGCAGTATTTGCTTTATTCACATCATTAGAAACCCTTTTTCCATTACTTCGACACTCAGCTGCTCGATGACCTTCTTTTCCACAATTAAAACATTTTCTAGTCCCTTTAAGACAATCTCCACCATGCTTATTTCCACACTTTGTGCATAAGGAAACATTCATCTTCTTTTCACCATTATTTTGAGATTTCTCCTTGAACTCCATCTTTCGTTTCTTGTCAAAACAATGAGATGGATATGTAACACCAACTTCCATTTCTACCTTGATAGCACAACGCACAATTTCTTCATAGCTACTGAAGTATCTTATAGCTAATGCCCTTCGAAGACTTGGTTTTAAGCCACTGAAAAATCATTAAACTTTACTTTCAGGTTGGATGATAATGCCAGATGCATACCTTGCAAGTCTTGTAAAATTCACTTCGTATATACCAACAGATTCATCATCCTTCTGCTTCAGCTCAAGAAACTCCTTTTCCATCTTTGTTCGAAGAATACGAGGGAAGTACTTACTGAAAAACAAGTTCTTGAACTCGTCCCATTCCATGGACTCAATTTCATCTCTTGGCCTCATATTCTTGATAAGATTCCACCGTTGATCAGCTTCACCTTCCAAACGATATACTTCTAAGATGAGTTTATCATGCTCAGAACATTGAAGAACTGAAAATATCTTTTCAGTGGTACTGATCCATTGTTCAGCAACAAGTGGATCAGAAGACCCACTGAATGAAGGTGGACGTTGCCTCATGAAGGACTCAATAGAATATTGTTCCCTTCTCTGCTCATTTGGAAGTCCAGAATGATTCATAGCTTGTGTAAGTATAGCAACAAGATTTTTCACTCCATCTCCCATAACTTTTGTTTGTTCATGAGAACAATCATTGCATTGCCCATTACATTGATCAACACGGTTCCTTCGGGTTCCAGTCATCGTCTAAAACCCAAAAAGAATAGTGTGAGAGGCAAAAATCATGCTAGGGAAAACAACATAATAAAGGGGAAGTACCTTCAATATCTAACATCTTAGGTTTAATTCTACGATCGTTAGCGTAATTCTAGTACTATAACCTATACGTATACTTAACCTTAGGGACATCCCTAGACATACCTTAGAAATATCTCTAGGGATCTCACTAACGTTTTTGCATCCTAGTTTCCAAAGGTTGACTAAACCTTTCCTATGATACCAACTGTAGAGACCCAAAGCTTGACGTACATTGACATTACATTACATTTGCGGAATACTTAGTACATAACAAAAACACACACTCAAGGATCGTAATAGTTTAGTGTCTTTGGAAACTCGGAATATAATATTCTAATAGTGGTGAAAGATCTTCAACATCTCCCATAAAGATCTTCTTTTTTTATACCTAAAAACTTTCTTTATATCCTGGGGAAAAGAAAACATAAAAGGGTCAGCTCAAATGCTCAGTAAGGGTAAACAAAAGAAATATCAATAACATCATATACATAAGCACATAACTTTTGGGAATCTTAACCTACAAAAGAGATCATAATTTCATAACATGGGGTAAATCATGGCAGTGAAATGTAATCACAATAATGATAACTTAAAACATGAAACTTTGTGGTATACACACATAATCATATAGAATCATTTCTTGTTAGTCAAGACTCATTTCCAAGACTATCTTAGTGGACAAAGTCCCTTTCTGAACCGAGTCACCCTCGTTTCAGTCCTGTTTCACTGAACCGGTATAACCTACCATTCCAGCCATGTCTATCTCATGAGATATAAAATCATTACCCAATTCATTGGAGGGAGATATAGTTCCCACCCATCTCATAATGATACCATTCTTATTGTGCCACAAAATCATAAATCATACATCATTGCATAACCCATGTAATACAAATCGGAATCTTAAACATCATTACATCATAAAACAATTCATATAAGATAAAGGAATTAATAAAAATAATTCCATCACAACATAATCAAATCAATTTAATAATAGGGATAAAAACAGAACCCTTTATTATCTTAGATGGAAAATAATTTTGATAAAACACTTGAACTCCATTCTTGAGGAAAATATCATTTCTTCTTCAAAAAAAATTTTCCTTTCTTAAAATGTCATATAACATTAAACTAAAAGAAGTTGATTAAAAATAAACTTGAAAACTTGTAAAGTAAGCTTCTTGGAAATAATGTTTTAAAAATCCATTCATGCCGTATAAGTTAAAAAAAACATTCTTCGTACTTTTGTCGGAAAAGTCAAAAAGTACCTCGTACGAAAAATGACAAAAGATTCCTTTCATATATTTTACTAAAAACCCACCGAAGGATAAAATGGGATTTAAACAATTTTAGGTGGATGGAAATAACATTACATATTGAGAAAACATGGATGTGGATGATAAAATACACCCCAGTAAATACTAAAGTATAAACAATCTCGGATAAAAATGAGATTGTGATATTTCCCTTGCCTTAGGTCCGACTTGCTTTGTAAGTGTCCGAACCTCCTGTATAATGATTTAAATAATGTTATTGACTTATTCCAGAATCATACTTACTTTTATGATATCATATATGGTCATATTCTTAGCTTCTTAGTAGTAATATTTCATTGCTACTTGTTATTCGGGTGTTTATAACTTTTTGTTCTTATGCGTGTTTTGTCGAATAAATTCTTATTCTTT
The DNA here is from genome assembly GCA_963277665.1 of Viscum album. Classification (NCBI taxonomy): domain Eukaryota; kingdom Viridiplantae; phylum Streptophyta; class Magnoliopsida; order Santalales; family Viscaceae; genus Viscum; species Viscum album. Next base: position 1,446,160,589 of record OY728150.1, on the reverse strand, counting down.
TCTTTAGGTTATAGATACCTAATTTCCAGAATGGTATTAGTGTAATATATATCATATTCATTAAATTCAATTCATTTATATAATCATTATGAAATGAAGATCATGTAGAACGAGTCGCATCACATCGTGGAGACGGTATTCCGTACGTACGCACGAGTGATGATATCGTTACTATGATCGTGGAATTGTATTGGAGTATATGTATACTATTTCAGAATCAATATAACTTTATAATAGTCATATATAGTCATTATTTATACCATTATACCCATCCAAGTAAGGTGGTGGTGGAAAACAGATTACACCACGGTGTGGAGACGATATTCCGTATGTACGCACGCGCGGTGATTTCTTTTTCCGTAGGATGGATAGATGGTGAAATAGGGTTGTTTCATACTTATAATAACATATCAGTATATGAGTGATACTGATGTTATTACATTATCATGAAACAACTAAATAATAAGAAGTTTAAGAAGAAAGAAATTGAAAAAGATCGGTAATGGATATTACCTCTTTTTGACGCGCCTTCACTTAAACTCCACTTAAAGAACTAAGGATGGTCTTTGAAGATAACCAGGACCTATAGGATGATACTAGGGAAGTGTAGAAGAGATTTTTGCAGGGGTTGGCCGGGCTTGAATGCTCAAATTGGTGTGAGGAGGAGAGGGAGGAGGTGCCCTTTTATAAGGGAGGAGAGGGGTACCTTTGGAATAACTAAAAATATTATTTTATTATAAAGTCAAGTTCAGTTTAAAATAGCTCAAAATTGATTTATTTCGAGGATAATGTGGGGATGGGTCGAAATCCTCTCATCCAATAGAATTTAGACATGTTTAGGTTCCTATTTTAACCTTATCATTTAGATTTAACATTAAGTTAAATAATTGTACTTTTACCGTGTCTTCTTGTGTTCTTACACTATAAGGTTAATAAACTTACTATAAGAAGCCAAAAGAACCCCAAGTTGTTTATTATTAATATATATAACCTTATATAAGTCATTTGGCCGAACCTTATATTTTTAGTAATAAAATAACAATTAATAATATAATATTTGTTTTAAAAACTATTTTATGTCAATTTTGACACTATTTAGTAATTGATTTTTGTGAAAATCATAAAAGAATTATAAGTTCGATAAAAGTTAATTAAATCTATACTAACATGTCATATTAACCTATAAAATTAGTGGAATTCATAAAAAGTCTCAAATTATATTTATTTGGGTATTTATATCATCAATTATGTCAATATTTCATTAATAAGATAATTACTGCATCATCGTTGTGTCATAAATAAATTAAATTATTTAATGTCTAAAAATTACAAATAAAATACCATTATGTAGGAAATCTTTTTATATTTCTAATGAATATTTATAGTCGAATTTTTCTTATGTATAACCCCATATTAAACATGTTTTAGTAAATAAACTTTGATTTTACCTCTTTTAACCCTTCTTTAAATAAATTAATAATAAATGTCCTAATCTAATCCAAGTGGGCCTAAATGGTCATATTTTATTCCTATGTTTGATTTTGGTCGAATTACACTTGTCCAATAGAATTAGGACTTGTGTTAGGGTAATAATAATATCATTTCTACCCTGAATTACCCTATTTACTTTTTACCGTGGTAAAAAAAAGTAAAAAGTTACTATTCACCAAAAATTATTTTCATCTCATTGAACCACATTTTAGTCCTTGATATTAACCGTGTCTCTCGGATTTTCGAAATTCCACTCACAGAAGCGGTAAAATTATGTTTTATGAAAAATTAAGTTTTTTTAACTACCACTTAGTGGTTTCACTATTCATCAAAAATTGAAAGTTTTCAGAAAAATACCAAAATTTCACCCTAGGATAATTTCGATATTCCGAATCCAAAAATGAATTCCATTTTGAAAAATAAAATTTACAAAATTTCAAAAAGTGGTTATTACTATTCATAACGGCTAGTTTTAATAATATTTTAATAGCATATTGTTGTTTAGTGAATCTCGTTATTGCGTACTACACACGCTATCGAGGAAGGTCGTGATTGTGTGTAATGCAAGGAAAGTCAAGGATGTGTGTTGTGAAAGCTCCTTTTGGTGTAGCGTACAACACAAGACATTAGTGAAATTAAAATGAATATTTTTCATAAAATCTTGGGGTGTTACAGGTTTACTCTTCTATTTGTTCACTATTTAATAATAACACTCCTATCAATTTTTCTTGATAGTTATTGGGTTTTATCCTATTAAGTATATATTTTATTCTCACCCTTATATCTATAAACTATTTTCATGTTTTTACAAAGATTTGGGTGACCGAGCTAGATAGTTTTATCATAGATCATGGGTTTGATAGTTTATTTTCTTCCTAGGAATTTATTTTGAATTTTTTTTGGGGATTTCAATTTATCTATAATTATTAAATAATTGTAGGATTATTATAGAACTTGGTTTATATATATCAAGATCCATATATGTGTTTTGTTTCTATATTCCTAGGTTATATGAGGGTAATGACTAGATGTTGGTCATTATCCTAATAAATATTACATGATGGACTTAAGGGGCACTCTCATCTACATATTGGGACAATGAGATGTTCTTGGGGGGGGAGGTCATAACAGAGTGGTGTCAGGGATTTTGATTGGGAGATGAGATAGAGATTTTTGTTAAGAATATATGTGGATTACATTGGTTGTTAATGAAATAGAATCATCATAACTTGGATTTTGATATAGTATAGGGGGACTAAATAGGACACATGATTTTAGGCCCCTATGATCTAACACAAGGACCCTAGGTATATTGAATGATTAAGTAAAATAGTGTTTCTTACTTGTAGATACCTAAGAGTTTTACATGCATCATGCTTGTTTTCATTTATATTTTAATGGGATTATTTTGTGGAAATAAATTAATCTAATTAAATCAATTTTTTACTTCTATAATTAGGAGTTTGGTTCCTTTTTTATAGGTATTCCAATTGGAAATCATTCACGCATGGTTCATATTGGTGAGATTAGATAGGATATCAAGGTTGACCATGGGAGGGTTCACCTGAATGAGGAGGATAAACAGTGGAATATGACAATGTGTAATTTATACAAATATGTAATAGATAAGTATGATGGTAGAATATTTGATCTATAGATAGAGAACTGGTTGGTGTAGCTCAATATTTCATTCAAATTGATTCAAGATAGATTAGAGTTTTAGATTATGTTAGACACCAGTCAAATATAGAGAGAATTTTATAAGTGGTGGATATTATATCTTAGCTATCCTAAGGGATGAATATTTCATAGGATTGTATTCAAAGTAAATTGTGTGATGGGTTTCTCTCAACAATGGTTAAGGCAGTAAAGAGGTAGGATATACTTTATCATCATTTAGGGAGCCTAAGTGTGTGAGTGAATGGGATATAGTTTAATCACCCCATTTATTTCACCCATAATGTATTTCCAAATGGTGAGTCTAAATTTTGGTTCTTAGTGGAGGTATTATTCCTAGTGATTTGATTTATAGTCACTTAATTTTCATTTCATATGTACTTGGAGGTGTATAAGAACGATGAGTAATGAGAGGGTGAATACTCAACTGAGATAATATTGGGAGGGGATTTATCAAGGTTCCATGCAGATTAGTGAAGTTCTTGTTATATCATAGGTATTGTGAAAGTCAGGGTTTTGGTCATATGGAATTTGGCCGTAATAGTTCCCCCCCCACCACCCCATTTCTCGGGGGTTGATAGTGTGTATGTTCCCACCGAGGGATCTGTACTAGTGTGTTATAATTTTTATAGGATGGTAATCAAGGATTTAATTTCCCAAGCATCACTAGGGATTAGTGATGTGTGGGTGTTCGGTTTATTTATCATCATAAGCTACTGCCTCATAAGACATATCAACATTTGGGTAAATAGGTTTATATTCCACCATGAGAATATAGATCTGGTAGAGGATAGAATCATGATATTCCTCACCTTCAGGGCCATAGAGACGAGCATAGTGATGGATTTGGTCCCCATTAGTGAACTAAAGGACCAAGATAAGGAAGGTTTTATTCTCTGGATATGTTATTTCTAGAGGTATTTAAGATCATATGAGGTACCATTTTCTATCTTCTACATTTTTTATTCCCTTCTTTATTCTATAGTGATTCAATCCTCTATTTCACCAAATTTTTTCTATTTATTAGGACTCAGGGTGGAGAAGATTCCATTACTCCTAGTGTTTACAACACGAGTCGAAGGATAGATGAGTCTAATTGATTTGTGTTGAAGTTCTATGTTGATAATGGGGTAGTAATAGTTATCTAGTTATTTATATCTTCTTCAAATATGATTATACTATTTCATTCTTAGAATCAATTGGTTTTACTATATTCATGTAGTTATTGACTTATTTCATATGAGATTTGTGTTATATGATTATTAGGAGGATAATGATGTTTTTTTTAGAATGGGAGAATCAAATAAGTCATAGATGCTTGGATCCATTACTATTCTGGTTAGCATTATTATCATCTGGTTTATTAGAGGTGTAGAAGATGTCATTTCTTAGCAACATGTAGGATTTACCAGATGTTTTTCCTGATGATTTTGTGTATTTAACCCTAGGAGTAACATCAATTTTTTGAATACACTCATTTCTTAATGTATCATTAATTACTATGTATCTTTATCAGATGACTCATTTTCAGATTTGGAAGTTAATGATCCAATTTAATAACATAATTAAAATGGGATTTATCTAACCAAGTCTATCATTGTGGGATGATCCTATGTTATTCTCCATGAAGGAATATAGTGGAAGATAGTTTTGTATATACTAATTGTGGTTGAATTAGGTGACATTCACTTAACATTACAATGTTCCATGGATTAAAGATCTATTTTACTATTTTAAGGGATATTTCTAGTTTTCAAATATCTATATATTCTATGGAAATCAGCATATTATAGTTAAGTAGGATGATATTCCAAAAAACTACTTTCAAGTGTCAGTATGGGAAGCTTAACTATATAGTCATATTGTTCAGGGCTAATAATTCTATGGTCATGTTCATGTAACTGATGAAATCTATCTTCCATGGTATTATGTATCATTTTGTGTCCATATTCATCAATGGAATACCCATACACTCATGGTTATATGATATGAATTTTGAGCACATTAGGCCCATTTTACAGGTCCTATAACACTCTCATCTTTATAGGAAGATTTCTAAGTGTATATTTTGGATGTAGGAGGTGCACTTTTTTAAACATGTGGTGTCTCGTAAGGAATTGGTAATGGGTTTATTTAAGATTGAGGTTATTATTTCATAGGAATCACCTAATAATGTTACAGATATTTGCAGTTTCCTTTCACTTATGAGCTATTATCGAAGGTTTTTATATGAATTTTCTTGGGTATCCATCCCATTTAAAACCTTTAACAAGAAGGAATAAACCATCCTATAGACTATTTAGTGTTGATAATAATTTTTATATCTTAATAATATGTGGATAAATTTCCTCATTATATGGTTTCCAATAGATTGGGTGATATTTGAGGTGTTTTTTTGACAAATCCTTCCCTTATTTTGGTTTTTACCTAATGAATTAGAAACAAGTGATATCATATGGGTCTAGGAAGTAACACATCAATGAGTAAAACTATTCCAACCTTGATCATGAGTTATAAGCATTAGTTTTTTTCTATAAGTTCAAGGAATTATTTCCTCATTGGTAATAATTTTATGGTATTCATAGATCATAAAATCCTAAGGTAAGTTTTCTCTCACTAAACCCTAAATCTGTGATAATGGGGGAGGATGGAGTTTCTCTAGGATTATGACATTGCGATATCATACACCTCAGGGAAGGGGAATTAAGTTGTAGATGCACTATTTAGGGAGTCATGAGGAGATTTTTTTGGGAGTCCAAATATTCTTGGAGGGTTATGGAAGATCATATGTTGTTCCATCTTGATATTGTGGATGACCCTATTTTAGGTTTTCTATTATAGATGATTGTGAAATTTTCCTTGATATAGCAGGTGGATGAGTCTCATTATAAAGACTCAAGGTTAGGGGTTATAAAATAACTTTTCGTCTATTTTGGGGATTTTTATAGATGGTAATAGGATTATCAGTATTAGAATATGTCTTAGGAGAGGTTGTTAATTCCATCAGTGGTTTTTGAAGAATTTTTCTATTAGTATCATAACTTGAGAGTGAAAATTATCCTTTTTGACTAAGATATATCATGATTTTAGGAGTCATATATTGTGGGTTGGGGTGAAGTGCCTAATGGCAGAATTTGTGTCATGGTGCATGTTCAGTTAGCAGGTGAAGGTGGATCATTTAGTGTCAAGTTGTTTTTGTATCAGTTGGATGCACCTGAGTTGAAATGGGTGGAAATATTGATGTAATTATTCACTTTTCTACCATGATCCCATGGGGGATTTCATGTTGTATGTGAGATCATGTATCATTTTATAAATTTTCCCCACTTTCTAGTGATTAGGGAGTCGAGTGTTGTAATGGTTTTGGTGAGGTGGTATGTGGATGAGGTTGTGAGGCTTCATGGGGTACCAAGGACCACCATCTCGGATTGGGATCCTCATTTTACCTTGAGATTATATATAGTATTGTATCAGGCTTTGAGTTCCCACATTCACCTTAGCACTATTTCCCATCTAAATACTGATGAAAATATGGAGTGGTCCTACAATACCGTAAAGGATATATTATTGGTTTGAACATGGGTGAGTTACTTGTCATTATTTTAGTTTTATTATAATAATTGCTTCTATTATTCCATTATCATGACCCCATTTGAGGTTTTTTGTTGGAAGTTTTACCATTCTATATTATGCTTGATTGAGGTTGGGGATTCAGAAGTACATGGTCCACATGTGGTTCAGATCATGTTAGAGAATATTTAGATGATTTAAGAGTACATGACAGTGGTACATGTACATTAAAATTCTTTTTTGGATTAGTGCATAATATATCTAGAGTTTTAGGTTGGTGACTATGTGTTAATAATTCTTTTCATTCATCATGGTAAATGGAATATTTGACATAAGAGTAACCCATATTTATATTTTTTTAGTCTTTTCTTGGTGTTATGGGGCATTCTCATGTTGGAATATTGATTGTTTCATCCTCCATGGTTGGCCAAAAACCATGATTTCTTTATATTCTATATCTTTGATAATATCTTCATGATGATTGTCACATTTTCAAATCTGGATTATGAGATATCGATGATGATGTGTAATTTTAATAGAATATGGTTGAGATCATAGATCATCAAGAGAATGTGTTTCATAGGTGATCCATTACATTGGTTCTAGAACTATAGAGGCATAGTAGTATAAAGGAATGTACATGGGAACATGAGATGGAGATGTGTTGTTAGTGTCCAATGTTGATTTGATCATTATTTTTATATGATGTTTGAGATGATTATTGAGATGATTTATGAACGTTTTTTATTCATTTGTGTAGATAAATTTTGATTTCTCCTTTATTTAACAATTTCATTTGGTTGATGGAATCATCATGTTTGAGAGGCATCTCTAATAGAGTGCTTGGTTGGTGGCGTATGTGGCTTTCCTTCTAGGTTTGGTTCTGATTATTGATTTTGGGAATCATTTTAAAGGTATATAGTTTAATGGTCTAAACCTTCCTAGACCATTTTTTGTGAGTTTCAGATGTTTTAGGTGTTCTTGTGATGGGAGTTAAGTTTTTGTCCACCAAGAGGACCACATGCCATGGTGTTAAGCATGTTGGTGTCTGTAGTGAAGATTATTATAGAGGTGTGAGTGTGGTGTGATAAAATTTTAGATTTTATCCATATAATCTAGAATATTTGGTTTCTTATGAAACCACATGTTTTAAAACTACAATTTTGAATGGGATTTCCCTTAATTTTTTCCCTATGGGTAATGGGGATATCATCATTCCCATAGTGGAGGTCATGGTGCCATAAGAGGAATTGTAGATTTACCTATATTAAAAGTAGCACCGTTGAAATGTCCATATCAATGGCTATGGTGACACAGAGTCAAGGGGAGGTTGAAACAAATGAGGGAGGAAGTAATTGGTAAGTTGTATCCCACTATTCCATAGTTTTGGGTATTGTGAGGTGAAATAGTGAGGGAGTTTTTTCAGCGCCATGGTGATGTCCATAGTGGAATTCAGAGGATCTGTAAAGGTTTCCTCCACTATATAGATTAGGGTGTGGTTGTGGTTAAATATTTAAATGTGTTATCAAATTTTATAGGAGAATCATAGGATATATCAATATTGAATTCATGGGAAATAAGATCTCATTTGACCAAGGTCCATTATAGACATTTTATTTAACATTGTATCAAGGTTGAGGTATTTTTGATTTTTTTATAAATAGGGGTTTATAGTCTCCTTGGTTCAACTTTTATTTCATGTCTCAAACCTTATTATTCCCAAGACCTTCTTAGTGACCCTCATCGATATCTCTGGTGGATTTAAAGCTATTGGTCATCTAGGATCAAGTTCATTTTATTTGAGGTATTATTTTTTCTTTTATTCACCTCTTCCTTGTCCTATTTCTCTCTATAGGTTTTTTAGGGAGTTCCTCCAGTTTGGGGTTGAGTGTATGGTGTGTCCTTATGGTGGTTTTTTTTGTTGGGTTATGGTATAGTTTTCATTGAGTTGGGTGGTAGTAGGTATTTTATTCCTTTATTATTGTGTTGTGATTGGTTGAAATCTACATAATAACGTAGGGAATTAAAAACTATCCTTTATTTTATGTAAATTATGGTATTAGAATGGTTTTTTTATTTTAGGTAATAGTATAGAATAAATTAGTAATGATATTAAATAAAATAAAAGAAATTACCTAGAATGGGGGTGATTCATATGTGTTTACCAGCATTTATTATTTTTCTTTTGCACTTAGTGATCCTACACTTATATTGCTGAAAATATTTGATGTTGTTGATAATTGTGTGTTATTTATGTGATTGTGTTTTGGATTTACCATTTATAAAATTATAATCACTAAAATATGGTAATTAACCAATTTTATGGAAGAAAATAATTAATATGAAATAATGTTTGGATACGGGGAAATTTTTTAGCACTTAATGTTGAAATTATTATTGTGTATTATGGTATTCTCTATTTTTGTGACAACTCTTGCATGTTTGTTGTTTATATTTTCATGAGGTTTGTGAAGGGGGTGCTATGTAAGATTCTATGTGTGGAATAACGAGATATGGTTGAGGTTTTATATTGTGTAGTGAAGTTATGGACACATTTCCATGGTTGGAAAGATGGAAAGAATGGGTTGTTATGGGTGACACATTGGCTAGTTTATGTGGGAACATCGAGTAGTTTCTCGATGGTATGGAATATAGTTGGTAATAATGAGCTTGACATGGTTTTGGATGAAATTGAATAACCTAATGGATATATATGAAACACTTATGACTAAAATAAATAATTAATGTTTGGAGACTAATATGGGTGATGGATTGAGTGGTTTGTCATTAAGTATGGAATTGAAAGACTCAATGAATATAAATGGGTTGGTAATTGGTAAATATAGTGATGGAATAGTGTTATGACTAACTGAAAGATGCATATTTTTTATGGTTCTATTTATATGGGATATGAGGCTCATTGTGGTGTTGTAGTTGGAAGTGATGTTAGTGCAAAGCACAGGTAGTGTGAAGATGTTTATGGGTAATAGTAGTGTGGGTTGGTGTGAAACCCTTTGTGATGTGGTTTTTTTGGTATATTTATATATACTTTTATTTTACTTTTGATTTCTATATGCACCCCATCCAATTTAGATACCCTTACTGATGCCTGATATACTTTGGAAACCAGTATCTTTCCCATAATATCTAGGTTGGTGATGGAATAGAAGGATAGCTTCTCCCGTTTCCATGCTCTCCCTTTTTCATGCTCTCCCTTCCATGTGTAGTATAGAATCACATGGCTCAGTGTAGGTACAATCATACTAATATAGTATGTTGTATACTAGATGACCAAATAGGATATTGTTGTGAAGATAGGTACAATGTTTATTAGAAGATCCCAAAGGATATAGATGAGGTGGTAAAGGTGCATTGGAAGATCATATAGGGTATCGAGATAAGGATGTGTGATAGGTTCATTGGAAAACCTTGTAAAGTATTTATGGGAGGTGATATGGTTTTTTAGTGTAGGAATATATGGAAGGAGTCATGCATGGTAGGAATAGGGAATGAGGTTGAGGTCCTTCATGTTTATGAAACACTAATATATTGTATATAAGATCTATGGATAGGATATGGTGTGTTTTAGCATGGATGCATAATATATTGAGAGCACAATACATTTGACATTGGGATGTGAGTGAAACAACCCAATAAATAACTAGTTATGGGGTACCTTATTATAATATTCTTAAATACTATTTTATGATGCTATGATATGATATTTGGTGATAGGTCCTTAGTGATGATAGGTGGTAATTGACCAAATCAGTTCAAGTTAATTTTGTTGTTTTTTTACTGAAGCATTAGTATGATTCTTATGTATTTTCATAAGAAGTATTGGGTTTCATCCTACTGAGTATTCATGCTATGAACACTTGGTTATATATATAAAATTTTTCTAGTCTTCCAGGGAGAGTTTGGTGATCAAGATGGATTGTTCTATCTTGGATCTTGGGTTTGAGTGGAGTTTCTACCAAGGAATTTATTTGGTATTTTTGTGGATTTATATTTGTCTGTAATTATTAATACATTATGTTATTATTTTATACCTTGGTTTATTTATATCAAGAGGTTGATCAACTATTCATTTCTATATTCCTATTTTAAATGAGGTTCATACCTACAATTTGTATGTTTTGTACCATTGGTGTTATTCTACAACCTATGTCTAATATCCCTCATATTTACTACATACCTATGAGGGGTTATCGATGGAGGTGGGTCATGATATTTATGCCAAGATTTAAAGTTTGGGATATAAATTAAAATGGGTATCATGAACCCTCTCCTTATACCAAAGTGAAAGAGGGGTAATATCATAAAGGAATTAGTTATTTGTATTCCTAATACATCTAATAGGAATTATGAAATATGGGTTATTATGGATTAACTTAAAATTTTGGAACATTTACAAAAAATAAGGGTGTATATACCCCTTGAATATCTTATAAATTGTATATTAATGAATTTTGTAGGCTTTATGGTGTACCACTATCAATTGTATTTGATTATGACCCTTGATTAACATCAAAATTCTAGATAACTATCCAAAAGGCTCTAAGAACTTTTATATATTGAGCATTTCCTACCATCATAAATATGATGGCAAGTCTAAAAGAACAATTCAAATGTTAGAGGTATATTTAGGTCATGCGCACTCGACTTCCAAGGAACATGGTACTATTATCTATATTTAGTAGAATCCACATACAAAAAAAGTATTCACTTTAGTATAAAAATGAAATTGTACAAAGCCTTGTATCAGAACATATGTCACACTCCAACCTACTAGGATGAAGTTGGGGAAAGGAAATAAGTAGGTCCAGAACTCATTAAAGAGAATACTGACAAAGGTTAAGTCATCTAGAATCATATCAAGAAAGCTCAAAGTATAAAGAGAGTCTATTATGATAATAATAAGAAATATATTGAATTTAAAGTAATGGATCATGTATTCATGAAGGTATCTCCATAGATATAACTTTTAAGGTTTGTTTAGAAAATAAACAAAAGATAAACGTATATTGGACCTTTTGAGATTTCATTGATAATTAGAGTTGTGGACTACCATTTTTCTATGACACTTAGTTTCTCAAAATTACATCAAATCCTTAACAGTTCACTATTAAGGGATTATATGTTAGACCCAACTTAAAAACACTCCACTAATGAAATAGATATAGAGAATGACTTTTATTATTATGAAGATAAATTGTATATTCTCAATAATATAGATACTGTTTCATGGAATCAAAAAACTTTGAAATTAAAAGTAATTTTAAGAGATCCTAATTTAGAGGAAGAAACATGGGATCCAAAGGAAGTAATGATGAAAAATTGTCCACATATTACTATATAAATACTTATATAAAAAATTATTGGAAAAATTATTTAATTAGGCATCAATTTAAGACTAGATATGTATGAAATATCAATAGACCATGTATCCATCCTAAGAGGTGGGGTGAATCAGGGGTGATGAACTTTTATTGATTAAGTTAAACTTAACCTTTTTCTTCATTTGAGTTAATCAAACATATTCATCGGTTAGTATTTATAAATATTAAGTATGATCCCTCAGCACATTTTCCCTTATGAAATTTAAATTATGTAAATGAAACAGTACATGGGTATTTTTACAAGGTTCAGTCCTAATGAGAGAAACTTACTCATTGAAATGATTAATTATTATCCTGAGCCATAGATTCTCCACTAATAATCATGATTTAAATTAAAAGTGGTTTGGTTCAGTTATCATCATATTCCCACTGCATATGTTACATGGAATATTCTTCACTATATTATATAATTGGACAAATACAACATTCTTTAGGTTCTTTATACTAACTCCCTCCACTTCAAAATATATCTGCAACTTAATATAACTTCAACATCTAGGTGAACATATACTATAATCAGAAACCACATTATTCTATCTATAATTTTGTTGAACTAAATTTAAGGTCCCCAATCTAATAACTTTATCACTTATAATTTATTTAACTTGGTACTTGAGTTTGTTCTCACACTTATATGTTTAAAACTATGAATCTAGAACTATGAATTTATTATTTGGAACCTAATTTTATATAATTATCAATTCATTAAACAAATTTATATTCTTAAACACACAGGTCAGATAATCCCTCTAATATTCACTTCACATATTCTAAGTAAATCTATCAAATTCTCATACTTAGTGTATTTTTTTAATGAGATCGAATTACTTTATATATTCATTCATATTCAAAATAGTTCAGTGATTTTAATTCTTCAAACTTTGATATTACATAACATTCTTATTTTGAGTCTGCATCCATTAATGCAGTGAATATTTTGAGGTCAAATATTTTATCAAATATTTAAAAAATCAGTATCGACTCTATTAAACTAAACTATAAATAATAGCTAGAATGATGAGAAAAATAATTATGATCATTGAATATCTAGATCTGTATTTTCCCAATGTATGTGGAATATTCTAATCAAAAAAGATTCATAGAACTCAGTCAGTGAATTATAGTAATTCCTTTCCCCATACATCACATCAAACTTCCATACACATTACTCTTTTGAACATTCTATGACATGATTTATGTGCTTATGGTGGTCTCCATATATTGCGACATTATTATATTAGAACATTAGATTATAGCAAATTTTTCTATCCAACTCAACTTGAGACCATATTAACATCAACACTCAAATAGTTTATTATGTGTTGATTAATTTTCATTATCATATTCTAAATTTCTTATCATAACCTATATCTTAATATTTCTTGGTTTCTATATTTGTTCTTCACTCAACTCTTAATAAAATCCTATCTTCTGACCAAACTCAACCTCTAGATTTTTATGCTTTCAACTTCCATGAATCTTAACTTCTACTTATCTTCATCTCCATAACATCTTCAGTACTCAAATCAGTTATTGGAGATTCCAAAAAAATTTACTGACCATCATCCAAATTCAAATTCATGTCTGGCACTCTAAATGTTTATATCCTCAACTTATAGTCAGTTTTTTAATGATCAACCCCCTTCCAATCTCCTCATGGATCACCTCATATTCTGATTCATTCTCATTATCCTCTTATATGGTAAATCCGGCATCATGTGTATTCATATACTCAGTTTTCTTCTTGTATCCTTCTTCTAGATTGTTCAACATTAGCCTTTATTCTTATATCATCTGATCAACTAAACATTCGATTGGATCTATATGAATCAAAATTGGTCTTCTATCAATGTAAAATTATTGTTTTCAATACACAATGTATACAACATCTAAATTTACTTGAAACTTTTTAGTTATCTTAAGAGTATCAACTCACTTAGTAGATTCATCTTCAATAGATATTTCTATTGGAACCGAAGTAGATAGCATGTAAACAATACTAAAAAGGGTGGAAAGTTGTAGTCTAAAAACTAAATATTTTCATCCTCCTCAAAATTTTAATTTATTTGAATTTAAAAAATATAATTGGCTTAAAGATAAATATATCGATATTATAGAATACCAATATATATATAACAAAAAATCAGTAATTAGAGGAATTGAAATTAGTAATCTTCATTTCATATTATGAAGGAAATATTTATAATTTTTACTATAATTAAGTAGATAATAAATATTACAAACTACCAATGGAAGACATATTATATTTAAAATTAAGATAAAGAATTATTATAAAAAATTAATTAAAATATGATTTAGAAAATATAAACTAAATAGGAATATTATAAACCTCACTTTTAAACCAATGTGGAAGGTAGATATATAAACCTAATCTAACATATATTAAAATATAGGCATTTCAAAAGGTATCTGCTTCAAAATTTAAAAACTAGATTATGTCTTCCAAAACCTAGGAATCCTTTAATCAACCCAATTAAAAATTCCCCCACCATTACAAATAGTAGATCAATTTTCCCCTCGTACTTAAATGATATCTTGGTTTACCATAACTATATAACTTAAAGATTAGTTCTTCCTTTAATTAACCAATATATTAGTTCATCCACTAAAAAAATTTTTAGCTTGGTATCATAATGTAGAAACCAGAATCTTTGTATCCTTCTACTACAATTGGTAGCTCAGAAAAAAAACAAACTAAAATATGGAGAGCTTTATGAAACCACACTAAAATAGATCTTAGAGGAAACATTCTGAAAGAAAATTAGACTAAATTGAATCACTAATGAAATGAGATATATAAAATCTACAATATGATCAATAGCTTTCAAAATTCTCAATATAGTTATGTTTTTCTAATCCATGAGTTGAAACTATATTTATAAGTAATTCTTTAATAGCTATATTCTATAAATATTGGGTTCAACTGTAATGGTATTAGAAGAATATAATTATTCATCTTTTTATGGACTTGTATTTTTATATCTACTAATAGGTTATTTTATCATCGTTATAGTGCTTCAAATGAAAACTTAAGACTTTCAGTATTATAAAATTCCTTAGATTACCTGTTTACCAAAGATAAGTTTCATTAATAATTGGTGGAACCTCACTTTATTAGTATTTTATTAATTAATTTTATATAACTAAAAACATAAAAGATAAAATAACAATATTATGCTATGTCAATTTCTTAAATAAAGTTATTGTAGTTTTCAAAAATAGTAAAGTTAAGTCAAGTATTAAATAATATATTCCTTTTAAAAAATTAATATCACTTAAAGAAAAATATAAAATATCAGCAAATACTTCATTAAATACTCATTCATATCCCCTTTTAATTTAGTTTTTGTTTTTCCTTCTCCAACTATATGTAATATTTCACTCAGGGTGAAAAATATCCCCCTCTTTAAGAGACTTTAGGAAATAATTTTAATTTTAAAAATAGCCACCCCCATAGACAAAATAATTTATTTTTTTAAAATATTCTACCCCTTTTTGATTTTCAAAAAGTAAGGAAAGATAAAAAACCAAAAAAAAAATGAAACATAATAAGGGTAAAAAAATATAAGAGGATAATGGAATAATTAATTCATACATTATATGACATTAACATAAAGTATTTATGCAAGGATTAGTAAAAATAAACATGAATATTGAAATATCAAAGTTATATTTGGAAAAAAATTGGAGAAAGGTTTGATATTGTAAGAAATTGTAATTTTTGAAAAAAAATCAATATTTGTTAATTTATTTTTCTTTCACATAATTAAAATTATTTATGTACTTAAAATTATATAAGATTTATAGAAACTATTTTTCAAATATAATTTCAGGATGCTTCAAATTCTGGTCATGCTCTGTGAGCTTCTCTTCTATGGAAATTTTTTTTGAATTTTATTGTTTTACTTTCTGATTCTGATCAGAAAACATAATAGGATTATAATGAAACTACTAATTTTGAACATCAATACAAACCTTTATATCTTCAAATAAAAAAGAAATCCCTTCAACATTTCTTTGAAGATATTTCACAACATCATCAACTTCTATTGATCTATCACAGAGGATATCATATTTTTTATGAAGAGAAATTGAATACTCATCAACACCATTCAAATATTTCACATGGGATACGAAAGAATTTGTGAAATGTAATAAATTTTTCATAAATATATGTTTCTATTCTAACTTTTTTTAACTCTTCATTTACTTTTTTGATTGATTCTGTTATATAAATCTAAAATATAGAATTTTTAACTCACAATATCTGATTCTAAATCACTCTCACTCCTTCACTTTGATCAGGGATTCAACTCTTTCTTGAAGTTATATTCCTTTTTATTCTTATCAAAAAATTCAACTTCTGATCAAAATATATAGCTATTTTTGAATATTTAGATTCAGATCAACTTTATCCCTTTATCTAATTATGATATTTGGAAGTAACTTTATGTGATTATTATTATTTAATATTTTTAAGAGAAGCATCTAAAATGTAAATTGGTATATCATTTACAGTTTTTTTCATCTATATTTCTCTCAGTACTAAATAAAAAACTTGAAATAGAGTTATCTTTGAAAACTAACTTTGAAAAAACTTTTTCGTGGAAAGGGGGAGACATATTTAGATGAGTTAAAAGAAGATTCAAGAGGATATTTATATAATAAATAAAATTCCTTGGATTTATCCTCTACTACCTTCTCAGTTGATTTTTATATAATTGAAACTTCGTCTTTTCTTTCAACATATTTTTGAACAGAATATTTTACCAAACTAACTTCTAGAACTTCTGAAATCTAAACATCTGTTATTGGGAAAACTAGTTCTTAAACTAAAAGTGGATAAAATTGATATGGATGAATAAAATGAAATTTAGATATAGGAATATCTAATCTACTAGATTATGTTGGCTTTATGATTTTAATTATAGTCAAAGTCAGTGGTAAATATTGAGATGAAGATTTCACCAATACTTCAAAGGAAACTCCTATGTGTTAGGTTAGTATAATACGAAGATGCACAAGAGAGGGTAGATTGTGTCCTTTTAAAAATATTGATAGATTCAAATTTTTTCCCTCTTTATATATTATTAAGATATATTGTGTTATCTTATTTAATAAATTTATTTAGTGAACAAATAATGAAGAATAAAAAATTAGTTTTTATAGTGGTTCAGGGCTCAAAGATACCCTAATAAACTCAACCAATCCCCTCTCAATGAGTTTGGTGATTTTCAACAAATTGATCCTCCTATAATAATACCTCCACAATTTAGTGTTTTAATTTTAAACCTTATAATAAGATTGGTTCTTTTATATAAAACCTCTTAATTCAAAGCTTAGTGCGAGAAGCTGAAAATCCACCATGACTAAGTATGAGTATCTAATACTCTAATAAATCACGATTAATTCATTTGATAACAAATAAATTTATCTCAAGTATGTAGCAACAAGTGACATATAAGGGATATTCTTCATAATATATAATATTTTTCAATAAATAACATCTTTGAAGATATCCTAATTGAAAATTATCTTCAATAAATACATCAACAAATCAATGGAAATAGCCACAATAGAATGAAGTCCAAATAACACAAAGTCAAAACATGTATGCCTCTAAAGTGTAGCTCTTCATAACAGTAGATACAGGGTTTTAAAAAAAGGAAATTTACTTATGAATTATATTACTCTTGGTATTTAACAATAAAAACTGGAATTTATTTTCAATAAACATGACCAAAAATATCACCTAATAAATCACAATTATTTGAATTTAAAGCGTTAAAATAAAATTGTAACTTTCCCTATAAATAGGAACAAGTTATTTTTTAAAAATTGGAATTAAAATAGGTCTTTATGTATCTTCAAATGATATTAAAAACATTTTCAATAACATTGATAAAATATCATAAAAAATTTATAATTTAAACTTCATGTTGGCCAAGTAAAATGTAGTGTTAACTTTTAAATTATAGTCGACAATGTGTTGTTAACTTCAAAACATTTGTTTATCGATCCATACATTAGTTTCTCAGATGTAGGGTTTATTCAAAATTTAGGTTCCTGATCCGTACTTTTACAATATCATACAGTACCTAATCTATATTCTCACCCCAAATATAGGGTTTAAAAACCATACGTCCCACATACAAATGTAGGGTATAAACAGTTTTTTCAAACTACTTATAAAAATATTTAGAATACTTTATAAAAAACATTAACCCACAAATAACATTATATGAAGATAAATTTATCAAGAAATATAATCCTAAAAATGATTAGAGCAATTTCATTAGTAAAATAAACAAGGTTGTTGTGAGCATCAAAATCAATAAGATTCATAGAGTATTATTGAGATAATTCATTCCCAAAAATATCCCCATTATTTATGATCACAAAACCCATATATCAAAACCTATAGAAAATATAAGAAATGTAAACAAAAATAAAAGAGATTCTTAAAGAGATATAATAGAAATTGTAGTTCTCATTTAATCTTTTAAAAACTATGGATAAAAAAATAATATTATAAAATTTTAAATTGACCAAAATGACTATATTTATATTAAGTTTTTATATTTTATTTTTTTCTGATTTTTTAATATTTTTTAGTCATAAGAAATTTTTTCTAACCAATTTTTCTCCCCCATTTCATGATATCAAAAAAAGTATCAAAAAATGGTATATTACATAGTTGATGTGGCACAAACTAGAAGTGATTGTTTTATTAGGTTAAGAAAAAAATGATTCTTGTATGGTTAATTAAGTTTTATTGATAAACAAGAAATAAATAAACACAGATATAATAATGAAAGGAATTTTTTAAAAAAATTTCAATGACTATAATAAATATTTGGGTGAAAAATTAAGAAGCATGAATGGATGAGTGATAAGGTTCTGGTTCAGATGAGGTTTCAAATATTAATGAATCTCAAATATCCTAATGAACATATTTTAGTGTAGATATCACTACTTCAAATTTTTTGTTAAAGATCCCTACAAACTATTTTCGAAAAATATTTAACTCTTATCATATTTTCAAACTCAAAAAAAATTAACTTTAAAAATTAATGGATGGTCTCTATAGAATGTATAATATTTTGATGTGTCTCACTCAACTGGTTGAGACAGTTCCTAATACATAGCTCAAAAGATGTTAATTTATCATCAAGATATTTTTGATTGTCTAAGAAAATGTAATGTAGAACACTATCGCACTGAATATTATGAATCCTATAATTTATTATAGATAAACCATAGTAACAGATAAAAAATTTATTACCAAATCTAGAGAATTTTGATGACTAGAAGTAGAATCAATTTCTTGACTTGAGCCGCTTTCTATTGATTCAAATTGATACCCTATATATTTCATTATTTCCATAATATTTTACATTGAAATTGATTTGGATTTTAGTTTCCCAATCTATTTATAAATTTCTCTATGAAATCCATAAAATAAACTTTTAGAAATAGAGTTTTCTCTTGGGTTGTGCATCTAATCATGAACTAATTCCAACTATTATTTTGAAATAGTTTAACTTTTAAATATTATAAATATTTTCTAAAAACCTCAATGTAACGTCCCAGATCCCGGTGCCACTCAACGGGTGCCCTGAACCCAGTTGGTCACATGACCTTAAGCACATTTCCCCAAACGCCAAAGGCTACCGACTAGCAGTGAGGGCCCAAGTCTGATAGTGGGGAAACTATGCCCTCATTTTTCAATGTGTAGCACAATGGAAAAGATAAATATCATACAACCGAATAAGTAAACAATATACAACTGAGATGGAAAACTTAAGTAAAAGTGAACCAGCAGTCATATATATAAAGATGCATCATGTCACTATTCTATCAAAGCATCCAAAATAGGATACACTGCAATACAATATAATAGAATACTGCTCAAAGTACAAGGTACATTAAACAAAACAAAATAGTACAACAGGAACTCAACAGCATTGCGAGCCAAACCTTGATCCCATGCTCTCCAACTCCTCTGCAATAATCATGTACCTATATAGGGTCTCTTACCCTTATCCACACCTATAGCAATATAATTTGTTTGGTCTAAAGACATCACCCAAATAGGGTGTGAGAAATAAAACCCAGTAGGCACCCACCAGAGGCCCGTGCCCAACTGTCAGTGAAAATGTGCAACAATAGTGTGTAGTAGTAAATGAAATAAACTAAGCAGTACTCAAAAGTAACTAACTTTACCAGTTATATTTCCATTTTAAGATTCATTTAACCATGCCAATCCTATGCTTTAACCTGACATGTATAATATATAAAAATCACTGTGGTGAATGTTCATGATAACACTGTCCTTAGACATACAAACCTTACCCTCAGGTAAGAAGAGTCAAAACCCACAGGTGACTTCCCACATGCATAAATAATATCGCTCACAGGCATACGAGGTGTCGCCCACAGGCACAGAATCTATTTCCACAGGCACAGTAACTACTGCCCACGCGCATGAGAAAGTTTTCCCGCAGGCTAAAAAAACACTACCCTCTTTCTATACAAGTAATCGGGCCGATCCCAACATATATGAAAGAAATTATATACAATTCCTCTCAATGGAATTCAAAACATGCTAAAAATCAAGGTATACCCACAGGTATCCTGTCCAAATGGCTAAACAGAGGAACGCACCCCGGGGTGGTCCTGGATCCAAGCAGTGATCCCAAACAGCATTTTTTACGTATCAAAAGTTTATCTATACAATTATAGATAATTTTAAGCAAAATCCACATCCATACGACACCCCAAACATGGGTTATTAGCACAAAAATACACAAATTCAATACAACAGTTGGAAAAAAACACCAGACCACCTACCTTGATCGGCCCTGATCAATATACGTGAACGACGCCTCCCAAAACAAATGAGAACGGAGTAGATATGAGATGAACATAATCCTGTTCAAACTCAAATAAATTTTCCTTAGGAAATAATTGGTAAGAAACACACAAGGAGGAGGAAGAACTCACCCGTGCGGTTCCAAGGAGATCGACGGATACGGAAACGGGTTCCCGGTGTGTGGTCAGGAGATCCTCCAAGCTCTGGTTGTCACTATCACTCTCCTCTGTCGTTCTAAGTTTCCTCTGTGAACAGACGAGGCTACTGCATGTTTTAAGTGAAATAAACTAACTACACGGTGTGTACTCTCAAGTACACGGCATGTACTTTCCATTTTTTTA
Organism: Viscum album; assembly: GCA_963277665.1. Lineage (NCBI taxonomy): Eukaryota > Viridiplantae > Streptophyta > Magnoliopsida > Santalales > Viscaceae > Viscum > Viscum album. The sequence continues at coordinate 1,446,139,212 of OY728150.1, read as the reverse complement.
AACTGTTCCTCTGGCGGCTCCTCGCCAGCTTGGCACTGTTCATCTGTCTACATGAGTACACGGTGTGTAATACCTGAGTACACGGCGTGTACTATCGCTCGAATGGTAGCTGCCTTCACCGCCTTACTATTCACTAACCGACTGACTACACGGCATGTAGTTGGTGTTTACACCCTTCATCACCGACAGGGCTACACGCCCTATGTACTCATCCCAAACAGCCAAAGTACCCAGCATGTAGAAAAGTACAAGGAGTGTATCCACAATATTTGGGATTTTCCCCCATTTTCCTTGTTTTCTCAAAAACACTAAAGTAAAAAAGGAAAAGAAGAAACTCATACCCCAAGAATAAGAACCGGGTTCTTACAAACTTCCCCCCTTAAAGTAATTCGTCCCCAAATTTCCCTTCTAGGGGTGGTAAAAATAAAGCTATGAAAAACTATGGCCACTGAGCACGTACGTTGGTCTCCTGCTCCCATGTTTCGTCCTACACTCGGCCATGCTACCATAGCACCCATACGAGAGGAACTGACTCGCCTCGTGGAACCTTCGTTCTCCTATCAACAATACGAATCAGATGCTCCTCAAAGGATGCATCAACCTGAAGCTCAACCTCCTCGAGCGGAAAGATGTGAGACGGGTCTAAGTGAAAATGGTGGAACTGAGATGCATGGAAGATTTCGTGCAATGGTCGGTACCTCTTCTTAACTGCAACCTATAGGCAATCGACCCGACTCTCTCTAGAATCTCAAATGGCCCCACATACCTCGGTGAATGTTTACCATGTCTACTGATTCTCTTGTGTCCCAACCTTAGTGAAACATGAAAGAAAACCTGATCCCCAACCACAAACTCTAAGGGTCATCTATGACGATCAGCGTAAGATTTCTGACGAGACTGCACAGTAGCCATCTGCTCTGTATCAACTGGACCTGCTCTGAAGTCTCCTGCACGAGACGTGGTCCCAGTAAACCTGCCTCATCTACCTCTAACCAGCACAAAGGTGATGAAAATGGCCTACCATATAAATCCTCATAAGGTTCCATCTCAATAGTTTCCTGAAAACTGTTATTATAGGAAAACTCGACTAGGGGTATATGCATATCCCAAGAGCCCCCAAAGTCTATGACACATGCACGCAACATGTCCTTAAGCACCTATATCGTACGCTCTAACTGTCCATCGGTCTGATGGGTGGTAAGCTGTCCTCAAGAGCAACTATATACCCAGTGCCCTCTGAAAACTCTGCCAGAAACGAGACATAAAGCAATCATCCATATCTGAAATGATATAATGAGGGACCCCATGAAGACGTACAACCTCACGGATATAAAACTTCCCAAGCTCATCAACACTGAAGGTCTCCTTGATCGGAAAAAAGTGATCTACTTTCGTAAGTTTTTTCACAACAACCCACATAGCATCACTACCTCGAGGTGACCTCGGCAACCCAGTAACGAAATCCATCACGACATCATCCCATTTCCACTCCAGAATGGGTAGATGATGTAACAGTCCCACTGGCCTCTGATTCTCTGTCTTCACCTGTTGACAGGTGGAATATCTCGAAACAAAACCAGTTATTTCTTTCTTCATACCCAACCACCAGTACTGACGTCTTAAGTCATGGTACATCTTGGTAACTTTGGGATGAACTAACCAAGCTGAAGCATGAAACTCCCACATCAACTCCTCACATATATCCCCTGGAACCCACACTCTTCCATGGAAACGCAGTACCTCATCATCTCCTATCACTCAACTAGGAGGAGGGTCCTCACTTTCCATCGACTCCCGTAGAACTAGGCCTTCAGAATCCAATAGTTGTCTCATCATCACTCTGTCCGGGAGGGTAGAAGTCACAGCTAAGGAGGAAAGATAGGTTTTCCCGTGACTATTGTGCACCTCCAAATACATCTCAGAGAACAAAGCCATAAGCTGCCACTCACCACTAGCCTCTTGCACTTCCTTTATCTGAGTCTTCCAACTCAGTGCATCAGCAACAGCGTTATCTTTACCAGGTGTATAGGCAAGCTCAAAGTCGAAGGACTGAAGGTATTTAACCAACCTTCACTGTCTCAAATTTAGGTCACACTGAGTAAAGATATATTTGAGACTTTTGTGGTCCGTAAACACCACAAAATATTCTCCCAATAGATAATGTCTCCAATAGCGTAACACATGAACAATTGCAGCCAACTCGAGATCATACGTCTGACAATTCCCCTCATGTGGCCTTAACTATCGAGACTCGTATGCAACAACTCGATTGCCCTGCATCAACATTGCTCCCAACCCAATACCTAATGCATCACAGTAAACTGTATAGCTCTTCCCTTGATCCAGAAGTATCAGGATTGGTGCTGATGTCAACCTACCCTTCAGCTCATAAAAGTCTGTCTCGCAAGATTCTGACCAAACGAACTTCACACCCTTCTTAGTCAAACCTATCAACGGTGCTACTAAGTGGGAGAAGTCCTGTATAAAATGCATGTAGTAACCAGACAGCCCCAAGAAACTCTGTATCTCAATCATGTTCTTCAGATGCTCCTAGAAAACTACTTCTCTCACCTTATCTAGGTCTACTGAAAATCCTTCCTATGAGATAATATGACCCAAGAAGTGAATCTGGTCCATCCAAAAGTGGCACTTTTAGAGATTCGCATATAGTTGATGCTCTCTCAGTGTACTCAATACGATCTCAAGATGGGTTCCATGGTCATGTCGAGTGTGAGAGAACACCAATATGTCATCCATGAATACCACCACAAACGAATCAAGATAAGTATGGAACACACGATTCATCAGTTCCATGAAAACGGTTGGCACATTCGTGAGTCTGAATGGCATAACCAAGTACTCATATAGACCATATCTGCTCCGAAAATCTATAAGTGATATGTCAGATGGCTTAACACATAACTGATGATATCCGAGCATGAAGTCAATCTTTGAGAACACTCGTTCTCCCCAAAGTTGATTAAAAAGATCATCAATCCTTGGTAAGGGATATCGGTTCTTAACTATCAGCTGGTTCAGCTTCTGATAATCCACACAGAGTCTGAGGGTACCATCTGCCTTCTTCGCAAAAAGGACCGGCGAACCCCAAGGAGAAGTACTGGTTCAGATGAAACCCTTTGACTGTAACTCCTCTAACTATCTTTTGATCTCCTAAAACTCTGGTGTGGCCATCCTATAAAGAGTAATGGACACCGGTGCTATTCCTGGCACTAGCTCAATAGAGAAATCCACCTCTCATTCTGGAGGTAGATCTGAAAAGTCGGTCGAGAATACATCCCTAAAATGATCAACCATTATAGAGAAATCCTTCCGATAAGTTCTTTGATCATCTTGATATAAGCTCGTAATCTGGGCTGTGACTCCACCTCGGTCATTATGATCGGGTCCATCTTGGCTCTCCTGTACATCCCATTCACCCTTGTATAAAAACTCTCCTCACTCTGGTGACGTGAAAATCACCCAATGATGATAGCAATCTACAAAGGCTCTAAAGGGTACCAACCAGTCCATCCTGAGAATGACATCATATCTCATCATCTCTAAGACATAGAGGTCCCATAGAAAGTGACACCCACCAACCTCTAGGGGAACTCCCTCCACTGACGCACACCAGCCATTCTAGTTCTCAATGGTGTGTCTAGAATCATAACACCAGAAGAAGAAGAAACAGATATCCCAAGGCTCTCCTCAATGGGAATAGATAAAAAGGTATGTGTAGCACCCATATCGAAAAGTACTGAAGATAAAATAGAAGCTACTAGAATAGTACCTCTGACAGTAGAAGGTTCGGGATCCTGCTCATGTTGGGTCTGTTTCACTACATATGCCTGCCCAGTGCCGCGGCCCTACGACACAGCCTGGCTACCCTGAGCTATCACGCCCTGCTACCTCTGAGATCCTGGTGTCTGGCTACCATGGTCATGACCACCATCTCGGCCTGCATGCCCTAACGTATTATAATTTCCCAACTGGTAAGAATCTTCTGGTCATGCTCCCACATGAGGGGTCTGTACAGAACCCCTCTCACTAGCCACTGGTGGAAACGCCCTGCAAAAACGCTGGAGATGACCCATCCTGCCGCAAGCTCAGCACTCCACTAGGTCACATGGACACTGAGGCCTCTTGTTCCCCTCTTTACCACACTGGTAGCACATGACCTGACCACCTGACGTATTCCTATGGCTAGTACATCCACGCTGAGAGAAATCCATCTGCCTCTTCCTCTTACCTATAGAAATAGTACCAAAAAATGGTGTTGAACCACCCTGTCCCACACCACTAGCTTCTTGCAGGTTCCACTCAGTAATCAATGCCTAGTTCATAATATCATGCATTATAGGAAACCTGGAAACATTCACCAGTGCTCGGATGTCATATCAAAGACCATCCACTAAGCGTCTGGCCCTCATTATCTCATCACCCACCAGAACGCGTGCAAAATCCTGAAGCATAGTGAAGTGAGTAGAATAATCCATCACTAACATGGCGCCCTGCTGCAGATTCATGAACTCTCAAGCTCGATCTGCCCTCAGCGTCTCTGGGAAGAAGAAGTCATAGAAGGCTGCCTAAAAATCTTCTCATGACATGTCACGGTGATGCTCGGACTGGGTGGTAACATCTCACCACCTCTTGGCAGAATCACGCGGCATGTATGTAGAGAGGTTGACCCTTCACCCTGGAGGCGTCTCAAGATGCACGAAAATAGTCTGCATCGAACCCAGCCAAGACTCTGTAGCCTATGGTCCACCATCCCATAAAAATGTAGGCGGATGCTACTGTTGGAATATATGTGTCAACTCTACCATAGATGTGGAAGCCTGTAGTGCTCCCTGGAAGGTCTATATAAACCGTATAAAGCCTTCACGGAACTACGCCTCCACGCCTGTATCCGGTATAACGGCTGGTGCTGCATCTGGCACTGCTAGAGGATCTACTGGTAGCCCATGGCCCACCATCTCATAAGTATAATCATCTCCTCTCTCCGGGAGAACAATCGGTGGTCGTCTCGGTGGCATGACTCTACAAGGTCAAACACACACCTTTAGATCAAGATTTATCAAAGACCACAACTAAGAGACCAAGAAGGGAATGGGAGAAATAAAGAATGCAAGATTTACAAAACTTGACTACACGAAGTGTATAAATACTACACAGCGTGTTCTCACATGCCATTCACATGGGCGTGTACTCCAGCTAAAACTTGTCGTATAACACCCCAAATACACGACTTGTGTTCTCGGACTACATGGCGTGTACATGAATCTTCCTTCCCTGTCAGAGTCCTTTTACACGGCTAAGGAACACGGCTCTCCTAAAACAAAACTACACGGTGTGTCCCACGAGCACACGGCATGTACTCTACAGTATCTCACCAGCCCGTGTTGTTCGTGACGTGGGCTTTGTACCTAGGTCACACTACATGGCGTGCTTCGATAAGACACGGTGTGTTCAAAGAATCCCCAGACCGACCTGTGTTGCTCGCTACACAGTCGGTTGCACGGATGCCGCTACATGGCATGTCCCACAAGCACATGGTGTGTATAAGGTAAGGTAACATTGAAATGTGTTGTTAGTGACATGGCCGAATTCCTGGGTCAGTGCATGTTCAAGGTGGACACGACGTGTATGTCTTAAGGTTTCCTCCGTCTGTGTTGTTAGTTACATGGCGGACACCGGGTCAACACTACACGGCATGTACAACCGGTATATGGCGTGTTCCCCAAAGCCATTCCTTACCCCGTGTCCTCACCCACATGTTCTATGACATGGTAAGAGACTACAGGGCGTGTACTTAGGGTAAATGGCATGTAATTAAAATGTTTTCATTTATTCCCGAACAGAAGAACACACGGCATGTGTCCATATAACTACGCGGCATGTATACTGGTTTTTCTAGATAGTAAGCCTCAGAAACTACTCTGGAGCCCAGAAAAACACTAAAACCAACACCTAAGTACCAAATTCCGATCTGTGAAGGACAGTACTCCCCGCGAATCAAATTTTTGAATCTTATACATGTTATAACAAAGTAACAGTCATCAATGATCCACCAAATTCTAGTTATTGAGGGCCCATACTCCCCAAAAAAACAAATTTTGGCATTCATTATAACAGGAACCTGACACAACAATACTCTATCAAAGAGTAGGTATTTATCAATGTAGCTATCACAACAGCAAGCTTTTCTAGAACAAAAACTATCACAACAACATGCAATTTCTAATGCACCTACATGGAATGGAAGAATGCATGAAATGTGACTTCTAGCATGTGCCAAAATGATGCATGAGACGACATACCCTCATCTCATCGGGTTACAACTAAATAGAACCCATGTATAACATATAAACAGCACAATCACAAGTGTGTCACCCAACGGTGAAAATCAAATAAACTATCAAATTTTCAAAATCCTAAACATTGTAATAAATGTGGTAGACTGGCTTTTCCCTGTACACGGGTTAACTACTCCCAGGCACAGCTTATTACCAACTACCATGGCTGTCATATCCCTGACTATGGATCCAAACAGTAATTCAAAGAAAAGAAACCCTCTGATACCACTTTGTAATGTCTTGGATCCCGGTTCCACTCAACGGGTGCCCCGAACCCGATTGGTCACATGACCTCAAGCACATTTCCCCAAACGGTTAAGGCTACTGACTAGCAGTGAGGGATTAGGTCTGATAGTGGGGAAACTTTTCCCTCATTTGTCAACGTGTAGCACAGCAGAAAAGATAAATATCATACAACAGAAACAGAAAACAACATACAACTGAGATGGACAACTAAAGTAAAAGAGAACCAATAGTCATATATATAAAGATACAGCATGTCACTATTCTATGAAAGCATCTAGAATAAGATACACTGCAATACAATACAATACAGCTCAATGTACAAGGTATAGTAAACAAAACAAAACAGTGCAACAGGAACTCAGCAGTATCGCGAGCCAAATCTCAGTCCCATGCTCTCCTACTCCTCTACAACAATCATGTACCTGTATAGGGCCTCTTGCCCTTATACACACCTACAGAAATATAATCTGTTTGGGTTTAAGACATGACCCAAACAGGGTGTGAGAAATAAAACCCAGTACGCACCCACCAGAGGCCCGTGCCCAACTATCGGTGAAAATGTACAACAACAGTGTGTACTAATAAATGCAATAAACTAAGCAGTACTCAAAAGTAACTAACATTACTAGTTATATTTCCATTTTAAGATTCATTTAACCATGCCAATCTTGTGCTTTAACTTGACAGGTATAATATATAAAAATCACCATGGTAAATGTTAGACATACAAACCTTACCCTCAAGTAAGCATAGTCGAAACTCAGAAGTGTATTCCCATAGGCATAATGAATATCGCCCACAGGCGTATGAGGTGTCGCCCACAGGCACAGAATCTATTTCCCATAGGCATAGGAACTCCTTCCCACAAGCATGAGAAAGGTTACCCGCAGGCTAAACAAAACACTGCCCTCAGGCTATACAAGTAAATGGGACATTCCCAACAAATAAGCAAGAAATTATATACAATTCCTATCAAGTTAATTCAAAGCATGCTAAAATTCATGGTATACCCACAGGAATCATGGCCAAATGGCTAAACAGAGGAACCCACCCCTGGGGTGGTCCTGGATCCAAGCAGTGATCCCAAACAGCAGTTTTAACTTATCAAAAGTTTATCTATGAAATTATAGATAATTTTCAGCAAAGGCCACGACCATACGACACCCCAAACATGGGTTCGTAGCAAAATGGTACACAAATTCAACTCAACAATTGGAAAAAAACACCAGACCACCTACCTCGATCAGCCCTGATCGGTATACGTGAATGACGCCACCTGAAACAAATGAAAACAGAGAAGATCTAAGATGAAAATAATCACGTTCAAACTCAAATAACTTTCCCTCAGGAAAGAATTGGTAAGAAACACACAATGGGGAGGAAGAACTCACTTGTGCAGTTCCAAGGAGATCGATGGATATGAAAACGGGTTCCCGGTGTGTTGTCAGGAGATCCTACAAGCTCCAACCATCACTCCCGCTCTCCTCCAGAATTCTAAGCTTCCTCGGTGACCAGAGGAGGCTACTGTCTGTTTTAACTGAAAAAAAGTAAACTACACAGTGTGTACTCTCAATTACACTACGTGTACTTTTCATTTTTTTAAACTATTCCTCTGGCGGCTCTTTTCTAGCACGGAAATGTTCATCTGTCGACATGAATACACGGCATGTAATACCTGAGTACATGGCGTGTACTGTCGCTCGACTGGCGGCTGCCTTCACTGCCTTACTATTCACCTACCAACTGACTACACGGTGTATAAATAACCACTACCCAATGTGTAGTTGGTATTTGTACCCTTCATCACCGACAGGGATACATGTCCTATGTACTCATCTCACACGGCCAAAGTACATGGTGTGTGGAAAAGTACATGGCGTGTATCCATAAAATTTGGGATTTTTCCCCATTTTCCTTGTTTTCTCAAAAACACTAAAGGAAGAAAGGAATAAAACAAACATGTACCTCAAGAATAAGAACTAGTTTCTTACATTCCATCTCACTTTTCAAGGTTTCTTTCATTTCATTCACCAGGTTAAATTTAAAAAAAATATTTAATTTTAGTACTAAGAGAATCAGAAGATTCCCCTTCTTGATTTTGTGAGGGTTGTCCCACTTCAACCACAGTAAGGGACTGAGATTCATTCATTTCACTAGATAATGATGAAAAAGTCCTAAGAACTTATTTTTTATCACCAGATTCACTAATATCTTTCTCTTATGATTATAAAGTTATAAAGATTGTCTAATATTCAATTATGTCAGCAGTTTTATCCATATATGTGTGCACCTTCTCTATTCAATTATATTATTTTCAACCTATTCTTCTGTATGAGCCTAGTTCTTATCTCTATTTTCAAATGGCCTTTCTTCAAAATTAATTTTTACACCCATAAACACAATATGATCAGATTTTTCATCTTTAGACTCTTGTATATGAACCACAACATCTTATATTTTTTAGTCTTTTTTACAATATCCTTATTGTTGGATTATCCTAATGGTTTTTCAAGAGAATGGTTGATATCTCATGCACTAGTTGGGTATCTAACATCAACCATGAGTCTCTTACCTATTACCTCAACAACTTTCTTTATTCTTGAATCCCCTATTTCTTCACTATGAAATCGTATTGATCTAGTTGTCTTCTAATTTCCTTTCTCCCCTTAAAAATGATAACCAAATACTTGTTGATTATCATCACTAATAGTCATTAGCTTTCTTTTTCAGGTACTTCAAAAGAAATCAAAATTCTTAAGGTTCTGTAGAAAGAATATTATTGTGATGAAATTTAATGGGAATCTGAATATCATGGATTGTATTATTTTAAAAAAACATAGATAAATAGCCCTCTCAAATGGATAAAAATACATTCTAACTTCCTTTTGATAGCAGTGATACATATACCTCAACATATATCTACATAAATTCAAATTTATTTCACTTAACATCAAATAAATGATATATATACATATATATATTGAGAAAGATAACTTTCTCCAACTTATTAATCCTTATCACTTTAAATATTGAACAAATTTGACTAATTACTTCTAGTAAACTTCTAGATATTTTACAATTATCCTTCATACCAAGTTGTATCCAAAAATAAAATAAATAATATCCTCATTTTTAATATCTTCATCTCTAATTGATCAAAGATGAAAATGAAAAAAACCTTAATGGGTATAGAGAAAATTCTTGGCTATTTATACTAAAGAAACTGAAAAATAATAATTATTTTCCTTTGAGGATATGGTGTCCTATATAACAGAAAAACTAAACTGGTAATGTTTATAAAACTCTTTTTCTTTATTTTTGAAAATATACATAGTATTTCTACAATTGATTATAATTTTTAAACCTTGAAAAGCTAGATCCTTCTTTAACAATAGGTTTTTCTCCAACAACCACTCAAAGTCAAAAACCTTCCCTTTAAAGACTTGTCAATAAGATCTTGAGGAGAGTTGGTACTTATATTCACTCAGTTCACCTTCTTATATCCACATTTTATTTTATATTAGAGAAAATTTAAAGGTTTTAGGTTCAGATATTAGGGTTTTAAATAGATTTAGAGGCCTAAAAGTTGAAAGAGTTAAAGATTGAGGGTGAGAGAGATATAGATATACTTTATGACAATTTTCTTTATTGTTTGTTATTTTTCTCAATACAAAATAATCATAGTAAACATTATGGATATTAATTTTGAAAATAAAACTTTTCAAAAAGAGTAATAAGTCAGTAATTTATTATACCACAGGTAAAAAAAGAGGTAAACACAAAGTAAAATAAAAAAAATTATTAAATTAAAAAAAAAAATTGAAGATAATAAAATTTTTATTTGAAATTAAATATACCGAAATCTCCCTTAATAAATTTAATACTAGTAGTGAGAAGTTTTTTATTGAAAATATCATCAAGTTGATATTTATTATTAATAAATTTTAAATATATATCTTTTATTAGAACATGAACACTTGGAAAATGATACCATATATCAATATGATTAGTAATTTAATTAATTAAATGATTTGTGAAATATTAATTTCCCTTTTATTGTAACATAAAATTGAAATATTATTAAAATTAAGACCAAAGTCCATTAGTTTGTGTTTCATCCACAACACTTGTGCATAGCAACAGGTAGTAGAGATATATTATGCCTCATTTGTTGACAAAAAACTAAATGTTGTTTCTTACTGTACTATGAAACTAAGTGCTTCCACAAAAAGTGATAGGTTCTTAACAATCTAATTCTCTATAACCAACAACCTCCAAAATCAGAATCTAAATGTGGGATTAAATTAAAATCATAATTTCTTTAGAAAAAGTAATGATTGAAAAATATTTCCCTTAAAATATCTATAAATTATTTTAATGAAATTATGATTGGATTATTTTGGGTTTGATTACAATATAGTAGAAAGACATTGAAAAAATAGTAGTAAGATATTGAAAAATTCTAATCATTCCTTTATATAACATGTTGTCAACTGGTTTTCCGACTTCATCCAAAATCAATTTTTATATTAGTAAACATGGAAGTTGTGTAAGTCTTACTATTTTCTAATAAAATTTTTTTCAATAAATCAATTAAATATTTACACTAATATAAAAAAAATTGTAATATTTTTTAATATTTTAAAACCAAGAAAGAAATTTAATTCTCCCATCAAACTCATTTTAAATTCCCATTTCATAATTTTTAAAAATCATCAAATCTTTTTTTTAGTTGAACCAAAAATAACATCATCTTCATAAATCTAAAATAATAAAATATAAGAACTATAAAAACTAAGTTAATGATTTAAAAATCATTTTTATATTTATTAAAATTAATTGTATTGTTATATTAGTTATAAAAATATTAAGTAATTTTTATTCTAAAAGTAAATTGTTTTAGTTAAATAGGTTTCTTATAAGGTTTCATTTAAAAGATTAATTTCAAAATTTTAAAATTTTAATTTTATAAAATGAATATAAAATTTTAATTAATCATAAAAAAATTACATTAGGTGAAATTTTAGATTTTTTCTATAAAATATTGATTTTTTAATGAAGAGTGAATAATAGTGATTTTTTGTAAAAAATCATTTCTTTTAATAAATTAAGTAATCTAAATGCGCCAATATTTTTTTGAATATGATTCTAAGTAAAATATGAATTATTATTGATATATTTAATGCAATTAATTATTTTTTTAATCAACTTTATATTTTTTTCTTATAAGTTTGTTTTACGGTTAAATGATTGGTTTTTCTAAAAACTATTTTAAAATGCATAATGTTTCTCCTTTGTTATTAACAAAAATAATACCTAATAGGGAATGTTTTAAATGAAATTTATTGACTATATATCTATAAATATTATTTTACTTTCATTAAATTATTATTATTAATTATATAGTTAATATAGAATTATATTTTTCTAAAAAAATACTCTTCTTGAAAACTCGTTGTCTCGCAGCAACAACAAGATTAATATTAAAATTTATTTTTTCACTTATGGGGATGAAATTTGAAAAAAATTGATTCCATATTTAGAATCAGAATAATTTATAATTTATAGTAATTATAACTATTTTTTACCAAAAATATTAGTGAAATTAATTAAAATTATCTCTAGTGATTAAGTTAAAAGCCAGTCAATTTAGTGGTTTATCTTAAAAGATAATGTGTGGGAATGACCAAACACATCTCCAAAACCTATTTAATGGAAATATTTATACCATATCCCATATTTTATCGAAAATATTTCTTTATTAGAGGCAGATGAGGTAAGGTAGAACTCCCAATAGTGTTTACTTTTATGTATTCACAAGAATGCCACTCCTCCTCCGCTATAAAAACCATTCACTCTCCCCACTTCTTCACACATCCCAAACCATTTGAATCAACTAATACCTATCAAAATAACTTTCATAGTTCCATGATATCATCCTAGAATCCTCAATTAGAGAATAAATTCATCTAATGAAGTCTTTTGGTGCAAACCAAAAGGAGTTACCTGAATAAGAGGTAGCGTTCATCAATATGCTTTTTAATTTAGTTTCCTTCTCCATACCCTTAAATTATTTATATATGATCCTTATATAATAAAATAATTATAATAAAGATAACAATATATTTTTATGTTATGTTTAATGCCTAAAAACACACACATCCATCAAATGGGTTAAGAAATAATCATTTGTGTGTATAGAAGACTACCGCCTCACGAAATGAAGTGAAATGTTTTTCACTAACATGTTGCATGAAAGGTAATAAGGGTAACTAAAATGAATATATATGATATAAATGATATAATTATGATATTAATGACATAATTATATTTATATAAATATAATATATCATTTTATATCCTTTATTTTTAACACACTAAAAAGTGATAATGTCATTCAAGGATGTGTGGACAACTGCCTTCTCAAAGCGATGAGATTCTTATTTTTTCGTCACCACATAAAAAAAATGAAACATATATATATGTAAGTATATATAATTAAACAATATTTTCTTTATGATATAATTATAATTATGGAAATAGAAATGTTTCAAACCTTCTTTCCATAATGATCATTGAAAAATGGGAATGTTACTCATGTATATGTATAGCCTACCATCTCTATGATTATAATGTTGGTTCATTTTTTATTGAAATATTACATAATTAATTTTAAAAGAATAATTTATGTATAAATATTATGAATTTATCATGATTATTATTCAATATATACTTAATTAATGACCCCTTTGAGCATAGTTGACCTACCAAAGTCGTTTTGGGAACATAAAACAAATATGGTCAAAACACCCATATTAAACTTAATTAATTAAGTAATTATATATACCTTGGTAAAAATTAATATAAAAGTAGTAATGAACTATAAAAAGGTTCTTGACTAAGTAAATAATTAGTATATGTTTATTATTCAGGATGATAAAGATGCATGTTACTCATGAGGCTCAATATAAGGGACTTCTTCTCAATCTCCTTTTGTTGAGTAATATCTTGATGTTATGCACCTTTATTATTTTATATGGTGTATATACATAATATTTGACATTTTATATCATTAATTTCTATATTATTATAATATTTATAGTTTTATTTAATTTTATTATTCAATGGTTTTTATGATTCAAGTGTTTCCAAAGTGATTAGGGACTATTTATTTAATGAAATTTTATTTTAATGTTTTCTCTCAATCTCTATTTATATTCATTTTATATGTTTTTAAATTATATTTTATATACATAAAATATTTATAAATTACATTTTATAATTTATTTTAAATTTTTTCAAAAGGAATATTTTTATGTGTTCTATATAGAATGTTTTGACAAATGAAAAAAGGAATTTCTTATTCATAATATACACGGCAATAATGAATTTCCAACGTTGTGACCATTATTTAATTTTTTTATATTCCATTGAAATATTTTATATTTCCTCAGAAGAAAAACTCTATTTCATTTTATTTGGTTATTTTTTTATTGAATTTTTTTTTTTAAGAAAATTTTATTTTTATATTGAAATGGGTTTTAAAAAGAAACTATTATTTTTTCCAACAAGTTTAAAAGAGTCTTTAAAAAAATTATGAAGGAAAAGTGAAAATATTAAAAAAAATCACAATATGGTACATGGTAATTATATTATGCAGTGTATTAGATAGAACTGGGTACTCCCATCACAATTTATTTGATGGGGTGACCCGGATAGCACTGAGTGATCCCATAAAAGATTAAATGATAGGTGCACCCAGATAGCACTTCAATGAATTGGGTAATGTTCCTTGTATTAATAGGTTAGTAGAAGGTAGTTACCAAAGTGTTTGTCCTATAGATTTTACTGGGCTCCAGTTATTTTTTGCATGAGTTTAAAATGGATTACTAATGTTATAATCTAAGTTACCAAGAAGGGTTTTTAATTGATTTCTATTAGTTTTAATGATTTTATTTGAGAAAAATTTATGTGAGTTTTTCAAGTGGAAATGTTTTATTTAATATCCTCAAATAAATTTTAAGAGAAAGGTAACTATTATATCGGTTTTCATGTGTTCACTAGACTAACAGTTTTCCTTCTTCTTGTGTCCATTATTGAGATTTTGTGATTATCTCACATTTTTAATTGATTTTATTAGGATTTAAGGATTTGAAAATGATAGGAAGAAGTCAATATGAAAGTCATGAAGATTTTTCATAAAATGAAATCATTCTTTATTTTAAATTTCATATATTATGTGAAAAATGGATACTAATCAGAAGTTTCCACATTATATAATATGGATTAGTAATGTATGAATTATGAAATAATACTCTAAACCTATAAACCAGAAAGGATAATAAAATTTAAAGAGAGTAAATTCCTAAATAAAACTCAATATTATATAATTATTAAATCTATGGCCTTATATTTTGTATCAAAGGTCAGTTTAGATAACTTTAGATGTTATAATAATGATAATAGTGATCTCTTGCAAGATTTTACCTTATGGTCAAATTAAAATGTTATATAATTTTATGGTTATCATGTTGATTCATCTAAACTATGTCTGTTCAGAATGATTTTCCATAGAGTAAATAGTTAAGTTGTAGTGGGAAGAAACTAATAGGAAGACATCCATTCAAATCAGTATCTTGATAGAATTAATATCAAAATAGAATAGTTTCTTACTATGATGTATTAGTTTAAAAATGTTATAAATGGTGGTGGTATCCGTGTAGGAGAGGTACCAAATCTAACATGAAGGAATATGTCTTTGGTGGATCATTTTAGGTGGAAAAACACCCATCATTTAGTGGATTATCTGACCCTATAGCGGCCAATGGAGGAATCAATACTCTATAAAATATATTTTAAATCAAGTGATGTTCGCAACATCAAAAGGTAACTCTTGATGTTATTTTTTTTAGGTGAAGTTGATCGATGGTGGTATTTGGTTAAGAATACCAAATAAAAAGATGGTCTTGATGACATGTATTGGGAAACATTTAAGGATCCTTTCCTGGAGAAATACTTCCTTAAGGTTATTCGGATCCACATAAAAACAATTCTTGGAATTGAGGTGGAGAGATGAATATTAATTTTCTTCATGTGAAGAGAACTTTATAATATTGGCTAAGTATGTTCCATATTTTATTTGGGACACTGATAGTAAAATTAATAGATTTTACTAAGGTTTGAAACCAATTTTTTAAAGAGAATTGGTATCACAATAATTTAAAAGTTATGATAAAGTGGTTTTTTGTGATGAGAAAGTTGGGAAGGATTTTTCTGAAATGTATATCCCTATAGATTAAAATAGTAAGAAAAGGTCAAGGTGTCCGGAAATAGAGAATTAACCATCTAAGAAGTTAGGAGGTAATCCCCAAAAATGTTCTAAGTGTTGAAAATTAAATTTCAAGGAATGTTTGAAGGGATTTGGGAAGTGTTTATGGTGTGGTCAGTTTGGTCAGTTTGGTCACAGGCCTCATGGATATTAATAAAAGAGTCTTGAACAACCAAAGAATGGGGTACCTAATAGCCATCCAATGGTGAGGTTTTTAGTTCAAATGAGTTTGGTTATTATTCTAATGTGTTTCAGAAGTTAGTTAAACAGGATGGAAATCATCATGATTAGAATTATAAAGGTTTATAAAGGTTATTTTCTACTAAAATAGTTGATGTTGGTCTATAAAATAAAGTAGCTATAATAACTAAAAATAACATTAGTGAATCATCCAAATTTTCCCTACCTTCTAGAAATGGATAATTTGTAATATGCAGTGATGATTTTTTTAAATTACTTTGTTGTTATTTAATTTTTTATGGTTATTTAATTTCTAATGTGTCGTGTTAGTTCAACCCTCATGATTTAAATTATTCTACACATGATTTGGAATTATTTTTTGTTGTTTTTTCTTTACAAAATTGATGGCGTAATTTTTATGGAGTAAAGTGTGAAATATATACATCATAAAATAAAATTGAAATATATATTCACTATAAAATAATTGAATATAAGATAGATAATATTTCTAGAACTAATTAGGGATTATGATTTCATGATTAATTACCATATTGTAAAAGAAAACAAAGAGGTTGTTGCTTTGAGTCGAAAAATTAGTGTTGTATTAGTCATGTTATGTTTGGAACATGAACCTTTGGTTAATTATTTAATTAATTTTGGTATAAAATTTTTGGATACAGGGGAATACTCTATTTTTTCAAGTTTCAATATAGCTGAATTTTTCAAAAAGAATTAATAGATTTCAAAAGGAGGGTCATTATTTATAGGAAAAGGTAGAATTTGTTAGTAAGGGTAAGTTACCAGCTTTTAATATTAATGAATAAGGTGTTTTATGATTTTTAAAAATTATTTATATTACCAGTGATTCCCATTTGAGGAAATATTTATTGATTGATTCTCATTGTTTTTTATTTTATGTTCATCCAGGCACCACTAAAATGTAAAAACACCTTTGGGAGTATTACTAGTGATATGGAATGAAAAGAGATATTACTGACTTTACAGTGAAGTTCTTGAATTATAGATAGGTTAAAGCATAAATAAAGTTATATAATGGAATGATTTAACTATTTTTAATTCTATAGGGGAAATTTGAGAATATACAAATGGATTTCACGGTATAATTTCCAAATAATTTTCAAGGTAATGATGTGATTTGGGTTATTGTTGATCAATTAACTAAATTTGATCATTTCACTCCCATTCAAGACAGGTTGTCTTTATATTATCTTTCTAGAAAGTATCTAAATGAGATAGTTAGGTTACATGGAGTGCCTATATCTATTATATCATACTATGATCTGAGGATCATATTTAATTTTGGTAAATAACTTTTGAAGTCGTTGGGTACTGAATTAAATTTTAATACTACTTTCCATCCTTAATATAATGGATAGTATGAATGTAAAATTCATAACTTAGAATATATGATTATTTCTTGAGTAAAGTATTACCATGTATATTTGGATTAACATTATTCTTTGTTTTAGTTTTCTTATAAAAACAGTTTTCATTACATTATATAGATGGAACTATTTGAGGCGTTATATGTAGAGTGATGTCGAACACCATATTTTTTGAAATATAGTATGATAAATGAAGTTTATATTTCTATAGATGGTAGAGTAAATGTATGATACGGTTTATTTGATTCATTGACACATATAGACTCCTTGGATTAGGGAGAAAAGATATATAGATAACCGAAGGAAATATCATTCTTTCAAGGTAGGTGATCATGTCTTTATCAAAATTTATCCATGGAAAAGTGTGAGGCATTTGGGTACTAAGGGGAATATGATTCCATGATTCATTATACCATATGAAATCCTAGATAATGTTTCAAAAATTTCAAACCAATTAGATTTACAGTCGAGTTTATCTTAGATACACAATGTAATTCATGTTTCAATGTGAAGAAAATGTGTGTTGGATTCATCCCATGATTTGAGACTTATGGTAGTTTAGTTGGAAGAGAACCATTCTTATGAGGAGCATCTAGTTTATTTTGTTGACCATAGAGATAAATTTTTTCAAAATAATTTGATTCATTCAGTTAAGGTTTTATGGAAAAGATATATGGTTGAAGAGGCAACATGAGAATCTAAAAATGCTATGAGAGAAAGGTATCCCCAATTATTTAATAAGTGAATAAAATTGAAAGGACCCAATTTATAAAATGGGGAATGATATAAAATTTCAGGTAATGATATAATAAAACATTTTCATATTTATTAATAGGTTTTGGATTTTTAAATTAGTTATAAAAATAGTAATTAATTTTTTATCTAAAGGAAAATTATTTTAATTAAACACTTTTCTTATAAGGTTTTATTTAAATTATTAATTTATAAATTTTAGAATTTTAATTTTATAAAATTAATTTCATTTCCTAATTATTTATATAAAAATTTAATTTGGGTAAATTTTTGGGATTTTTTTAGAAGATATTGATTTTCCATTGAATCGTGAAAATACCAATTTTGTAAAAAATCCATTTCTTTTCATAAATTAAGTAACTTTAGAGTCCCAATATGTTGTGAATATGATTAAAAATAACCTATATATTATTTATGATATATTTAATCCACATAATTACATTTTAATAAACTTTAAATTGGGTTTTAATATAAGTTTTCTTTAGGTTTAAATATGGGTATTTCTAAAAACTGTTTTAAAATGTACAATGTTTCTCCTTTTAAATTAATTAAAATAATACCTAATAGTAAATTTTTTGAATTAAATTTATAGAATATATATACTTAAATATTTTTTGAGTTTCATAAAATGATTATTATTATTCATAGAGTTAATATAGAGTCATATTTTTTCTAAACAAATACCCTTCTTGAAAACTCGGTGTCTAGCAATAATTGTGGGACAAATATTAAAATTGATTTTTCCACTTGTGTGGATTGAATTTGTAAAAAAGGATTAAATATTTTGAATAATGATAATTTATAATTTCTATTATTTTTAAATTATTTTATGACCAAGAATATTTGTAAATGTAATTAAAATTAATTGTAGTGATTAAGGTAAAAACAAGTTTACTTAGTGGTTAATCTTCAAAGATAAGGTGTGAAAATGACCCAAAACATGTCCCAGACCAATTTTCTAGTCATATTTAGAACATATCCCATATTTTATATAAAATTTTCATTATTTTAGACTCATTATTTATGGTATACCTACTAATAGTGTTTACTTTTTGGTATTTACAAGAATCCAACTCCTCCTCCAATATAAAAGGGAATTCAGTTTACCCACATCCTCACACCTATAATCTATTTGACTCAAAAAACCCCTATAAAAATAACTTTCAAACTATGATAATATTATTATAGAATCCTAAATTTGGGTAGAAATCCAACCAAGGAAGTCCTTTGGTGCAAACCAGTATTATTTACCTGAAGAAGTGGTGATATTCATCAACGTGCATTTTTGTTTTGTTTCTTTATCCACCCCCTTAAATTGTTCTTATATTAGGATTATATAATAGGAACAACACCCCAATATAATGATATGTAATTATATAAATTTTATTACCTAAAAGCACCCACACATCAATCAAATGGGTAGTGAAATAATCATTCATGTCTACGGAAGACTACCAACTTGTGAAGTGATGTGAAACATTTTTCACTAACGTATTACATGAAAGGTAATTAGGGTAACTATAATTAATATATGAGATATAAATGAAATAATTATGATATTCATGAAATAATTATTTTTTTATAAATATTATATATCATTTTTTTCTTACATTTTTATACACTAAAAAGTGATAACATCATTCGTGAATGTGTGGAAAACTGCCTCCTCAAACTGATGTGATTCTTCTTTTTTCATCACCACATCACAAGAATAATATATATAAGTATATAAAATTAAATAATATGGTATTTATTATATAATAGACATTATTTAAGTATAAATGTTACATACCTTATTTCCATAATGATCATTCAAATATGGGATCGTTTCTCATACGTCTGTATGGCCTACTATCTCTATGATTGAAACGTTGGTTCATTTTTTATAACCATATTCCAATTTTGGTTTTAAAATAATAATATATGTATAAATATAATTATTATCTAATGATTATTATTCTATATATATTTAAATAATTATCCCTTTGACCATATTCTACCTACCAAATTTGTTTTTAACACATAAGCAGAATATGGTCAAAACACCCAACATAATACTAAGTGATTAAATAATTGTATAAAACCTCTTAATAAGTGAAATAAAAGTAATAATAAACTTTATAAAGGTTATAAATCAAGTAAATAATTAACTTAACTTAATTATTCATGAAGATAATGAAACATGCCCCAAATAAGACTCAAGGTAAGGTACTTTGTCTCAATCTCCTTTCTTTGAGGCATATCTTGATGTTATTCACATTAATTCAGTTTTAAGGTGAATAAACTACGCATTTGACATTTTATTAAATTTATTTATATATTATAATGGTATTTATTTATTTTTTAAATTTTATTCATCAATGGTATTTATGATTCAAGTTTATCCCGAGTGATAAGGTACTTTTCTTTAAAGAAATATTCTTTTAATGTTTTTCCCTCAAAATCTCCTTCTCTCCTAATTATAGGTTTATAAATGATTTTATATTGAAATAAAATATATATAAATTTTATAATTTGTTTTAAATTTTTTTCAAAAGGAATATTTTTACATTTTGTATACGGAACATTTTAACAAATGAAAAAATGAATGTTCTATTCTTAACATACATGGCAACAATTACTTTTCCACCATTATGGCCATTATTTTATTTTATTTTATCTTTTAAAACCATTAATGGTCCCATAATAAAATAACTCTTTTTCATTTTTTAGGTTGTTTTGTAATTGTAAAAAAAATTTAAAAGAAAATTTTATTATTATATTGAAAATGGGGTTTTAAAAGAAAAGGGTATTTTTACCTAAAAGTTTATAAGAGTTTTTTTAATGTTTTATGATAGAAATGTGAAAGAATGAAAATGTTTTATTCATGATATGCTAATTTATAATTATATTATGGGTGTATTAGATATTTTTTGGTGATCTCGTTACAGTTAATACGATGGGGTGGCCTAGATAGTACTAGGTGAGACCATTATGGCTTAAACAATGGGTGCACCCAGATTGTGCACCAATGTATTCAGTAATGTTCCTTTTCTTAATAAGAAATATGGAGGGAGTTAAAAAAAATTATATCCTATATATTTAACTTGTCTCTAGTTACTTATTACATGAGTTTAAAATGGGTTATGAATTTTATGCTCTAAGTTTCCATAAAGACTTTTTAATTACTTCCTAAGTGTTTTAATGATTTTCTTTCAACAAAATGTATGTGTTTTGTTCAAGTGGAGATGTTTTATTTAATATGATCATATAACTTTGAAGATAAACTAAAACATTATATGGGTTTTCATTTGTTCACTACACTAGTGGTTTTCCTTCTTTTTGAATCCCTTACTGTGATTTTGGGATCATCCCCCTTTTTTAATTGATATTATCCTGATTTAAGAATGGTTAAGGGAATGGAAGAAGTTAGGTAGAATGTCGTAGATATTTTTCATGAAAATAAATCATGACTTGTTTTAATTTTTTTATATTATGGGAAAATGGATACTAATTAGAAGTGGCCAATTTATATTTTATGGATTTTTAATTTATAAATTATGATATAATACTTTAAAAATATAAACCTAAAACAATCCTCAAAGTGAAAGAAATTAATTATTAACAAAAACTGAAGATTATTTCATGTTCATGATCGATGTTTTATAGGACCAAAAAGTTTTCTTAAATATATTAGGATATGACAATCCTATAGAAAATCTATTTTCTAATAGAAAGAAAATTAATCTTTCATACCAATCTCTTAATGATAATTAGTAAGTTTTAAAAAAGAATTTGGTATATAGGGATTTTAAAAACCAATGGGTTATTTAATATAAACTTCTTCCACTAAATATCCATTTAGAAAATTCAATTTTAAATCCATCTGATATAATTAAAAATTAATATAAGATGTATATTCTAAAATTAATCTAATAGATTGTAATATTGTAGTAGGTTAAAAGTTTTCATCGTAATCTATTCCTTATTCTTGATTATATATGTTAGCTACTTATCTAGATTTATTTTTAGTAATTATCCCTTGATCGTCTTGATTATTTCTATAAACCCATTTGGTTCCTATTATTGGATGATTTGATGGTCTGTCAACCAATTCCTAAACTTTATTTTTATCAAACTGGTTAAGTTATTATTGCATATCTATTATCCAAATTTCATCTTCTAATGCTTCCTCTACATTTTTCTATTCTAATTGAGATAGGAAGTCAGATAAATAATCTAGATTTCATATAGTCCTTTATTTCTAACTCTTGTATATATATTACCTATTATAGTTTCCAAAGGATGATATTTTAAGGATCTATATTATCTAGGTAAGACACTTTTGGGTTCACAAATTTTATGTTCTTGTGAATTGGATTGAGTTTCATCATATTTTGGTTCTTTTTCAAAATCATGTTTAGAAGATTCAAGTCTCACATTATCTAAGGAATTAGTGAATTCAAATTTTTTTGTGGTCAAAAGGGATACTTTAATCGAACATCATAAGAACATATTCTTCAACCATCCTTGAATTTTTATTATACACTCTATAAGATTTAGAAGTACAAGAATATCCTAGACATATTCTTTAGTTATTTTTTGGATCGAATTTACCAATAGTTTCCTTAGTATTAAAGATATAAACCTTATCTCTAAACAATTTAAAGTGTTAGGCCTTAGGTTTTATATTATTCCATAATTCAAAGGGTGTAGTTTTAAAAAATAGTATTAATAAAACATTATTCATGATAAATAAAGTTGTTTTGACAGCTTTTTTCCAAAATTAAATAGAAAGACTGTATTCATTTAACATATTTATTTCTATTTTTTTAATATTAATATTTCTTATTTATAAAATTTATATTTTCCTGAGGATTTCTTAGACTAGAGAAGGTCTGTTTAATAACTAGATCATATAAAAAATAATTAAATTTTTTATTCTCAAACTCCCTACCATGATCACTTCCCAATGAAATTATTTTAAAATATTTTTCATATTTAAAAATTTTCCAAAAAACATAAAAACCTTCACTTTTATGTTTTACGAAATAAACCCAAGTAAATCCAGAAAAAACATTAACTAAGACACAAACATAAGATCTACGAGCCAAGATTTCTACTCTTGATGGTCAAAAAAATCAATGTCTATAAGTTTTAACAATTTGGATGTAGAAACCTTGTTAATATATTTTAACAATGGCTTTTATTTCTTTATTATTCAGTATGAATAATAAAAAACAATTTTTTAGCGCATTTTAGAAAAGGAAAATTAGAAATTATGTGTTTCTTAGATAATTTATAAAAATTAAATAAATTACAGTTTCCTAGTATCCAATGAAAAATTTTGGATTCATTTATCTTATCTATTAAACAATTAACTTTCTTCATATAAGTTTTTAAGAACTAAATTGTAAACATTTTAATTTTTGGGTCCTCTAATATTAAATAGTTTATCATAAAAAATGAAGAATTAATTATTAGAGAAATCAACATAAAAACCATCATTGCAAAGTTGAGAGATACTAATCAGATTGTTCTTCAACCCTTGAATATATAGTACCTTTTTTAACGATATTTCTTTTGGATCTCCAACTGATCAACTCTAACTATGTTTCCTTTTATATTATCACTAAATGTGACAAGGCCTCCATATAATTTTTTTAATATCTAAAAATTAGACAAGTCTCCCCTCATAAGTTGTGAGAAGCCACTATCCATATATCATATATCATTTTGGTTACTATAACCTTTTTTCTAAAAAAATATTCAAATAAAATCCTATTTTGGTACACCAATTTTCTTAAGTCTGGATGTGTCAACAAAGAAAGATATGGGTAACCAAATTTTCCTAATTTTTCTAAAAATTATAGGACTAACATCGGACATATTTTAAGAAACAAAAGTTTTTTTATTCCACTTATTTGTGGCTTTATCAAAAAATTATTATTAGAATAATGGCCTTTAATTACAAAATAAAAATATGTGACTCTATATATGATTTTAATCTTATAACTAGGTATAAATTTTTTTTATAATTTTGACTTTTCTCTATTACTCCAAATTTCATATTTATCCTTTCTACAAAAAAAAATTACCAAGAATCCTATTTATATATTCTTATCCATTAGTTAATATATCGTTGAAACTTTTGAATAATTCTTCTTTAGTCGGAAACTCTTTAATTCTATTTTCATGAATAATTTAGTTTGATGTATATTTGGTAAAAAAATTAATTCAAAGTGCTATTTTAGAATGACATTTGTTCATTTAAATCATCATTATGAATATTTTTTAGTGATTTATGATTTTTCATTAGAGACTTGTACTTTTATTAAAGCATTGAATAGTAGGCATCTGATTTACAATTTGAACAACATTTAGAATCAGAATCAAAAGAATAGTAAGATCATACCACTTCTACCTCGTTAGCCATGAAGTGCATATTTTCTATCAAATTCATTAGATAATTTTCTAAATTATTTTTATAATTACTTCTAGAATTCTTAGATATACTCCAAGTAACCTTCATAAAATTTTTACATTTGGGATCATAATCATTTCTCATATGTAACTTCTTTTATTTCTTTTCCATTTTTATTTTATATTCTTTTATTTATGGGAAATCAAATTTGATATGTCCCATTTTATTACAGTCATATAATCCTACTTATTTAAGTTCTTGGGCAAAATTCTTCATACTTTTAAATGAATTTTTTCGATTTTTATTCTTCTTAGAAAATTTACTTAATCTTCTAGTTAAATGTGATAGTTATATTCTAGAATCTGATCATTCTTAGTTGTTTGAGAATAAAGTATCCTATTGTGATTTAGTTTCATATTTTTGAGTATTAACTTTGAGGGTGGTATTCTCCATTTTTATCATTATATGATCTCTCTATTTAGATTTCATTTATTTTCATACATCAAAATAGTTCCAATTAACTCCTTTATTTTCTATTTTGAGTCAAGAATTTATTTTTTTATTGCTTATAATATCTTATTCCACATATAGGGTAAGAATATTAAAAATTCTAAAGCTTGATCTAGTTGTTTAAGTGGTTATCCTAAGGTAGCAACAAGGTTTACTATTTCGTTCAATGTTCCATTCATCTGAGTGATGCTTTCACCATCATACATTCTGAAAGTTTTGAATTCTAGATTTTTAATATTATATCTTAATTTCCTAAAATTTCTAGTTCCTTTATAAGCAACAATTATAGTTTTACATATCTCATATGTAGTATTTCCTTAAGATACAATATTAAATTCATCTGGACCATGTCTATATATAATATCATTTTTTTCTATTGAATGGAAATCATACTCAACTTCCTTTGTAGCATCCCACATTTATAGTTCTTCAGGTATTTAATAAAGTTTAATAATCTTCATGTAATATTTAATTCTTGGATTCCTCAAAGTTATAACCATGTCAGGTTTCATACAAACATAATTATTTCAATTAAAATAAGGAGCACAGATCATGGAACTTATTTATTTTAGTTCTTTCATTGAAATCTATCTTCATATAGACCTTTTAATAAATATTGTAAAAGCTTATTATAATTCATCAAAAACCACTTCTTTGATAGAAATTTTTTTTGTCAGAATAATATGAATATATATATGAGGGGTGAATTATGTACTTTTAAAAATATGGACATATTCAAATTTTATCCTATTTCATATATTATTAAGATATACAACATTTTATTCCTTAATAATTTTATAGAGTTAAAAAATATATAATAAGAACACTGTAGTTTTTATAATGGTTTAGGGTACAAATATCCCCTAGTACACCCCACTAACACTCTCTCACTGAGCATGGTGATTTTCAAAAAATATATCATATTATCATAATACCTCCAAAACTGAGTGTGTTTGGTTAAAAGAATACAATAAGATATGTTATTTTATATAAAACCTCTTAATACATAGCTTATTTTGAGAAATTGACACTCCATCATGACTAAGTATGAGCATCCAATACTATATGAAATTGATATTAATTTATTTTATAAGAAATAAATTTAGCTCATAATTACAAAAAAATCGGATAGATGATGGATATTATTTTTTATAAATAAGAGCCTTTAAGAAAGAATAGCTTTGAGTAGATACTTATTGTAAATGATCTTCGAAAATATGGTAATAAAACAACGGTATAAGAAACAATATAATGATAGTGAAACAGCACCAGATCAAAACATATATGTCTAAAAAGTGTATATCTTCATAACAGTAGTGAAAAGGTTTTTCAAAAAATAAATTTTCCCAATGAATAATATAACTCTTATAATTTAACAATAGAAACTCAACCTTCTTTTGGTTAAACATATCCAAAAATATATCCTAATAAATATTGATTATTTGAATTTAAAACATTCAAATAAATTTATATCTTCTCTTAAAAATAGGAACAATTTAATTTTTTGAACATGATCCTTTGAATAAGTCTTTAATTAACTTTATAATAGACAAAATAATCTCATCAAGACCATTGTAGAAATTTTAAAAAATGACTTTAATTTAAAAAAATTAGTTGGCTGAGTCAAATATAGGGTTAACTATAAAAGTACGGTTAAAATTGTACGATTAAGTTCAAAAGGTTGGGTTGTTGATCCATATGTTATTTTCTCAAATATAGGTCTGCTTTCAAAAGTACAGTTCTTGATCCATACTTTTACAATATTGTAGGGTAGAAAATCCATACATTCACTCCAAATGTAGTGTTTGATAACTATAAATTCCACTTATAAACATAGTGTATAGATAGTGTTTTCATACTAATTATAAACTTATCCAGAATACTTTAGACAAAACATTAAAACTTAATAAACATTATAACAAGATAAATTTTTCAATAAATATAATACTTAATAACACTTAAATTAATTTTATTATTAAAAACAAATGTATTTATTAGCATCAAAATACAAAAGTTCATAGAGTATTTTTGAGACTATACATGCCCAACATTTTTCCTTTTCCTTCAAAAATTAACTTTCACTTCAATAGAACATCAATAATTACATTTTTCGTGATTTTCAAAGCTATAAGGATTGTTCTAACAGTCCAAGAATTCATCTTCTATAGCGTATACTTATTATTTTTCTTCAATTTAGCCATCTTATCTTTAGTTTCAACTTTCGGTGACTTTACCTCATCTTTTTCAAGACCAAAAGAGGTTTTACCAATAATTTTTCTTATTTATTCTTCTTATATTCCTCTTCTTTATTATTTATAAAACTAATGTTTATATCAATAAACTTCTTTATACTATCATCTAAACTAATTTTATTTTTTAAACACTCACTAACAATCTTTAAAGTTATATTTTCTTCCTCTTAATTCATCTCAATAGAATATTTCTTAACTTTTTAATTTATTAAATTATTATGGGGTTCTTTATTAGATACTTAAGTGAAGTATGAACATCAATTGATTTCCCCTTTAAAGTAACTTTATCTTTATCTTCACCTAATTTTTTAATTTCATTTTAAGAAACTACTAAATACTTATCAAAAAGTATATTATATTTCAAATAATAAACTAATAATATTCTATATATCATCTTTATGTTGATAGGATTTTACTTTTTTCTTTTAGGATGTGCCTTGTTCTCAACATCCACTTCTTACATCAGCCTTACTAAAACCCAATTCATCATTCTTCTATAAAAAAATTAATTTCATCTTAAAATCCCCAACCTTGATTTCTTCAATATAAGATCATAATTTGTTTTCTAAATTTTACTTTCATGATTATACAAGGAAATAAAAAACATAGATTTCATAAATCTTGATTATATCCTTATTTCTTCCTAGGTATAAAGAATGATATTTTAATGAAAGCATCAGGATTTATATTTCTATTCTTATGAAATTTTTCATTTACAATGAATAGGTGATTCCAAATATCAAATTTTAAAAAGTATTCCCTTTATTCTGATAATTTATGAGTAACTAAAAGGGGTACTCCCTAAAATTTAAATTCTAATAGTTCTATAAACCTTTCCAATGGAATTGGAAATTTCAATACAAAAAATAACAACGAAGAATTTCTTAATACCATCTTCCTCTGAAAATTTAGCTAGACCATAAAATTCCCTTACCAAAATAGGGTAGTATAGTTCATAGTCATATGTTTTTGAAGTAATATTTCTCTAACCTTCGAATGTTATAATGTATTTCAACATAGAATCAAATTTTTCTATAAAATCTAAATCAAAAATTATTTCTCATAGAATATTTATAGAAACTATATTATATGAATAATCCATGATTCTAAATGGATTATAGACAAAGATCTTCAGAAGTAGGTCATAAATCTCTAAAAACCCTATAATAGATATGATATTGTTCATAGGGAATACATCCAAAAACATTGAGGTCCACATCCATTTATAAATATGTTTTTGAGAATATTAATTTATATTGTATATTTTTTTATCCAATAGCTCAGGTCAATTCCTACCAAGAAAATGATGTCATAATTATGCTTAATGTTTTAATTGATTTTATAAATTTTTTATTTTTTTAAAATTTTAAAAAAATTAGGTAATACAAAAATATAATAAAAATAAAATAAAATAAAAACATTTTAAAATTATGATAATAATTAAATTTAGATATTTATAAAAATGAAATAATGTTAAATGACTAAAATTATGAAAATATGATATAATTTTATCAATTCATGAAAATATGATGAACCAAAAAAATTATCATCTCAAATTTAGATGTTATCTTTCATTGATGGATTGCTTGATCTTCTTCTTTCGATGATGGTTCCAAAAAATTGACATATATTTTTCTGTAATAAGAGATTTAGAAGTGTTTTGAGTTTAAATGGAAAAAGTAAAACAAATACCCTCGGATTAAATGGAATAAATGTGAATAAATATGAAAAATATAAGGTAATGTATTTACTTAATAAAAGTTATTGTTCAAATTTCCTCATGAATGTCTTCAAGTTTATAAGGGTTTCTTGTTCAACACATAAAATATCTTCCTTGAAAATGAACTTTTGTTTTCTTTGCTTCCTAATTCATATGTATTTATAATGGGTTTTATATTTTTGATACTTTTATTCAAAATATTTTAATCATATTGTGAAAGTGACCATCAACTTCATTAACATGATGATCTTAGAATTAAATTTTATGATCTCTTACATGTCTATAAAAAAGTCACACTTTTTTACTTTTATTTATTCTTCAAAAATTTTATCTTTTTATCTTTATATATTTTTTCTTTTACTATAAGATCAGTACTATGTTTTCAAATATTATATTTTGAATTTTATAAATCTAAAATAATAATTTCATTTTCATTTATTATCTCTATTATCTTACCTCCAAATTTTGGGTAGAAATATTTTCATTTTACGTATTCTTCTTTAAGATTAGTACAAATATTATATAGCTTTTAATGAATTATTTCACATTCTAAAAGGTAATATATCAACTCTTCTATATTTTCAGGAGACATTTCCTCATCTAAACTATTATATTCACAATTTTATTCACTATCTAAATCATAGAAACATTTAGAGACTATGGATATATTTGTAAGTTCTTCATTGGTTAACTTTCTCATCAAACATTTTTCAAAATTTGAACTATTAACATTAAATCCAATGATTTTTTTTGAAGTTATATCTCTCTTTATATGAACTATTTAAAGTAGTTTTACTTTCACTAGAACTCTAGGTATCCATTGATTTTAATATATTCTTATTTTTATTCTTATAATATTTTCTAGACAATTTATTTAATTTATTTTTTAGATCAAGACGTTCAGGTATAATGTGTCCTAATTTTCCACATTCAAAAAATATAGGTTTTGAGGTATTAATTTTCTCCTTCCTTTCCTTTGAATGATTTCTTCTAAATTTTTTCTATTTCAACATTCATCTTTCTAGATTATAAAGTTACCATCAGTAGGATCATTTTCACTATCATAATAAACATTTCTAAAAAAAAAATTTGATGAGCTTATTTTAAAATTTCTAGTATTTTAATTTAATTTAGTTGTAAAAGGTAATCGATTTTACTTCATTTATTTTTCATCATCTCTATTAATGTGATTCTCATAATAGATTAAGTTAATGATTAATTCAACTAGACTTAAATTTTTTATGTGTTTTTTATCATCAATAACTATCCTTTTTTATTCTTTTTTCATAGGTGGGATGTATATAATTTTTTTAAATAACATATTGTCATATGATTATTTTTCTCAAAGATATTTTAAGATATTTATAATTTTAGTAAATATATGGTTAATTTGGGAAACTATTTTTCCAATAATAAAATCAAATTCTTGATAGTATGTTCTATATATATCCATTTTTAATTATAAAACTTATGAAGATTTCAAATGTGTTAATTAAAAATTTTTATATTTTCCACATGAATTTTAGTAAGAATAAATTTAGTTATAAATATTATTTGTATGAAACATATGTGAGTATTTATTAATCTGAAATTTTTTAGAATCTCCTTTTTCTCTTCTCATGAGAAAATATAAACATGTTTTTTCATTGTTTTATGATCTCCACTGAGTATAAGAATGTTTTCAACACCAGTTTTCATAATATATGTTTCCATTCTGTCTTTAGAGTACTCATAGTCATAAACATAAAAAATTATTTTTTGGTTAGGATTTATATTTTAAATTAATCTATAATGAATAAATTCCATCCTTAAAAAATATTTTATACACATATTAGAGAGTACAAAAACCATAATATGAAAATAATATATGGAATATAAGAAATATCAGGTTCATTTTTTAGATATAGAATCCTCTAATGATACCAAATATAGGAACAGAATTAGAAGGTAGGGAAATAATACTACAAGAGAGGGGGTGAATTTTATTTCAAAAATACATATTTTCATCCACCACAATAGTTAAATTTATCATAATTTATAAATTCCAATTGGTCTACAGATAATTGTATTGGAATTATATAATACTGATATACATATAAGATAAAAAAATAGTAATCAGGAAAACTAAAATTAATAATTGATATTTCCATTTTCAGATAAAATATTAAACATTTACAAGATAATTAAAAAGATAATTGGTATTACAAACTTCTGATGAAGTACTTATTATAGTGTAAATTAAGACAAAATTCTATAATATAAACTAAAGTAAAAAAATATAGTTTAGAAAATAGAAACTAAACAAGAATATTATTAACCCCACTTTTAAAGCAAAGTGGAAGGTATATATATAAACTGGATCTATGGTATCCTTAACTTTAGATATATCTATAGGTATTACCTTCATAAAATTCATAATATATACTCTATATTCCTAAACCTGGAATCCCTCAATCTACCAAATTGAAAATTCCCCATATACTACAATCGATGGCTCAATTTTCACTTTCTATTTAACCGGTATCTCAACTTAGCTCTAATTCATAACAGGTATCTTGGTACTTACACTACATAACCATGAGATCATTTATTCTATATCAAAAACAATTAACTCAGTATCCCACTAAAGAAACCAATAGCTCAAAATCATGCTTCTATAACTAGTAGCGTGATGAAACAAATGCAACTAAAATACTAAGATCTTTACAGAACCTCATAGTGTATCTCTTAGCAGAAACACTAAGAAATAAAATCACACTAAAATTAACTTCTATGGTAAAAAATATTGTAAATATTTAAGATGATTGGTAGATTTTAGAATAATCAACACAGTTTCAATTTTCTGATCTATGAGGTGCGAATCTATTTATAATAAATTCTTCAATAGTAGGATTCAAAAAAATATAGGGGTAAATTGCAATTGTGTTTTTAGTATCTCAATGTTTATATTCTAATGGAATTGGATTTCCATATCTAGTAATTTGTTATTTTAGTTCTACTATATTGCTTTATATGAAAACTATATACTTTTGATATTATGGAATTCCTTATATTATCTGGTTTTCATACATCAGTTTCATTTGTATTTTATAAAATCCTAAGTTATCAGTAATTCATTAATTTTTTTATATAACTTGAAAACATATAAGATTTAATAACATTATTATGTTAGATCAATTACTTATATTAAGTGTTTTTTTGTTTTAAAAATAAGTGAAGTTTGGTCAAAGACTCAAAATTTTCAGCTTAAAATATTTTGTGTATCTTTTCAGGGTGCCGCTTCCCTACATATAGATCAATATATTCTACACTTAATATATTTTCAAATTTTATTGGTAAAATTTGATTAGGTTCATCCTTAAGAATTCCCATATGAAACTTATGAACTTCTCATTCACTCTTATGAATTTTTAATTCTGTCTTATGAAGTCAAGGATATTTCAAATTCTCAATAAACATTTCCTTCTAATTTTCTGGGATCCTCATCTACATTTGAAATCTCATATCAACTTCTATGAAAAATACCACTCAAACATCCATAACTTCATTCGTATTATATATTCAATATCCCCATTGTATATCCATTTGATCATCCTTATAAGTTTTTAATTAGTTTATTATATATCAATGGGTACTTAACATTTTATTTTACAATTAAGAAAAATGTAACACTATTCAGATGTTATAGTTTCTTCTAAATATAAGAATCAACATTAATTCATCCTTAATATATCAATAACATTTTATAATATTTCATTCAAAGTTTATGATTACATGAGCATTATATATTCCCTATAACATCCTCGGTTTTCTCTGGGAAAATCTTTTTGTCACAAAACATGAAAATATGGTGTTGCCTATTCTAATGGTTCCACCTTCTAGAGTATGATATTCATATTAACATAATTCTATAAAACTTATAGGAAACATCATTTTATCATTATCTAAACATCATTTAATTTAATTGATAACATTTATTGACAAAAAATAAAATACTTAATCATCACCAACTGATGGAATCATCAACATCCCCTTTGGAGTTATTTTCAATATCAATTTCTTTTTTAAGTCAATGATTTCTTATCCCCATTATTGATAATATATTCCAAAACATTAATTTAAAGGGACACGCTTCTTCATAATCCATATTACCTCATTGTCTTCTAATAAACTGAATGTAAACATTAAATTCCATTATAGAAATAAGTAATCACTTTTCCTAAAGCAATAGATTATGAATCACCCAACTATATGCGTAGATGATCCATGATCTGGGCAGAAAGAAAGGGTGATTAACTTAGACATTAAATATGTCTATAAAATATTCACCAAGTGATAGCACTCAAAAAAACTTCTTTCAAGGGATTTATAAGAATATTTTTTATTCAAAATATTTCCTATATAAATCTCGACAAAAGAATAAAAAATGGTCCACTAAAAAATTAAATATTCTCCTCCTTTAACAAATATTTTTCCATTTATCATCAGATGATAAAATTATATATAACAATCCAGCTACTAATATAATAATTTATTTTCATTCTGGAATTAAAGATTTAAATTCATTATAAATTTATATTGAAATAAGTGGCATTTATAGAAATTATGGAATTTAAACTGATGGAATGGTAACTTGACCTTAGGAATACTAACACAAACATTATGAATAGTAATCTAGGAAATAGAATATTCAACTCACCTATTAAAGTATCAAAAAAAATTATCCATCTTAAAAGTGAAAATATGGTTTATTTATATCATTTAATAAGTAAATAATTTTTTTGAAAATTATAATCTAAGTATTTATATTTTTGTGATTCATAAATATTTAATTGAAATTTTATAATTAATATAATTATTTAAATAAAAATATTTTTTCATAACATTGATTAAAAAATTATTTTTTTGTTTTCCTATTTTATAAGATAATTTAATGACACTTTAATTAAATTTTCAAAGGTTTAAAAAATAAATTATAGTTTTAAAACTCGTATTTTTTGAATAAATTATGATTTTAATTAAAAATTAAATTTATCATATTTAGAAAATTATTTTCATAAAATGGATATTATTTTAGAATTATAAGCATCAAAAAATAGTTAGGGTGATTTTTTGGGATTTTTCTAAAATAGTTAAATTTTTTGTGAATAGTGGAATGCAGTAAATTACGGTATATATACATTATAAGATAAATACATTATTCCTTGAGTCATGAATTATGTAAGAATAATAATCTTGAACTTCCCTTACTTATTTTAATATATTTAGTGATAGCCATCAAACTATTCATAGTATTGATCCAAAATAATAAACTAATGAATAATATAATCAAAAAATATCCCTCTCCTCCACTACCCCTCACCACCTATTCTCCTCACACATAAAAGCCATGTAGATTGTTCAATTTTTTCCCAATTCCCTTGATAAGCCTCTTCCCCAAATCCAAGACCTACTGGTATCACCAAAAGGACAAAACCAAGGGCTTTAAGGAGGTTCTCAAGGATGAGAATGCACAAAGTAAAATCCTCTTTCATTTTCTTTTATTATCTTTTAGATTTCTTGTCATTTATTTTTATCTATTCACCTACCCTTATCCAAGTGGAATTAAAACTCAATTATCTTATATATACTATATTTTATCATATTTTTGTAAAAAATCATGATCAAATTTATTCTCATATCCCTTTTATTCCAGAAATGAGAACACTGTATATGATGTGTCGATTTACCACCATCGTGGATGATACACTTTCATTTTCCATTACTACCTTCAATGATAGTAATAATACAATTATTATGTTTAAATAATATTTTATTATATATATTATAGGTTATATAAGGTAATGTAACCAATATATAAACATGATATTAAACAAAATTATAAAAGTTCATGATGATTGTAAAAACAGCCAAAATAAATTAATCATTTTCATTAATGTTTTATCTAATGATTCATCCCCATATCAAAAAAAATTATATATAGTATCATTTAAAATTTTGGAGTTTTGATTCCATTGAACAAGAAAATCCATAGTGAACCAACCATGGGAACCATGAAATAAATTAACCTCAAACAATGAAAATAAAAATATATATATTATTAATAAATGGGTGTAAAGATGTTATAAGAATATAAAATAAGTATTCATAAATATGACTATGGTTCTCTAATATATTAATAACAAATTTTTAAACCATTATATAGGATGGTTAAACATGTTTTAAGTAATATGAAGTCGATGTAATGGAATTCTTTACCCAATTTCTATTATTTGGGTTAACCTTCTACTTCATTAATTGTGTGGTAATAATATTATTTGTGAAATTAATTTTGATAATATTGTTTTTTTACATGTTTATTTACATTTTATACACTTTTCTATTTTTTTATCGATTTTTACTTCCAATATAAGATCTTTCAAACAGAATTTTCTTTAAAAACCTCGTACTTTTCTATTTTTATAAAATTCAAAATGAATGCTTTTTTGAAAATATTCTTGTTTTATGATTCCGTTATAGTTCTTGGTAAGTGTTTAAGATGAAGTTTTGGACCTGTATATCCCTCCAATTCAATGTATATGTCTATTTGGAGGTTGACCATATGGTTACACCAAGTGTAATTGTGATGTTTACACCATATGGTATCCATGAGGGTAATATCATAAGGTAGCTGTGAGATTTAGATTTTAAGGTAGATGTGATGGTTACAAATCATATGGTATCAAAAATGGTTACAATATTATGTAATTAATTCCCCAATTTACCTTTATGGTATTATATATATTTTTTATGTTTTAAGGAAATTTCATGTTTTCATAAAGTAACTTTATGATCCTTATTGGGTGAAAAGTGTGTCTTTGTGAAACTCATTTCATATGATTATAAATATTCATGGACTATTGGTTTCTCTCCTTTTTATGTCCCCTAATAAGATTTTTGTGCTCATCCCAAGTTTTAAAAAAAATATTAGGGTTAATGATGTGTAAGAGTAAATGTGAATTCAATCAGAATATTGTGAATATTTTTAATGAAAATATTTCATGTTTTATTAAAATATTTTGTATTTTTTAAAGAAATGGAAATTGTTTTAGTAGTACACACTATTTATTCTTGTGAGTTGACCTGTATGAATTATTTCATAATTCTATAAAAATATAAACTAAAAATATATTTGGGAATTTATAAAAGTGGATTCTAAAGTAATTTACTAGATTATGTAATGTTTAATGTTGGGACCTGGTAGTTGGTATTAGAGCATTGTTTAGATAAATTTCAGGGTTATGATGATTTTAATAGAATACAATAAATGATTTCTACCTTATGTTTAATTTTAAATGATATATAATTTGAAGATTACCTTGTTTCTTAATATAGGATATGTCTGTTCATAATGGTTTTTCATAGAAGGAAGAGAGAAGTTGAAGTATAAAGGCACTAAGAGGATGATATCTTTTTGAATTCACAACCTAGAATGGTAGGAATTGTTACTGAATATATTTACATATTAATAGATTTATTGATTCTAGCTATAAATGGCACTGTAATCCATGAAAGTGAACAACCTGAGCTACTATAAAGGAACACTACAGTAGTGGAACATTTTATGAAGTAAATCCCTCCTTTCAATGGATCTTTTGAACTAGTGGTGGTTGAAGGATGGATTAAATCCATAGAAAAGATATTTGATGTCATGGGGTGATCATGCAATCAAAAGGTTAGTCTTTCCATTTATCATTTTAAAGGTTAAGTTGACTAGTGGTGGTCAATGGTCAAAAATATCAGGGATATTGAGGAGATTAATGCCTTGGAATGGGATGAATTTAAAAAACTTTTCTTTGTAAAATATTTTCTTAAGATGGATTGACATAGGATGTAAGAATAAATTTCATGAATTGAAACAAAATTAGGGGGATTTATTTTTCGTGTATGAATAAAAATTAACCTGATTGGAAAGGTATGCTCTAAATCTTATTTTATATATTTATAGTTAAATCAAACATTTTTTCTAAGGATTTAAGCAAATATACCAAAGGGATTTTGAATCTCGTGAGTTAAAAATTTATGAGAAACTTGTTTGATATACTGAGAGGGTATAAAAGGATTTTTCCAATAATCATCTATACCTTAAAAATAAGCAGAAGAAGAGGTACAGATGGAAATTTATGGATAACAGACAATTAAAGAAATCTGAAGCTAAGAAATTTCATTTTCTATTTTGTTGGAAGTATAGTAAAAATCACCCAGGGGAATTATTTAATAAATCCAATAAGTGTTTCTAATGTAGTATTTTTGGACATATTTCCCAATATTATAATGAAAATATCTTAGTAATGGTATGTTTTATATTGATAATAAATCTACAAAGTGATTTAAATGTGGTGAGATGGGGCATTATGCAAATACCTTCCCAAAGAAAGATCTGAATAATAGAAATCATCCATATAATAAGAATAAAGGCATAGAGATATCTTTTTGGACTTCATCTATATATTTTGGGCCATCCAATGAAGTGGTATCAGGTACGTTATTTTTTTACTCATATTTTTCTAATGTTTTGTTTGAAACAGGATTTACACATTCCTTTATTTCTAAGAAATTTTTTGGTAAAATAGAAATTTCACCTCAATAAATGAGAACATAACTTATGGTTATAACACCAAGGGGAAATATTATAGAAAAAAAATTATAATAATATTTATATTATTTCCTGTTGAAATAAATTACCTATAAACCTTATTGTTTTGACCTTAGTGGAGTTTGATGTTATTCTCAGTATTGATTGGATTTAATTTTATCATGCTAAGATTTATTGTAGATAAAAAGAAGTATTTTTCGTAAATATTTTAATTTTGTATATAATAATAAAATCATACCATTGATAACGTGTTAGGAATCTAGGAAACGTTTAATATATGGAAATGAAAGTTACTTTTCTCATATTATTGAAAATAAGGAAACTAGTCAAATAAATTATTTTCTAGTGGTAAATGAATACCTTGATGTTTTTCTTCATGAGTTTCACTATGTTATACCTGATCAAAAAGTTAAATTTATTATTCAATTAGATCCTGGTGTTAAATCAATTTCAAAATCAACTTTTTAAATGGCTCAAGTAAAACTTTTTGAATTTAAATATCAGTTACAAGATTTTCTTGATAAATGTTTCATCTATCCTAGCACTTCACCATGGGGTTCTCCTATTTTATTCATTAAAAATAAAGATGGTTCCATAAGACTTTTCATTGGTTATAGATATTTCAATAATATTACTATTAAGAATAAGTATATGTTTTCTTATATTGATGACTTATTTTATCAACTTCCAAGGATCTTAGTATGTTTCCAAGATTGAATTCAGATCTAAGTACCATTATCTAAAGGTAAAATAGGATGAAATCCTAAAAATATATTTTCTTACAAGATATGATAATTATGAGTTTTTTTGACCCATTTGTTTAAAATATTTCCCAATAATATTCGAGGATCTTATGAATAGAATATTCCTTGAATATTTGGATAAGTTGTTTTTTAATGATATTTTGGTATTTTCAAAAATTTATGAGGACGATAAAAAAACATTTAAGGATTGTCTTACAGACTCTCAAAGAAAAGATATTATATGTAAATTTTAGAAACTATGTTTTTTGGTTGAAATAGATTTATTTTCTTGGGATCATTGTAAATAAGGATGGAATAATAGTTGATCCATCCAAAACAAAAGTGGTAGATGAATAGAAAAGACCAAAAAATATTACAGATATTCTTATTTTTCTTGGATTAGTAGGCTATTACTGACAGTTTGTTAAAAACTTTGTATGGTTATATAGCCTGCTAAATAAGATAACATGAAATGGGTTTAAATTTATTTGGATAGAAGAATGTGATGTTTTTAATGAACTGAAGAATATATTGGTGAATGCTCTAGTTTTGGATATGCCTTCGAGAAATGGATACTTTTTCATCTATAGTGATGATTCTTGGATGGTAGATGGTTGTGTTCTGATGTAGAATGATTAGGTAATTTCTTATGATTCAAGAAAAATTAAATATCATGAATTAAATTATCCCAAACATGATTTGGAATTATTATTTGTGGTTTTCACTTTGAAAATTTGGAGTCATCATTTATACAGAGCCAAATATAAAATATATACTAACCATAAAAGTTTTAAGTATATATTTTTTCATAAGGAATTGAAAATGAGGCATAGAAGATGGCTTGAACTAATAAAAGATTATGGTTTCATGATCAATTAACATCCTAGAAAAGAAAACAAAGTGTTGAATACCTTAAGTCAAAAAAAATTAATCCAAATTATCTATGTTACGTTTGGAACATAACCCCTTGATTAATGATTTGATGAATTTTGGATTGGAATTTGTTGATGCAGGAAGTTCTTATAATTTATTTCATGTGTTAGTATAGTAGTCTCTATCATAAATAATTAATCAAGTGCAAAAGGAATATCATGAGTTACAAAAAAAGGTAGAATTGGTTCAATAAGGTAAGTTTCCAGAATTTAATGTTGACAAATATTGTGTTTTGATATTTTGGAGGAGATTATGTGTGACTTGTGATTCACAGTTTAATAAAGGGTTGTTAAGATATGCTTATAGTCCTCCTTTTTTAGTTAATCATAAAAACACAAATATGTATAGAGACCTTCGAGAGTATTACTAGTGGGATGGAATGAAAAGAGATATTTTATATTTTACAATGAAATTATTGAATTCTCATCTAGTTAATTTAGAGAGAAAATTAACAAAGGGGATTCTTCAACCTTTTCTAATGATATAGTGGAAATGGGAAAATATTTCAATGGA
Organism: Viscum album; assembly: GCA_963277665.1. Classification (NCBI taxonomy): domain Eukaryota; kingdom Viridiplantae; phylum Streptophyta; class Magnoliopsida; order Santalales; family Viscaceae; genus Viscum; species Viscum album. The sequence goes on along the minus strand of OY728150.1, from coordinate 1,446,099,234 downwards.
CTTCATGGTGGTACTACCAAATATTTCTTGAGGTAAAAATTTGATTTAGGTTATTTTTTATCAAATGACTAAATTTGTACATTTCCTTCCTATTATAGATATTATGACTTTAGATTATATTTCTTAACCATACCTCAAATATATTTTTAATTTGCATGGAGTTTCTATTTTCATTGTATCTAATCGTGATCCTAGGTTCACTTAAAACATTTTTAGAGGCCTTCAGAAATCCTTTAACATAGTATTAAATTTCAACACTTATTTTCATCCCCAATCTGATGGATAGACCAAGAAAACAATTCAAACCTTATAGCATATTCTTTGATCTTGTTCAGTGGATTATTAGGGAATTTGGGGTATGCATATTTCTTTAGATGAGTTATTTTATAATAATAGTTTTGATTCTAGTATACATATGGCACCTTCTAAGGCATTATATGGAAATTAGTTTCAAACTATATAATTTTGGGATGAAGTTAAGGAAAGTAATTTTATGGGACCAGAATTATTATAATAAGTGTATGATAAAGATAATATGATCCAGAAACACATGAGGATAGCTCAGAGTAGGTAGAAAATTTATGCAGATAATAGGAGGAAATACTTTTTTTCAGGGTAGGTGATCATGTTTTCCTTAAAATCTATCCTCAGAAAAGTGTTATGTGTTTTGGTAAGAAAGGAAATATAAGACCTTAGTTCATGAAATCTTGGAGAAATTTAGACTAGTCACCTACCGAGCAGCTTTGTCTCTGATTTTATCTTAGGTGTACAATGTTTTTCATGTTTCGATGTTGAGAAAGTATTTTCCATATTCATCTCATGTTTTTACCTCAGAAGTAGTTAATGTAGAAGAGAACCTTTATGATAAAGAGAAACCTATTCATATTCTTGATCATAGTGAGAAAATATTGTATAATAAGGCAATTTTCCAACTTAAGGTTTTGTGGGGAAACCACATGGTTGAAGTAGAAACATGGGAATCTAAAAATTCTATAAGGGAAGTATATCCTCACTTTTCGAATAAGTAAATAAAAATTATGAGGACACAATTTCCTAAAGGTGGGGAGAATTTAATTTCCTAGGTACTTATATAATAATTTATTTTCATTCTAGAATTAAATATTTAAATTCATTATATATTTATAATGAAATAAGTGGAATTTATATAAATTATGGACTTTAAACTAATATAATAGTAACTTGACATTAGGAATAGTAATATGACAATTAGGTATAGAAATCTAGCCAACAGAATAATAACATCACCTAACAAATTATAAATAAAATTTATCTATATTATAAGTTAAAATATTATATAATTATATCATTTAAAAAGTGAAATTGTTTTTCAAAACTATAAATTAAGTATTTTTATTTTTACGAGTCGTAATATTTAATTATAATTTTATAATTAAAATAAGGATTGAAAAAAAATATTTTCATAAAAATATTCAATAATTATTATTTTATTGTCTTATTATTAGAATATAATTTTATGAGACTTTAATTAATTTTTCAAAGTGTTATAAAATCAGTTATAGTTTTAAAACTAGTTTTTTCAAATAAATTTTTATTTTAATTAAAAATTAAATATAGTATATTAAGAAAATTATTTTCATAAAACGGAATACATTTTTGAATTATACATATTTATAAATGGTTGGGGTGAATTTTTGGTATTTTTCTAAAATAGTTGAATTTTTTGTGAATAGTGAAATGCGGTAAATTACAGTATATATACATTATATGAAAAATACACTATTAATTGAGTAATTAATGATTTAAGAATCATAATATATAAAATACATTAATTATTTTAATATATTTAGTGATAATTTACAAACTATTCATATTCTTGAGCCAAAATAATAAACTAATGAATAAAATAAAATAAAAACACCCCTCTCATCCACTACAAATATTACCCCTCGCCACCTATTTTATTCACACCTCAAAGCCTTGTATCTTGTTTAATTTCATCCCAATTCCCTTCCTAATATGATTACACATGTCCAATACCATTTGGCCTCACCAAAATTTGAAAACCAAGAACCTTCAAGAGGTTCTCAAGGTATATATTTCAAGAGGTAAAATACTCTTTCATTTTCTTTTATTTTATTTTCAATTTATTTTCATTTATTTTTCTATATTCAACTGCCCTTTTTCAAGTGGAATTAAAACTCTATTATCTTATATATATTTTAATTCTATCATATTTAAGGAAAAATCATCATGAAAATTATTCACCTCTCCCTTTTATTCTAAAAATTAGTACATCATCCGTGATGTGTCGATTTACTATGAGTGGGGATGATAAACTATCATTTTCCATTACCACCTTCAAGACTGGTCATAAGAAAATTATTATCTTTAAATATGATTTTATTATACATATTATAATTTATTTAAGGTTTTTTAACCAATATATAAACATGATATTATACAAAATTATATAAGTTCATGATGATTGTAAAAACCACCGAAATAAATTAAATCATTTTCATTAATGTTTTATCTAATGATTCATCCTCATGTAAAAAAATGATATATGGTATAATTTAAAATTATGGAAACTTAATAGCACCATTTAATTCCAATTCTGGAATTTTTATTCCATTTAACATGAAAATCCATATTGAACCAACCATGGAAACTATGAAATAAATGCACCTGAAACAAGGAAAATAATAAACAATTATTAATAAATGGGTGTAAATATGTTATAAGAATATCATATAAGTAATTATAAATATAAATATGGTGATTTAATATAATAATAACACTCTATAAACCATTATACACGTGTTTTAATATGTTTGAATTACGGTGAACCCTAGGTAAGGGAATTATTATCCCAATTTCCATTCTTTGGGATAACCTTCTACTTTATTGATTATATGGTACTAATATTATTTATGAACTGAATTTTGAATATATTATGTTGTATCATTTGTATTTATATTTTATACGCGTATTATATTCTTTTTATCTATTCTCACTTCAAATATATGGTATATGTAAGGTACTTTTCAATAAAAAACCTCTTTTAAATTTCTATTTTAAAAAATATTTAAGAAGAATGTTTTTATGAAAGTATTCATGTTTAATGATTATGATTTATTTATTTATAATTGTTTATGATGAATTGTGGGACCTATATCGACCTAAAATTTATAGGGTATATTTATGTTTGAGGTCAACCGTTTGGTTACTCCAAGTGTAAATGTGATGGTTACACCATAAGGTTGCCATGAAAGTCACATTATAAGGTAGTAGTAAGGGTTAAATTGTAATGTAGCAGTGTGGGTTAAAATCAAATGGTAGTCATGAGGGTTAAAATATTATGTAATTAATTCCCCAAGTTACCTTTATGGTATTATATATATTTTCTATGTTTTATGGAAATATCATGTTTTCAGAAAGTAACTATATGATGTTTATTGGGTGAGAAGTATGTCTTTGTGAAAATGATTTCATATGATTATAAGTTTTCAAGGACTAAAAGTTTCTCTCCTTATTTTTATATCCCTTACAGATATTTTTTTGCTCATTCCAGGTTTTAAAAAATCATAGGGTTAATGATGGGTAAGATTAAAGTAGAATCCAAGCTAAATATTGTGAATTTTTTTATGAAAAGATTTCATGTTTTATTAAAATATTTTTTTTGTTTTGTAAGAAATTGATACTGGTTTAGTAGTACCCACTTTGTATTCTTATGGGTTGATATGTATGAATTATTTCATAATTCTCTAAAACTGTAAACTGAAATGATCTTTCGGAATGTTAGAATGTGAATTATAAAATAATTTACTAGATTATGTAATGTTTAAGCGTGGGACTTTATATTATCTCCCCAAATATGGGTTCATTTTTCATATAGGGATAACATGAAAACTTCAATATACCTCGAGGAAAACAAATTATTCATGTTATAAAATTTTCAATATCTCTCATTTCATCATCATCATCATCCAGACTATTTTATTTCAGTTAATTAAATCTACAATAAACTATAACTTCCTCATAAAGTATCTCAATTCATTGATTATACATAATTTATATTTTCACTTAAATTTTCTAATTCTATGGAATCAATAGCTTTAACTATAACCCTTGTAGAGTGGTGAACTACATCATAATGTTTCCCCATAAATTGCATCAACTTAAATATCCCTTTTCATTGAAAATTATCAGAACTTGTCAGGGAATAAGGTGGGTATCCATTTAGAAAAAAAGTATTGAGAAGTGTTTGTCAATATAGAAACTACTTCCACTTTAGGTTTATTTTTCTTTATGTAATTACCCTTTATTTTTTCATCTACTAACTACCTTGTTCTATATACACTTCCCCTTATTACCATCACATTTCACTTTCTATGGGGATTTCTTCTTAACCATTGATATAGAGGAACTAGCAAACTTATTTTTATTTTACTCCAAATTTCTTACTACATATAACTATTTGGGCCAAATTATCAAACAAAACTTTTTAATATATTTAACTTTCTTCTTCTTCTAAGAAACTGTTATAGTACGTGTATCTTCAAAAAAAATCTTTCCTTGATTCACTAAATTCTACTATCTAGATAACCATGTCATGAGATTTTAAGGAGTGTGGATGTTTGACTTACATAATCCATATAGTGAATTTTATTTCTTTATGTTTTTTATATTTACTAACTTCCATACATACTCAAATTATTCATCATTTATGTCTTCCTCTAAACCAATACTCTTTTTTCTTTCTAAGAATGATTCCCATTATTTTTGCATCCTTTTTTCATTAACTAGAGTTTTCATATTATATAAATAACTATCAATGATGTGTTCATTCCTTCAAAAATAGAAGCATCATTTATTTTTCATGATGTATTCCATTAAATTATTATTAGGTACAATCTTCTTTATAACTTCATATTCCTTTTACCCTAAAGATGACTCACTGTTTAACTTCGTTTAATTTTTATTTAAATTTTTCAGTATATTTTCATTGGTTTTAACATTGTTTTTATCAGTGGATGTAGCTTAAAACATACAATTACAAGGACCAATTGTTCTATAACATTCATTAAATATCTTCTGAAAATCAAATCTATTTTAAGTGGATAGATTTTTTATTATTTGTGAGGGTTAGGTGTACTTAGATAAATTTATATTACTTTATACTTTTAACCACCGTACTGTTGGCCTTTTTTTCATCCATACCTTGGAATATTATTTCAATAGTTGACAGCCATGTATTTTAACTTTACACAACACTAAAAGTATCCAAAAAAAACTTGGATTCTTCTATTGTGTTGAAATACTAATGGTAAAAGTACATTTTTTCATTGGGTGTAAAAAAATTATGTCCCTGGTAACTTTTAAGGAATCACATATTCAATAATAACATTATTTAAACTTCAAGTAATTAGCGGGTGTATCTATATTTATCTTCACCCATTTTATTTGGTGAGTAAATTATATCTTACACCATTAAAAATATCATAATTAGTAAAAAATGTATCTTCTAATGATCTTAAATTCTTCTATATACTAAAATGAGTCTTTTAGAATTAAGAATCTTATGTGTAACATTGATACATATAGATATTATTGAATTATTATATTAATATTATTCTTGAGTGAATTCTATGTTTTAAATTATTACTACTATTACAAGACACGTTAATTTAAAATTTTTCTTATGATTTTTAAGACACCTCACTTTATCTTCACATTAAACTTCTAACTTTTATATCTTTTCATCATGAAACCACCTATTTCAAGGTATGAGAAAGTTCTTTTACTCGTTTTTCCTTGATCTCCAATTGATTATTCTTGAAATAAATTATTTCTTTATGATTATCATCTAGTTCATGGAACTTTTCCCTAAAAACTTCTTTAAACATGACTTTCTCACAAAAAAATAATTTTTAATTATTCTTTGATTAAGGAAAATTTTTAATTATGGATTATAATTTATTGATCCTTTCCTTACATGAGTTATGTGTGAGCTTTATATTTCCTGAACATATTTACCAAATATTCCTCCATCTCATTGTATTCTAATTCTATGTTATCCCATGGTAAATGGAATTATGTATCTATAAGTTCAATAGGTACATTCTTCATCTAACCTAAAATTTATAGAGTAATAAATATTAAATTATTTCAAAAAATTCATACTCTTTATAGATTGAACTAAAAATTTATAGAGGATTAATTTTATCAAATTTACCCCCCACATTTTTTATATTTTTATGATAGTGGATCCTCCATTATCTAAACATGACAGAATTTCTTATTTTTCTTCTTGGATTTCTTATTATTCTATATTTTAATTTTTTAGTTAAAACCCTCATGTTAGTATAAATAGATGTAACTTACATTAATATCAATTCTTGTTAAACTTTCTGATCATCCAAATAAGGTAACTCTACAAATTTTAGAAATCTACATTTCATATAATTAAACGAAAAAAACTAAGATAAAACTTTAGATCCAATTAGAGGGAACATTTTTATGATATCTCTTAAAAGTCTATGTAAATCATACAGTCACCTGTATAGTGGGATGAATTCTAGGTGACAAAATTTAACCAATTATGTTTAACTTAAACTATCGTTTCCTTTATTTTGATTTAACCTCTTTCGTCAGTAAGGATGTGTGGATCTTAATTATGATCCCACACCACTTTTTCCCTTATGAAATATAGATAATGTAAATGAAATATTATATAGGGATTTTTAAATAGTTCATCCTCAATGAGGTAAACTTATACCTTTCTACATTTGGTTATTATCTTTATCTATAGATTATCCATTCAAAAAATTGTTATTAATTACAAGTGGTTTTGGACATTTATCATCCTATTCCATCTCACCATATTATACAAATGAGTGTTCACTATATTACACGAGTGAAAAAATACTACATTCTAAAGGTTCTTTATAATGGTTCCTTATAGTTCATAATGTAACTCCATTTCAACATAACATTGACTACTAAATGAACTTACACTATATTAAATATATACATCTACCTTTATCTACTTATAGTAAACTGAATCCTGGTCCTTCAATTAAATAACTTAAATTTTCTAACTTTATAAAACATAATTATTGACATTGGTCTCACTATTCATCTTCTGATACTCTGAATATGGATCTTTATATTTCTAATTCAAAATATAATATTCTAGTATACTCAATACTTTTACCATACAGGTCGTCTTGAACACATTGGTCAGATTCTCCCTCTAAGATTCATTTTCCTTAATTTATAGGGCTCTATAAAATTATTCTTCTCGATGTATTTATCTGAATGAACCTAACTTATTTTATAAACTCGTTCATTTTTTTAATAGTTCCTTAATTTTAAATCTTCAAACTTAATGGTTTCTATAGATTTCTATTTTGAGTCCACAAAATTTAATTCACTAAACATTTCATATTCATATCTTCTACGGAATCTACAAAAACAATGAGTAAAATATCTTCAACTAATCTATAAATCTCATATAGAATCATAAATTAAATCTTCAAGATCATTGAAATTCAATCCTAATATCATCCTAATGTACTCATCATATTTTGGTCAATGAAAATTTATAGAACTCAATCAACACCTTTTGGTTTTGCCTTTACTATTTCACCACTTCAAACTTATGTATTTTATACTCTTTTGAACATACTCTAACATGATTCATGTTCTTTAGTTGGTCTTTATCCATCACATTTTCATTCTATTCAAAATATTTATGGAAAATTCTTCTTTTAAAAACTCAAATCATGGTCATATCACCATAAAAATGTAAATATTCATTTATAATTTGATTACTTTGAATTATTATCTTCTAAAGTTCTCAATACAACTAAATTCATTATCATCCAGTGATTATAAATTTTTTCTTCACTCGAATTTAGATCAGATCATATTTTCCAATCAACCTCATGCTCTAGCTTCTGATTATTTCAACTATCATGCATATGTACTTCCACTTTCCTCCTTCACCTTTACTTCCTCAGTACTCAGATTATTCATTCAATATTATAACACATTGGCCTTATGAAAAAATAAATATATCAACACATATAAATCTTTAAACATTTGGTGCTTCAAAAAATGGTTTATCTTCTAATTAATGACCTTATTCTAATCTCATTAGGTGTCACCTCATCTTCCAAGGCTTTCAATTCTTCCACATATTTAGATAATATTAATTTTGGTGCATTTATAGATATTTAATCCTTATTATTATCTTTTTAAAAATTATTTATCATCAGTATTTCTTCTTCCATATTCTGATCAAATTAAAATTCATTCATCTCAGCATGAATCATATTTGGTCTTATAATACTATGATGATATTCGAGTAAAATAGAAGATTATGAATTTCCAAAATTTAATTCTAACCTTTTTAGTTAGCTTAGGAATATCAAATCACTTAGTAACTTCATATTATATAGATATTTCATCTCATAATATTCAGCAGGTCCTGTGGTGGTTCTTCTTACATAGATATAGCTCTGTCGGCACTACACTTCATGCCTTTTCCAGTTTTTATGGAAAATATTGCTCAAAGGCATCCTTACAAAATCCAATATGACACATATAAACTTCCCATTCACTTTTATGAAATTAAAAATCACTCTTATAGATATGATTACTTTATTAATTCTCAATTAAATTTTTTCTTCCAATTTCCCTAGATTCTCATCTTTATCTAAAAGCACATATAAACTTCTAGATAAACTACCACCTAAGATACATAACGTTATTAGTATCAGATATTCAATCTTCCCATTGGGTCGCCATTAGATCTTATTATAATTTTATTAGTAATTTCATTCTACTTATATGAGAAATTGAAATTTTAATTCAAAATTAAGAACAATTCAACAGTAATTAGATGTTATGGATGCTTCTAGATATATGTATATCTATGAATTATTCCTTTATTCATCAGCAACATTTACTCCTATTTCCTTATTCACGTACAGTGAAATGATAATTATTTATTTTGGATAATTTATTCTTATTTATTTAGTGTCATTTTCTTATCATAGAATATGAATCTACAGTGTTATTACTTCTGATGTTTCCACCTTTTAGAGTATAAACTTCCGATGTACTTACTTTGGGAAGACCTATTAGAAACATAAATTTGTATTTATATGAATGAAAAATATTGAAATAAATAAAATACTTTATATTTACCATACGATGGGATATTCAAGTTGAAAATAATAAATAAAAACCTTATAAAATTGGTTAAGGTGGAAACCCTTGACAATATGGTAAGGATCACCCCAACTTGTGCCTGAGTCTTGTGTAACGCCATAGAGGGGGTGGGGAAAATTCTATGCCATGTTGTTTCTTGCATCAGTGTGCATAACTAAAGATTCACTCATGTTTCATGGCCTATCATTCACCACTCTATTCACTAACAATTTTATTGACCATACACACCCCATGGGGTCAACATCATGCCTCTTGAAAATTGAATCCATCGTGAGTTGACACCAAGAATCATTTCTATGTATTTCCACCAAGATGTGATACTAGAACATGTATGGTGGAAAAATATAAAAAAATATGTGGATCAATGAAATTTAAACATGTGATCAAACACATAATTTCCCTCTCAACCCCATCATGATTATATCACTCGACCAAGCATCACACCTAACATTGGTTGATGCCACACATCCAATCAGTGATCTCAAAAAAACCCACATAATTTGTATTATCTCTTAGACTCAGTACCTAAAGCACCACCAACAAGTAGGAAGCCACATTAAATATGATGAAAAAGATGAATGGATTAGAGTAGAGTCACTACAATAAAGGCCATTATGACCATCACCGATGACGAGATTGATGTTTATTAATGGAATAAGGCCACCACTAACCAGGATAGGGTAAATATAATTAAGGAATCCAATTTTTTATTCCCAACACAAAAGTGAAAACCAACCAAAGTAGAACATCCACTATGGGGGAATAATTCATCAGGAAGGATTTATTAGGTCTTATAATCTAAAGACTAAAAAAACAAATGAGCATCCAAAGAATGAAACATGAAACACATCCAGAGTAAGTAAAAATGGGGAAGGGGTATAGTAGAACTAATCAAAGAAACATTACACACACCAGATTCCTATTTTCAAAATTGTAAATAAGGACACTCCCAAATTTTATGTGTTTAATATAAGAGAAATTAATTTTTGAATTGGAGAAATTAATTTTTTCAACAATGAATTTGGACATAACTAACAATGATGGTGTACAGATTCAAGGAACTAACCCTTCCCCAAAAATTATTTTTTATTTTATAAATGAAGAATTTTTTATGATTTATTGCAATATATATCCTTCCAACATTTTATTAAAATGATGAAATAAATTTTTTTGAGTCTGTAGCATTTTTCCCTCTTGCAATCACTGATAGTGATATATGATATTTTATTATTATTATTTTATCTGAAAATATACCCATTAGTGGTACAATATTATTTTAAGGTTATTCTATTAAACATACATAGAAAATGGGGATAGTCAAACTTTGATTTCAAAATTAATGATGGATAGTTATGATAATTAGTTTATTCAAATTCAATCACTCTTTAGAACTAAAGATATCATTGACATGGTAGATCATGGAGACACTGAGTAAGAATATAAGATAGTGAAAGCTGCACATCCATATGTTCAAAAGGAACCCCTTTAGGAAGAATGGAAGAGTGACTACAAGGCCAAATCCATCATCTATCAAGGACTTGATAAATCCATGTTTGAGATAATATCTTCATCAAAAACATCAATGGTGATATGGTCAAACCTTCTCAAATAATTCAAAGGATTTGAAAAAGTGAATTGGATGTAACATCAATCTCTACAAGGTGACTTTGAATCACTTTATATGAAATAGTCTAAAAACATTTCTGAGTATCATACTCATGTAATGGTAGTTGTGAATAACCTATGAATAAATAGAGAAAATAATGACAATATGTAGGTATATGAGAAAATTATCTGATCATTAGGTGTAAATTTTGATTAAATAGTCATTTCCTTTGAAGAAACTAAAGAGCTACAAATAATTTCTATCAAAGAACTCATAGGGTCTCTATAGGCCCATGAATTGAAGGTGGATCGTAGAAGTAATACATATTGAGTGGATCAAGATCTACAATCTATTTTTTTCTCTCAATAACTCTGAAATAGTGTAAGTGGGGATATTTAGAAGAGATCAAGCCAAAGAATTTTATGGATAAGAAAATAACACAAAAAAGTGCAGGACGACATGGAAGAAGTCCAAATGTAGGGGGTCATGGATATAAAATTTTACTCCATGAGTATGAGGACAATAAAGGAGGTGATTCAACAATCATTATCAAGCAAAAAAAATAAACATTAAATGATAGAATTATCACACATATAGACATTAAAATAATGAATATTAGAGTAATAAATCCATGGATAATGTCACCCTGGAGGAAAATATTTTTTAGAGCAGAGGAGGTTACTAAATAAGCACTTATTTTTATGGTAAGAACATCAAATAAATCATGGTATGTGGTATATTAACCTTAGATCTAGAAATCACGTGAAAACCAATAAGAACTTGTTAATGAATCTAAATGGGATGGTTTAAGTAGATATTTAATTTGGATATATCTCAATAATATATATCCAAGGAAGGGGAAATATTCTATTCAAGAAAAGAGAACTAAATCATGCATTCATATATAATGTCTACTATATACTTGACATGATAAACAATATCTTAAGTCTTGGGAAATTGGTTGGAAAATAATTTCACATAATCCATGAAAATTAAAAAATATAAATTATTAATGGAAGAACAAGGATATTTACAAAAGTTCCCATGAAAAATAACCACATGTCTCTACTTATGATCCACCCTGATATACCTTAATGTTTGATGGTGGTACTAGATGATAATGAATGACTATGGAATCTCATGTTTAAAAATTTAAACATTAAAATTTTAAGATTATTAGGAATAATTAATATGGTTAATGGGATTACTATCATTATAAATCAAAATAAAATATGTGAAAGTTTTGTTCTAAGTAAGAAACAAAGAAATATATCTTCAAAGAAATAAAATTGGACAGTTTTTGTGCCACTTGAGTTAGTCCACAATGTTCTGTTTAGTCCATTGAATCAAAAATTTAAAGCAATATTATAGTGCTTTATAATATTTATTAATTATTATAATCATAAAATGTGTATATAATTTTATAATATTACATCAGAAATGTTTTAAATCATAAAATAATTTAAGGCACTAGTGGAAAGTCAAATAAACAATCATATAAAAAATTTATGATCTTTTCAAGGTGGGGAGTACACCTATTATGTTTTTAAGTATAAATCAAGACACATGAAATTAAAAACCATTTGACATAATCTTACACACATAAACTCAATTGAGTATCTAAAATAAAAAATTAAACCATTCTCAATGTGGAAATAATCATGTTGAATGAAAAATGATTTCCCATGATATTTTTGGTTGAATCTGATCTTTTTTCAATGTATCTACTCAATAGATTACCAAAAAAAATTAATCATAGATGCTTCATAAAGCATAGATTACTCACAACACCAATTTAAGTAATCTTAGAGTTTCTTGTTCAATTTCCAATGTCAGGATCTTGAAGTCCAAACGAATAAAGCTAGAAGAAAAAGGAATGAAGTGTGTCCTTATGGGATATAGAGATTGAGCAATGGAATATTTATTTTTTAATCCCATCACTGAGAAGATTATATTTAGTATAGATATTATATTTGAACAAAATTGATTATGGAAATGGATTCAAGATAATGATATAAGAATGGTTCAAATAACATTAAAAGAAGAAAATGATGAAGAAATACTAATGGATGAATAAGTATTTGAAGAACCAATAATTCCATCACCACATACTTTTACTTTATAAGGTATTGAAAAATAACTTTCTCGTTTATGACCTAAAAATATTCAAATTATTATAGAAATATATAAAATCACAAAACCAGTGGAGAAGTATGTAAAATTATATCTTAGAGACTTCTGACACAGTTAGCTTTGAGGGATCCAAATTTGTTAAAAGATAGAGGAAATAAATTAAATAAGAAATTCATTCCATAGATAATAGCACGACATGGGACTTAACATAGGGTGAAAAACAATGGATATGAAGTGGATGTTCAAAAACAAGAATAACGCTCAATTAGAAGTAAAAAAATACAAAGAAAAACTCATCACTAAAGGCAACAATAGAAAGAAAGGAATTAACTATAGTGAATTATTTTATCCTATTTCAAGGATAGAGATGATCATATTATTGATCTCAATAGCTTCCTAACACAAATGGAAGATCCATCAACTAGATGTGAATTCAATATTTAAAAATTATTTTTTTGGAAGAGTTGATCTATATTGATCAAGAACCTATATACATAAATAAAGGAATAGAAGGAAAGGTTTACATGTTAAATAAGGTTCTCTGTGGACTAAAAAATCACCACGTGTATGAAACACTATGATTGATGATTTATTTCAATCCAAAGGATTCCAAAAGTGTAAAAATGAACACTCACTTTCTTTAGAGGAGGAGGATGATGGAAACATATTTTTTGCTTGATTATGTGTTGATGGTATTATTTTCCCATGAAATAATCCATGTATGTTCTCATATTTTAAGCAAATCATGTTCAGGGAGTTTTTGATGACTGATATTAGAGAGATAGATCACTTCCTCAGTGTAGAAGTTATTCAAAGTGATAGTGTAATATTTATATCTTAAGAAAATTAATCCATACCAATTTTATATAATTTCAACATAGAAATTTGAAATTCTATTACAACACTAGTCAAAGAATGATTGGAATTATAAATAAATGATATTGGATATATGTATCCTACCTACTTCAAAATTTTGGTTCAAAGATTAAGTAATATGACACGCACCAATCTAGATATTCTCTATAGGGTGGTACTTTTCAGCAGATATATAGAGATTCTAGGACTAACACATTTAAATTATTCCAAAATAAGTCAAAGGTATATTAAAGGTAATATCAAAGAAGTTATGTTCAATATACATAGTAAATATTTCAAGCTTGTTAGATATTTAGATAGAGACTACAGAAGTTACCATGATGAAAGAAAGAGTGAAACTAGATTCAGGTTATTTTTTGGTGACACATAATTTATGTGGTTTTACAAGAAATATTACTTTATGAAATTATTATCATGTGAATCTGAGTGTGTTTCTACCAAATTAGCTATGTTCCATAGCATAAGGATTAGAAATGTTCTACAGAATTTGTTTTATACACAAGAAGAAATGATTGAGATCTTTATTGAAATTTGTTTAAAAAACTTCTTTGGTAAAGATTCTATTTTTTCATGAAATATGTATACACATTGATGTGAGGTGTCATTTATTTGAGTTCATGTGATGAATAAATAATTAAAACTTGTCTAATATAGAAAAAATGAATAATTTGTGGATATTTTCATGAAATAATTAAAGCATGATGTATTTTTTAAATTAAAACAAATGATTAGGATGCAGGGAAAACAAGTTTAATTGGGGTTATTTGAAAAAAATATTGTTTTTAAAAGGGGACATCAACAACATTGATTTTTTCATGGTGTGGGTCCACTCATAAATTTAGGGAGTTTATTATGGGGGAAATTAATTTTTTGACCTGATAAATTAATTTTTTCAATAATGAATTTCGGAACAGATAATAATGAATGTGTAAAAATTCAATGAACCAACCATTCCACAAAAATTATTTTTTCTTATATAAATTAAAAATATTTTATCATGTATATCAACTTTTATTCTTACAAAAATTTATTAAAGATAAAAAATAAAATCATTTTATTCCGATGCATTTTTTTCCTCCTATAATCACCACTAGTGATAAAGGTTATTTTATTATTATTATTTTCATATTTACCCTATAGGAAAACCCAAATATGATATTGGGTAGGCTAGGGGTTCTTATCACCAAGATGAAAAAGGTGAAGGAGTGCCAGCCACTAGACCTTAAAATAGATAGCATCAAGGAATGGGTTATGGTCACCCACTATGAAGTGGTGAGGTTAAGTCATTAGAGAACTTTTATATATAGTAACAAGATTATTCTAGGACTAAGATAGTTATCATGAAAAAGAACATAATAAATATGGCATCCTAGTGACCATATTATGAATCCCACTGAGCTCAGACAAATAGAGTTCAATTTTACATAAAAACTTGTGCATGGAGGTGCCATAGATTCTTAGTAATGGGATTCTAAATATTAATTAGTGATAATAAGGGAGCCAAGTAAATTAGGGATGATCACCAAATGGTGATGAAGGGAACGATGCATTATGGTCGTGAGAATGATTCAAAAGGAATCTCTAGAGGATTCATGTGAGAGAGTGATTTTGTTTCAATGGGAATGTAGTATCATTATCTTAATTAAACAAAACGCACTATAAAATTACTTTCACAATAATTGATATAACTATTGGTACAAAACATGTAAAAATATAAGGAATCGTTATAATCTTGAACTCTATAGGATCATTCTCTAAAAATAATGAAAAAAATTTAATAAACATTGTTATTATGAAGAGAATTTTAAGAAATGGAATACATAAAATAATAATTACCCAACAAGACTGCTATAATAGTAATGTTATCTTCATACATACAAGTTTATGATGAAATACATAAAATTATTTTCTAATAATAAGATTATTAATTATTAATAATTTATATTAATTAACTAATAATAATGTAACTATATAATTTTATATTAGAAAGTAGTTTTTAAATTTTTGAAACTATATGCATGAATTAGAAATAATCTATGAATTTTAATTAATTATTAAGTTTTAATAGATATAAATTTTCATTCCAAATAAGGGATTCAAATTTAGAATAAGCATGTTGAAATTAGATAACAGTGATTTTTTTGAGAGTTTTCAGTGATAGTCAAATTTTTGATGAATTGAAAAAATACAATATGTGTATATGATAATAATTGTGACTCAATTATTATTTAAAAATTATTTAATAAATAATATTATATATTACTAAATACAAAATATGTTCATTTATTAAATAATTATAACTGGTAGGGTAATGTAAAAAATGAAAAGAAAACAACCCACACACACAACTAGGGAGGCTCAAACATGAGTCCTCCCCCACACCACCATAAGGAAAAAATGACTAAACTTTATCCTGTGGTGTTAATTAAATAAAATATTTTCTCTTAATATAATAAAATTAATTTTTCAAACCTATTAAAATGCTTCCAAATCCTAAAATATATTTATGATTTTAAAAACAATTCCTTATGAATGAAAATATTTTTTACATCCAAAATGATATAATTTTAATTACATCACTTATTACACATGTAAATGTTAAAACCCATTTATCAAATGTTAAATACCATGGTTTAAAACCATTATAATCCCAATTTTTATCTATTTTTCAACCACCTAAGAATCAAGACCTATGTTTAAAAATTAATTAACCAGTCCCCTTATTTACTATAAATACACATCCATACTCTCCTTTTTATCTACTACAACACCATTTAAAAAAAATCTACCAATTTAACTCTCAATGATATTTGATAGGAGACTTGGCTAGATAAGGGTTTCAAACTTTATCTTCAGTTCTCTAAAGAAAGTTAATCCTGATAGATTTCATAAAATACTTAGTGAGGTAATTATTCCCAAATCATTATATAAATTTCTATTTTTTGAGCCTTGGATCATAAGGATATAAGGGGATCATCCTCCAACTTTGGGAAGGAACAATTCAAGGTAAGGTTTTCTATAACTTTATATTCATTTATCTTTAAAAATCCCTTTTAATTCACTTAAATTTTTCATATATAATCATTGTATGTTTTGTTTTTAAAAATAAATTATTGTATTATAAATAATAAATTAACATTTCCCATTAGTATACCACCCGCATAATTCATTATTATATTTCTGTATCATAAAATTCATTTTTCTAAGAGGAATTTTTCTATCATTGCTTTGGTATCTGTCTAATTCATCCATTAACTAATTCCCATTAATAGTCATATATGATTAATGTATCCCAATATATATCATCAAGGATAATTTACTTTTAAATTTTAATATTCAATAAAACCTACTATATTGATGGATATTTACCAAGAAATCAATTTAATTCATTTAATTTGGGAAGCATTAACAACTTTTATTCACATTACTTATATATATACAGGTATTGATTACTATGAAATGTGTATTTAAGTGGTTCCTTTTGAAACATTATGGTATTTATTAATTAAAAACTCTCTCATTTGATTGGCTTGTAATTAGTTCATGGGATTTGCAAGCACAGGCTACTGTGGGTTGCTTGATAGGAAGAGTATCATGATTCGCTTTGCTTCGGAAGAGGATCTGATAAAATCTTGGGCTTTCGCTCCACATAGCTGCAATGGGTCCCAATTTTTTCTTTTCAGGTGGACTTATGAGTTTCAAAAGATGCGTGAATCTCCCTCGATTCTGATTTGAGTGAGCTTTCCTAACCTTCCTTTTCATTTTTAGAATCATTCAATCTTTAGGATGCTAGGGAACCTAGTTAGTAGGTTCTTCTGTGCTGACATCCAAACTCAAGTGCTTTGTCATCCAATTAATCATTGTGCTTGTCTGGAAATTGATTCTTCAATAACCCCTATTGATTTTGTTTGGATAATAGTAGGAGAAGAGTTTAGATATAAACAATAGTTTGTTTATGAATCTTGGGTGGATTTTTGCTCATTTTGTGTGAGAATGGGTCACTCATCGGATGTTTGCAGGCCAGGTTCTAGACAGTTTGAGATGCATGGTGATATGGATATTAAAAGTGGCAGCATGGATCCTGCGTCCATTAGAGGCACCACTGGACAGGCACATGTGGAAGCAGAGAACATAGAAAGGTTAGTTCAAAAGGACTATCAGGATGGAAACCCTTTGGTTAGTGTCATTTTTAGATGGTTGAGGAAGGACCTAGAGGATCCTCAGCCTAGTGTGAATGACTGTGTGGATTATATCTGTGCTCTGGATCCTTTACCTATGGAGTATTAAATTAGTGCGAATGATAGTGGTCTCAACCTAAAAGTGGGTGCAATAAAATAGAAGTATGGAAATACTAAGGTCATTAAGGCTACTTCATATGTCGTGGTTATGCTTACTGGTTTAGATTGATCTGAAAAAGAGAATCCTCTTAAGATTGAGGCTTTGAATAGATCATGCCCGAGGAGCGGGTCCCCATCCATTATGCTGGGTAACCGCTTTGAGAGATTGGAGATTGAAGGACCTAGTCAGGAGGATGATTTTTCCAGGGAGGAATCTGATAGTGAGTCATCTGGTCAGTTTTCTGAAGTCAGTGATCCAGAATTCTAAGATAAATAACCCAACCGTCAGAGGAAGTGGAAGGGGAGGAAAGGTAGTGAGAAAGGCAGAAAGGACTACTCGTATTTACCTCTACCTTGGAGACTCGATCTGTTAAAAATAGAAAGAAAAGGTGAAGGGATGTGTTACAAACCCTGCTAGAATTTTTAATTGTTTGGAGGGGAATTGCGGGGCAGCCTTCTTTAGGGGTGACCTATATGGGATATTCCATTGGAGTTGCTCCTGCATTCTGGAGAATTTATGGAAGCAGAATTCCTCATGATTAAGGCCTCCATAGATAATGCTGAAAAGATTATGGGAATGCCTATCTGGGTGCATAATAATAGTGAGTAGAGTGCTTGAATATAAAATCAGAACCTGATTTTAATTAGAGGCTTTGATGAATAGAAAATCACACATGAAGAGTACATACAAGTGTGGGATATGATGGCTTCCCACTTTGAAGACCTACTAAATGATTCTCTAGAAACACTGGTAACTTATATTTCTTAGAAACTATTTAGGGATAATAATTATAATAGGTTCAAGTTTCATTTTAACACCTATATTTATTCCTTTAGTGGTTGTCCTGAATGAACTTGGGGTTTCTCACTTTTTCCAAAAAAGTGTCTTTGGTGATAATAAAAAAATTAACTTTCAGTGATTGGGGGGCTGGAATTATATATCCCTAGATGCATAAATGGGTCTTATGTGACAACCTAGTTTGGGGTATTGGGTGTACGGTTTCCCTATTATAAATTATTTCTTAGCACTAGGTCTGGAAAATATAGTTATTATATCTTGATAAAGGCCTTAATTCTATGATTAAAATGTACAATATTATTCATTTTATACCCATTAATTCTTTTATTTTTATTATATTAATTATTATAATATAATACCTATTACTAAATATCTAAACTCACCCATTTTTTTCGTTTTCTATATAAAACCAAGAAGAGTACTATGAATGATCTAAGGATATGCTTGGAATAATAATAATGTTTAACTAGATTTTAATGATATACATTATGTGTTCAAATGTAAAATAAATATCATGAATGAATCTAGTTTCTATAGACTATTATACTATAAAAACATGTGTAATATTTTCTCTTATATTTTGACCCAAATTAATAAAATAAAACTATGGATCCAGGTTACTAGAGTCAGGGTGTTACACCCTCTCGCATAAGGTCAACACCTAAGAACACTTAGTGGCCAGACATACTTAGGTGAGTATAACCCATTTTATCATAAGAAATTTTATCCAAGTTAATAAGACCTTTACATTTCACATACACCCTTTCTATACTGAAACACTATTGTTAAAATAATATATAAGAACCAATAACAAATCATTTCTTTAGTTGGATAACATTCAAGGATAAACAGGACCCTATTTCACCTCTTGTATGTAATCTCCATCACACACAATAATTATTATACCTCATGAACTTACTTTATACAAGGAATAAAACTTAACCAAACTAATTAACTAATTAGAACTCACCCTCTTGATTTAATGTTAAGAACTTCTCAATTAAACCTTATATGGATTTACATGACTCATCTCTAGACTGGGTGCCTATTGTGGGTTCTAACTACCTTAATAGTCAAATATTTCATTTTGGCATACCTAATGTATAGAACTAAAATAACTATTCCAAAAAAATCATTTATAATACAGTTCTAAGGGGATTTTAGCAACCTCACATGGCACCCAATCAGAAACAATCAAATTTGGAGTCATACACAACACCAATTATAGCTCATCATCACACCATCCATGAAATAAGAAATAAATTGAGGTAAAATTAAATATACCACCTACCATATGTTATTTAATGTATGATTATCCATAATCTATGGTTAATTCTCTATTAAATTCTTAATATTAGGGAAATTGGGGTAAAACCCCAAAATTAGGGATTTTAGGGTGAAACATAGAAGAACAAAAAATAGTGAGTGAGATAGGAGGGATAGAGAAGGGGTGAGAGGGATTAGATACACCTATAGGATATTATTACTTCAAATATATATACAATTAGATAGAAGTTAAATAATATATAAGAGAAAAAATAATTAATGAGTAATGAAGAAAAATAGCTTAGCTCCCTAGGTGTCTACTAAAATTAGATTTAGGGATGGAGAGTATAGGATTTAATTTTAAAACTAGCATAAAATTTAATTAAAATTAAAAAATAATTAGGGTTTATCAGGTACACAATAACCCTCTTCCGGTTACCCAATATTCCATAAGGGACTACCCCCTACCTGGGTCACTCACCATGTTCTCAGTGAGCCTACACCATGTACACTAGGTCATATGTTGATTTTTAATACATTTAATAACCCATTTGATCCTTACTTGGACATGAAATTAGTATATAAAACCTCTAAGAATATATAAAATGTTTCCCAAATCCATCATTTAGATTAAAAAAAATCAATCTAAATCACAAAATTAAAAATAACCCAAGATTTAAATCAATCGATGATTCATTTTTATATGATTCCACCTACAAAATAACACATATCATTTCATTACATATGATTTATAAATCTTAAAAAATGTGGATATTTGTTCTTAAATTAAAAAATAAATAGACCCTGAAAACATTATTGGATATAATATTGAGTAATTAAATTCACATGCTCTTACATTTTCTAGTTGATTAAAAAAATATTAAAGAGATATTGAAACATAAGGATTTAATTTCTACTATTTAAGATGATTTAAATCTGATTGATAAAAATACACTTGAGAATTGTTGACATGTATTTAATGAAAAAATTTAATTGGGAAAAATTGAGTTCTTTGTAATAAATACAATGATAAAAGATAAGTATAATGGAATAAATTTTATCTTGTTTGTAAGGGATACTCTTAAATTTAGGGTATTGACTTTAATGATACATTTAATCTAGTCACATGGCTTGAAAAAAAATATTTTTCGTTATTTATGTTCTCAATGAAAGTATAATGTTTCAAAAATATATGTGAAGTTATAATTACTTATTAGAGATCTTGATCATGATGTGTATGTAGAATAACTGAAGCGGTTTATTCATGACAGTGATGGTTCTCATGAGTGTAAAATTAATAATGTAGTTTATGGGATCAAAAAACTTCTTAATCATGGTATTCTATGTTGTACATAAGATTGGGGAGAATTTATTTTAGAATAGGTAGGGTGGATATAAATTTTTATATCCATTAATAAAACAGTGACTTATTTATTATTATTTTGTATATTAATTATATAATACTTATTAGGAATGAAGTAATGATTTATGAATATTTTTTAGCCAAAATGAAATTTTAATTTTAAATCTTAATGAAAGGTGAGAAAATATTATTTTTGGTATTTCAAGTGGTTAATATAGTTTATTGAATTTTATTTTTACAATAAAAACACACGTAATTAGTTACTAAAAATATTTGGTTTGGAGGATTCAAGAGAGGTATCTACTCCTATTGTACCAGTCACTAAATTGTCCTCAGATGGAGATTCAGAAAGTGTAAATAAAAGATTTTTTTGAAGGTTTATTTGGAGTATACTTTATTTGATAGAATCAAGATAAATATTTTTTTTACATTACAATTTATGCTTGATTCAAAACTACCAGAATGTGATAGATCATATGGAAGTAAAAAAAATATTGACTAAGTCAAAGGAACACTTGATTTTGTCTTGAGGTGTAAAAAATTAAAATTAACATAGATTTATTATTTTCTTCTTATTTATTGGTTAAATGGAATGGGATATTGAAATTATACTTCTGGAAGAGTTCTATTTTATAGGAATATGCATATATCATCACTCCATGAAGAAAAATTTTGAAACTTAATAAAAAAATAAGATAACTATGTTGTATCATAACAATCCAAAAATAGAATGATGTGGATAAAGTCTAAACCTAAAAAATAATGCTGAAATTCATATATTTATAGATGAATTCATTTTAAAAAAAAGTTAAATCAATTTATTAAAGAATCAAGTATGAAATTTTAGGTCAAAACATATTGATAATAAGTTTCATTTCATTAAAGAGAAAGTGGAAGGTGGTAATATTAAATTGAATTTTTTTTAAAAAGTATCATGTTTCGTATATATTAACAAATCCCTTGTTTAAGAATATATTCCAACACATGAGAGTGTAATTTTGAAATTATTATCTCAAAAAATAGTAGTGATTTTATTGATTTATTCTACTATATTCATTTATATGTGTTTTTTGACCAAAGGATAAGAATATATTGGGGTTTTTATAGTAAAATTGATGGATTACAAATCACTAAATCTAAAGAAAAGGGTGAGAATATATAATGGAGAAGTTTCCTTTTAGTGGGAGACACGAGGTTTGATTAATTTTTAATGTTATGAAAAGAGATACAATGTATGTTTCAAGCATATTTCTATAAAATACATGGGAAGATTTTAAAGATCCATTATGAATTGAATTGACAAATGGATAGTTATAAAGGCCTCAATTAATACATAGTCAATATAATATTAATCCTTACACTGGGAGTTGGAGTACTCTAAAAACATTTCTCAATCTGAATATGTTTTTTTAATAAAAATATCAACTCATTAGTATACTATGGATAGTTACTTGAGTATATTAATTCATGAATTTTGATATTTTTTTCATGTTTTATTTATTTTCAACCTGATCATGGATGTTTTATTGATTAATTATACTTGTTTAATATAGAAAAAATATAATTATTAGCAGTTTTAAAAATTATTCCATAATTGGGTGTTAGTTTCACCACAATGGATTAATATAAGGATATGATTTTAATTTATGGGAATATAATACAACAATTAATGTGGTCTACATAATAGTAATTCCATGAGGTATTATGGTTTCACTCTTATATAGGTATTAGGCTATAATGCACAAGTCATTACTTGAGTAGGTTGAAGGATAAAATATGGGTACACTATATGATGTTACTGAGAATGATTTATAATATATTTATGAAATTTACATCATAGTTAATTATACTATGTTGTAATGTTCATGGAAATGAATTTTTGTGTCACTAAAGGAATGTTTTGTTGATGAGTCATACTGAAATATTTATTTGTGAACCCATAATTAGTTTTTGAGATTTGATTATGAATTGAGGCTCTAAAATATTTATCTATGATGAAATTTATTAAGTTGTAA
This sequence comes from Viscum album, assembly GCA_963277665.1. Lineage (NCBI taxonomy): Eukaryota > Viridiplantae > Streptophyta > Magnoliopsida > Santalales > Viscaceae > Viscum > Viscum album. Next base: position 1,446,075,614 of record OY728150.1, on the reverse strand, counting down.
ATTTTTAACAATATATGTGGATATTATAGATCTTATTAAATATATTTATAATTTTTAAAAAATATTTGATCTTAAATTTTAAAATATGATTTTAAAAGATAATTACATTAAAATTTATACCATTATAACTTGATTTTTAGCCACTATAAAAATGGTGTTTCACTTACAGAATTGTGAAAAGAATTTTAGAGAACACGTAAAACACTCTAGTGAGTATTTTAATATTATTTTGGTAATGGTTTGAGAGAAGAACAAAGGTGTATACTTGGTCTATCATTAGTGGGTTTTAGGTAAGGCAAAAGAATATCAATGAATATTTTTTAATCTATTTGGAAATCTTATTACTTTGTATTGAATCTTTTACGCTTATAGGAGTCCAAGACCACCTTCATGCTCCAAATTAAAAGATTTTTGTTGATAAAAATATATATATATTTGAAATGTAATCACAACTGCAATTGAAACAAGGATTATCCACTTGATAAAAAATGTTAGTAGACCATGTAAAAATCATATGTTTTATCAGATGTTCTTATACTCCCTCCCTCCCTCCCTATATCTCTATATATTTATCTCCCATACACATAATTTGTATGGTTATTTTGATGTCATATGATTTAATCATCATTAGGGAACTTTTGATATTTGAAGGAAAGCTTATTTTTGGGTTTCACTATTTCACCTCATTCCCCCCTCTCAGTGCTTCTCTCATTTATTTCCAAAGGTACTTTACTCTAATAAAAATCCTCCACTATCAATGAATTTTTCATTTGATTTGATTTATTAGTGATCTTAATTTTCTTTACATTAAATATCAGCAATTTATAAATTTTAAATGAAATTTAAAATATATTCAACAACTTTTTTTATGAAAATCAATGAGTTTTCTTAATAATGATAAGCTTCCATAATTCCAAACCCCGCTAGAATGAATTTGATTACTATGATTTAACTTAGTGTCCTTACAGCTAGATGAATTATATAATTTACAACATTTGAGTTGTAAATTATCTTTTCTAAATTATATAAAATTTTTCGGACATGCATCGAAGATTTCATATTTGAAACATAAGTTCTTCATCATCTCTTTGGTATATAGTCGTATAAGTAAATAATATTTTCTCGAATAAGGAATACCTCATGTAATAATACAATATAATAGTCAATGGTGTATCATTCTGCTAACTCAACTCCATAAAATGTAATATTTCCTTGATAAATTAATTTTTTATAGATGTAAATCCAAACTATAATTCATTGTGTGAATTTTCATGAATTTTAAAGAAAATAAATACTTATATATTTATACCTGAGTAGGGATTTTTCACCCCAATGTCATTTATTTCTATATTATAACACTTAAAAGAAATAATTAATATAATATTATTTCATATTATATTTTTTATATCAACTATTTTGGTATCAATGTTTACTTAAAAACTTTCTACTTGGAAACAAACCACATACTCTTCACAAGAAAAGTGTAATTCATGTAATTTTTTAAAAAATATTTAGCAATAATTCTTTTCTTAGATTATACTATTTGAAATGATATAGGTTTTAATATCTTATACAAGATCAATTGATATAATCACTTTAAAAAATTTGGTGAAAGTTGTAACCAGCTTAATCCCATCAAAATATTCTCAAGAATATATTTTATATATATCAATTCAGATATTATCCATATCTTTATTTTTATATTAAAAATTTATTGAAATATTGTAAAATAATTATTATGTTTATAATATGATTAAATTGATGGACAAAATATCAATAAAAATGATAGATTTATTCTTTTCTAAAAAAATAACACCCAAATATTCAATAATTAATATGAAATCAGATTAAAGATATCTAAATGAAATAAAAAGACATAAATATTTTTTCACTACTCATACATGATGATAGAAATAAAAATTTCATTAACAGTGTAAAAAAGTAGAAGTGAAACCAGAACATCTACTGAAAAAAATATATCCAAATATTTAATTTTATAGAATTTTATAAAAGTAATAGATTATATAGTTTTATGTTTATACAATGACACATATTTTGATATATTTTTTAGAAAAAACTAATGATATCCAACAAAATTAGTGTATTTTAATGTTAAATATGGACTGATTTATACATAAAGTTTTAAATTATATTGAAAATTGACAACATAAACTAGAAATTTAAAAATTAAACTAATTTCCACAAGAAATTTTCAAAGTGAAATTATTTCTAGATTAATTTTAAAAAATGAATCTATTGGTTTTATAAGTGTGACATTAATTTAAACATTAATAAAATATAGATGTTTTAAGTATAGGAAATTAACATTTTAAATATGTTTTAAAAAAAACTACAAGAGATTTTGTAGAAATTATATAGAATAAATTTCAAAAAACATTTCAAAAAACGTCTTAAAATATAAACATGGAATTTAAAATAGGAAACAAGGATTTAAAAATTTAAACTAATTTGGTCTCAAAATTTACAAAGTTAACCTGAGAAATGTTAAATATATATAAAAATTGAATAGAACTAATTTATTTTGTGTTTACAATGTCACCATAGGTATTGAAAAATATAGTAAATTAAACTAATATAATAATTTTAACATGATTGGTTTAAAAAGTATGCTTGATTTTTTTAAGTTACTAATCAATTTTTGAAATAATTTGTTTCAAATTTTGAAGGATCAAATACATTTACATCAAACTTTATCTCTATAAAATGTTGCATAGATTCAGTCATGAAACAACATAATTTATTTTAACTTATTACATACATCCTATTAAAAATTCAAAAAAACATGTATACATTTACTATTAAGACAAAAAAATAACAACAAAAAATATTTACAAAATTACTGGAAAAAACTTTCAACCAAAAAAAAATAAAATAATATATATAATTATGAAACTAATTATATAATCTAAAATAATATTTATTCCAATAAATTTATACAAAAAAATCAATAAATTTAACCTTGATTTAAATTTTAATCTAGTATGTAGAATAAAAAACATAAATAAAATTTTATTAAACAATACAATCAATTGAATCTTGGACCCATATTTGGTTCTAAATCTTTAAATTCTATCCAAGTTTAGTTTTATAAATTCTACATAAATGAAAATAGGTTTTTTAATTCTAAAATAATAAAAATATGTACATGGGATATAAAGGTGAATGTAAGGGAATGGGGAAGGGTGATATGGCGAATGATAATATTGGTGTGGGGGTATGGTAGATGGGCTGTAAATGCAAGGGCTATAGTGTCACTTCTTTCACTCATTATTGTTAAATGATGATTACTCACTTTCAATTGCCTAAAAAATTAGTTTTTCTTAAACTGATTATATTTTTTTATTCTTTGATGCATCATCACAATTATTCATAATCTTATAATTGTTCATCTTGGAAATCTAATTTTTCAGAAACTAAAATATCACTAACATAGATAAGAGATTTATTAGTGAGAAAAATCACTTTTATCAATTGTTTAAAACTGAAGATCATGTGAGCACTATTATTAGCCTTAGGATTTTATCAAAATTATAAACACGTTGATAAGGGACTTATTTATTATTGTTAAAAACAGTATTTATAAAAGTAGTTTTTATCATTGCTAGTTTTAGAAATGATAAATAAGACCATTATTGATTCATTTTTAGTAATAATAAAGAATTAATTTATCATTACTAGTTTTGGAGATCATAAATGATATGTAAACTACTATAGTATACTCCTACATGAACAACACAGTATATAAATTGATATTAGTACAAAAACCAAATTTATATTGAAAAAAATTAAATATTTTCATATAATAAACAATTTATTCTCATATCTCTATTTGAATATAAAATAAATTTATACTGAAGTATTCCAATGCATTAAAAATGCATTTAATTTGTACAATTATTTAAAAAATACACTTTCCAAAAAAATTAAAAAAGAATTAAGACAACACATAAGAGAGTGTATCCATGGATCATCCCAACCCCGTGGAAATTAACTACAGGAACATTTATTTATTTTTTAGTGTCTGATACGTGTTTTTAATTAAAATATGTCACTTATAAATTGAAAACACACACTTTCTATCATAACAGTCACTCCATGTGTTAGATTGATTTGAGATTAATTCTTACACGTCAAAAAAGAATCATAGTTTATGGTCTTAAATTATCATGACAATTCAAACACTTTTATTGTTTTTGAGTCTATGACATGTGTTTACAAATGAAATGTCACTTTTAGACTAAAAAACATAAACTCAAATATACCAACCACACCATGTATCATATTGATTTATATTTAATTACTATATGTCACAAATTAAAAAAGATAATTTTTATTAAAGTATCATGAAAACATGAGTGTGTTAGTTTAGTTTATGAGTACATAAAACATATTTTAAACTAAAGTTTCCCATTTAAGCTATAAATATTCGCTTTCATTCATAATGATCACACTATTTTTTGGATTTAAATGTGTTCAATTATTATAGTTAATAAATGATTCATGGATTATTTCGATAAATTATCATGATATTGTCTATGTTTTTCCAAGTTTTGTGTACGTAATGCATGTTTTGAACTCAAAGGTTACTTTTAAACTGAAAACACACACTTTCAATTATATTTACCCCATTGTATGTTAGAGTGATTTTCAATTAGTTATTATAGGTCAAAAATTAATAGAATATTATTTTATTAATGTATCAAAAAAATTAGATAATTTTTTTTGGTTTTGACCATGTGATCCGCAGTTTGAACTAAAATGTCACTTTTAAATGAAAACAAAATCTTTTAGCCATACCTTGATAACTATGTGTTGTATTGATATAATGTTAATTATAATATGACAAAATTATTCTAATTTCATTTTCATAAACTATAAAAATAATATGATAGTGCTTTCTTATTTTTTACTATGTTATGCATCTTTTGAACTAAAATGTCACTTTTAAATTGAAAACATGCAGTTTTATTCATATCGATCACAATGGGAGTCAGATTGATGTGCGGTTAATTCTTATAGGTCATAAATTAACCAAGGATAATTTTACTAAAGTTTCACTATAATCCAAGAATGTATATTTAATTTTAATTATTATATGCATGTGTTGAACTAAAATGTCACTTTTAAAATAAAAATATGCACTTTTATTCATATCAGACTTTTTGTGTATCAAATGGATGTGAGGTTGATTCTAAAAGGTCAAAAATAAATTATCAATCATTTTACAAATGTATCATGAGAATGTGAGTTTTTTTATTGATTTTGATAACATAACAAATGTTTTGAATTAAAAAGTCACTTTTAAACTAAAAATGTGTACTTTTATCTATATTAGACACACCATGTGTTGGATTGATATGAGGATAATTTATAAATATCTCAAATGACCTATATATTATTTTCCAAGACTATCATTCCAATTGAATTTTTTTTCTTAGTTCACATTTTGAACTATAATTTCATTTATAAATAAAAAACATGCATTTTTAACACATGAAACTAAACTAAAAAATAGAGAGAAATATATTTTCATGAATGATTATCGAGACATGCAATATAATAAAAAATATCAACTTTTCTAATATCTATATATTTATAATATAAAAATTTGAAATAGAAAACACATTCTTAAAATTATAATAATAATATCACATCAACGATTTGAAAAACAAATTTGTTATCATACCTCATATATACATTTAAAATAGATTATCCAAACTAATCATGCTAGGTACTATATTAATGTTAAAAACTAGATTTTAGTGTTTATTAATTGCAACCACCACAGTAAGAAACTTGATAACGTTTATGAATGAGAATTTATCTTTTTCATATTAATTATCATTTATGAGGATAGTTAAATAAGAAATATATATTTATACAAAAAAAAAGGACCCTAGTCACTTGGTGTCAGGTTATAATTGATAATAACTAACAACTAGTTATTTAAAATCTTATACCAACATGATTGGTGTACTCTTTTTCAATTCACTATTCTTTTAATTCTATAATGAATTTAATGTGTCAAGTTATATGAAATGATTCTAATTTAATTTACTTAAAATAAATTACATGAATAATGATTGGAAAACACATATTAATGATGTTCGTAAACATTCTAACAACATGTAATATTCTTACGCATTACAAAAAAAAACCATTACCTCTTCTGAATACATAGATTATCAATAATCATAGTAGTAATTGAAAAATATATATAAAAAATAGTTAATAAATATTTTAAATGAAAATAAAATTACAATGAGAAATTCATATTTGTGGATTCTAGTTTATGGATAGAATATTATATATTTCATAAATTTACAACTCTAATAATCCTAATAAATGTGATTGATTTTTTTTTTGGACACTATAGATTCATTGATAAATATAAGAAATTTGTTTTGATAAATTTTTTGAAAATTAAATCTTATTATATATACCCTAAAACTTGTCTAGTCATAGAAAAAAATAGGTTTCAGGTGCACATTGACTTCCACAATACCATATATTTTAAGATAAATAAAAATTTACCGATTATAACAAAATGACTCTTAAAAAATAATATAAAAAATATTATTTTAAATTTATTTATAAAATATAGAATATACTGTATTATATCATGTGTAAAATATAAAAATATATTTAATATATTTTAATATAAAAATTATTGTTAGAACATAATATAAAATATATAAATTAAAATTTATTTGAAAAAATATTGAATATGGTGTATTATATTCATAATGGACCTTATATGTGTTTCATTTGTCAGATATATATACATTAGATCCAAAAAATATATCTTTGAAATATTAAAATTGATTGAAAATAAAATCCAATGTGTCCAAAAAAGGTATAAGTAATGGAAAAATAAAAAATATTTATTTTATATTACTAGAGTGTAGAGTTTTACCCCTGCATTATAGATATTAGGAAGATCCTATCATTTATTATTTTATTCTCTAATACTTCAGATACTACATGTCGTCTTATTAATATTTCATCTCATTCCATTGATGTTTTTTATCTATAAGTGGAATGAGGAGTATTTAATCCAAATTTTTCTTCACAAGGTGTTTCATTTACATTGGTGTAATATAAATGTCTTTAGAAAATATGAATAGTATTAAAATATATTTAACATAGTCGATCAATTATTGGATAAACAAATTATAAAAATATATATCATATATACATTCGAAACCAAGTCTATCAACCATTCATGTTTGGGAATTTCATGTACATTATCAAGACTAATCATGTCTATAATAACATCTCCATACATTTTTTATTCTTTTTAAATGTTATCTATATTTCTATTTTGGAACATTATATCAGCATGAACATATCATATTAATAAATGTGGTAGTGAAATTTTTTGGGCATAAGGTACCCTTAGTGGGTCCTTTCGATCTATTAGTTTATCTTTTAGATTTTTTTGACTCAACCTTTTTCCCCTTCAATTTATCCTTCTATAATAACATACCTTAGTTCAAACATTTTTTCATTAATTGTAAATGTAATTTCATTTAACATAAATTGTAATGGATGGACCTCATTATCATTGTGTATATTTATAATATTGAATAAATATGTTATTAAATTTATAATATAAAGTTAAACCATCTAAACATCAAGACCATCAATGGGAATAGGTATCTTGAAGCTTAGTTCACGGGATATAAGATTCGTTAATCTCATATAATCCTTTTTATTTAGTTTATTATTTAGAATATTGCATTGGATATCGTACATTATACCTCCCAAAATAAGGTGATAAGTGGTTAATTATAGATATAAATCACAATAAATTTCACCCTATAGAATTTTTATATAACAAAGATATCAACAGTTATTTGATTAAAAGTTAGCCTGAATTGTAATAAAAAATCAATTACAATGAGTAAGGTAGTTCTTTAAGCGGGATGTGTGGACTCAAAACTATGGGTGTGTGGATCTTTGTGTAATGGTAACTATTATATTGATTCTTCTCATTAATACCTTTGAATAAACTAGTTTATCACATCATCCTTATCATTAAATTTTTCTATTATAGTATTTACCAATGAATATATCTTTATAATTTTATCATTTATATCATATTTGTCTTTAATTTCTCAAATTAATTTCATGTTGACACTATAAAAATTACACCTCTAACATGGGCATGTTATTATTGACACTTCAAAATCACTAAAAGTGTTCATTAATTGGCTACAATAGATGATTATTATTTTTTAAAATGGTTAAAAATATAGGGAAATAATTATCCATTATTATGTAATTTGTTTTAAAATTGAAAAAGTTTCTTTTATGTTATACTTACACATGATTCTTATTATTTTTTTGTTCTTTCATCTATTATTTATCCCTTTTTGTTTACACAATCATCCTTTTATATCACATGATGTTGGATAAAAGTGTTTTTTGATTCATTGATCTACTTATAAAAAAAGAATGATAAATATGGTGTTTTTTCATATAACATAATATTTTTACAATAGACTTAACAAACATTTCATTTTTCAAGTAAAGTATACCCTATCCAATCTTTATGGTAGGGGTATACTGGTTTTCATGAATATTCTTTATTTTTAACACTTATTTACGATTTCATAAATTAAAAATTATGAATTAAAGTATTTAATACATGTAATTTAAAATACAATTAGGCCATCTAAAATGTATCTTAATGGATACCACCTCCCAACAATTAATAAAATCATCTTAGGTTTCTTGTTTTATATTGTGTGCATATAAAAGTAGCTAGTGGGGTTTTACATTCCCCTCTATATCTATAAGATGAGGTTTTGTAATAAGTGTTTGAAATTATCTATGAACATTTCCAGTAACCAATAATCTGAATTTCATCCAAAAATAATCTGTTATAAATTTACTCAAAAAGGGATAATGAAGAGTAAATCAACACTTATTTATTTTAATTTTTAGTAAATAGAGAGATTATATCATAATGTTACCCTAATTACTTCCTAAATTATGGCCTTTAGTATTGGTACAACATTATTCCAAGTATCTATATCAATCGACATGCTCATTTGAGTTCTTAGACTAATGTAACTAATGAAATTGAAATAATGGGGTTAATAAGTTGATCATGTATATTAAATACATCCTAATTTTTTCCCTTTTTTCACCATAATGATATTTTCTAACACTGTCACACTAAATTTATTTTTTCTTTTTTGACCTTATATCTTTTTTTAATTTCTCAAATTTATCTTATTTCTCACCTCAAAGATGATGCTCACCTTTAAATATTTTCTCAATTTCAACATCTATACTATATTGTTCCTTGAGATTGATAGTATCTTGAAATGAAAAATTAATTATATACATATTTTGTTAAAAAATTAATCTATATTACACAAATACATTAGTGAACAAATAATATTATAGGAAAAAACATTGTATAAAAAAATAATTAGAGACATTTGACTTATTCCTTGAACCATTTTTCCTTTAAAGGTTGAGGGGATTTAACCAATTTATCAAGTATAAAAATCTCTCCCTTATGGTCCCTTTTGATATAAAAGATACCATTTATATTGGTACCACCATAAAATGATTATGATATCCTAATGAATGATTCAACCTCAATGAAATTTTCATTTGACCCTGTAATTTTTTTATTCAACAATAGAATAATTGACCAAATTATGTTTTCAAGATCTAGGGAATAAAATAACTTTACTACATATGATTTCATTATCAATGGTTTATCCTTATATAATTACTTACTAAAACTCACTTTCATAAATCCCAATTCTTCAATTTTAACTGAACTCCTATTATCAACCAATTTTCAATGAAAAATAAACATTTGAAATATTATATAATCCAACCCCTATATTTTTTAAATGGTTGAAAATTTTGAAATACTTACATGAATTGGTTTTTGATCCTTGGTATTTTTTTCTTTCTCCACAAGTGTAACTTCACTATTTGGTATAATACTAGATTCATCTTATTTTATTGTGAATAATGTACACCTATTAATTTAATAACCATTATAAGATAATAAATGTACACTTAGTCCTCTCACTCACCATCAAAGTTATTCTGAAATTGAATTCATATTTGTAGATAACTTCATAAAAATATGGTCTCAAAACCATTATATGAATTACTGATTATATGTATTAGATATCTTACTTTCATCCATTTATCTATTCAAATACCTAATAATTACATGGTAAGTTTAAAATTTTCACACACCATCTGTACTATTATATAAAATAGAAAGTTGAGCCTACTATTAATCTGTTGTAGTAATTTCAACAACATCACTTCTAAAAATTCCTCCACCCACAAGAAAGTTATTCTGATGAGATTTTGGTAGACTAATTTTATCCATATTAGAGAAGTGGTTAGTATATAATTCAATGTCTCCTAAAAGAATGTATTTATATAAAATACAATCTTATTTATGACTTTAATTTTTGATGTACCATTTCGAAATCATCATTTATCAATTAATGGGGTATATTCATCTATAATGTATAGGAATTAAAATTCAAATATCTCTAACCATGTGAAATATTAAGTAAACCATTATTTTAAAGAATGATAGTTAGTATAACTTCACCAATTCACATAATATGAGAACATTTTCCTTTTTCATAGTTGGAAATTGTGTTGAGTCTATAACATTAATGCATATAGATCTGAAAAATGAAGAAAATAATTTGTAATGTGTGTTATAAGTTTTTTTGTTATAATATAAATTAAATCCATAAGTATTAAATATTCAATCAAAATAATATATTCATATGATTTTAATCCTTTAACTTCAAATAAATCATCAACATGATATTCTTGATAATTATTGAAAACTAATCTAGAACCATTACACCATTAAGTTAAAAAATAGAAATCAATCTTACCTCAAAATAGTTTAAGTCATTTTAAGAAAAAAATTATATCTTTCACCCTTCAATGTTTCCAACTCATCCCTTATACCCATATCAAATGTGTCCAAGTTTTCCTTAATTCCATCATTTTTTGGTGCATTTAGTAACATTCCAATGACACTATCACATATATATTTTTCTATGTATATAACATCAATAAGTTTTTTTATGTAAAAAAATTCTAATACAATAATTCAAAATAAACTAATCTATTTATCCAACCCATTTTTTTAAGGTTACCATAAATAGTGACAATATCCTTTACTTTATCAAACTATTCATTGCCTATTAATAAAGAAGGTGTTGTAACTTCTTCTAAATTCTCATTGAATAATTTTTTCCAAGATTGGTACATATATAATTGGGGTAATAATTGATAATTTTCTAGAAACACTATCATAATGGAATGTTTCATCCTAATTGAGTTTGTACTTTCTTCACAAATGGGATAGTCCAACATTATTGTATCTCTATTTGCAGAAAAGATTCCATATATAGGTAAGTCATTTATTATCCAAAACAACACGGATCTCAATGTGGAATCTTCATTTATCGAAGAATCATACAATGTAACACCCAAATCCCACATCAATTTCAAATATTTAATCAATTGATCCAAATAAAAAAAAATATCACTCCTAAGCTTTTTTGTCTTAATATAAGTAGAGACATCATAATGTACTTTAATTTGACACATAACATGTATGGAAAGTCATAATTTAACAAAAAATACAACCACATACTATGTTTTATAGTTTTTACACTAAATTGATAATATATATATATATATATATATATATCGTGAATGTTTGTCAACTCATTTCAAAATTCAGGATACTCATGATCGATTTTCATCCACTAAATAGAGTCTATTGGGTGATGAAGTTTCCAATTTTGAATCTTAGTATCTTTGTGTCACATAAATATTCCTCTAATATCTTCACTTTCATATATCCATCTAAACCTTTGAATGGTTATAATATATTATACAACTTTCTAAAAACTTTATTTAAACTTCATGTATCAAGATGCGTCACACTTAGTGCATTTTTTAACTAATTTTTGGCCCTTGAGAAACAATATACAGTCATTTTGATAGGTATGTATTATTTAATATATCAGATCCATTGAACATAACATTCATTTAAAATAATATTTTTGAAAAGGTACCTCATTATCTTTTGGTAATATATCATTCAATAGGGAAAGTAATTCTGTAAATCTAGTTTCACTCCATTCATTGTAGGCTTTAAAATTATATATATTTAGTATAGTTGATAATTTTTTATATTTACTACAACAAGTATATAGTGGAATCTTTATACAACTCTTTAACATCTTAAATAGATTTATATAATCATGAATGTCATCTCATTAGTAGAAAAACTTTTATAACATCGATCTTTTAACATCGGTTATTAAATAACTTGTGTTAAAAATATTTTTAACTTTTGTTACTTAATAAGAGATGATAAATATGCTAAATGGGTATTTTTAATAACACTTATTTTAATAATAGATGTAAAAAATATTCTATGAAATTTTTAACATTGGTTTTTGAAAATACTGATGTTAAAAACCTAAAAAAATGAAAATTTTAAAGTGGGTTATTTTAATAACCGACATTAAAAATATTATGGAAAATATTTTTAACACAAATTATTCAAATAAATGTAGTTAAAAATAGAATCATAATATAAAAATTCAATGTTTTCTCATCACACCCATGCAATTTAGAATTCCCACTTACAAATTTTCCATGTGAAACACATAGATTTCATTTTTTTCCACATCATAATCAACTATTTTTTCCAACCTAAAATATATATATAAATTTTTTAATATTTTATCCATTAAAATATAAATATTGTATTTCTCTCTCCATCTTAAAATCTATCATTCCTACATTATTTTCTCCCAAATATATATTTATTACTCCATTCACTAATAATAGAAACCAAACTATAATAAATATCCATTTAGAAGATAGAGAAGGTGGAGTCAATGAGAGAAATGATGTAAATGATTTCGACAATGATTAAGACATTTTTCCAAAAATTATAATTTATCAAATATTCTTTTATAGATTTAAAATCCTGAAAAGGATTTCTTTTGTTACAATTTTACTTTTCCTTAACATTTTTATTAATATTTATTGATTATTATCATTAAATCCTTGAAATATCATTGATTTTATAGTTTTATAATTTTAAAATATGTATTTTAGGGCTAGAAAATATGATTATTGTTTTTTATTCTCTACTATAACTCTCTAAGGTTATATGGTATCTTATAATCTTGTTTTAAAAAAAATATTTTCCATATCAATTATTTAAATACTAGAGTGAAAATTTATAAAAAATAAATAAATTTTAAAAATAACTAATGTGGTGAATATTTATAAATTTGGTTTTAATGCTTAGCTTTAAAAATCTATTTATTATGTTACTTTTAATGACATAACTTCAAAAATTGAAGTTAAAAACATAATAAATTCACTTTAAAAACCGAGTTTTGTATGAGTACCTTTAACTATCATTTTCATTTCCTCACTGTGATCTCCAATATCATTTATAATTGTACTAATATCACATGATCCATTAACCATATTTTTTCACAATCACTAGTTATATTTATTTGTTCCATGTGTTTAGACCAACATTTATAACATTAATCTATTAAATGACATATTAAGTGTTATTCCTACACATATTGAAAATTTATTCTTCAATAGTAACAACATAAATAATGAAAATGATTTAAGAAGGGTCATTTCCATTCTCTATTAAAACCTTAAACAACTCTTTAACCGCATATTCGTACTATTTGATAATGAGATTGGAAAACATCTATATCCAATTCAAATTCATCCTATTTAGCTCAGGAGTATTCATATTTAAGAAAAAAATAAGTACACAAAAATTAATCAATCCAGGAATCATATTTGATTCATATTCATCATATTTGATTAAACAGTAATCACATCGCCTCCCTCTAATAAAAACTCTTTTGAATTTAACTAATCAAAAAAATTATTAATTTTGGGTTTTCTTTAAAATAAATTTTATCCCTAGTTTATATTTATTTTAAATATAAGGATTAATATAAAAAATGATTTTTAGTTTTTTATTTCAATAGTTATTGAGTTATCTTTATCATTGATCATTTTAACTAAACTAAATATATTTTTTTAATTTATTTTTAAAAAAATGTAAATAACATCGAATCAGTTTTCTAAGTTTCATTTATAAATATTTAATTCATACCTATTGATATTTCATTCCTGAATACTTTTAAATGATTTATAGTTTATTTTATTCAATTTATAAACAATTTCTTAAGTTGTTTAATTTTTTAACATTGTTGTTATATTTCATGCTTTCAGTTCATACTTTTTAAGTTTAGTTTTTTAAGTGTTTTTTATTATTATTTATTATTTTTTTAATGACATCCTGAATAGATAATTATAGGAAAATTACATTTGTATTTTTTAATGGATCATGATTATGACTGGTATGCTATTAAAAATGAAAAAAATATATATTTCACCTAAAAATAATAGATCAAACGAGTTTATACATCCTACCTAAAAATTAAATATAAGTATCATAAATGAAAATTAATTTTATAAAAACATTTCCATTTTTATTTTTTTATTCCAAATTTATTTTCCAAAAAAAATGGTTTGATTGCTTTAATACAATTTTAAAACCATTGATAATGAAGATCAACGGATATAGTATCAACTACTTTATTTATCTCCAAACCAATATCTATTATTAATATATTGATTTTAAGATATATATTATAAATAAAAAATATGGAAAAAATTTCATAAAACTATTAGGATTATTCATAAATAATAATCATTAAAAAATATAGTAAGTACTTATAGTATGAATTTCAAGAAAAAATCATAATTTGGTATTGATAAGTACAATATATAGTGAAATTTGTAAACCCTTTCAATATATCAACCAAAAACAAAAATTATTGGTATTTTAAAAAAAATCAATGATCAAATATCCCCCAAAACGAGTACTGATTCAAAGAGGATATGAAAAAATCATCAAAAAATAAATTAACCATTAAATGATATGTTAATAAATCATTAAAACAATGTTTTCACTGTGATTCTTACAGTGTTTAAACTCAAATATTTTAAAAAAAATTACAGACAGATTGGTAGGTGTCGGTTTTCTTAAAGGCCTAATGAATTGGGTTGAGTGATGGTGTATCTAGGGTTCTTTTGAAAAATAAGAAACCATTATCAGCACTTAAAAAAGAGTGATTATAAAAATATATCTTTATCAGCGCTAAAAATATAAGTAGTAGATAGGAAACATTTTATAACTACCAATTTTAGTGATGATAAATTCATATATTTATTAGTGTTAAAATTAGCATTGGTAAATAAAAATGGTAGTTCTTACACAACTTTTTTTTAATCTCATGCAACCTTTAGAAATGAGGATTTAAACTTGTATAGGACAGATAATTGTTAGTGAAACTCTTAACACTGATAAAGTCCACTGAAAGAAAAAAATCATGTATAACTAAAATATTTATATATTGTTAGTCATATAAAAATAATTTCTAATTCTTAATTATATTTAAATATATTTAATTATATTTAGAAAAATATTTTTAATTTTATAAATCTCTAAATAGTATTTATAATATATTTTTAAATATATAAATTCATATTTACATATATAAAAAATTAAAAAACACATTTAAATCTAAAAAAATTATAATGAGTCACAAATTATATAAATGTATCTAATGTAATTATATAAATAAGATATTAATAATTATTAATTATATTTTAATATTTGGGCTTATATTTACAAAATTTTATTAAATATAAATGAAAAAATATTAAATATTATTAAATTTATAGTCAATATTAAATTATTATAATTTTAAGAAAATATATATATGAAATAAGTACAAATATAATATTTTTATCAACTACATGAGAATTATAAATGTATAAATTCTTTCAACCATATATTATTAATTATAAAGAAAATAAAATTCAAATAAAAAATTCAAATAATTATATTTAAATAGATTTACAATTGATAATATAAAAATATATTCTTATTATTAATGGATGTATATATTATATTGACTTTATATAAAAAATATATTTTAATTTATAGTTATATTTATAAATTATTAATTATAAATTAAAATATTATTATTTGTATAAATGAAAAAATATTTTTTAAGATATATCATTAATTATATAAATGTATAATTTTATTCAAACATAATTATATGTATACATATAAAAAAAATTCTCATAGATTAAAAAATAGTACAATAATAATTTGAATATATATATTATTAATTATATTAATAGTTAATAATTATATTTCAATGTAGAAAATTTTATTTAAGATGTATTATTAATTATATAAATATTGAAATATTTTTATCATATATTATTTTTTTAAAGGTTGGGGTCGAAGCCACATTTATTATTTAAAGCAAAGACCTCTTTCAAACTTGGTATAGGAAGACCCGTTACATAGCCTGAAGGCCCAAGACCTAGTGGTCTTAATACAAGGCCTGAAAGCCCATTTTTTAGCCCAAAGAGCCCTTTGGTGAAAAGTATTGCTACAATACCCGTGCTAATAGAGTACCTGCTATAGTATTGCGCCACTACAGTCCCTACTAGAGTGCCTCTGCCACTACAGTGCTACCACTGCTATAGTTCCACCACTACTACGGTGCTGCTACAGTGCTGATATAGTACCCGGAAATTAGTCTCTGTCCGGATTTGATCTTGGGTCTTTTGGATGCCAAGCAGGAGCCTTTACCACTAGGATATAGGCTCATTGGATTTACCATATATTATTAATTATGTAAATGTATAAAATAATATAAATATATTAAAAAATAAATTTAAATACAAAACATTTATAATAAATTACTAATTATATAAAATTTTATAAAATAAATGATATATATATAATATTGAAAATAATTATGTTAAATTATATTTATTAATTTTAAAAAAATTAATAATTATATAAAAAACGTAAATATTTAATATTTTAAAAGTGTATACTTATATTTAAAAATATTAATAACTATATTTCAATAAAAAGGAGGATTATTTTTAATATATTTCTAATTGATATTAAATTTATTATTATTTTATTGTAGATAATACCAAATTATTATTATTTTAAGAAAATATTTATAAATTACATATTTAATAATATTATATTTTGTTATCAGCAACATAAAAATAAATATTTATAATTGTTTTCACAGTATATTATCAATTATAAAAATATAAAATTAAAAGTAATTTTTTTTAATAATTATATTTAAATTGATTTATAATTTATATATTGTATAGATATATTTCATTATTGATTATATAGATATATATTATATTGATTGTATATAAAATAAAAAATTAATTATTAATTACTTTTAAAAATAAATTATTATAATTAAAATGTTATTATTTATATAAAATTTATATTTTTAAAAGATATCATTAGTTATACAATGAATGTATAATTATATTAAGAAATAATTATATGTACACATCCAAAAATATTTAAATTACACATTACTAAATATAAATATTAATTAATAATTTCAGTACATTAATAATATATAAAAAATTTAATTCTAAAATTCACTAAAATTCTATATATAACTTCATTATATAAATTCATTTAAAGGTTCAAAGTTTTATTTTTTTTAATTACTGATTTACATATATGGATGTTTTTATTCATATATAAATGTTTGTGTGTGTGTGTGTGTATGTATGAAGAATTTAAGGACAAACATATGTGTGTATATCCTTTTTGAAATGCACTAAAATAAAGGATATCATATTTTATGATACCCCTTGAGTCATAAGATATGATATACATATGATTCATATCATAGATTATAATATGTGCATATTGTTAGAGGCATTTTGATGCTTCTATCAACCTATATCATTGTGTATGTTAGGAAAATTGTAGCATACTAACCCGAATGCCACTAAAACAGTGCCCCAAGCTGGTTGGCCACTAGGGCTTTAGCATGTCTCCCGGTATGCCAGAGGTTGATGAATATTAGGAGGGTATAAAGGTGGTTTAGTGGGGGGATTATACCCTATGTATTAGTATAACGACCCATACATTACATACATGGTTAATACTTCAAAATTGAATCATACTTATTACAACATATAACAAAACCATGAAAGGACCGTATAGGTATAGTGTCTTTAGAAACTGGAAAACATATACAAGTGGTTCATAAAGCATCTACACTGTCTCCCATTTATTTCATCATATCTACAGTCCCTTTTTGGCATATCTTACTTAATAACCTTCTTCCTAACCTGGGGAAAGAAAACAAAGAAAAGGGTGAGCTCAAATGCTCTGTAAGGGTAAACAAAATAAATATCAATCACATCAAATTTATAAGAACATAACATTTTGGAAATCTTACCCTGCAAAAGAGATCATAATTTCATAACATGGGATAAATCATGGTAGTGAAATGTAATCCCAATAATAATAACTTAAAACATGAAACTTTGTGTCATAAACACATAATCATAGAGAATCATTTCTTATTAGTCAAGACTCATAGCCAAGACTATCTTAGTGGACAAAGTCCATTTCTGAACCGAGTTCACTCCTCGTTTCAGTCCTTTTTCACTGATCCAGTATAACCTTCCGTTCCAGCCATGTCTATCTCATAAGATATAAAATCTTTACCCAATTCATTGGAGGGAGATATAGGTCCCACCCATCTCATAATGATATCATTCTTATGTGTGCCACAAAATCATAAACCATACATCATAGCATAACCCATGTAATAAAAATGGGAATCTTAAACATCATGACATCATAAAACAATCCATATAAGATAAAGGAATTCATAAAAATATTTCCATCACAACATAATCAAATCAATGTAATAATATGGATAGAAACAGAACTCCATATTATCTTAGATGGAAAATAATTTTGATAAAACACTTGAACTCCATTCTTGAGGAAAATATCTTTTCTACTTCAAAAACACTTTTCCTTTCTTAACATGTCATACAATTATAAACTAAAAGAATTTGATTAAAAATAAACTTGAAAACTTTTAAAGGAAGCTTCTTGGAAATAATGTTTTAAAAATCCATTCATGTCGTATAAGTTAAAAAAACATTCTTCTCGTACTTTTGTCGGAAAAGTCAAAAAGTACCTCGTACGAAAAAAGACAAAAGATTCCTTTCATATCTTTTACTAAAAACTCACCGAAGGGTAAAATTGTATTTAAACAATTTTAGGTGGATGGAAATAATATTACATATTTAGGAAACATGGATGTGGATGATAAAATACACCCCAGTAAATTCCTAAGTATAAACAATCTCGGATAAAAAATGAGATTGTGATATTTCCCTTACCTCAGGTCCGATATGCTTTGTACGTGTCCGAACCTCCTGTATAATGATTTAAATAATGTAATTGACTTATTACAGAATCATATTCATTGTTATGATACCATATATGGTCATATTCTTAGCTTCTTATTAGTAATATTTCAATACTACTTGTTATTCGGGTGTTTATTACTTTTTGTTCTTATGCGTGTTTTGTCGAATAAATTATTATTAATCTTTATAGGATATAGATACATCATTTACAAAATGGTATTAGTTTAATATATATCATATTAATTCATTCAATTCATTTATATAATCATTATTCAATGAAGATCATATAGAACGAGTCGCATCACATCGTGGAGACGGTAGGCCGTACGTACGCACGAGCGATGATATCGTTCCCATGATAGTGGAACTGTATTGAAGTGTATGTATACTATTTCAGAATCATTATCACTTTACAATAATCATATATAGTTATTCTTTACACCATTATACCCATCCAAGTAAGGTGGTGGTGGAAAATAGATTACACCACGTCCTGGAGACGGTATTCCGTACGTACGCACGTGCGGTGATTTCGTTTTCCGTAGGATGGATAAGAGGTGAAATAGGGTTGTTTCATATTTATAATAACATATCAGTATATGAGGGATACAGATTTTATTACCTCATAATGAAACAAATAAAGAAGAAAGAGTATAAGAAGAATGGAACTTGAAGAAAATGGAAGAAGGTATTACCTCTTTCTCGAAGTGCCTCCTTTAAACTTTCTCTTAAGGCACTAGAGTTGGTCTTTTGATAAGACCAGTACCTCTAGTAGGTTTCTAAGGAAGTGGGGAAGTTAAATTAGTAGGTTTTGGCCGAGCTTTAAGGCTCAAATTGGAGTGAGGAAGAGAGGGAGGAGGTGCCCTTTTATAAGGGAGGAGAGGGGCACCTTTGGAAAGTGTGGAAATATTATTTTATTATAAACTTATCTTCAGTTTCAAAAGGTACAAAAATCATTAAAGATGAATATAATATGACTCATTGTCTAAATAAAATAATCCAATCAGAATTGGACATGTTTTGGAAAATATTTTAATCATGATAATCTTATTTATTTAAATCATTTATTAATGAGGTAAATACTTCATCATTATTGTGTCATAAATAATTTAATTTATTTGGTGTCTAAAAATTATAAAACAAATATAATTATGTAGGAAATCTTTTTAGATTTCCAATGAATATTTATAGTCCAAAATATAATTTTTATAACCCCTTATAAAAATTAATCACTAAAATATTTTTATTAATGTCAATTTTGTCTTTACATTAAATTAATTAATCCAAATTGTCATTGTAACTACCAAGTGGCTCAATGGGGTCCTAAAATCGACCCAAGGATGCCCATGGTCGGCCAATACTCATCCAATAAGGTTAGGACAAGTTTCAAGGTAATTTTGAATTATTATAATATTCTTTTAACCTTGAATTACCCTATTTACCTTTAACCGTAGTAAATAAAAATTACCGTAGTTACTATTCATAATTTAAAAAAAATAAAAGTAACCTATTAAAATAATTTGGACTCACTGATTCCAAATATGGAATCCATTTTTCAAAATTCAAAACACAGAATTTTCAGTAATTAATTTAAAATTAATCCCGTTGTTAAGCAAACGGGTTTTAAAAGTTAAAATATTGCCAAAGATTGAAATGTTTTTACCTATGAATTCAATGTAAAATTAATGCTAATGACATACATTATATTAAATGTTAAAAATATATTCTATTTATACTTTAAAAATATTCCATATTATAATTTAACCATATAAAGTATTGCGATGAAAAAAATTGTTTTTAATTAAAATATTGTGTGTTTTTACTATTCATTAAAATATGAAAGTTATCAGAATAATATGAAATTTTTATCCAAAGTAAATTTTTATGTCTTGATTCTAAAGAAGAATTTTATTTTTTCAAATTGAACTTATAAACTTTTCAAAAACTAGATTTAATGTGGGTGTGTGCGCCATCAAAAGGCGGTAAAACTGCATTTTTTTGAAAAATACTTCTTTTATCCAAAAAACTGATTTTCTTTTGATACCTCATTATAGAAAATGTATAAGATGAATTAAAATGTTATAAAATTCAAAATTCAGTTAATACTATTCATAATGGCTAGTATTATAATATATCGTTGTTTAGTGAAACTCGGTATTGCGTACGACCCAAGCTATCGAGGAAGGATGTGGTTGCGTGTAAAGCAAGCCAAGCCAGTGTTGTGTGTAGTGAAAGATTCCTTTGATGATTTATATAACATAAAAACAAAATATTTCTCATAAAAGTCTCGGATTTTACATTCTACCCCCCTTAAAATGAATTTCGCCCTCGAAATTCGTCACTTCATAACAAACAGATGAGGATACCTCTCCCTCATTATATCCTTAAGTTCCCATGTAGCTTCTTTTAATTGGTGGTTCCTCCATAAAACATTCACCAAGTGAGTGGTCTTGTTTTGTAGGACTTTTTCGCTACGATCCAGAATCTCTATCGGCTGTTCTTCATAAGAAAGATCTTGTTCCAGCAGTACAACTTCTGAGCTGAGTACATGTGAAGGATCAGGTATGTACTTTCTCAGGAGAGATACATGGAACACATTGTGAACTTGAGAGAGATTCGGTAGAAGTGCCAATCGGTAAGCTACCTTCCCAACACGATCCAGAATTTCAAAAGGACCGATATATCTAGGGCTCAACTTTCCCTTATTTCCAAATCTCATTACTCTTTTCCAAGGAGATATTCGTAAGAACACTTTATCACTCACTTCAAACTCTAGATATTTTCTTCGGTTGTCGGCATAACTTTTTTGTCGACTCTGAGCAGCTCTTATGTGTTGTTGAATAGATCTGACCTTTTCTTCCATTTCATCAACAAGATCAAGTCCTAATAGATTTATTTCCCCAACTTCATCCCAGCAAGTTGGATTCCTGCATTTCTTTCCATAGAGAGATTCATAAGGAGCCATCTAAATACTGGAGTGAAAGCTATTATTATAAGAAAATTACACCAAAGGTAGGTGTTGATCCCAACCACCTTTTAAATCCATAGATCAAGCTCTCAACATATCTTCTAGAGTTTGAATTGTCCTCTCAGACTGACTATTTGTCTGAGGATGATAAGCAGTGCTGAAACTCAACTCTGTATCTAGAGTATGCTGAAGACTTCGCTAGAACTTTGAGGTAAACCTTGGATCCTGATCAAATATAATAGGAAGTGGTACTCCATGAAATCTTACCACTTCCTTTACATATATCCTGGCAAGCTGATCTAGAGAGAAATCCTCTCTAATAGAAATGAAGTGTGCAGACTTTGTAAGATGATCAACTATAACCCAGATAGCATTATTTCCTTTAGATGTTTTAGGAAGTCCAGTGACAAAGTCCATAGTGATGTTTTCCCATTTCCATTCAGGTATGGGTAATGGTTGTAACATCCCCTTAGACTTCTGTCTCTCAGCTTTAACTTGCTGATAAACCAAGCATCGAGAGACATATTCAGCAACATCTCTGTTCATGCCATCCCACCAGAAGTACTCTTTCAGGTCCCTGTACATCTTCGTGCTTCCAGGATGAATAGAGAATTAAGAACTATGAGCCTCATCCAGCAGCTCCTTCTTTAATTCGGGGATGGGAGGAACACAAACCCGATTCCTGAACTTTATTATCCCATCACAATCAAGGTTGAATTCAGGAACATTTCTCACCTTCTTTTGTAACTTGACATCTTCTTTCTGTGCCTCTTTAATCTTCACATGTATCGATGGTTGAATATTCATTTGAGAAAGATACGATTTTTCCCCTTTCATTATAATTCCAAGATCCATCCTTTGTAAATCCATAAATATTGGATCTTTTGTGATCCTCATCATGGATAAGCTAGCATGGTCTTGTTGAATTAATGCATCTGCCACCTTGTTTTCTTTCCCAGGGTGGAAATGAATTGAGTAGTCGTAATCCTTAATCAGCTCCAACCATCTTCTTTGGTGCATATTCAGCTCCTTTTGTGTGAAAATATACTTTAAACTTTTATGATCAGTATAAATTTCACACTTTTCTCCATAAAGATAATGCCTCCAAATCTTTAATGCGACGATTACCGCAGCTAACTCCAAATCATGAGTTGGGTAATTTTTCTCATGGATTTTCAACTGTCGTGAGGCATAAGCTATCACCATATCATTTTTCATGAGAACACATCCCAGTCCCTTCTTGGATGAATCACTGTAGATCACAAACCTTTCTCCACTGCAAGGTAGTGTGAGCACAGGTGCACTGGCTAACCTTCTTTTTAGCTCTTCGAAATTTTCTTCACATTCCTCCGTCCAAACAAACTTAACTCCTTTTCGAGTTAACTTGGTGAGTGGGTTAGATAAACTTGAAAAATCTTTCACAAAATGTTGGTAATATCCATCCAAACCAAGAAATCTTTGGATCTTAATTACTGTTGTTGGTCTCGACCATCTTTCGATAACCTCTGTTTTTGTGGGATCCACAGATATCCCCTCTTTTGAGATTACGTGACCCAAAAATGCAACTTTTTTAAGCCAAAATTCACACTTGGTAAATTTGGAATAAAGATTATCCTTTCTTAGGGTCTTTAATACAATTATCAAGTGATCTTCATGTTCTTCCTTCCTATTTGGATAGACAAGAATATCGTCTATAAAGACTACCACAAACTGATCAAGATAGTCTCTAAAGACTCTATTCATCAGATCCATGAAGATAGTAGGGGCATTAGTAAGACCAAATGGAATCACTATAAATTCATAGTGTCCATACCTTGTACGGAAAGTCGTCTTTGGTATATCCTCCCTTTTGACCCTTAATTGATGATACAGTGAATGAAGATCAATCTTGGAAAAGTATTGAGCTCCGCATAGTTGGTCAAATAGGTCATCAATGTGTGGGAGAGGATATTTTTTCTTGATAGTGATCTTGTTAAGTTCTCAATAATCAATGCAGAGTCTCATTGATCCATATTTCTTCTTAACAAACAAAACAGGTGCTCCCCAAGGTGACGCACTAGGGCATATGAATCCTTTATCAAGATTCTCTTGAAGTTGCTTCTTCAATTCCTGCAACTCAATTGGGGCCATTCTATAAGGTGTCTTTGAAATAGGCAAAGAATCCGGTACGAGTTCTATTGAAAACTCAACTTCACGATTTTGTGTAAGACCTTGAAATTCCTCTGGAAAGACATTTTCAAACTCTCGTACAATGGGAATATTCATAATCGTGAGTTTCTCACAAACCATTTGAGATAAATAACCTTCATTTAGTGGGATCAAGACCCATAAGATGGAACAAATTTCCACTGGAAGGTTATGTTCATCATTGCATCGATAGACGATCATAGATTGATCTTGAATATGAAATGTGACTTCCCTTCTTTGGAAATTTATATGAGATCCATATAAAGAAAGAAAATCCATGCCAAGAATCACATGAACTTCCACTATAGGAAGGATCACAAGATTTGAAGGAATCACTTTCCCACAAACTTCAATCGGAGAAGAATTATAAACTTTTGATGCGACCGTTGTGCTATTAGGAGTTGTCACAGCCAACTCAACATCTAATTGTTGAGGTAATATGGTGATAACCTTAGAAAATTCTTCAAAAATAAAAGATTGGGTGGATCCAGAATCAAATAAAACATTTGCTACTTTAGAGTGGATGGTAAGTGTACCTCTCACCACTTCGTTGTCGTACTCCACATCGCCGATAGTAATTGCATGTGACTTTCCTTTGTCTTTGGCCTTAAGATTTTGTTGACGTCGATCATCATCATCAACCCTTGGATTTAGGAATTGATTGGCATAATTACCCATTTCCTTGCACTTGAAACATTGAAGTGTAGTAGGTTCATTCTGTGTATCCCTTCCTTTGTTTGCATCATTAGACATCTTCTTCCCATTATTTCGACATTAAATTTCCCAATGAACTTCTTTTCCACACTTA
Source organism: Viscum album (assembly GCA_963277665.1). NCBI lineage: Eukaryota > Viridiplantae > Streptophyta > Magnoliopsida > Santalales > Viscaceae > Viscum > Viscum album. Next base: position 1,446,050,223 of record OY728150.1, on the reverse strand, counting down.
TAACATTTGTTTGTCCCTTTAAGAAAATTTCCTCCATGTTTCATTCCACACTTTGAGCATAAGTCAAAACTCATCTTCTTTTTAGTGTGGTCTTTAAATTTTCCTTTGAATTCCATTTTCCTCTTCTTATCAAACCCATGTGACTGATGGGTTACACCAATATCCATCTCAACCTTGAGAGCACATCGAACAATTTCCTCGTAGCTATTGAAGTCCCTTATGGCTAACGCCCTTCGAAGACTTGGTTTTAAGCCACTAAAGAATCGATCGATCTTACTCTCAGGTTGGATAGTAATTCTGGAAGCGTACCTTGAAAGTCTTGTAAAATTTGCTTCGTAGGTACCAACGGATTCATCATCCTTTTTCTTTAGTTCAAGAAACTCCTTCTCTATCTTTGTTTGAAGAATACGAGGGAAATACTTATTGAAAAATAAGTTCTTGAACTCGTCCCATTCCATGGACTCAATTTCATCCCTTTGCCTCGTATTCTTAATAAGATTCCACCATTGACCAGCATCACCTTCCAAACGATATACTGGTAAGATGACTTCATCATGTTCAGAACATTGAAGAACTGAAAATATATTTACAGTGGTACTGATCCATTGTTCATCCACTAATGGATCAAAAGACTCGCTGAATGAAGGTGGACGCTGCCTCATGAAGGATTCGACAGAATGTTGCTCCTTCCATTGCTCATTTGGAAGTCCAGCATGGTTCATATCTTGAGAAAGTTGTGTGATCATGGCTACAAGAATTTTCATTCCAGCTCCCATAACGTTTGGTTGCTTAGGGGGAAAATAATTGCATTGCCCGTCGCATTCCACATTAACATGGTTTTTTCGGGTTCCATCCATTGACTAAAACCAAGAAGAATAGTGTGTGAAACACTAATTATAATAGAAAAACCACATAATCAAGAATAAAATTTCACAATTAAGGTCTTATCATAGGTTGTTCATGGAAATTTCTAAAACACTAAGATTATGTTCTATGCTTATACATATACTTAGGTTTCTTACTAAGGCTTTCACATCCTGGTTTCCAAAGGTTGACTATACCTTTCCTCTGATACCAACTATAACGACCCATACATTACATACATGGTTAATAATTCAAAATTTAAGCATACTTATTACAACATATACCAAAACCATGAAAGGACTGTATAGGTATAGTGTCTTTAGAAATTGGGAAACATAAACAACTGGTTCATAAAGCATCTACACTGTCTCTCATTTATTTCATCATATCTATAGTCCCTTTTTGGCATATCTTACTTAATAACCTTCTTCCTGACCTGGGGAAAGAAAACATACAAAAGGGTGAGCTCAAATGCTCAGTAAGGGTACACAAAAGAAATATAGATCACATCAAATTTATAAGAATATAACATTTTGGAAATCTTACCCTACAAAAGAGATCATAATTTCATAAAATGGGATAAATCATGGTAGTGAAATGTAATCCCAATAATCATAACTTAAAAAATGAAACTTTGTGGAATACACACATAATCATAGAGAATCATTTCTTATTATTCAAGACTCATAGCCAAGACTATCTTAGTGGACAAAGTCCATTTCTGAACTGAGTTCACTCCCCGTTTCAGTCCTGTTTCACTGAACCGGTTTAACCTACCGTTCCATCCATGTCTATCTCATGAGATATAAAATATTTACCTAATACATTGGAGGGAGATATAGGTCCCACCCATCTCATAATGATACCATTCTTATGTGTTCCAAAAAATCATAAACCCTACATCATAGCATAACCCATGTAATAAAAATGGGAATCTTAAACATCATGACATCATAAAACAATTCATATAAGATAAAGGAATTAATAAAAATATTTCTATCTCAACATAATCAAATCAGTGTAATAATAGGGATAGAAACATAACCCTATATTATCTTAGATGGAAAATAATTTTGATATAACACTTGAACTCTATTCTTGAGGAAAATATCCTTTCTACTTCAAAAACACTTTTCCTTTCTTAACATGTCATACAATTATAAACTAAAAGAAGTTGACTAAAAATAAACTTGAAAACTCATAAAGGAAGCTTCTTGGAAATAATTTTTTAAAAATCCATTCATGCCGTATAAGTTAAAAAAACATTCTTCTCATACTTTTGTTGGAAAAGTCAAAAAGTACCTCGTACGAAAAACGACAAAAGATTCATTTCATATCTTTTACTAAAAACTCACTGAAGGGTAAAATTGGATTTAAACAATTGTAGGTGGATGGAAATAATATTACATATTGAGGAAACATAGATGTGGATGATAAAATACACCCCAGTAAATTCCAAAGTATAAACAATCTCGGATAAAAATGAGATTGTGATATTTCCCTTACCTCAGGTCTGATATGCTTCATACATATCCGAACCTCTTGTATAATGATTTAAATAATGTAATTGACTTATTAAATAATCATATTCATTGTTTTGATATCATATATGGTCATATTCTTAGATTCTTATTAGTAATATTTCATTACAACTTGTTATTCAGGGGGTTTATTACTTTTTGTTCTTATACGTGTTTTGTCGAATAAATTCTTATTACTCTTTATAGAATATAGATACGTCATTTACAGAATGTTATTAGTGTAATATATATCATATTAATTCATTCAATTAATTTATATAATCATTATTCAATTAAAATCATATAGAACGAGTCGCATCACATCGTGGAGACGGTAGGTCATACGTACGCACGAGCGATGATATCGTTCCCATGATCGTGGAATTGTATTTAAGTGTATGTATACTATTTCAGAATCAATATCACTTTACAATAATCATATATAGTTATTATTTACACCATTATACCCATACAAGTAAGGTGGTGGTGGAAAACAGATTACACCATGGCGTGGAGACGGTATTCCGTACGTACGCACGCGCGGTGATTTCGTTTTCCGTAGGATGGATAAGAGGTGAAATAGGGTTGTTTCAGATTTATAATAACATATAAGTATATTAGAGATACTTATGTTATTACCTCATAATGAAACAACTAAAGAAGAGGGAGTAGAAGAATAATGGAACTTGAAGAAAATGGTAGAAGGTATTACCTCTTTCTCGAAGTGCCTCCTTTAAACTTTCTCTTAAGGCACTAGAGTTGGTCTTTTGATAAGACCAGTACCTATAGTAGGTTTATAAAGAAGTGTGGAAGTGAAATGGGCAGGGTTTGGTCGAGCTTGAAGGCTCAAATTGGTGTGATGAAGAGATGGAGGAGGTTCCCTTTATATGGGAGGAGAGAGGCACCTTTGGAAAGTGTGGAAATATTATTTTATTATAAACTTATCTTCGGTTTCAAAAGGTCCAAAAATAATTAATGATGAAGATAATATGACTCATAGTAGAAATAAAATCATCCAATCATAATTGGACATGTTTTGGAAAATATTTTAATTATTATAATCTTATTTATTTAAATCATTTATTAATGAGGTAAATACTTCATCATTATTGTGTCATAAATAATTTAATTTATTTGGTGTCTAAAAATTATAAAAAAAATATCATTATGTAGGAAATATTTTTATCTTTCCAATGAATATTTATAGTCGAAAATATAATTTATATAACTCCTTATAAAAATTAATTACAAAAAGATTTTTGTTAATGTCAATTTTGTCTTTACATTAAATTAATTAATCCAAATTGTCATTGTCACTACCAAGTGGCTCAATGGGGTCCCAAAATCGACCCAAGGATTCCCATGGTCGGCCACTACTCATAAAATAAGGTTGGAACAATTTTCAAGGTAATTTTGAATTATTATAATATTCTTTTAACCTTGAATTACCCTATTTACCTTTAACCGTAGTAAATAAAAATTACCGTAGTTATTATTCATAATATCAAAAAAATAAATGTAACCTATTAAAATAAATTGTAATCACTGATTCCAAATATGGAATCCATTTTTCAAAATTCAAAACACAGAAGTTGTAGTAATTAATTTAAAATTAATATCGTTGTTAAGAAAACAGGTTTTAAAAGTTAAAACATTACCAAAGATTGAAATGTTTTTACCTATGAATTCAATGTAAAATTAATGCTAATGACATAAATTATATTAAGTGGTAAAAATATATTCTATTTATACTTTAAAAACATTCAATATTATAATTTAACCATATAAAGTATTGTGATGAAAAAAATTGTTTTTAATTAAAATATAGCGTGTTTTTACTATTCATTAAAATATGAAAGTTATCAGAATAATATGAAAAGTTTATCCAAAGTAAATTTTTATATATTGATTCTAAAGAAGAATTTTATTTTGTCAAATTGAACTTATAAACTTGTCAAAAACTATATTTAATGTGGGTTCGCCATCAAAAGGCGGTAAAACTGCATTTTTTTGAAAAATACTTCTTTTATCCAAAAAACTGATTTTGTTTTCATACCTCATTCTAGAAAATGTATAAGATGAATTAAAATGTTATAAAATTTAAAATTCAGTTAATAATATTCATAATGGCTAGTATTATAATATATCGTTGTTTAGTGAAACTTGGTATTGCGTACGACACAAGCTATCGAGGAAGGTCGCGGTTGCGTGTAAAGCAAGCCAAGCTAGTGTTGTGTGTAGTGAAAGATTCCTTTGATGATTTATATAACATAAAAAACAAAATATTTCTCATAAAAGTCTTGGGTGTTACACTTAGTAGTAAGAAACAACATAATAAATAATAAATAAAGGCAATAGAATAAAATAATAACTTACAATAAATAATAAATAAAAATGATTATGCATGAACATTCTCTAACATAAACATAGGTAGGTATACACAATACATGTCAAAAATGACAATAAATGTAAATAAATATAATACACATCAGTTATCTTCAATATTATCATGAGCACAGTCTCGTTCCTATACTCATTTGCTTTATCCTATCCTGTAAGGACAACAGTAAGAAAACACAATCCATGAATCTGATCCTCCAATCATGAGTTCTGTTCGGGTACCCTAGTGTAATGGTGGCCTAAACAGGGTGTGAGATATACTCAGTAGGCTACCACCAATAGTTTTTAATGCATAATTCATTATTTTTATATGAGATAAAGTGGTGTTGTGGTATATTAAAAGTAAATTAGTGATGTAATAATAAATGTAACCAAGTCAATCTATCGTTCCCTAAGAAAACCTGGAAGACTATACATACTTTGGCTTAAGCTGAAATATCTCTGAACATTCTTTCGTATGTGTATATGGGTGTGTGTGTGTGTTTGTGTGTTTAAACATATATATATCTGTGTGTGTGTGTGTGTGTGTGTGTGTGTATTCTCTATACATACAAGTGTATACATTCATATATATAGATACATCATACTAGTCAATACCTGAGGCGTAACTCAGGCCTCCTTATATAATCATATGAGTGTCATAATCTATAAGGGGCATCATACCCATAATATCTCGATGAATGAAAAAGGACATCATGTCTAATATTCTTAGGTTAATAATGAATAATAGTGGGTTCTTATAATTATTGGTTCATAATCCCAAGAATTTGAATTAGGGATACAGAAATCATGTCTATCATCCTACTCATGGATGTGACTATCATCCTCAACATCTTAATCGAGGGGGCATGATATGTCATTCACAACTACCCAAGCGATATTATATACCATACCCATCATCATCAACTTAGGGGTGTGGCATTTCATGATCAATAACCTAACCAAAGTCCCTCCCTCATAATTCAGTGTAGGGTAATCTCATTTTCTTTATAATCCTTTATCATGACATTCCATCAAGAGGAAACCATCATCGCTCAAGTAATAGTGGACCCTTATTAGTATAATTTATTTTAGCATTTAAATATTGGACATAATGTCATCAATGAAATACTCAAAAATAGGGATAAGTCACATAATATGTGCCACAACTAGTTTAGATTAAATAACTAGTCCATTTTATTTATAATTCACAAAAAGACCATGGAAAACATCCATGCCTTAAGATAAATCACCACACATCATCAATCAACACAATTTTTGATTTATAATAAAATTCACCTCAACAGGTAGTTTTTTTATAAAACATCATATTTTAATCATAAAATTCATATAATTAAATTTAATCATATCTTTTAAGGGTAATAATTTAATACACATAAAAGTGATTCCAAGATTAAGAAGACCATTATATCCATAGAAATTAAATTTACACACACTGAGGGTGTTCTAGTCCTAAGTCATGTAATGAAAAATTTTATGTGGAATTATGAGAACCTAGCCTAAAGGAGTGTTTCGGGTTGAGTTCATGACCTACAACCATATCAAGAGGGGTCTACAAGGTGTTATAGTCATTTAACTTGAATCATTTCATAATTTAAAATTGAAGCCTAGAATTTATAGCGTGCATAATAGTGTATATATCATATAAATTGTGTGTATTTAATTGGAAATCATATAAACTACCTACACCACGCTTAGAACGGTCCACTCTTCTAATATTTGGATTTGATTTTAGCCGAAATGGATGAAAATAGAAGAATCAACAAACACCCAGGAAATAGTTAAAAAGAGCTTGAATGGATTTAATATTCTGTATAGAAAGATAAAAAAAGAAGAGAAACATGAGGATTTTAGAGCTTATAAATATAGTTCCAATGCACCTGGTGGCATTTTATTCAGAGGTCAGACAGACAAGGAGGATCAAAGCCAAAGATGGAGGAAAAGAGCTCATGCAACCCCCTTCTAGGCATGAAATTGAAAGGAAAAGGGAGGAATTCCCTTTAAGGGTGGTAGGATCAAAATAGTCTTTTCCATATTTTTAAAGATTCACATTGTGAGTAATATTAGACGTCTTAGTGAAAAGATGGAATACTCTACAGTTGTTGAATAGATCTTGAGAATATTACCTGACAAATTCGATGAAAAATTTTCTTCATTGTAAGACAAAGATCCTAAAATATTATATCTTTATGATTTACATATAACTCTTATAACCTATGAAATGAGAAGAGAGATTTATATGAAGAAAAAAACAAAGTTTGATAGAGAAATATATCTCAAGGATTCCAATAAAGAAAAGAAGATTCTTGAAGAAGAAGAAGCTGGATATTCTGACTCTGAAAATGAGGTATGTAAAAATATTGATTCAATTTTGTCCTTGTTTTCTAAGAATGTGAAAATGGGTATAGGAAGGTATAAAGGGAAACTTACCTTAAATTTTTTTTGATGTGGATCTAATGGGAATTTTGTTTCTAATTTTGCCCAAAGAGGAAATAGAGAAGAAAGTGATGAAGAAGAAAGTGAAAACAAAGCAAGAAGGTCAAGATGATCTTGGAAGAAAATGGCTTATAAATATAAAATATATTCCAACAGGGAAGATAATAGGTTCTATAAATCCAAAAGGATAAGCTTTTTGTCTAAGGAAGATGATAGTGAGAATGTTACAAATGATGGTGAATACAACATGTTCATTTTAATAGTTAATGAAGAATGTTCTTCCAGTAATGAAAGTAGTTGTGCTGAAGAAGAAGAAGAAGAAAGTGAAGTTGAATTGGAAAATTCCATTGAGAATTATAGGGAAAATACCTTTATTACAACAATGAATGATAATGAATTCAGAAAAATCAGTTCTGATGAAGAAGAAACTCAGCTTGAAATACATTTGAAAGAACAGTTGAAAGAAGGTTTGGGAAAGATCAGAAATCTTGAAAAGAAAAATAAAAAAATCAGAAGATGAATGCTCAAGAAATCAAGAATGTTTTTCTGGTGAGAAAGAAAATATGGTAAATTATATTGATAATTTGAATAAGACTTTTGAATACGAAAAAATCGTAATGTGCATTTGGAAGTAAAGCTGAAGGAAAAACAATAAGAGTTGTAACTTCTCCAACAAAAATTCTATAAAGATGAAAAGAAAAGTCTAAGTTTCCACAACTCTATCACTAAATTTGGTGAATGTTCTTGTAATGATAAACTTAAGAAGGTTCAACAAAAGTTACCATCAAAGAATGAGAAGAAGAATTGAATTGGTTTTGAAAATAAGAAAGCTGGTAATGTTATGTATGTAGCCAAGACCAACCAGGTTGGGAATGTTTTGAAACATTCTGAATCTAGAAATGTTTTCAATAATTTGGGTTCCAATAATTCATAAAAGAAAATGAACAATCCAATTTATAATATAATGTTTTGGGAGTTTGAAAATAAAGAGAATAAGGTGGCTAAGACACACATTCAAAATTCAAGACAGTATCGAAGTTTCAGAGCCAATACTCCTTTTATAGATATTGCTAGTATTGTTCCATATTTGGACATAGAGAGAATATGTGTTGGTTCAACCAAAAACACTAATATTATTCCATAGGTTATGGAAGGAATGGTTTCAGGGGTAGTCGATTCTCTAAAAATAAGAAGCCTGAGAAGGTTTTGTTGATGAAATATAAGAAGAATGAAGTAAATATTGAAAACAGGTTCCAACCATTGGAAACTATTTATGAAAGGTGTGAGAAACCTAAACACCTTGCCAAAGGATGTCTTATTTTCTTATAGGCACAAAAAAAATATTCTTAACAATTCTCAGAATATGGATGTTTTAGAAGTCAGAAAGATATATCTGGTAAATTTCAAAAGAAATACTACTTAGTTGTTTGGCTAGAACACATTGACCTGGCTAAGAAATTAGAGGAATCACAAAATAAAGTGAAAGAAGAAAGGAAGAAGAATACATATTAAGATATGAGAAATGATGAAAAAAATGTATCCACAAATAGTGAAGATGAGAAATAAGTACATGATATCAAAACATGCTCAACTATATTTCTAGAGAAAAATATGGTAATGGAATACATGGAACTGGCTGATTATAACATGGATGTTTCAAAATATGATGAAAAGTTGAAATCCTTATTAGAAAATTTTACAGATAAGAATAAATATGTTACAAAACTCAAGAATGATGAATAGAAGGAAGAAAGAGCATCCAATGAAAAATTAAACAATAATAAGGATAAGGGAAGACTGAGAGAGGACTCTTAGTCTGATTGTTGTTTCTAACAAACAAATGAGGTTCCTCTTTATTTCCAATTTCTTTGTATACTTGTGCTAACATGTAGGGAATTTAATGAGTGTAAATAAGGAATATAGAATTTATGATCCTATTATATTCTTTCAAAATAAAGTAATGAGGATAAGAAAATTTTGTTTTGATAAGTTTTGTTTTTATATAAATGAACTTTCTGATGTGTTTATTGAGATGGGTGCTGGTTACTTTTCTCTTAGATAGTTTCCTTCAAGTTTTTCCCCCAGTCATGAGAATGTTGAAAGAAGTATAGAAAAGGTATTACATGAATGTTTTGTTAAGTAAAACATTGATCACCTTGATTATACACTCTTGTTTTCTACACCGAGTTCTCCCGCGTAGACATAGAGTTGTTTAGTTAAAGGTTCTTTGTTAAGGAAATCATGTGATACCCATTTCAAAGGAAATTCCCAACCACTGGAAGTGGAGATAATTTAAAAATAAGATATAAAAATACCATGATGACCCCTTTGAATTTTATTTTCAATAAGGGGGAGAGATAAGAGAGAGGGGGAGAAGAAAAAATATGGGGAGAAAGAAACAAAACAATTCCACTTATTGTTTTCATGTGGTTGAAGGGATTGAAGTGGGTATTAACAAGAAATACAAAGGGAGAGATTGTTAGGACCAAGTTGTGTTTTTGTTGTATTTGTTGTCATTCAATCAGGATGTTGAATAAAAAAATTATGCTGAGAAAGATAATTAATGTGAATTTGGATTGAAAGGGATTTAAATAAAGAAGAAAGGTATTATGACTCATTTTTTATTTAGCAAGAATTGTATTGGTTTCAAAAAAATAATATTGGGGATTGTTTTGAAAGGAATTGGATCCATGTTGTTTTTAAAGGAATTAGATCCATGTTGTTTTGAATGTAATTGGATCCATGTTTTCAAAACAATCGTATTGAGGATTGTTTTGAAAGGAATCGGATCCATGTTGTTTTGAAAGGAATCAAATCCATGTTGTTTTGAAAGGAATTAGATCCATGTTTTCAAAACAATTGGATTCATGTTTTCTAAAGAAAATTATACTTATTTTTAAAAAGAATAGAAGTCATAGTGAATGTCCACTATAATGGGAGGAAGTTTTTCTGAAGATATTCACCTTAGGACCGATTGAATGTGAAAACATCTTGCTGGAAGTTAATGGTCATCAGATTCACTCTAAATACAATGAGAAAGAAGTATCTATTTTTCTAAAGAATCAGAGCCAGCATGACTATGATTTTTTAATTATGATGATGATTTGATGGTTTGTATTTCATATAAATCATGACTTTTATTGGGAAATTGAGATTAAATCATTATAGAAGAAAGGGAGAGTGAAAGAGTTTCTGCCAATTGAAAAAGAATTGTATTCATATTTTTTTTCAAACCAATTGGATTCTTGGTGGAAGTAAAAGAAGTGGTGTTGTTTTCACTATAGCTGGTTATGATTTATGTGTAAAAGATGGTTATGGTTTTTGTGTAAAAGGTGGTGATGATTTTACAGTAAAAGGTAGTTACAATTTCCAAGTAAAATCTAGTTACGATTTCTAAGTAAAAGATGGTTATGATTTCAGAGTAAAATCTGGTTACGATTTCTGAGTAAAAGTTAGTTATGATTTTATAGTAAAATCTTGTTACTATTTCAAAGTAAAATATGGTTATGATATCTGAGTAAAATCTGGTTATGATTTCAAAGTAAAAGATGGTTACAATTTTAGTGGAAAAGCTAGTTACGATTTCAGGGTAAAAGCTGGTTATGATTTCAGGGTAAAAGTTGGTTATGATTTCACTATAACAGCGTGGTTATGATTTCACTATAGCAGTGTGGTCATGATTTCACTGTAGTAGGGGCTTCCAATTGAAAATGTGATGTCGAATAAAGAGTAAGAGATGCTGCTGATTGGGAAAATATCATATCTAGATGTATCATAACCAGGTAGTAGAAAGAAAGAAGTGGTACCGATAGAAAGTGGTGTCGATGGAAGATATGGTGCCTATTGAGAATGAATTGAATTAAAATTGTTTTGCATCATACATAGAATGATCATAACTATATTTGATCATATTCAAGATAATATTATCCAGACCATTTGTATTTAGAAAAGATCATGATTGGTATGAGATGAAAAGAAAGAAGCGTGAATGGATGGAAAGTACCAATAATTTCCAAGTAAATTCAGAAGGTACTAAAGCTAATCCTCAATGATTTCAAAGTCATGAAGGTAGTCATGATACAATCACATGTTGATGAATGAAGTGTGTTTTCTCTTATGGGTAAAGTGAAAAGAAAAGATAAGGATACTGGTGAATTAATTTTCAAAGGGAGAGCCTTTCTTTTAAAAGAGTGATTGTATCTCAAGTGGCGAAGTGAATTTCTTTAAACACATTCAATTGTATTTGTATCAAGCATTGTTTTCAAGAAATTAGTATGAGATAATCGGATTCAGACTCATGAATTTCTCATCAATTGTAATTTTATTGAAAATTGAAATGGGAGTCTGGAAAATAAGAGATGAAGATTGTAGAGGATTCGAGAATAATCAAGAAGCGTTGAAAAATTCATAATTGCTCCGAGATTTCAGGATAAATTCAGATTTTGGTGAATTTAAGTGAGCAGAAAAGTGTTTTGGGAATCCTGTCTAAATATGTTTTGGGTCGCCTATAAAAGTTGTGAAGTACATTGTACTTGTGTGACTTGCAGAAGAGAGAGAATCTTAGAGTCTCTAAAGAAAATAAGAGATCAATTACATTCGAATTCACCATTTCTTTGGGTGGTGCTGATTCATTCGTATTCTATTCAGCTCAACAATTGTACTCGAGAATTGAGGTGTTGTCGATTCTAATGTATTGTTTTCTATCAGAAAATCGGAATGGAAGCTTCTTATTGAAAGAATTGTAATGGAATATTTGTATTGAATGAATCAGAATGGAAGCCTTGTATTGAAATAATCATAATGGGAGATATGTTTTGAAAGAATCATATTCACAGAAGATTGGACTTAGTGCTACATAACAAAGTCTAGTTGGTTTTTCACTTTTATTTGGGTAAAGAAAAGAAGAATCAATTTAAAATTTGGATACATTTTTTGAATTGAAAAGAAGTTCAGGTAACATGAGTTGTTACAATAAAATTGTATTACTCTATTGTGCTAATAGGGTGCACACTCACTAGTGGGATTGTTTCATAGTGCTACACTATTAAAAGGGTACATCCTACTCGTTGTAATCTAAGGATTGTTTTCTTAGTGGATTGTATTATATTCGATCATTTCCAAACCATACCAAGGACGTAGCTATTCTTATTGAATAGTGAACCTTGTCAATCTTTGTGTTCTTTTGGATGTGTGTTGTTTTTGTTTCTCAGCAGGTAATTGAAATCCTTAACAAGGGTTTAAGGTTGTTTCAATTGAAAAGAAACATAATAGAAAACGAGTATCACTGATTCACCCCCTCCCCCTATCAGTGAAACAATACTCCGATTGGGAACTTTTATATTTTTTCAATTTCATTCTCTATAGTAGATATGTAAAGCCTAAATATGGGTAATAAAACTATGGATTCATGATCCATAAGTATCAAATACCACACATTTGGACAAAACATTTCACTACGTGGTCTTTTTTTATTTTATTTTTGGATTCTCAAATTAAATTAAAAGTGTCCCCAAACCCTATGATATGATTAAAAGGACCTAATAACTCAAGATTACACCCAAAATACAATACACATGCATTGTGACATTTTGGTTAAAATGACGAAAACTTATTAGTGAAAAATCACATTAAAAAAACACAATTTCTAAAAAATATTCTCATGAGCTTAAACAAACATTAAAATCAGAATCAAGCAATTAAAAAGTATTTTACATACAATTTTCATGATTCATAATGTACATTAATGTATCTATGGATAAAAAATTAAATTTTTCATAAAATCTCATTTTTTTTCAAAATCTAGTATTTTCACTCCCCCTAAATTAGAATGAAATTGCCCATAGTGTTGAAAGAGAATGTAATAGAGATTTCATAATTGGAAATAAAGGGGTAGAATGTGATTTGAAATTAAATCATGGAACAAAATCTCCTAGTTCAAATTTGATGATCCATCAATAAACAATTTATCACTTTGGTTCCATGACACAAGTAGACTCTTCATGGATGACTAAAGATTGGGTTTTAACTAAATAAGTCATTTGTTTAATTTGAAAATATCAAACCACATTAAATATTAAATCTCACACACATAAAACATTATATAACACTAGAAACACCAAGGGGATTCCCTTGAAAAAAACACAAAAACACACAAAATAAAATAAAATAAAATCAATACAGAAGTCGAGTTGACTCCTGTAACTTCATTAATTTAATATTTTTGTCTTAACTTGGACACCCAACCTACCCAATACCAACTTTTAGAATTTTGAGTACTATATTTTTTCACCACTTATACTATATTTCAATTGAGTCTCTAGTGTGTTTGGTAGGAAGGTTTTGAAATTGATTCAATAAAAATCATATAGGCCCTAATGAATTTGATAATCCCATAAATATCAAAGATATTCCATATAATTGGTTTCCTAATATTTCTTAATACATAAAGAAAACTTTTCTCTTTATAATCATCAAGATATGTTGAAATGATGATGGATTGTTTTTATTAACCCCTATAAAGTAAGACTTGATAGAGAGGATGTATGGACCTTGAATTTTAGCTCGAGTTGGTTGAAACTTTCAAACGTTGGTTAGGAATTTGAATCAAACTCGGTTTCATTTTAAAAATTTCTCAACATAATTGGTTCCTTCTGAATAGAAGATTAAAAAACCAAATTGGATATATTGGTGTCAAGAATGGATATAGACTTGATTTTAGTGATTTCTTCCAGTGGTTCAGTGATTGGTGTTTCTAAAAAATTAATGGAGATATATTCATGAAACATAATGCATTATGTAAAATTATCCTCTTTTGAATTTATAAAATCAATTTCCAATTGATTTAATAAATTATAAAATTCCCCTCATGTTCCTTGGCTAGAAATTCAACATTCACTAACCAATTAACCACATTATCTAGGTTTGATTTCTCAAATTATAAAGTGGTTTCATCGTTATTTTCCTCTAATTTTGAAGACTCTGATTTTTTTGGAATAATTAATATAGTTTTTTAATTAGTTATCCCCCTTTTGGAAATAGTCACATCTCAGAGTGCTTCATGTAAAGTTTTTTTGTATAAAGGTTATTCTATCAATGTCGATGAGGGGAAACTTAAGTGGTAATTGGTTCTAATAATTTTTCAATGACTTTTAGTTATAATCTAAATGATGAAAACTTAGAAGTAATTATCTTTATTTGATGCAATTGTATCTCAAGTAACGGTCATAGATCTTTCTGGAAAAGGGGTGGATCTAAATGGTATATTTTAGTAGGATAGTTATATTGTTATAATTTCACTAGAGGATGTTCATATCGGTTTTTTTGGGATTTAAACTCAATATAGGTTTTAATTTTTTGTGGAGCATGGTAGTTCAAAAAAATTGATTTGGATATTGATTATCCCACCAGTGTAAACTATTATGGTCATTTTACATCACACTTTATGTGGGCTATTCAAAGTACAAGGAGTTTCTACATGTTTAAATTTTTTCAAAATATACTTCCATAAGAGTTAAATTGGGGTTGAGAATTGAGAATTGGGGTGAGAATTAGATTTGAGTGTCTAATATAACTTACTTAGGTCCCCAAAAATATAACCCAAATTTTTTTATGCCCAAATTTATGCTATAGGTAAAAGTATTTGTTGGAGTAAAGGTAGGGGTCGAATCCAGAAAGACCAAATTCCTATGACATTAACTAAAACAATTGATTATTATGGTTTGATCCTAGGTTGTTTTTAGGGCTATAATGGATATAATTGTTTTCCTATGAATTTTTAGTTTACTAGTTTGAGAGGTATCCAATAAATGAGATAAGTACCCAACATCATTAACTAATTTAATCCATACCAAATTCCAAGGATAATCACCAATGAAATTAGTTCATCACTTTCATGATCACTCTATGGAATTGTATCTTACTAGAACTCAAAAATTTTAGTCATTAAAGTCGTCAAAGATGAAGAATAAAATAATTCAAAGAAAGGAAATCTCAAACCATAGACTAATTTAATAATTAAAGAACATAAAATAACATCCAATTCATCCCCATGAAACTCCCTAGAATCAAACAAAAAAGTTTTATCCTTCCATTTATTCAATGCTCTCAATGGAAGGGTGAATTCGACTTATAAAGGTAGAATTAAATAACTGAAAACAATGAAATAACGAACACTCCACTATTGTGTGAGAAATTTTACAATTTCTGGTGTGAATAAATTCACACATTGATTCAATGGTATTAATGTGCTAATAAAAATTATATAAAATGTGAGTAATAAGAACATTTTTTAAGAAACTAATGTGATTCAAACAATTTACATGAGATAAATTGAACATTATGATTACTAAATTAAAGAAAAATGATACAATTGATAGAATAAAACAAACACCCAATTTGATTAACCACCACCTTAAATATGAATTTTAGGGTCCTAGGGTAGATCCCCAATCATTCAATGTCATGCTATTTAATTAGGATAGTCAAACGTGGGTGGGAAAATGGGAAAGTAGACTTTTTAATGTTCACCAGAAAAAACAAATCAAGATTCTTCTCCAATGTTGACACAAAAATTACACATTGAAGAAGGATGAAATTGGAAGGTTCATAGAGAATAAATATTTTCTTTCAGGTTTCCAATAATTTATATCAAAATTTAATTCCAATTGGATCATCTATTCTGATTTTATGCTCAAAAATGGTGGGATGAATTTATCTTCCTTCAAATCTGTCCCATAAATTAAACTTCAAATTGAGCTCCTCAGATCTCCTTGAAAACTTCAAAATTAGATAGGACCACTATTTAATTAAATGTTCTACATAATTTTATCTATATCCATTTAAAATTTTATCTTCATTAGTATTTAATTACAGGCTCCACTTTTATTTGATCGGCCTTAGGTCCATTATGCTTTGGTCATAAATTTATGCATCCATGCACAAAAATGTCCATATTCCCTTGTGATTCATCAATTGAACCTAAAAAAATCCACATGAAGTGATAAAAAATATCCCAAAATAAAAAATTCAAATAATCAAAATAATGAATTCAATAAGCTGGTTATTAATTGGTCCCAAATTGACTCACTTTAAACATGAATTGCACAATGAAGTGAAATGAAGTTCAATTTATAAAATTCACTAAAAACAATGGTTATGGATATTAAATCACATAAATATTAAAATATAAATGATTAATATTAGCCAATTTTCATGTCTAATAAACACCTAATTACTTATGAGGACACTTCTCTTTTTCCTCAATCCAATCTTAGTAATCAAATCTGATTGACCCAACTCAAAAATTTTCGCTATGGATTTTGTTGAAAATCCCATACAACCCTTTCCACAACACCTGACTAAAACCATGGCATGAAAAAAACACTCCTACAATGACCATATATATCCTTTTTGTTAGATTTTATGTCCTAGAACCAACTTTTTTTACTTTGATTACATGAATATTTGATGTATTAAATATTAAATTAAACATATTATTAAAAAATGTTCATTATTAAGAATGAATTTAATGTAATAATGTCCTAAAGTATTTTTTGAATTTATAAGGTCATAGTAGTTCCCCACTATGATTAGAACCTTGAAGTTCTATGACAATATTATTAATATAGTTCTACAGTTGGATAATATACTATTATGGGACACATAGCATATAGACCGTTAGGTGAGAATACTCATAAGAAGATGCGACTTCTTCTCGTGAAGGTCACACTTGGTAATATCCAAGATGTGGGATTATGATAACAGACCCACCAATAGGAATTATGCATGTTTTTATGTTATTATATATTCCTATATATGAGCATGTGTAATGGTCCTTAGACTTTAATATTGTCATTAATACATGTCATGACTCATGCATTTAGATTTCATGATGAAAACCATCACACCATATTTTGGTGAGAAGTAGGGTGTGTTGTGTGTATCATGAATGATATGTTATCGATGGATAAGTCAACAAAGGATTTTTCACTTCCATCTTTATGGAAGTTGATATCTTAGACCTTTTATTAAAATAAAATTGTCAACCTAAATTCCCTGACCATGGTGTAATGATGAGTTTATTTTAGATAGTCAAATAATGATATATCGAGAATATAGATTGATGGCATAATCATGAAACCCACTTGATTAGATATTCTAGTAAAGGGATTATATTAAATAGGGATTGTTCATATGTGGTTGTCGTCATTGCGAATTTAAGTTATTTCTCTTGGGTTCTTTGTCCCATTGCTAGATAGTAATCTTGGACTTTAAGCAAGACCATCTAATGCCAATGAGAAAGAATCCTAGAGGGTCACATATTAAGTGTTTCTATTGGTCTCGATTAAATTATATTTGAGTTTAATTAATGGAATAAATATTGTTCTCAATATTAAGGATTAATTTTATTCAAGTAATACTGATTGTGTAAATTAAATAAATATTTATTCACCGGATTGTGAATAAAATATATTTATTTATTATATTGAATATTTAGTAAATATTTATTTTATATTTTTTGAATAATATATTTAGTCAAGTGAATAAAATATTTATTCAAGTCTTTAATAAATGTACGAAGAGTTCAAATAGTCCAAGACAGTGTTCGGTGATAAAATAATTATTTACGAGCTAGAAAAATATTATTTATTCATTTTGTGCAAGTTAGTACACCACAAAATAACAATATTATTATTATTATATGGCATAGGATTTCATTAATGGTTATAATTATATTTAATGGTTGTTATGAAATTAAATTTTGTAACTGAAATCCCAACTTTATAAATAGATGGTTTTGTCTATTGTGTAATTTATTTGAAACCAATTCCAATTTTTGGAATAAAGAATGGTTGTGCACAATGAATTATATCTCAAATCCTCCTCCTATCTCCCTCTCAATAATGAGATACCTAGGATATAATTTATTCAAGATTGAAGAAAAAGTGATCAAGAATGAACAACACAAGATATTTGATTCACCATGTTAACACCCGAAGAATGAGTGGCATTTATCAAAGACCATTAGAGTATGTGTGGATCACTACTAGATGGATTCTACCCTTATATCCACACATGAACAGTAAAGGCAATCCAGAAGGGCCTTTTTGGATGATCAATAGTCATCAATGAAGAAATTTCTTAAGAACATGTATTTATTAATTCAAATATTAAAAAAAATTAATTCTAAATTTTACATGAAAGATCCTTGTTCTGGGTTTCGAACAATGATTATTAAAAGAAATTTTAATATATCTCCCTCCACTGCAATGCTTCTGTTACTCTCCGAACCAATAAGTGGTATCAGAGCAGTCACATTTAAATTTATAATTATTTATTTTATTATTGATCTATGTGAGATTATGGTCAGATTTTCATTTCATGTTATTCATTATTTAATGTGATTAAAATTAACATATTATTGACATATTAATCACATTCATTCAGTGTTTCATTTTCTTAGATATTTAAGAAAAAATTAATAACAATCGGAGATGCCATCGGGAAATAACAAATATTTAGATAATAAAGTTGGGTTACACAATGTATGGCTAGATCAAACACCATATACCCATGTACATTGTATATAGATGCATTGGGAAATTAAAAACATGTAGTGATTTTATTGCACACCATGTATTGATCAAGACAACTTGGCATGTAGTAAGAAGATACAGGGTGTGTAGCTAGAATTTACACATCATGTAATATAGCTGAGTTAACATGTTGAAGCCCCAGGCATGTGACTTGGATATACAGAAACTGAGGTACATAGCATGCAGCTGAATGTACACGCCATATAGTCTCCCATTAATGTAAAAAAATAAAATTACATTAAATTTCAAAAAATGTAGCATTAAAACCTTATTTTATTGGTTAGAACACCATTGTGTGTTTGACAATCTAATAATGGCTTAAAAGAATTTTAGATGATCAAATAATTTATTGTAATAAATATTTCATTAATGGTTCTATAATTATTTTTCCATGAATTCCAAATTGATGGGTATATAAAATTAAGTTGGGATGATCGTTAAGATGAAAGAGAATTAATTAATATAAGTGTGATCATCTAAATTATAAAGAATGAATAATGAAATGAATGTTATCCATTTAATTTTTATATATTCATTGCTCGTATGACCGATCATGAGATTAATGAAGACCTATGTATGTGTTGGTATTTATTTAATTAAGTTTATTTCATGGTTTTGTAATTATTTAATATTAAATTAAATTATGAAATTTTATTCATTCATCCCTCCATTATTATGTAGGACCTACATGTCTAAGGATATTTATATAATTCCATTCAACTAATACTTTAGTTCCCATAACTTGTGTGTGAGTAATAATTATTTGTAATTAATAGAGAATCCCAAGTTGTATGGAGATGGTTCCAGAAGGAACCATAATGGCACCAACTCAGCAATACAAAAGCGGACATGTGGAATGTGGTAGCTCATTCCAAGTCCACAATAAGGAGTTATTCCCCCTAGGTCATAGGTTTATTTAATGTAAACTCACTAAATCAACCATTAGATAAGCTCATGATTGGGTCATTTAATTATTTATTTATTTTCTATATAATGAATTAAAATTATATTTATTGATGCAAGACTGCAATCACATAAATGAATTAATATATACATATGGAATTTAAATAAAATTGATTATGTGTAAATTTTCTATCCAAACATAGTAAATTATTTAAGTAAACATACAATTAAATACTAATAATACATGTAAAGGATAAAACATGATAAAAAATGATGCATAATAAAATAAAATCCCTAAATCAAATATTAAGTCATACTGAGTTTTCTGTTACTTGATTAGGAATAAACCTTAATAGAACTATTTGTTTAACCAACCCTTGTTGGGACACTTACTTTTAAAAGAGGAGTTATTATGACGGTATCGAGTTGACATAACCATTTTACATCAAGAGGAGTATCCCTTTCTAGACTTGGTGTAATTTGGAGGCAAGTGTTGAGAAAATCCAATTTAGGATTTCTGGATTAGGTAGTCCACTCAATGGATCAAGGAGCTGCAAGCCCGTGGTTTTAAAATACTTGCCTTCCTAAATACCTTCAAAATAGCTTGACCAACACTTTTTGGGGTTGTGTGAAGGATATTATGGATCCTTGAAACTATAATTTCCTATAAACTATACATTCCAATTTCAATGGTCAGCACTATTGGGACTTGATAAAATTGTGGGAGATTTAATAAAATCAGTTAATTTATTATTTCTCACAAAATTTTAATCAATAAAAGTAATAATAATTTGATATTTTAATTGTAGAATAAATTGAAAAGATCCTCATCCACACTATCCCTAAGATAAATATTGGATAAAGATAATCTTCTCACTGGTAGTAACTTCCATGAGTGGTTTAGATGTCTTCGGGTTGTTATATGTCATGAACAGAAATATTACATGCTATAATACTCAATGCCTTATCCGCATGCTCAAGAGGTGAGTGGTGAGGAGTTATTATTCTATGAAAAACATATTAATGACATAGTAAAAGTTCAATGTTTTATAATTTCATCTATGTCTATTGAACTCATTAAGTCTCACAGAAATATAGATGCGAATAAAATTATTGAGCACCTCCATGGTCTATACCAAGAGAGAGATAAACTTAAATGGTTTGATATTTCCAAGGTTATCTTTTAGAGTAATCTTTGAAATGGTTCCCTAGTTTGGCCTCACATATTCATGATATTTGGTTATATTGAGCACTTAGAGGATCTGGGTTTAAACTCCTGGAATAACTGGGCAGTGATCTCATTCTGGCATCACTCCCTCAAAGCTTATCTAGTTTTATTTTGAATTTTAATATGAACAACAATGATAATTCTATTCCAAATATTCTTGTCCTCTTTCACCAAGTTGATAAATATATGAATCATGAAAATCTTTCTATCATTATGGTGAACAAATGGAAAGATAAAGAAAATATATTTAACCCAATTCTTCTTCATGCCCTTCCAAGAATAAGAAGATCAAAGGGGATGCAAGGGAATATGATGATGTTTGTTTCACATGTGGCCAGAAGGTCCACTAGAAGAAAAACTGCACCCATCTAAATAATCAAGGGTAAGCTTTAGGTGCATTTTTTATCAAGTGAAATTTATCAATTTCTACAAAATTGGTTATTAGATACAGCTTTTGGTGCTCTCATATGTATTCATATATGGTAACCAAGTAGATTCATAAAAATTGACCGAGGGGGAGGTATATCTATGAGCATCCAATGGTGATAAACTTGTTGTTGTAGCTATAGGGAACTACCACATCACATTACTGACCATAATGATCTTGGTTTTAAAGGGTTTTCATTATGTGCCTTCAGTTACCAAAAACATTATTTCTATATCTAGACTAGATAAAAAATGGATTCATTTTCCAATTTTGAAATAAATGATTCGTATTTTATAAATATAGAATTGGTTATGTTAATGAAAATTTACATAATGGTCTTTACATATTGGATTACATGAACTAAGTATTGGAAATCGATAATAAAGTTACAACACATGACTCATACCACACCCAACTTTGGCATCACTGGATTGGTCATATAAATGAAAAATTCTTGAAAAATTACATCAAGATGGATATTTATATTCTTTAGAACTAAAATCACTTGGATATGTCATGCATGTTTACAAGGAAAAAACCAATGACCCATTTAGTGAGAAAGGTAAAAGGACTAAAGATCTTCTTGAATTAGTTCATACTGATGTGTGTAGACCATTTCCTATTGAATCAAGGGGTGGGTAATCATACTTCATAAATTTTACTAATGTTTTTTTAGATATGGATATATTTACTTAATGATGTATAATTCATATTCCTTTGATAAATTCAAGGAATACATGAATGAATTTGAGAACCATCTTGGTAGGAATATTAATAATCTTCACTCATACTATGGTGGAGAATATCTTAATCAAGACTTCATTTATTACTTATGAGAGTTTGGGATCCTATCCCAACTCACTCCTCCTTACATGCCTAAGTGTAATAGTGTAAGAGAAAGGAGGAACTACACCTTATTGTACATGGTGAGATTAATGATGATTCGTGTGAGTCTTCCATTATCCTTTTGGGGATATGCATTATAAATAGTGATACACATTCTAAACCAAGTACCATCTAAATTTATAAATGGTGTTCTATATGAATTTTGGAGCGGAAGAAAAACCATGTTAATGAATTTTCATGTGTAGGTAAGTGAAGTGTTTTTAAGGCCCCTTCAGGTAATAAACTGGAACCCTGAGGCATAAAGTGTGTCTTTATAAGATATCTTAAGGAAATAAGAGGATATTACCTATATGACCCCTTAGAAAAAATGGTTATAGTGGAAAGATATTCCATATTCCTTGAGAGGTATAACACCTCTAAAAGAGGTATTGGGAGAAAGATAAAGTTAAATGAATTTGAGGATCAAGGAACACAAGAGTTAGTAGAGGATCAGATTCCACAAATACCTATAGTATAATAAACTGTTATAGAGACACAAGTACTACGTAGAAGTAAAATAGATGTTAGAGAACCAAAATAGTGTGGTTTTTTAGTTATTGAGGATGGTGACTCGTTATTAGTTGATAATAATGATCCTCTAACCTACAAGGAAGCATTAAGGGGAACTGATGTTTCCAAGTGTCAAAAAGCCCGGAATTCTGAAATGGATTCCATGTACCAAAACCAAGTCTAGATTTTGGTATATACTCTAGTGAATGTAAATCATGTTGGTTACAAATAAGTATTAAAGAAGAAACCAGACATAGAAGGACAAGTCGGTACTTATAAGTCGCAACTGGTTTCAAAATGGTTTAAATAGTATCAAGGCATTGACTATCATAAATAATTTTCACCAGTTTAAATGATGAAATCCATTAGAATTCTACTTTCCATTACATCTTACCATGACTATGAGATTTGGAAAGGATTTCAAAATAGCCTTCTTTAATAGAAACCTTCAAGAAGATGTCTATATGACACAACCTGAAGGGTTTGTGACTCCAAAGTATAGAAATAAGATATGCAAGTTTAAAAAAACACATTTATGTATTAAATAAAGCATCCAGGTCATGTAATATTCATTTTGATGAATCCATAATGGAATTTTTTTTATAAATAACGAATGTGATCTATGTGTCTATAAATGGCTTAGTGGTAGTGGATTTAATTTCTTAACAGTATATGTTGATGACATATTACTTATTGGAAAATAAATATCAGTATTACAATCTATTAATCCATGGATGAATAAATGATTTTCCATAAAATAATTTGGAGATATTGTATATATTTTGGGATCAAGATCCATTATGATATATCCAAGAGGTTTCTCGGCCTAAATCAAAGTACATACATTGAAAAAATACATAAGAGATTTAGTATGGAACAATCCAAGAGGGGGTTGTTTTTAGGGTCACATGGAATTCATATTTCCAAGAAAAGGTGTCCTCAAACCCATTAAGAAAGAAATAGAATGTAAAGGATTCCATACACATCAATGATTGGGTAAATTATATATGTTAGGTTATGTACTAGGAAAGATGTCTCCTATTCATTAAGTGTGGTAGTCAGATATCAAGATGATCTAGGTGACCTTTATTAGATGGTATTCAAGACTATCCTTAAGTATTTGAGGTGTACTAATGATATGTTCCTAGTTTATAGAGAAGATAAGGAACTAGTCATTAGAGGATATGCATATTCTAGTTTCAAAACTGATCAAGATGACAATAAGTCACAAAAAAGATACATATTCACTTTTAATGGAGGTGTTGTGAGATGGAACAGCTCAAAGTAGGTTGCGGTCGCAGATTATATAGTAAATTCTAAGTATATTACAGCTTCTAAGGAAACTAAAGAAGAATTTTGGATGCGTAATTTTATCCAATATCTTGATGTGGTACCAAGAATTAAATATCCCATAACACTCTATTCTGATAATACTACAGCGGTGTCTCTCAAAAAATAACCATGGTCACATCAGCAGATGAAGCACATACTTCATAAGTATCATCACTTGAAGGATTTTTCTCAGAGATGTGAGGTTTTAGTGAAAAATATTTCCATGGAAGACAACATGGTATAACCCTTTACTAAATCCATGACTCATTATAAATATGATTATCATGTGAGGTCTAGAGGACTAAAAGTCATAGGCAGTTGGTTCTAGTCCAAGTGGGAGTTTGTTAGAGTTTTTGTCCTAGAACCAACTATTTGTACTTTGATTACATGATTATTTTATGTATTAAATATTAAATTAAACATCTTATTACATATTGTTCATTTTTCTACATGACTTTAATGTAAAAATTTATTAGAGTATTTGTCACATTGATAAGGTCATAGTAGTTCCCCTCTATGATGAGAACCTTGAAGTTATATGAAAATATTTATAATATAGTTCTCTGGTTGGATAACAAACTATGATGGGACACATATTATATAGACCATCATGTGTGAGTATTCATAAGTAGACAAGACTTATTCACATGAATTTTGATCTTAGTAATCTCTAAGATGAGAGATTATGAGAATAGACCCACCAGTAGGAATTTCAGATGTTTTGGTGTCATCGAGTATTCATATCTACAAGCATGTGTAATGGTCCTTATACTTAAATATTATCATTAATACATGTCATGACTCATGCACTTAGATATGCTGACGAAAACTAGCATTCCATATGTTGGTGGGAATTAGGGTACATTGGGTGTGTCACAAATCACATGTTATTGATGGATAATTCACGAAAGGATTTCTCCCTTCCATCTTTCTAGAAGTTGATACCTAGGCCCTTTCATTGAAATGAAACCATCACCCTAAATTTCATGGCCATGGTTTAATGATGAGCTTATTTTAGATAGTCAAAGAATGTTTTATCAAGCATATCGTTTGATGACACCTTCATGCAACCTATTTCATGATATATTGTGATAAATGGATTATATTACATAGTGAGTGTTTTTATGTGGTTTTCTTCATTGCTACTTTAATATATTTCTCTTGGGTTCCTAGAACCATTGCTAGAAGTTAATTTTGGACTTTAAGCAAGATCGCCTAATGCCAATGAGAAAGAATCCTATAGGGTCACACACTAATTATTTCTATTGATCTTGATTAAATTATATTTGAATTTAATTAATAGAATAAATATTATTCTCAATACTAAGGAATAATTTTATTTCAAGTTATATTGATCGTGTAAATTAAATAAATATTTATTCACCGGATTGTGAATAAATATATTTATTTATTTTATTAAATATTTAATAAATATTTATTTACTAATTTGTGGATAAAATATTTATTTAAGAGAATAAAATATTTATTTGGGTGTTCAATAAATGAAATTGTAGTTTGAATGGACCAAGATCATCTCTAGTCATAAAATAATTATTTACGTGCTGGTAAATATTATTTATCCATTTTTTCACAAGTTGGCACACCAAAAAACAATAATATTATTATTATTATGTGGAATGGGATTTAATTAATGGTTATAATTATATTTCATGGATGTTATAGAATTAAATTTTCTAACTAAAATCCTAGTTCTATAAACAGATGGTTATGTCTATTGTGTAATTCATTAAAAATCAATTCTAAGTTTGGGAATAGGGAATTATTGCACACAATGAAATATCTCTTGACTGCTCTTCATCTCTCTCTATTAATAATAAGAATCCCAATAGATAATTTATTCAAGACCGAAGAATGGGCAACCAAGAACGAACAACACACGACATTTGATTCTTCACACTAGCACCAAGAGAACGTGTGGCATTTCGGCCCCTCTACCCAGTCTTAAGAGGTATTTTCTTTAAATAATAAAATTGAGGCTTCGCCCCCAACATTTTAAAAAAATGAGTGGAATTTAGTAGAGACCATTACAACACGTGTGGATTGAAACTAAAGGTATTATACCCTTGGATCCTCACAAGTTCAATGAAGGAAATATAGAAGGTCCTTTTCAGATGATCAACAATCATCAATGATGAAAGTTATTAAGCCCAAGTATTTATTTATTATGATATTAAATAAATTAATTATAAATTTGACATAAATATCCTCTCTCTTGGTTTCATGTAATTATTATTAAAATAAATTTTAATATATCTCCCTCCACTACAATGCTTCTACTACACCCAGAACCAACACTTTCAATACAGCTCTAGTCAAACTGCCTCTGGCCAACTATTCTCAAAAATTCTCAGCTTAGACGGGCGGTGCATTTCAAAATCTAGATCTCAATGACTTAAAATGGAGTAATATCGAGATCACATTGACTATGTTCACTAAATACTGTAATTGACTTCTGGTAATGTCTCCTAATCAAAACATTCCTAGTTCTTTTTATCAAATTGAATATAAGTGCCAAAATGACCATCCAATGACTAGTCTTTCATTTTCATGACCCATATCTCAAATTATATTCGACACTCTCTCAACGTACTTAGGACGAAGTCAATATATGGGTCATTCTCATCACTAAACCATGATTACACCAATATGTCACCGAAATGAATTTATTTATCTTTCTAATCTATACACATATTTAAACTATTATTTAACATCCTTATCTAATTCCCAACACCACATCTTCCAACCATGAGTGTCCAGGTTCAAGCATGGGTCAACCGTCTCATAGTGCCCAATTTGATTTCAAGAAATCCATCATCATGGGAACAACCTTTAATTTACTCAAGATTTAGGTCATCAATCCTAAAAGTGTTATAATTTGAATCCATATATCCTCATCTTACACACAGAAACTTACCGTTTGGAAATCTCAATAGAACCCAATGCCATTAGCATATACCAAAATTACCTTGTGCATCA
This sequence comes from Viscum album, assembly GCA_963277665.1. Lineage (NCBI taxonomy): Eukaryota > Viridiplantae > Streptophyta > Magnoliopsida > Santalales > Viscaceae > Viscum > Viscum album. The sequence continues at coordinate 1,446,023,127 of OY728150.1, read as the reverse complement.
TGTGTACTCTCTCATACCACCCGAATATAAAATTTTTCATCTCACATTTTCCATGATTTTCTGAAAAAAGTATATACTCACAACTTCATTTTTGAAAATAATTCATCAATAGTGAAATCATTGGTCAACAGGTTTAGGCATCCAAATAGCCCTTCCCAGCATAGCCAGTTTTAAAATACACAATCACTCGTGATACTTTTCAAAAGCATGGGCATCACCATGCCTGAACCAAGAGACTCGATCACCTACCGTGAATTGGTCTAAGAAGGAGTATAAAATAATTTTTACCACAAAAATGGAGACATACTCCCAGACCAAATGCTTCTATAGTTTTTCCTTAATATAAAAGTCATTAACCTACTAGGGTTTGTATCAAAGGGAGGGTATATAGGTTCCCCCACCTATACCTAAGATATCTCGAATGAGAACCATACCCAATTCATGGTAATATATTACACAACATATAATTCACTTGGAAACCCTATTTCAAAATATTTTAAACTAAAATAGATAAGTAATATTGACCTATGAGGGTTAGAATCTATTTTCATAGGCATAATGGTATCGCCTTCTAACATCGGAATATTGGTCCTAGATCATCACGGGGCATCTGAATAAGGTATTTCTCATTGAAAGGTCAAATAACTAATGAAAATGATAGCTATAGAGTACTTAGAGGTACCAATATACTATAATAATCCTTAAAGTTCAACTTACCAAACAACCACCTATCTACCCAGGGGTTTCCTTTCATTATTTATGAGTCCTACTCAGGACAATTGGCACCTGAATAGAACCTCTTTTCTAAAATCAGTAAGGAAGAATTTATTAATGTTTTAAGGATGAAAGTTTCTACCATAACTAGGCTATCTCCTCACATGGACAAGGCATCAGCCTTAAAATAAGGTCACACCTGAAAAGGTCACTTGGTCGTACTGCCTAACCACTAGGTCTAGAACCACCTAGGAAGAAGCTAATTAAAAAAATTGGCAATAGTCACATTCCCATCCAAAACAATTCATATGATAACCCTTACCCAAGGTTTCATGCAATAAACACCAATAAAAGGTTTCATTTTAAATAATTGAAACTGATTTATTTTAACATTTAAAGAGCTAACTTATAAGTTATTTCAAGTACCAATTTTTAAATAATTTTACTAAGAAATTTATTTATCTTATATCATACATCATTTTAAGAAAATTATTTTATAATTTCTTTATTAACCATTTATTTAATTAAATATTTTTCATAACTCGATCAGATAAACAAAATGTTAATTTCTAATCTATAGATGAAAAAACTCTTTATTTTTTAATTGGAATATTAATTAACTGATGTCTCATAATAATAAAGATAAAATGTTGATAACATGGCTTTTATTAATTAAGGGAATTGGTAGATTATTATTCCTCCATATTTTTATATGAAATAATATATAACCATCTAGACCACCTTAAATGACCATTACTTTTCCATAAACATGCCCCCATTGGGTCAGGAATAGAGGCATAAAAAGGGATAAGGAAACCTACAGGGGTCCCAATATTTTATTCTAGATCTTTTATCACTCACTCAAATCTTTACTTTTTTATTAAGAAGGAAGAACCAGACACCAAATAGCAGAAACAAAGATTCCTAAGGAGGTCTAAAATGATGAAAGTCGAGGGAATCCCCTCTAATAAAATTGACCCCTTTGGGAAGCAAAGTGTAAATATCATGCACACACACCGGCTCATGCCCAAGAACCTCCATAGAAGAAAGGTGATTCACCACTTGGTTTCCCTCATGCTAGGTGTGACTGATTTTGGTACCGTTGGAGAGAATTCCTTTTCACTTTCTGGTAATGTAGGTAATGGACCATGGAGTAGAGAAAATATCCTTCATAGCATCATGAAAAAAATTTGGAATATGTTTCAACTTCAACTAACAGAAATCCCTTCTGGTGACAGATGTTGATACATGTGAGCATGGACTTGGCTTCGGCCTGAAGAGAAGATCTACGTCCAAACCGAGAGGAAAAATCAAGGAGGACAGATCCCCACGAATCCTAAAGAACTACACCCCCATGCAGCACTCCCATAGATTAGGATCCATCGGTATTAAGATTCAGACCGCTGATAGGGGGACTCTATATAACCCATAGACCTCTGTCCCTACTACATATCGGCTGGACAGAAGGAGAACTGAAAAACATCCATCTGAAGGAAGGTGCATCCCATTAGTTGCTGAGGAGACAATCCAGATCAATAAGAATGTTTTTCATCTACTGATGATAGACCTACCTGTAGACTGTATCCCCTCATATCTGAGCTTGTTCTTGGCTTTCCATATGGACCAACATCCAGCATAAAGAATCAAAGAGCGTGCTGACTTCTTCGGCCCTTTATCTCCCGGCCCATGAAACCATTTTTTCAAGAATGGAAGATCCCCCAGATTAGGATCAAAAAACCCTATAAAGTCACCGTAAAAACTCCACACTGTGATCTCCCACTCACCAAATAAAAAGATATGATCATCCATTTCCTCTTTGAAGATTTTATGGTAGGCACACCGATAAGTAAGTGTGATACCCTAGCATTTGATATTTTCATTCGTAGGAATGGTGTGGTTCTTGATTCTCCAAATCAAGAATTTATATTTCGAGGGAGCCACATTGTTCTATAGCACCTCATTCCAAGCATCCTACACTTATGAAGTGCCCCTCATGTGGTGAAAATCCTGAGTGGAAAATTCCCCTAAATAGTAAGGAGTGAAAACATAGCGATCTGGATCCTGCGATAGTAAAATGAGGTTGAAAAGGGCCTGCTGCTCCTCGTCCAACACTATTTTAATGAGATTCGTATGTAAACTCGCTTCCCTGAACGTGATGGTAGGAGAAGGGCACCCCAGGAAGCCCCGCACCTTCCCAGCCCATTTTTTGTGCCATAAGGAAATCTCTCCCCTCCCTATAATCTATTATGAATGACTAGTAAGTTCTGAAAAGAGGTGAGTAAGATTATTCCAAATAGAAGAGCCTCTTCCCACCACCGAGAGATGCTAGAAAAACATTGGGTGCATTTTTTTCCCCATAACGTACTCTAATCCACAACTTCCCAAGCCAACTTAGCCTGCATACTACTGAGGGTGTCCTCCAAGCTATGAACATTTATACCACCCTCCCTAGTAGGCCTAGCTACTCTTCTCCAAGCAGTCCAGTGTCTTTTCCTTTCATCCAATGGATCCCATATGAAACCGGCCAGAAGTTTGTCAATACTATTGATGACACCTTTCGGAGGCATAACTACAGAAAGAGCATGAACTAGAGTATCCAACAACATGCTATTAATAAGAGAAATACAACCACAAAAAGACAAGTACCTGTTTTTCCAATTGTGAATGCGGTCTGTGATCTTTTTGATAAGGAAATCGAAGTCCCGAATCTGAAGTCTACCAAGGGAAATAGGATCCCCAAGATATTTCATGGGAAAACATCCTATTTTCATGTCAATATTGATTTGAATTTTATCAATCCAACTAGGAGAGCATTTGTTCGAGATGAAAAAGAAACTTTTCTCTTTATTGATAAGTTGTCCACTCCATTAGAAGTACTCCTCTAAAATCCTTTTCAAACCACATATATACTTTTTTCCAGCATTCATAAGAACAAGAGTATCATCAGCAAACATAAGGTAAGAAATGGTTGTATCCCTCATACTCCTCTGATAGGCTGGGATAGCTCCATTATTGATGCTCTTATAGATGAGCTTACTCAAGACCTCCTGAGTAAGGATTAAGATACTAGGGGACAAAGGGTATCCTTGAAGGAGGCCACATATGGACTTGAAAAATCCATAGGACTTCCCCAGGAATGAGACTGCCATCCATGGAGAGCTGAAACATCTAAAAAGAAGATCAATATTCCAAAGAGAAAAACCCATACTATCCAACACCTTATTGATGAATCCCCACTCCACACGGTCATAGACTTTATTCATATCTAACTTGAGAGCCAAATTTGAACCCCGAGTCTTAAATTTAATATCCCTTATCATCTCATGAGCAAGGGAAATAGCACCTTGGATGGACCTGCCCCTCACAAAACCATGCTGCTCCATGGAGATCCACCGCGGAAGATGGATAGAAAATCTAGCATTAAGGACACTTGTAAGGACTTTATATGGGAAATTACACATACTCACCGTTCTATAATGCATGATTGAAGAGGGACCCTTGTTTTTTGGAATAAGAACCATAGTGTTGGTGCAAGAAACCCATGGTAGACTACCTCCCCTGAAGAAATCATGGATGGATGAAATGATATCCTCCTTCACCACCTCCCACAGGCCTTGATAGAAGGTGCTTGAAAAACAATCCAGGCACGGGGCACTCTCTGGATGGAGGTTCATCATATCTGCATATATATCTTTTTCATCTGGAATAGAACTCAACCTCTCATTATCCTGGTTAGAGACACAGTTAGGAATAACCTCAAAAATCCCATTTTCCCTTCCTGAGTAACCATTGGGCATACAACCATTTGGGCTAGCCAAAATTTCCTTAAAATAGAAGTTATTCATACCTCCCACAGTATCCCTGTCATCCGTGTAAGATCCATTTTCCAACAAAATATTAGGCTTGATAGGTCTCTTTATTTCTTTGATACATGCATGAAAAAACGTGGTGTTTTTATTGCCCTCTTGAATCCATTTTATTCTAGTTGTATCCCTAGACTGGAATTTCTGATCCAGGAGAATTTCAGCAATAATTTCCTTCCTATTATAAAGTTCCTCCAAGGTATGGTCATTCCACAGTTCTTCCAACCTCACTTCGAGAGTCTCAACCTCCTGCATGGTTCCAGAAATCTCGATATCAACCCGAGGGATATCTTTCACCCATGATTGGAGATGAGTCTTGGGTCGCCTTAGTTTATCATGAATGGAAATCCACAGGTTTCCCTACCTAGTAGTATTCCAAATACCATCAACTAGCTCTTGATAAACTGGCTTGCTAACCCACTGATGGAGAAAATAGAACCTCTCTCGAAGATTTTTCCCATCATAAATCGAAACCAATAGAGGGGAATGGCCATAGATACCTCGAACCAAATGTCGCACCTTAATGTTAGAGAACATAGTTATGTCTTCCATATTGGCCAGACACTTATTAGATGGATCCACGAGTGGTACGACCCCCTTCAGTAATTACACCAGGTAAAACAATCACCTGAGAATCCCAGATCCATAAGGCCTTTCCTAGCCATGAACTGTGTAAAATCTCTACTGGCTTTTCTCTAAAAAGGTCTTCTTCCTTTCCTTTCCTCTGGATTAGAAACAATGTTAAAGTCCCCTCCAAAAAACCATGGTACGTTGCCTGGGAGAAAGTAATTTAAATCACTCCATAGTTTAGCCCTTTGGAGATGATCACAACTCCCATAAACAAAGGTCATAAAGAACCTGATGTCACATGTAATCACCTTGGTAGTAATAAATTGATCCCCTACATGCACCATCTCCACAGAGGAATTCTTGTTCCAAAAGATCCAAATGTGATTGTTGGTTGGATCATCATGCAAGGATCCATGCATCTTCATTTTCCAAGTAAAATCATGAATTCTGGGAGGGTTCTTCTTATGATCAATAATGGAAACAACTGCGGCCTTATGTTCTCTTATTGAAGAAGCAATGAAATCAGCCTTAACCTAGGCACTGAGGCCGCGGGCGTTCCATATGAAGATGGGAGTCATTAGAATGAGAGGGATCTGGCCTTGGCTCCAGAACTAGTAGCCATCTTGAAATGAGAGAATTAGCTCTCCTTGAGACTTCTTGTTTTTGAGTGAGTGCACAGTCTCTCAGGATTTATCACATTTATGCCATCCAAGGATCTAGGGCAAACAGTGCATGTTTTGGACATACGTCGAAGCTTGGGGGCATGTTGGGGTGTCTTCTCTAAGTCTGAGGGGATAACTGCTAGAGAAACTAACTGTATCTTCTCACCATTCCCTTGGGGGGGAGACCTCAGTGCACTCAATGCATACAATCTGATCCAAAACTGAGATATCCCTTGGATCATCAAGGATAGCAGCAGGTGATACATAGGGTGGGGGAGGAAGTTCTAGAAGACCTGCTAAATGGGATCTTAACCCATGAAAATCCTCCTCCAAGTACATACTCCTCATAAGCTTTGAGATGAAACTGGGAGGAATAAATACCATACCATCCTGGGAGGAAAATTCACCTTTAGAAGAGAAGGGAACTAAATCCTTGAACACAGCCACATCATCAACATAATCATCGCCTGACGATATCTCTGCAACCAGAAAATAGGAAGAAGGATCCAACCTTGGGCCACCATCTGAAGCCAAGGGTTCCCTCTGCAAAACCACAGGCAGAGATTGTAGAGGCAGAGCTGACACCTTGTTTGTGAAGGACACATACTTAGTAGGGTGACGTCCTTCCCCTTTCCACTATTTTCAAAACACCAAGATAGAATGGCCATGAACCATACAATGGGAACAAAACTGAGGAAACATAGGGTAAAGGATCTCCGGGTTCCAACAGATACCATCTTGAACACGTAGCGAGATCATGCTCAGTGGGGGGAGAGAGGTGTCCAGTTCCACACATATGTGAGCCATCGATATGTCCTCGCCATTATAAGTTCTGACGTCAGAGCACAGAAAGCCCCCAAGAGCATCACCAATTTCCCTAAGGAACCCCCAATTCTGCAAAGGGAGAGGCAGCCCCGGAAGATGGATCCAGACTGTAGCCATCGGATTTTCCTTGCCCCTGTGCACATCCCAAGACCAGTGAGACAAACTGAAACTCCAATGACCAAAAACACGAGGAGCCCTACACCACACATATAAGAAGTTTGCCTTAGAGGAGATAACAAGGCAAAAGGACTTCCTGTGAATAGTCAATATCTGAACAAGATAAAGAAGGCCCCAAGAGAGAACGAAGCATTTGAAAGCCTCTAAGGAGGAATTCACTGATCCGAAACGAGCCACAAGCATCCACTTTAAACATGCCTCCACCTTAGCAAAGGAAGATGTTGGGAACTCTAGGTAAATACCACCTCCATCACATGAAATCTTTGGATTTGGGACACAAACATCCGGGAAGCAAGGGTGATGAACATCACGCAATGATCCTCAAAGAACCTCCTTGAATGATCCATGCTTAAGGGAGGAGGTAAAAGTCCCTACCCCTTCACGGGGGTCCAGAACAAAGGTCACCTTGGCATGGGGGGTCTCCGACGGACAAACAGCGGGAAGCCCAACGTCTCGAAAATTTGAAAAAAGCAGCGGCGTGTCGGTCATGTTCAATGGGGCTGAAGAAGAGGCCATTGGGGCTTTTAGATATTTTATAATACACCCTTAAAGGGTTTAATTCATAAGAAATATTCCAAACCAACCAACTTGGGTCCTATTTTTTGAGATTCATCACATTTATTGATGAGAGAAGAAAATTATTAATGGAAGGATTCATCACATTTATTTATGAGAGATGAAAATTATTAATGGGAAGATTTATATCACCATTAATTGAGGATTTTCTCCCAACATTAATGGATATTTAATTCTTGATATTAATGGATGAAATAATGGATGTTGACTGCATTAATTGATGATTATGAACTTGGTGTCTATATAAGGAGGATGAAGGAACATATTTTGAAGAGAAAAAAATTTGTGCCAGCAGATGTAGCCGGCAAGGGAGACCCAGGAAGGAGATTCCGCATTTGCGGTGGCCTGTGTGGCATGACGACGATTACGCGTCGGCGTTTGACAGGTGCAGAGCAGCAACTACAGAATTGATGATCATGGACACGTATCGAAAGTCTTCCTGATAGCGGTGATCAGGTGGCATGTCCCGATTGGATATCGGTAGTACATCATGATGGCGAGATCATTCGGGTGTCGCAAGCTGGTGTGAGGTTGACGCATGTTCGGGTGAAGATCTTCGAGGTAGTGACGTTTCGTTGACAGAAGGGTGACATTTTTTCATATATTGATCTTCTGATACATGGCATCAGCAAGATGATTATCAGAGAGAAGGCAGAAGCATATCAGGGTGTGGTTTTCATACAGGTTTTCTACGCTCTCTTATTTGTGATTCAAGTTCGGGCATTACTTGGATTATTGTATTCTCTGATTCATAGTGGATATTTTTGGGAATTGCCCCATGATTTTTTAATCCTCTTCATGGGAGGTTTTTTCCATGTTAAAAAATCCTGCATGCTGATTTATTTATTCTGCTTATATCGCTTCCATATTTCAACAGGTTTCTCACGATATTTTTGGCAAGCAATTTTCAGCCCGGATCCGAGATTCTCCCCAACAAGTGGTATCATAGGAGGTTGGTTTGTGCTTGCAGTTTAACATGAGGATTTTGGAAGCTTTGAAGAGGATCGCAGATGCGTGCATGGAGCAGAATAAAGTTTGGAAATTAAAGTAGGTTAAGAGAGGTGATACACATGTCCTCTCATAGGATGTTGATCAGGGGGGAGCATTTTATTCCTGCAGGTGCTCCAGATTATGTGGTAATCACTATTATGGGGGAGACGGATGTTTCTGGTTCTTGTCTTGTTCAGCAAGATGAGCAGGATGGTGCAGATACAAATGTGATGAAGATTTCAGCGTTTGATTTTCTTTTTACAGGGGGAGCTGATTTTTTTTCAGAAATGAAATGGACGTCGTCATATTTTCTGCAGTTGATGATGGTTGGTGTGATACCGGCATATTTTCGTTCCAACTGGGTTTGTTGGATGGTTTCATTCATTAATGTGATGAAGGGGGAGATTGTTGAGATTCATCACATTTATTGATGAGACAAGAAAATTATTAATGGAGGGATTCATCACATTTATTGATGAGAGATGAAAATTATTAATGGGGAGATTTATATCACCATTAATTGAGGATTTTCTCCCAACATTAATGGATATTTAATTCTTGATATTAATGGATGAAATAATGGATGTTGACTTCATTAATTGATGATTATGGACTTGGTGTCTATATAAGGAGGATGCAGAAACATATTTTGAAGAGAAAAAAAGGTGTGCCAGCAAGATGTAGCCGGCAAGGGAGACCCAGGTAGGGGTTGCCGCATTTGCGGTGGCCCGTGTGGCACGACGACGATTGCGCATCGGCGTTTGACAGGTGCAGAGCAGTGACTACAGAATTGATGATTATGGCCATGTATTGAAAGTATTCCTGATAGCAGTGATCAGGTGGTGTGTCCCGATTGGAGATCGGCGGTACATCATGATGGCGAGATCATTCAGGTGTCGCAAGCTGGTGTGAGGTTGACGCATGTTCGGGTGAAGATCTCTGAGGTAGTAATGTTTCCTCGACGGAAGGGTGACATTTTGTCACAGATTGATCTTATGATACATGGCGTCAGTGAGATGTTTATCAGAGAGAAGGCAGAGGCGTATCAGGGTGTGGTTTTTATATAGGTTTTCTACGCTCTTTTATTTGTAATTCAAGTTCCGGCATTACTTGGATTATTGTATTCTATGATTCATAGTGGATATTTTTGGGAATTTCCCTATGGTTTTTTAATCCTCTGCATGGGAGGGTTTTTCCACGTTAAAAAACCCTGCGTGCTGATTTATTTATTCTTCTTATATCGCTTCCATATTTTGACGGGTTTCTCACGATATTTTTGGCAAGAAATTTTCGACCCGGATTCGGGATTCTCCCCAACAAGTGGTATCAGAGGAGGTTGGTTTGTGCTTGAATTTTAACGTGGGGATTTTGGAAGCTTCTAAGAGGATCGCAGATGCGTGCGTGGAGCAGAATAAAGTTTGGAAATAAAAGCAGGTTAAGAGAGGTGATACACATGTCCGCTCATAGGATGTTGAGCAGGGGGGAGCAGATTATTCTTATAGGTGCTCCAGATTATGTGGTAATCACTATTATGGGGGATCCAGATGTTTCTAGTTCTTTTCTTGTTCAGCAGGATGAGTAGGATGGTGCAGATACAAATGTGATGAAGATTTCAGCGTTTGATTTTCTTTTTGCAGGCGGAGTTGATTTTTTTCAGAAATGAAAAAGGAAGTCGTCATATTTTCTGCAGTTGATGATGGTTGGTGTGATACCGGCATATTTTCTTTCCAACTGGGTTTGTTGGATGGTTCTATTCATTAATGTGATGAAGGGGGAGATTGTTGAGATTCATCACATTTATTGATGAGAGATGAAAATTATTAATGGGGAGATTTATATCACCATTAATTGATGATTTTCTCCCAACATTAATGGATATTTAATTCTTGATATTAATGGATGAAATAATGGATGCTGACTGCATTAATTGATGATTATGGACATGGTGTCTATATAAGGAGGATGCAGAAACATATTTTGAAGAGAAAAAAAGGTCTGCCTGCAAGATGTAGCCAGCAAGGGAGACCCAGGAAGGGGTTGCCGCATTTGCAGTGGCCCATGTGGCATGAAAACGATTGCGCATCGGCGTTTGACACTTGCAAAGCAATGACTACAGAATTGATGATCATGGCCACGTATCGAAATTCTTCCTGATAGTGGTGATCATGTGGCGTGTATCTATTGGAGATCAGTGATACATCATGATGGCGAGATCATTCGGGTGTCGCAAGTTGGTGTGAGGTTGACGCATGTTCGGGTGAAGATCTCCGAGGTAGTGACATTTTGTCGACAGAAGGGTGACATTTTGTCACAGATTGATCTTCCGATACATGGCGTCAGCGAGATGTTTATCAGAGAGAAGGCAGAGGCGTATCAGGGTGTGGTTTTCACACAGGTTTTCTATGCTCTCTTATTTGTGATTCAAGTTCGAGCATTACTTGGATTATTGTATTCTCTGATTTATAGTGGATATTTTGGGGAATTTCCCCGTGGTTTTTTAATCCTCCGCATGGGAGGGTTTTTCCACGTTAAAAAATCCTACGTGCTGATTTATTTATTCTGCTTATATTGCTTCCATATTTCGACGGGTTTCTCAAGATATTTTTGGCAAGCAATTTTCGGCCTGCATTCGGGATTCTCCCCAACAAGTGGTATCAGAGAAGGTTGGTTTATGCTTGAAGTTTAACGTGAGGATTTTGGAAGCTTCAAAGAGGATCACAGATCTGTGCGTGGAGCAGAATAAAGTTTGTAAATTAAAGCAGGTTAAGAGAGGTGATACACATGTCCGCTCATAGGATGTTGAGCAGGGGGAGCGGTTTATTCCTACAGGTGCTCCGGATTATGTGGTAATCACTATTATGGGGGAGCTAGATGTTTCTGGTTCTTGTCTTGTTCAGCAGGATGAGCAGGATGGTGCAGATACAAATGTGATGAAGATTTCAGCATTTGATTTTCTTTTTGCAGGGGGAGAAGATTTTTTTCAGAAATTCAAAAGGACGTCCTCTTATTTTCTGCAGTTCATGATGGTTGGTGTGATACTGGCATATTTTTTTTCAACTGGGTTTGTTGGATGGTTCCATTTATTAATGTGATGAAGGGGAGATTGTTGAGATTCATCACATTTATTGATGAGAGAAGAAAATTATTAATGGCGGGATTCATCACATTTATTGATGAGAGATGAAAATTATTAATGGGGAGATTTATGTCACCATTAATTGAGGATTTTCTCCCAAAATTAATGGATATTTAATTCTTGATATTAATGGATGAAATAATGGATGTTGACTGCATTAATTGATGATTATGGACTTAGTGTCTATATAAGGAGGATGCAGAAACATATTTTGAAGAGAGAAAAAGGTGTGCCAACAAGATGTAGACGGCAAGGGAGACCCAGGAATGGGTTGCCGCATTTGCGGTGGCCCGTGTGGCATGACGACAATTGTGCGTAGGCATTTGATAGGTGTAGAGCAGCGACTACAGAATTGATGATCATGGCCATGTATCGAAAGTCTTCCTGATAGCGATGATCAGGTGGCGTGTCCCGATTGGAGATCGGCGGTACATCATGATGGCGAGATCATTCGGGTGTCGCAAGCTGGTGTGAGGTTGACGCATGTTCGGGTGAAGATCTCCAAGGTAGTGACGTTTTGTCGACAGAAGGGTGACATTTTGTCACAGATTGATCTTCCGATACATGGCGTCAGCGATATGTTTATCAGAGAGAAGGCAAAGGCGTATCAGGGTGTGGTTTTCACAAAAGTTTTCTACGCTCTCTTATTTTTTATTCAAGTTCGGGCATTACTTGGATTATTGTATTCTCTGATTCATAGTGGATATTTTTGGGAATTTCCCCGTGGTTTTTTAATCCTCCGCATGGGAGGGTTTTTTCACCTTAAAAAATCCTGCGTGCTGATTTATTTATTTTGCTTATATCACTTCTATATTTCAACGGGTTTCTCATGATATTTTTGGAAGGCAATTTTCGGCCCGGATTCGGGATTCTCCCCAAAAAGTGGTATCAGAGGAGGTTGGTTTGTGCTTGTAGTTTAACGTGAGGATTTTGGAAGCTTCGAAGAGGATCGCAGATGCGTTCATGGAGCAGAATAAAGTTTGGAAATTAAATCAGGTTTAGAGAGGTGATACACATGTCCGCTCATAGGATGTTGAGCAGGGCAGAGAAGTTTATTCCTGTAGGTGCTCTAGATTATGTGGTAATCACTATTATGGGGGAGCTAGATGTTTCTGGTTCTTGTCTTTTTCGGCAGGATGAGCAGGATGGTGCAGATACAAATGTGATGAAGATTTCAGGGTTTGATTTTCTTTTTGCAGGGGGAGCTGATTTTTTTCAGAAATGCAAAAGGACGTCGTCATATTTTCTGCAGTTGATGATGGTTGGTGTGATACCGGTATATTTTCTTTCCAACTGGGTTTGTTGGATGGTTCCATTCATTAATCTGATGAAGGGTGAGATTGTTGAGATTCATCACATTTATTGATGAGAAAAGAAAATTATTAATGGAGGGATTCATCACATTTATTGATGAGAGATTAAAATTATTAATGGGGAGATTTATATCACCATTAATTGAGGATTTTCTCCCAAACATTAATGGATATTTAATTATTGATTTTAATGGATGAAATAATGGATGTTGACTGCATTAATTGATGATTATGGACTTGTTGTCTATATAAGGAGGATGCAGAAACATATTTTGAAGAGAAAAAAAGGTGTGCCAGCAAGATATAGCCGGAAAGGGAAACCCGGGAAGGGGTTTCCGCATTTGCGGTGGCCCGTGTGGCACGACGACGATTGCGCATAGGCGTTTGACAGGTGCAGAGTAGCGACTACAGAATTGATGATCATGGACACGTATCGAAAGTCTTCCTGATAGCGGTGATCAGGTGGCGTGTCCCGATTAGAGATCAGCGGTACATCATGATGGAGAGATCATTCGAGTGCCGCAACATGGTGTGAGGTTGACACATGTTCGGGTGAAGATCTCTGAGGTAGTGACGTTTCGTCGACAGAAGGGTGAAATTTTGTCACAGATTAATCTTCTGATACATGGTGTCAGTGAGATGTTTATCAGAGAGAATGCAGAGGCATATCAGGGTGTTGTTTTCATACAGGTTTTCTACGCTCTCTTATTTGTGATTCAAGTTCGGGAATTACTTGGATTATTTTATTCTCTGATTCATATTGAATATTTTTGGGAATTGCCCCGTGGTTTTTTAATCCTCTGCATGGGAGGGTTTTTCCACGTTAAAAAATCTTGCGTGCTGATTTATTTATTCTACTTATATCACTTCCATATTTCGACGGGTTTCTCATGATATTTTTGGCAAGAAATATTCGGCCCGGATTCGGGATTCTCCCCAACACTATTGGAAAATTGGTTTTAGTCAAATTTATCACACCCCCAAAGGTATTATCATACAAAAACATTCCCCAACTGATCTACTTGGGTCTCGTTGTGTATTTGGAAATTCAATCATATGGGTCTTCGTGCTCAGGTTATAGAGGTATAAGAATTTATTAATTATACTTTATATCAAATTTAACTATCATTAATCAGTACTTGTTTAAATTTATTAAGAAAAATTTAACTTCTTTTCAATTTAAGTTCCCAATATGTTAACTCATTATCCATTCATTTACGGTCCATGATTCACAATCTCTTATTCCATACAACAGTCCATTTAGGGGAATTTTCATTCCCAAATTATAAAGGTACATGAATTTATAATTTAAAATTGGAATTCATATAACTTCAACCTAATTATCACTTTTAGTATCAGAATATAAAAAACCCATACATTATGTTTTTACCATTTAAAATTTATTAGGACATATACTCCTTATAAATTAAAATTTTGGCATCCCATTAATCTAAACTGTCATTTTTTAGGCCCATGAAACCAATGGTTAATGGATCAAACATAAAATAATTAGTTGATTAAATAGAACACCACTATCAATCTATATAGGAAAACACCATTTAGATTGATACATACATTTTATTTAATCAACCATATATCATGAATACAATAGGAATGACATCACAAACATATTATAGGTAAGAATAGAAATAATCATGGAAAGTTACTACATAATAAGAAAATACTCAAGCATAGAATATACATCTATAAATTTTACTAAAGTACCTAACATGGTTTATAGTTAATCATGTTGAATATTCCCCAATCATGGTATACAAATCATCATGCATTAGTAAATCTATAATGCAATCTACATGGCATGGAATGTGAATATCTAGGTTCCTAGAATGATGCATGTGGTAATAATTACTTTATATACCAGGCCATGGGTAATAATAATTCAATAAATCAATAATCAGAAAAATTATGACAATCTCTCAAGATGAAACAATACTCATCTGCAATAATAGCATCATGAATAATAGTCCCATTCCCTGGAAACTTGATCTTTCACTCATGTGTGGTTTAGTCAAACTAAGACACAAATCAAGTGCCCACACATTCCTTGTCTCCTATATACCATTCCAAAATAATTAAAGGAAGGAAAGTAAAGATATGATATCATTTTTAGAATCTCGACCAAGATATCACTAAAACCGTGCCCCAATCTAGTTGACCGCTAGGCCTCAAGTGTGCCTCCACATATACTAGAGGATACTAACTAGAAGGGAGGGTCTAAAGGTGGTACATTGGGAATAATATACCATGTGGGTCTATATTAGGATATAATAGAAACAATAATAAATAAATATTGTGGAATAAAATAATAACTGACATTTAATAATAAACAAAAATGATTATTCTTGAACATGCTCCCACATAAACACAGGAAGGTATACACAATACATAGATAATGGAAATAGAAGTAAATGAATAATAAATCTATAATATAATAATGAGAATAGGATCAAACCTCTTTTATGATAATCCATCCTATCCTATAAGGATAATAATAAGTAAGAACAATCCATAAACCTTGTTCATACAACCATGAGGTTTGTTCAGGTACCTTAGTGTAATGGTGGCATGAACAAGATGTAAGATATACTTAGTATGCCACATCTAATGGTTTCTAATGAATAATACAATCCGTGTATATAATATAAAGTAGTGTGTAGGTGTATTAAAATTAAACCAGTGTTTTAATAATAAATGCAACTAGTTCAAGCTTAGGTTCCTCATGGACATCTAGCCAACTATATCTAATTCAATATAAGCTAGAATATCTCTAAAAATGTCACCTTATGTCTTTATATATATATAAATATATATATAAGTATATAAGTATGTATTTATATATGTGTTCTCTATATGTACAAGTGTATATAGCCATATATATAGATACATCATACTAGTTAGGACCTAAGGCATAACTTAGGCATCCATATATAATTATAAGAGTGACATACTCTATAATGGACGTCATGACTGTAAAATATCAATGAATGAAAAAGTATATCATATCCAATAGTCTCAGGTGATTAATGAATAAAATAATGTTCTTATAATTAATGGGTTATAATCCCAAGAATCTAAATAAGGGATACAGAAACCATGTCCATCATCCTACTCATGGATGTGACCATCATTCTCAAAATCCTAATCAAGGGGGCATGATATGTCATGCCCAACTAGAGAAGTGATATGAGATTCCATTTTCATCATCCTTGACTTGGAGGTTGTGATTTTTCATACTCTATGACCCTAACTAAGGTCCCTCAGTCATAATTCAGTATAGAAAATTCCTAATTACCCAAGGATCCCTTAGCTTGATGTTCAGTAAAGAGGAAACCTGCATCACTCAAGGCACAGTGGACCCTTATTAGTATAATTCATTTTAGAATTTAAATATTTTCCATAATATCATACACCACATACTATAAAATAGTTCCATGGAATATAATCCATTCCAAAATTCATTTATATTAAAGAACTAATCCATTTTATCTATAATTCACAAGAAGGCCATGAAAAATACCCATGCCATTAGATACATCACCCCATATCATCGATCAATTCAGTTTTTTATTTATAAGATAGTGCACCTAAAAAGGTTAATTTATTATAAAACATGATATTTTCATAAAATATTTCATTTAATTAAATTTCATAATGTCTTTTAAGTGGAATAATTTAATAAAAATAAAAGGTGATTCAAATCATTAGTAGATTATTATATCCATAGAATTTAAATTAACACACCCCATGGGTGGTCTATTCATAAGAAAGATAATGAAAAAATTTATGATTAATTATGAGAACCTACAAAAATGGGTGGTTTAGGGTATGTTCATAACCTCTAACCACATCAAGAGGGGTCTGAAACACATCACAAGGTGTTCCTGGAATTTAACTTGAAGCATTGCATAATTTTGAAGAGACACCCAGAAATTATGGCATACATCACAAATTCAATATCATATAAATTATGGGGCTTTAATTGAATATCATATTGATCTCCTAAATCATTTTTAGGATAGTCCACTTATCCAATATCAGGATTTGATTCAATCTGGAAAAAAATAGAAGAATCATAAAACGCCCAAAAATAGGTAAAAAGAGCTTGCATGGATTTAAAATTTTGTATGATGAGATAAATTAATAAGAGTATAATGAGGGTTCTAGGTATTACTAATAAATTTCTAACACACTTTTTGGAACTTTATTTATAGTTTAGATGGAAAAGGATTATCAAATCCTATGAGGGAGGAGAGGAGCTCGCACGGCCCCCAACTTGGCATAAAACTAAAAGGAAAAGGGAGGAATTATATTTAAGGGAGTCAAGTGAAGAATAGTATTTTATTACCTTTTAAAAGGAATGGTATCCCATAATAATGCTAATACAATGAATACTATCCTTATCTGAATCTGTCTTTAGTTTTTAGTTCTTTATTCTTCTTCAACGAGGAAGGTGTAAGCACACCATTTAATGACACAAGTCTTCATGTTACAAACAAAGATCCAAGACTGGTGTAATTTCATTGTAACTAAGAGTCATTTATCTATTTATTTATTGATCATTATCAAGTTTACTTAATTGAATAGTAAACAATGGAGATTTTTTCTATAAAGGTACACTTTTTCATATTATTTGTTTAAATAATTGATTCTCTTGATGATAGATCGTGTTATTTCATGAGTTCCTTTAGATGATAATATTATTATATGATCATCCAAAACTCATCATTGGTAAAATATCCACCATTATCAGTGAATCAATAATTTTTTATAATGATTTTTTGAACAACGTGTATGGCATAAGAAATTTAGTGTCATATCATTGCATATGATATAAAGAATTGATTTTGTTTTGATTAATCATAGTATACAATTGTCATATATCATAAGGTATGATATACAAAAAACCTATAGATTTTTAATATTCAATAAGATATAATATTTTATATTTTAATCTATGATTAAATCTTGAATTTCACAAAAACAGGGCATCATGTCATATTGGCGATATAGGGGATATCATCAAATATGAATGGAGTCTCACAAAAATAATTATCATAATCAATTATATCAATAGTATATTATAATTTTTATTTACCATTATCAATCATATAATATGATATGTCTCTAGAATGATGAAATTTAAATATTTTGGATATTTTTTATTATGTTTTGTAAAAGGTTTATAAATGAAAAGTGTAAGGAATTTTAAAATGAGATTTATCATGCCTAACTTAAAAATGGAATGTTCATATTTTTATATCATGTTTGTAAAATAAATAAAATTATTATTTATTTGTTTATTCATTTTAGAATATTAATGTTCGTGAAATTTTTATGAAATATGGATATCTTGTATGCTTTAATTTATGAGATAAATTATTTCTTAGAAACTGTCAGGCCATGAATTAATTTTAGGAACAACAACAAAAGATTTATTTTTTGTCTACCTTGACCTTTGTTTGTAATTAAAGTCATTATATTGAATTTAGTTTTCAAATATAGTTTATAAATATTAGGTTTTATAGTTATAATGAATTGGATTCTCTCTTGAGTAATGTATCCCTAGAGAGAGAGACTTCTTTTTGGACTTCCCATTGGCCTGGAGGCTTATTCCTTGTTTTTTAAATATAGAGTTATTTTATTTATTTATATATACTTACTCATGTAGAGATTTTCAATATAATATGATTATAAAGGTTTACATGTAATATTCATTTCATTTATGCATAATATAAATTTGAAAATATACGAATATTCTTAGCTTCCTATTTTTGGATGAGTATCAAAAATTTGTGTGTTATGTAAAGAGTTTCCCATTGATATGGTGTCTATATATTAATTTGGTGGATATAATAGTGGTTCAAAGACTAAATCATTAGAAACATGTATACATAAATGAATAAAACATGATATAATAACAATTTATTTTGGTGTAATAGTTATGAATTTGAAGTATATTAAATTTGTGAAACTTTAAAATAAAACCCCTCAAATACTAAGTGTTATATTCCTCTCTAAGAAACACTTGTCAATACCTTGACCATACAACTGGATAGGTGATTCCTTAGTTGAGTGTCCCAATATTTTCTAATACAAGGAACCAAGTATTTGAGAACCCTAATAGGATTCGGTTCCCATTATTAGTGTTTACTTTAGGTTACACTATTTGTGATACCCTAATAGGATTAGGTTATAGGAGGAATTGAGTTTATTTTCTCATATGAGGGTAGAGAGTTATCCACTCAACTATCCAAGAGTCATATTGTATATGACTGGGATGATGATATACCTAAATAATTAAGTGGTAATATAAATGATATGTCAGACTCATTACATAGTTAAATATGGATCTTGGATCAATAAATGGAAATGATGTAAAAAAATATCATTTTTAGTGGGACTACATTCATTAAAATTCCTTGAGTAAATTATATGAAACATTATACTCACCCATGTATATTTCTTTTTTGGAGATTATAGAATACATCATTTATATCATTTTGAGATCTCGTATAGGAATGAACTACAAAAAATATATATATTTTTATCTAAGGTTGAGAGGTGTTCTTGATGAGAATTATTCTAAATATTTAAATTTGAGTTTTATAAAGATCAATTTCTTCAACTTTGATTCATAGATATTAGATAAAAATTGTACAACACACATTTGGGATAATAAACACATAATTTAATAAATGAAGTAATTGAAAAAGGATAAATTAGATATATGTGTTGGAAATTGAGTAAAATTTGTTTCATTAGAATTTGGTACTTACATTCTAAGTCTACCCAGTGGATTAGTTTTATAATATGATAAATATTATTATATTCCTATCGTAAACATAAATTTATTTTTTGTTTCTTATTTGGAAAAGAAGAAATTTTTATTCAATATTAAGAACAAGAGATGTTATGTATGCATAAATAAAATATTTTATGGCATTGGTAATAGGGTTAATGGATTATGAATTCAAGATAAATATAATACCAACTATGAAATTTAGAATAAAAAGTTAACGTTGATTTTAATACCACCTACCTTTGGCATTATCGCCTTAGAATATAAATGAATAATACATATAATGACTCTATATAGATGAATTTTTAGATTCATTTGATTATGAATTATTTGATATATATTAATCATATTCATTAGTCAAGATAAAAAATCACCTTTTAGTGGAAAAGGTGAAATTGCTAGTGGGTTATTGGATCTTATAAATATTTGTGCATATAGTCCAATGGGTACTTAATAAATTGGTGGGTTTAAGTGTGATGTTACCTTTACCAATGACTTTAGTTGGTATGTTTATGTGTTTCTGATGAGATACTTGTCTGAAAGTTTTGAAAAGTTTAAAGAGTTTCAAAATTAAGTATAGAACAAACTAGGAAAATTTATTAATATTCCCTGATCATATCACAATAGTTAATAATTAAGCGAGGAATTCTCTGACCATATGCAAGATTGTGGAATTTTTAAACAACTCACTCAACCTATAACACCATATTGTAATTTTTTGTCTAATAGGAGGAATAATACCATATTATACATGGTTCAATCGATGATAAGTAAATGTGGCCTTCCAATTTCATTTTAGGGATGTTATCTATAAAATTTTCATTATTACTTAACTTTATACCATTTAAAGAAATAATAAATACACTATATAATAAGTGGTATGTGAATCATCCAAGGTTTTATTTTATAAATATTTATGGATATAAAGCACTCATACAATGTTTGTATTTTAACAAAAATGACCTTTAGTCTAAAAAAATATTTGTTAGTTATCCCAAGGAAACTAAGGGGTTTATTTATATAAATAAACTAAAAAAATATTTATGGATGAAATTTGTATATTTATTAAGAAGTAAAATATAATTAAAGGATCTTGTGGTAGGAAAACTGAACATGGAGAAGTTTAATACCAAAAATTAAGAAGTCTTTCTAATATGCTAGTTAAATCAGCACCAAAAAAAGTGAAAGAATAAGGTTGTGGAGTGATTTGGATAGACATACTCACAAAAAGCCTATGGAAGGGGGAGCTCAGTCTAGTGGAGTGGATGAAGCAATCTTGGACACACTCTTTACACCTAATCAGGCTATGAAGGAGTCTACTGGAGCTATTGGAGCTATTGTCCCATCATCTGGGGAGGAGGCGATAAATCCATGCACTTATGCTCTGACGGTGTGGGTTGGCAGTAGCATGAACTCTGAAAGGGTGTCTCATGGAAAGGGTAAGTTGAAGGTAGAACATGATTGGGATAAGACTTCACATGGGGTACACAGGCCACTAGATACCAAGAATGACACTAACTCGAGGAGAGCTCTGTCATTCATTGCCTCAACAACCGATTTGGAAGTTTGAGAAATAAAGGAGAGTCTGAGGGATTTTCCAAGGGTCCTGATGAGGCTGAGTCTAAGGGTGATGAACAACTCTACAATGATAATGGTTTGGGATGGGTGGGAAAAGTCTTGCACAACCAAATATAGAAGAAAGGTAACAAAGAGAATAGGGACCTGGGGTGCTGCATTATTTCTAGGAAGCCGAATCTGAAGGGGTGAAAAGACTACTCTTAACTTCCTAGACTAATGGAGACCTGGTCAGCCAAAAAAGAGGGTAAAATCAAGGATCTTGGTATCCAGCCAGTGGAGGGAGTGGAAGGTCAGTAAGTCTTGGTATTTGGGTCTCATGAGAAAGAGAATGAACCCTCAGAGGAAGGAGATAAACATGATGAGATGCACTTGCATACAGAGAAGGTGAGAACAGTGGTGGAGGATGATACTTCCACTAGTTCACGGTGTGAGGCAGGAACTGGGCCATTTGATATGGTTGATGTAGAGGGAATAGAAGTGCACGTGAGGGAACTGGTCTTACCTGCCATGGTGGCAGTATCGGGGATGCCTGGGGAGCTGAAAGGAGATGTTGTGATCAGGGAATATCCATGGGAGTTGCTATCACAATCTGAGGAAGAGATGGTAGAGAAGGTGGTATCCATCTATGCTTCTACTGAGGTTACAGAATGGATGCAAGAAATATTGATTCTAGAAGACAAGAATAAGTATCAAAGCGAGTGGATTGATAAATAACACCTAATCCTAGTTAGAGT
This sequence comes from Viscum album, assembly GCA_963277665.1. Lineage (NCBI taxonomy): Eukaryota > Viridiplantae > Streptophyta > Magnoliopsida > Santalales > Viscaceae > Viscum > Viscum album. The sequence goes on along the minus strand of OY728150.1, from coordinate 1,446,001,169 downwards.
GTTCAATAACAAGAAAATAGTTGAGGAGGAGTTCTTATGAGCATGGGGTAAGCTGGATTCTCATTTCAAAAACATTATTAGGGATAACCCCAACAAAATGGTAACTACTCTTTCCAAGAAATTGTTTAAGGAAATTAATTCAAATGGGTTTAAGATGGTTTTTAACAATTTTTTAATGTGCTATAGTGTTTGATGGATCGATTGTACTTGTTGGTTTCACACTTTCTCCATAAAAGTGTCATTTCAATAAAAATATATACGGATGGATAGTGGGATTTATGAAGAGCATTAGATATATGGATTTCTTATAGAAATTATAATGAAGTAATATTTATATGTGATAAAATTTCTACCTACTATGATGACATTGAGTGTTATCATCCTATGAAACAGTTAAAATCCATAAAATTAGAAATGGACTCCTTGTACACTAACTAAGTTCAGAACTTGGTGGAATCACTTAAAGGGGTAAGACCCATAGGTTGAAATTGGTTTTTCCATAATAAAACTAATATATATGGTAATGAGTATACTTACAAAGAACCCTGGGTGGAAAAGGGTTATAAAAAATCATGGTATTGATTATGAAGAGGCATTTTTACCAATTGTGATGATAAATTCCATTGGGATATTTCTAGTCATAGAAACTCATTTTTATTATGAGATTTATAAATGGATTTCAAAACATCTATAATTAATCATAAATTAGTCTAGGAATATTATTTTACAAAACCTGAATGTTTTTACGATCCAAATGGTTCCACTAAGGTATGTAAGTTGCAAAAATCCATTGAGGGATTGAAGAAATATTCTTTGAGTTAGAATTTCTAGTTTTATGATACAATCACAAAATTTTGTTTCACTAATAATTTGGATTATTATTTTGTTTAAAATAAAATTAGTATAAGTGTGGGGGTATTTTAGATATTGTATTTTCATGAAATAATACTTTTGAAAACTGAAGAACTGATTTTACACTATATAATGATGTTGTTGGGTAAATTTTTCTTGATGGAATGCATGGGTAATTTTTATTACATAATATTTATAAATATATATAGATATTTATCTAAGAGGTTTCTTGGACCAATTCATAAGATATATATTATAATATTTCTAAATAGGTTTAGCATGGATGTAAGGACTCGAGCTTAAACATTACATATTCTAGTGATTTTAAACTAAAATCCACATTAATACATTCCCATGAATATTTTAAGTTTATATTTTTAGATAATTAGTAATAAACCTTAAAAAATAAATCCAAACATTACAAGTGGATCTATATACACAGTGTCCATTTTTTCCATAAAAAAAGTATTTAAAATAAAACATGATTTCTCTTTATGTAAAATCTGCACAATTTTCCCCTTGATCTTATCCTTATCTCTATTCTACCTTAAATAATGTGAACAAAAATTTAAAAATTGGTATTAGAAAAAATTCTTAGTAAGTTTCATATAGGAAAGGAAACCTTTATTCCAATTAAAATATATAAAAAATCATAAAAATATACCTTTTTATTCATAAATGGGAATCACCTTTTCAAAAATATCAATATATTAACTTTTTAAAATCAATAGATTTTTATGATAACTCTTTATAAAGAATATAAAATATAATTACATAACTTAGGAAATAATTTTCCATCTCACACTTGTAAATTTAGTAACCAATTTGGTCAACCTCTAACTCTAAAGTGCCCAATGCATTAGAGGTTGTAATGTGACCACTTGTCCTTGGTTTATCAGGGAACCACCCTTCATTGGTTTATCATGTAACCACCCATCATTGGTTTATCATGTAACCACACATAATTGGTTTATCATGTAACCACAATTCATCCTTAAAAAATCTAAAGAACCATAACATCAATATAAATCATGAAATATTTCATCATAAAAACACTCTTTGAATAAAATGATCTTTTCATTTTGAAATAACTCATTTTGAAAAACTATACATGTACAATAGAAAACATTTTATTGGAAAGTAACCATATAAATTGGTAAGTTAACATTAAAAAAATTAAATCGACATGAAATTAAGAAAATTCCATTCCTCTCATATATGTAATAAAAATGTTATTTTTGAAAAAATAAACTTTAAAAGATAATTTTTAAAATAAATCCCATTACAAATATCATATAATTTAAGGGAGAATTAATCAAATGAATATATCTGTGTATCCACTTTAAATCCAAATAAAAATGTGTAAATACAAATTAATATATTTAAAATTCATTTCACACATAATATTAGCACTACATTATCACGAAGTAGCTGTTTAACCCAAATAATGGAAATTAGGTTAAGAATTCCCTTACCTTGGGTCTGAAAGTTCTTCACTTGATATTAATTTCCTAGATAATTAAATTGTATTAATTAATTAATTCATAAACTTTTACATCAATAATTTATTTATTATAATTTTATTTTTTTTCATTTATGGTCATTTCGATGAGTTATAAAGATCAGTTTTGTCGTTTAGGGAGTGTTCATTTCGAGGTCTCATGGTAGATTCATTTTCATATAGTTATGCATTTTCCTAAAATTATAAATAATTCTATAGAAGTGTAATAAAATAGTACTCATAAACTTAAATAAGTTTAAATGGTCCCATTTATCATTTTTATTTCTTACATGAGTATGATCCATTTGATAAAAATGTTAATGATAAATGTTTTTTTAACATGGTGGTTTTTTCGATCATCTGGAACTAGTTTTGTTTTATTTAATATTTTTATATATATTGATTCTAGAACATGAAATAATTTATAATATACTTATTAAAATATTATTTATTTATAATATTAGTTTTATGACCAACCATGAAAGCATTAATGGAAAACAAATAACTATTATCCACAAAGATGGTTAATCATCATAATTTGGACAATGGTTTCATTTCTTTGAATAAGAGGAGATAATAAAAGGAATAGATAAAATATATTCCATTAGAAACATAATATTATAGTATATACATTATTTTGGAGTTATCATGCCTTTATGGATGAAGAATGTGAGGAGAAAGTATAAAAAGAAAAGAAATTAAGAGAGGTGCTTTGAGAAAATTACCTCTTGAATATCACCTCCTTGAAGGATCCCTTAAAGACCTTGTAAATGGTATTTGGGTGAGAAAATCAGAAATTAGACATTTAAAAAGCGGTTAAGAGATATTTTATAGATATTTTAGGAGATTCGTGTTTTTTGAGGAGAAATGGGGTGGTGAGGGGTGGTATTTTTACTTGAGGATGGGTGGTTTAAAGTGATTAAATAATGATTATTTTATATTTAAAGACAACCAATTTTGGGAGGAATTAATTAAAAAGAATTTTTTTGATAATTAATGTTATAAAGGATGGTTAATACCGATAAATACCTCCAAAACCCAGGAACTTTTATAGTTTTTATGTATTTTAAGCCTTTACCGTTTAACTTTAACCTATTTTATTATTTTACTTATACCGTGGTAAATCATTCTTTTCACCATGGTAAATATTGTATAAATGAAAATAAAAATGAACATACTACCTAATTTTGACCTTATGATTAAAAATATGGAATCAATTTTACCAAAATAAATTCACATAATTATAAAAATTATTTTTAAAATTAATTCTTGTAAATGCAACGAGAAAGTGGGTTTTTTAAGTAAAAAGGTTAAAATGTTTATAAATTTTTTATATCTAATTTCAATATGAAATTGATTAAAAAACCCAAATTATATTAATATATTTATAATTGAACTATTGTGACTTTATAACCTAGTTTAAATATAATTTACCGTTATAAATTTTTTATATGAAAAGTTAGTTTTCAAATAAAATTTTTTATTTTTCGATATTCATAAAAAATAAAACTTCTCATAAAAATACCAAGATCCCACCCTGGGATAATTTTTATATTAAAATTTCAAAAATAATGTTTATTTTTTAAAATAAAATTCATAAAAGTTTCGAAATTTAGTTTTAAAATAGGTGCACCATTAAAAGTCTGGAAAATTGTCTTTCAGAAAAATATATCTTTTTTCTTAAAATTGGATTTATTATTATCTTAAGCCTATCAAATTTATTGGATGAATTTAAAAAATATTAATTTGAATATATAACATATAAATTTAATCAATATATTTCACTAATGGTGATTAATTTAATTTAATAATAATAATAAATTTGAAAACAAATTATTATATCGATACCTGGATTGTTACATTATCCCCCACTTCGGGAAATTACATTCTCACAATTTTATTCACATACTAAACAAGTGGGGATAATTTGACTTCACAGAATATTTAGATTCTCATGTTTCTTCTTCAACCATATGATTTCTTAAAAAATCCTAACCTAGTGATTTACCTTGTTTCAAATAAAATTCTCTCTACGGTCAAGAAACTGAACAGGTTGTTCCTCATATGAAAGGTTCTCTTCTAACTGAACTACTTTAGGGATCAAAACATTAGATAAATCCAGCACATATTTTATTAACATTAAAACATAAAAAACATCTGGGATAAACTTAGAGGAAAAGCCACTTAGTAGAAAATTGATCCAGCTTTATCCATAATTTCATATGGTACAATGAATCATGGAATTAATTTTCCCTTATTACCAAAACAGATCACACTTCTACATGGATATATTTTAAGAAAAACATGATCTCCTACCTCAAATGAAAGATCTTTCCTCTGGTTATCTATATAGATTTTCAGCCTACTCTGATCTGAATTTGTGTGTTTCTGAATTATCATCACCTTCACAACCATTTCCCCTAATCAATTCTAGTCCCAACAACTTTCTTTCACCTACTTCATCGTAAAATGATGGAGTTCAATACCACTTTCTATATAATGCATTGAAAGGTTCCATATGTATACTAGAATGAAAACTATTATTATAATAAAACTCAACCAAATATATATGTTGATCCCAAATTCCATGTAAATCCAACGATCAAGGTCAAAGAATATCCTCTAATGTCTAAATTATTCTCTTAGATTATCCATCATATTAAGGATGAAAAGTTGTGCTAAAATTTAATTCAGTACCCCTTGAATTCTGAAGACCTTTCCAAAGTGAACCTGGGAACACGGTTTGATACAGTGGATATAGGAACTCCATGTAAACTGACTATATTCTTAATATAGAGCTTATAAATTTGATCTAAATACAGGTTATCTCAAATAGGAAGTAAATGTGAAGATTTAGTTAGTCGATCAATAATAACCCAAATTACATTGTTACCTCAAGATTCTTTTAGTAATCCCACTATGAAATCCATGGATATATTTTCCCATTTCCACTCCTATAATGTAATAGGTTGAAGCATCCCTATTAGTAACTTCTTTTATACTTTAACTTATTGACAATTCAAACTCTTCATGGTAAATTTAGTAAAATCTATTTTCATTCCATCCCACCAGTAATACTCCTGATGGTCTTTGTACATCTTAGTGCTACCTAGATGAATGGAAAATAGAGAACTGTGAGCTTTAGTTAACAACTCTTTCCTTAAATATGAATCACAAGGCACACATAATTTTTTTCCAAATCATAAAACACATTATTATTCAATATTAAAACCAAGAAAATTACCCTTCTTAATGTATTCTACCATTTTTTACAAAGATTTATCCTCCTTCTGATCTTGCTTTATTCTTTCAGAAAAAATTGACTAAACTAAAACCTGAAACAAAATAGAGATTTTCCCTACATCCACAAATTATAGGATAAAATTCATCAAATCATTAACCAAAGTGTCGCATTCCAAACATAACATGGTTAACTCAAAGAATCGGCCACCTTGTTTTATTTTCCTGGCTGATAATGAATCATGAAATCATAATCCATGATCAGTTCTGTACATCTTCTCTATCTCATGCTCAATTCTTTCTGAGTTAATATATACTTAAAAAAATTTGATCCGTATATATTTCACACTAAACTCCATAAAAATGATTCCTCTAAATTTTTAATGCAATAACAACAACATCAAATTCTAAATCATGTTTAGGATAATTTTACTCATGATGTTTTAATTATCGTGAAGCCTAACACTACGAGAAAAATAGTTATTTGCAACGGGTTATTTGCGACGGGAATAAATCACGTCCCAAATAGTCCGTCCAAGATATTATTTGCGACGGGATGGTCAACCCGTCGAAAATAATCAATTATTTGCGACAAGAATAGGCACCCCGTCGCAAAAAGTTACCCGCAGTTTGGCGCGTTTTATGCACCAAACTACGTGAAAGAGTATTTGGAACGGGTTGGCACCACCTGTCGCAAATGCCAGGAAGCGGTAAGACCTAGTTGCAATGGGGGGATCCTCTGTCACAACTAGTTTGACCCCTAAAGGTTATTTATGATGGGTCCCGTCGCAAATAATCGGCTGCGGTAAAATCATATTTGTGACGGGATGTTCCCGTCGCAAAAAGTGTGTCGGCAGGTCACTTTTTGCGACGGGGCCTATCGCAAATAACCTTTTAACCACCGATGTTAATTAATGCAGCTAAAGGTATTTGTGACAGACCCCGTCGCAAAAAAGGAACTTTTGCGATGGGAATACCGTCGAAAAAGTCTCGTCGCAACTAATCTAACCTATATACCACCACCACCCCCCCCCCCCCTCTGTTTTTTCTTCTCTCTGCCCGAATTTCTTGTTCATCTGCTTCTGTAAATTCTAATTTTAGAATGAAAATTTATGAGAGTTAGCTTTTTTCTTATGAAGAAGTTGTGAAGTCGGCTACAATTATAAGAGATCAAGTTTAAAGGTATTTGTGTTTTATTTAATTTAGTATTTATTTCTTTTCTTTATATTAATTTTAATTATTTTTTATTAGTTGTAATTAAGTTAGATTTAAATTGTTTTGTTATCAGTATTTATTTGTAATAATAAAATTAAATTATTAGTATTAATTCTTAGTAATTAGTAATAATTAATCATTATTAACGATAATTAGTAATGTATATAAATAATTAACGGTAATTAGTAATTAGTAGTTGTATTTTGCCGTAATTAATAGTAATTAACACTAATTAGTAATAATTAGAAAAAAATAGTGATAAATATTAAAAATTAGTAATAAATAGTATTAATTAGTAATAATTAGTAAGAAATACTAATAAATAGTAATAAATACTAATAATTAGTAATAAATTCTAATAATTAGTAATAAAGATTAATAATTATTAATAAAAATACTAATTAATAGTAATAAATATTAATAAATAGTGATAAATACTAATAAATAGCAATAATTAGTAATAAATAGTAATAATTCGTAATAATTACTAATAAATATTAATAAATACCAATAAATAGTAATAAATACTAATAAATACTAATAAATAACAATAAATACTAATAAATACTAATAAATAAAAATAAAAAGTAATAAATAGTTCTAAATAGAGATAAATACTAATAAATATAAATAAATACAAATAAATAGAAATAAATACTAAGAAATAGTAATAAATACTAATAAATAGTAATAATTACAAATAAATAGTAATAAATACTAATAAATAGTTATAAATACTAATAAATACGAATAAAAATTAATAAATAGTAATAAATACAAATAATTAGTAATAAATAGTAATAAATAGAAATAAATACTAACAAATAGTAATAAATACTAATAAATACTAGTAAATAGAAATAAATACTAATAAATAGTAATAAAAACTAATACATACTAATAAATAGAAATAAATAATAATACATAGTAATAAATACTAATAAATACTAATAAATACTAATAAATACTAATAAATAGTAACAAATAGTAATAATTAGTAATAATTAGAAATAATTAGTAATAATTAGTAATAATTAGTAATAATTACTAATAATTAGTAATAATTAGTAATAATTAGTAATAATTAGTAATAAATAGTAATATTTAGTAATAAATAGAAATAGTTAGTAATAATTAGTAATAATTAGTAATAATTAGAAATAAATACTAATAATTAGAAATAAATACTAATAATCTGTAATAATTGGTAATAATTAGTAATAAATAATAATAAATAGTTATAAATAGAAATAAATAGAAATAAATACTAATAAATAGTAATAAATAGAAATAAATATTAATAAATAGTAATAAATACTAATAAATACTAATCAATACTAACAAAAAGTAATAAATAGTAATAAATAGAAATAAATAATGATAAATAGTAATAAATACTAATAAATAGTAATAAATACTAAAAAATAGTAATAAATGCTAATAAATACTAATAAATAGTAATTCATAGAAATAAATAGTAATAAATACTAATAAATAGTAATAAATAGTAATAAATACTAATAAATAGTAATAAATAGAAACAAATAGTTATAAATAATTATAAATAGTAATAAATTCTAATAAATACTAATAAATACTAATAATTAGTAATAATTATTAATAATTAGTAATAATTAGTAATATATAGTAATAAATAGTAATAATTGGTAATAATTAGTAATAATTAGTAATAATTAGTAATAAATAGTAATAAATAGTAATAATTAGTAATAATTAGTAATAAATACTAATAAATACTAACAAATACTAATAAATACTAATAAATAGAAATAAATACTAATAAATAGTAATAAATACTAATAAATAGTAATAAATAATAATAAATACTAATACATATAAATAAATAGTAATAAATAGAAATAAATAGTAATAAATACTAATAAATACTAATAAATACTAATAAATACGAATAGTTAGTAATAATTAGTAATAATTAGTAATAATTAGTAATAATTAGTAATAATTAGTAATAATTAGCAATAATTAGCAATAATTAGCAATAATTAGAAATAATTTGAAATAATTAGCAATAATTAGAAATAATTAGCAATAATTAGCAATAATTAGCAATAATTAGCAATAAATAACAATAAATACTAATAAATACTAATAAATACTTATAATTAGAAATAAATAGCAATTAATAGAAATAAATTGAAATAAATAGCAATTAATAACAATAAATTGAAATAAATTGTAATAAATTTCAATAAATTTCAATAAATAGTAATGATTAGCAATAATTAGCAATAATTGATAATAATTAGAAATAATTAGCTATAATTAGCAATTAATTGCTATAATTAGCCATAATTTGAAATATTTAGAAATAATTATAAATAATTAGCAATAATTAGAAATAATTAGAAATAAAATCAATTGTAATAATTTATAATAGCTTGGCTCAATTTTCAGTGGATTGACGACACTCCTTTTGCTCGATGAATCTTCTCCTTTCAACTCTCACCAACTCAAACCATTATAAAAAGTATGCTTATACGTATGCATATCCAATCTCATATGCACGAGTTTGAATATGTATTCATCGGACCACATTTTTTCATAATGTTTTCAGGTGTTGACAGTTGAAGAAGATGATTCATCGATGAAAAGGGGGCTATTTTATTTGACGGTTCATTTACTTGCATCTTTTTCACACTGAATCATAAATTAGAATTTGCTTGGATGTACACTTATGCATTCTCATGTGCACGAGAATGAAAAAGACTACCTTTGAATAGATTCTTCGTTGTGATTTCAGTGTGATAAAGTTGCAAGTAAATGAGTCGTCTGACAAAAGAGTAGCTTCCAATCCACTGGAAATTGTGTCACCTATAATTAATGGTAATTATTAAGAAGTAGTTATGATTATTTATCTTCTTTTTTTGAATTGTGCTTTTATAATTTCAAACTATTCATAAACAGTAATTAATTTATATTTTGTAGAAAAATATGAAACAAGGAAGTCGACAACAGTCATTGTTAAATGATTGCGCTTGGATAAATCAGTACAGAAATCCAAACAGTTCTGGTTTAAATCTTGTATATATTGAGAGTGTTGAATATTTCTTATCATTTTCATCATCAAAACTAGAATTTGTTTCAGAAGACACAATTAAGTGTCCTTGTAAAAATGTGATCTAAGAACGTTTGACACATTTGACAAGGTTGGGAGACATCTCTTGCGGTTTGGTTTTCAACCGGATTATGTTTTTTGGTATCAACACGGTGAACACAATTACAGAGAAGATACTAATAACTTTATTATGGATCTATCATGATTTTAAAATTTAGTACATTATTTTGCAGGTCTATCTGTTCAATAAACTGAAACTCGGGATGCTATTGATTTAACTCATGAGTTGGCACCATCAGACTTTTATGAGTTATTAAGGTTTACTGAGGATTCATTATAACCTGGTTGCAAGATAAGAAAATTAGAAGCAGTTGAAAAATTTATGGCTATTAAATCAGATAATGAAATGTCAAAAAATAGTTTTGATCAGATATTTTCTTTGGTTAAAACACTATTACCTGATGGAAATGTGTTGCCTGCAAATTACTATGAGATCAAGAGGTTGGTTCGTAATCTGGGCCTTAGTTATCAAAAGATTCATGCATGTTCAAATGATTGAATCTTATATTTTGGTGAAAATGAGTCATTAGAAAGTTTTCCCACATGTGGAAAATCGAGGTATAAAGAAGCTCAACCGAGGAAGTTTGGATCAATTCCTGTGAAATAGTTGAGATATTTCCCCCTTACACCCAGGTTGCAGCATTTGTTTGTCTCTCAGAACACAGCATCAATGATGTCATGGCACAAAACCAATATTTCAACTGATAAAAGCTTGAATCACCCATCTGATGGTGATTCATGGAAACATTTTGACCGACTGCATCTGTCTTTTTCTTTAAAATCCTAAAATGTGTGATTGGGTCTTTCTACTAATTGTTTCTACCTATTTGGTTCTTACGGTTGTCAGTATTCATGTTGGAATGTCTTTATAACTCCGTAAAATTTACCTTCATGGATGTTGACAAAGTATCCCTATATCTTTTTGACCTTATTAATTCCACGACATCCAAAAAATAATATTGATGTTTATTTGAAACCATTGATTGATGAGTTAAATTCATTGTGTAGAAATTGTGTTAGTACATATGATGTTGTTGTGAAACAACATTTCATATTAAAAGATGAATTGATGTGGATGATTAGTGACTTCCTGGAATATGGCATGTTATCGGGATGAAGTACACATGGACCAAAATAATTTCCTTACTGTATGAAAGACAAAAAATCCTTTATGCTTATTAATGGAAAAAACCTTGCTATTTTTACTGTCATCACAGATTTCTTCTAACCAATCATCCTTTTCAGATGAACAAATATCATTTCAGAAAAGGCACAATTGAAAGGGATGAACCTCCAAAAATGATATTTGGTACAGAATTAAAGTTAGTTTTATTCTCATTACCTCCCATCACATTTGCGCCAACAGTAAACCAACAGAAAATTCATGGCTTTGGGAAAAAACATAATTGGATAAAATGGATAATTTTTTGGGATCTTCGATATTGGTCTTATTTGTTAGTACTCCACATGTTGGATGTCATGCATATTGATAATAACTGTTTTGATAATTTATTTCATACATTTTTGGATACACCAGGTAAGACCAAAGATAATATAAAGGCACGATTAGATCTTTCCCAAATTTGCAGATGACCGGAACTTGAACTGTTTCAAAATATCAGATCACAGTGGTTAATAAAACCAAAAGTAGATTATACACTATTCACAGATATTCACTTATTATTTTTTTATTGTATTTCAGATTTGAGACTTCCAAATGGTTATGCTTCCAATTTGGGAAGATGTGTTAAGAATGGTCATATTACCGGATTAAAAAGTCATGATTGTCATGTTATAATGGAAAGACTTATACCGATTGGATTCAAAGGATTGTTGAATTATAATATTTGAGATTCAATAAAAAACATATCATATTTTTTTGAGACATTTGTGCGATGATAAAAGACTATGATGCACTAAGTAAACTGGAAGAAGATGTTGTTGTCATTATATATAAACTAGAAAAAATCTTTCCATTGGATTTCTTTGACTCAATGGAACATCTGATATTAAATTTTCCCCATAAAGCTAAATATGGAGTTCTATTACAGTTTCGATGGATTTATCCATTTGAGAGATGCATGCAGAAATTGAAAAAAAATACGTAACAAAGCATCCGTTGAACGCTCAATTGCTGAAGATTATTTCCAAGAGGAAATTGCTTTTTTCTGCTCTCATTATTTTGAATCTAAATATCCCTCAAAACACAACCGCATGGGATGAAATGAGGGGAATGTTAATGATGAAATGAATAATAAATTATTAGTTTTTAATCATCCAGATCTTGTCTTTGGTGGAGTTCATGAACGATGGATTTCAGATAATGAACATCACATAGCTCATACATATGTTCTTCCCAACTGTGAAGAAATGGTATCATTTATACTATGAGTTATTCTATCACTTATTCTATAATTTATGTTAATATAAGTAAAATTATTTTATTTGTAGGTTATATGATAATATTATCAAGAAACAACTTCCACAAATTATAGTAGCTGCTCTTGGAGAACACCGACAAAAACAAATTTCTCAATGGTTTCAAAAACTGGTAACATAAATTATTGATGGTTTAACATATCAATTCAGTTTATTATTTATTATATTGATAATTATTTTAAAAAAAATTAAGTGTCTCAACATGCAAATAAAATTGATAAGTGACTATGTATATTGAGTAACCCACCATCCAAAATGGTTAAATATTACAATGCATATGTGGAGAATGGTTTTTAATTTCATAAATGTGCATATGGGGACTCAAAAAAAACAATGAACAGTGGAGTTTTCTTGAGAGGATCGCATCATATAGAAACTAGATTTGACTTTTATGGCATGCTGGATGAAATTATTGAACTATGTTATCTAGGATAAAATTACATAACAATGTTTAAATACCGGTGGTTAGATACTGAGATAGGTTTGTGTGTTCATCTAATTCAGGAAATCATTGATATTAATTATAAAATTCTTCTTACAGTAAATGATCCATTTTTACTGGCTTAACAGGCATATCAAATATATTATGCAAAGTACTATGCTACTTTAAGAGACCTGAGAGATTGGTGGAGCATAATAGAAATGAAATATTAGGATAATCAGTTTACTCAAATTTAATGTGGTTCTGATTAATTACAAGGAATTGAAATGTTTCAAGAGACTACTCAAATTTTGTCATTTTCACAAAGAGACATGAATATTGATGATGACACCCCATAATTAAGGGTTGATGGTGACGATGATGTTAATGATGTTACAAATGAATTTGAAATGGGAAGATATGATGAAACAGAAACTTATATAGATATTGATGATGTCGATGATGAATATGAAGACATTAACATCGTCAGATATGAAGATGATGATAAAGGTGAACACTAACATAGTTAAATTCTGGTTATAATCATAACTAATATATATCTATATGTAATAGTTATTTTCAACTATCTGCTAACAACAATCATTTTGTGATTCAGATGGACCCAGATCTACTTCGTGAGTTATAAGAGGATGAGCTACCTTTGGATGAGGAGGATTTGGGATCATCTGACCCTCAGGCTACCGGCGGTTTAGGGGGTACGCAGAGGGGGTGCGGTCTTACGCGGCTTATGATTCCTGACCCTATCCCTAAGCGGCATCTACATCTTGGTTTCGATCCACACAAGAGGAGGTATGATAACCTATGTATTTTAGTTATCTTTCATTAATTTATTTATATACAAATTATTTTATTATTTTTTATTTTTTCATAGTTTTGCACATATAGCTGTTTTATAGGGGAGTGCTATCTTGCGCAATTATTTTTCTTAGTCATGGATCACATGGGAATAGATTCTCGTTGATGTGTGGCTTGGAATGTTCAATCATTGGATGGTATGTAAATAAATAATATTTATTTATAAATTTATTTCATTAATAAGTTGATATTATAAATTATTTTTAGGGTTTATGGTATCCCATCGATGGTAGCATGTGTGGTGTTATCCACGAATCATGGGAGTAGTCAATACATGAGCATTTATGTCAGTTCTTGCACAATTTAAGAAGGATAGCCATTAAAAAAGCAGGAGTGATAGTATTTGATGAGTCATGTAGAGCCCACCAAATAGAGTACGTTTCATCTCACATGTGGGATGGATTATGTTCGCACTGGTTGAGTAGTAGATTTCAGAGAAGATCTTCATTGGGCCAGCAGAACTGAGGGAGACAGGAGGTGACACATCGAGCTGGTAGTCGTACATTCAGTACACATAGAGAGCATCTGGTAAGTATATTTTTTAAATATTTCATATACTATTACATATAAATAGTTTATTTTATATTCATATAGGCATTCGAGCATCCTGATATTACAGAGTATGATGTTTATCAAAGGATGTATAGTGATCCAGCCACTGGAGAGATTAGAGGTGATCACCAGTATCAGATTGTGGTTAGTATTATTTATTTTTCAGTTTGAAAATTAACTGCATATAATATTTTCACTATTTAAATTTAAAATTGAAATTAAATGAGTCATATGAAGTCGTGACCTCTCATACATGGGATGAGAGTTAGGCCGAGATGGCTGATCAGACTAGTTCCCACCATTTTGATGAGGTGGCATGGATGGCAGTGACCCAGTATGCCTTCGATAAGGGCCAAGTAGTTGGTATCGGCTCTCATTTGACTCCAGGGACTTATTATGGTACTACTGCGATGTCGGTGTCTAGCTTGAGAGGAGCTCATGGAGAGGCATTATCTTATGGCTCACAATATCAGGAGAAGTTGCAAGATCAAACTGAGCTTATAAAGAGTTTGTAGAAGTAGCAGGAAGAGATGCATCAGCAGCATGAGGAGGACATGCGTCGATGGCAGCAGCAGCAGCAGAATCAAATGGAGTACATGTGTCATCTGACTTCGTAGTTTAGGGATGGAGTTTCTTCCACCATCTCCTCTAGCTCCTCTAGCTCCTCTAAAAGTCTACCCCCCCCAATAATTTTTTTTTGTTAAAAACATTTGAATTGAACATTTGTTTTAATATATACTATTTACATTTTTTGTCTTTTATATTGGTGCGAATATTGCATAATTTTTTTTAGTATTTTTTTTAGTATTTTTTTATTTTTTATTAATAGTATTATATATTTTTAATATGTGTTTATTTTACTAATAATAATAATAATAATAATATTTTTTATTTTTTTATATTTTTTCTAAATATTGAGAATTTTAATATATTTTTTTATTATTTTAATAATATTAATATTTTTTTATTAAGTATTTGTGGCGGGTCCTTTTTTGACAGGGGGGCATCGCAAATAGATTATATATAGTTTTTAAAAGTTTTTTGTGATGGGTTTCTTTACCATCGCAATAACTTTTTTTGCGATGGGCTCATCGCAAAAGGTTTATAACATATAAGCTATTTACGGTGGGCTGGTATCTCGTTGCAAATACTTTTTACAACAGGTCCATCGCTAAAGATTCTTGTATATATAATGTATTTAATCGTATATCTATTTTCGATAGGCCCGCTTCCCATCGAAAGTAATATTTTTTTGATGGGCTCATCGTAAAAAATATTAGTTGTGACACCGTTTTCTGCAATGGACTATTTACAATAGGCCCCTGTCGCAAAAGGGTTTTTATGACGGGATCCCTTCACAAATAGTCAAATTTATAGTAGTATAATAAATTACCTGGTCATTAAATATTATAATGAAACCAAGTACCTTCATTGAAGAATCATTATATACAACAAAATCACCATTTTATGAGGTTAGTTCCAAAACTAGAGCATTTACCAATCCTTTTTTTAGTTCCTAAAAACAATCATCACATTATTTCTGTAGATAAATTTTACTCATTTTTGTTTTAACTTATTTAGTATGCTAGATAACCGTGAAAAGTTTTCAACAAAACATCAAAAATATCATGCTAATATAAGAAAATTTCTAATCTTAGAAACATATGTGGTTCTTTTTTATTCATAAAACACTTCTTATTTTTTATGGGATCAAATATAATTCCATATTTACTTATAATGTGCCAATATAAGAAATATGTTCTGAAAAAAAAATTATATTTACTAAATTTTCCATGTAAATTATTTTCTTTGAGTGTTTAAAGAAACATCCTTAGATTTTTTTTCATGATCCTCATAACTTTTTAAATAAACCAAAATATCAATAATAAAAATAACCACAAACTTATCCAAATATTCATAGAATACTCTATTAATAAGATCCATAAATACAGTAGGGGAATTTTTCAACTCAAAGGGAATAAATAAAAACTCGTAATTCCAATATATAGTCTTAAATTTAGTCTTCATAATATCTTTCTACTTCACTTTCAACAGATGATACCCCAACCTGAGATCAATCTCTGAAAATTAATACGCTCCCTAGAACAAATCAAACAAATAATTGATATGAGGAAAAGAGTGTTTTTTCTTAATAGTGATGTTATTCAAAGATCTATAATCAAAAAACAAGTTCCATGGAACCATATTTATTTTTAACAAACAAAATAGAAGCACCCATGGTAAAGTGTTAGGTCAAATAAAACCTTTATCTAGAAACTCTTGAAATTTGTTTTTTAGTACAATAATTTCTAATTATTCCATTTGATACGAGGGGTTTTGAAATAGGATTATAATGAGGGACTGCATCAACAGTAAACTCAACCTCTTGACCAGGAATAACACAAGGCAATTAATCATGAAAAACTTCCATGTATTCATTCACTATTGGAACATCACTAATTTGAATCATTTTATTTTTTTCAATGACATGTGCTAAGTAACTTTCACTACAATTTCTAATCAATTTCTCTTCTTCTTGGTAGTTTTTTAAAGGTATGAGATCATTGAACAATAATTTAATAGATCTTAGATATATCTTATCATGATAAACTAAAATAAAATCCATACACAAAATAATATCAAACTCAACTATGGGTGGCTCAAAAAGATTTTTAGGAAAGGCCATTTCACTGAAAACAATATGGATATTCCTATAAATCTTGGTTGCTTTAATACTTCCACCCAGAGTATTCACCAAAAGTTATATCATATTTTCATAATGTGATATTCCTATTATTCTTGAAATTTTCTCAAAAATGAAATAATATGTAGATACAGAATCAAAAAGGGTATTGTAATAATTTGAATACACAAGAAACATACCTATCCCCAATTCATTTGAAATCCCAACATCAACTGTAGTAGTAGAAAAATATTTTTCTACACCCTTCTATTTCTGATCTTGCTAATTTCCCCCCTGAGTGACTAACTTTTGACACATGTTTTCATAATGCCCCGACTTATAGAAATTAAATCATCTTAACATTTTATTTTCATTATTTATCTACTCATTTTCCTCATATTCAAGATCCATGTGACTGATCTTTATGCATTGAAATAATTTCCTATATTTTAAGATACATTCCCAAGGGTTCTTCTTACCACACTTTTTACAAGAAGGGAATTTGATTTTATTACCTCCAAATTTATTTGATGAATTCATCCCCAATGCCTGAAAACCTGACTACTTATTATTTTTATCATCATGAGGCACATACATGTCAAAAAAACTCCATTATAACTTTTTAGAACAACAACCACGTTTTTCATAGCTTTTAAACTTTCATGAATCCAAATATCTTTATAAAATTGGTTTCAAACTAGAGTAAAGTCTCTTAATAATACTATCAATGTCCTCAAGAAAATTTGGTGCCTACCTGGCTAGTCTTGTAAAATTGTCTTTATATGCAGCTACAAAATCTTCATCATTCTACCTCAGTTCTAGGAATTGTTTCTCTATTATGAGTCAAAAAGTATTAAAAAATATTTTTCCAGAAAAAAGACTCTTAAAATAATATCATTCCCTAACATCCAGATCATCTTTCTCTCTGGTATTATTAACTAGAGATCACCATTAATTGGATCCACCTTCAAATTGATAAACATATACAATTACCTTTTGAAAATCTAAACATCCCACGACTTTGAATATCTTTTCCATAGAGTTGATTCATCCTTCAGCTGCCATTGGATTTGAGTTTCTACTGAAATATAGGTTGTTACCTTATAAAATGATCCACTACTTAAATATTCCTTTGTGGTTGATCTAGATACTCCCTTTCATGGATACCACCACCATTATAGATTTCTTCAACTGGTCTATCACTGTGAAAAACTGTTCTTTTATGATTCCAACAATCATAGGATGTTGATTTGAAAATATGGTTTCCTCTCGATGCCTTCCCACCACACCTATAATGTTTCTACTATGGAAAACCATTCTGAACAGACATATCTTATATAAAGAAACATTATAATATTCAAATGATATATCATTTTAATGTAACTATAAAGAAAAAATCATTTATAATTATTCTATTAACATTATCCTAACCACTAAAGTTATCTAATTCATCTTATGATACCAACTGTAAGGACCCAACCTTAAACGTAACATATTCTAGTGATTTTAAACTAGATTCCATATTATTACATTCCCATAAATCTTTTTATTTTATAGTTTTAAAAATTTAGGAGTAACCCTTACAAAATAAACCCATACATTACAAGTGGACCTATGTAAATAGTATCCATTTTTTCCATAAAAACTCTTTAATATAAAAAATGTTTTCTCTTCATGTACAATCTTCACAATTTTTCCCTTGATCTCGTCACTGTCTCTATTGAACCTTAAATATTTTGGAAAGCATTTTAAAATTTATTATGAGAAAAAAATATCATTAAGTGAAATAAAAGAGACTAAATCTTTTGTCTAGTGAAAATCCATAAAATATTTTCATAAAAACATAACTTTTTATTCAGAAAAATGAATCATCTTTTTAAAAATATAAATACCTTACCTTTTGAAAATTAGTTAATTTTCATGAAAACTCATGATTAAGAATCTAAAATATAATTAGGTAACTTGGAACATCATTTTTCCTCTCAATCTTACAAATGGAGTAACAAATATGGCCAACCACCCACTTCAATTTACCCAATGCATTAGGGGTTATAACATAACCACTTGTCCTTGGTTTATCATAGAGACACTCATCATTGGTTTATCACATAACCACCCATCATTGGTTTATCATGTAGCCACCTATAATGGGTTTATCATGTAACCACCCATCCATATAAACAATACACAAGAACCATAACATAAACATAAATCATGAAATATTGCATCATAAAAACACACTTTGAAAAAATTGAACTTTTCATTTTGAAATCACTCATTTTGAAAAACTATTCACGTACAATGAAGAACATTTTATTTCAAAGTAACTATATTAAATTTTAAGTTAATATTAAAAAAATTAAATAAAAATTAAATCAGGAAATTATTTTCATGACATATATGTAATAAAAAATCCTTTTTGAAAAAAGAACTTTAAAAGAGTATTTTTAAAATAAATCCCCTTACAAATATCATATAATTGAAGTGATTGTTAATAAAATTAATCGATTATGTATATCCACTATAAATCCACATAAAATAAGTGTGAATAAAAATTAAGATATTTAAAATCCATTTCACACATAATATTATCATGACATAATCACGAAGTAGAAGTTTAACCCAAATAATAGAAATTGGGTTAAAAATTCCCTTACCTTGGGTACAAAAGTTTTTCACATGATCTTAATGTCCTGGAAAATAAAATTATATTTGTTAATTAATTAATTTATAACATTTTATATCTATATTTTATTTATTATAATTTTTTAAGTCCATTTATGGTCATTTCTATGAGTTATAAATATCAATTTGGTCATTTTGGGAGCATTCATTTTGATGTATCTTGGTCGGTTCATTTGTATATAATTATGGATTTTCCTATCAATTAGAAATAATTATATAGAAGTGGAATTAAATGGTATTCATGAACTTAAATAGGTTTAAATGGTCACATGTATCATTTTTATTTCTTACACGTGGATGATTCATTTGATAAACATTTTAATGATAAATGTTTAGTTTAATTTGGCTGTTTTTCTGACCATCACAAACTAGTTTCATTTTATTTAATATTTTGTATAAATATTTCTTCCAAAATATGAAATGAGTTATAATATACTTATTAAAATCATATTTATCCATATTAATAGTTTTATGAACATCCTTTAAGATGTTAATGGAAAACAAATAATTGTTATCCACGGATATGGTTAATCATCATAATTTGATGAGTGGTTTCGATTCTTTGAATAAGAGGGGACAATAAAATGGATAGAGATAATATATTCCATTTGAATCATAAAATTCCAATATATAAATGATTTTGGAGTCATAATTCTTTTATTTATGAATTAGTTGATGAGAAATTAGAAGAAAATAAAATAAGAGAGGTGCTTTGAGAAAATTACATCTCAAATATCACCTCCTTAAAGGATCTCTTAAAGACCATGGAAGTGGTATTTGGGTGAAACCATAAAAACTTGGACATGGGTAGAGTTAGTATGAGAGGTTTTGGTAGATATTTTATGAGCTTCAAGTATTTTTAGGAGAAATGGGGTGGTGGGGTTTGGTAATTATACTTGATGAGGGGTGGTTTAAGTGATGAAATAATGATTATTTTATATTTAAAGTCAACCACATTGGGTTGGAATCAATTAAAATGAATTTTTTTGATAATTAATATTTTAAATCATGTTTAAGTTAAATAAATAATTAAATTACCCCTTAAATTTTTTAGTTTTATGTATTTTAATCATTTACCTTTAAACATTAACTTGTTTTATTATTTTTCCTATACCACGGTAAATATTTATTTTTACCATAGTATCTTTTTTATACATAAAATTTAAAATGAAATTAACAACTAATTTATAGATTATAATTAAAAATATTGAATCCATTTTGCCAAAATCAATTAAAATAATTGTAAAAAAATTAAAATTAATCTCACATACGTAACAAGAAAGTGGGTTTTTAAAGTGAAAAGGTTCAAATTTTTACAAATTTTTTATATCTAATTTAAATATGAAATTGATTATAAAGACAAAAATTGTATTAAAATATGTATAATAGAAATATTTTGAATTTAAAACCTATTTAAATATAATTTAACATTAAAAATTATTTAGAAAAAAAATTAGTTTTCAAATAAAATTCAGTACTTTTCATTATTCATCTAAAAATGAAACTTGTCAAAAAAATACCAAAATTTCACCCTAATATAATTTTGCTATTATTATTTAAAAAATTAAGTTTTTTTTGTGAAATAAAATTTATAAAAGTGTCAAATTTAGTTTTAAAACAGGTTCTCCATTAAAAGGAGGCAAAAATTCCTTTTAGAAAAATGTAGCTATTTATGCTTAAAATTGTATTTATTCTTATCTTAAAACTATAAAACTTATTGTATAAATTTAAAAAAATGTTTAATATATAAAATATATATATTATTAATATATTTCACTAATAGTGATTAATTTAATTTAATAATACTAATATGTTTAAAAATAAATTATTTTATCAGTACCTGGGTTGTTACAATGGAGAACTTAAAATGGGGGTATTTACCAGTGTTGCAGGACATGAATCTTAGGAAGATTAAATATCATTATAATGAGTTATAAAGGATGGATATAATTATGTATCCATCCACAATATTATTTATCATGTATTCTATGTTGTGCAATTATCTTGATTTCATTTATGATCTTATAATAACTAGAAGATACCAATCAAATCCCGGTGAGAGTCACTAGATTATATTTAAGAACCTAATTCAGTACTTTAAAAGAACTAATATGTTCTTTTTATTTATATAATAGGTTTATATTTTTAAGGGATAACACTGATGCAAGTTTCCAATCCAATAAATATGACATGATATATCAATATGGTTTCATTTTTTCCTAAATGATGGAGATTTCATTTAGAAGAGTTTCAAACAAGACACCGTAGTGAACTAGAAAACACATAAAAAGTAAAATGTTGCATTAGATGATGTGAATATATTTTTTGGATCAAAAGGTTCATTTTAGAATATGGTGTTTAAAATGAAAAAACAAGCTTTAATATGATAAAAATTTATTTTCTACTTGGTCCAATGAACCTCAATCTCACAAAAAACCAAAAAAATCCTTTGCAATATCATATAATTTGAGTGGTAATTGAGAGGGGTGAATTTAGAATCTATTGGGTGGATACAAATGAAAATGTATAGAATCTATTAAATAATCCATTACCACAATAGAAACATGATGATTGTGTTCAATCTATTGGTATAAGTTATATAAGATATTGAATGTAATGAGTGTAAAATATATCATGATCTTGTAATAAATTAAATATTTATTTATCATTCATTAATGTGTGTTGTAATTTATTTTTTATGAATAGTGGAATAATAAAATCCACTCAATTTATATCTTTGATTTTTCTCTAATCGATGATCATTACATATTATTATGGGTTGTGATGATATGTTAAAGTTAACAAGACTAATCTTGTACTAGATACAAAGAGTTGTATATGAGATGTGAAGAATAGACTCATGATGTAATATGTAAAGACTTGTTACTTTGACTCACCTTACAAGGTATATATCATGTAATTCCATACAATCATCAATATACATAGTGGATTATTCTTACTATCAATCCACTTTGCATGAGGTTGGTGGGATATCTAGCATGAGAACCTTCCTAGTTTGATAAATTTCTTATTAAAGCTTTGAGGCTTAGATAATGAGTGGGTTATTGGGTATGTTGTTGATAATTTTTTTAGTTGGAGATTAACCATGAGGATATTTTTCTACTCATATGATGAGTAAAATCATTCATACCATGATTTACCAATACAAAAAATGCATGGACATAATTATTTAACTGTCATGTGATGTTTTAGGCTATTTGGATGAGGGACAAGTGATGTACTCATCTATTGGATGAATGACATGTGATGTATTCATCCACCTGGTTAGTATTTTTTAAAGAATAATGATTTTATGAGATAAAATGTACTCCATTTATATATTACATGTCTCATGGTTAGTCATCATCATGGATGAAGGTATTATATTGGTCACTATAAAAAAAAGAGAAAATTAGCATTGGTTATTTAGAGGGGGTTATGCACAGCTCCATCTAAAATAAAATTCTACGTATATTAGTGGTGGTCCCCCCATAACTATCACTAAATTAATATTCATCATTAGTTATAGAATAACCGATAATAAAATATGAAATTTTTATTTAAAAATGAAAAATATATATATATGGGGTTATTAATTGCTTCTAATCTCTTAGATTATCCATAGTTAATAACCCCTTAATATTTTTTTAAAAAAAATAGTTATATTTTAGTGGAATATCTATTCTAGCATTGATAGAGTGATCAAGATCTATTGTGATAATAATAAAGCTATTTCATAGGCCAATGTACCCCAATCTCACCAAATAACCAGACATATCCTTCACAAATACCATCTTAGTCGAGATATTATTGATAGGGTGGTTTTAGGATCTATTGGGTTCTTATAGAGGGTAATATAGGGGATCCATTGAATAAACCATTACCATAGCATAGTAATGAGATTAATATTGAATATCTTGGTATGAGATACAAAATATATTAAATGTAATTATTGTAAAATGTACAATGATTTTATAATAAATTTAATCTTTGTTTATCATTCATTCATGTGTGCTACAATTAATTTTACATGAATAGTTGATTGATAATATCCCCTCAAAGTATGACTTTGATTTGACCCTACTCTTTGATAATATAAAATTATTATGGGCAGTGATTATATATTAAATTTAGAAAGATTAGAATACTTTCCCCAATATAAATAGTTGCATATGAGGTGTGAATAATAGACTCATGAAGTACTAAATCAAGACTTATTACTTGTACTGAACAACTAAAGTATATCTAATGGGTTTTCATGTAGTCATCAATATACTTAGGGGTGTATTCTTACCATAAATCCCCATTACCAAAGGTTTGAGATATATTTTATCATGATAAAATTTAAACTTTGATACCTTTCTCATAAAAACCTTAGGGATTAGATAATCTGTGGGTGGTAGGTTATATTGTTGATCATGTTGTCAGTTAGATCTCAACCAAGTTGGGATTTTTTTCACTCATATAATGAGAAAATTAAGTTGTACGTTGATAAAAATTGACTGAGGAAATATGTGTAAATTCTTAGTTTGGTGACATGTTATGTGATCAATTATTTGTATGGGGTACATGTGATGTGCTCATATTCTATGTGAATTAAATGTGATGTATTTAATGACCTAGTCAGTCTTTTTCAAATAATCATGAATATATCAGATAACATATACTATATTTATATGTTCTATGTATAGTGGTCACTCAATGTAATTAAAAATGGTATTTTAAAGTTATATATATTATGTATATGATAAATTTTGTGGTGGAAATGTTTATACAAGGATATGATTATGTTTGATTGAGATTACGATGTACCCCCTTATAGCTTCAATATAACCATTTCTTTGTTAGATGAAACTCTTTGATTACATTATTGAAATCAATATTTCACATTTTTTTTACCTATACAAAGGCATGTAGGGTCAAATTATTAGGACTTAGAATTAATATTGAATTTTTGATAAAACAAATTTCTTCAAAATGAATATATTATTGATAAATTGTATCCAAAAATGATTTTTGAAAATATTCACAAATTATTGTGAATATTTTCATAAAGTATTTGAAGGATTTTATTATAAGCACGATATTGTTGGAAGTTAATTAAAATAAGGGATAATTTATCTTATTAAATACCTTGGATTTTAATCTCTGATATGAATGAGATGCATATTTCATGCTATATTATTATCATATTATATGATGAATTTGGATTTTTATTTTGGACTCTATGGTAGTATACAATAGAAATATGATATGGGATGTGAGTTCAAAGCCATTATCACATCCTCTACATGGTTTATATTTAGTTACATATCAATGGGTTGATATATTTATTTCTACACTCAATCATTTTAAGTGTTTAAATGGTTATAAAATATTTAATGGTTAGTAAAACATATTTATTTTAATCACCCACATCGTTACAAGTTTTGAAATTTGTATGAAATTTGATTTTTGATCTGGATCTTTGTTAATTTTGTGAATTGGATTTTGGATGAGGAATACAAGAATTTGAATATATAATAGGTATATTTTTGGATATGGAAGGAGGATTTATTAGGGGTTTTTGTTCTCAAGTGGTCAACAAATAAGGGTATGGGTGGCCATATATTTGAAATTTTAGCTTTAGGAAGCCACCACGACATAGCCAAAGTGGATGTGACATGGTTGAATGTAGTCGAGATATACCATGTATTATAATTTAGAGACCACATAGAAGAACCCCATGCGCAATACTTTTCCTTGCAATTCTTATAGTGGCCATAATACAGAGGCTTGAGGATGTTACATGGAATGTGTTAGGATGGACTCCTTAAGAAGTCACCATTATTTGTCACATTGTAGAGGGAGGATTGATGTTAGGAACCTTTACCATGGTGGTTGGATCATAACCCATGGTAAATGTCATATCATGGATCTTTCCTAGTCAAGTAATGTTATGGAATTTTCATAAGGGGCCATGTTATAGAGGGAAAAAGGGGTTATGGGTTCGGCCCTAGTGTTTAGGGTCCATATTCACCACAATTGAGGAGGTCATTCCATAGTGTGGCCTGGAAGAGTGTGCTACACTGAAACCCCATATGGTTTCTCCATAGGATGGAGGCCTTTTGGGACTTTTTTTATATAATTTATGACATAGATCCCTTCACCTTGCTGTAAACGGCAGCCAAGGAGGCCCCTTGCACTATAACTCGTAGGGTTACGACAAAAGAGTTCCCTTACCTAATTTTTCATATAGGGGAAGACTGATAATTTACAATTAATCCCCTTATTTCATTAGGTTGAGAGTATCATGTGATGAGGGCCATTAATTTAGCCCTCTCCTCATCACATTCCTCTGGATCCCCCCCCCCCCATGTCAGGGGATGGTATTTGGTGTAATCCAACTTGTGTTTTAGGTGTGTTCTTCTATTCCCCTCCTTCCGTTTTTTTTTCAACATATAACTCTGATTTTGGTTCAATTTGAATAAGGATTTGGTGTTGATTCCACTAGAAAATAGTGTAATTAGTTGAGTATGATGAGGACTTTACTCGAAATGTATAGAGGATTTTCTGTGAGGTTGATTACATATTTTTGGAAGTTGTTTTAGTGAAGTAGAAATTCATGGTGAGTTTTAGGTAAATTTTTTGTATTAAATTAAATTTAATGATTAATTATAATTTTAATAATTAATTATTTTTGATTTAGGTCATGATAAAGGTTATCGGTATAATGGATGATTTTTTCAAGGCTCAGTGCAATCTTGGTGAGGGGTTAACTATGTGTTTAGGGAAGGTGGTATTTTTAATACAACTACATATTCATGTTTATAAATTATTTCATGATGCATTATTTTAATATAAGTTTATTCATGGTAATTAGGGGGAAATAATTTCTAAGTATAAGAGATAGGGTGGCTATAAACATCATAGTGGTTGGATGAGTGATCTTAAGCACTTTAGGTGGCTTGGTATCACCCAATAACTATGTATCCAAGGTGAGATAGTGTCGGATGGGTTTATGGGAGACCTTGGGTAGGACTTGAGGTATGATTTCTAACATAAGTAACCTATTTTAGTTTCATGTCACTAATTGGGTAGGTGATAGAGGCTTAGGATAGATGTGATGGGTGACATAGAAAAACATATCACACTCTATGAGGAGTTCCCTCCGGATAGTGGATTAAGGCTTGGTGATATTTTTGAATGGGATAAGTCATTTAGGATGAGACAAGGTATGATAAATATGGGTCTCCTCTAGTTGATAGGTAGAGAGATCTCTCATCAGAAATGTGAGATGGAACTTGAGCGTGATTTGTGGCAATTGTTTGGGGCCTGGAATCAAGTTTCCAAGGTGATTAGATCAATACATCATGGGATAGACATTAAGAATTGATACCAATAGTGATGATAGGCCTTGATGAGGTTAGATCGATCCTTTAGGTTTGTTTCAAAGGAGATAGAATGTAGCGGTGTCGCTGATGGGAGACAAACACAAGATGGTATCGATGAGAAGAGACCATAATGGTTCTTGGGGCCCTAGTAGATACCCTAGAAGGTGTGGCAATATGTGTTTTGATATAAGGGGATAGTTATTGAGTGACTATCACCTTAAGATGATCTGATGAAATGTTTTATGTGTTGAAGTCCTTATGTGCTACTTCTTGTATGTGATTTTGATTGGTGATAGACCCAATAGAGGAGATGGATCCTATGACTTGGCCTTACCATGAGTGATATGGAACTGTCTGGACTGTCATGGGTGAGATATATTCCACGTATGCATGATGGACCTTGGATTAAGAGGCTTGGTTCATAGGTACGAAATATTTCTATGATTATTCTTGTTTCATGATAGTGTATCACCCCATGTGAAAAGGTAGGGTCATGGTAAGACACAAGATGTGGGTGATGAACCCTACATTAATTGATAAGATATTGGGTTAGTATTTTAACTTAGTACCTTACTTGTCCCATCGGGTAGTGGGTCAAGGTATTGGACAGTGCCTACCCTGAGTCTTCATGTATGAGATGATGATTGGGAAGATTCCCTTACTGAGTATTCAGGTACGGTTCGGGTTAGATTACATAGCGGAACTGGGTAATGATGGTGTTTCAGCATGGAACCAAAGTAGGTATGATCAGGTGTCATATTGTCCTATTTAGCACATGATGTCCTGATGCATGGGGATTCATAGTGTCCTGGTTAGCACACAACATTTAATATCTTGTGTGACATGTTCATTTTCCTCATGTATACATTTATATGATGGTGTATACTAGGGGAACCTAGTGAGACCCTATTAAGATGTATTTCTTATAACATGTATGGTTACTTTGGTGTGTGTGTGTAGACCTTATGTCTACTTTCAGTTTGGATAATGGTTCAAGTAGTGGATCGATATAGGGTAACTAGAAGGGTATTTGGAGATAGGTTTGTTGAGTCCCAAGGATGGAAAAAGGTTTGGTTTTGTATTTTTTCTATTTATTTTTATATATGATCATCCATGTTGGATATCAGTTGACATATGTTAGAAAGACCATGTTTTTGCATGAATGTATGACAGTATGGTATATTTTCATATAGTATTGTGTTTATTTATTTAGGAATGCTTTTATGTGGGTCATAGATATTATTTGGTTATTTTTCTCTATTTCATGAGTCTAATTTGAGGGTATAGTCTTCCCATTGTATTGATCAAGACCTTACTATTAGTTGATAACCTTTGGAACACAGGGTGGTGTGCCTTAGGTCATGTAGAACATTGGGTGAGGGAAATATAGAGTGTCCCAGGTCTAGGGTGTTATAAAATTATATGAAATGTTTTTTTTGTCTTATTATTAGGGGAGATGGTTGACAAGTGGTCTAGAAATGTGTTGGAAATTGTGATGGACCTCGTACTAGTGCATTATGGACACCTTTTTGGTGAAAATACTTGGTTATTAGGGTAATGATATTACTATTTTTGGTTTCTCTATTATGACTGAGGTGTTTATTAAATTTAATGAGTTTATTAGAGATTTTGATTATGGTTTTTGGATCTTGTCCTATTGGAAATAGTCCACATACATGAATAATATTTGGCATGTAGGATTCACATGGCCTATGAATTATTATGTGTGTGTTTTCCCTAATTATGGGGGTTCATTTGCCTAAAGTGTCAAAAAAACTTATACGGAATTTTTTGTATAAATTTTTTGTTTAATTATACTCAACTGAGCCAAGTTATTTTCTCTAATGATAGGTCATGTTGATTTAATGTGGGTATTCTTTGGCAAAAACTATACATCTCCTTCATGTAAGGAATATATAGACACCCTTAGTGGGTTAGTGCAAGTATTGTATACTAGTGGAAAGATATCAAGATAGGGAAAATTTTCCTTGAGGATATAGGTTTAGTTACTTAAAATTCCAAAAATAACTTATATATGTTTCCCATATATCTTCTTGGTGTAAATATACTAAACCAAACTAAGTGGTTACCTGGGTAGACTTTATGAGTGGTTATAGTTAATGGAATATAAATTTATTGTGGTTATGGTATAGATATAATAGGTTATTTTTTGTATCAAAGATAGTTT
Source organism: Viscum album (assembly GCA_963277665.1). NCBI lineage: Eukaryota > Viridiplantae > Streptophyta > Magnoliopsida > Santalales > Viscaceae > Viscum > Viscum album. Next base: position 1,445,971,987 of record OY728150.1, on the reverse strand, counting down.
CAGAGTAAAAGATCAGTTGGATTCATAGATTTGTTGGTTATGGATGTGATATATGTAGCACAGTGGGATTTTTGGTGGATGCTTGTGGTTTTAAAATGATTCCCATGTGGAAGTTGATTGTGCAGTTATCCTTGGAATGAGTGAGATGAATAATATTTTCGGATAATATGACATATATTGTATCATAGTTAGTGGGTTAGGAATGTGAGCCTGATTTAGATAGGATGTGACTCATGGGAGCATGAGTCTAGTTTTGTGATCGGGTTGTATGGGAGCATATACCTATTGGGTTCGGGTGAGATTGAGAAGGATTTTGAGTGAGAATATATGAGATAATTCTCAATGTATCAGTCTTCCTAGGGAGTATATTGATAATTAGCTTATAGTTTTTGGGGAAATTATCATTGTGAGAGAGTAGGTGTGCGTTGATTATATGTGGTGCCTGGTTGAGTTTTGGATCGGTGAATGAGTTTTGTGGGGTTCTGTTAAGAATTTTTTGGTTGTGGATAAACCCAAGTATTGCTACAGTGGTATTCTTGAGGTGATATGTGAGCAATAATGGTGACCCAAAGTCTTTATCCATTTCATAGGTTGACTGTATCGGCCATCATTTCTTGGGAGGAGTAGAACACACATAATTATGGGACTCATCTAAGTTGGTGATTGGGAATCATTATAAGGGAGAAAACAAATAGTATGGAGAGGATAATTAGACATTAGTGGATATGATCTATTTTTCAATTACATTATTGAATATTGAGGATTAAATTCTCAGTAATCTGATAATGAGTGGCACTTTGTGTTCAATGTTGGTGCTCAAGTATGAGCGAGATAGCCACATCCAGTCATTGTGTTTAGTAATGGATATAGCTTGGGACATGGAGATCAGTTTTGGTTAAGTATAGAATAAATAATGAAACTTCTATTTTGGGGATAATAATATCATTTATATAGGAACAACCCCCATTTTGGATAGGTATATAGGTTATTGAAAAGATAAAATGGAAAGAGGGGTGAATTGACTTTATAAAAATTAAAATACAAAGAGAAATGGAAATTAAAAAATAAAAAAAATAAAAAAAAATATAAATAGTTATTTGAAATGGAAATATATTATTATTTAATGATAATGAGATGATAGAATTTAAATAATGAATTCACTCAATAATTTATTTAAGTTTATGATGAGTGTGGGCACATGATTATCAATTAAAGTGATTAAAATAGATAAGAGGTCATTAAAATTTCAATACTAAGGAAAAAGAATAATAAATTTAATAATCAAGGAGGATTGATCATATATAAATTATGTAATTATTAAATTTTATATGAATATGAATATGAAGAAATAAATAAATGAGAGAGATAGAGTTGGTGTCTATGTGATTTGATAAAGGAGTTTGGAAATAGCTCAATGTGATCCTCTAGATTTCCTCTCCTTAGGTTGAGAGGTTTTTATATTTCTGTCTTAATTTTAATAGAGAACAAGTATACAATTCCTATCATTATTTTTTAATGAAGTACCAAGAAACCAATCTCCTATACTTTTCCAATTATGAGAACATGTCCCCCACTTTTTGGCTCTGACCACCCTTTGTAGAAGAGGTAGTGATAAAAGATATATTTTTTCAGTAAAAATCCATTATAAATTTGATACCCTATCTCTCAATAAGGCTAATACCATTTTATGTGAGTGATATATAGGTAATTTTATAATAGATTTGAAGAAATTGATAATTGAAATTCGATCTTGAGAGGTATTTGAGATCACTGGATATTCAACATTATAGTGTCGTAGATTCAAACATAATTGATTTTCAATCCAAAGTTATTAACCAAATCTCTATGTTTTTTTATTTATAGACTATAAGTTGGATAGGAACATTATATACTCGATCTAGGTTCATTGAATTTAAATAATACCAAATGAATGTATTTTTACCACAGTAAATTCTTCTTCAAATATCTTATCTCGATGCCACCAAATTTCTAGTAGTCAACCTCTACCAATTAGTCAATTGAGCACTTGGGATCAAGATAATTTTTAATTCTTCCTTCAGGATTCTGGTGAGACACCTATAAAAATATTATTCTATCCAATTCCATCATTTGTCCATTGACCAACCACCGGCTATTTAGTGGACTTCTTGTTGGCTGCAGCTACTGTCCTCATGGAACTGGCTAAATAGTGCCTTAAACCAACTATCCAATGAAACCTACAATGCTCCATTATTCAAATTTCCCATTCAATATCCTTCCCATTCCTACATTTAATCTAACTTCTCCCTTCTAAGAATTAATTATGTAGATTAAATATTTGAAAGATATTCAAATAATGCAATCAATTCTTTTATTTGGATGATCAACACTTCAACATTATATCCAATAAATTTAATTTTCACCCTATCAAATGAAACTGTTAGATACATAAAATAGTGCTTGGGATCATGAAAATGCTATAAGAGAGATAGGTTCAACAATATTCCACTTTTTGATGATCATAAAAACATAATATAAAAAAGAAATTTCAAGTGTAAATCAAGAGTGAATTATATAACAAAGTATTCAAGATTTTAAAATTCAATATATTTAATTTAAATATATTAAATATAATAAAGAATAAAATATATTAACTTTCCAATCAACAAGTCCCCTTTGATATATTCATAATTTTCCATAAAATAAACCACAAAAATTTCTCCTCCTTTATGATTATCAAATAGAATGAAAGAGGAAAAAATCATTTTAAATAATAGTATTCAATGTAAATTTCAAAAATAAATTAAAAAATTAAAAATAAAAGTATCTGGGTAAATATAAATATTTTAAAAAGATAAAATATAATATTTTGAAGAATAAATCAGAAAAAAATAATACTTGAAAAAAAATTAAAAAATATATAAAGGGATTGATTACAAATTCAACAGAGTACAAAGAAAAAATAACAAGATATTAAAAAAACCATCACATCCTCTTTAATGAAAATAAAACTTTCAAATATATATATATATATATATATATATTCCTTATATAAATATCATAAAATAACAATGAGGTATATCCAAGAGAGAGAGAGAGAGTAAATAGAAGTTCAGGATGGAAAGAGAAGATAGAGGTGTGAATTTGAAACCAAGAATAAATTTTCCCCATGAAGTAAGTAGATCTGACCAAACTTCATCAGATAGGGATCCATCTCAATTAGTGAAATTAATAAGGAAATGGAAACTTCACCACTAAAGAGAGTAACAATAATAATCATATCAATGGTTTTAAGAGAAAAAATTTGGTGATATGTAAATAACTTCAATTTTTAAATCTAAAACAATAATCTAAAAAATATATCAAAATACCTTTTATAAAAAAAAATTCAGGGAGAATAAAAAATATTCAATTTTTTTAAGAAAAAATATTTTCAAAATAATCATAAAATAAATTAAAATTTATAATGGAAAATAATTTATAATTTAAAACAAAAATTATTAAAAATATATAAATAGGTGAGATCCCCCTTAAAAACATTTATAATGAGGAGTTATGAAATTATTTAAAAGAAACCTCAATAAAGTAAGATTTTACACCATTATATAAGGCATGATATTCAATAAAATACTAAGAAAAATGATTTTACAATAAATCACATTCACTTTTCTCAATCCAAATATAAATAAGTAAATGATATAAATAAAGAAAATTAATAATTAATAAATAGAGATAAGAAATAAAATAATTATAATATTTCTCCCCTTTCATAAAAAATAGATAAAATAAAAAATAACCCTTTAATGCATAATGGATCATCAATTTAATGTTGTATAGAATATTTTGAATGAGAAGACATCGTATAAAATGTCAATAATATCCAATCTAATATTCCAAAAAAAATCAAAATTGAGTTTCTTTTTGGTACCCATGTAATCTTGGGTCTACCAAAGTTATCTAATAAACATTTCTTTTGTAAAAAAACTTGGGTACATAAATTTTGGATAATAAATATTTAGGAACTAAAACATATTTAGTATGAGATTTTATATTAAAAATATGGTGAGAAATATGAATAGGTTTAGGTTTCCCATATCATGAATTTTTTAAATCAAACTCATCAATAACATGTACAAATTTCTAAAAATAATTACAAAAAAAATTTGGAACATCCCTTTAAAAAGGTTGTTTTTTGAGAAAAATTATTTAAATTTGGAAAACCAATTTTTCTAATTGATTTTAAAAAACTTTTGAGAGCCCAAAATAATATATATATCTATTTATCACCATGGGTGAATTAGGAGAGAGTGTTTTTAAGGTCTTTGATTTGAGATTATAAATTCTCAACATTTAGAAGTTATTGTAATTTAAAAACCAAAACATCTTTTTTATTATAAAGGATATACTTATCATTAGAAATCTTATCTTTTTTATTAAGATCCTATTTATAATTATTATTGAGTTCTTTTTATTTAGACATTTTTTAATTTAAATCTTCTACAAAATCATTCAAATTTAGTTGAATATAAGAGAAATATGAAGAGGAAGAACTAGAGGATTAAGAATTGGTAAAGTTATAGGAATTATGATAATTAACCTCATCATTTTTTTCAAGATGATCTATAATAAATTTAGCACTTTAAGAGGTAAATAAAGTAGAGTTTAGGGAGTCATCATTAGAACTCAAATTTGAAACCTTAAATTATTTATTACCTTTTTTTCTTTTCATCTTCTATTTGTACATAAAGAAATGTGGCTTAATATGAACCTCTTTGTTGCATCCACGGAATATAAATTCTGGTTATTTATATTGACTTTTATTTTTAGCATGATGGAAGGACTTATTTTTATTATTTATTTTATTTAATTGCTTGGTCAATATTCCAATCTCATTATTATCATCAAATGATTTTTAATTACCAAAAGCATTGAAATCAATTTTTATTTTAGCTTCTTTGTATTTATTTTCTTCTTTATCATATTTCTTAGATTTATTCTTTATTGTTATATCATATGTTATAGGAGATATGATTAGCTCCTTGACTAGTATGTTTTTTATATTTTTTTCTTGGATTTTCACCACTTTAATTTCTAAATTACTTTATAAAACCAACATAATTTTCTTGACTAAATTTTCTGCTGTAAAAATGTCACCAAGAGTCTTTACACCATCACATATATTATTAAAGTTAAAAAACATATCTATAATAGATTCATTATGTTTAATACTAAAAAAATGAAAAAAAATATATACATATCAAGTCTAATCTTTTTCACTTTTTTTATTCCTTCATGTGTGAATTCTAGGAGTTACAGATTTCATGATACATTTTTCAAGAAGAGGTACAATTAAATTACTTTTTATATAATCCATAATTAAAGATATTCATATCTTTACCATCTAATCCAAAATCATCAATATCATTATGTGTCCATTTTTAAATTTTTTGATAGTAAGAGTATAAACATGCATATAAATTTTCTCTATTAGATAACCAATACTTATAATAAATTTTAATATACATTTCATCTAATAACTATATTATGAGCCATTAAAATAAGATACAAAACCCATATATTTCCGTTCAATATCACCATGGTTGTCTGAAAAATATTCCATTAAAAAGTGATCAAACTTTGAAATCTGTTAAGATATTTTTAAACTAAAATAAATTCATGAAAACAATAATTTTGGAGGGAAAAAAAGTTCCCTATGAAACCAAATGTAGGTCCGGGATAAGATAAAATGGAAATATGGGTGAATTACCTTTATAAAATTTAAAACACATGGATTAATGGATGTTAAAAAATAAAATAATAACAAAAGATAAAGAGTTAATGTCAATGTAAATGTAATATTAAGTAATGATAAAGTGATAATGGAAATTAAATGATGAATGAACTCAATAATTAACTTTGGATTAGGATGAGAATGAGGGTATGATTATCAATTAAAGAGATTAAAAATGATAAGAGATTGAGACAATTTCAATACAAAGAGAAAAGGTTTAAAAATTGAATTAGCATGGTAGATTAAGCATATCAAAATTATGAGATTATATGATTCAATGTGAATATAAAATTCATAAATAAATAAATAAGATAGAGATCATGATTTGATAAGGGAGTTTGGAAATAACTCAATGTGATCCCTTATGTCTCCACCCCTCAGGTTATGAGGTTTATATATTTCACTTTTGATTTTAATGGAGATAAAGTGACCAATTCATCCCTATATTTTTTACATAAATGGAAAAAAATAAAACTCCATGCCATTTCCAGTTGTGAGAACTCATCCCTCAATTTTTGGTTTTGAGCACCCTTTTTTGAAGTGTTGATGAGAAGAGAGAGATTATTTTGGAAAAAATAACTTAAAATTTTTCTCCCTTATCTCTCAGTAAAGATAATATAATTTGATAGGATATACATATAGTTGATTTTAATATAGATCTTAAGATATTCATAATTGAAGTTATCAATTGAGATGTCTTTGGGGTCACTAGAGATTCATCATAATTGAATATTTGATTCAATCATAAGTGTTATTTAATCCAATATTATTGAACAAGTCTCCAAGGTCCTATATTTATAGACTTCAAATGGGATAGGAACATTTTGGAAACGATATGAGGTTATTGAAGTTTAAGAATACAAAATTAAGGCATTTTTTACCACAAAAAAAAATATTCCATGGATTTCCTACCTTGACATATTCATATAGCTGGTAGCCTCTGCTAGGTAACTAATTGAATGCATGGACCTGAGAGAATCTGAAATTCTTCCAGTGGGTAGTTGGTGAACCACTTGGAATAATTTACTTCTACCTAAGTCCAACATTTATCTAGTGTCTATAGTTGATGGGCTTACTATAGGATGCAACAATTGTACTCATGGATCCGGCTAGCCGGTCTAGCCCATAATTCTACATTCTTTACTTTTTCCCTTTATTCGTTTTTCTATGCCTCCATTTGATCCAACTTATCTCTTATAATAATTAATCAAATCCATTAAAACTTAAAAAATCATCAAATAATACAATCAATTCCTTTATTTAAATCATAAATACTTTTATATGATATCCAATAAAAGTAACTACGATCAAGTCCAATGAAACTATTAGATACATAAAAGAGTGTTTGTGATCATGAAAATACTATAGGAGAGACGTGTATTCAGCATGGTTGTGGTTGTGGTGAGACCAATCGGTGGATAGTCAAGGTAACATAAAAAGGCTTATGTGGGTTAATATTTATTGATATCTTATTCCTTATAGAATACAATATTCATAATTTGATGTGGTGTTGAGAAGATTCGGTGTGTTTGTATTAGGATTGGGATGGTTATGAGGTGATTCAAGCATGAGATAAATCAATGGTGTGTTAATGCTTGAGTTCAAATCATTAATTATATAAAAATTGGTCAGTTATCTAACCATTTAGTTACAAAGGTATTTGGGTTCAATTTTTATGTGTTTATTTGGATGATTTCATGATGCCTCTAGGTGTTGAGGAATCATGGTTGGGAAAGGCTATCTGGTAATACATCAGTGGTTGAAGATGATCATTTTCAGGAAATTTTGTATTTGGTAGGTATTATTGGCGTTTTTTCATGATTTTAGGTTTAGTTAGGTGGAAACCACATTTTGATTATTGTTTAGAACATGTTTGGTGGATCGGTGAACTATTAGATGTTTGTTTTTGGAAGGTGATTCATATACTATGAAGCACCATGTTTTGGGATTAGTCTATCTCTAAGTGAATTATTATGGTGGGGGAGAACCATAATCTTTTGGAAAAATAGGATAAATAAAATTTGGTGTCTTGGGGTAGATGGGTGCAGTGGGAGTCATCTCGATGTTTGTGGTGAGGGTGAAAAGGTAGCTCGACTTCTAGTGAATAGTAAACCTAGGTGTTTAGAGTTGTTAAAAATATGATAATTTATAATTATATACTAAAACATGGTGAATAATTTTTGAATTCATGATTTGTTAGGTTATATTTGAGGTTTTGAGGTGAATTGTTATGGTGGATATTTTATAACAACCTAAATCATTATGAGTTGTGAGATTTTGAGGAAATTCTAATTTTGGATTTGTAATAGGGTTTGTTCTAGGAATTGGGTTTTAAATAGATAATATGATCAAATTAACACCTAAATTAAAAAAATTTAGGTGAGGAATGATTCCTGGTTGGTGGTCTAGGTTCTCAGGTGGTCAAAATAGAAGGGTCGGGGTGGCCTTATGGCTGAAATTTTTGTTTTAGGTAGCCACCGCTGCACAGCCTGAGGGGTTGTATAATGGTGGAATTTGGTTAACTAATACCATTACACATCCCTGATGGACCACTCCATTTAACCCCATGTTTAAAACTTTTCCATTCAAGTCTTATAGTGTTCAAAACATAGAGGTCGGAGGCTGTGCTGTAGAGGGATCTTGGGTGGGTGCCTAGTGGCGTAACCCTTAGGGACCACACTACAGATGGAGAGTCCTTGGAGTTGGGTGACTTGTTTAGGGTTATTTTTTCACAACCAAGGTTCCATGACATAGTGCGGCCCCATCCTAGTCAAGTAAGTCTTTGATATAGCCCATTAGGTCTATGTTATAGAGGTTAAAATGGGCTATAAGGATAGACATAGTGTTTGGTGTTCGGTTACACCACAGCCGAGGAGTCCATAACATAACATGGCCTGAAAGGGAGGCCTATGTTGGGACCTTGAATGTTTGTTCTATAGGAGGGTGACCTAGGGGATATGGGATACAACATGGATCCCTTATCTATTCCACATATGGTGGCTAGGGAGGCCCCTTGAGTTATAACTCATGGGGTTACTCAACAAGAGGTCCCCCACAAAAAAATTAGTGGGGGTAGATAGATAATTTAAAAATAATCCTCTATTTATTTATATCAAGAGGAACATATAGGTAGGTTCATTCATCCAGAAATTTCCTCATATATTCCTCATTGATTCCACCATGTATAGGGGTTGTTTTGGTGTGATCTGGCAGCGGTTCCAAGTGAATTCTTCCATTCCACTCCTTCTATTTTTTGGTTTCTATCATAGACCTCTAATTTTAGATGAATTTGGATAGGTTTTAATTATTGATTCCAATTAATCATGGTGTAATTGAAATACTATGGTAAGTATTTTACCCATCATGGCTAGAGGTGGTTCTGAGAGGTTAATTTCATGTCGTTGGAAATGTTTTTGGTGACGCAACAAAGCACGATGAGTTTTTAAATGAATATTAATATATAAATTAAATTTAATAATTAATTAAAATTGTAATAATTAATTAATTTTGGAATGTATCATGAGATAGGTGATTTGGATCATATATAGGCTTAGTCGAGGCTTTGTGGAGGCTTAGTGAGGTGTTAACTCTGTGTTCGAGGTAGGTGGTCCTTTTAATATAATCTCATACACATTTTTATGCATGGTCACCTATTTAATGCATGTTTCATGGGTTTAAATAACATAATTAGGGATTGAGAGTGCCCAATTAGAAGATTTAGGGTGGTTATTTCCTCCTAAAGGTTTCATTGGTTCTCTTAAGAACTTCATGTGCCTTAGGATCGCCTGATGACTATGTCGCTGATGTGTGAGAGTGTCATCTGGGTTGATGAGAGACCTTGGGTGGGTCTCAAGGTGAGATTTCTAACATGGGTTTCCTAGGTTAGTTTCTTAGGGGTACTTAGGTAGCTATGATAAACTTGGTCCAGATGTGAAGGCTGAGATGGCCATACGTCTCACACTATATGAGGAGCAACATCCTAAGGGTAGATTGAGGATTAGTGATTGGTGTGAGTGGTATGATTCCTTCAGGATGATATGGGGTGTGATGGATAAAGGTTTACTTTGGGTGATGGTTTGAGAGATCTCTATTAAGTTATGTGAGATGGGACATATATGCAGGTCATAGGAATTTTTTGGGACTTATCCTCGGGTTTCTAAGGAGGTTTTTTAGAGATAGGTCTAGATGGTACCTAGAGAGCAAGACCAGGAGTGGTGAGTGATATTGATGAGGCTAGACCGATCCATTAGGTATTGGTTAAAAGAGCCTATGGAGAGTGATGTTATAGATAGGTTATGAATACAATAAAGTATCAATGAGAATAGACTGTGATGAGTCTAGGGGACATATTGGATTCCCTATTGGATGAGGTGATATTTGTTTCAATATGAAGGGAGAGGACTCAAGAAACTAGCACCTTTGGATCATCTAGTGAGCTATATGATGGTTTTTGGGCCCTATGTGATGTTTCTTGTATGTGGTTTCATGTTCTTGTGATAGAAAAAAGACTTGGAAGGGGAGAGAGATCTTGAGTCATAGTCCCTCCATGAGTGAGATATAATTGGTTAGACTATCATGGGTGATATGGAGTTCTTTTATGAATGATGGTCCTTGACTTGAGAGGCTTGAGTTATCGTATGGGACCCGTTCAATTAGCAGTATCGGGTCATGACAATGGACCACCCTGAGGGAGATATTTGGGTCATGGTATGATGTGAGACATGGGTTATAGACCCTACCTTGAGTGATGAGGTTGTGGGTTGGGATTTGGATGTAATACTTTACCCTATCCCTTTGGGTAGTAGGTCTAGGTATTAGATTATTCCTACCCTATTTCTTGGGTATGGGTTGAGTATTGGCTTGATTTCCTACCCTGAGTATTTAGGTGCAGGTCTGGTTCGATGGAATGGCAACGTGAGGTGATGGTGGGATTTCAGTATGGCACTGAAGCATGTATGATCAGCTATCTTGGTGACCTGGTTAGCATGTGATGACCCAATTCATAGGTATTTGTGATGTCCTGGTTATCACATGATGTCCACATGATTATATAACATGTTTATTTTCCTATTACATACATGTATATAATGTCATATTCTATAGGCACTTTGTTACACCCTATTGAGGTGTATTTTTCACACCCTTCATGAGAACCTTGTTTCATGTAGAGACTTTAGGTCTAATATAATTTCATAGTATATTAAATGTAGCGGATTAAGCCGGGATAGCTCAATGAGTATTTAGAGATAGGGTTTTGAGGCCTTAGGATAGTAGTAAGGTTGATTGTGTGTTTTTTTTTTGTGAATTTTTTATATGTGATCGTCCTGGTGGGAAATTAGATGTATGGGGAGTCATTCTTGGGTCATGTAGAACCTCATCTTGGTGCACTATGAAGTGGCCCAAGGCCATGATGTTATAGCAGTTTTCATGATATGGAAACCAACAAACCACTCCCTTTATTTAAGAAATAGTGTTTATAAGAGGGATCAAATCCCCCCATTGATGGTAATGTGATACATGTGATACTAATCTGAAGCTATCTTTAGTTCTTGGTTCATTATTAATCTTAATTGAAGAAGATATTAACATAACATTAAAAGATAAGAGTCCTCTTATTATGAATGAGGATCCAAGGTCGATGTAATTCCCTTAGAGGCATAAGTAATTTGGTTTTTTCTTTAGTGACCCTTATCAAGAATACTTTGTTGAAGAGTAAAATATAGGGCTTTTGGATATATAAGTAAACTTGTTTTCATGTTCCTCATTTTAATAGTTGATTATTTTGATAATAAATCAAGATTCTTAGAGGGTTTCTTCAACTTATAAGATCATTATATTATCACCCAAAACCCACCATATCTAGATATATACAACTTAATGCGTATAATATTAATTTCATTATAATTTTTATATAAAATAAAATTAATTACTTATTTAATAGAAATTAGTTACTATTTAAATATATGTGTGTCATATATATATAAATAATACTAATTTATAAAAAAAATATTTTTTAAATATTAAAAGTTAAATTAATGCATTCATTTTGGCATTAAAGTTCCAAATCGTTCATTACAATCAAAATATTAACATATTATATTAAATAAATAGATAATTATTTTAGTAGTTATAGTAATTATGTTCATGAAAATTAATTTTCTCAATGTTAAATAAAATAATTATAAATTTACAAATTTTATGTATGCTAAAATAAGAATCAATAAAAGTAAACTTTTATCCATGCTTTATTTTATCATTGGTAAAGTTATTTTTTATCAGTGTATCAGTGCTATTAGTAATGAAAAAAACATCAAATTATGGACCAAATTTTTAAAAACTTGATTTAGGACTGTAGTTCATTTCTCAAGCTTCGATTTGACTGGTCGTGGATCCCAAACAGACTTACGGATCAGAAGGTATATCTATTTGAAGTCAGACCGCCAAAAACAGACAGAAAGTGAGATTTTGGAACAAAGTACAAAATTTCATGAAACTAAAAAAATCAAAATTCAAATTTCATGAAGCTTTGTCTTTCATGAAATTCAAACATCCATGAAATATGGTAAGTTCATGAAATGTATGTCTGATTCATGGAAGTCACTCGGCCATGTGGAGGTTGAGTTGGTAACCTCTGTGTGGACTATATGTATTTGTCGAACCCCTTCCATCGTGAAAGTATTAATACTTTAAAAAGGCCTAAAATTTTATCAAAACTGAGGCCCTTTACTCTAATAATCCTATAAATACCCCCACAAGTAATCATTTAGGAGAAAGAGATTTTGAGCTGTGACAACGCGCTATCAGTTCGTGAAACTCCAAGGAGTTTCATAAATAAGTGTAACTCATTGACCCATGGGTAATATTTTATAAATTAACTCACACAATCCCTTCCATATATTAGTTAGTATTTGAGTATCTTTTGTGAAACTTCCATTCATGAAGAACATTGTTCTCATAAGATGTCCATGCCTCGTGACACTCCAAATTTCATGAATCTTCAAATTTTTTTGAAACAATATTTTACATATACATTTGGATACCTCCATTTGAATAAAATTCATTCATGAAAATTGATCACTTTCAAAAAAAAACCCATATATTTTGAGAAACTCTTACCTTTTTTCCACTGGTCTATACCTAAAGGGCTACACCCCCTCACCCCTGCTTGGTATCAGTTTCAGGTTGTGGTCCCAAGCCTTTGGGGACCTTCACTTTTGTCACTAACCCCCATGAAAAATGGAGAGTTACAAAAAGAGTTTATTGGGATGGGTCTATGACATTTTGGGGGTTTTATACATCCCTAACATCCACCCCTAAAATTCCATGTGTCAAGATACTTCTTTAAACTCCTTGAAATACCTTGAGTTGACATACTCCTATTGTTCCCTTTATCATGTCATGAGTTGAGATTCTTCTCTTAGATTCCCTAAATATCTTGAGTTTACATTTTCCTAAATAAATTCCTAAAACCCCATCACTTGACTCTTGTACCAGGTTGAACCAGAAAGGGATGCTTCATTATAAGTCCCACACCAGCCGTTGCTAAGAATATTCCACCTAGTAGTCTCCACTATATGACATTAAACTGTAATATACCCTATATAAAAAGAATAGGATGCCTCCTATGACAAAAATGTGATTCTATATAAATCAAGTGTAAGATTCCACATTCCATGATCATTATATAACCCCCTTAGTTCTCACTTCATGATTTTAAACTATAGTATACCCTATATGACAAGCATAGGATGTCCACTATGAAAAACTTGAGGTGCCTTATGTATTAAGAGTAAGATTACTCATGCCATGATCATTATATGGCCCCCTTATTCCTCACTACATGATAATAAACTATATTATACCTTATATGAAAAGCATAATATTCCTCTTGTGACAAACACAAGATGCCTTATGCATCAAGCGTAAGATGCCTCATGCCATGATCATGAGATGACCCCATTTGTCCTCACTATAAGATGTTAAACTATAGTTTACCCTATATGAAAACCATAGGATGTCTCCTATGACAAACATGAGATACCTTACATTTCAAGATTAATATTCCTCATTCCATGATCATGATATAACCCCCTTAGTCCATGCTACATGATGTTAAAGTGTAGTATACCCTATATGTAAATCATAGGATGAATCCTATGACAATCACAAGATTCCTTATATATCAAGCATAAGATGCCTCATTACATGATCATGTGATTACCCCCTTAGTCCTAACTACATAATTTTAAAATGTATTATAACCTATTAGACTAGCATAGGATGCCTCCTATGATAAGCATGAGATGCCTTACATGTCAAGCATAATATGCCTCAAGTAATGATCATGAGACAGACCTTAAACATCAACCATGGGCCTCCTCTTTAGGTGTAAACCCCAATAATATTATTAAATACCTCAGCAGGATGAGATTCCCTAATTACTTAACATGAGGAAGAAATAGTGGGTAGATCAATGCGTAAGCCTCACACACAACGTCCTTACACATGACATTAAATTATGGACTTTCCCTATGAAACCAACATGGGATTCCCTATCTGATAAGTTTAGTATGCCTCATGTGATGAATATAGGATTCATCATGTGATAAGAATGAGATGATACCACCATACTATAGGAATAAAACACATATAATCCTCAATCATATCATATTTTCCCTATAATAGCACCAGGTTATCTCCCATGCGTAAGCACTATTCCTACCATCGCTACTCTAAAAAGCACCCAGAAAACTTCCACATGTAAGCCCCAGCCCCATCATCACTACTCCTAGCAGGACCCAGGAATCTTCCACATGTAATCCCCAACCACATCATCACTAATCCTAGTATCACTCATGAATCTTCCATGTGTAAGCCCCAACCTAACCAACGCTGCTCTTAGAATCACTCAGGAAGCTTCCATGTGTAAGACCTATTCATACCATCATTTCTCCTAGAAGAACCCGAGTATCTTCCACACATAATCATCAATCACGTCATCAATGATACTAGTAGCACCCAGGGCAACCCAGCTGTGCAAGCCCCATTCATAACCAATATTCAAGATACATGACATAAAACTATAAAACCCAACATCCTAGTCATACAATGTTAAACTACAAGAAAATTTCCCCATAACATGACATTAAACTATAGAATTACCCTATGTGATGAACACATGATTATCCATGTATGATCCTCATGGGATGCCACCTTTTTCCCCGCCATGGTATGATCCCCCTGATTCAGGAAGCCTCTATGTGTAAGCCCCACACCATCCCATGTTGATGGGAATTTCGCAACATAAGTATCCCTAATGCATGACGTTAAACTACATGGAATGGTTCTATCACATGAACATAAACTACAGTAGTGAACTACATGGGTTTTGATCCCTATTTCCCAGAAAGTTTATGTAGGACAACTCCCTGAGGTTCAATCCTAACATGAAAAAACACATCTATGGTACCTCCCTAAGGTTCAATCGCGATTCCCCAATACTCCCCCAAATCCAAAGTGTGAAATATTACCCCTTGGGGACACAATTAACCACCCACTTACCCCCAAAATATATTAAACATATGACCCACCTGTCCCCACAATTAATTAAACATGTGACCCACTTGTCCCTGCAATATGTTAAAACTTGTGACCCACCTATCCCTATAATATGTTAAACATGTGACCTACATATCCCTACAAGTAATTAAACATGTGAACCTAATGTACCAATAATATGTTAAACATATGACTAATCTATCCTCACAAGATGTTAAACATGTGACCCGCCTGTCCCACAGGACATTAAACTTGTCACCCACCAGTCCCCATAATATGTTAAACATATGACCCACCTATCCCTACAAGAAGATAAACATGTGACCCACTTGTCCCCACAAGATGTTAAACTTGTGACCAATATTTTCCCACAAGATGTTAAACATGTGGCTCACCTATCCCCACAAGACACTAAATATATGACCCAACCTATCCCATAAGACATTGAACTTGTGACCCATCAGTCCCCATAAAAAGTTAAACTTTTGAACCACCTGTAATCTTTACCCCATATTGTAACATCCCAAACCGAACCACCGAGTCCAAGCCAGAATTCCACTTAACCTCAAGCACACCTCCCCATACTCAAGAGGCTTCCGACTAGATGTGAGGGTCTAATTCCATCACTAGGGAGAATATACCCCCAGTATCATGTCATAGGATCAATAATAAATAATTAGAGTAATCATATAAAAATTAAATGACATATAAATCATGTAATATAAAAGTAGATCCCATTATTTTAATCCTATCCAGGATGAATAAAACAGACGATAAAAAAATAATTTTAGGTTCCTCTAGTGTCTTCCCTTGTCTACCCCAACTCTATACTCCACTTTCTTCTCCATCCACCACATGGCCCTTTCTCTTCACCGGGTCTCTCATGAAATCCACAAGGGCATTGAAATTCCTGAGTAGGGTGTGAGTACACCAATCAATAGGACACCACCAATGCATCCTTAAACTAATGGGATCATGTATACAAGTTTATTCTATAATAATAATAAATGCAGGAAGTGCATAAAAATACAATCCAAAACTAAATAGTAGTGTTATAACCAAGCTGCCACAACCAATAGTCGTACCTATTTCAGCACCATGCCAGAAGATAACTGAACGAGTTGGTAGGAGAAAATAATCCATTATAAAGAATATTTATGGTTTCATGTAGGTGATACCCTGTGACACTTATCCATAAATAGGACCATGTCACTTGGATCCTCTAGATGGAAAAAACTAGTACTCACATTGACCAACCTATCACATGGTGAATAAAACTTGGAAAAACAAGGCTACCTCAAGCACACCCTCGACATGACGCCATAGATACCTCATAACTCCACCCTATGCTCATGTACCTCATCACTATTGTCATAATAAATAGTTCTCACCCACTAGGGGATAAATATGTCACAATGGTCCACTTGTTTTAAATACCGCTAACAACCAACAAGTCGTGGTAATATATATGTTGGGCGAACACACAAGTAGGATTAGTATATCAACATGATTATATAGTGGAATAAACAACAACATGTGATAAAAATAAAACATGGAAAATAAAAACATACAAACAAATACAAACATTAAGGAAACAATTGTAAAAATGAGCCTAAGAAGGTAAGGAACTTCCTACCTCACGAGTCATCAATTTAAAAAGGTAGGGATAAACCAATCTTGAACACCTCTTCATGACCTTATTATAAAAACATCGACACTCTAGGTTCTTCAAGGTTTCCTAGCACCAAAAAAACTATTTAATTTCAAAAAAAAAATATCATATTTGATGATACTTTCTCTCACATGGATAGTTTTTGAATCATCATTAAAATGTCACATGCAATGAAATTATCTCTCTTGAATAATTCTCAAATAATCATTTAGATTATCACATACGATGATAATTTATCTCTATGGGTTAATTTTAAAATTATTATCTAAATTATCACATACGATGATAATTTATATTTCCTAGATAATTTTAAAATTAATATCTAAATTATCACATGTGATGATAATTTATCTCTCTTAAATTATCTTTTCAAAAGAGCACATGTGTTTGAAGTTATTCTTCAATAATTTCACTATTATAATTTTACAAAAATTATTTTTTTTAATTTCTCATAATCCTATGAAATCATTGTTTTATAACTCTTATAATCATATTTTAATATTTTTATGAAATTATAATTTTATAAATCTTCGTAATTATCATTTGAAAATTTCACACAATTATTCCTTGTTAATTTATTTAAAAATGTCTTTTGATAATCTAAAAAATAAGTAAATTATCATTTGATAATTTTATGATTATTATTTGATAATTTTGGATTGTCATTTTATTTAATATCAAACAATTTTTTTATAATTTTAATTATGGAATAAATAAGAAAGGAAAAGAAAAATAATAAAATAAAATAAACAAGGAAATCACCTTATTTGCTGAGTGTGGCATACCAAATAAGAGGTAAAAACTATGATTTCCCAAATCATATTTCCAAGGATCTGATGATCACACCTAAAGAGTTTTTGGTGTTATCTTATTCAATAGGACTAATCATGTAATAAGATTTTAAGGTCTTGTCTATTTAAAGAACACCTGAATTCAAATTCCTCTTCTCAATATTGAAACCCCCATTAATCCACTCTTTAAACTAAAAATGTTAATACGGAGTGTTTAATTTTATTTAATTAAGGAATTTCTGTTTTTTAATCATAAAAAATGGTTGATTTCTATGGTTTCAGTTTCAATTAGGTGTAACAATGGAGTTTTCAAAATTTTTGGGGAAGACGAAGAAGTGTAGAGAGGTAGATAAAAAATTATTTATTTAATAAAACTCATCAAAATAATTAAATGAATATTTAAAAATTTAATTAAATGAGTGGCATGATCAAATGCAAGATTTGAATAAAATTTATACCCTATCTAGGGTAAACCCCCTGTTCTAGACTTAATAGTGGTCTCTGATTTCTCATATGACACACCGTTTGAGATATGTTAATTATTAATTATTTAAAAACGTATTAAATAATTAATTAAATATAAAAATAGTTTCTTTTTTGAAAGTGATGTGTCCAAACATCTGACGCTTACAAGTTTTATACCCCGCCTAGGGTAAAAACCGCATCCTAAACCTAATTGTGGTCTTTTATTTGTCATATGACATGTCATTTGGGAGATAATAAATTATTTTCAAAATTAATATAATAAAAATTATTAAATAAATTATTTTTGTGAGTGAGGTGTCCAAACATCTGAAGCTTACAAATTTTATACCCCTCCTAGGGTAAACACCATGTCTTAGGCCTAACGGTTGTCTCATATTTCTTATATGATGCACCATTTTAGATTTATTAAATTATTTTGAAAAAAATAGTGCTCTAATATAATATATTTAATACTTTTATTGAATCTTGGTCAAGGATTTATGGGCCTTGGAATCTCCCAGTAACTTAATGTCCGAATCCAAAAATATTCGATTGAATATTTCCAACTTTTAACTGTACTTTTACCCATACACAAATACTTTAACAAATTTATTAAGTTATTTTCACTTATCAATCATTTTTTTCACATAATAAACTTATAATTTATCAACAAGATGGTTTTTATTGTCTTTGTAAAAAAGAGGATATTACAATTCACCCCTATATCAACTTCTCGTCCTTGAAAAGTATCTATAGTGGTCTTGCTCGAAGAACTTGGATCACTGATCTTGAACATAAAAATCACGCTCCCACATCTCTTCCTGGATCCTTCCATACTCTAATGGAATCCAGACTATTGGTACTATATTTCCTCACCACACCTTCTCACTTTGATCTATGATCTACACTAAAATCTCCTCATAATATGCATCTATCTCCAGCTCAACATCCTTACAATCAATAAAATGTATATGGTCTAGTATGTACCACTAAAGCTATGACACATTGAACATGTTGTTCATACCTAGATATCGATAAGGGAGGTACAGATGATATTCCAATGCCATTATCCACTCAGTGATCACAAAGGGTCCAACAAAATATGGTGCTAAATTTCCCTGATTTCCCAAATGATTATTCTCTAACTGAGGATTCACTCTCAAGAAAACATGGTATCACATAGAAAACTCCAAGAGTCTCCTCATACATTCAACATATAATCTCTATCTTCTCTGAGTGGTGATTAATATCTTCTTTATTAGCTTCAATGTATCATATATCTCCTAAACTATACTAGGTCCAACAACCACTACCTCACCCACCTCATGCCAACAGAACAGTGAGCGACATGGCCTCTTATAAAGAGACACATAAGTTTTCATATGAATCAAAGTCTAATAAATATTATTGTATGTGAAATAAATCAAGGCTAGGTGGCCATACCATGCTCCACCAAAATCAAGCACCCAATCTTAAAGAATATCCTCTAATATTTGTATAGTCCACTCAAATTGGTCATCAATCTGGGGATGGTACATTATGCTCAATATCAGCTGATTTCTTAAGGATTTATTTAAGCCATTCTAAAATCATGATATAAAACATGCATATCTATATGAAAAATGTTCAAGGGAACTCCATGTGGGAGTACAATTTCTCAAACATAGATCGTTCCCATCACCTCTATTGTGTGAGTTTCTCTAATCGATAAGAAGTGATCAGACTTCATTAGTCGGTTGACAGTCACCCAGACTGTGTCATGACACCTTGGGTTCCTGGGTAACCCCATCACAAATTCCATTGTGACATCCTCCCACTTTTACACATGTAACATAAGTGATTATAACAACCCACTAGGATATTGGTGTTCAGTCTTTACCCTCTGATATGCAAGGCATCAGGGAAAAAAACTAGCAACATCTATCTTTATCCCTAGACACCAGAACTACCTCCTAAATTCATGATATATATTGGTTTCTCTAGGATATAGCTACTATATATAGGTATGTTAATCCATCATCATATCCTCTCTAATGGAATCTAGGACTACCACTCTCTCATGTATCATGATCATATCATTATCACCCAAATTCCATCTGGGTATCAGGTTAGCCTCAACTAGCTACTCCCTCATAATAACACTATCTGGGTCTGAATCCTTACCAATATTCACCTAGTCCACTAGATAATACACAATTAATAAAGGGGAAAATTCATAGATCCTTGATCTTAGAAAGTATCGACCCTCCAATTATCTAATAAGAAAATTAATAACCACTACTCCACTGAAGGCCTTTCTCCAATATTCTTCTCATCCTATGTCTTACAACTAAGATCATCCATAGCAACATTACCCTTCCTACGTGCATACACCATCTCAAAATTTAACTTTTGCAGATAATCAAATCAGCACCTCTATCTCAGGTTTAGTTCCCTCTATGTGATGATATAGAAAGGTCTCCTATGGTTCATGTAAAAAATAAATCTTTCACTAAAGAGATAATGCCTCCAATATTTCATATAATGGACCATAGCTTTCAGATCCAAGTCATGTGTAGGGTAGTTCCTCTCATGATGTTTTGGTTGACGAGACCCATAGGCTAATACCTTCTCTATTTTCATCAGCACTACCCCCAAACCAATTCCTATTTTTTCACAGTACATTCCATAACCAATAATAGGATCAGGGAGTTTTAGTACTAGAGATGTCTTCGACCTTATCTCTAGCTTGAACAAAGCCTCTTCACACTAGTCTGACCACTCTAACTTCACTCCCTTCTTGTTCAATGATGTCATGGGTCCTGATAGTTGGGATAATTCCTGGATAAACCATCAGTAATATCCTCCAAAATCCAAAATGCTCTGAATCTCAACCATGTTTTATGGTAGTGTCTAAGAATTTACTTCTTTAAGTTTCTTTGGGTCTATATATATACTTGTCTTAGAAACCATATGTCCTAGAAATTTCACCTCTCAAATCTATAAGTCACACTTTGATAACTTGGTGTAAAGGATGTGTTCTCAAAGCGTACTTAGGACTCTCTCTAGGTTCATAGAATGTTTCTCTAGTGTTGGTGATTAGATAAGGATATCTTCAACGAATACTACAATTAATGAGTCCAATTATGGATGGAAGATCTTTTTCATGAGGGCTATAAACACTACCAGTGTGTTTTTTAGCCCAAATGGTATTACCAAGTACTCATATAGTCCATTCCTACTCTAAAACTCCATCTTCAAAATATCCTCTTCTCTAACTCACAATAAATGATAGCTTGATCAAAGACCAATCTTAGAGAACCACCATATTCCCCATAGATAATCAAAGAGATCGTTGATCCAGGATGATGGATATAGGTTCTTCACCATAAACTCATTAAACTTCTAGTAATCATCACATGGATGAAGACTACCATCTTTATTCTTTGAGAAAAAATAGGTTCACCCCAAGGGGAAGTACTGGGTATGATAAAACCATTCCTCCCCAAGTCATCTAGTTGTACCTTGATCTATTTCAGGTCAATTAGAGTCATATGATATGGAGGTATCAAAATGGGTTGCACACCTGGTATGAGCTCTAACTCAAAGTCAACTCCTCTTTCAAGAGGAATTCCTATGAAGTCATCTGGAAAGATATCATGATAGAGAACTGTGACTCATGAAAAAGATTAGGGGAATTCAACTAACCTTTCTGAAAGAGAAAATCCTTACATATGTGTTGTAATCATCCCGAGTTGACTCATTTATGGTCCAAATCTTCCTACTCCCATTTACCACTATCCATTAATCGTGAACTTATCTCCCCCTATCAAGGTAAAATATACCCATCTATGATAGTAATCAATGTGATCTCAAAAAAAATAGTCAGTACATAATGAGAATCATGTCAAAAGTCATCATCTCTAGAATCATGAATTACCAGAGATGTCCATAGCCAAAAATGACTAGTGGACATTTTGAGAATCAATGTAAATATTCCACTCTCATTCCCAATGGCGTATTAAGGGAGACTAACTTAGATGATAACTTGACTGGTAAGTCAAGTCCAGTAACTACTTGTGTAGATATGAAAGAATGGGAAGTACTGGTATTGAATAGTGCAATAGATAGAGTGGAAGTGTTCAAAACTATACCCCAAATTGTGGAAGTTCCATCCTCACCATCTATTGGAATATGATCTATTGAATAAACTTATACTACATAGTCTCTACAATCATTTCCTTGTGTTTTTGTTGTATAATAGTTCTATATATTCTAATGAGGTCCCTTACCGGACCTCTGTCCCCCTTACCATGTTGGCCTCCCTCTCCTAGCTGATTCTCTAGAAAAAAACTGTTGGAGGTGTCCTATCATGTCGCATTGTCAGCACTGGATCTGGGGTGACATACACACCTGACTATAGTGTCCAAACTTTCCACTTTTAAAGCATTGTGGGTCACCTACATAAGGGAATGAAGAGACTAAGCTTTTTTTCACATGATGCCACTGCTCTGCTACATGT
The DNA here is from genome assembly GCA_963277665.1 of Viscum album. NCBI lineage: Eukaryota > Viridiplantae > Streptophyta > Magnoliopsida > Santalales > Viscaceae > Viscum > Viscum album. The sequence continues at coordinate 1,445,949,230 of OY728150.1, read as the reverse complement.
TATTGGATTTCCTCTTCCTTCCATTACAAGATGTATTTACAATAGCAGTGGGAGGTCTATCAGTCTGAGTAGTGAAAGGAAGAAAAATACTAGTTGTTCATCCATCCTCTAGAATCCTTTCAATGGTCAGGTCCTTCCTCAGAAACTCTGGGTATGAAGCTATTTCAAATCTTCGAACCTACTCTCTATGGTTAGGTCAAAGACCAATTTCAAACTTCCTAGCCATCTAGGCCTAATTATCATCCAAAAGCAATAAAAATGGAGGAGATCAGTAAATCGTGCAGAGTATGTTGATACTTTCATGAAACCTTGGTGGAGATCTGTGAACTCTTATGCTCGATCGATATTTATCATTTCAGGGAAAAACTCTTAGAAAAATAGGGCCTTTAAGGCCTCCCAAGTGAGACCCTCATGTCGTCCAGTTTGTCATATAACTCCCCACCAATGCATTCTAGGTCACTGTGGTCTAAAGGTTGCTAGCTTCACCTTACTGTATGATGGAATATCTATAAGTTCAAATATACCCTCTATGATATCCACCCTATAGTGAATCATTATTAAAATACATGGATATTAAATAATTTTAGATTAATATTCAGCATAATAAAAAAGTAAATGCCTGAGCACTATAATAGTTTAGTTTCTTTAGAAACATGAAACACATTCCTCTAATTTGGTGAAATATATTCAACATCTCCATAAACATATTCCCCTTTAGTAGTCCTATTTAAAAACCTTTATTCATAACCTAGGGAAAAGGAAACAGAAGAAAGGGGTGATCTCATATGCTCAATAAGGGTAAAAAATTATATATATAAGCATAATCATGAGTATAATGGCATGAGAACATGATCGTATCATTATAAGATCATATCCTTCACATTAAAGATCATAATCAAGAGCCATGGAATAAAGATTGACAGTTCATAAGACATGTATGATAAGGTATTCAAGAGAATAATCCACAAAATCATAACATAGGAATAAGACATGGAATTGTGGAATACACATGATCTTATAACATTGTGAACATGTATAATTAGAAACAGTATCATTCACTAAGTCAAGAACATGAAATTAGGACCTTGCATAAACTTATGAACATGAAACCAGGTCTATGAATAACATTGTGAACATGTAATCAGGTTCATCCATAACATTATGAACATGTAATCAGGTTCACACATAAACTTATGGACATGAAACCAGGTCCATGCATAACATTTTGAACATGTAATCATGTTTATGAATAACATTGTGAACATGTAATATGGTTCACTTATAACATTGTGAACATTTAATCTTGTTCATGCATAAAATTATGTATATGTAACTAGGTCCATGCATAACACTGTGAAAATGTAATCAGGTTTATGTATAAAATTTTGAACATGAAATTAGGTTCACACATAACTTTTTGAACATGTAATCATATTTACATATAATTATTACACTCATGATTCATCCATTATTACCCAATGCATTGGAGGGAGATATAGGTCCCACCCATCACATAAAATATAATGCATGCATGTGTCACAAGATTATAAATAATCATTATACAATAACCCATAAAATTAAATGGATACCATAAACATTTCACCATATCATTAACTATGGAAAATATATAGGTCTCATAATTGTTTCATTAAAACATAACCCATGAAAATAAGTAGGTTTTAAAATCATGTAACACATGGAAGAGAAATTGGTGTCATAAACATCATTCCATCAAAATATAAGACATTAAAGAAAGAATATGGATGGTATTTCTAGATAATATCCCCAATAAATCATAAAATATAGAAAATTATGTCATATTATATGTAGAATAATTTTGAAATATCGCATGGAACATTTATTAAGGAAAATAAATTTTTTTTAAATTATTTTTATAAAACCATTTCAAAAATCCTTTTCATATAAATAAGTATTTACAACTTCATTTAAACATTTCTTGAAGAAAATATCATTTCCTCATTAAAAACACTTTTCTTAAACATAATTCATTTTTAAAACATTTTTATTTTAAAATATCTTTGAAAACTTATAAAGGAAGCTTGAAAATATTTTGAGTACATTTTTCGTTGAAAGCACCTTAAAAACTCACAAAGAAAGATTGAACACATTTTGAAAACATTTTTATTTGAAAATAATTTTAAAACTTAAAAATAAGGATTGAAATCATTTAAAAAACCCTTTTATATAAAATGGTTTTGAAATCTTATAAAAGAAGCTTTGAAAATCAATTAAAACACTTCTTAATCATAAAATATTTTTGAAAATATTTTTCTTTTAAAACAACTTTAAAATCAAAAAAACCAGAATAGTAATAAAATAATTATTTAAAAATAAGGTTTTAAACATAAAAATTAAGATTAAAGGAAATGATGGTTGTTACGGTGGGTAATTCCATACATGTCGAATATTCCTTTTTCACCCTAAAAGGTTTAGAAAAGTGCCTTGATCAGAAAATGAAAAGAAGATTACTTTTCAAAAAAATTGTAAAATGTTAAAACATGTGTAAAAATTTCTTTTAAAAATCATAGGATAATAGTAAAATATTTTTGAAAAAAAAATAGAAAAAATGGTTTTGAAAGAACATAGATTTCTGACCGAAAGAAGATATAAAGTCATATTTTCATAAAAAACTTAATTATATTAAGTACCAAAGAGTGTAAAAACGGTACTAATACATGATAATATCATGGATAATAAAATTAGAAGAAAATACATGAGTTTTATAGATATATGGATCATAATATTTCATTAATGGAAGCATAATCGTAAACAATCCTGATAAATAAGGAGATCATGACAATAAACTTTTACCACTTTGGTAACTTTAACCCATACTCTACATGTGATAATAAAATTACATGAAGATTAAAATATCATGAAATAAGTGGATTCATTATATAAAATTTCAAATTATATACACCGCATATATAATTATATATGCATAATATAGTATGTATCTCAAAGAAGACATCTTGAGATAAAAATTACTTTACCAATTTGGTAACTATTGAACCATAAACCCCATGAAAGAAATATCATAAAACGGATATGTAAATACCAATAAATTTATTTATAATAACAATATAATACATTCATGGTCATTATATACATCTCACAAAATAAATTAGTGGTGAATAAGGCATGTATTTCATGAATATAAAAAGTGAGATGAGAAAACACTTACCTTAAGTCTTAACTTTCTTCATACCTATTTGAACCTCATGTTTAATAAATATAAGTTTATTATACATATAAAAAATAAATATATTACTATATATAATACCATATAATATTCACTTATGACTTTATATTACCTTTTTATTAACAATTCCATGTTAAAGTAATGTTTTGGGTAATAACCGCTTTGTTTATCATATGTGTTTTGACTTATTGTTCTTGATCCTCTTACTTAGATAAGGATTTACTTATTCCAAAAATATAAAAAATGATTTATATATCATATATATTCAATATATAAATATTTATAATAATATATAATATATATATATATGAAATTGAATACATCGTTCATGGAGATGGTAGATCGTAAGTACGCATGAATGTTGTTTCTGTTTTCTTATCGTATTAAAAGAAAGAAAGTAAAAAATATATATATGTGTGTGTGTATATATTATAATTAAATTACAATTATTATTTCATATATATCATATAATATTACAAAATCCATACTTAATACATTCCATGTAAAGTGTGAACAAATCACATTGCTTTGAGGAGGCGGTAGTCCACAGGTCCAAAAACGAAGTTATCATATTTACAAAAGATAGAAAGCATGAAGTTATATGTTATATAATAATTAAAAAAGAATAAATACATCATGAATATCATATATAACATATAAGAACTGATTTTTCATCATAATTCACAACCATGAGAGGTGGTAAATGAAAACCGAACAACATTATTTCATGAGGCAGTAGTTCACCGTACACAAGAACTGTAAGTTCATTACCCATTAGATGGAAGTGTCTATAACTATAGGTATAACCCTTTTAATAAAAACATATAAGTATATTTAGGATACTCATTTTATTATATAATCATTTAATAAGAAAATTTTTGTGGGTGGATAATGAAAATAAAATAAAAGAGCTTGAGGAAGGATGTTACCTCTTTTTTCGGTAACTCCTTTTAGTTTACACTAAAGGGCTTCCGTGGATGGATTTATGCCAAAAGGTAGGATCATATAATTAATTTATGGATTTATTTAGGTGATTTTGATCTATTTTTTCTGAGAAAAATGGCTTGGTATGTGTGAATAAGTGGGATAGGTGAGTGCCTTTTTCTAGTGGAGGAGGAGTGGCATTCTTGTAAATTTTTTAAATGGGAATTCCACCCATGTTTTTTCCATGTAGATCCAATAATTTTAAAAATAATATCCAAGGGATTATATGGTATAAATATGAATATAAAATGGATTGTTTACATGTTTCTAGGTTATTTTGGACCTTATGATTAAGGTTTAGTTCTTTATTAAGCTAATTTTTCTCTTAATCACTTTAAATAATTTTATTCACTTTCACTAATATTCTAGGTCAAAAAATAATTTGACCTTAATATACAGTATAAATTATTCTGATTCCAAATATTTAATCCATTTTTACAAATTTCAATGACATAATTGGTAGAAATTAATTAAAATTTAATCCCACAGACGGGATGATAAAGCGGGTTTTTAAAGTAAAAAGGTTCAAAAAATTGAAATGTTTTTATATCTAATTTCAATGTGGAATTGATTCTAATGAACTAAATTGGATTAATTTATGTAAAATTTATCTATTTAAACTTTAAAACTAATTCAAAATTTAATTTAATCTTATAAATTATTTAGATGAAATGGCCATTTTGAATTTAAATTCAATGTTTTTCACTATTCATCAAAAAAATAAAACTTCTTAGAAAAATTACAAAAAATAACCCAAAGTAAATTTTGATATTTCTATTTCCAAAATGAAGTTTATTTTTTCAAATAAAAATTATAAAATTATAAAAATTTATATTTAAAATGGGTTTTCCATTAAATTGTGGTAAAATTGCTTTTTAGAAAGTATATCTTTTTATTTATAAAATTGGATTTATTCTTATTTATACATATCAAATATATTGGATGATTATAAAAAATATTTATTTAATATAATATATATATATATATATATATTATTTATTACATTAATCAAAAGTGGTTTGTTTAATTTATTGAGATAAAATTATGTTTGTACATAGAAAAATAGTTTTCTTAGAAAAGTAATTCATTTATTTTCAAACAGTTCTTTAATTCACTTATTTTAATTGATAAACAAGGGATTAATTTTATATACATGTGTAAATAATATTTTCATAATTTATTTAATCTTATTTATAAATTTCATTCCAACGGCTAGGTGTTATCTTGTAGCGTCCCACCTTCATTTCCACTCAACAGTGCCTCGAGGTGGTTGGCCACATAACCTCAAATGAGCCTCCCAAAATGTCAGAGGCTTCTGACTAGTAGTGATGGAATTGGGTAAGTTTGTGGGGAGACTATTCCCTCATTGACCAAAGCGGGGGATAGAATTATAAATATAAGAAACACTATAAGCAATAGAAACATCTAGATAGCAGTAGAAACCAAAATCATAACCATTATAGATAATGAAATAAAGTGTGGAAGATAAATAAATAAAAATAGAAAATTGATGATGATAGTATGTCATGTGTTATAAAAAGACTAATAAAGGTGCAGGGGATACAAGCATATACAACATGCTAAGAAAAATATACAAAATCCAAAAAATTGTTACAGCTAGAATATCAAGCATAGGATCAGTCCTATACTCCCAAGTCCATACTTGAAAAGTAAATTAATCATTGGAAGTTGGTTTATTCCATTTTTCAGTACTTGTGATCATAAATTCTACTCGAGTACCAAAGGCTCTCGAGTGGGGTGTGATATAAAATATCAATAGGCTTACACCCACGATGTCTAGGACAATCTATTTCATGCGATATAAATATAATAGTGTTTCATAATGATTTAAATGTGATATTGAATTAAATAACTAAAATAATTAGACCAGGTTCCATTTGGACACTCGTCCAACTACCTACTTCAGCCTAAGATAGTGTGTCTAAACCAAAACAACCTGCAAGGGTAAGGTGAGATGTATAATTCCAGAGGAAAGTGGACTATCCCAAAGATTGTTCTTAGGCTTGGAGGACATGTCCTTATATTCTTATTACCAAGGATCCTTTTTTTCAAAACATTTATTTGAATTTTTAATTTCACTTGAAAAAAACTTTATAGAACATAGTGAGACACCGAGATCCCATCCTTGAAAATCCTTGAAAATCCATGAAGACTTCTCATGTATCACTCAAGGGGCTCATCACATAACCAATGAAAAAGATCTAGTACATGGTAACCCAAGGATGAAATCCCATTTCTCACTCCAAGCATGGTGAAATGTCAAATACTAGCCTATGTGTCCATACCTAGTATGACACATAGGGTCTCGATTCTCTATATAGGGATGGTTCAACCAATCATTCCTTAGATCCCATCCAAGGGGTATCCTCTAGGGAACCAAATCCACTCTTCTAGAGCTAAATATAAATAACACTCATTGAAACTGTCCTAGGAATAGTTGGTGTTATTACCGGTGTGTCTACTAACCATTAACAATTATAACATAGGGCACAAGAGTCCATCCAAGAGGTCCTTAATTCATAACCCCTTGTTTCACCCTCATCTCTAAAGAGAAATCACCAAACAAACATTTCATATTTAACAAGATGTATTTAAGGGCCACTACATTTAATTCAAGTATTTAAGTCATAACCGGTGCATTGGTCAGGGAACCCCATTGGGAAAACCATGTAATCCAGGAAGGATAAGGCTTGTGGCCTAATCTAATATCCAATTTAATTGAAGAATTTGGTTTATGTATTTACTCACTTTTTCATTTCATTTCATTTAACTAACTCATTCATGGCATGGTATATAGGGGCCTAAGAAAATGGCTCATCTCTTAATCAATTTAATTTATCAAGTTAAATAATTTAGTAAAACCCCACAAGGGTGATGAAAAATCTAAGGCAAAGGGTAAATTAATCCTTAAAGGTTATGCACACCCATTTGGGTGACATGGATCAAGGCAATTAACCGAGGGGGTTTATTCACCACTCACACAGGTAGTAATCGGCATGAAAACACTAAAAAAATAATTCAATTAAACATTTTTAAGTGAAACTAGAATGGGACATCCCGCGACACAACAACACTATTTTTGAAAAGTGATGAAACAATGGGAAAATCCTAGGCCACCTACCTTAGCCTCATAGATATTTCCTCATCCAATATCAATGTTTGATCCGGTCTAGGTTGAAATAAATCAAAGAAACCATCAAAACCCCTATAAATGGGGAAAATGAGCTTGCACCTAAATTTCACAATGTATGGTATGAAGTACTTGAAATAAATTAGAGAGTATTATAGATCTTTACTCTATATCTCCTTAGGATCTGATAGCAAACAAATCAGATGACCAATAGAGGCTTCACCTTGATTCCTAGATTATTGAGGAGAATTATTTCTTATGGGAGGGGGATCACCCAGCCACTGGAATGAGAGGGGGAGGAAGATATAATTTTTATAATTCATTTAAGGGGGTATTATGGTAATTTCACCCATTTTTACCCTATGCATGGTTTGGTCAAATCGTGCACCAACCATACAACATTCACTACTACAAAGGGCACATTGCATGGTTTTTCATATAGTTTGACTAACCATGCACCAACCATAAAAATCACTCAGTCCTGAAACTCTGAAACCTCATATGGCCGTGTGCCTTGGGTCACATGGTTGTAGAAAAACCATATGACTCAGTCTGCATCTTGATTTTCAAGGCCCCGGGCCTCGAACTAGCTCCAAACACCCCCAAAACCTCATTTAACCTTTTAGGAATCACATTTATGGTCGTTTAAAATAATAAGAATAAAATATAAATTTTTTGTACCTTTATGAAAAGTTGTGACATTACAACCTCCACTCCTTAAGATAAATCATCCCCAAGTTTCCCTTCTAAGTGTAGTAGAATGTTTTTTGAAAAGATTTATGGCCACTATGCACATACATCAGCTTCCTGCTCCCAAGTCTCATCCTATACATGTTTTGGATTCCATAGAACTCCAACCATATGCACTAACGTACCTTGGATAGCCTTAATTATTTGATCAATAATACACATTGGATGATCCTCGAAGGATGCATCCACTTCCAACTCAATATCCTTAGGTTCAAATGAATGAGATGGGTCAGCATGATACTATTGAAGCTGAGATACATGGATGACAATGATAATAGAATAGTACCTCTAAGGTAATAGAAACCAATAGGCTACCAGCCCAACTCTCTCTAGTATCTTGAAAGGCTCAACATATCTCATAGATAACTTTCTATGTCTCCGGATTCATCTGTGACCCAACCTGGGTGATACACACAGAAAGACCTGATGTCTCACCTAAAACATAAGAGGTATATAGTGACGATCGATATAAGACTTGTGTCTGGAATGAGCTATATCCATACACTTTTAAATTAGCTTGACTTTCTCTAAAGTCTCCATAACAATATGAGGACCCAGTAAAGCATCCTCACCTACCTTTAACCATCGTAGAGGTGAATGGCATATTCTACCATAGAGATCCTCATATGGACCCATATAAATCATTTCGTAGAAATATTTTTTGTAGTAAAACTCAAGCAGAGGAACATGATTCACCCAGGAACCTCCAAAATCAAGGATACAAGCCCATAGAATATCCTCTAACACATATATAGTCCACTCAGACTGCCCATCGATTTGAGGGTGATATGTAGTACTCAATAAAACCTATGAACACAGTGCCTTTTGAAACCCTTTCTAGAACCATGATGTGAAGTGGGTGTCTTGGTCTGATATGATAGAATAGGGTACACTATGTAGTCTCACTATCTCCCAGATGTAAATCCTTCCTAACTCATCAACATAGAAGGTCTCCTGGATTGGTAGGGAGTGCATCACCCTAGTTTACCTATCAATGATCACCCATACTATGTCACTGCCTCAAGGGGATCTTGGAAATCCTTTCATGAAATCCATGGTGATGTTGTTCTATTTTCACTTAGGAATGGAAAGAGGTTATAGAAGTCCTACAGTTCACTAGTTCTCTACCTTAACCTACTAATAGGTGGAGCACTGAGTGATGAAATTTGTTATCTTCCTCTTCATACCTAGACACCAATAATTATGATTCATGTCTCTGTACATCTTGGTGATCCCAATATAAAATTCATAAACAGAGGAATGTGATTCCATCATAATCTCTTCCCATATATCAGAAGGCACACATACATGGCCATGAAAGAGTAAGGTATCACTACCATCAATGACCCAACTAGGAGGTGGGTTCTCTCCTGTGATTCTATCCCTCAGAACATGGCCTTCTAAATCTAATAAATTCCTCATTTGAACTCATTATAGAAGAGATGATGTCATTGATAGAGCTACTAAGATATGGTTTCATATCCTTCTCTTGAACCTCTACATGAATTTCAAAAAACAATGCCATCAACTGCCACTCACTACTAGATGCCTAGAAGGCTTGCGTCTGAGTCTTTCAGCTCAAGGAATCATCTACAATATTACCCTTTACATGTGTATAAGCAAGCTCAAAATCAAACGAATGCAGGTATTCAACCCAACTATGCTACCTCAGATTCAAGTCCCTCTAAGTATAGATGTATTTGATACTTTTATGATTTTTGTTAACAATGAATCACTCACCCAATAGATAATTCCTCTAAAAAAATAGAGCATAAACCATAGATGTTATTTCAAGGTTGTGCATAGGATAGTTATACTCATGAGGTCTCAGATAACGTGATCCACACACTACAACTCAACCACCATGCATTAGAACTCCACCCATATCAACCCCCGAAGAATCACAATAGACTAAATAAGTTCTACCTGGCTTAGGAAGATTCAAAATTTGAGCTGAAGTGAGTCTTCCCTTTAACTCCTAAAAATATTTCTCACAAGTCTCATCCTAGTCAAATTTCACACCCTTTTTGGTCAAGCCTATAACTAGTTCTTTCTAGCATGAGAAGTCCTGGGTGAATTTCTTATAGTATCCAGCTAGCCCTAAGAAGTTGCATATGTCAGACACATTCTTGGGCTTCTCCCAGAAAACCACAATGATCACCTTATCTGGTTCAAATGATAAACTTACCTTTGATATGATGTGACCAAAGAAGTGAACCTTTCTGATCCAAAAGTGGCATTTACTAAGCTTTGCATATAGTTGGTTCTCTCTCAATATAATTAACACAATATCAAGATGATTGGTGTGGTCATGTCTAGAGTGAAAATACACCAATATTTCATCAATGAAGACTACCATGAAGGAATCAAGATATGGGTGGGAAACATAATTCATCATAGCCATGAAGAATGTTGGAACATTCATCATACTGAATAGAATAACCAAATACTCATATAAGTCACACCTGTTCTGGAACATTGTATGTGGTATGTCTGATGATCTCACATGGACCTGATGGTATCTTGACCACAAATCAATCTTGGATAAAATAGTTTCTCCTCATAGATAGTCTATGAGTTCGCCTACTCTAGGCAGTGGAAAGAAATTCTTCATTGTAAGCTTGTTCAATTGGTGGTAATCGATACACAATCGAAGGGTACCATCCTCCTTCTTGCCAAAAATTAATGGTGAACCCCATGGAGATGTGTTGGATCTAATAAAATACTTATCCTCTATATATTTAAGTTTCCTCATGAGTTCCTGGAAATCTACAGGTTTCATCCTAGAAATAGGAATGGACACTAGTGTTGCACCTAGCATGAGTTCAATAGTGAACTCAACTTCCCTATCATGAGGTAATCCAAATAAATCTTTAGGGAAGACATCCCTAAAATGATCCCCAATATAAGGGAATTACAAAACCTATATCCCCTAATTGATCATAAAGATACTATCCATCTAGGTTGTCATCCCGCCCATCCCAGTACACTTGAGTCCATCTTGATGGGCCTGAAGATCCCATTCTCCCTTATGAATATATGTTTTTTCCTTGGGTGATGTGAATGACACTCAGTGGTGATACTAATCCACCTAGGATCAATAAGGTATAATCCATCCCATACTGAGGATAACATCAAATCTAGTCATCTTGAGGATGAAGAAAATCCATATAAAATGGTGAATTCCTATTTCAAGAGGGGACTCATTTCACTAGATTATACCCTATGATCGAATTTATAATAGCGTTTTGAGGGTCATAACACCACTAGAGTACTCCATCACTAAGCCCAGATTTCCCATAGTTGTAGCAGATAGAAATGAGTATGATGCACCTGTTTTAAATAAGGAAAATACTAAAATAGAGGGTACCATAATAGTACATCTAACTGTAGATGGCCTTGGATTATTTTCCTCTGGTGTAGACTTAACAACATATATATGGAATGAACTGTGACCCTAATATGTTTCCTGAGTAGTTTGGGCAGGCCCACTCTACTGACAATAGAACTCTGAAGCATGACCGCCTTGACCACAACCACTAGATTTTCCTGAATGGCCTATAGAAGACCAGATTCCTACCTGAAGAGGTTTCATTGACCCTTCATGTGAAGGTGTTGTTGGAACAAAACCCTGCTCATTTGACACTGAATGAAAATAACAAAAGAAATGTTGGAGGCGACCCATCCTTGAACAAGCCTGACACTCCATCAGGTTCCATATACACTGGGTATTTTTGTGACCTAGCCTGCCACACTGGTGACACACCAAAAGTCTGTTGATGCATTCCACCTAGTTAGTACTTCCTCTATGTGTACCCTTGAAGTGTCACTTCTTACCATTGTATAAACCACTTCCAGTCTTCTTGGAAGCTATACTGACCTATTTCACACCACTTGATTCCCTCAGGTTTCGCTCAGTGATAAGGGCATAGCTGACTATCTCTAAAATAGTGGTAATTCAAAATATATTCCCCTATGATCAGATGGAATAATAAATCTCATCCTCAAAGTACCTCGCAATATTCATCTCATCACCAATCATGGTTGGTGAAAAATGCTGCAATTCGGTGAAGTGGGCTGAGTATTCCATCACTGACATGTCACCTTTCTCAAGGTGCATAAATTCTCAAACTTGATATATTATCAAGGTATGAGGAAATAAGTAGTCAAATAAGGATACTTTTAAATCCTCATAGACCATCCTCTGATGTTGACCAGCCTGATTCATAATGTCCCACCAATGCTTGGTGGAGTCACATAACAAATAGTTCGGAAGGAATATACTCCACTCTAGAGGTATATCGATATTCTTGAAGATGAATACCATATCCTCCAACCAGGACTCATAAGCCTGAGGCCCGCCATACCCCGATAAGGTGGGAGGATGCTGATACTAAAACTCATGGGTTATCTCTTCCATATAAGGGGAAGGTTGAGGTACACCCTGAACTAATTTCATGAGTCGTTGAAGGCTATCCCGAAACTCAACATCAACACCCATTGGAGTATCTGGACGAGGTTACCCAGGTGGAACTAAAAGAAGTATCATAGGTGGATTATATCCCACCACCTTAGGGTATAATCATCCCCACTTTCCTGGTATATAGTATGAGGTAGTCACAGTGGCATAGCTCTACAAATTCCAAGTGCAGGCCTCATATAAGGTTTATAATAGATAAATAAATCTGTAAAGTAGGACAAGTACAAGGCCCATCTATAAGCATGTTGTGGCCCTTATCCTGCACCAAGATCCATATCAAGGTGATGAGAATGAGTCACAAAATGAAATAATAGGAGACACAACCTACATCCAACTACTAAGGTAGAGTTAGTCAACAGTCTCAAGTCACCTGTATAAAGGGGTAACCATTTCATTTTAATTCATTTAGATTCATTCTTATTTAATTGATTATTATAATGATGATCCAGTTGATGGAATCACAAATTCCAATCTATAAGGTCCCATACACCTTAAAATTATAATTTGGCATGTCAACTAACAACATACTAACCCTTACACCAAATAACTGATGTAATAGACCATGGGTTATGTTTTAATTGGATGAGATACCCCTGACACTCACCAATAAAAACAATTGATGTGGAATAATTGGTCAATTGAACCAATTATTATATAATAGAAAACAAAATCACACTGTAAGGAATAACTAAACAAGGAACATATAGTAATCACATGAAATATAAGTAGTGCATACAAAAAGTAAATATGTCATGGCATTATACATGGAATTCTAAGTCCTATTTTTCATAGTATGATGCATAATTTCAATTCACCCACATATCATTGGGATAAATTAATAGATATCTTATCAAGATAATAAAAATGAAAAACAATTATGTCACCCTATAGTGAAATCCATGAAAAAATAATAGCATAATCAATAAAAATGTTTACCCATCCCATGTAATTTGGGTTTCCACCGTACATGGGGTAGCTACTCCCAGGAACTGGTTATTAACCAAATTACAATGTCTTAGTCTCTTGTATAAACCAAAAAAGTAAATAAAAAAGGAAATAAAATTTTAATACCACTTTGTAGTGTCCCACCCTAAGTGCCACTAAATAGTTCCCCAAGGCATTTGGACACAATACCTCAATCACACCTCCCCGAATGCCAGAGGCTACCGACTTGTATTGAGGGCCTTCGGTAAGTTTGTGGAGAGACTATGCCCACATTGATCAAAGTAGAGCACATCAGTATAAATATAAGAAATAGTATAAGAAATAGAAACATCTAAATATAAGTAGAAACTAAAATCATAAACATGTAATATAATGAAATAAAGTTTGGAATCTAAATAAATAAAAAGAAGAAACTGATAATGATAGTTTGTCATGTGTTATAAAAAATGACTAAGCACGGGTTTAAGGGATAAAAGCATATAAAATATGATAAAAATATATATAAAAAAGCCAAAAACTTATACATCTAGAATCTCGATCAGGGTCTTGGTCCTCTTCTCCCAAATCCTTCCTAGTAAAGTAAATAAAACAATGGAAGTTGGATACTTCCCTTTGTATGTACCTACAATCATAAATTCTAGTCAAGTACCAAAGGCGTCAGGGTAGGGTGTGAGATATAATCTCAATAGGCCAACAACCATGATTTCTAGGCCAATCCATTACATGAGATATAAATATAATAGTCTTCCAAAATTATTTAAATGTGATATAGAATTAAATAACTAAAAGCATTGGACTGAGTTCTATTTGGACACCCACCCAACTACCTACTTCAGCCTAATCTAGTCTTTTTGAACCAAAAAAAACTACAAGGGTAAGGTGAGATGCATAATAACAAAGGAAAATGGACTATCCCCAAGCTTGTGCTTAGTCTTGGAGTACATTTCTTTATATTATCAATACCAAGGATAAATTATTATTTTTAAACATTCATTTTACATTTTAATTTCAATTGAGAACCACTTTATTGAACATAGTGAGACACCCAAAGCTTGTCCTTGACAATTCGAGAAGGCTTTCTAAGTATTGTTCGAGGGGCTCATCGGATAACCAATGAAAAAGAGCTCTTACATGGTAACCTAAGGATAAAGTCCCACATCTCACTCTAATCATGGTGAAAAGTAAAATACTATCCTTTGAGTCTATACCTAGTATTACATATAAGGGATTGAGTCTCTCTCTTGGCATGGTTCCACCAAACATACCTTAGATCTTGTCCAAAGGGTCTCCCCAAGGGAACCAGCATTATTCTTCTAAAGTTAAATATTAATAATGCTCAATGAACCTATCCCAGACATATTTTTTTCCATTCCCAACATGTCTATAAACCATTAACAATTATAAAATAGGGCACGAGATTCTGTCCAAGGAGTCCTTAAAGTAGAACCCCTTGTTTCACCCTCGACTCTAAAGTGAAATAAATAAACAAACATTGCATATTTAATAATCTCTATTGATGAGCCATTACATTTATTTCATGCATTTAATTCATAACCGGCACATTAGTCATGGAAACACATTAGACAAACCATGTAAATAAGAAATCATAAGGCTCATGGACTAATCTAATGGCCAATTCAATTGAGTTATGTAATGTATGGATTTAAGAACTAGTCAATTTCATTTAATGTAACCAACTCATTCATGGAATGGGACATGGGGGCCTACGCACATGGATCATATCTTAATAAAGTTAATTTATAAATTTAAGGCATTGAGGAAAACCCCCACAAGGCTGATCAACATGCTATATCAAAGGGTAAATTAATCCTTAAAGTATAGGAATACCCATTTGGGTAACATGGGTCAAGTCAATAAAACCAAGGGGTTGATTATACACTCACATGGGTCATAATTAGTATGAAAAAGATATAAATTTAATTCAATTAAACATTTCGAAGAGAAACTGGAATGGGATGACCCTTGGTACAATAGCACTATTTATTAAAAGTGATAAAATGGAGGGAAAATCCTAAGAAATAAACATTATCCTTATATATATTCCATCATCTAGTATCAATGTTTGATTTGAGTTAGGTTCAAAGAAATTGAAAAAACTGTCAAAATACCTGAAAATGGGGCAAATGAGCTTTCACCTAAATAGCATAATGGATGTGATTAATAACTTGAAATTTATTTGATAGGATTTGAGATCATACCTATAGATTTCTATAGGATCTATTGGTGAACTAATCATACAATGAATGGAGGATCTTCCTTGATTCCTAGATTCTTGACGAGAAGGGTTTCTTATGGGAGGAGCATCACCTGGCTACTAGAATGAGAGGGGAAGTAAGAGAGGATTGTCTTAATTAATTTTAGCGGGTATTTTAGTAATTTCACTCATTTTTACCCTATGAAAGGTTTGGACACACAGTTTTTTCACATAGTTTGGCCACACAGTTTGGCCAAACCATTCAACAATCATGTGCCATTCACTGCTTCTAAGGGAACATCACACGGTTTGGCCACACAGTTTGACTAACTGTGTGCCAACTATGAAAAATATATTTTTTCTTGAAACTATAAAACCTAACACAGCCATGAACCCTAGGTCACATGGTTGTATACAAACCGTTCAGCCTAGTATCCTTCTTGATTTTTGAGTCTTCGAGCCTCAAATGAGATCTGGACGCCCTCGAAATCTCCTTAACCTTTTAGGCATTACATTTAGGGTTTTTTAAGGGAATAAGAAAAAAATAAATGGTTCTTAACTTTATGAAAATTTGGGGCATTACATAGATATAATAATATTCTAATAATAATAATAATATATTATATTTTGGTAAAACTCAACCTTGTGTGTTATGAAATCTATCGAAGGAACTCAAAATTGTGTGTAACACAAGCCAAATATAGTGTTGTGTGTACCACAAGTTAATCTAAGTGTTTTGTGTAGGAAAATCATAACTTGGTGTTAGATATAATTCAAGAAAAACTTATTTATTTCATATAAAAAATCTATATTCAATGTTGTTTAAAATGAAAAATATCAAAAAGATTAAATTAATTCAAAAAAATCATAAATTCTCGAGGTGTTACATTATACCACCCTTAAAATGAATTTCTCCCTCAAAATTCATCTGGGTTATCAATAGTTTAATACTTGAAATTTACTTTCCTAGAAACCCACATCATAAAAATGAATACTAAAACTTGCTTGAAAAAGGTAATTTTAGAAACATAACAGTTACCCAAAGTAATTCATAACTAGGTTTCCACATATGATAACATAGGTGGCATGTGAAAATATGGACATGGAAGATAAATATCACTATTAGGTTTTGTTGGATAGTGATAGAGAATTTATTTAGGATAAATTTAGCAATCACAAATCTATAACCCAAAGAGTCTTGGAAAAAGTCATTAATATCATAAAAATGATGATAATGGAACAATATTTTATTTCAATACCCTTTTTCATAAAGTTGAAGAATTCCCACAGGAAGGTATACTTACATTATTCTAGGAAAACCATACCATTTTTTTTACCTTGATCAAATTCCACTTAATCTCTTATTCCAAGAAATAGAGGTGAATGTTTCATTCCTTAAGAATTAACAGATCATGAGATCCATAAATAGAATGATAGGTCATTTCATATATCTTTATCACAACAAAAAGGTTATCACAAGTTATCAAATATGTATAAATACTCATATGGAAAGATATTATTTTAATTTATAAAATATCATTTGAAGTATAATTTAAACCATTCCATAAATGGTTATCCTTATAACCCTTACAAAATACAATTCACCCTTTATTCCTTTAATAAGCTCTTATCTTATACTAAAAACATTTTTATTGAGAACTTGGCTTCATCCTTTAACCAATAGAATATTAAATGTGATTTTAGTATTCCAAAATCCATAAATAGGGATATAATCACATAAAAACTCACTAAATGGAATAAAATAATAATTTTATAGGGCTTATTCATACAAAATCAAACATAAACTTCCCCACTAAGGGGGAGGATAATTTTTCCATAATTATCATGATTTAATTCATCCATTGTGATTTCATAAGATTTCCCTTTTTCCTTTTTCCTCAAATTTTGTTGTGTCTTATCATCCATATTATCCCTTAGATTGGGAAATTGATTCTCATAATTTCCAAGCTCTTTGAACTTGAAACACTGAAGTGTGGATGGTGCATTCTATTGTGATTTCTCTCTATTCATTTCATTGACTGTCCTTTCCACATCACTTCTACATTCTTTTTCTCGATTTCCAAGCTTCCCACACATGAAATACCTTCTTATTCCTTTTAGGAACTCACCTAAGTGCAATTTCCCATAGTTTTGGAAAGTATGAGTTTGAAACTTTTTCTTCTCTCTATGTGACATATCATTGGATTTTCCATGGAACCCCATTTTCCTTTTCTTATCACCAGAACCAAGAGGGTTTCCAGCTTCAATTTCATCTTTTAGTTCACATCGAATGATTTCTTTATATCATTCAAAGTCCCTTATGGATAAGGCCCTTCGGAGAGTTAGTTTTAATACATTTAAGAATAGGTCAATCTTACTTTCATGATGAATTATAATACTACAATATTACCTTGAAAATATTGTAAAATTTTATTTGTATAAACCAATAGATTCATCATTCCTCTACTTAAGATCTATGAATTCCTTCTCCATCTTCGTACAAAGAATACGAGGAAAGTAATTATTGAAAAATATGTTCTTGAACTCATAAAAATCCATGGATTCAATTTAATATTTTTACCACATATTCTTGATAAGATTCCACCATTGTTCTGCCTCACCTTCCATATGGTAGATATCCAATGTGACCTTTTAATTCTATGAACACTGGAGAACATAAAATATCTTTATAGTAGTACTAATCCATTTTTTACCAACTAATGGATCAATAGAAACACTAAAATAAGTTGGTTTCTTCCTTGTAAAGGATTAAATAGAGCATTGTTCCCTCATTTTTTCAGTTTGATGTTCACCATAATCCATATCTTGAGAAACTATAGCAACGAGGTTTTTCATTTCACCTCCCATGACATTCAGTTACTCAGAAGTACAACCATTCCATTTTCTAATAAATTCTTCATTAACACGGTTCCTTCAGGTTCCATCCATTGAATAAAAATATAAATCATAGTGTGAGAAACACTTATCATATAGGAAAACAATATAATCATGACAAATCGCTTATATGATGTCTAAATCATGACACCTAATTTTTAATATTTGAAACCTTATATTTATCCTAGACCATTCAAAGTAATTATTTATCTATATCCTTAATAATGGTTCATAAAGAGTTTGTGAGTTCCCAAATTATATCCCTTAGGAGTGTCATACCAGTTGTGTAGCAAGGTCCACTGTTGTTTACCAGTTCCAATCGAGTCAATCTCAATATGGTGTTTTCGGGGTTATTTTCCCTATGTACATTTATTCCAAAACCACATCCACTTGTAGTATCCAAATAGGGATGTATTTCTAGGAAACCACTTGTTCAATCCTTTACCAAAATTACAAGACATTTTCCTATACTTTAACTCATTATTATACTTATCCTTATAGGAATCCCCAGACATATCCTTAGAAATATCCCTAGGTATCTCTCTAAAGATTTATTATCCTAGTTTATAAAGGTTAATTAAACCTTTATTTTGATGACAACTATAGCTACCCAGGTTTAACATGCATGGATGTTACATAATTTTAGATTAATATTCAGTACATTACAAAAGTAAATGAGTTAGGACCGTAATAGTTTAGTGTATTTGGAAAATTGGAACACATTATTCTAATTTTTTTAAATATCTTCAACATATCAATAAATATCATCCCCTTTATTACTCCTACTTAAATACCTTTCTTCATAACTTGGGGAAAGGAAACATAAGAAAGGGGTGATCTCAGATGCTTAGTGAGGGTAAACAAGGAGATAAGTAAGCATAATCATGAGAATAATGGTATGATAACATGATTGTATCATTATAATATCATACCATGCATATCAAAGATAATAATCTAGAGTCATGGAATAAATATTGATAGTTCATAAGACATTAATGATAATGTAATTGAGAGCATAATACACAAAATCATAACATAGGAATAAGACATGGAATTGTAGAATACACATCAACTTATACCATTTTGAACATGTATAATTAGAAGCAGGTTCACACACTAAGTTAAGGACATGAAATCAGGCCCTCGCATAAACTTATGGATATGAAACCAGGTCAATGGATAAAATTGTGAACATGTAATCGGTTTCACGCATAACATTGTGAACATTTAATTATGTTCATACATAAAATTATCGACATGAAACCAATTCCATGCATAACATTGTGAACATGTAATAAGGTTCATGCATAACATTACGAACACATAAAATGGTTTACTAATAACATTTTGAACATTTAATTGGGTTCACACATAAACTTATGGACACGAAACTAGGTCCATGAATAATATTGTGAACATGTAATCAGGTTTACACATAACATTGTGGACATTTAATCAGATTCACACATAACTTTTTGAACATGTAATCAGGTTCATGCATAACATTTATATTCATGAGTCATCCATCATTACCTAATGCGTTGGAGGAAGATATTAGCCCCACCCATCACATAATAAAATCATTCATACATTTTCCACAAGATTATAAAAAATAATTATATCATAACCCATCAAATGAAATGGGTATTATAAAAATTTCATCATATCATTACCTATGGAAAAAGATATGTCGCATAATTATTTCATCATAGCATAACCTATGAAAAAAAGCGGGTTTAAAAAGCATATAACCCATGGAAGAGAAACTGGTGTCATAAACATCATTCCATAAAAACATAATCCATTCAAGAAAGAATATGAATATAATTCTTGGATCATATCCCCAATAAATCATAAACTATAACAAAGTATTTTATCTTTGATGGTGAATTATTTTGAATGATCATATGAAACATTTATTAAGGAAAACAACCTTTCTTTGAAAATAATTTTTATAAATCCATTTCAAAAATACTTTTCTTATAAAGAAAGATTTACAATTTCATTTAAAATATTTATTGATGAAAATTTCTTTTCTATTATGAAAATTTATTTTTTAAAACATTCATTATTTTGAAAACCTTTTTATTTTAAAATATATTTGAAAACTTATAAAGGAATCTTGAAAATATTTTAAAAAAATCATTGAAAACAACTTACAAAGTCATAAAGAAAGATTGAACATATTTTAAAAACCTTTTTCTTTGAAAATACTTTGGAAACATAAAAATAAGTCTTGAAATAATTTTGGAAACCCTTTTCTAGAAAATGCTTTTGAAAACTTATAAAGGAATATTTGAAAATCATTTAAAACACTTTTTAGATATAAAATGTTTTTACAAACCTTTTTATTTGAAAACCAATTTAAAATAAAAAAAAGAATATTAGGAAAAAAATTTATTTAAAAATAAACTTGTAAACTTACAAAGTAATATTCAAGGAAATTATGGTCATGATGGCAGGTAAATCTGTACTTGTCGAACACTCCTTTTGCACTTTAAAAAGTTTTAAAAAGTGCCTTGATCGGAAAATGACAAGACCATTTATTTTAAAACCATTTTATAAAATGCTAAAACATGGGTAAAATTTCCCTTTAAAAATGATAATATAATTTTAAAATATTTCTGAAAAAATTAGAATACGTGATTTTAAAATAACACGGATTTTCAACCGAAAGGATAAATAAAGTCTGATTTTCATAAAAACAATTCTTAATTATATTAAGTACCAAAGAGTAAAAAATTGTAATAATACATAAATATATCATGGATAACCATAAGATAATAAAATTAATGAGTTTTATTGAGATATGGATCATAATATTTCATCAATGGAAGTATAATCGTAAACAATCCCGATAAATAATGAGATCGTAGCAATAAACTATTGCCACTTTGGTAACATTGACCCATACTATACATGAGAGAATAATATTACAAGAAGTTTAAAATATCATGAAATAAGTATATTCATGAAATAAATTTTCAAAGGATAGTATATACACCCCATATAAAATTATAGGTGCATAACATGGCATGTATCTCAAACAAGGTAACTTGAGACAAAAATTACTTTATCAATTTGGTAACTTTTAAACCATAAACCCCATGAAAGAAAGATAAAAAAATGGATATGTAAATACCTATAAATTTATTTATAATAATAATATAATACATTTATGGTTAGTATATACAACACCCAAAAGAAATGAGTAGTGAATAAGGCATGTATCTCACAGATATAAAAAATGAGATGAGAAAACTCTTACCTTAAGTCTTGACTTTCTTCATACCCATTAAAACCTCATGTATAATAAATATAATTTTTTAATAAATATTACATAGAACCATATTACTATATATCATACCATATATGATTCACGTTTTACTTTGTATTACCCATTTATTAACAATTCCATGTTGAAGAAACGTTTTGGGTAATGACCTCTTTGTTTATCGTACGTGTTTTGACTTACTATTCTTGATCCTCTTACTTATATAATGAATTACTTATTTCAAGAATTTAAAATTTATTTATATATAATATATATTAATTATATAAATATTTATAATAATATTTAAAATATATATATGTGTGTGTGTGAAATGGAATACATCGTCCATGGAGACAGTAGGTTGTACGTACACATGAATAGTATTTCTTTTTTCTTATTGTATTGAATGAAAGAAAGTAAAAGAAATATATATATATATATATTATCATTATATTATAATTATTAATCCATATATATCATATAAGTTTACTAAACTCATCCTTAATACATTTCATGTAAAGTGTGAATGAATCACATCGCTTTGAGGAGGCGGTAGTCCATACATCCACAAATGAAGTTATCATATCTACACAAAATGGAAAGCGTGATGGTATGTGTTATATAATAATTTTATAATCATAAATACATCATAAATAAAATATATAACATATAAAAAAATAGTTTTCATCTTAATTCCTAGCCATTAGATGTGGTAAAGTAAAAAATGAACACCATCGTTTCATGAGGCGGTAGTTCGCTAAACATAAGAATGGTAAGTTTGTTACCCATTAGATTAAAGTGTGTGTAAGTTTAGTTCAAACCATTAGAATTAAAAAAATTCATTATATTGAGGATACTGAGGTTATTATATAAGTATTAAATAATAATAGATGATGGGGTGAAGAATGAAAATAAAAAAAAGTTCTTAAGGAAGGATGTTACCTCTTATTTGGGTAAATCCTTTTGGTTTGAACCAAAGGTATTACTTGGATGGATTTATTACCAAAGAAAGGCTTATAGGATGAAGGTATGGATGTTGGGAGGTGATCTGGGTAGATTTTGTCTGAGTCAAATGGCTTGAGTGGTGTGAATAAGTGGGAGGGGTGAGTGCCTTTTATACACTACAACAAAATAGGACTTTAACAACACTAAAAATAGCCTTTATCGGTGCTAGATAAGTGCTAACTACTGGAGAGATATTAAAATCCCGAGTCTTTTATTAGTACTAAAAAACACTGATAAAGGGGAATATTGCATTTTGTTGTAATAGCCCATTGTAGCACCAGTGTAGTGTGCTGTAATAGCACACTATATCCAAAAAACACCAAAAAATAATAAAAAATCAAGTAAAAATACATAATTTAAATGAATATAAAACAATATATGCTCATTTTCTCATTTTTGGCAATGTGATGCATGTTTTAAACTAAAATTATACTTATATATTGAAAAAAATCACTTGGAGTCATACTGGTCACACTGTGCATTGGATTGAGGTGTGGCTGATTCTTACACGTATCAAATGACTTATGGATAATTCTAAAGTACCAAAACAATACGAATGTGTTTGCTCGATTTTGAGTACATCACTTGTCTTTTTTACTAAAATGTCATTTTTAACAAGAAATAGACACTTTAACTCATACTGGTCACATTGTGTGTCAGTTTAATGTGATACCAATTCCTATAGATCAAAATTGAATTATGAATTATTGTCCTAAATTATAAAGACAATCCAAGTGTTTTTTCTTGGTTTTAGTGAGTGAAACATTTTGAAATAGAATTTTGGTTTAAACTGATAACAAACACATTTTTTCATACCAAACACATTGTGTATCGGATTGAGGTGCGGCTGATTCTTAAACATTAAAAATGACTTGTGGATCGTTTTCATAAAGTGTAAAACCAATCCGAATGTGTTTTCTTAGTTTTGAGTAGGTGGGTTGTCCTTTTTACTAAAATTGATGCCAATTTTAAATAAAAAGATGCACTTTGAGTTAAATTGGTCACACTATGCATCAAATTGAGGTGTGTATA
The DNA here is from genome assembly GCA_963277665.1 of Viscum album. Classification (NCBI taxonomy): domain Eukaryota; kingdom Viridiplantae; phylum Streptophyta; class Magnoliopsida; order Santalales; family Viscaceae; genus Viscum; species Viscum album. Next base: position 1,445,925,276 of record OY728150.1, on the reverse strand, counting down.
ATTATTAAATGTCCCAAATGGATTATGGATCATTTTCATAAAGTATCAAAACAATATGAATATATTTACTCATTTTTGAGTATGTCACTTGTATTTTTTTAATAAAATGTCATTTTAAACTGGAAACATGCACTTTGACTCATACCGATCACATCATGCATCGGTTTTATGTGAGACTGATTCATAATTGTCAAAAATGACTTATGAATCAATTTATTAAATTATTAATAAAATCTGAGTGTATTTTCATGGTTTTTAGTGAGTGATATTTTTTTGAACTAAACTGTCAATTTTAAACTGATAACAGACACATTGGGTCATACTAGGAACATCATGTATCAGATTAAGGTGAATTTGATTCCTATATATCAAAAATGAACTATAGATCATTTTCCTAAAGTATCAAAATATTCTGAATGTGTTTTCTCAATTTAGAGTGGGTGAGTTGTCCTTTTTACTAAATTGGATGTCAATTTTAAAGAAAAAATTTCACTTCGAGTCATATAAGTAACATCGTACGTCGGATTGAGGTGAGGTTAATTTTTACACATAACAAACGGATTATTGGTGGTTTTCATAAATTATAAAAACAATTCAAATTTTTTTACTCTATTTTGATTATGTCACTTGAATTTTTTACTAAAATATTGAAGTTCCCAGTCAGGATCCAAGTATCATTGAGAGGGGGAGGGGGTGAATCAGTGATATCTTTTCCTTTTAAAGTTTCCTTATTTTTTAAACAACCTTCACCTCCTATTAAAGAGTTTCTTCCCTGTTGAACACACACAACCATAGGAACACAATATTTACAAGGTTCACTGATCAACAAGAGTAGCTATGCCCTTGGTATGGTACAGAAACAATCCAGTACCACACAATCCACTAGAAAACAATCTTTTGATGTGGAATAAAACAAGTAGGATATACCCTTACACTTGTGTAGCACTTTGAAAACAATCCAATAGTGTGTGTGCTCCCTCTTAGCACAAATAGGGTAATGTAATTATTCTGTGCTTCTTAATGAACTTTCACAAATCAAATCTTTCAAAACAATTCTTCACTTTCCTACGCAGAAGCTGGTAAGAACCTCCTGGTACAAATAGCTTGCATGCCACTCCCTGCCTGCGCGCCCCCTGCTTGCGCACCTCCATGCTTGCACACCACCTGTTTGTGCACCACTTAGCTTGCGCACCACCTTCTTGCGCGCCACTTAGCTTGCGCGCCTACCTGCTTGCATTCCACTAGCTACTTGAACGCCATTATTATGCACAGATCACAACTTGCATGCCACTTTTTCCTTATACACAACACACTTCTTGAAGACACCTCCCTGCTTGCGCACCTCTGACAACTTGCGCACCACTTCTGCTTGTGCACCACCCTACTTGCACGCCACCCTACTTGCGCGCCTTATAAATAACCCTCATCTTTCACGCCACTTCAGCTTGCACGCCACTTCAGTTTGTCAGACACTTTCTACTACTTGCGTGATTAGAGCTCTTATTTTTTTCCTTAAGTGTTGTGCCTTGAAAAATGAGGAGGCTAGTGGTCTATCTATAGGAATTTTGGTGACTTGCGTTCCACATACACTTGCACGCTGCTCCAGCACTTGCGCACCACTCCAGCACTTGCTCACCACTCCAGCACTTGTGCGACACTTTCTTTTCATTGTCATATTTTGATATGATGATGTTTAAATATGACTTGAACGCAACATACACTTGCGCGCCACATATACTTTCCTTCCACACTTACACGCCACTTTCTTTCTTTTTCCAAAAACACTTCTTTACTTTACCTATCCTTCATAAGGATTGCATCACAAGTTCTCCAAACTTATGATATTTGTGAAATAAAAATCAGCAAAGCATCGTCATAGTTTCAATGGAAAGTACTGAAACTTCCCTATCTTTTAGCAGCAGCATTCCTTCCAATAAAAATTGTATATGAATGGCATCATAATTTCTCCCCCTTTCCATCATAAGGCTTGAATCACAAGTTCTTCTAACTTATGATATTTTTGAAATACATATCATCAAAGCATCGTTTTGTTTACAATTCCTTTACAAAGTGAATTGATTTAACTTCTTTGACAACAAAAAACAACACTCTGTAATAGAAAACTCCTCTTACTTCCTTATTCGTCCAACTTGGTCCCATCAATATCCCCCTTTGGATTTTGTTGTCAACCAAGATTCATAAATCACTAAACTTTGTAAACTTAATAAATGGATTACTTATATACAATTCTAAGCCTACGTGAGCTAACTCATTTTAGGAAACAAGAATTATTGATAGCCAAAACCATGCTATCCAAAAACAGTGACTATGAAATCTAATGATTGTATCTCCTCATCCTTTTTCAGAACATCTTTAAAGCTTCTATGTCAGCATTATTCACTTCTTCAACTTTCCTGGAAAACAACATTGTTTCCTACAACCACTCCAACAAACAGTTAGAATAGTTCACACACATACATGCTAGATTCACATCTTACCCACAACTCCCCCTTTATGCATGAATCTATAAGGATAAATTTATGAAACAATTATCCCCCTTGAAAATACTATCCAAAGGAAATATGATAGTGGGGATAGAAACATGTACCTTAACCTTGATGAGAAGGGGGTTTGACACCCATGTTCAACCTTAATTTTTCAAATGGTTCCTTTAGTAAAGGTTTTGTGAATATATCATCCACTTGTTCAGATGTAGGAACGTACTCCAAACTCAATTCATTCTTCTACACCTTCTATTTGATGAAGTGGTACTTTATATCAATGTGTTTTGAACAAGAATGTTGTACTGTATTTCTTGTAAGATTGATTGCACTCTGATTATCACAACCCAAGAGAAATGGTAGCTTTACTTCAACAAGTAAATCTTACAGCTGAGTCTTCATCCACATTAGTGGAGTTGCATCTTGAGTAGAAGAAACATACTTAGCTTCAGATATTCTAAGAGTTACTTAATTATGTTTATTGGTATGCCAACTAACACAACTTTTCCCTAGAAAGAAAACTCCACCAGATGTGGATCTTCGATCATCCACATTTCCTGCCCAATCAGCATCAGAATACCCAAAGAGATCAATATTTCATGAGCCATTATACCTTATTCTAAAATTTTTTGTACCTTTGATATATCTGATAATTCTTTTTCCAACAATAAGATGTGATTCTTTAGGATCACTCTGAAATCTTGTACATAAAGTGATAGCATAGAGGATATCGGGTCTTGAGGCAGTCAAATATAACAGAATTCCAATCAGCTTTCGAAAATCTTTCTGATCAACTTCCTTGCCTTCTCTATCTTTAGACAACTTGGTTCCCACTGAAATAGTTGTGGACACTGGTTTCTAATTTTCTATGCCAAACTTCTTCATAATTTCCTTAGCATACTTCTCTTGAGACAGAAAGACATGATTCCTTTTCTGTGAAATTTGTAGCCCAAGAAAGTATTTTATTTCACCCATCATGGACATCTCAAATAATTTCTTCATCTCCTTAGAAAATATTTCACATTATCTTTCATCATTCCCAGAAAATATAATGTCATCGATATAAACAATAACGATCAATGAAAACTCATGACACTCCTTGATGTAAAGATTGCTATCAAATCTACCTTTCTTAAAATTCATCTTCTTCAAGCAGGTATCTAATTTAGAATACCATGCCCTCGGAGCCTGTTTTATCCCATACAATTCCTTATTCAACTTGCACACATATCTTTCATCCTTTCCAATAACAAATCCACAAGTTTGATCAATGTAAACTTCCTCGTCAAGGTCACCATTCAAGAATGCAGATTTTACATCCATTTGAAAGATTTTGTAACCTCGTTGTGCAGAAATGGAAAGAAATATTCTGATTGTTTCTAATCTTTCCACCATAGAAAAGTTTTCATCAAAATCAATTCCTTAAATTTGTGAATACCCTTTACAAACCAATCTTGCTTTGTTTCTTTTTACTTTACCTTCTTCATTCAACTTGTTCTAGAAAACCCACTTTGTACCAATAATGTTCTTGTTGTCCGGCTTGGGTACAAGTTCCCAAGTATTATTCTTCTCTATCTGATCAAGATCTTTACTCATTGCATGAACCCATTATGGATGCTCAAATTCTTCATTTATATCATTCGGTTCAACTTTTGAATAAAGAATATTGTGTGATATAGCATTCTTTATTCTTCTTGTTTGAACCCTCTGATGTTTATCTCCAATAATATTTTGATCCTCCACTTGTTTCCTCAACCTAGGATGAGTTGTTTGAACTTCATCCTCATCACTTGATATTTTTGAGTTGGATTCCTTTTCACCAGTAGGATTAACATAGTCTGTATCATTATTAGAATCATTAACAAAAGCTTCTCTATCTTGCTCAACTTCCACATCAACATATGACTGCTTTTCTTTCTAAACATTTTAAATAAATTTTACATCTGAAGAATCAATAATTCTTCCTGTTTATTTGTTGATACATCTATATCCTCTTCCTTATGGAGCATATCCAAGAAAAATTCCATTATCTCATCTTTTCTCAAACTTTCCAAGGTTTCCACCTTTCTTCTTTATAATGCATGGACTCCCAAAAACTCTTAAGTTTTTCAGACTTTGAGTTTTTCCATAGAACATTTCGTATGGAGTCATATCTGAGTTTGGTCTAAAGAAACATCGGTTCTGAATATACACAGTAGTTCTCATGGCTTGCCTCCAATAATAATGAGAAAGACTATGCTCAAGCAACATAGTTCTTCGCATTTCCACCAAACTTTGATTATTTATTTCAGCAACCCCATTTTGTTGAGGTGTGTATGGTTAACTGAACTCATACTGAATTCCATGATTCTCAAGATAACATTCAAACTCTTTATTCTTATAATATCCACCACTATCAGTTCTCAACTTCTTCACTGAATACCCACATTCTTTCTCTGCTTTCCTCCTGAAAATATTAAACATTTTCAGAGTATCTGACTTATGTCTCATGTACATAACACAAGTAATGTGACTAAAGTCATCAATGAAAGTAATGAAGTACTTATCTCCATTTGTAGATTGCTTTCTCATTGGTCTACATATATTAGAATGTATAAGTTCCAAGGGTTGTTTTGAATGAATTTCAACTCTCTTATGAAAAGATTTTGTAATCTTCCCTTTTTCACAAATAGTGTAGCACCAATCTCTTCTTCTTGATAAATCAGGCATATCTCAGACATTGTCTCATGTTGATAACTTACACATGTTTCTCTGACACATATTTCCCAGCCTTTTATTCCATAACTTATTTTCATCCACCATTCCCATGTAACAATAATTTTATACTTCACCAACTTGGAACAAGTTTCCTTTTGTACGTTGGCCTCTTGTAACTATATTTCCATCATTTTCACATTTCAAAATGAACCCATATTTTCTAAATATAACTTTATTGCCCTCATAACAGAGTTTTGAAACACTCAAAAGATTATGTTTCAGCCCATCAACATATAATTTTTTCTTAGATTTCATTTTTCTATCCTGATGATGGCTGATCCAACACCTTTGATTCTCAGAGATTCATCATTTCCAAATGTAACAGTTCCTTCTTTGAATTCTTTCACATTCTTCAAAAACTTTAAGTCTCCTATCATATGAGAAGAAAACCCACTATTAAGAATCCATGGAAGTTCTCCTTTTGTATCTTTCAAAGCAGTTTTGACAACAAGATCTTTTTGTTCTTCCTTTTCCTTCACTTTCTGTTGTGCTTCCTCCAATTTCCTAGCCAAGTCAATGTGTTCTAGCCAGAAAACCATGCACTCTCTTTCTTTTCGGACTTATCAAACTTATCCCTTTTATATTTTAAAAAATCTGGCTTTTGAGAATTATTAAGAATCTTTTGTTGCTCTGGTAACACACTAAGGCAGCCCTTGGCAAGATGTCCAAGTCGATCACATCTTTCACAAATAGTTTCCAGTGGTTTGAACCTATTCTCAACTTTCACACCAATTTTCTCAGATATCTTTTGAAATTTATTTGGAGACTTTCTATTTTGAAAGTATTGACTCCCCCTCAATATTTGTCTTTCAAAACTTGTGGAAAATTTATAATTTTGTTGGTTGAACCAACACATATTTTCCATGTGTCCGAATCCACCACAATACTAGCAATAACCATAGAAAGAATATTTTCCTCTAAAACTTCTATACTAACCAGATTTGTAAACACGCTTCTCAAAAAACTTCTTAATAGAACTATGCTGACCATAAACCTTCATGTTTTCATTTATAACTCTCTTTCTCATTTCAGATTTAATAGCACCAGAAGTATTATAAGTCTTTCTTGACTCGTGATTTTTATGCACTTCTGATTTTTCATCATTGCTGACTTTGACCACATACATGGTATTTCCGACCTTGTTTTTATTAGAGCCAGTTATATCTTTCATTTTGAACTTTGAAGGTAAATTTTTTGGATCCTTGTTTGGTTCATTCTTACTGGAACATTCACCAACTTCTGAGATAGAATTTTTTAAACTGATATTCATTTCTTTAGCTTTTTAAAGTTTTTGTTGGACAAGTTCCAACTCTTCTTGTTTTGCCTTCAGCTTTACTTCAAGATAATCATTACGATTCTTTGTATTCTCAAGAGAATTTTTCAGATCATTAATCTCCTTTTCCATCTTGATTTTCTCATCAGTAAAACCTTCTTGATTGTTTAATGTGGAATTTTTATTTATCAGCTTGTTGTTTTCCTTCTCAAGCCTTCTGATATTCTTCAATAATTCTTTCAACTCTTCTTTCAGATGATATTCAAGTTGAGTTTCTTTTTCTTCTAAACTGTTTCTCTCATACTCTTCATTATTCAATGTAGCAATAATGGTATTCTCTCTATTCTTTTCAGCAAATAATTTATCGGATTCATCTTCGTTGTCTTCTTCATCTTCATCTTTAGATAAAAATCTTTTTCTTTTTTATTTAAAGAACTTGTTATCCTTATCCTTTGAGAAATATTTATCTTTATCAGCTTGTTTCTTCCACAACCTTCTTGGCCTTCTGTTATCATCATCACTATCTTCTTCTTTATTCTTTTGAGGATAGTTAGCTGCAAAGTGACCAATGGCTCCGCACTCAAAAAAATTCAAGGGAAGTTTACCCTTGTATCTCCCTATACCTATTTTCACATTCTTAGAAAACAAGGATAAAATATCATCAAAATTTTTACATACCTCATCTTCAGAATCAGATTCACTAGAATCATCTTCAATAAGAGTATTCTTTGACTTCTCTCTATTTGTATCCTTGAATGACATTTCTCTATTAGCTTTTATTTTTCTCATTATAGTCTTCTCCCTTCTCATCTCATAAGTAATGAGAGTGCTATGAAAATCATCCAAAGATAATGTTTAGGGTCTTTATCTTCTAATGAAGACACTTTAACGTCAAACTTGTCAGGCAGAATTCTAAAGATGTTTTCGACAACTGTAGAATCCTCCAACGTTTCACCAAGACATCTGATTGTACTGATAATATCATTTATCCTAGTAAAGAAATCCCCAACAGATTCAGATTCTCCCATTTTCAAGTCTTAATACTTCAGTCTCCAGATTTCTAGTTTAACCTTCTTCACTTTTGTATTTCCTTTATAGATTTTCTTAAGTTTGTCCCAGATTCTTTTAGCTATAGAAACACCTTTCACTCTTAAAAATTCACTCTCAGAAAGAGATGAGAGTAATGCATTTTTAGCTCTTCCATCATTCTCAAGATTCTTCTTATCGATAGGAGTAAGAGAAACCTTGTCATCAATAGCAAGAAATCCATCTGTTGTAGTTTCAAGAACTTCAGATCCAAGAGACATAAGATAAGGCATCATTATGTCCTTCCAGATGTGATAATTCTTTCCATAAAAAATTGGAATCCTCGTACTGTTCATGCAATTTAGATTCTCCATCACAACTTCTCTTCAACCACTTCAGCAAAGAATAGACGAAGGGAATATATTGCTCTGATACCAATTGAAGTTCCCAGTCAGGATCCAAGTATCACTGAGAGGGGGAGGGGTTGAATCAGAGATATCTTTTTCTTTTTAAGTTTCCTTCTTTTTGAAACAACCTTCACCTCCTGTTAAAGAGTTTCTTCCCTGCTAAACACACACAACCACAGGAACACAAGATTTACAAGGTTCACTACTCAAAAAGAGTAGCTAAATACTTTGTATGGTACGGAAACAATCTATTACCACACAATCCACTAGAAAACAATCCTTTGATGTGGAATAAAACGAGTAGGATATACCCTTACACTCATGTAGAACTTTGAAAACAATCCAATAGTGTGTGTGCTCCCACTTAGCACAAATAGGGTAATGTAATGATTTTGTGCTTCTTAATGAACTTTCACAAATCAAATATTTCACAAAAATTCTTCACTTTCCTACCCAGAAGCTGGTAAGAACCTCCTGGTACAAACAGCTTACGCGCCACTCCATACTTCCATGGCTCCCTGCTTGCGCGCCTCCCTGCTTGCGCGCCACCTGTTTGCGCACCACTCAGCTTGTGCACCACCTACTTGCACGCCACCTTCTTGCGCGCCACTCAGCTTGCGTGCCTACCTGCTTGCACTCCACTAACTACTTTTGTGCCACTATTGTACACAACTCACAATTTTCGCACCAATTTTGGCTTATATACAAAACGCTTCTTGAAGACACCTCCCTGCTTGCGCACCTCTAACAACTTGTGCGCCACTTCTGCTTGCGCGCCACCCTACTTGTGTTCCTTATAAATAACCCTCAGCTTGAAGGCCACTTCAGCTTGCGTGCCACTTCAGTTTTCAAGCCACTTTCTACTACTTGCGCGATCAGAGCTCAAATTTTTTTCTTAAGTGTTGATCCTTAAAAAATGAGAAGGCTAGTCGTCTATTTAGAGGAATTTTGGTGACTTACGCGCCACATACACTTGCGCGCCACTCCAGCACTTGCGCGACACTTTCTTTCGATTGTCATATTTTAATATGATGATGTTGAAATATGAATTGCGTGCAACATACACTTGTGCACCACATATACTTGCACACCACAGTTGCGTGATACTTTCTTTCTTTTTCTAAAAACACTTCTTTACTCTCCCTATCCTTCATAAGGCTTGCATCACAAGTTCTCCAAACTTATGATATTTGTGAAATACAAATTAGAAAATTAATCATCATAGTTTCAATGGAAAGTATTGAAACTTTCCTATCTTCCAGCAGCGTCATTCCTTCCAATCAAAATTGTATATAACTGGCATCATCATTTCTCCCCCTTTCCATCATAAGGCTTGCATCACAAGTTCTACTTACTTATGATATTTGTGAAAAATATATCATCAAAGCATCATCTAGTTTACAAGTCTTTTACTAAGTGAATTGATTTAACTTCTTTGACAACAGAAAACAACACTCTATAACAACAAACTCTTCTTACTTCCTTATCCATCCAACTTGGTCCCAACAAATGTCATTTTAAACTAGAAACACACACTTTGAATCATATCGATCACATATTGTATCATTTTTATGTGAGACCAATTCCTACATGTCACAAATGACTTATAAATCAATTTCCTAAATTATCAAGAGAATAAGAGTGTGTTTTCTCTGTTTTTGGTGAGTGATGTTTTTTGCACTAAACTGTCGATTTTAAACTGATAACAGACACATTTAGTCATACCAAGCACATCGTGTATTGGGTTGAGGTACAGATGATTCCTATATGTCAAAAATGACTTATGGGTCGTTTTCTTAAATTATAAAAAAAATCCAAATGATTTTTCTTGGTTTTGAGTAGGTGAGTTGTCCTTTTTACTAAAATTGATGTCTATTTTAAATAAAAAGACCCACTTTGAGTCATATCAGTCACTCCATGCATCGGATTGAGGTATGAATAATTATTACATGTCCCAAATTTATTATGAATCATTTTCATAAATTATCAAAACAATCAAAATGTATTTACTTAGTTTTGAGTATGTCACTTGTCTTTTCAACTAAAATGTCATTTTAAACTAGAAAGATGCACTTTGACTCATACCGATCATATTGTGTATCGATTTTTTGTGAGACTAATTCCTACACATAAAAAATTGCATATGAATCAATTTCCTAAATTATTAAGAAAATCTGAGCACATTTTATCTATTTTCAATGAGTGACATTTTTTTACTAAAATTTTGAATTTTAACTGATAACAGACACATTAAGTCATACTGAGCACATTGTGTATAAGATTGAGGTTTAGCTGATTCCCACATGTAAAAAATGTCTTATGGATCATTTCCTTGAAGTATAAAAACAATCTGAATGTGTTTTCTTAGTTTTGAGTAGGCCAATTTTCCTTGTTATTAAAATTGATGTCATTTTTAAATAAAAAAGATACACTTGGAGTCATACTGGTCACACCATGATTTGGATTGAGGTAATGATGATTCTTATACATATCAAATTACTTATGGATCATTTTCCTAAAGTATCTAAATAATATGAATGTGTTTTCTCATTTTTTGAGTAGGACAGTTTTCCTTTTTATTAAAATTGATGTCATTTTTGAATAAAAAGACGCACTCAGACTAATATCGGTCAAACCTTGAGTCAAATTGAGTTACAACTGATTCCTACACATCTAAAATGACTTATGGATTTTTTTCCTAAACTACCAAAATAATATGAATGTATTTTCTTGGTTTTGAATATGTCACTTTTTTTACTAAAATTCCATTTTAAACTAGAAACATGCACTTTGACTTATATTGATCACACCATGTATCAGTTTGATGTGTGAATGATTCTTAAATGTCACAAATGACTTATGAATCAATGTCATAAATTATAAATAAAATATGATCATGTTTTCTTTATTTTCATTGAGTGATATTTTTGAACTAAAGTGTTGATTTTAAACTGATAAAAGACACATTGATTCATAGCGGTCACATCATACATCAAATTAAGGTGAATATAATTTATACACATCTCAAATGACTTATGGATCATTTATATAATGTTTCAAAACAATATGAATATGTTTTATCGATTTTTAGTATGTCATTCTTTTCCTACTAAAATTAATGTCAATATTAAATAAAAAACACTTGGAGTAATACAGTTCACACCTTATGTCATATTGAGGTGTGATTGATTATTACATGTCCTAATGTCTCAAAACAATCCTAACTACCAATGTTACTATGTTTCCATTGTATTTATATGTCCAACTACCAACACTACATATTGACTTGATGTTCTTATCTGAAAAAACATTCTCGATATTGAAAGTCATAAGAGTAGAGTATTTCAACAACGAGAATGGTTTTTCAGCTAATAACATTGAATTAATATACAGTGTTGGAAGTTCGAAAAAGAAAGTAAATAAAAATGGAAAATGTGTTAACATTAGTAGAAAGGATAATTTTATCTCTTTTGTGGATTTTTGTATATAGTTGAAAGAAAAAATATGACTTTCCAAAAGATCTATGAAAAAAATTAAGTATTAGATAAAAATTATAATGAAATTAAATTAAAAATAATAGATAAAATGATGACAAAATTAACTAAATAAGTAGTAGGAATTAACCTTTTCATAATGGTTGTAATCATTCTTGACGCATTTCCTTACTGTTATTATCTCAGTTGTAGGCTCAAATTCTAATCCCTCACGAGCATGAGAAGTTTCAAACAAACCACCCCAACTTAAACAAAATAATCCAATTGTACAAAAAAACAATTATTATATGAGTAATAATAAAAGGAAAAAAATTAAGTATAAATATGAAACAATTAATTAATTCTATAGATAATGATTTTATTGTTCAATCATTATTTACCATAGGGATATGCCTATGGTAAAGAAATAATGATGATAAAAAAATGAAAATAGATCTAACCAAAAAATCAATCAATGAGTGATGAGGATGAGGAGAAAATAAGATACATTTGATTAAATATTTGAATAATCTGATAAAAAGTAAATATATCTTATTGGATTCATAAAATATTAATTTTTTACAATAAATAAATAAATACACATAAGATATTCCTTATCAAAGGCGAGTGCCTCCCATTTGTGAGAATTACATGGATGGTAATCAGAGATTCCTAAGGGTGGAACCAAATGGAAATATTAAAGAATGGTTTATTTTTAGATAGATTAAAGTAAAACATACATGGTGTTTATTATATGTGTGATGTAAGAAATTAATTTATTTTTAAGAAGTATTAATGAGTGGGTTATCATTTCAAATATGGCTATATTTTTCTCAACTATAAGAAATAAGAGAAAGGATGAAATAAATGAATAAAATTCCATTGGTGATTAGAATTTTTTGGAGAAAACTTGAAGGAGTAAGATTATACAAGAAACCTCATTTTTCCCAAGTAGATCCTAAATCATTTAGAGAGGCTGAAAATAATGATAATGGGGTCAAATTTATGCATGAAGAGCATGATCTGAATAAGAACAATTTGACATTAGGATTTTGATTCAAGCAAGAACAATGAAGGCTTATTATGGATCAAGTTGTTGCATATATTGTTCCAAAAAATGTCTATTAGTTTAAAAATACATGAGTTTTTTAGTTTTTCCTAATTCTATAAAACTCTTAACATAAAAGGTCATGGTAATGTATTATAATGAAAAAAAAATTATGTTATGTAATTGAGATGGTTACATCTATGGGCATCATATTACCACTAAAAGGACAAAAAATGGTTTTAAGTTTATATTAGTAAACCATAAAATTAAATAGAATTAAGAATCCATAGTGAACATAGCATGTCATTAAATTATTAAATCCAAACTAATAAAGTTATCTTGAAGTGGTATTCTAAAGGTGTAATGATTTTATCGAAAAAAATAATTTTTATTCCAACAAAATAGATTCTATTAAAACTTATTTATTAAATTTACATCAATCAATGATAATATTTTATTTTATCAAAATTAGTTAAATCTAGTGGTATAAGATTTATTATTGAATTATTTAAAATATTATTTAAAATTTAAATAATAGAAAAAATTTCTCATTAAATAAGTTATTTTTCAAAGAAAATATCAAATTTAAAAAAAATGATCAATACTAAAGGATTGAGAACAATAAATTCTATAAAAAATGTACTCTTATTCTACAACACATAATGAAATGGTATTTTGTTTCTTAAAACACCATGATGCTGAAGTTTTTCCTAGAAAATGGCTCATTTCTGTTGTTTATTTTCTGAATATATTGTAAAAACCAAAATCAAAATATCAATTGTATTTTATCTCAAAATTAGTTTTTTCTGTATAATCTAGTCCGTGGATTATAGAACCTTAAACCTCTTTGATTTTTCTTTTTATAGAATTTAGGTCATATTATTTAAATTGAAATTGAAATATTTCAAAAAACTAAAAACATTATATTTTTTCAAGAATTAGTTAAATAAATAAGACAACAAATCAAATATATATAGTGTTTTTTCTCATCTGATTTTACTTATTCATTAGAAAGATTTATTTTTGCATTTCATAAGTGACCCCTAAATCTATCACAAGCCTCATGAAATAGTTCATAGTCATCCTAAATAAATCCATTAATTTTACACCATATTTCAGTGCTCATTATCCTAGGAAAAAAATCATGAAAAAATCATTATATAGTTGTTCCCATGTGTTAGATATTTCATCATCCATTTTTTGGAAACAAATTCTAGAATTAACTTTCAAATAAAATGGGATAACCCTATATTTTAGTTCCTCCTCATTCAACCCTCTCAGTGTCAATTTTTTTATGAAAAAATATAAGACCCCAATGATGTCAAATATTTTATCATCCAAGTGATTTTCAATGTAATATTCCAAACCAATGACAACACCGACCGCTATATGGATGAATTTTTCAAAAGTTGGAAATTGTAAAGAGGTAGGTGTCATGGAATATAGGTATTGGGAGCCTATTATACCTCACAACAACATGACCCAACACTGGTTTTGGTATATTTCAAGTCGCACAGTATCAATGTTGTCCCAAGGAGACCCACATGATATCGAGGAAGATGATACTTCAATATATCTAAAAACAATGAATTTTGGGTTGTTTTATTATTGGATAGTGAAAATAGAATTGTTGGGATACATGGATGTGGGATGATAAGGTTCAGTGGATAACCGATGAAAATTAGAGATATCAAAAAACCTAGATTTTGTTCGAGCCATGGTTGTGTTCAACCCTTGAATCTCTTGAGACTCGGATTCGAAGCTTGTAATAATTGGAACCTGGATTCTAGCCTAGATTCGAGCTTGGATTCCACAATGAGGAGTGTCAGCAGCAGGTTTATTCTATGGAGAGCTTCAAATATTGTGAACTAGTTCGTGATGGTGAGGGTTCTTAAAATATATCACGACACTTTCTTCAGCACTACAAAAAAATCATTGATAAAGATAACTTTTATCTGTGCTAAGTTAATAAGCGGTGATAAAATGAATCTTTATCAATGATTTTGTTAGCACTAATAAATATAGAAATTTATCATCTCTAAAAAATCACTAATAAATACTTATAATACTTTTTAAAAAAATGATCCTTTTTAAAAAACTAATTATTATATATAATTATAATACATATAATAATACTTTTTATAAAATAATAATTTTATAATTATTTGAATATATAATTATTTATTTTTAATTATATAAATACTTTTAAAAAAATAATATTTATATCATTATATATATTTATATCATTATATATATATATTTAAACATAGTAAATATATTCATTATTTAGATAAATTTATTATAATTGTTTATTTATAATTATATAAATACTTTTTAAATAAATATTAATTATTTATTTATAATTATAAATGTATAAAAATAGTAAATATACATTTATAATTATATTTATTTAAAAAAAAAATTTACAAATGTATTTTTAACATTATTAATGAATATTTAATCTTAAGTTCATTCATGTTAAAAATGAGAAAAATTGATTAATTAAAAATGAGTACAATATTGAAAATTTGGATAAGTTTGATTAATATAAATCATTAAAAATAGATATATATTGAAATAAATATAAATACATATTGAAAATATCAAAACATAGTAAATATATATATAATAAATAATATAAATTCATTAAATTCCAAAATAATATGTGTGTGTGTGTGCATATGTATATAAAAATACATTAATTATGTATGTGTGAAATCAATATAATGAATTTGATCGATGTTAAAAATTGAAAAATCAAATGACATTCAATTATGTCTATTACTCGATGTAATTAGTCATTATTTTTAATTCATATTAATTTTTAATTATAACCCATTATTCACTAAATATATTATTATTTAATCTAAAGAAAAATTAATATTTTTTATTATATAAATCATACTTATATACATTAATATATATATAATATATGTATATATTTAATATATAAATATATATATATTAGGTGCTTAGGGGTACAATTACATCAAACACACACACACCACACACACAGGCCGGAAAGGCATTCCATATCCTCCCTAAGGGATAGAACGCCCATCAAGCCTTACTTATATACATTAACTCATATTTTTATTTTTTATTTATTTAATTATTTCATTTTATTTATTTAGACTTTTATCGTCTCTAAAAAAGCGCTGATAAAGGATTCCTTTATGAGTGTTAAACAAATTGTACTGATAAAGGGTTAAATTTATCAGTTCATTTTTTAACGATGATAAATATGTCATTTATCAGTGCTTATTTCTAGTGGTGATAAATACAAATGTTGTTAAGTGCTTGTTTTGTAGTAGTGATAGTGGATGAAGAGTGACATTCTTGTAAAGTTTTAAAAAGAGAATTTCACCCATGTTTTCCCCCATGTCTAGTGGCTCCAATAATTGTCCAAATCCAACCCTAGGGAGGATATGGTTGAAATATGAACATCCAATGGATTTTGTATAAGTTTGTAGATCATTTTGGGCCTTGTGTTTAAGGTTTCGTATTTTGTTAAGCTAATTATTCTCTTAATCATTATAATTAATTTTAATCACTTTCACTAATATTTTTGGTCAAAAAATAAGTTGACTTTATTAAGAATTATAAATTATTATGATTAAAAATATTGAATCAATTTTTACAAATTCCAATGATAGAATTGGCATAAATTAATTTAAATTTAATCCCACATATGGGATGACAAAGCGGGTTTTTAAAGTAAAAAAATTCAAAAATTTGAAATGTTTTTATATCCAATTTCATTGTGGAATTGATTCCAATGACCTAAATTGGATTAATTTATGTAAAATTGATCTAATGAAACTTTAAAACTAATTCAAAATATAATTTAGTCATATAAATTATTTAGATGCAAAAGCAATTTTGAATTAAGATTCAGTGTTTTTCACTATTCATCAAAAATGAAACTTCTCAGAATAAAATAAAAAAAATCACCCAAACTAAATTTTGATATTCTGATTTCAAAAATAAATTAAATTTTTTCAAATAAAAATTATAAAGGTGTCAAAATTTATATTTAAAATGGTTTCTTCATTAAAAGACGGTAAAATTACCTTTTAGAAAAATACATCTTTTTATTCATAAAATTAGATTTATTCTTATCTTATTCTTATCAAATATATTGGATGAGTATAAAAAATATTTATTTAATATATAATATATAAATTTAATTTAAAACATTAGTCAAAAGTGGTTTGTTTAATTTATTGAGATAAAATTAAGTTTGTACATAGAAAAATATTTTTTTTTAAATTAATTTCTTTATTTTCAAATATTTCATTCATTAACTTATACTAATTGATAACAAAATGATTCATTTTATATACATGTATAAATCATATTTTCACAATTTATTTAATCTTATTTGTAAGTTCCATTCCAAAGGCTAAGTGGTAGCTATAATAATATTTTAATAATAATATTAATAGTATAATGTAGTTTGGTAAAACTAGGCCTTGCGTGTTACGTAAGATATCGAAGGAACTCTCCAATGTATGTAACACAAGTCAAACATAGTGTTGTGTGTAACTCAAGTTAATCTAATTGTTTTGTATAGAACAAGAATAACTTGGTGTTGCATATAATGCAAGCCAAACTTAGAGATTTAAAAAAAACAAAATCTATATTCTGTATTGTGTATTGTGTGAAATGAAAAATATAAAAATGATTAAATTAATTCCAAAAAACACAAAATATTAGGGTGTTACACACCCCATCCTCAGTATCATGTGGTCCACTGATGTCCTGAAATGCTGGAGGATGATGGATATGGAAATGCCTAGAGTAGTCAACCATGGATCTCGGTGGCGGCTGATAAGGAACCACTACTTGCACCATTGGAGTTGGTGTGAGGACATTCTCAAGAGTAGCCTACTCAACTGGAGGTCCCACAAAACATCTTCATGGAAGAATATGATACAAATGAAAGAGGATTAAAAACACAAAAAGTCATAAATAGTATATGGGATCAAACAAGGTTTTCCTAGGAGTCTGCTCTCAACCCATGGTATACCCCTCCTTCGCTAGCCCTTGTTTCCATCCCTACACATTACGTACAGTCATCATATATATAATAACACAATAGCATGATCATTTAAACTAATTAATTCTAATAAATATATATCACACAGCATTACAACACATATATATCACACAGAATAAAATATCCTGAATAGATAGTGAAAATCAAGGCATTTAATTAATAGACTATTATAAACCACAAAAAATAGGTATATATATGGCATGTGAACCTGCGTGCTTATTCATGATGCATGAACATACATGAAATATCATAAATCACATATAACATAATGTGTTTCACCCAAGGTTAATTTAATTAATGGTAAAAACAAAACATAATTTATCATTTATGGCAACTCAGAGGTCTACTACGTAGTGCTGGCCAGGCACTGAAATAGTTCCCCTGCCCAAGTCCCAATGTATTATCTTCTATCTAACATATACCAACCCCAAGAAAGATAATAAAAATTTAGTTATTCATGTGCTCTAATACCATTTTGTAACATCCTAACCCAAATCACTAAGTCCGAGCTAGAATACCACATAACCTCAAGTGTGCCTCCCTATACACAAGAGGTTATCGACTAGCAGGAAGGGTCTAATTTCTTCACTAGAGAGACTATACCCATAGTATCACATCATAGGGTCAATGACACTTGAAAAAACAAGGCTACCTCGAGCACACCATCAACACAACATCATGGCCACCTCATACCTCCACCCTGTGATCAGGTCCCTCATCGCTATCGTCACAATCAAGTGTTCTTCCCCACTAGGGGATGAATATGTCACAAAGGTACACCTATTTTAAAAACCACTAACATCCAACAAGGCATGGTAAGACATATATCGGGTGACCACACAAGTAGGCATAGTATATCAACATGAGTATATAGCGGCATACACAAAAACATGTGATCACAATAAAGATGGACAATCAAAAAATGCCAAAAAAATATAATCATCAATGAAACGAGTGTAAATGCAATCACAAGAAGGTAAATAACTTCCTACCTCAAAATTCATTGATATAAAAAGGTGGGGATAAACCAATCATGAACACCTCTTCGCGACCTTATTATAGAAACATTGACACTCGAGGTTCATCAAGGTTTCCTAGCACCAAAACATCTATTTTATTTCAAAAAGAAGTAAAATATCATATGAGATAATAGTTTCTCTCACCTATATATTTTTTGAATTATAATTAAAATATCACATGTGATAACATTCTCTCTATCCTGAATAATTAACTAATTATTATTTATATTATCACATGCGATTATAATTTATCTCTCCTGGTTAATTTAAAAACTATTGTATAAATTATCACATGCGATAATAATTTATCTTTCCTAAATAATTTTAAAATTATTATCTAAATTATCCCATGTTATGATAATTTATCTCTCCTGTATAATTTAAAATTATCATTTCAAAATAATGCATATCTTTGAGATTACCTTCCAATAATTGCACTGTGGTGATTTCACAAAAATTATTGTTTGGTAATTTCTCATAATTCTATGAAATCATAATTTTGTAACTCTTATAATCATCTTTCGATAATTTGACAGGATTGTCATTTTATAAATCTTCATAATTATCATTCAATAATTTCACACAATCATTCCTTATTAATTTATTCAAAACTATCTTTTGATAATCCAAAAAATTAAGTAAATTATCATTTGATAATTTTAGGATTATCATTTTATTTAATATCAAGCATTTTTTTCAAAATCTGAATTATGGAATAAATAAGAAAGGAAAAGAAAATTAATAAAAAAAACAATAAAATCACCTTATTTTCTAGGCGTAGCACACCAAAGAAGAGGGAAAAAACTCTGACCGCCCGAATCAGCTTTCCAAGGATCCGATGATCTCATGTAAGGAGTTTTTTGTGTTACCAAATTCAACAAGACCAATCTTGCATGAAGATTTGAAGGTCTCGGCTATTTCAAGAACACCTATGTGACCATTCATCTACTCAATATTGAAACCCCCATTAATCCACTAAAAAGTTAATATAGAGTGTTTAATTTCATGTAATTGAGGCATTTCCATTTTTAAATCATAAAAAATGGTTGATTTTAAAGGTTTTAGTTTCAATCAGGCATAACAATAGAGTTTTAAACATTTTTGGGGAAGATGAAGAAGTGGAGATAGGTAAATAAAAAGAATTTATTTAATAAAATTCATCAAAATAATTAAATAAATATTTAAAAAAATTAATTAAATGGGCGACCTGACTAAACATCAGATGTGTCTAAAAGTTATACTCTGTATAGGGTAAACCCATCATTTCATAATCAATGGCGGTCTCATATTTCTCATACAATGCACCATTTTAAAGATATTAATTATTTATTATTTTAAAACATCTTAAATAATTAATTAAATATAAAGAGGGTTTTTTCATGAGCAAGGCATCCAAATGTCTGACACTTACAAATATTATATCTCGCCTAAGATAAATATTGTGTACTGGACCTAACAGTGGTCTCAAATTTATTATACGACACATCTTTTGGGAGATAATAAACGATTTTCAAAAATAATGTAATAATATTTATTAAATAAGTTAATTTTTTGAACTAGGCATCCAAACATCTAACACTTACAAATGTTATACTCCACCTAGGGTAAACACCATGTCCCAGACCTAACAAAGGTCTTTTATTTCTCATACGATGCACGGTTTTTGAGTTGTTCAATTATTTTGAATAAATTTTTCATGTGTAATATAATATATTTAATAATTTTATTTTGTATTTTCCAAGCCTTTATGGGCCTCGAAATCTTGCACCAACTTAGTGTCTGACTTCAAAAATATTCGATTGAATATTTAGAAGTGTTAAGTGTGATTTTACCATTATTCAAAGCCTTTAACAAATTTATTAAGTTATTTTCATTGATAAATCATTTGTTTTCACATATGACACTTATAATTTATCAATAAGAGAGTTTTTATTATCTTTGTAAAAATTATGATATTGCACATACTATAAACATGAGATGTTTGGGGTAAAAAGCCTCAGGTGATTTACACCTCTAGCATCAACTACCCTGTGGGTGACACATAATGTCTTAGGTTCCTTGGTTGAGATGTCTCACATATGAGATTATCTTGACTTTAAAAGAGGAAGATTTTTCAGGTTCCCAATATACCCATCATCCATAGAAGCCTAAACATGTTCAACGTTACTATATTCTCTAACTGAAGGTTGCTGCCCTGTCGGGATAGAAGCAGCGTAATTAACCGACATCCACCCTAAGATGTCACCAACAATATGTTTCACAAACATGACTTAAATCTATGAGGAATACCCAGACTAGGCGGTGAAATACAAGGAGGAATCAATGGAATAAGAAACTGATATCTCAGCATCTCGTTTCAATTAAGGAGCCGACATTGTCAATTAAAGTAATAGAAGTTTTCTGCTGTTGTAAAGTTGTAATGTGAGGCAACAAGCTATGCATTGCCGCTATAAGGAAAAACAACATGTAGCCCCAACAGAAAGTGTCAGAAACAAGGGCTAAAAAGTGATAATAAAATTCCATAATTATCAATGTTTTTTACGTTTATAAATTCCATCCTTTATCAATGCTTTTTTAGTATTGATTAATGTCAACTTTATCAATGTTTTTATTAACGTTGATAAAATGTGATCTTTACTAAATATATATTATTATTAAAAATAATATTTTATTATAAAATTATATTTCTATTGATATATATATAATATTTTCTTAAATATGATTTACATAATACTAAATATGTATTTACACTTAATATATAATTTATTTAGTGAAAATGGTTTATAAAATAATTAATAATTAATATTAATTAATAATTTTCTAAATAGCGCCGAATAATAGACATTTAACGACAATTTCATGATAAAAACAATTAATAAACACTACTACATAATATGGTTTTAACAGTGTTAAAAAGCATCTATCAGCGTTAAAAAGCGTTGATAATCGATGTGATATTAAAAGGGGGTCTTTTATCAATGTTTTCTAGCACTGATAAAAGACCCCTTTTATCAACGCTTTTTTAAAATCACTTATAAAAGTCAAAAAATCAAAAAAAAATCCTACAAATTGGAGGGTAGACCCACCCCACCTTTAATAGTTCTTGACTCACCCTTTCAACAATTCTAGGAAGACCCACTTGCACACGCACCTACCGCCCCCTTTAACATTGCTAGGCACCCCCCCCCCACCCTTTAATAGTGCTAGCCCCACCTTCACCCGCCCGCGCACCCCTGACTCTGTTTGGTTTCGAACCCGAGACCTACCCGTTGCATGCCTGCACCCTTACCACTCATCTATATTGTTTCATTCTCCATTTAATGATATAACTATTTATATATATATATATATATATGTTGAGTCAATAAGGTTTCCTTATGAATTTTCCATTCCTTTATGTTTTGAAAATCACAAATAACCTATCTTAAGGAAAATTTTATTTCCCTAAAGATTTATCTTATTAAGGAAAATTTTCCTTCCCAAGGAAATTTTCTCTTTACCTTTGTTTTCGTTGTTCATGTTATAGTTTCTCTATTTCTAACTCCTTTTATTTATAAAGTGTAAAAATTGGTTTCAAATCTAAAACCTTGAAATCTTATAAATCCTTAGATATAGAGTATTCTGTTTTCAGATTCTGAATTCTTTGAAATTCAGATTTTGAATTCTCTAAAATTCAGATTCTAAATTCTCTGATATTCAGATTCCGAATTCTCTAAAATTCAGATTTTGAATTCTTTGAAATTCAGATTTCGAATTCCTTAGAATTTTGGATCCTAATTCTTCAGAATTCAGGTTCTGAATTCATTAGAATTCTGACTCCTAATTCCTTAGAATTCAGACTCTGAATACCTAAGAATTCAGACTCTGAATTCCTTAGGATTCAGACTCCGAATTCCTTAGAATTTAGACTCTAAATTTATTGGAATTCGGACTCCAAAATCTATAGAATTAGGGTTCTGAATTCCTTGAAAGAAAGAATCCAGATATTTATGATTTATAGTCTCCAAGTGTTTATTTACTTAGACTCTAAACTTTATTTTTCCCTAGACTCCAGAAAATTGGATTTGGTTAAGCAATCATATTTTACTTACCCCTATTATTGTTATGAAACAATTTCGTGAAATCTATTTCTAATTAACCATTGTTTGAGTGACACATGTATAAGTCCCTCTGAGATTTAAGGAAAAATATGACTGTTAGAGGAGGGAGTTGACCATTGGATAAATACCTATAAATAGCAGCTCATTTGAACGATCTCATCCCCGATTCATCAATCTAGAGATTACATGCTACTGAAGTGATTTCTAGAGAGAGAGACTCTCATGCCTTGTGCATATTGAACATCTTAATCATCTTGCTTTGTGTGACTCTGATTGTTGTTGTGTACAATTGAGGACTTCGAGGATAGGAATACAGAATTGTTGACTACCTTAAAGTTCGAGGTCTTGTGGGGATAACAAGACAAATTCTGGTATTCCTATCGAGGGCTTACCCTGGTGTGGGTAAAATAGACTTTCTTGAAAGTATAAATCAAGAGAACTTTATCCAAATTTGTTGGATACCCTTCTCTTTGGGTTGAAATATTTCATACTTGTTACTTGTTTTGTTTCAAGTTTATATTCTGACTTTTTTATAAAAGGAAGAAAGTATAACCTTCTTATACTTTCTTGTTCTTTTGTATACTCTGATAAGTAAGATTCTTTATGCTTTAAGGTAGAATCTTTTCCTTGTAAACTTTTATTAAGTTTCATTTCCAGAACCTATAAATTTTGTAGAACTAAGAGGTCTTGTGAATTTACATTGTTTAACATTATTAAACATAGTTTTCCTTAAGGTTAAAAAAGAAAGTTTTTAAACTTACAATTCACCCCCTCCCCTCTTGTAATTGAGAATTTACATTCATATTTCAATCCTACAATTGGTATCATAGGAGGTTTTTGGAATACTTATATTCACATATAAGTTTTCTTGCTCAAGTTTTCATTTTTCTATATATTTTTCTTGATTAGTATTCTTATCCTTGTTTACAAACTTTTACTATTAACAAGTTTTTGTGGAAAGATATTTTATTTTAGATGGAAAGAATGAATGTTGGTTCGATTAACAATCGTAACCCTAATAGACCGCCTATATTTGATGGAAATGATTATGAATATTGGAGAGATCGTATGAAAAATTTTCTTATCAATACTATAGTGGACAACTTTTTTATGCTTACTGGAGATTATAAGATTCCTAATAAGTAAGTCTGAACTTTTACTAATCAAGAAAAATCAAAATATCAACTGAACTACAAGGTATGCAATACTTTATTGTGTTCCATGACCAGAAATATATATAGTCAGATTTCTTCTTGTGAAACTTCAAATTTTATTTTGAATAAATTGGAGGTAACACATTTTTCTACATCCAAGTTTATAGAAACTAGAAGAGCTATTCTTAGAGCAGAATATCATGGATTTCTATTTCCTTATGGATAACCAATGTGTAAGGTACAATAAAGATTTATGACTATTGTTAATAGGTTACAATCCATGGGTGATAAATTTTTAGATGATGAGGCACTTTTGGACAACATTATAGATATCATTCTTAATGAGTGGGAATATAAAAGAATATCTATTGATGAGAATAGAAAAGTATCTCAGATAACTCTTGATGAGATTTTTGGAACTCTTCTTCAACATGAGACAAGAATGAAAAGAGATGCTGATTTGAATAAGAAAGAGAATGGAAATGGAAGTATAGACTTTACTACTACTAAAGTCAAGACTCCTAAAAGGGTTACAAGATCCAAGTCAAATAAAGTCACTATTTTATCTGAATCAAGTGAAAGTGAACATTCTGAGAATGAGCTAGCTAATCTTGCTCGAAGCATGGACAAGATAGTTGGGAAGAAAGACTTTCAGTATAGATATAAAAAGAAAAAAAGAAAGGACAAGAAACACTCTGAAGTTACTTGTTATGAATTCAAAAGAGCAGGGCATATAAGGCCAAATTGTCATATGATTAAGAAAAAGGATAGAAAGGAAAAGAATTCTGAGAAAAATATAAATAAGTACTACAAAGCTTGTAACAACCCAGACCCGAACAGTGCTAAACGGGTTGGGTGTTACTACCTCAGGTGCACCTCCCCAAATGACAAAGGTTGCCAACTAGTAGCGAGGGTATTTTAGGTATAGTGGGGAGGCTATACCCTCTCGGAGGATAATACTGGTATTGGTCCGAGTATAATAATAGATATGCAGCGGAATAAACGACTCAGTAGGCTCGAACCAGACCTGCAGAGCGGAAGAACATTCAATATCGATAAACAGTGGAAGCAATAAATATAAACAACAATAGCTCAAATTAAACACAACAGCATGTTGATCACTTGTAACTACCACTGAACAACAAACATGCATACAAAACAGGACATACATGTATTTATATATAAAAAGGAAGCAATGGATAACCAACTGTAGCTACATAACAAATAAGTATGCTAATACAGGAAAGGAAACAAAACAAGATAAACTCTAGCTAGGCAAGAACTCAAGGTCCATACCATCTCCATGAAATAGCTAATGCACCCCAGCTCTTGAAGTTTGCCTCTTTCCTGCACGTAAATCCATAAAGTCTACATGCGTCCCGAAGGGCCCGTGCATGGTGTGAGACAAATCTTAGTAGGATACCACCCAACGACGCGTACCTAATATAATTGTTTAAGTAGGCATGCATTTATAAGGTAAACAGTAAAAAGTAGGATGCAAAAATAAACAAAAACTACAATGGTGCTCAGCAGCCACTATGGAGTGTCACCTGCTTCGGCCAACGCTGGAATCTCTGTCGTGTAACCCGACACCATGTGCCCCCTGACACTGCGTGTCTCAAGTACCGATGTCCCGAAGGCACTCCCAAGAATAGTAACCCGGAACCTTGTGCCTCCTGACACTTCGTTCCCCAAGTACCGACATCCCGAAGGCACGCCCAAGAAGTAACCCGGAGGAACAGTGATGTCTGTCCTCAAATAACTAACCGGAGGGATAGCGATATATGCCCTCAAATAAGTAACCGGAGGGACAGTGATGTTTGCCCTCAAATCACGAAGAGCCTCATCCCCCAACCCAATAGCCTCAATGTTATCCCTTGAAGGCTCCTCACCTTCCATGTGGATTCCTACGACATGCACCCCCAACCAAAGTACCTAAACCGCAACTACGGGGGCCTCTACCCACATGAGTGGTCAAAACCACCTAATCACGGAGTCTCTCTATGTGCACACTACTCAAAGTTCTAGGTGAGTGGTAATCACCAAAATAGTACCCAAGCCACCACACCTCTGATACCTCGTGTCCCTGCGACCATGCCGCTCAAGTCCGATGGCATCGCCATCCAAGTAACTCGGGTCATGCCCAACCTGACAGTCGTACTGCCTCAAGACGATGTCCATGACGCCCAATCCCGTGGTCAGAACCACCCAAAGTATCCTGGGCCAAGCCCAACCTGTGATCCTCATCACTCAAGAATATCCGTTCCATGCCCAATACAACCAAGAGGTTCCAACATATGAAATTCAGCAATTACATATATAACACATTTAAACAAAATGCATAAATAGGAAAAACAACTAAACAGTTGAATTAGACTAGCCCAACGGTTATCAAACAACGGTACTGAGGTCTTGAATGCCTCAAAGAATTCATATCAAGGTTCAATAAGCTAAACTTAACAGTTTAAACCAAAATAATTCAAGTATAACCATTTTGGCAACCCCGGCCAAAATGTACCATATGAGCAATGATGTCTCACCTGAACATGCTTAATCAAAATAGGATAAGGGGCATACCCAAAGGTATCCCATAGGTCTATAAGAAACTTAATATGCAATAGCAGATAAATTTGGGTCTCCCTCAAAATACCCCAATACGCGCTTTAAGTCGCGCCACCCAAAGGTCCGCAAAAACACAAAAGAATGTATGCACCACCTACCTCGTACTAGTACGATGTTACTCCTCCGATGACAGCCTCCAATTAAGTATAAAACATGGTAGATCTATAAAAGAATCAAAACTGCTCAAACCCCAATAACTCCTTCTAGAACAGAAATCAAGAAAAACGGCTCAAGAGGAATAAAGGCCTTACCGAGGGGGTTCTAACGGATCAAACGATGCTCTAAATAGAGTTTGGAAGAAGATACGGGATGGATTTGATGGTTTGGACGGCTATCCCTACGTGAGCCACGAGTGGGAGGAAGAAAAGAGGGAATAATGAGAAATCCATAGTGGGTTGGGACTTAAAAACCCTAAATTTAGGTGGTCGCATGGTTATCCTACATGGTTTGGCAAACTGTGCGCCAACTGTGCGGTTTCCACTGCCTCACCCAGGAACTTCGCACGACCATCCTGCACGGTTTGAAAAACCGTGCGCCGCCCGTGCAGATCCCACTGTCTCACCCAGAGACTTCGCACGGCTTGTCCGCACAGTTTGTTCAGACCGTGCACTAACCATGCACACCTGCATTACCTCCCCAACTTTTAAAAGTTTTTCCCTAGAAACAAGTCAAAAATTTCAAACAGGGTCGGGATTTGACCCGTTCTAAAAAATTTGGTTCTTACAAACTCCCCACCATAACATAGCTCATCCCTGAGCTATAAAACGAAACCTGGAGATGGCACCGAACATACCACCCCAATTAGAGTAACCCAGACTTCCCTGGTCTCAATGGTCCTGGAAAAATTTCTCAAGGGACTCCCCACCTTAGGAATCACCTAAATCGGTCTCAACCTGACAAAACTCAGAAAAAACAAAGGTTTACTAACCTGTTTTCGTACTCAAGGTCCTCTTGTGATGCATCGTCACCCCTACGCCTCATTGGCACCCCCGTGTCATTTCTGACACCCAAACGCATCCTGCACCGCATCAGTGTCTGCCTCCACGAGGTCCTGCATCCCATGGATGATCAAAACAAACTTGGTGCCTAGCACCTGAAGTAATCTACATCCCTGGTGCCCTGATGCCCATGACACCTCAAGTAACCCACATCCTTGATTCCCTGATGCCCATGGCACCTCAAGTAACCCGCATCCTCGATGCCCCGATGCCTATGGCACCTGATACCTATATATATATATATATATATATATATATATATATATATATATCACGCACCTGATATGGTGCCAATCCCACTAACTAGAATCTAGTTAGTCCACATAGATCTTGTGCATCATATGCACTCAAAACGGACATGCCTCTACAAGTCATGCCAAAAAGGAAACATGGAAATCACGGCCACACCTATGGTGTACCTCTAACCGTGGTTGGCTCACCAGCCTGCTCAGCCACTAGCAACTCCATGGCGTGCACCTAGCCTGAAGTACGACTACCTGATGTCTGACCTCCATGCGGTGCTGCTCCAGCCACCGACCACTAACCCCTCAGCTCGATCCCAATGTCTCTGTCACATTTGCCACATGCAGCTAAACCTCGGCTACCCTCTCCTAGTACCGAACCTGAACCAACTCCAGATGCCATCGTCTGTTATATTCCCCGCATGACGGCTATCTAGAAAGGCTGCCTGCAAAACCTCTCTAGATGCCCGACCTGTCCACATGCCCGACACTCCTTTAAAGGCCTATTTCACTGAGTCCGAACATGCCCTGACTGTCCACACTGGAAGAAAACCACTGAATAACTACTACAAGGTGGTCTAGTTGAGTCCTTGACCTGACATCCCTATTGGAACTCATCTCGTCCTTACATCCTGCTATTCGAACCGTCACCTGAAGTTGTCGCCTGGCCAACCTGAGGCTTATCCCTTTGGTTTCCCTCCGCTATGAGTGCCTGATTCACCGCCTCCGAAAAGGAACCCAGCCTGAAAATATTCACCTGGACCCGAATGGCGTGTCGTAAGCCATCCTTTAAGCGCCTCACCCTAACTGCATCATCGCTTACCATACCTGGTGAAAAGCGAGACAACTCGGTTAAAGTATATGCATAGTTTATGATAGACATGTCTCCCTGCTAAAGGCTCAAGAACTCCTGAGCTCTCTCTGCCCTCAGTGTCTCTAGGTAAAAGTGCTTGAAGAACCTGTCCTCAAAGTCCTTCCATGCCAATCCCTCGTGCCTGCGAGCCTGAACCTGCACATCCCACCAGCGCTTTGCTATTCCTCGAAGCATGTACGTCGCCAGCTTGACCCTCCGCCCTGGAGGGGTCTCGAGCTGCTCGAAGATCATTTGCATGCTCTCTATCCAGTTCTCTACCACCTGTGGACCACCCTCACCCTGAAAAAGCGGCGGGTGCTGCGACCGGAACTCACATGTCAGATATTCCATAGATGGCTCTTTACCCTGCATGCCTCTGTCGATCCCCTGCAAGACATACACAAGGCTAGCTCGGAGCTGCTCATCGAGCCATGTTCCAAACGTTGTCAAACCCAGCTGATATCCTACCTGCACTGGATCCTGAACTTGATCATTTCCCTGAGCTTGTACCTATGGCTTCTGCTCTACCTGCACCAGATCCTGAACCTAATCCAGCACCCACGGAACTGTACCATCTCCCGTCTGACGCTCCATCTGAGTCGCCCAAAAAGGAACCCACTGAATACCATAAATGGTCAGACAACCCATATATATATATAACAATATATATTCAACGCAAATAAGAAAGGAGTAAAAGGCAACACACAACTACCACCCTTACTCTCCCCCACTGCAACCATGCCCCACTGCATCTCGACCCCATGGCCTCCTTACCCGCGCCCTATCAGGGCCAAGTGTAAAAAAAATACTATGGGCCATGCCCGTCCTGACAACTAATGTTGCCTCAAACCAACGACCGAGTCACCCAATCCTGGTGATCAAGATCACCTCAACCCACAGTACCTGCCTTATCACATAAGAGCCAGACCCAAATATCCTATCACATGAAATTCTAAAAATATACAAAGCATGGCATAACACATTTCAACAACAAGAAATTTTATCAGGAATTTCACCTATTCACATTTCAAAGAAGATAAAGCATGTCAATTGATTTTATTCACATGGCATTATCACTTCACAAAGCATACATGCAGTTATGAAATTGAAATACCCTAAAAATGTGCCTATCAAAATCCAAGCAAACAAGCCTTGCCATACCGGGCCAAGGTCCAATTCTTCTTTACCACACTGAGTCAAGGGTTACACATCAAAATCAATAACATCACACACCAAGTGAGCCACCGAGGTGAAAATCATATAAACTGTAATATGATCAAAGGCGAACAACAATTCCCACCCATGGAAACTTGGTTCATCCCTCGTACCAGGGCCTGCAGGCACCCAAGAACAAGCTAGAAACCTAGTTCCAGTAACAACCTATCTCCAGTATACCATATCCCAAATAGTAAAACCAACAGAAATAAAAGAGAAGTCTCAAACTCATTAGTAGCTAGTAAAATGATGCTACTAAATCCCTGTCAAGAACTCCTCTGATACCACTTTGTAACAACCCGGACCCGAACAGCCACTCGAACAGTGCTTAACGGTTCGGGTGTTACTACCTTAGGTGCACCTCCCTAAATGCCAAAGGCTGCCGACTAGAAGTGAGGGCCTTTTAGGTATAGTGGGGAGGCTATACCCTCTCGGAGGATAATACTGGTACTGGTCCGAGTATAATAATAGATATTCAGTGGAATAAACGACTCAGCAAACTCGAACCAGACCTGCAGAGCGGAAGCACGTTCAATATCGATAAATAGCAGAAGCAATAAATATAAACAACAACAGCGGAAAGTAAACACAACAGCATGCTGATCACTTGTAACTACCACTGAACAAAAAACATGCATCCAAAACAGGTCATATATGTATTTATATATAAAAAGGTGCCAATGGATAACCAATTGTAACTACATAACAAATAAGCATGCTAATACAGGAAAGGAAACAAAACAAGATAAACTCTAGCTAGAAAAGACCTCAAGGTCCATACCATCTCCATGCAACAGCTAATGCAGCCCAGCTCCTGAAGCTGGCCTCTTTCCAACATGTAAATCTATAAAGTCTGCACACTTCCCAAAGGGTCCGTGCAGGGTGTGAGATAAATCTCAGTAGGATACCACCCAATGGTGCGTACCTAATATAAGTTTTTAAGCAAGCATTAATTTATAAGGAAAATAGTAAACAATATGATGCACAAATAAACAAAAACTCCACTAGTTCTCAGAATCCACCATGGAGTGTCACCTACTTTGGCCAACGTTGGAATCTCTGTTGTGTAACCCGGCACCATGTTCCCCCTGACACCGCGTGTCTCAAGTACCATCATCCCGAAGGCATGCCCAAGAATAGTAACTCGACACCTTGTGCCTCCTGACACTTCATGCCTCAAGTACCAACATCCCGAAGGCATGCCCAAGAAGTAACCCAGAGGAACAGTGATGTATGTCCTCAAATAAATAACAGGAGGGACAACGATATCTGCCCTCAAATAAG
Source organism: Viscum album (assembly GCA_963277665.1). Lineage (NCBI taxonomy): Eukaryota > Viridiplantae > Streptophyta > Magnoliopsida > Santalales > Viscaceae > Viscum > Viscum album. The sequence continues at coordinate 1,445,894,242 of OY728150.1, read as the reverse complement.
TAACCAGAGGGACAACGATGTCTGCCCTCAAATCACAGTGAGCCTCAACCCCCAACCTGATAGCCTCAATGCTATCCCCTACAGGCTCCTCACCTTCCACGTGGCTTCCTACGGCAAGCACCCCCAACCAAAGTACCTAAACCGCAACTACGGGGGCCTCTACCCACATGAGTGGTCAAAACCACCTCATCACAGAGTCTCTCTGTGTGCACACTACTCAAAGTTCCAGGTGAGCGGTAATCACCAAAATAGTACCCAAGCCACCACACCTCTGACACCTCGTGTCCCTACGACCATGCCGCTCAAGTCTGATGGCCTTTCCATCCAAGTAACTCTGGCCATGCCCAACCTGACAGTCGTACTACCTCAAGATGACGTCCATGACGCCCAATCTCGTGGTTAGAACCACCCAAATTATCTCGGGTCAAGCCCAACTTGTGATCCTCATCACTAAATAATATCTGGGTCATGCCCAATACAACCAATAGGTTCCAGCATATGTAATTCAGCAATTACATATATAACACATTTAAAAAAACACATAAACGGGAAAAACAACTAAACAGTTGAATTGCACTAGCCCAATGGTTGTCAAACAACAGTACTGAGGTATTGAATGCCTCAAATGATTCATATCAAGGTTCAATAAACTAAACTTAACAGTTTAAACCAAAAAAAATCAAGTATAACCATTTTTGCAACCCCGGCCAAAATGTCCCATATGAGCAATGGTCCCTCACCCGACCATGCTTAATCAAAATAGGACAAGGGGCATACCCAAAGGTATCCCATAGGTCTATAAGAAACATAATATGCAATAGTAGATAAATTAGGGTCTCCCTCAAAATACCCCAATACACGCTTTAAGTCGCGCCACCCAAAGTTCTGTAAAAACACAAAAGAAGGTATGCACCACCTACCTCGTACCAGTACGATGTTACTCCTCCGATGACAGCCTCTAATTAGGTCTAAAACACGATAGATCTACAAAAGAATCAAAACATCTCAAACCCTAATAACTCGTTCTAGAATAGAAATCAATAAAAACGGCTCAAGAGGAATCATGGCCTTACTGAGGGGGTTCCAACGGATCAAACGATGCTCAAAACGGAGTTCGGATGAAGATCCGGGAGGGATTTGAAGGTCCGACCAGCTCTCCCCACGTGAGCCACGAGTGGGAGGAAGAAAAGAGGGAAGAATGAGAAATCCCGAGTGGCATGGGACTTAAAAACCCTATCTTTAATTGGTCACAGGGTTACCCCACACAGTTTAGTAAACTGTGCGCCAACCGTGCGGTTACCACTGCCTCACCCAGGAACTTCGCACGACCATCCCGCACAGTTTGAAAAACCGTGCGCCACCCATGCAGAGCCCACTATCTCACCCAGAGACTTCACACAGGTTGTCTGCACGGTTTGTTCAGACCATGCGCCAACCGTGTGCACCTGCATTACCTCCCCAACTTTTAAAAGTTTTTCCCCAGAAACAAGTCAAAATTTTCAAACAGGGTTGGAATTTGACCCGTTCTAAAAACTCGGGTTCTTACAAAGATAAATCTAAGAAAGTTTTGAAAGCTAATGACACCTGGAGTGCCAGTGGTGGAGACTCTTCTGATGAATCCTCAGAGTATGAATCTTCTGGTCAGAAGAATCTTGATTTACTAGCCAGATTACCCATTGAAAATCATTATCTAATGGATAAAAAAATAAAGATAGTACCAATAGCAATACATGGTATATGGTTAGGGGATGTTCCCGGCATATGACTAGTAACAAAAACTTCTTTGAAAATATTATCAAGATGAAAGGAGGAAAAGTAACTTTCAGAGATAATGCTAAGGGAGAAATTATTGGTATAGGAATGACAAGTGTTTAGTACACAATTCCAAGGAAAAGTTTATTCTTTCTGCCAATAGGCAAGATAATGTATACACACTAAACTTAGAAGACCTTAGGAGCCACGATCTACCTTTTCTTAGTTAAATGGAAGATAATTCTTGGTTATGAGGCTCATAAAAGGTCGTGCAAGAAGATTACAAGCTGGTCAAGGAAGACAGTCAAAGACTTGAGAGCTTTTGATGAATTTCAAGATAATGTCAAAGATGCCTTTGACACTGAAGATAGAAAGCTTAATGATCTTTATAAGAGCTTTGAGGAAAATTTTACTCTTGAATAGAGTACTCGAAAACAAGAAGTTAAGGATCTGAATGGGAACCTTAATTTTTTGTCCATGAATTGGAAGAGGGAAAGGGATCTCAGAATATAATTTGAAGAGAAACCCGTTAATCAAAAAGAAGTGTTGAAAGCTCAAGAAGAATTTCTTAAGGCTCGGGAAGAAAAGATTTAAGCCTTAAATAAGAAAGGCGAAGATCAGGATCAGCTGTTTAAGCATATGGAAGAAGATCACAAGAAGCTCAAGAAGCTAAAAACCATTGTTAAGAAGCTGATACTGAAAAAAAAAGGATAATTTTTTCCAATTCTGATATTTTTTTGAGTTTTTCCTTGTAAAAATTCTTTCAATCTTAATGAAATTCTAGTTTTCTTCCATATATTTTCTTATTTTGTACTAATTTTTCAGGTACCATCCATTTTTTCCATTCCCTCCATTTCTTTTTGAAAATCAGAAAGGGGGAGAAAGGAATGATAAAAAAGAATACTAAGAAAGAAGAGATTTCCTTAAGTAAGGGGGAGTTCATCTAAGGGGAAGTTCTTATCAAAGAAGATTTTCGTATGCAAGATAATGTAAATCTCATTCCAGAAATCAAGAATATGATCCCTAGGGATTTCAAAACCTAAGGGGGAGTTAGAAATATTTCCTTTAATCCATAAGTAAAAGGGAGATAAGTTTTTTTTTCAAGTCCATAAAAAATTCTAAGCCCTTATATTCTTTTTAGTAAGGATGTTTGTGTTTTCCAAAAAGGAGGATATTGTTGAGTCAATAAGGTTTCTTTATAACTTTTCCATTAATTTATGTTTTGAAAATCACAAACAACCTATCTTAAGAAAAATTTTATTTTCCCTAATATTTATATTATTGAGGAAAATTTTCCTTCCCAAGGAAATTTTCTCCTTACCTTAGTTTTCATTGTTCATGTTATAGTTTCTCTATTTCTAACTCCTTTTATTTCTAAAGTGTAAAAATTGGTTACATATATAAAACCTTAGAATATTATAAATCTTTAGATATAGATTATTCTATTTTCAGATTCCGAATTCTCTGAAATTTAGATTCTGAATTCTTTGAAATTCATATTTCAAATTCTCTGAAATTCAGATTTCGAATTCTCTGAAATTCAGATTCTGAATTCCTTAGAATTTAGGTTCCAAATTACTCAAAATTTAGGTTCTAAATTCCTTAGAATTCAGACTCTAAATTCCTTATAATTCAAATTCTGAATACCTTAGAATTCAGACTCCGATTTCCTTAGAATTCATACTCCAAATTCCTTAGAATTCAGACTTCGAATTCATTGGAATTCGGACTCCAAAATCTATAGAATTCAGGTTACGAATTCCTTGAAAGACAGAATCTGGATATTTATGATTTATAATCTCCAAGTGTTTATGTACTTAGACTCTGAACTTTAGTTTTCCCTAGACTCCGAAAAATTGGATTTGGTTAAGCAACCATATTTTACTTACCCTTGTTATAGTTATGAAATGATGTCGTGCAATATGTTTCTAATTAATTGTTGTTTGAGTGACACGTGTATAGGTCCCTCCGAGATTCAAGGAAAAATATGACCATTGGAGGAGAGAGCCGACCGTTGGAGAAATGCCTATAGGTATGAGCTCATTTGAACAAGCTCATCACTGATCCATCAATCTAAAGATTACATGCTGCTGAAGTGATTTCTAGAGAGAGAGGCTCTCATGTCTTGTGTGTACTGAACATCTTGTTCAGCTTGCTTCCTGCGACTCTGATTTTTGCTGTGTATAATCGAGGACTTCCGGGGATAGGAAGATAGGGGTGCCGACTACCTTAAAGTTCGAGGGCTTGCGGGGATAGTAAGACAAATTCCGATATTCCTATCGAGGGCTTACCCTGGTGTGGGTAAGACAGACTTTCTTGAAAGTATAAATCAAGAGTCATTTATCCAAGTTTGTTGGATACCCTTCTCTTTGGGTTAAAAGATTTCATACTTGTTACTTGTTTTGTTTCAAGATTATATTTTACTTTTTTTATAAGGGAAGAAATTATAACCTTTTTATACTTTCTTGTACTTTTGTATACTCTGATAAGTAAGATTCTATACGCTTTAAGATAGAATCTTTTCTTTATAAACTTTTATTAAGTTTCATTTCTAGAACCATATTTCCGAAACGTAGCAAGTTTGTATAACTAAGAGGTTTTGTGAATTTACATTGTTTAACCTTGTTAAACATAGTTTTCCTTGAGGTTAAAAATGAAAGTTTTTAAACTTACAATTCACCCCCCTCTTGTAATTGAGCATCTACATTCATATTTTGATCCTACAATATATATATTTGTATATTAATATATATATATATATAGTTGGTTGTATTTATATATTTATATATTTATTTTTATATTAATATATATTTATATCTGTTTATTTCTAAATATTGTGTTGCATTTTTTTATCTGTATATTTATTTGCATATTAATATATATTTATAAGATTAGTTTTAAATACATTAATAAAATATGTTTTTTGTGCGTGTGTAAATAAATAAATTAACAAATACATATATACAACACACACACACACATATTATATATGTGTGTATTTGTAAGTGTAATTATACATATTTATTTATATTTATATATATTTACGTATATAATATATTAATATGTATATACATATGTTAGAATATATAGATTATATATATCATTTTGTTAATACAGGCACACACAAATATATATATATATATATACACACACACACACATTATATAGGTATATAAATATTCGTACATTTGTATTTTAAATAAAATGGATATTATTTTTATTTAGAAAAGGTTTATATATTGAGAAATATATTTTATATGTAAATATGTTTAATTATTTATTTATAAAATTAAATTTTTATGGGTGAATATATAACAAATATGTATATATTGTTAAATATTTGATTATAAAAAATAGTATATTGTGAAAAATGATAAATTTTCAAACCCATAATATCAATATGAATGTAAACCCTATGAATAAATTTAGTCCCCATTGATAATGGGAAAAAATAACCCCTTAAATGAGATTAAAATTCCATCGAATGTTAAAAATTAAAGTACCTTGACTAAAAACTCAGTTTTGGAGGCCTTCTAGGCCTTTTTTCCCTAAAAAAATATGACAAAGTATTTCTCTCTGTCACTAGTGCGTAGAGCTCGTCACAGACTTTAATTTGATGTGTGATAGAGCCCAAAGGGACATTCAGATCAAAAGTTAAGGTCGTTTGAAGTTTGAGTTATGTTTTCAATTTATTTTCGATCTTTAATTGATTTTTTGATTTTTTATATTCAAATTGTTATTAAATGACTATTACTTGATAATAATTAGCAAATTATTAATTAAAAAAAAATATTTTTAATTATTTTATAAGTCATTTTCACTAATTATTTTATATATTAAGTGTAAATGTCTATTTAGCCTTATCTAAAACATATTTAAAATATATATATTATATTTATATCAATACAAATATATTTATATATTAATATTTATATATAAATATGTGTGTGTTTGTATTAATAAACACATATATATTTATATATGTATTCTAATAATATGTAACAAAATATTAATATATAATATATGTAAATATATATATATAAACACTCTCACACACAAACATATTTTATAAATGTATTTAGAAATAATAATACAAATATATGGATAAAAAAGATGTATCTAGATATATATAAAGAGATATATCATAAAATATAGAAGAAATCGGTATGGAGTAGTAATAAGTGAATATAAGTGCATGGGGGGAGGTCCCATGTTCGAATTTAGGCAGAGGCGCGTGTGGTTGGTTGAGCAGGGGGTGGGGTGAGCATTGTTAGAGGCTTACAGAGCATTGACAAAGCCATATTGGGCTTCGTGAGGGAGCGAGGGGTGGGGAGTGTTGATAAAGGTGGGGGGTGGGATGGGAGTGTTGAAATTTTATTTATTTATTCTTGATAAACTCTGTTTTTATCAGTGTATTTTTTAACTTTGATAAAAGATGTGTTTGTTAGTGCTAAAAAACGATGATAAAACCAACACCGATTAAAGAGATTATCTTTTAAAGAGCGCTTTTTTAGCATTGATAAAAACCTTTTTGTGTACCGGATATGTAGTAGTATATTATTGTTTAGAATTGAAGATCAATTTTAAATTGATTGTATATTTGTTTTATGATTATTGAAAATTGGTAATATATAATTGCAATATTTTGTACTTCATGATTACTAAAAATGTAGTTCGTTTAATAGACTTATTTATATCAATACCGGAAAGAGGTTACATTACAAAGAAAAAAATGAGTATGGGACCCAACATAATTTGTATAATAATTCTAGTAGTTTATACACGGGTAGACATGGGTACATCAAGTTTCGAGATTGATTAGTCTCTTACAAATTTACCCATGGAAGAAATGGAGAACAGAAGCAAATATTATAATCATAATCACCAAAACCAAGACGCTGAACAGTTGCAGCATTTGTCTCCAACCTTATCTTATTATTAAACAATAATTTCATATATACGGCAGAGAAGACGAGGGAGAAGAAGATGAAGACGAGCTGAACAGTTCCAGCATTTGTCTGCAACCTTATCTTATTATTAAGCAATAATTTAAGATATATATATATGGGGGAAGAAGACGAAGAAGACGATCAGCGACGGCAGACGCACTTGTAGTGGTAAGGGCTGTTCATGGGGTCGTTGCCCTCCACGGGCACCTGCTCCGCCCTGCACTTGAACCGGCACCCCCGGCACTCGTTGAAAGTGCACGTCGGCGCCGTCGATCCGATCAGCCCCCTCCGGCGATCGCTCTCAGAAGAACTCTGATGACTGCGCAGAATCGCCGACCCTGCAAAAATAAGAACTACAGATACGGAAAACAGATTCAAGTAGAAGAAGAAGAGATTTAACGAACCTGGTGTGAGGGGGTGAGAAAGAAATACGGCCAAGAAGAGCAGCAGCAGCAGGGGCGACAGGCGGGTGGGGTTGGGGGCGGCCATACCGTACCCTGGAGACCTGAATTGAAGGAGCGGAGGCAGAGGTGGAAGGCGGGTTTCAGAAAGTCATAAAGGCCATATATACAAGGGGAAAGGGGATGGGCTGGGGAAGAGAGGAGGAGGTGGTCAAATAAGGGCCATAAGAGATGGACTGACAGGACCCAGAAACAGACAGGGAATGGGGGAGGAGAGGGGAGGGGGAGGTCCCCGCCGGTGGGGCGGCACCCCCACCGCCCCCCTCTGGCGCACCTGCAGGCTGACCAGCCCCCCCGGGGACCAGCCCGTGACGTACGGATGCCCGCCGGTGATGGGGAAACGCCGCCGGTCGTGGTTCAGAGGTGCAGCAGTACCGGTGACTTGCCCACACCTGCACAGTTTCGAGGTACGCCTCTGCAGTCACAAAAAAGTTCGAGCCCCGTCCGTGACCATCGTCATGCGATGATGGCGACCACTGTTTATGATGCCCTGTAAAGGTTTTATTACGCATATTCGTATGTTTTGGACCATATTGTTGCTTGGATGTCGGATTTTTCTTGGGCAAACATTGATACTAGGGTTTTGGTTCGTTGATATTCTTTCTTTTCTTATTTGGACCGGGGCTTCATCTCTTATCATAGATGAAACTAGTATTCGCCCGTGCCTATATTCAACTAATGGTTTTTATTTCATAAGATAGTTCTATTTGTAAAAGTTACTAAGAAATAGTAATGTTGAATATTTTTTAATAACAATGTATTGATGCATAAAAATGGAATAGGATTAGATAAAATATTGACACACCATTATAATAATTGGAAAAAGACTAATGCTAACAGTAATGAAACATGGTGGAATGGGAGAGGTGAAGATAAGAGACAGATGAAACAAAAGGTGGAGATGGAGGCGGAGATGGAGGCAAGAGACAATATTGTGATAAACAATGGAACGAAAGCTAGAGATTTTTTTAGGGTGTCTGAACTCATGAAGGTAGTTCCATATGAGATTTAATGTTTACATCTGAAAAATAATGTCAAAAAATTTAAAATAGAAACATGAGTTGCATCAATGAGGAGTGCCACTTCCTTCAAAATCTACAGAAGCCTGAGTCTGCTCCATAGAATCAAACACCAAACAGCAGTGACTTTTCTTTATCATCTGAATGTATACCTTCTTTAGTCAATGTCAAGATAGTTGGGTTGTGGGTTTTAAATATCTCATGCACAGAGACCAATCAAGGGTAAGCAGAGCCTTCAACCACTTCAGAAGACCTGACAACATAAAATTCAATTAGAAAGATAGGTGAATAATGATTGAATATTGATATAGCATGAGAATCGATATCACCATTTTATTTAGCATTAGAATCAATATCACAATTCTATATAATTTCAATGATGTATAAAAAATAAGTGCATATAGAATATGCAAACATATAGGTTCATGAAGAATCCAAAAACCAAAATTTGCCTTCCTATATTGGTGCTACTAACATTGCCATAATCATTACTTCGGTCTAATGGGTGATCTGCAGTGATGAGACCAAGCATGTGAATAACCCAATGACAAGGCTAGTCGATCATGGTTATGCAATGAGAGGAAACAATGCTTTGGCATTCAACAACAAAGCATGAATGAATTGAAGAGGAATATAATAATGTTTACAAATGATTACATAAATACCATACCTGATTTCCATTGTCAGTGAAGCCGGCTGACTCGAAGAGACAAACACAAATATCAATAAAATGAATATCATGAAATAAGGGCTTATAATGTTAATGTTTTTCCTGATTATCATATACATGACACCACATTAGACTCCATCTATAAGACATGTGAAACTGAATCCATTCTAATTAAAAATTGTAGAAAATGAAATTGATATACATTCAACTAATATTATCATGTTATTTCTAAATAGGTGCTGAAATTTATGATGGAATTTCTATAAAATCATTATCTGATATAATAGTTGTAGTTGTTATATATGTAATGGAATATAAATTCTGTAAAAAAAAATGGTAACAGATTGTGATGTTTTAAAAAAGGGAACCTCCATTTTGAACACTCTTATTGAACATCTAAGAGAACATATATGTAATTACAAAATAAATTAAGATAATAGTAAAGGAATGTGATGTTTTTGAGTCTACAATGGATACAGAAATATCAATAAAAAGAATTGTTTTAGTTTATCATTAAAACAAAATATAGTAAGAAAACAACCTTGGTAATGGACAGGGGTCCGATGTTTCTTCATTTATGTAAGTATAGAGCAGTCTTGTCCCATATTTGAAGTGGGATCAGTACTGGACTATTCTAGTAGAACATATTTTATTCAATATCATATTTCTCTTATCATGAATAATTTTTATATGAATCAACAAAAAATGAAAATGAATCAATTTGCACAATTCTAACAGACTACACAATTCATTATGAATGATCATATCCAGAGGAGTACAGTTTCCCAATTCATGAGACTTTCATGACATAGACACTATTTTAGTACCTAATGAAAATTCCACAATAAGAAACTAAAATAGAACATTTGATTGTCTAGTTAAGTGGGAACACTCACAATGTATATAAACACACCACTTCTAAGCTAGAACATCCATGCAGGATCCAAATCATACCAAAAAATTCCCAAGATGTTCCCTCAAGCTGCATAAGATACATGAAAAAGTATAGAGTAGGATATATGAACTAATAACATATTGAATGTTATCATGAAATAAATTCTTTAAATACCTCATAGAATACCAATTGATATACTTACACTCAAGGAACTTTAAGCCATCTTTCCAAATCCTAACATAGTTTTTTCCTTCTACCCATGTTAGGCTAGTAAAATGACTGACCCACAGTTTTGTACCTATAAGTAATCATAGAAGAAAAATTTATAAGCATCTAATCAATCATTTTATGCATAAAAATTTCAATTTGGAGGCACAATACCTAGAGGTGGTAAGTTCATTCAAAAGCTACAACTTAATCATCACCTGAAATTCCTCATGGGTTGCCACTGAAGGGAAAATGGAAGCAGTAATTCCCTAGTGTTGGGATCGCAGGACATCTGATGAGATTAGAATGTTCAATCTCCAAGGGATACACATAGTAGAACTCTCAATCCACATGATCAAGCATTGTGTTGATACATGTTTTGTACCTATAACCAGTTTGATCCAGCAATAACTGAAAAAATATACGATAAAAAATCTTTATAACCTCTTCCTGCATCTGCTTTCCTGTGTTTTTTGAAAATGAAAAGTGAAAAAATTTCCAAAACCAAACACAACCCAATATATGAGAAAAAAATATTTATAACATCCTAAAATAGAATGATGCATCGTCCAAGAAGTCAAGGCAGATCATCAATTCTTACCTGGATTAATAATGTGAGAAAGGCCAAAATCTATGATCTTCATATCAGCTTCTTCATTTTTTGATGTGAAAATGAAGTTCTATTAAACATAAATGAAAACAGTTACAATAAGAAAAATATAAAAAAATAAAAAATAAGATTTTTGGTTTCAAGAATAAAAACCTCTAGCATTAGTTCACGGTGCACAAGACTTAAAATCTTCAAAACAATGGCCTTTTCATCTTTCTCTTTATATTTTCCACATCTGCAACATCAATGAGATGGATTTTGGAAGAAAAAATATTGTTTCTGATTTCTGATTTATGTTTTGTACCTATAACCGGTTTGATACTGCAATAAAAACTAAATAAAAAAATATTTGAAGAGTGAAAATTTAGGTATTGGAACATAGGAACCTGTAGTTGATCTTCAATGGTTGAAGGTACATATATCATTATTGGAATGTCATCCTCACTTTCATCCAAAAAAATTGAATGTATTAGTTCTTATAATGTAGTGAAGTGAAAAAAAATGTCATTAACAAACGGCTTATTTGTTAGTAGTAGTCCCCCCGCCCCAAATTTTCCAGCACCTCCTCCTACCCCCTACCCAGCTCTACCCCTCCCCTTCCCCCATCTCTGCTTGTCTCCCACCCAATCCCAGCAGCTCCCCCTCCCCTCCCCTCCCCTCTCCTCCAACCTGCCCAACCCCCTCCCCCCTGTCCTCATCCTCCCCTCCCCTCCCCCCCTCCCCTCCCCTCCCCTCGAACTTGCCCAGCCCCTTCCCCCTGCCATCATCCTCCCGAACCTACCCAGCCCCTTCCCCCTGCCCTCATCCTCCCCTCCCCTCCCCTCCCCCTACCCAAACTCTTCCCCAAGCAGTCCCCTCCCCCCTGCCCTCATCTGCACGTCCCCTCCCCCCTGCCCTCATCTGCACGTCCCCCCCTTCCCAACCTCTTCCCCAAGCAGTCCCCTTACAATTTTATTTGTTTATGTTCACTCACATGAATATCCCTTTGAGAAAACTCAAACTAATCCCATTTAGATCTTCGATTATCATAATGTAGAAGAAAAGGATTTAGGTTTTGAAATATGTAGTTAATCTCGTACCTGATGTGTGAATAGGAGATGCAGGAAGTGAGCCGAGAAGATATGATCACAGACCTAAAATTAAGCCCAATAGAAGTTTTTTATTTTCAAACATTACATGAAAAACCAGAAAACTAAATCTTAACCCAAAGTAATATGTAAAATGATATGAGAAACCTGTACATTTGTAGTAGTTTCTACTAAAAATGAAATATTTCAAACCACAATATTTACAAACCTGTACATTTGTAGTAGTTGCTACTAAAAATGAATTGATATTGTAAACAAATATAAACCGATAGATTCAAATTTAAAAATTTGAATAGAGATGAACAGAGAAGTATAATATGAATTTGTATATTAAATAAATATGAACAAATAGATCCATGAATAAACTTCAATAAAATTACAGAATCATTTAACAGATACCATTTCATTACTGCTCAAATAGGTCAATTCAAATCAGAATATTTACAAACCTGTACATTAGAAGAAGTTGCTATTAAAAATGAATAGATATTGTAAACATATATAAGCCGATAGATTCCAGTTTAAAAATTAGATTAGAGATGAACAGAGAAGTAGAATATGAATCTGTATATTAAATAAATATGAACAAATAGATCCATGAAGCAACTTCAATAATATTACAGAATGATTTAACAAAAAACATTTCATTACTTCTCAAATAGGTCAATTCAAACCAGAATATTTACAAACCTGTACATTAGAAGAAGTTTCTATTAAAAATGAATTGATATTGTAAACATTTATAAACCGATATATTCCATTTTACAAATTTTATTAGAGATGAATAGAGAAGCAGAATATAAATTTTTATATTAAATAAATATGAAGAAATAGATCTAGGAAGCAACTTCAATAAAATTACAGAATGATTTAACAAAAACCATTTCATTACTGCTCAAATTGGTCAATTAGAGACTACTTATATGGAATTAGGACAACATAACATAATGCGAATGACCACCATTTTGACATATATGAATCAAGAAACAGATGGATAAATTAACAGTAGTGAAGAATTAAACATTGAGTGATTTCTAATCCAGAATACTATGAAATTAATGAACATAACATTATGTATAGGTAGATCCCTGAAACAACTTCAATAAAATTATAGAATGATGTAACAACCACCGTTTCATAACTTCTCAAATACGTCAATTAAACACTAATATAATTGCATGGGGAAAATATACAATGATGCGAATGACCACCATTTCAGCATCTCTAAATCAACAAACTGCTGGATAAAACTACAGTAGAAAAAAATAAAACATTGAAGGAATTCTAATCCAAATAACTATAAAATTAAAGAACATTCCTCTATGTATAGGTAGATTCCTGAAAAAATAGTAATTAAATTATATAATAATGTAACAACAACAATTTCATTACTACTCAAATAGTTCAATTAAACACTACTAAACTGACATGAGGAGAACATTACATAATGAGAATGGCCACCATATCAGCATCTCTGAATCAACAAAATGCTAGATAAATTGACATTAGTGATGAATAAAACATTGAATAAATTATAATCAACAAAATAGTAAAATTAAAGAACATACCTTTATGTATAGTAGTGAGACCTCATCCATTAATTAACCTATAATGAATAAGAATGAAGTTCATTAAAGGGTACTGAAATAACATTAGAGAACAAACCTATGTGGTATTGATAATTTCATAAAAACTGTAATGATTTTGGAGATAGAATGAATACCTGAATGAATATTTGGAAAAGAAATGCAATAGAAAATTGACAGCAGTGAAGAATTAAACATTGGGTGATTTCTAATCCAGAATACTATGAAATTAATGAACATACCATTATGTATAGGTAGATCCCCGAAACAACTTCAATAAAATTATAGAATGATGTAACAACTACCGTTTCATAACTTCTCATATACGTTGATTAAACACTAATATAATTGCATGGGGAAAATATACAATGATGCGAATGACCACCATTTCAGAATCTCTAAATCAACAAACTGCTGGATAAGACTATAGTAGAAAAAATGAAACATTTAAGGAATTCTAATCCAAATGACTATAAAATTAAAGAACATTCCTCTATGTATAGGTAGATGCCTGAAAAAATAGTAATTAAATTATATAATAATGTAACAACAACAATTTAATTACTACTCAAATAGTTTGATTAAACACTACTAAACCGACATGAGGAGAACATTACATAATGTGAATGGACACCATATCAGCATCTCTGAATCAACAAAATGCTGGATAAATTGACATTAGTGATGAATAAAACATTGAATAAATTATAAACAACAAAATAGTAAAATTAAAGAACATACCTCTATGTATAGTAGTGAGACCTCATCCATTAATTGACCTATAATGAATAAGAATGAAGTTCATTATAGGGTACTGAAATAACATTAGAGAACAAACCTATGTGGTATCGATAATTTCATAAAATTTTTAATGATTTTGGGGATAGAATGAATACCTGAATGAATATTTGGAAAAGAAATGCAATGGAAAATTGTCAGTACCGCAAAGGGGGGGGGAAAGAGTGTGGAGTTGGCATCGATGAATCATTTCCTGTGGTCCGTGGTAAGAAATTGAGTGAACGCATGGGAGAATGATGGGAGAGGGTAACAAATATATTGTGTGCGTGGATGAATTGAGGCCCTATCATCTTTAATAGAACACCTGCAAACAAAGACTAACCAACACGATCTTTGATTCCCATATCAGTAGCTTCAGGCACCTTCATCGTCTTCCTGTTTGACGTGACTTAATCTGCATTGCGTCTCCTTATGCAACTCAGTTGGCTGCCAGCATGTGTGTAGAAACTCAGAAGAACCCCCCTTTGATCGAGCTCAGTAATATCGATCGAACCAGTCCTTCAGAATTTGGATGATGTTCATAGTGGGTTGTATTCATTGTGAAGACCAGGTTCCACTCGGCTCAGGCTCAGGTAGCGGTTTGATGAATTCATGACGGATGAGTCGTAGGCAGGGGAGACGTAGGAGGCAGACATGAAACAGGCAGAGGTAGAGTAGGAGAAGGTGGAGGTGGAGATACTGGATGTGCCAAGGGTAGTTTAGGAGGTAGATGGAGCCGACAACAGTAGCTGGAACCCTAGATCTAGAGATCGGAACTCGAGAGTGGGGATAGATGTAGGAAAGGAAGCTACTGATGATAAAGGTGGAGGTGGAGGCAGAGCGATTTGTAGAGGCCGCTGGAGGTCAAGGATGAACATGCGGAGGCAGAGTGATGTGTACAGGCCGCGGGAGGTCGAGGATGAACAGGCGGAGGCGGAGCGATCTGTTCGGACAAGGAGGGGACGTGACTGACTGCCATGTCCTAGGGGCTCACACCGGCCGCAACGCATGACCGGTCCCTAGCTGACGGGTCGAGCCCCCAGCGAGTCGGGCCAGACCCGTGCCGGTGGGCCAGACCCGTACCTAGCTGGCCAGACCTGCACTGGCAGACCGGACCCGCGCCCCTTCGGACCGAGCCAGACTAAATCGGATCGCCAGGCAACCCGGCAGGCTGGGCCCTCGGCCAACCGGGTCGGGTCCAGCGAGATCTATTAGGTCTGGCCCACTGGCCAGGCCGAACCAGACCGACCTCGAACAGCACCAGGTTGGGTTGAGTCCGTCTTAATGAACCGGGGTATGTAGGGCCTCCGAGATGGGTTGGTCGGGTCGGTTTGACCGGGTCGGACTGAGCCTCGTCGCAACCGACCCCCTGGTTACTAAAACACTCGTATCTTTCAAATCGCGTGTCCGATTGACGAGCCGTTTACGACGTTGGGACCCTCTTGATGAGGCAGATATCTTTAGAACACTTTATATCGAATTTCATGATAGTTGAGATGCAAAGAAGGGATTGAGGAGTGGTTCTACCAAGCGCACTATGTACAGAACCCTGCGACTGACTGAGACCTGAAGACTGCTGACTTCTGGCTTAGTGGGAAGCACCTCTCTATGACTTTGCAGGCCCACGGTGGGAAGCACCTCTCTATGAATTTGCAGTCCCACGGTACGTGATTAGGATGAGTACCTCAGTTGGCCATGACTAGTGGGAAGCACCTCTCTCTGACTTTGCAGGCCCACGGTACGAGATGTCAAGATGATATCCTTAAATATGTCATGTGGGCTAGATAACTTATGTGTGATGAGAAACAAATGAATTTTGAATAACAAGTGTTGGGAGGTTATAAGATATTGAAACTTCTCATAATGTTTAAACATGGTGATCTCCAAGAAAAACTGCTACAAATAGCGGAAAATTCAAATCTAGTTAAAACTGCAGATTAATGTGGTGTATTTATCATCACTAACTAAAAGTACTAATAAATAACCCTTTTATCAATACCAAAAAAAGTGATGATAAAAGTACCCTTTTATCATTATTTTTTAAATGGTGATAAAATATACCTTTATTGATTTTTTAACACTAATAAAGTTATCATTTTTCAATGTTATTTTAACACCGATAAAAACATTAACAAAAACGTCTCTTTGTCATCACTTTTTTTAGCACTATTAAAAAGTGACCTTTATCAGTGCTATTTTAGAACTAAAAAAGGAAATGTTTCATAAAAAATAGATATTATAAAAATTAATCTGTTATTATATTAATGTATTTATATTGATATAAATATAATATATTTTATTAGATATGACTTGTACAATGCTAAATATGCATTTACACTTAATATATAAGATATTTAGTGAAAAATGGCATATAAAATAACAAAAAATCACATTAATTGATAATTTACCAATTATTATTGAGTAATAATCATTTAATAACAATTGGATGACATAAAAATTCAATAAATTAATGAACGGTCTAAGAAAAGTTCAATACAGGATTTGAGCTTCAAATGACCACAATTTTTTATCCGAGTATCTCTTTGGGTTTTACCACATATCAAATCGAATCAAGTGAAGATATTTATGCCATGTTGACCAAGGAAGACCACGATCACTAATTTTCAAAGTCAAAAAAGGCCCAGACGACCTCCAAAACTGATTTTTTAGTTGGGATATCCTAATGTTTTAATATTCGTTGGGATTTCACCTTCATTTAAGTGAGCCTTCTTGTATTTTTTCAACGGAGGCTAAATGTAATGTCTCATAATTTCTGTGTAATTTTTTTTATTTATATAAAATTATTTCGAGACCGCAAAATTCGACGGTACGTGATTCTGATGCCCAAAGTGTGTGGAATGATCCGTCGAAAAAAGTTGAGCTTTAAATAGCAAGCATGGGCAGTTTTCTTGAAAAAGTGTAATAACTTCTAAACGATTTTCCGGATTAGAAATATGAAGGGAATCGTTGCATTCAAGATGGCGGTTTTACCCTAGGCACGGCTTAAGTTTAGTCGTCGCATGCCTCTAGTAAAAAAACCCGACAATGGCATAACCATAAATACAATAATTAAATAAAATTATTTTATTTTTCAAATGTTTATAACTCAAAAACGGTGACTCGAATTAAAAATATGAAACCAACGCTAAACTCATGAGGGTATTCTTTCTTTAGGGAGACCATAATATTGGCTGACACATGCCAACAGTGTAAGTTAGTTTTTGGTCATGGAAAAAATAATTAACAATTATTTTATTTTCAAATTATTATAACTCCTAAACGGTAACTCAGATTGAAAATCTAAGAGTATAGTTGAACTCGTGGGGGTGTGTTCTACATAGGCGGAGCCTAACCTCGTCTGATGTGGATGACGACGCTGCGGTGCAGCAACCAGGCGATGACGAGGCACATTAATGAAACTCATTAATGGCCCATATCATGCAGCGTACAATGTAATAAAGTAAGCGTAACAACAACAATGTTTCATAAATGAAATAACGTAATTACGTGATGTCACATCATAATAGGAACACTGAGACATGCTCTTATTTATAGTTTGACGTGCTAGGGAAATAACGATTAAAAATTTGGAGGATTCTCTAGAGAACCTCTGACAGACTTCTACCCCAGCAAAGAATGATGAACGCCGACAAAACTTCATCATCTTTGACGCCTTTCGAAGATCGGAGCTGGGAAGCGACGTTAACGACTTAATCCCTCAAGGACTAACGTTGCGACATCGGACATCATAAGAGGTAGGGGTTTTTGATTTAATGTTCTTCCCCATCCTTTTTTAAAAATAACGAACACATATCAACCCACGAACAGGTGGATCCGTGATTCAGGTGTTATGAAGGAGAGTGTTTTATTCATGGGGTTGTTTTATTCGGGGTCCAAATCTTGGCATGGAATGATTGAACAAAAACTCCCCGAACCTCCCCCGTCTTTAAACCTCTAACGCGGAGGTTGCGGGCCGACAAGAACAAAGCCCGAGTGCCTTCGCATGTGGGTTCTTGGTGGTCATACCCTCGAAATGATGGCAAGGCAGATTTGGAATCCTCACGGTGAAGAGGGTGCTCCCCGGAAGCCATAGACGTAGAAAACTTGAAGAATGGACCACCATAGTGCGTCCGGTGGCCCGCTAAACGCCCTTCCAGTGCATCGGCACTGGCGCCAGCAGCAACGGCGGCCGGCCTCACCGGCCACGTGGAGGAGGCAACCGGCACCGGTGGGCCATGTTGACCGAGAAGCCGTGGCGCGTCAGCCGTAGTGGTGCGCTAGAGGATGCAGCGCTAGATGGGGTGCCGCGTGGAGGGAGGACCCGCGTCC
This sequence comes from Viscum album, assembly GCA_963277665.1. NCBI lineage: Eukaryota > Viridiplantae > Streptophyta > Magnoliopsida > Santalales > Viscaceae > Viscum > Viscum album. The sequence goes on along the minus strand of OY728150.1, from coordinate 1,445,875,899 downwards.
GGGCCGTTCAGACGAGCTGGCAGTCGCGGTCCTTGACCACAACAGGCTGAGGATCCTCGTGCATCCGCAGGGCGGGCAGGAGGCTGCGACCTGTCGGCCGCGACAGGAGCTAGACGTGGCATCAGGCGGGCGCCACGCAGGAGGTGCGACCCACCTCTTATGGTTCATGTTTGGACAAGGAGGGGACGCGGCTGGTTGCCGCGTCCCAGGTGCTCACACCGGCCGCAGCGCACGACCGGTCCCCAGCTGGCAGGTCGAGCCCCCAGCAGGTCGGGCCGGACCTGCGCCAGTGGGCCTGACCCGCACCCAACTAGCCAAACCTGCACCGGAAGATCAGGCCCGTTCCCCTTCAAAACGAGACAGACTAGACCAGATCGCCAGGCAACCCGACAGGCTGGACCATCGACCAACCGGGTTAGGTCCAGCGAGGCCTATTGGGTCTGGCCCACTAGCCAGGCTGGACCAGACCGACCTCGACCAGAACCAGGTCGGGTTGAGTCTGTCTTAATGAACAAGGGGTATGTGGGACCTCTAGGACGGTTTGGTCGGGTCGGTCTGACCGGGTCGGACCGAGTCTCGTCGCAACCGGCCCCCTGATTACTAAAACACTCGTATCTTGCAAACCGCGTGTCTGATTGATGAGCCGTTTGCGGCGTTGGGACCCTCTCGACGAGGCAGATCTCTTTGGAACACTCTATCGCTAATTTCATGACAGTTGAGATGTGACAAAGGGATTGAGGAGTGGTTCTCCCAAGCGCACTACGTACAGAACTCTGTGACTAACTGAGACCTGAAGACTGCTGACTTTTGGACCAGTGGGAATTACCTCTCTGTGACTTTGTAGGACCACGATACGCGATGGGGGAGGAGTACCTAAGCAGTCCAAGGTTAGTGGAAAGAACCTCTTCGTGACTTGGCAATCCCACTGTACTCGCTAGAGGAGGAGTTCTCCAGCAACCGAGGTGTTCTACGATGTGACTGATGATGCTAACGTTACTACCCTAGAATATACCTGGTGTGAGTTTTCTTATGTTTTGTGCTTTACCTTGAGGAATTGTTACATGGTATTTCCTTTTTGTTTTGGGCTCCCTACTAAGTAATGTGTTGCTCACCCCTGCACGGGCTTTGCCTGCACGTGTTGTGTTTGGTGCAGACGACCGACGTTTCGACAGAGGTGCTCATGGAGACGGGACTAATGGGTGCTATGACGATGGACTTAGTGGCCCAGGATCAGGCGGGGCCCAGTAGGAATGGGCGGACATGACATAGTACTTCGGCTTCAAGTAGCTTTACTACTCTCACGATCAAGTGTGGTTTTCTGGAGATGGCCATCAGAGTTCCCTTTTTGTGTTTTGCTGTTTTCAGTTCTTTGTTGGGTTTGTATTTTGGACCACTTAATTTCAGATGTAATTACACTCAACTTTATTTTAGTGGTTTTATTTTTCCCCCTTTCGGTTTGTTGGGATGTGGTTGGACATGTGTGTGCGTACAAGTATTTTGGAAAATTCCTCCCACTTGCAGGTTGATGCCTTCACCGCTAATCGCCAGCCCCTGGCCTTCGGGAGGTGGGTTTTAGGTAGTCACGGAACTGACCCTGGGGGACAGGTCATGACTAAGTTGTATCAGAGGGCGGTCGGTCCTACCACAAAGATCGAGAGTCTGTTGTTTATTTGGGGCAACAGTGTTAAGTGTTGCAAGTTTGACTTTCAGATTCAGGGAGTCCAGTGTTGGTGCGGTGGCCGACATAACCATACACCAGGACCTTGAATTCTATTTTCAGCTCAATACATGAAAACACTAGTTGCATAAGTTTCTTCTTATTTTGAATAAGAGTTAGTTTATCATGTATAACCTTCTAACCGTGGTACATCTTGATCTATCTCAGGATGCCTCCGCATGGACAACCAGCCAGGATCCTGATACGAGGTTGTGAGGATAGTCTGCCTAATGACGAGGAATTTGTTCAAAGACCAGTGTTAGAGATGGCCCCACCTGATGGTGTACCGATGTTACCACTACCTGTTGATCAGCTAGCAGGACCACCTCCAGTGGTTCAGGTGAACGCAACTTGCCTGGCGGAGTCATGGATGACTCTTTTGGCACTTAGCGATGAGGCACAAGGTTTGAATGTGTGTCACGGGCATTTGAGGCAATGATCACCCGAGATGCAGGGTTAGTAGGACCAATAGATTACTGGTGTGTAAAGTAATCTGCAGAACTAGAGGGTTTATAGAAGGGAACATGCTAGTTTTCAGAAGGGAATACTTTGCTATGCTTGTCATGAAAAGGGACATCTCGTGTGAGATTGTCCCACCATTCATGCTGTAGGGCAGGAGAGGAGACAATTGCAGACTACCGAGGCTTATAACCCCGGGACTATAGGGATGAATCAAGGTACAATGTGTGTCTTTCTACTTTACCTGCAGTATTGATAGACACTTGTACTAGTTACTCCCTTTTTCTACAACTTCTTCTTGTTTGATACCTAGAGGTTCCAGTTAAGACCATTGACTTGACCCTCATGTTTAAAGACTCCCAATAGAGGAGATCCAATGACCACACACTAGTACCTATAATTTTACTTGACTCTTAGAGGTGAGAGTATTAGTTGGGATCTCTTGGTAGTAGTGTCGAGGCTTTACGACGTAATTCTTGGTATGTAATAGTACCGTTCGTGCCCAGATTGACTGTATTAGGCAAAGTATGTGGTTCATCTGCGGAGATGGAACTAGATTTTCCTTTATTGATAGAGGGTAAATCCTTGCAGCTCTTGATGGACTCAGGTAGAAGAGGGTATATCCAAATCCTATTTAGTTGGATAGATCGACCCTTAGTGTAGTGAATGTAATGAGTCCTCAAGTTCCTTAGCGATAATAGAGTATAAGGACATCTACCTTGAGGATGTTCCATGATTACCTCTCCGTTGAGAGTTAAAATATTGACTTGATCCATACCCTGGGATGACACTAATATTCACACCGACACATCAAATGGCTTCTGCAGAGCTTCGTGGATCAAGGGTACAACAGGAGGACAAGGGAAGAGAGTAGCTACATGCGGTCAAGGAGTATGACCCGGGGGCTCCATAAATGATTTGAGGTATGGTATGCATCTACTAATGGCTGCCGTATTAATAGACATAGGTTCTAATCATTCCTTCTTGTCAAGAATCATGTTCAAGACCTAGAGTTTCTGATTAAACCGTTGAATTGATCCTTACATATAGATATACCTATGGGAGGAGACATGATAATCACACTTATGCCAATAGTGTGATCTGAAAATTGAGGTGAGAGATTCAGTTGGAACCTCTTGGTGGAAGCATAGAGGCCTTACAATGTTAGTTTGGTTATGGTCTGGTCATCCACTTTTCATGCTCAAATTGACTGTTTTAGGCAAAAAAAGGAAGTGGTATATCCACAACGTTGGAATGGGGTTTTCCTTGGTTGGTGAAAAAAATGGAAACCTAGGCAGCACTGGATAAACTCATGCATATGAGGGTGCGTCCAATCACTCTTGAGTCAGCTATCCTTACCCTTGTGTTAGTAGATGTTTTGAGTTTTTAGTTCCCAACAGTAGAGGTGGAGTGCGGGAACGTCCCTTCAAAAGATATTTCTAGGGTTACCTCTCCGTAGGGGGAGGAACTTTTGTATCATTCTACACCCCGAGATGGAATCAATATCAGCATCAGTATATCAGAGGGATTTCGTATATCTTCGTAAGTAGGGGCATAGGTGGGGGACTTGCAGAAGAAGGGATTAGTAAGACCTAGTGTTCTAGGTTATGTGTGGATTACTGTCACTTTAATCAAGTGGTCGTGGAGAATGTGTACCCACTACCAAAGGGTCGATGTGCACATCAATCAATTAAAAGGGGTATCCTTTTGTGTGGATGAAATGGTGCCTATAGGATTTTCAGCAGTTGAGACAATGGTGATGGAAAGATTTCCTTTAGAACTATGAATTTGAGATAGTCTATACTCATGGGAAGGGGAATGTGGTGGCAGACACGCTCACCAAGAGGTCTGGTTTATAGCTGCTGAGTGGCGTAATAGAGAAGCTAGTCATGATGTAGATATCCTTAATGGATGATGATGGAGCAGCTTATCTTCCATCAATGACTATCACTCCCACACTTTTATAGAGAGTCAGGGAGGAATAGTTCATGTATATAGACTGTGAGGCCCGACATTCTCAGTTATCTTCAGGACAAGCTTCTGATGGATTTTCGATTAGTGGGGATCATGTCATCCATTTCAGAGGACACACCTCAATGCCAGTGATGTTACGGGAGGAGGTGTTGAGGGAGTTCCATACATCCCCTTTGGTGGTATGTCCTGGTGTGGCGAAGATATACCAGGACCTACGACGTCGGTATTGGTGTTCAGGAGACAAATACCCTTGGGGTTTTGGGGAGGGAGACCACGTTTTCCTTCAGGTCTCACCCTAACGGATATTGGGGAGATTTGGCCAGGGAGGAAAGCTATATCCGAGGTTCATCAGACCTTTCCAGGTCTTTAGAAGAGTAAGAGAGGTGGAATACCACCTAGAACTTCCCAAAAAAAATTTACTGGGTGCATAATATTTTCCAAGTGTTGCAGCTAAGGACGTACATGCATGATCCATCACATGTCATCGACTGGGGAGAGCTGGAAATTAACAAAGGGGCAACGTTTGTGGAGTACCTGGTGGAGATAGAGGATCAACAGAAGTGGGTCCTATGGGGGAGGTCGATTCCTCTAGTGCACGTTCAGTGGTAGCACAAGAATCTCTAGGAGAGAATATGGGAGCGGGAGGCTCAGATTCATGATTAGTACCCCCATCTATTTGACTAGTTTTGTTTTTCATTTCGGGGATTTAAAACCCTAAGGTGAGGAGAATGTAATGTCTCAACATTTCTGTGTAATTTATTTATTTATATGGAATTATTTCAAAACCATGAAATTCAATGGCACGTGATTCCGAGGCCTGGAGTGCCCAGAATGATCTGTCAAATAATGTTGAGCTTTAAATAACACGGGTGGGAGGTTTTCTTGAAAAACTATAATAACTCATAAATGGTTTTCCAGATCAGAAATTTGAGGGCACCGTTGCATTCAGGATGTTAGATTTACCCTATTTGTGACTTAAGTTTAGTCGGCGCACGCCTCCAATAAGAAAACCTAAAAATGGCATAACCTTAAATATAATAATTAAATAAAATTATTTTATTTTTCAAAAGCTTATAACTCACGAACGATGATTTGGATTAAAAATATGAAACTATCACTGAACTCATGAGGGCATGCTTTCTTTAGGTAGACCCTAATATCGGTTGGTGCGAGTCAACAATGGAAGTTAGTTTTTGGCTATGGATAAAATAATTAAGTAACCATTATTTTATTTTTAAATATTTATAACTCTTAAACAGTAACTCAGATTGAACATATGGGAGTAACGTTGAACTCATGGGGGTATGTTCCACCTAGGTAGAGACTAACCTCGACCGGCGCTGGTCGAGGGTGAAAGTTATATTTTTGATCTTTTTGAGGTATATTTTGTAAACGTGCGAGTGAGATTTTCAAACTTTTGAATTGGTACTCGGATAGAAAATTTGTGGGCACCGTTGAATTCGAAATGCTGGGATTCATCTAGAAATGACTTAACTTCGGCCAACAAGGGTCGAGCGAAAAAGTTATTTTTCAGAATTTTCAAGAAAAATAATAAAATAATTTAAAATAATTATTTTATTTCTTTTCTCACCATTAGGTGGTAGATAGAGACGCTGCGGTGTAGCGACCGGGCGGCGACTAGGTGCATTAATGAAACCCATTAATGGCTCGTATCATGCAGCGTACCATGAAATAAAGTAAGTGTAACAATGACGTTGTTTCATAAATAAAATAACATAACGACGTGACGTCGCATCCTAATAAAAATTTCGTGATGTGCTACTATTTATAGTTTGGTGTGTTGGGGAAATAATGATTAAAAATTTGGAGGATTCTCTAGTGAACCTCTGATGGAATTCCACTCTAGTGAAGAATGAAGAACGCCGACGGAACTTCATCATATTCGACGCCTTTCGAAGATCGGAGTTGGGAAGTGATGTTGACGTCTTAATCCCTCGAGGATGAAATCCGCGACATCGAACATCATAAGGGGTAGGGGTTTTTGATTTGATTTTCTTCCCCATCCTTTTCTAAAAACAATGAACACAGATCAACCCACAAACAGGTTGATCTGCAATTTGTGTGTTATGCAGGAGGATGTTTTATTCTTGGGGTTGTTTTATTTGGGGTCCAAATCTTGGCATGGAATGATTGAATGAAAATTCCCCAAACCTACCCCATCTTTAAACCTCTAACACGGAGGCCCCAGGCCGACACAAAGAAATCCTAAATGCCTATGCATGTGCGTTCTTGGTGGTCGAACCCTTGAAATGACTTCAAGGCAGATTTGGAATCCTTACAGTGAAGAGGGCGCTCCTCGGAGGCCATAGACGTAGAAGGCTCGAAGAACGGACCACCAGAGTGCGTCTGGTGGCCCGCTAAATGCCCTGTCAGCGCCGGTGGTGGCAGCGGCGGCAGCAGGCCTCACCAGCCACATGGAGGAGGCGGCCAACATCGGTGGGACACGTTGACTGGGAATTCATGGCTCATCAGCTGCGATGGCATGCTAGAGGATGTGACACTAGGTGGGGCACTGCGTGGAGGGAAGGCCCGCATCTGGGCCATCTAGATGAGCTGGCAGCTGCGGTCCTTGACTGTGGTAGGCTGAGGAGCCCCGCGCATCTACGGGGAAAGTGGGAGGTTGCGGCCTGTCAGTCACGGAAGGAGCTATACGTGGCGCCAGGCAGGCGCCGCGCAAGAGGTGCGGCCCGCCTCTTGCGGGTTGCGTTCGGACAGGGAGGGGACACGGCTGGCTATTGCATCCCAGGTGCTCACATCGGCCGCACCGCACGGCCGGTCCTCAGCTGGCGGGCCGATCCCCCAGCGGGTCGGGTCGGACCCGCGTCGGCGGGCCGGACACACACCCAGTGGGCCAGACCTGCATCGGTAGACCAGACCCGCGCCCCCTTTGGGCTAGGCTGGACTAGACCGGGTCACCGGGCGACCCGGCAGGCTAGACCCTCGTCCAACTGGGTCGGGTCCATCAAGGCATGTTGGGCTTGGCCCACTGGCCAAGCTGGACCGGACCGACCTCGACCAACAACAGGTCAGGTCGAGTCTGTCTTAATGAACCGGGGTATGTGGGACCCCTAAGATGGGTTGGTAGGGTCAGTCTTACCGGGTCGGACCGGGCCCCGTCGAAACCGGTCCCCTAGTTACTAAAATGCTTCTATCTTGCAAACCGCACATCTGATTGACGAGACGTTTGTGGCATTGTTATCCTATCGATGAGCCAGATCTTTCGGCACACTCTATTGAAACTTTTATGATATTTGAGATGCGACGAAGGGCTTGAGGAGTGGTTCTCTTAAGCGCACTATGTACAGAACCCTGTGACTGGATGAGACCTACAGACTGCTGACTTTTGGCCCAATGGGAAGCACCTCTCTGTGACATTGTAGGCCCACTGTGGGAATCACCTCTCTGTGACTTTGTAGGCCCATGGTACATGGTTAGGATAAATATCTCAGTAGGAAATTACTAGTGGGAAGCACCTCTCTGTGACTTTGCAGGCCCACAATACGTAATGGGTGAGGAGTACCTAAGCGGTCCAAGGTTTGTGGGAAGCCCCTCTTCATGACTTGGCAGGCCCACTGTACTCGCTAGAGGAGGAGTTCTCCAGCCGTTGAGGTGTTCTATGATGTGACTGATGATGCCACTGTTACTACCCTAGAATATTCCTAGTGTGAGCTATCTTGTGTTTTGTGCTTTACCTTGAGGAATTGTTATGCAATCTTTCCTTTTTGTTTTGGGGTCCCTACTGAGTAATGTATTACTAAACCCTGCACGGGCTTCGCCAGCATGTGTTGTGTCTGGTACAGATGACCGACGTTTCGACAAAGGTTCTCCAGAAGACGGGACGAACAGATGCTACGACGATGGACTTAGTGGTCCAGGACCAGGCGGTCCCCAGTAGGATTGGGAGGACATGACATTCTACTTCAACTTTCAGTAGCTGCACTACTCTCACTATCAGGTGGGGTTTTCTGCAGATTGCCATCAGAGTTACCTTTTTGTGTTTTTCTATTTTCAGTTTTTTGTTGGGTTTGTATCCTGGCCCACTTACTTTCAGATGTACTTGCACTCAGCTTTGTTTTACTGGTTTTCTTTTTCCCCCTTTCAGTGTGTTGGGATGTGGTTGGACGTGTGTGTGCATACAGGTATTCAGGCAAATACCTCCCACTTGCAGGTTGATGCCTTCGATGCTAGTTTTCATCCCCTGGCCTTCAGAAGGTGGTCTTGGGGTAGTCATAACATGGGCCCTGGGGGATGAGTCGTGACACTAAATTTATTCCTAGGGCTCACACTTATGGATTTTTTGGTGTTAAGTTTTTCATATTGTAGTTATATATATATATATATATATATATATATATATATCACTACTGTAAATTGAACTATTTGCAACAGGCCAATTGCGAAGAGACCCCATTTCAATTGACCCGTTGCTGAAAACGGTGTTGCAAATAGTTTTTTTTTGTGATGGGATTCCTTCCCGTCGCAAATAGTTTACCAGGGTTTCTAAAAAATCCCTTTACCGACGGGCCCGTCGCAAATACCTTTTTACGACTGGCCCATCGCAAAAAGAATAAAAAAAATAACATTAATAAAATGTTAAAAAATGTTAATAATAAAGTAATAATAATAATAATATAATAGTAATAATAATATAATAAAAATAAAATAATAAAATAATAAAATAATAAAATAATAATAATAATAATAATAATAATCATCATCATAATAAAATAATAATAACAATAATAAACTAAAAAAATTAGTAAAAATATAATTAAAATAATAGAATAATAGAAAACACAATATTCACAACAATGTAAAAAATTAATAATGATAATTAATTAACAAATTAATAATAAAATAACAAATATACTAAATAATTAATATAATAATAAAAATAATAAAATGATAAAAACATAATATTCACAATCATATAAAAACCACACTATATAGAAATGTAAATATATAGAACAATAAAAATATTTCAAAAAAGTTTTACATTCAAATTTTTATCATAAAAATTAAATAAGTCACTGAGGGGGTATAAGGACTTGGTCCTAAACATTTCATAATCTTGAGTTTTAATCAAGGATTTACTTTCTTTTACATTGAGGATCTTTTCAGGTTAAGTGTTTTAGAAAGTTAGGACATAATTTATATATATCAAACCGTTGCATTCAGGATGGCGGGTTTACCCTAGGCACGACTTAAGTTTAGTCGTCGCACGCCTCTAGTAAAAAAACCCGACAATGGCATAACCATAAATACAATAATTAAATAAAATTATTTTATTTTTCAAATGTTTATAACTCAAAAACGGTGACTTGAATTAAAAATATGAAACCACCGCTAAACTCGTGAGGGTATTCTTTCTTTAGGGAGACCATAATATTGGCTGACACATGCCAACAGTGTAAGTTAGTTTTTGGTCATGGAAAAAATAATTAACAATTATTTTATTTTCAAATTATTATAACTCTTAAACGGTAACTCAGATTGAAAATCTAAGAGTATAGTTGAACTTGTGGGGGTGTGTTCCACTTAGGCGGAGCCTAACCTCGTCCGACGTGGATGACGACGCTGCGGTGCAGCGACCAGGCGATGACGAGGCGCATTAATGAAACTCATTAATGGCCCATATCATGCAGTGTACCATGCAATAAAGTAAGCGTAACAACAACAATGTTTAATAAATGAAATAACGTAATGACGTGATGTCGCATCATAATAGGAACACTGCGACATGCTCCTATTTATAGTTTGACGTGCTCGGGAAATAAGGATTAAAAATTTGGAGGATTCTCTGGCGAACCTCTGACAGACTTCTACCCCAGTGAAGAATGATGAACACCGACAAAACTTCATCATCTTCAACGCCTTTCGAAGATCGGAGCTGGGAAGCGACGTCAACGACTTAATCCCTCAAGGACTAACGTTGCGACATCGGACGTCATAAGAGGTAGGGGTTTTTGATTTGATGTTCTTCCCCATCCTTTTTTAAAAATAACGAACACAGATCAACCCACGAACAGGTGGATCCGTGATTCAGGTGTTATGCAGGAGAGTGTTTTATTCATGGGGTTGTTTTATTCGGGTTCCAAATCTTTGCATGGAATTATTGAACAAAAACTCTTCAAACCTCCCCCATCTTTAAACGTCTAACGCGGAGGTTACGGGCTGAAGAGAACAAAGCCCGAGTGCCCTCGCATGTGGATTCTTGGTGGTCATACCCTCGAAATGATGGCAAGGCAGATTTGGAATCCTCACGGTGAAGAGGGTGCTTCCCGGAAGCCATAGACGTAGAAAACTTGAAGAACGAACCACCATAGTGCGTCCGGTGGCCCGCTAAACGCCCTTCCAGTGCATCGGCACTGGCGTCGGCAGCAACGGCGGTCGGCCTCACCGGCCGCGTGGAGGAGGCAACCGGCACCGGTGGGCCATGTTGACCGAGAAGCCGTGGCGCGTCAGCCGCAGTGGTGCGCTAGAGGATGCAGCGCTAGATAGGGCGCTGCGTGGAGGGAGGACCCGCGTCCGGGTCGTTCAGACGAGCTGGCAGTCGCGGTCCTTGACCACAACAGGCTGAGGATCCTCGTGCATCCGCAGGGCGGGCGGGAGGCTGCGACCTGTCGGCCGCGATAGGAGCTAGACGTGGCGTCAGGCGGGCACCGCGCAGGAGGTGCGACCCACCTCTTATGGTTCATGTTTGGACAAGGAGGGGACGCGACTGGTTGCCGCGTCCCAGGTGCTCACACCGGCCGCAACGCACGACCGGTCCCCAGCTGGCAGGTCGAGCCCCCAGCAGGTCGGGCCGGACCTGCGCCAGTGGGCCTGACCCACACCCAACTAGCCAAACCCGCACCGACAGATCAGACCTGTTCCCCTTCAGAGCGAGCCAGACTAGACCAGATCGCCAGGCAACCCGACAGGCTGGACCATCGACCAACCGGGTTAGGTCCAGCGAGGCCTATTGGGTCTGGCCCACTAGCCAGGCTGGACCAGACCGACCTCAACCAGAACCAGGTCGGGTTGAGTCTATCTTAATGAAAAAGGGGTATGTGGGACCTCTGGGACGGGTTGGTCGGGTCGGTCTGACCGGGTCGGACCGAGTCTCGTCGCAACCGGCCCCCTGATTACTAAAACACTCGTATCTTGAAAACCGTGTGTCCGATTGACGAGCCGTTTGTGGCGTTGGGACCCTCTCGATGAGGCAGATCTCTTTGGAACACTCTATCGCTAATTTCATGACAGTTGAGATGTGACAAAGGGATTGAGGAGTGGTTCTCCCAAGCGCACTACGTACAGAACTCTGCGACTAACTGAGACCTGAAGACTGCTGACTTTTGGCCCAGTGGAAATTACCTCTCTATGACTTTGCAGGCCCACGATATGCGATGGGGGAGGAGTACCTAAACAGTACAAGGTTAGTGGAAAGCACCTCTTCATGACTTGGCAGACCAACTGTACTCGCTAGAGGAGGAGTTCTCCAGCAGCCGAGGTGTTCTACGATGTGACTGATGATGCTAACGTTACTACCCTAGAATATACCTGGTGTGAGTTTTCTTATGTTTTGTGCTTTACCTTGAGGAATTGTTACATGTTATTTCCTTTTTGTTTTGGGCTCCCTATTAAGTAATGTGTTGCTCACCCCTGCACGGGCTTCGCCTGCACGTGTTGTGTCTGGTGCAGACGACCGACGCTTCGATAGAGGTGCTCATGGAGACAGGACTAATGGGCGCTATGACGATGGACTTAGTGGCCCAGGATCAGGTAGGGCCCAGTAGGACTGGGCGGACATGACATACTACTTCGGCTTCCAGTATCTTTACTACTCTCACGATCAAGTGTGGTTTTCTGGAGATGGCCATTAGAGTTCCCTTTTTGTGTTTTGCTGTTTTCAGTTCTTTGTTGGGTTTGTATTCTGGCCCACTTAATTTTAGATGTAATTGCACTCAAATTTGTTTTAGTGGTTTTCTTTTTCCCCCTTTCGGTTTGTTTGGGATGTGGTTGGGCATGTGTGTGCGTATAAGTATTTTGGAAAATTCCTCCCACTTGCAGGTTGATGCCTTCAGCGCTAATCGCCAGCCCCTGGCCTTCGGGAGGTGGGTTTGAGGTAGTCACGGAACTGACCCTGGAAGACAGGTCACGACAAAGTTGTATCAGAGGGCGGTCGGTCCTACCACAAAGATCGAGAGTCTGTTGTTTTTTTGGGGCAACAGTGTTAAGTGTTGCAAGTTTGACTTTCAGATTCGGGGAGTCCAATGTTGGTGCGGTGGCCGACGTAACCATACACCAGGACCTTGAATTCTATTTTCAACTCAATACATGAAAACACTAGTTGCATAAGTTTCTTCTTATTTTGAATAAGAGTTAGTTTATCATGTATAACCTTCTAACCGTGGTACATCTTGATCTATCTCAGGATGCCTCCGCATGGACAACCAGCCAGGATCCTGATACGAGGTTGTGAGGATAGTCTGCCTAATGACGAGGCATTTGTTCAAAGACTAGTGTTAGAGATGGCCCCACCAGATGGTGTACCGATGTTACCACCACCTGTTGATCAGCTAGTAGGACCACCTCCAGTGGTTCAGGTGAACGCAACTTTCCTGGCGGAGTCATGGATGACTCTTTTGGCACTTAGCGATGAGGCACAAGGTTTGAATGTGTGTCACGGGCATTTGAGGCAATGATCACCTGAGATGCAGGGTCAGTAGGACCAATAGATTACTGGTGTGTAAAGTAATCTGCAGAACTAGAGGGTTTATAGAAGGGAACGTGATAGTTTCCAGAAGGGAATACTTTGCTATGCTTGTCGTGAAAAGGGACATCTCGTGTGAGATTGTCCCCCCATTCATGCTGTAGGGCAGGAGAGGAGACAATTGCAGACTACCGAGGCTTATAACCCCAGGACTCTAGGGATGAATCAAGGTACAATATGTGTCTTTATACTTTACCTGCAGTATTGATAGACACTTGTACTAGTGATTCCCTTTTTCTAAAACTTCTTCTTGTTTGATACCTAGAGGTTCTGGTTAAGACCATTGACTTGACCCTCACGTTTAGAGACTCCCAATGGAGGAGATCCAATGACCACACACTAGTAACTATAATGTTACTTGACTCTTAGAGGTGAGAGTATTAGTTGGGATCTCTTGGTAGTAGTGTCGAGGCTTTACGACGTAATTCTTGGTATGTAATAGTACCGTTCGTGCCCATATTGACTGTATTAGGCAAAGGATGTGGTTCATCTGCAGAGATGGAACTAGATTTTCCTTTATTGATAGAGGGTAAATCCTTTCAGCTCTTGATGGACTCAGGTAGAAGACGGTATATCCAAATCCTATTTAGTTGGATAGTTTGACCCTTAGTGTAGTGAATGTAATGAGTCCTCAAGTTCCTTAGCGACAATAGAGTATAAGGACATCTACTTTGAGGATGTTCCATGATTACCTCTCCGTTGCGAGTTAAAATCTTGACTTGATCCATACCCTGGGATGACACTAATATTCACACCAACACATCAAATGGATTCTGCAGAGCTTCGTGGATCAAGGGTACAACAGGAGGACATGGGAAGAGAGTAGCTACATGCGGTCAAGGAGTATAACCCGGGGGCTCCATAAATGATTTGAGGTATGGTATGCATCTACTAATGGATGCCGTATTAATAGACATAGGTTCTAATCATTCCTTCTTGTCAAGAATCATGTTCAAGACCTAGAGTTTCCGATTAAACCGTTGACTTGATCCTTACATCTAGAGATACCTATGGGAGGAGACATGATAATCACACTTATGCCAATAGTGTGGTCTGAAAATTGAGGTGAGAGATTCAGTTAGAACCTCTTGGTGGCAGCATAGAGGCCTTACAATGTTAGTTTGGTTATGGTATGGTCATCCACTTTTCATGCTCAGATTGACTGTTTTAGGAAAAAAAAGGAAGTGGTATATCCACAACGTTGGAATGGGGTTTTCCTTGGTTGGTGAAAAAAATGGAAACCCAGGCAGCACTGGATAAACTCATGCATATGAGGGTGCATCCAATCACTCTTGAGTTAGCTAGCCTTACCCTTGTGTTAGTAGATTTTTTTGAGTTTTTAGTTCCCAACAGTAGAGGTGGAGTGCGGGAATGTCCCTTCAAAAGATATTTCTAGGGTTACCTCTCCGCAGGGGGAGGAACTTTTGTATCATTCTACACCCCGAGATGGAATCAATATCAGCATCAGTATATCAGAGGGATTTCGTATAGCTTCGTAAGTAGGGGCATAGGTGGGGGACTTGCAGAGGAAGGGCTTAGTAAGACCTAGTGTTCAAGGTTATGTGTGGATTACTGTCACTTTAATCAAGTGGTCGTGGAGAATGTGTACCCACTACCAAAGGGTCGATGGGCACATCAATCAATTAAAAGGGGTATCCTTTTATGTGGATGAAATGGTGCCTATAGGATTTTCAGCAGTTGATACAATGGTGATGGAAAGAGTTCCTTTAGAACTATGAATTTGAGATAGTCTATACTCATGGGAAGGGGAATGTGGTGGCAGACACGCTCACCAAGAGGTCTGGTTTACAGCTGCTGAGTGGCGCAATAGAGAAGCTAGTCATGATGTAGATATCCTTAATGGATGATGATGGAGCAGCTTATCTTCCATCAATGACTATCACTCCCACACTCTTATAGAGAGTCAGGGAGGAATAGTTCATGTATATAGACTGTGAGGCCTGACGTGCTCAGTTATCTTCAGGACAAGCTTCTGATGGATTTTCGATTAGTGGGGATCATGTCATCCATTTCAGAGGACACACCTCAATGCCAGTGATGTTACGAGAGGAGGTGTTGAGGGAGTTACATAAATCCCCTTTGGTGGTATGTCCTAGTGTGGAGAAGATATACCAGGACCTACGACATCAGTATTGGTGTTCAGGAGACAAATACCCTTGGGGTTTTGGGGAGGGAGACCACGTTTTCCTTCAGGTCTCACCCTAACGGAGATTGAGGAGATTTGGCCAGGGCGGAAAGCTATCTCCGAGGTTCATCAGACCTTTCTAGGTCTTGAGAAGAGTAAGAGAGGTGGCATACCACCTATAACTTCCCCAAAAAAAATGTACTGGGTGCATAATATTTTCCAAGTGTCGCATCTAAGGACGTACATGCATGATCCATCACATGTCATCGACTGGGGAGAGCTGGAAATTAACAAAGGGGCAACGTTTGTGGAGTACCTGGTGGAGATAGAGGATCAACAGAAGTGGGTCCTATGGGGGTGGTCGATTCCTCTAGTGCGCGTTCAGTGGTAGCACAAGAATCTCTAGGAGATAATATGGGAGCGGGAGGCTCAGATTCGTGATTAGTACCCCCATCTATTTGACTAGTTTTATTTTGCATTTCGGGGATTTAAAACCCTAAGGTGAGGAGAATGTAATGTCTCAAAATTTCTGTGTAATTTATTTATTTATATGGAATTATTTCAAAACCGTGAAATTCAATGGCACGTGATTCCGAGGCCTGGAGTGCCCAAAATGATCTCTCAAATAATGTTGAGCTTTAAATAACACGGGTGGAAGGTTTTCTTGAAAAACTATAATAACTCATAAATGGTTTCCCAAATCAGAAATTTGAGAGCACCGTTGCATTCAGGATGTTAGGTTTACCCTAGTCATGACTTAAGTTTAGTCGGCACACGCCTCCAATAAGAAAACCTAAAAATGGCATAACCTTAAATATAATAATTAAATAAAATTATTTTATTTTTCAAAAGCTTATAACTCACAAACGGTGATTTGGATTAAAAATATGAAACTATCACTGAACTTAGGAGGGCATGCTTTCTTTAGGTAGACCCTAATATCGGTTGGTGCGAGTCAACAATGGAAGTTAGTTTTTGGCTGTGGATAAAATAATTAAGTAACCATTATTTTATTTTGAAATCCTTATAACTCTTAAACAGTAACTCAGATTGAACATATGGGAGTAACGTTGAACTCATGGGGGGTATGTTCCACCTAGGTAGAGACTGACCTCGACCGGCGCTGGTCGAGGGTGAAAGTTATATTTTTGAGCTTTTTAAGGTATATTTTGTAAATGTGCGAGTGAGATTTTCAAACTTTTGAATTGGTACTCGGATAGAAAATTTGTGGGCACCGTTGAATTCGAAATGCCGAGATTCATCTAGAAATGACTTAACTTCGGCCAACAAGGGTCGAGCGAAAACGTTAATTTTCAGAATTTTCAAGAAAAATAATAAAATAATTTAAAATAATTATTTTATTTTTTTTCTCACCATTAGGTGGTAGATTGAGACACTGCGGTGTAGCGATCAGGCAGCGACTAGGTGCATTAATGAAACCCATTAATGGCTCGTATCATGCAGTGTACCATGCAATAAAGTAAGTGTAACAATGACGTTGTTTCATAAATAAAATAACATAACGATGTGACGTCGCATCCTAATAAAAATGTCGTGATGTGCTACTATTTATAGTTTGGTGCGTTGGGGAAATAATGATTAAAAATTTGGAGGATTCTCTAGTGAACCTCTGATGGAATTCCACTCTAGTAAAGAATGACGAACGCCGACAGAAATTCATCATCTTCGACGCCTTTCGAAGATCGGAGTCAGGAAGTGATGTTGACGTCTTAATCCCTCGAGGACGAAAGCCGCGACATCGAACATCATAAGGGGTAGGGGTTTTTTATTTGATTTTCTTCCCCAACCTTTTCTAAAAACAATGAACACAGATCAACCCACAAACAGGTTGATCTGCAATTTGTGCGTTATGCAGGAGGATGTTTTATTCTTGGGGTTGTTTTATTTGGGGTCCAAATCTTGGCATGGAATGATTGAATGAAAATTCCCCAAACCTCCCCCATCTTTAAACCTCTAACACGGAGGCCCCGGTCCGACACAAAGAAAGCCTAAATGCCTCTGCATGTGCGTTCTTGGTGGTCGAACCCTTGAAATGACTTCAAGGTAGATTTGGAATCCTTACGGTGAAGAGGGCGCTCCTCGGAGGCCATAGACGTAGAAGGCTCAAAGAACGGACCACCAGAGTGCGTCCGGTGGCCCACTAAATGCCCTGTCAGCGCCGGTGGTGGCAGCGGCGGCAGCAGGCCTCACCAGCCATGTGGAGGAGGCGGCCAACATCGGTGGGACATGTTGACTGGGAAGTCATGGCTCATCAGCAGCGATGGCGTGCTGGAGGATGTGACACTAGGTGGGGCACTGCGTGGAGGGAAGGCCCGCATCTGGGCCATCTAGATGAGCTGGCAGCTGCGGTCCTTGACTGTGGTAGGCTGAGGAGCCCCGCACATCTACGGGGAAAGTGGGAGGTTGCGGCCTGTCAGTCGCGGAAGGAGCTATACGTGGTGCCAGGCAGGCGCCGTGCAGGAGGTGCGGCCCGCCTCTTGCAGGTTGCGTTCGGACAGGGAGGGGACACGGCTGGCTGCTGCATCCCAGGTGCTCACATCGGCCGCACCGCACGACCAGTCCTCAACTGGCGGGCCGAGCCCCCAGCGGGTCAGGTCGGACCCGCGTCGGCGGGCCGGACCCGCACCCAATGGGCCAGACCTGCATCAGTAGACTAGACCCGCGCCCCCTTTGGGCCAGGCTGGACTAGACCGGGTCACCGGGCGACCCGGCAGGCTAGACCCTCGTCCAACCGGGTCGGGTCCATCGAGGCCTATTGGGCTTGGCCCACTGGCCAAGCTGGGCCAGACCGACCTCGACCAACAACAGGTCAGGTCGAGTCTGTCTTAATGAACCGGGGTATGTGGGACCCCTAAGATGGATTGGTAGGGTCAGTCTTACCGGGTCGGACTGGGCCCCGTCGGAACCGGTCCCCTAGTTACTAAAATGCTTGTATCTTTCAAACCGTGCATCTGATTGACGAGACATTTGTGGCATTGGTATCCTCTTGATGAGCCAGATCTTTCGGCACACTCTATTGAAACTTTCATGATATTTGAGATGCGACTAAGGGCTTGAGGAGCAGTTCTCTTAAGCGCACTATGTACAGAACCCTGTGACTGGATGAGACCTGCAGACTGCTGACTTTTGGCCCAATGGGAAGCACCTCTCTGTGAATTTGTAGGCCCACTGTGGGAACCACCTCTCTGTGACTTTGTAGGCCCATGGTATGTGGTTAGGATGAATATCTCAGTAGGAAATTACTAGTGGGAAGCACCTCTCTGTGACTTTGCAGGACCACAGTACGTAATGGGTGAGGAGTACCTAAGCGGTCCAAGGTTTGTGGGAAGCCCCTCTTCATGACTTGGCAGTCCCACTGTACTTGCTAGAGGAGGAGTTCTCCAGCAGTTGAGGTGTTCTATGATGTGACTGATGATGTCACTGTTACTACCCTAGAATATTCCTAGTGTGAGCTATCTTGTGTTTTGTGATTTACCTTGAGGAATTGTTATGAAATATTTCCTTTTTGTTTTGGGGTCCCTACTGAGTAATGTGTTACTAAACCCTGCACGGGATTTGCCAGCATGTGTTGTGTCTGGTACAGATGACCGACATTTCGACAGAGGTTCTCCAGAAGACAGGACGAACAGACGCTACGACGATGGGCTTAGTGGTCCAGGACCAGGCGGTCCCCAGTAGGATTGGGAGGACATGACATTCTACTTCAACTTTCAGTAGATGCACTACTCTCACTATCAGGTGGGGTTTTCTGCAGATGGCCATCAGAGTTCCCTTTTTGTGTTTTTCTATTTTCAGTTTTTGTTGGGTTTGTATCCTGGCCCACTTACTTTCAGATGTACTTGCACTCAGCTTTGTTTTACTGGTTTTCTTTTTCCCCCTTTCAGTGTGTTGGGATGTGGTTGGACGTGTGTGTGCATACAGGTATTCAGGCAAATACCTCCCACTTGCAGGTTAATGCCTTCGAAGCTAGTTTTCATCCCCTGGCCTTCAGAAGGTGGTCTTGGGGTAGTCACAACATGGGCCCTGGGGGATGAGTCATGACACTAAATTTATTCCTAGGGCTCACACTTATGGATTTTATGGTGTTAAGTTTTTCATATTGTAGTAATATATATATATATATATATATATATATCACTACTGTAAATTGAACTATTTGCAACAGGCCAATTGCGAAGAGACCCCATTGCAATTGACCCGTTGCTGAAAATGGTGTTGCAAATAGTTTTTTTTGTGATGAGATTCCTTCCCGTCGCAAATAGTTTATCAGGGTTTCTAAAAAATCCCTTTACCGACAGGCCCGTCGCAAATACCTTTTTACGACTGGCCCATCACAAAAAGAATAAAAAAAATAACATTAATAAAATGTTAAAAAATGTTAATAATAAAGTAATAATAATAATAATATAATAGTAATAATAAAATAATAAAAATAAAATAATAAAATAATAAAATAATAATAAAATAATAATAATAATAATAATCATCATCATCATAATAAAATAATAATAACAATAATAAACTAAAAAAATTAGTAAAAATATAATTAAAATAATAGAATAATAGAAAACACAATATTCACAACAATGTAAAAAATTAATAATGATAATTAATTAACAAATTAATAATAAAATAACAAATATACTAAATAATTAATATAATAATAAAAATAATAAAATGATAAAAAAATAATATTCACAATCATATAAAAACCACACTATATAGAAATGTAAATATATGGAACAATAAAAATATTTCAAAAAAGTTTTACATTCAAATTTTTATCATAAAAATTAAATAAGTCACTGAGGGGGTATAAGGACTTGGTCCTAAACATTGCATAATCTTGAGTTTTAATCAAGGATTTACTTTCTTTTACATTGAGGATCTTTTCAGGTTTAGTGTTTTAGAAAGTTAGGACATAATTTATATATATCAAACCATAAGCATACAAAGTGGATACTACTAAAACAATATCAATTTCTTCCAAAACATAAAATTTTAAAAGAATATAACTTTATTTCTTTGAAAAATATTCATAATATTTAAATTGACTTTCTTCTTTCTCTTAAAAATATTTATAACCTTTTAAAACATTAAAAAAACACAAGATGAACATAGAAAGATCTGTAAGGGATATAAAAAGAAGGAAAGATATCATTAGTCCATGAATACTTATAAACATATGAAATCATTTTCACAAAGATATACTTCTCACCCATAAAGTATCATATAATTACTTTGTGAAACATGAGATTTCTATAAAACAAAGAAAACATAAATAAAACCATAAAGGGATCTTGGGGCATTACTTACTTAATTTTGTAACCCTCACAACTACCTTACAATATAACCCTCATGGCTACCTTATAGTGTAGCCATCGTAGTTACACATAGAGTAACCATACGACCGAACTCCAACTTAAACATACCCAATGCATTGGAGGGAGATATAAGTCCCACCATTCATTATAAACAATTCCTAATATCCAGAATATAATCATAAAACATAAATAATTTCATAAAAACATTGCTTTTGAATTTTGTAAAATAAAATTTTAAAAGAGGATTTTTAACGCAAAGTCCCTTACAAATATCATATATTTGAAGTGAGAATTGATTAAAAGAATAGAACAAGTGTATAAACTATAAATCCACATAATAAAACATAATATAATCAAAATTCAATTAAAAAAGAAGCTTAGTACCACATAATTAATGAATTAGAAGGATAACCCAAAGAATGAAAATTGGGTTAAGAATTCCCTTACCACGGGTTCATATTACTTAAAATGTGTTTAAAAATCATGTATAATGGTTAAAAGAGTGTTATTAATATTTTATAGAAACATATTAATGTTTATAAAACCTTATATGATCATTTTATGACATCATTTTTCATATTTATTAACAATATTTTGTTCTTTCTATTATTTTGGGTGCGTTCTTACATGATTTCCATGGTCGGTTTGTAATATATTTTCTTGTAAAATGAAAGTGAAACTACATAAGTGGAATTAAATTGTATTAATATGTTTAAATAATATTAAATGATACAATAAATGATTTTTATTTCATATATTATGAATAATCATTAGACAAAACATTAATGATATTCGTTTAGATCATTTTGGCGGTTCTTCGATAATCCCCAACAAGTTTCGATATATAATTAAATATTATGTATATATTTTAATTACAAGACATAAAAGTGGTTATATTATAAACATTAAAAACTATTTCAACCATTAAAATGGTTTTATAACTAGATTTTAATGAAGTAATGGAAATTGAAAACACATCGTCCACGATGTCGGTAAATCGACACATCACGGACGATGTTTTTATTTTTAGAATAAGAGGGAGAGAAAAAGAAGTATGATGATGATTTTTTACATAAACATGATAAAATTCCAATATATATAATATTATTTTGTTTTCATTCCTATTAGATAAGTTGAGGTGAAGAGAGTATAAGAAAATAAAAATAATTGAAAAGAAAATAAAAGAAAATGAAAGAGGATTTTAACTCTTGATATCTTCTCCTTGAGATCCCCATTATGGACTTTGGTTTTAGCCTTATGGTAATACCATAAGGTCTTGGACATGGGGAAGAGCTTTGGGAATATTATTGGGTATAATTTATAAAATTCTCAAATCTTGAGAGGTGTGAGGTGAAGAGGTGGTATTTATAGTGGAGGAGGGGGGTTCATTATTTTAATCATTATTTTGTTATTTTGATCAAGACAAGCAAGATTGTTGGTTCTTATGACTAAAAATAGTAAAAATAAAATTTGAGTTCGAACCAAGGGTGCTTACATCATCCATGATGTTAGGAATAGCGTATTTAACATATAATGTATATATACGGTAAATTACAGTATATCACTATTTATAAAAAATCCAAGTATTCCAGAAAAATCCCAAAAATTCACCCTAACTATTTATTGAAATGTATAATTTAAAAATGAACTCCATTTTTTGAAAATAATTTTCTATATATGATTAATTTAATTTTTAAATAAAATCATAATTTATTCAAAAAATAACAATTTTAAAACTATAACCGATTTTATAACACCTTGAAAAATTAATCAAGGTCTCATAAAATTATATTATAACCATAATAAAATAAAATAATAATTTATGATTACATTTTATGAAAATACATTTTCATTTAAATTATTAAATTAATCCTAAAATTGTAATTAAATATCTATGACATGAAAAAATACAAACACTTATACTATGATCATATTATCATTTAAAAGATGCCTAAATTTTATTTATACATTCATTGGTGATGTTACTATTCATTTGCTCATATTACTATTCATAAGGGTCAAGTTACTATTCATAAGGGTCAAGTTACTATTCACCAAAAATTAAGTTAATACTATCAAAATCTAAATACCTTACTAATCACAACTGTGTATGTCCGTTTTTCAAAATTAAAATCATAGAAGCGACAAAATTATGTTTAATGGCTAGGTTATAACTATCACCATAAAATAAAGTGTTGTTTCATAGATAATCAGTGTTGCATTCATTTCATTTTATATTAAATTTATTTATAAATATTTGGGGTGTTACATTCTCCCCACCTTCTAGAAATTGCATCCTCACATTTTTTGTTCACTTATTAAACAAATGATGATACTTTTCCCTCATAAAATTTTCATATTCTCATGTTTCTTCTTCAACCATGTGGTTTCTCCAAAAAATCTTAACCTGGTGGATTACCTTATTTTGAAATACATTCTCTCTACGATCAAGAATATGAATAGGATTTTCTTTATAAGAAAGGTTCTCTTCCAACCGAACTAATTATGGGCTCAAAACATGAGATGAATCTAGCACATACTTTCTCAACATCGAAACATGAAAAAATTATGCACCTAAGATAAACTCCGAGGAAAATATACTTGGTAGGAGACTAGTCCAAATTTCTCCAAGATTTCATAAGGTCCAATGAATCATGGATTTAGCTTTCCTTTCTTACCAAAATTCATAACACTTTTCCATGGTGAGATTATAAGAAAAACATGATCACCTACATCGAAAGAAAAGTCTTTCCTCCTATAATCTGCATAAATTTTCTACCTGCTTCAAGCTGTCCTTATATGTTGCTGTATCATCTTTCCTTTCTCAGTAACTTCCTCTACTAATTCTGGTCTCATTAACTTCCTTTCCTCGACTTTATCCCAAAATTCAAGAGTTTGACACCGCTTCCCATATAATGCCTCAAAAGGTGCCATATGTATACTGGAATGAAATCTATTATTATAAGAAAACTCTACTAAAGAAATATGATGATCCAAACTTCCCTGGTAGTACATTGAATAAGATAAAATCATATCCTCCAATGTATGAATTGTTCCCTTGGTCTATCCATCAGATTGAGGATGAAAAGCAGTGGTGAAATTTAATTTTATGCCCAATGACTTCTGAAGGTCTTTCCAAAAGATAGAAGTGAACCTGGGATCACTGTCATATACAATGGTAAGAATAACTACATGTAACATGAAAATATCTTTATGGTATAGTCAGGAAAGCTGACCCAAAGACATAGTATCTTGAATAGGAAGGAAATGTGCATATTTAGTCAGTCAATCAATAATAACCCAAATCACATTTTTACCGTGAGAAGTCTTCAGTAGACCCACCATAAAGTCCATGGATACATTTTTTCATTTCCACTTTAGAACTAGAAAAGGTTGAATCATCTCCTTTGATAGTTGTAACTTTACTTTAACATGTTGACGTGTCAAAAATTTCAAAATAATATTAGCAATATCTGTTTTCATTCCATCCCGCCAGTAATACTCCCGAATGTCTTTGTACATCTTAGTACTGTCAGGATGAACTGAAAATGGAGAACTATGAGTGATTAGCCACTAAATTAGGCTAATATTAATTGGTAATATATATAATATTCATGTTATTTATTATTCATAAACACCATTTTAGTTCATTTTACACTTTGAACATTATTTCATATTATGATTGTAATACCTTCTTAAAATGCACTATTATGTGGTACATTTTTGAACATCATTTAAAGTACCCAATGATTCATCTGATTATAAGGAATTGAATTATACATATTTTAATTTTATATTTTTTTAAATTGATCTACACTTAAATATGAACATGTTTGATTCAGGGATCAATGGATAATTCATGGAGGATGATGGAGATATTTGGCAATGAAAGGAAGCAATTCTGGAGAAGGCAGATTAGACACTATCCCACTGATGAGACTGTGGGGCCCAAAATACAGGCCCAATTAATCCCAAATTTCGTGTTATGCTAGAATACATGTATAAAAACAAATCACTATTCATTATACAATGCTAATTCGGCCTCCATGGTAGTCCTTTAGGCGGACCAAGTTAGAGATAAAATTCTGGGCCAGATTCTGCATCCCAGAAAAACAGCCCACTAATCTAATCATATCTCCGAATATAAAATTCCAAATGGGCCCAAATTTTACAGGCGGTTAGAAGACATCTGGGTCTCCATTTTCTTCTTATATGGACTACTCTGATTAGGCAATCTAGAAGGTGTTTCAAGCACGTCTGTTCGGTGCATGAAAGCTGGATGCCTTTTCGGGTCAAGGGTGGAAAGTCTTCTTTCCACAAACTTTCCACCATCCTAGACCTACCATAATCAAGTGGTATGACTTGTACTATTGGAGGCTTGACCCAAGGGCTCAAAAATGCCTATTTAATGTAGTGGTGTTGGAGTATTTAAGAATCTTCAGTTCTTGGTTTCATTGTAGTGTTATGCTGCCGCTTTGTGTTTGTAATCACATTTCTTTCTCATGTAAGTTGTTTAATTCACCTTAGTTTCTTAATAAAAGTTCTTCATTTACTCTTATTCTGTTATTATACTTATCACGTTGATACCGTTGGTTCAAGATGTGGATTTATTCACACCATACTTTGTGATATTTATCACACAACGGAGGAGTGATCTTTTTTTATTGTTGTTTTCCTTCTTCAATTCCACCCTTGTAAGTCTACTTCCCGCTTCCGTTGAAGACATGTCATCAATGGAGGGCTAAATATTTTATGGGTTGATCCAAGGGAGTAGAAAGGGGCTGGATTTTATGTTATTTATCACTCCATTAATGGCTAATCACTTCTTTTAAATGAGATTTTTATTTGATGATTTTAAAACATCTTCATCCTTATTGAATTTAAGGTCACACATTTCAAGTGCTAATATGAACCTATACCTTGGAGTGCTCAAAACTTTGATCCTTCAAGTGTATAGGTGATTAGTATTAGGGTGTGTAGGAATTAAACCAGTAAGTGATGATTTCATTTGATCTTCTTAAATGAATCCATCTCAATTATAAGAAATTGAAATCATTAAAAAAGTAATTCATCCAATCCACCCCAAGCGATAACCTAGGATCAACTCATTCTTTTAAATTGAATTCATTTAAATCTGTTAGTTATCCTTTAAACTAATATAAAATCAACCCAATTTGGCCACTTTATAGCCAAAAACAGTCCATAGAATGTACGTGTCTATAGGTTTCTTCTTAGGTCTCTGAGGATTCGATAACCTAAGCTAAACTACAAGGACCGTTCTACCTTCATCTCTTGGGTAAATTTGAACGAGAATCAAATTTTGGCGCCTTTGCTGGGGACCCAAGTAAGTCATATAAACACCCATTCTATTCTCCCCCATTTATTCTTTTCTCATCCAAATTCTCTTATCTTGTCCCTTTCTCGTTTTTTTTTCTTTTGGCGCATGTCCGCCTACACCCGCGATCAATCAAACCGTCTAGTTAGGGTGGATAGTCCTGGGGTTGGGGAGTCAAGTACACCAAGGAAACTCATTCCATTAGATCCTAATCTTCCTAATACTCTAGAGTCCAAAATTGAGCCAATTTCAATGGAAGGTATTCAAAGAAACAAACTCATAAACCCGGGTGGGAACCAAAATGGAAACCCAAATGAGGCAGCCCCAAACTTGGGGAATGCAATTGATCAAACCATGAATGACTACCTCACACCTTCTTGGATCAATTACCCCTCATGCATTAGACACAATTCCCTAGGAGATTCCAACTACATATTTAAACCCCATGTCCTAAACCACCTTCCCACATTCCATGGAATGGAGTCCGAGATGCCATACCTTCACATTAAGGAGTTCAATGACATTGTAGAAACCATGTGTCCCCCACATCAACTAGAATCAGCTAAGATGAGGCTATTTCCTTTTTCTTTAAAGGATTGAGCTAAAAATTTGCTAAACAATTTGATACTATTATCCATCAACTCTTGGGACCAACTACAAAGATAATTATATGAAAAATACTTTCCCCACCATAAAACAATTAAACTTAAAAAGAGTATCCAAAACTTTTTTGAAAAAGAGGGAGATTAATTCTATGAAACATGGGATCGGTTCAAAGACACTCTAAACATGGTTCCACACCATGGTTTTTCTATTCCTGAACAAGTGATAATTTTCTATGAAGGGTTGGGTCCGGGGAACAAACAATTAATTGACATGATGTGTAATGGAACCTTTAAAAACAAAGCCCCAAATGATGCTTACAAGTATCTAGAAAGCCTTTCTGAACAAAACCAAACATGGGGAACTTCACCTTATTCTGAAAAGCCACAAAGAACTACTGGAATTCATACACTTAGATAAGAGGAAAGCCTTAGGGCTAAACTCGCAGCACTCTCTAGGAAGGTTGAAGAGATAGACCTTAGGAAAGTCCATAAAATCCAAACTATTGACCCTGTTTGCACAATTTGTGACAAACATGACCATAAGACAGACAACTGCCCAAACATTCCATCCATCAAGGATGTTCTCTTAGGAGGACCCCCAGCGGAAGTAAATTATTTGAACTTTCAAAAGCCTCAATACCAAAACACCTTCAACCCAAGGTATAACGACCAACCAGGCTTCCACTGGAAAGATAACCAATAACCTAGCCAACCACAGGGACAAAATCCTTACCACCATCAGAATTACCAAACCCATAACCAGTTCCAAACCCAACCTATCCAATACCAACAGACACCGGTCCATTTTCAACAAACCATCCCACTTCCAAAATATCCCCCGGGATAAACCAATCTTCTCAAGCACCAACCCAAACTGTTCCACAAAGCCTATTAGAAAAACTATGAAAACAAATGGAGAGGATGAAATCGGAGGTATCTTCCCTAAAACAAGAACTTCAAACCATCAAAACTGGAAAGGCACCCATGCCTACTCAGGTGGTTCCATCCTCAACTTCATTGGGAGAGTCAATTTGTGATCAAACAACTCATGAACAACTTAAGGCTGTGACTATTTTAATAAGTGGGAAATCAATTGAGAAAACTGAACAACTAATTCAGAACCCACTTGAAGATTCAAAATTGGATGAAAATTCAAATGAACCACAAGATCAAACTGAGGAAACTGATAACATTGTCAAGGAAACAACTCTTCAACAAACAAAACCACAACCTGCACCATTTCCTTAACGCATGAGGGGGAAAACCAAGCCTGAACTGAGTGAAACATTGAGGTAAATCTTTTCACAAGTCAAGTTGAACATACCCCTTGTCGATGCAATCCAAACCATACCTGCCTACTCAAAGTACCTTAAGGACTTGTGTACTTTTAAAAGAAAATTTTCACATAAAAACCAAGTCCTTTTGGCTGCTAATGTGAGCACCACCATTCAAGGGACCATTCCTCCTAAGTTAAAAGACCCAGGTTTCCCTTAAATCAATGTTGAACTAGGAGAAATAAAAGTTGTCAAGGCCTTGTGTGACCTAGGTGCTAGTGTCAATCTCATCCCATATGCTGTGTACTACCAGTTAGGCCTAGAAGAACTCCAACCCACATCTGTCACACTTCAACTTGATGATCGTAGCATTAGGGTTCCAAAGGGGATTTTAAAGGACGTTCTGGTAAAGGTTGAAAACTTCATCTACCCTGCTGATTTCATTGTCCTTGACAACCATCCAAACTTAGGAAATAAGGAACAAACCCCAATCATCCTTGGTCATCCTTTCCTTGCAACAATCAACTCTGTTATCCGAGTCCGAAATGGGAAAATGACCATCACCTTTGGGAACATGAGTCTAGACTTGAACATCTATAATGCAAGCTCACAAATAGGGTATGAAGAGGACATTCATGAAGTAAACATGATAGGAAGCATTGATAATGAATCCATGGAACATCAAGGAATATTTGATGAATGTTTAAGTCAGGATGAGATTGATTTCCTTTGTTCATATGAAGAAAGTTTATCTCCTTGGCTTGAATCATTTTCAAATTGCTCTTATGATGAAGTCTTAGGTCCAACAATAAGTGAAACCTTTCAAGAAACCACTTTCATGGAGACCACTCCAATTTCCTTCCCTAAATCTGATCAAGCCAATCTAGTAGCTGAAAATTCTATATGTGGGGAATCAATCCTATCTGAAACTCTAAAAAAAGAAATTGATCTTGATCCAATGTCCCAATATTCTGCTGAAATTCTGAACCAACCTGATCTTGAATTGAAGGAACTTCCTGCTGCACTAAAGTATGCCTTCCTAGGGGAAAATCAAACACATCCTATTGTCATTTCTTCTTCTCTTGAATCCAATCATGAGAGGATTCTTTTAGATGTCCTTAGGAAGCATAAGAAAGCCATTGGTTGGACCCTTTCTGATATTCCTGGGATTAGCCCACTTATCGGGACTCATAGGATTGTTCTGGAATCTGATTCAAAGCCATGTCGTCAACCTCAACGACGACTCAATCCTAATCTCATGGAGGTAGTAAGGAAGGAACTTCTGAAATTGTTAAAAGCTGGTATCATATATACCACATCTGAGAGTGAGTGGGTGAGCCCAATCCAAGTGGTTCCAAAAAAGGCCAGAATCACAGTGATAACCAATGAGGATGGAGAGATTCTTCCAACAAGGGTGAGTAGTGGATGGAGGGTCTGCATTGACTACAGGAAGCTAAACTCATTCACCAAGAAGGACCATTTCCCCTTACCATTCATTGACCAAGTCCTTGAGAGAGTGGCAGGTCATGCCTTCTACTGCTTCTTAGATGGGTACTCGGGGTACAATCAAATTGAGGTCTCCCTAGAGGATCAAGGGAAGACTACATTCACATGTCCATTCAGAACCTTTGCTTTCAAACGCATGCCCTTCGGGTTATGAAATTCCCCTGGAACCTTCCAATGGTGCATGATGGGAATCTTCTCAGACATGGTAGGGGATTTTCTAGAGGTCTTCATGGATGAATTATCTGTGTTTGGGGATACATTTGAGGGATGTCTGTAGAATGTGGAGAGAGTCTTGTCAAGATGTGAAGAAAAGAATCTGGTCCTAAACTTGGAAAAATGCCATTTCATGGTTAAATAGGGACTTATTCTAGGCCATCTGGTCTCGAGTAGGGGGATTGAAGTTGATGAAGCAAAGGTTGACATCATTAGTCACCTTCCATCACCCAAAACTGTCAAGGAAGTGAGGTCTTTCTTAGTACATGCTGGTTTCTATAGAAGATTCATCAAGGACTTTAGTTCAATATCTCATCCCCTTTGTGCTCTCCTAGTAAAGGATGCTCCATTTGTTTGGACAGAAAGCTGTGAGGGTTCATTCTCAACCCTCAAATCCTCTCTCACCTCTCCTCCCATTATGAAATCTCCAAATTGGAACCTTCCTTTTGAACTTATGTGTGATACCAGTGACTTTGCTGTTGGAGCTGTGTTAGGACAACGTTGTGATAAAACTCCTTATGTCATTGCTTATGCAAGCAAATCCTTAAATGATGCCCAAATAAACTACACCACTACTGAAAAGGAGTTACTTTCTATTGTGTTTGCTTTAGAGAAGTTTAGGCCCTACATCTTAGGATCCCCCATCACTATGTTCACTGACCATTATGCACTAAAATACCTCTTCCAAAAACAAGATGACAAGGCTAGACTGATTAGGTGGGTCCTTCTCTTACAAGAATTTGACCTCACAATCAAGGATAAAAAGGGTGTTGAAAATTTTTTAGCTGATCACCTCTCTAGGATGGAATTCAAAGACAACTCAAATCACCTTTCTGTGTGTGATCCATTTCCTGATGAACACCTATACTCTGTGAGTGACTGCCCTTGGTATGCTAACATAGAAATTTTCTTAGTTACAGGAGTCATTCCAAAATTCTTAGGGACTCAAGCTCGAAGGAAATTTCTTTATGATGTTAGAAACTATGTGTTTGATGATCCATACCTCTATAAGTTCTGCCCTGACCAAGTCATTAGGAGGTGTGTTCCAGAATCTGAACAAGAGTCCATCCTTAAATTCTGTCACAATGAGGCATGTGGAGGTCACTTTTCCTCTAAGAAAACATCTGCTAAGATTCTTCAATGTGGTCTTTTCTGGCCCACCCTCTCAAGGTACTCCTACACATTTTGTCAAAGCTGTCCTAGGTGTCAACAAGTAGGGTCCATCACAAAAAGGAATCAAATGCCACTCACTCCCATCTTAGTGGTTGAAATATTTGACTGTTGGGGAATTGACTTCATGGGTCCCTTACCAAACTCTCGGGGATACCTCTACATACTCTTAACTGTTGATTATGTCTCAAAATGGGTTGAGGCCACTCCCACTAAGTCCAATGATCATCAAGTTGTGGTTCGATTTCTGAAAGAGAACATATTTTCAAGATTTGGAATTCCTAGGGCTATAATCAGTGATCGAGGAACCCATTTCTGCAACTACCCATTATCTTCACTCATGTCTAAGTATGGTATTTCTCATAAAGTGTCCACTACATACCATCCTCAAACTAATGGTCAAGATGAGTTAGCGAATAGGGAGATTAAGCAAATTCTTGAAAAAACTGTCAACCCCTCTAGGAAAGATTGGTCTGAGAAACTCTTAGATGCTCTTTGGTCCTATAGAACCGCATATAAAACAATTTTAGGAATGTCCCCATATAGGTTGGTTTATGGTAAAGCATGTCATTTGCCAGTGGAGATTGAACATAAGGCCTTTTGGGAAATTAAGAAAATGGATTATGACCCTTCATTGGACGGAACAAAAAGGAAATTAGATCTCAATGAACTGGAGGAACTAAGGATGGAGGCTTATGAAAAGTCAAGGATCAATAAAGATAGAGTTCAAGCCTACCAATCTAGGAATATCAAGGTCAAACATTTTGAACCGGGAAAACTTGTGCTCTTGTATAGTTCAAAACATCATTTACATCCGGGAAAGTTAAGGTCTAGATGGTCAGGACCTTTCATAGTGCATCATGTATTCCCCCATGGGGCAGTAGAGATTCAAGATCCCACAAGTGGTTACATTTTCAAGGTCAATGGTCAAAGGTTAAAACCATTCATTGAATCATTAAATAAACAGGAAATATAGGTTGAGTTAACTGAGCCAACCTATGAACAAGGAAAAAATTGATAGATTTAGGGTCCATGTCGGGCTAACGACGTTAAACAAAGCGCTGCATGGGAGGCAACCCATGGTTTTTAAGTTTCTTATCATTTTGTTGTTTTAATAAACTTTATATTTTAAATAGGATTAATTAATCATTTTTATATTTAAAAAAAAGACTATTGACATATTCTTCTATTATGAGTATGGATGGGTATGAAAGGGGAGCATCGTATTCATTTGTGTCATGCGGTGTGATCCCTGAGTAATACCTTACCTAGAAAATTAAAAAGAAGACAATGTATCATTAGTTTGATTTAAAAAAAATAGAAAAACAGGAAAAACCATAAAAATGATGAAACTTGGAATTAAATAAGTCGTTGTGTTGTTTGTTTTGTCTGGTTTGTTCTTCTTTTTGTTTAGGTACTATTTTGGGTGATACATGTTCAATCAAGGAGGTGCCTACATCCCCCAAGAGATCAAAGGACTAATTTGGAGTAGCAAGAACTTCAGCTTCAACCACCAGGTGATTTCATTCAATGATCCTCAGTTTCAATTTCCTTTTTGAACTTCCATTATCTGCCTCTACTCCTTCTAAATTTTCATTTCTTCAAACACTGGGGACAGTGTTGTTTTAAGTTGGGGGGAGATAAAATAAAAAAAATTCTTTTGTGTAAAAAAAAAATGAATGATTTGAAAAAAAAATTAAATGGAAGGAAAAATTCCTTTATATTTAAGCATGGTAATACACATTGCACACTTTGAAACTGAATATCAAATAATTTATCATACCCTGATTCTAATTTTAATCCTTGTATAATTTCATGAGCATAGATTTTGGAAAGTGTGGCTGTCCAATGTGATATTTCATCATTTATATTTTCATCCAAATAAAAAAATCACAATGCACGTCCTTTGGATAGTAGGGTATTAGTTTAAGTTCATGGGGTCCCCTAAATAAATAGCATAGGTTTGGTGATCATTTTAGTTTAATATGAGTATTCAAAAAAAAAATTAATTTTTTTTTGTCCGTAGAGCAATGAAATGACCTAATGTGTGGCTTTCGGCACTTGGGAATCGTGACTCCATAGTTGTCTGGCCCAGAGTTAGTAATTTTATCTCTATTTTTGGTAATTTGAATTTGTTTTTGACTGAGTTAACTCGAGATGATGCCCGAGTATGTGGGCTTCACTTGGTGCCCTAAGGTCTTTGATTCTGGGAGTCATCGGCAAAGTCTCGCTATAGGGGTTGACTCTTTTGAGTGCAACTTCAATTACCATAGCAAAATTGCAAAAACAAAAAAAAAACAACAAAAAAAAAACAAAAAAAAATTATACAAAAAAAAATGAATACTCATCTTAATATTGAAATTTTATTCCACCTAGCACTTCCATAATTTCCCCTTGAATAAAGATGAACCCCCATGTCTATTGTGATGCACAACACATCCTCATACTTAATTGATATTGGATGAAATATGGCAATGAATATGAAAAAAGGAATGGGCTTGGGATTGTGATCTTCTTATGAAACTATCTTGTATTAAAATATTTTTATGGGTTTCATTATTTTTTGGTATAAGGGTTTTTGGTGATCATTGTGTATTAAAATGTTTTTGGAAAAGGGGATTCGAATTTCATATTGTTGAGATATATTTTGCTCGGGACTAGAAAAACTCAAGTTGGGGGGTGTGATTAGCCACTAAATGAGGCTAATATTCATTGGTAATATATATAATATTCATGTTATTTATTATTAATAAACACCATTTTAGTTTATTTTACACTTTGAACATCATTTCACATTATGATTGTAATACCTTCTTAAAATGCACTATTATGTGGTACATTTTTGAACATCATTTAAAGTACCCAATGATTCGTCTGATTTTAAGGAATTTAATTATACATATTTTAATTTGATATTTTTGTAAATTGATATAAACTTAAATATGAACATGTTTTATTCAGGGATCAATGGATAATTCATGGAGGATGATAGAGATATTTGGCAATGAAAGGAAGCAATTCTGGAGAAGGCAGATTGGACACTATCCCACTGATGAGACTGTGGGGCCCAACATACAGGCCCAATTAATCCCAAATTGCGTGGGATTATAGAATACATGTATAGGAACAAATCACTATTCAGGATAAAATTCTAATTCAGCCTCCATGGTAGTCCTTTAGGCGTCCCAAGTTAGAGATAAAATTCTGGGCCAGATTCTGCGGCCCAAACAAAAATCCCACTAATATAATTATATCTCCGAATATACAATTTCAACTGGGCCCAAATTTTTCAGGCGGTTATAAGACATCCGTATCTCCATTGTCTTATTCTATGGACCACTCTGATTTGGCCATATAGAAGGTTTTTCAAGCGCATCTATTCGGTGCATGAAAGCTGGAAGGCTTTTCGGGTCAAGGGTGGAAAGTCTTCTTTCCACAAACTTTCCACCACCCTAGACCTACCATACTCAAGTGGGATGACTTGTACTGTTTGAGGCTCGACCCAAGGGTTTAAAAATTCCTATTTAAGGTAGTGGTGTTGGAGGATTTAAGAATCTTTGGTGCTTGGTTTCATTGTAGTGTTATGCTGCCGCTTTGTGTTTGTAGTCACTTTCTTTCTCATGTAAGTTGTTTAATTCACCTTAGTTTCTTAATAAAAGTTCTTCATTTACTCTTATTCTGTTATTCTACTTATCACATTGATATCGTTGGTTCAAGGTGTGGATTTATTCACACCATACTTTGTGATATTTATCACACAACGAAGGAGTGATCTTTTGTTGTTGTTGTTTTTCCTTCTTCAATTCCACCCTTGTAAGTCTACTTCCCGCTTCCGTTGAAGACATGTCATCAATGGAGGGCTAAATATTTTATGTGTTGATCCAAGGGAGTAGAAAGGGGCTGTATTGTATGTTATTTATCACTCCTTTAATGGATAATCACTTCTTTTAAATGATATTTTTATTTGATGATTTTAAAACATCTTCATCCTTATTGAATTTAAGGTCACACATTTCAAGTGCTAATACGAACCTCTACCTTGGAGTGCTCAAAACTTTGATCCTTCAAGTGTATAGGTGATTAGTTTTAGGGTGTGTAGGCATTAAACCAGTAAGTGATGATTTCGTTTGATCTTCTTAAATGAATCCATATCAATTATAAGAAATTGAAATCATTAAAAAAGTAATTCATCCAATCCACCCCGAGCGATAACCTAGGATCAACTCATTATTTTAAATTGAATTCAATTAAATATGTTAGTTATCCTTTAAACCCATATAAAATCAACCCAATTTGGCCACTTCATAGCCAAAAACAGTCCATAGAATGTACGTGTCTATAGGTTTCTTCTTAGGTCTCTGAGGATTCGATAACACAAGCTAAACTACAAGGACTGTTCTACCTTCATCTCTTGGGTAAATTTGAGCGAGAATCAATGAGCTTCACACAACAATTATTTATTCATCTGAGAATCAAAAGGCACACGTAATATTTTTCTATATCTTAAAACACAATATTTATCGAGGTTAAATTATAGAAACTTACCCATTTTAACCAATTCTACCTATTTCTGTAACTCACAGTCTTCCTTCTACGCTTGCTTAATTATGTCTAATAGAGATAACTACACTGACACCTAAAACAAAATAGTGGAATTTTCTACACCAAAACTTCCAATATAAAATTCATCAAATCATTAATTAAGGGGTATTTTTCCAAACATAACATGGTTAATGGTACATGATGTTTTCGACTGAAGGCATTCTCCACTTTGTTTGCTTTTTCAGAATAGTAATTGATCGTGAAATCACAATCCTTTATCAATTCAAGACATATTTTCTATCTCATGTTTAATTACTTCTAAATGAATATATATTTTAGAATTTTATGGTTAGTATATATTTCACATTTGGCTCTATATAAGTGATGCCTCCAAATTTTCAAATCAAAAACTACAACTGTTAATTCCAAATCATGTGTTGGATAATTTAACTCATGTGGTTTTAGTTGGCTTAAAGCATAAGCAATTACCTAATCAATTTATATTAGAATGCAACCAATCCCCTTCAATGAATCATCACTATATATGACAAATTAATCATTTCTGGAAGGCTGATCCAAAACTATAGTATTCACCAATCTATTCTTTAGTTCCTGAAAAAAAACGTCACATTCTTTTATCCAGATAAATTTAACCCCTTTTTATATTAACTTAGTTAGCAGTCTAGATAACCATGAAATGTTTTTAACAAACCATTGGTAATAACCTACTAATTCAAGAAAACTATGAATATCTGTAACATTTATAGGTCTTGGGCATTCATCAACCACTTTTGTTTTGGAAGGATCAACTGTTATTCCATCCTTATTTACAATGTTCCCTAGAAAAGAAACCTATTGTGACCAAAAATCACATTTGATAAATTTTCCATATAACTTATTTTCCTTGAGAGTTTTCAAGACAATCCTTAAATGTTTTTCATGATCCTAATAACTTTTTGAAAAGACCAAAATATCATTAATAGAAAAAAGAAAAAACTTATCCAAATATTCATGGAATATTCTATTCATAAGATCCATGAATACATTAAGGGAATTTTTCAAACCAAAGATCATAAAAAAACTCATAATTCCCTATCTAGTATGAAAATATATTTTCATAATGTCATCCTCCTTTAGTTTCTGTTGATGATTTATGGATCTCAAGACAATCTTGAAAAAATAATGAGCTTCCTAGAGCTGATTGTAGGGACCCGACCCCAGTTTCCCGAAGTCGGTGCCTTATTTGATTACATTGGCATAATTAAAATAAATTTTTACCCTGAAGGAACGAATAGTTTATTAGTTTTGAAAAACCATATACATACATAAGTTCAACATTACAACTTGAAATATTTTTTTTTAGAAACTACTTTGACAACATCCATAACTCCTAGGTTATTTCTGTATGTCATTCATAATATACCTCTTCATGTCCTAGGGAAAATGAAACATAAGAAAGGGATGATCTCAAATGCTTAGTAAGTGTAAGAAATATAGCATAAGATATCATAAACATAAACATTAGGCATGGTGAATAACAAAAAACACATCCCTTTAAAAATGAACTTGAACATAATATGGCAGGAATAAGAGTTGAAAAAATAATACTATAATAAAACATAATCATGGATATTATACTGGTTGAATAACCACATGAACTATCAATTAAAAGTTTTATAATGAGGGAATTCATAATGTCAGACATTATAACTATACCGTCAAGGCCTCATGCCAAGACCATAAATAATCATATTGTCTAGGCCTTGTACAAAGATCGTAGTTGGTATCATGAGACCTACCGATGAAGTATAGTGGAACCCACCCTTCACTTATTATGTCTAATGCATTCCTTATATGAATGAGGATAAACATAAATAGCATATTCATTTATATTGAAACTAACATATGAAATGTAAATAACTTTCCTCAAATATTAAGCATAAACACTAACCATTCAGAGTAAATTGGTGAATGGTTTTAATATAGTAAATCCACATTAAAACTAATCATAAAAAATTCAATTAAATATAGTAAATGATATCATACATAATAATCAACAATAGTGTTGAAATATATGAATCAACTCTTATAAAATCATCGAGTAATTCTTGAGTTAAATACTATTTTACTTTGAAAAGAAGAGTTATTATGGAAAAGTATTTGTATAAAACCAAAAGTGAAGTAAAATAGTATTTTCATAATAAAATGAGTGTTTTTAGAAAGATAATGGTTGCTAAAAATATATTATAGATTGCCCTTAAAAATAGGTAAGAATTTGAGAAATTCCTTTGAATCAGGCTTGTATTTCAAGAAGAATTTTTTAAAGATCCTTTTAAAACATATAACTCCCCAAAAATGGAAGTAGGATTATAGTTAGTGTAAATATATAAAACATTCTCATAGAATATATGAGGATTAAATATTAATAAATAATAATTTAACTGAGGTAAGTAGAGAATAAGAGTAACCTAAATGAAAATGGAGGTTCAGTTAGAAAACCCTTACCTTAAGTTTGAAGGTGTTCCTTACTTGATCTTAATGACCTAAATAATCAAATTTAGGTTCATAAATTAATGATTCTAGAATATATTATACATTTAATTTATTTATTATAACATTATTAGGTTCATTCATGGCCTTTTTATGGGTTAACATATTCAATTTCATTGTTTGGGCATGTTTTCTTCCTTGGTTTTCATGATCGGTTTACTTATATTCATGTATGGATAAACATGTAGAATGAGAATGGTTGTCCAGAATAGAAGTTTTATGATATTAGTGAACAAAAATAATATTACATGCTTATAAAACTTCATTTTTTTTATTAAAAGTTAAGAAGAATCATTATG
Organism: Viscum album; assembly: GCA_963277665.1. Lineage (NCBI taxonomy): Eukaryota > Viridiplantae > Streptophyta > Magnoliopsida > Santalales > Viscaceae > Viscum > Viscum album. The sequence continues at coordinate 1,445,837,988 of OY728150.1, read as the reverse complement.
TAAAACTTTAATGACAATTGTTTGGGTTAATTGAGAGTTTTTTTTATCACAATGAACACATTTTGATTTATAAATTAATATCATGTGTGTAAAAGGATTACATAAACTTACATAATTTATAATACATATATTATAGTCTCTTTTAACCATAAAAATTGTTTTATGACTATAATTGAATATGGATTAGAAATTGAAAACCCGTCGTCCTTGAATGTGATAAATTAACACATCTCAGATGGTGTTTTCATTTCTAGTATAATAGAAGGGGAAAGAAGAGATGATGAATAATTATTACTTTATCATAAAAAAATTCTATTACATGTAAGGTATTGGAGTCATCACAACATTTGGATGAAAGGAGGTGATAAAAGAAAAAGAAAAGAACTGAACTTGAAATAAAAGAAATGAAAAGAGGAATTTACCTCTTGAAGTAATCTTCCTTGAGAGCCTCTTTTGGGGAGAGGTTTTGGTATTTTTATGAGAAAAAGGGATTATGGACTTGGGGGAGGATCTTGGGAGGATATTTGAGTATAATTTAGACAAGGAACAAGGCTTGATATGAGTGAAGAGAAGAGGAAGTGGGGGGGGGGTTATAGTGGAGGAGGGGTGATTTGTGAATATCTTATTTATTATTTTATTATTTCCCTCAAGACAAAAAATAATGTTGATTAATTTGACATATAATAGTAATAAGTTTATGTGAGTTCAAACCAAGTGTTATTACATAATCTATGATGCTAGGAATAGTGTATTTAACCGATAATGTATATATATGGTAAATTACCATATTTTACTATTTATAAAAAATTCAAGTATTTCAGAAAAATCCCAAAAATTCACTATAACCATTTTTTGATGTGTAAAGTTAAAAAAAGAACTCCATTTTTTGAAAATAATTTTTTAAATATGATTAATTTAATTTTTAATTAAAATCATAATTTATTCAAAAAATAACAATTTTAAAACTATAATTCATTTTATATCACTTTGAAAATTTAATCAAGATATCATTATTTTATAACCTTAATAAAAAATAACAATAATAATATGATTTAATATTCATAAGGTTAATATTACTATTCATAAGGGTATATTACTATTCACCAAAAATTAAGTCTGTCTTATCAGACTCTAAATATCTTACTGAACGCAACCATGTATATAAGTTTTACAAAATTCAAATCACAGAGGTGAAAACATTATGTTTAGAAAGTGGTGTTTTGTAGAGACTTAGTGTTTCATGAATTTATTTATAAATCCTTGGGGTGTTACATTCTCTCCTCACAAAAAAATCTTCCTCAAAATTAACAGAATGTTATCTCACAAAAAGATTTGGGTAGTTCTTCATCATAATCTCCTCAGGATCCCATTTTACCTCTTCAATTTTATGATTTTTACAAATTATCTTTAGCAGTCGGGTCATCTTATTCCTCAACACTTATCTTTAGTGTCCATAATCCTGATAGGATCTTCACAGTAAGATAGATCAGGTTCCAATTATATACCTTTAGAAGTGAGGACATGTGTTGGGTCTAGCATGTACTTTCTCAACAATGAGACATGGAACACATCGTGTACTTTAGACAGGCTAGACAACATATCCTAAGGATATGCAACAACTCCAATTCTCTCTAGAATTTCAAAAGGTCCTATGTACTTAGGGCTCAGTTTCCCTTTCTTCCCAAATCTTATAACACCCTTCAATGGAGATACTTTTAAGAAAACATGATCTCCCACTTGAAATTCCAAATCTTTCCTTTGATTATTAATATATATATTTTTATCTACTTTGAGATGCTTTGATATGGAACTAAATACTCTTTACCTTCTCTGTTGTTTCTTCCACAAGTTTTGGGCCCACTAGCGTTGTTTCACCAACTTCATCCCAACATGTTGGTGCACGACATCTCTTTCCATACAATGCTTCATATGGTGCCATTTGAATACAAGAATAGAAACTATTATTGTAGGAAAACTCCACCAAGGATAAATATTGATCCCACATACCTTGAAAGTCAAACGAGCATGATCCTGACATGTCTTCTAATGTTTGTAATTTCCTTTTTGATTGCCCATTAGTTTGAAGATGATAAGTAGTACTCAAATGAATCTCAATATCCAAATATTTCTGAAGAATTTTCTAGAATTTTGATGTAAATCAATGATCGTGATTAGAAACTATTGAAAGAGGTTCTCCATGAAGTCTTATAGCTTCATTGATATAGAGTCGTGCAAGCCACTCCAATGGAAAATCCTCCCTTATAGCGAGGAAATGTGCAAATTTTGTAATTCGGTCAATAATTACCCATATTACATCATTCTTTCTTGGAGTTTTGGATAATCCAGTGGCCAAATACATGGTGATGTCATCCCATTTCCATGTAGGAATAGGTAGAGGTTGTATGAATCATCTAGGATTGTGTCGTTCAACCTTCACTTATTGACAGAATAAATATCTTGGTACATAATCATAAATTTCCTGCTTCATTTTTTCCTAATAGAAATGTTCCTTCAAATATCTATACATTTTAGTGATACTAGGGTGTATAGAGAAATTTGAGCTATGGGAATCATCTAATAAATCCATTTTCATCTTGGGTATAGAGGGAACACATAGCCTCTTACAAAATTTCATAATTCCATATTCACATACGAAGTCATCCAAATTCCCATCTTTTACAGCATTAATTTTCTTTTAAAGGTTATCAACATCAAGCTGAGATATTTTCATCCTTTCTAATAAAGATAGTTGGGAAACCAATTGAAAAAGTAACCATGTTTCACCTTCTTTGATAATTCCCATGTCCATCCATATTAGATCAATGAATACATGATCCCTTTCAATCCTTATTTTTTTTTAAAACTCTATAATACTTCCTGATCAATGCATCAGCTACCTTATTTTCCTTTCCTGGGTGGTAGTTTATGTAACAATAATAATACTTGAGTAGTATGAGCCACCACCTTTTCCTCATGTTGAGTTATTTCTATGAGAAGATATAATTCAGACTCTCATGATCTGTATATATCTCACACCTTTCTCGATAGAGATAATGTCTCCATATTTTTAGATCAAAGATCACAATAGCTAACTCAAGATCATGAGTAGAATAGTTTTTTTCATGAATTTTTAATTTCCTTTATGCATAGGCAATAACTCTATCATTCTTCATAAGGACAAAACCAATTCCTTTCTTTGATGCATCACTATAGATCACAAACCCATAATTCCTTGTAGGTAGATTTAGGATCAGAGAATTCACTAATCTCCTCTTCAATTCTTCAAAACAGACCTCACATTATTTTTTCCATATGAAATTAAACCCCTTACGTGTAATCTTGGTCATTGGGTTGGCTGAACAGGCAAAGTTCTGAACAAAACACTGATAATAACCTGCTAAACCAATAAAACTACATACCTCAGTTATGTTTGTTGGAGTAATCCATTATTTAAAAACCTTTGTCTTCACAGGATCAACATATATTCCATCCTTATAGACAATGTTTCCAAGAAAGGAAACTTATTGAATCCAAGATTCACACTTGCTAAAATTCTCATATAATTCATTTCTTCTATGAGTCTTCAGAATAGTGCACAAGTGATTTTCATGATCTTCATAGATTTTGGAGTATACTAATATATCATCAATAAATACCACCAAAAAGCATTAAGATATTCCTTGAAAATCCTATTCATTAGAACCATGAAGACAGAGGGTGCATTAGTCAGTTCAAAAGACATTACTGTAAACTCATAATGCCCATACCTGGTTCAAAATGCTGTCTTTGGAATATCTTCCTTCCTTATTTGAAACTAATGATATCCAGATCGAAGTTCAATCTTCAAAAAATATTTTATTCCATGAATTTAATCAAATAAATCATCAATACAAGGTATGGGATACTTTTTCTTTATTGTTATAGCATTTATCTCCCTGTAGTCAATGCACAACCTCATAGGTCCATCTTTCTTCTTAACAAATAGAATAGGGGCTCCCCATGGAGAGACACTAGGGTGAAAAAATCCTTTATCCATCAATTCATCTAGTTGTTTCTTCAGTTATTCTAATTCCATAGTGGTTATTCTATAAGGATTCGTTGATATAGGCCTTGAACCAGGAATTAAATCAATGGAAAACTTAATTTCCCACTCTGGAGGATGTCCAAGAAAATCCTCTCGAAACACATCAACATATTCTTACACAATAGGTATGTCCCCTATTTGAAAATTCCTTTCCTCACCCATATATATTTCATTCCCTTTCTCCACAATAATTTAATTCAGTAGAGCTACTTGGGGTGGATCTAGATAAGAATCAGTTGGTGAGGTTTTTGATATAAAGATAAGGGATTCAACACCGTTCTCAAAAATCATAACTTCCCTCTTATTGCAATAGATCTTTGTATCATCACTACCAAAAAGAGAGATTTTATCAACATTAAAAAGGGAATTTATCAGTGCTAAAAAATTGTTGTTAATAGAGACACTATTAATGGGGGTGCATCCCCTTTATTAGCTCTAAAAAAGCATTGATAAAGGCCCCCATTTATCAGTGCTATTCGAAGCGCTGATAAAGGATTCCCTGTTTGGGCGTGCTTATTATATAACAACACACCCAAAAACATACAAAAAATAAAAATCACACAAATAGAAGACCAAAATAACCTAACCAATAAAAATAACCTGCACAAACCATCAAAAACCTACTAAAAAATAACCACTCATAGTATATACAAAAGAACCACATACATGATGCAAATGATGAAAAAACAAGAAGCGCACACAAATGTTTGGAAAAAAATTATATATACATTTAATTTTCCTCATGAATAAAAAATATTCACTCATGGTATATACCAAAAAATAATTCTATATTCATTTTGAACAATGTTTTATAAAATTACATTTATAATTATCCAACAAACAGTTAAAAACATTAATGTTTTCTCTTTTGACATCTGTGGTCCCCTTTAAAAAATGTCTTGTGATGGTAATAGTCACCAAAAAAATCATCCAAACTTGATAAAAAGGTTCCAACTATATAATAAAATAAATATTATGTCATTAATACTATAAAGAAATAAATTAAACATTAATATGAAGAATACATTAAAAAAATGTCAATTTTTTATAAAAAGGACACATTTGAAGTTATACCGGTCACACCGTGCATCGTATTAAGGTGGGGTTGATTCCTACATGTCACAAATGACTGATGGATAATTTTACTAAAGTATCAAAACAATTAGAATGCATTTTTGTAGTTTTTAGTATGCCTGTTGTTTTTTTAATAAAACGTCATTTCAAACCAAAAACATGAAACTTGAGTCATAATAGTCATATCGTGCATCGGTTTGATGTGAGATGACTTCATACACATTACAAATGACTTAAAAATTTCTTTTATTAATTTTGAAGATAATTAGAGTGTGTTTTCTTAGTTTTTAGCGAGTAACACATTTTGAGTTTAAATGTCAATTTTAAACTGATAGTAGACACTTTTAGTCATACAGGTCACACCGTTCGTCGGATTGAGGTGGGATTTATTCCTACACATCAAAACTGACTCATGGATTTTTGTCTTAAAATATAAAAACAATCCGAATGAGTTTTCTTAGTTTTCAGTATTCCAATTGTGTTTTCGTACATGAATTAATGTCAATTTTAAATAATAATACACATTTGGAGTCATACAGGTGACACTGTGCGTCGAATTGAGGTGATATTGATTCCTACACATCAGAAATGATTGATAGATCTTTTTACTAAAGTATTTGTTTCGCACGGAATCCAGGGATGACCTCCTGGACGGGAGATTCAAATGTTCCGATCGGTTTCTAACGGGTTTGTTCGTAGAACCGGAAACATCCAATGATTCCACATCTGTTTGGACCTACTTTCCAAAGGCAGGCACTCATTAGCTTGTGGACTAATGAGGCTTAGGGATTTGCAATGGTCGAGAGGATGGGAGGTCGGACTCATCACACATTTTTGAGGGGAATTATTGTCTACTCTGGGACTCTCTTTATAGATTTAAGTTATGTTCGTGAATCCTTATTATATTACCAAGTATAAAATGATCTTTCCTTTAGTTTTAACAATCAATGATTAAATATGCAAGAAATTTAGAGAATCTTTTATATGTATTCGAGGTTCTTCATCAATAGAGAATCATCTATATCTGTTTAGAGATTCTTGGTCAATGATATCCTTCAAAACATTTATATAAAAGTCTCTTGGTCATTATGATGACCAGGCTGGTTTTAAAGCCACTCAGTGGGGCACTTGAAGTTTATCATCATTCAGAAGGACAGAGATTATTTCAAAGTTGGGATCGAACCCATAAATGGGCTACCTACATATCCTTTGTTTTGGAAAAGGAATCAGAACCCACGTAGTTCGAGAAATGGAGTATGATGTTTATGATTGATGGCTCAAAGATGAATGTCATAATTACTTTTACACTCTAAGCTCACGTGAGTCATGCTCGGTGTGAGAAACAAGAGGTATTGGTAAAAATTAGACAATTGTGCCATGAAAGATGCAATCATAAGAATTTGTTTGGGGCTTATGTATGGATGACTGCCCAGATAGATGAAGGTTTAGGATTTACTTTTAGGGAGAAAATCCATGAACAGGGTCCATAAAGTTATATGTGCTTCATGGAGATTTGAATACTCTAATCTTGAGGCTTACTCCTAAGGAGGATGCCCAAGTTAGGAGGGGACTTATGATTGGGTTTTACTCCTAAAAAAGGAAACCCAAATCAAAGGTAAATTAGGACTGATTAAGAGAAATTTAAGGGGGCTTGGGGTTTACTCCTGAAAAGGAAACCCAAGATTATGACTGGGACTTACTCCTAAAAAAGGAGGCCTAGGTTAAGGGACTTGGGGCTTACTCCTGAAAAGGAAACCCAAGTTTATGACTGAGTCTTATTCCTGAAAAGGAGACCCAGGTTAGGGATTAAGGTTTTGGGGCTTACTCCTAAGGAGGATGCCCAAAATTAGAGGACTTGATTGGGGCTTACTCCTGAGGAGGATGCCCAAGATTGGGAACTTTAAGAATTTGGGGCTTACTCCTGAGGAAGATGCCCAAATTAAAGGATTTATAACTGGGGATTATTCCTGAAAAGGAGACCCAGGTTAGGATTCTCTCATCTTAAAGGATGAGGTTGAATGAATGAACTCTCCATAATTAGTGACATAAGGATATTTAAATCATTGTACTTTGAGAGATATTCCACAGAATTCCTTTCAGATAAGGAAGTCAAATCAAGAAATCATGCCATAAATGGATTTGAAGAGTGTCTTGAAGACTAAATCTGGAAAAGTAAAGGTGAAATGACTTAAGAGGAGTAAAAATGGGCAAGATGGGCACCCAAAACGATAGGGGCGCGCAAGTCTTGCAAGGCGCTCAAGTCTTCCGTGGGCGCGCAAGTATGGTCGCGCAGGTATACCTGCGCGGCACATGGTGTACTTGCGCGATTTTCAACCAGCATTGAAATACTTGAGCAACTCTTTTTTAAACCCTTTAGAATTTTCTTTAGGTTCTTCCAGAAAAGAGACGCGCAAGTTATATTGAAGGAAATAAGTCGGCGCGCAAGTGTTTGATGAGTTTCAACACTTAGGCCTTCCTTCTTCTCTTTAAATCTTCCGTTCTAGGTAAGAAATTACCTTAGAAGTGTTCCGGAAGCTTTGAGAAGAGACTTGGGCATCGGGAGCTTCAATCCGAGTTTCTGGAAAAAAAATCCTCTCGAATGGGGGGCCCACAGGGTCTATTTATAGGCAAAAGAAGGCCCTGGGTGGTTACCGAGCGGTTATCACTTAGGTCACGCAAGTCACTTGCACGACCACTAGGCAGCGCGCAAGTACTTTCACGACCACTAGGCAGCGCGCAAGTACTTGCACGACCACTAGGCGGCGCGCAAGTGTACTTGCGCGACCATCAGGGAACTTGCGCGACCTATGGGAAATGTTCTCCTTGTTCATACCTTTGTCGATTTTTGATGTTTCTTCAAAGGATGAATCACTTTATGCTCAGATATTCCCCTTTTCCAATCTTTAGATTCTGTGACGAAAGGAGCGTCAACAAAAGTCCCCCTTCAGAGTTGGATCCGGAAAGAAATGAGGATTTGACTCCGAGGAAATTGAATCCATCCAAAGGAAAAGGGGGCGCGCAAGTCTTCAAGGCACAAAAGGCAGTGCGCAAGTGTGCTGGAACTTGACTTTTATTCAGAGTTCCTTTGTCTTTTGTGGGAAGTTTAAAGTCATGCATGCCGGACATAAAGGGGCTAATGTTTAAGGTCGAAATAGCTTTGACCGAAATGGATAAAAATGGATTCAATTCCTTGACAATTTATCTGAAAACATATTACCATACTCAAGTATGAGAGAAAATATGTAAACTATGGCTTAAGAATATTTGAATCTGAGGAATGATATGAAAAAGAGCTAAAAGGCATTAGAAGAAGTAGTTTCTAAGAATAAAGTTACTATTATTTAACAAAACCCGTTAGGGGGTTGAAATATGCAGGGCCACCTATGGGCATTGGCTGCATGGTCAAATAAATAGCATCTTTCGGCTGACAAGTCTGTTATGTGGACTGTTTATGCAAGGCCACCTATGGGCACGTGCTGCATAGTCAGGCGAAAGAACTCTTAGAAATTTACTTTCCTAGTGCTAAAAGCCAGTGAAAGTTTATGGAGATTCAAATTTTCTAAAGTATAGAGTTTGTTGTATGGAAAGAGGTACTTGAATATGGAGAAGATATTTCCGAACAAGAACATCGAAGAACTGGATGAATATCACTCCTACGAAGGTCTGACCCAAACGTAGGGAAGAAGAATAAACCATAGACTTGAATACTTTCAGATCATGAAAAAGGATATGGGACAAATATGTTAAGGATGACTATTTTTTGCAGATCCCTACATACTGTCGTTTAAGAACAATAAGGACAAAAGAGGCATTCTTCCCAAGAATGAAGTTACTATTATTTAACAAAACCCGTTAGGGGGTTGAAATATGCAGGGCCACCTATGGGCATTGGCTGCATGGTCAAATGAATAGCATCTTTTGGCTGACAAGTCTATTATGTGGACTGTTTATGCAAGGCCACCTATGGGCACGTTCTGCATAGTCAGGCAAAAGAATTCTCAGAAGTTTGACATTTTTGTGACTAGAAGTCATGAAAAGGGTTATGAAGATCTGAAAATATTTAAGGTTAGGATTATAATACATAAATATGGGTATTGTCCAATGTATATAGAGATACATAGGTCAATGAAAACCATAATCATGTTGTGGCTGGGTCCTGAATTGAAACTTGGACTTCACTACGTATCTCATAAGAATAAGAATCAAGCCATACGTAGTTCTTAAAATGCAGTTTAATGTCGTGCAGGACGAAAGTATGAGTGATCTTAGTTTAGGGTCATAGAATTCGGACCATAATAATGAATACACAGTGTGTGTTTTCATGAGGACTTTTCAGCCAAGGGACTGAAAGTGAAATTTGGGGTTAGGCCTAAAAGACTTGGGACTGGATTCGAGGGACACTCGAATGTTCCTACGTATCCCATAATGATGGGAATCAAGTCCACGTAGTTCTAGAACTACCCTTTGTACAAATTTGGTTCGTACATGTGAAGGGTGAAAGGGGACTTTAGTGCAATGATAGTTTAACCTAAAAAAGTTCAGGCATTACCATGTATGCACGTAGTCTTTTGAAAATGAAAACCATGATTGAAAAAATCAATGTCAATAATAGTTCTCTCTCAAATGAGGAAATCAAAGAATATTGTAGTTTATTGTCGTACCGGACAAAAGTGTTGTATTGTTTAACGTCATATAACAAGGACGAAAGTGAATCAATGTAAAAATATTGATTCTAGGGGCGGTTTCACAAATCAACATCATATGAGATGGTGGTGAACCAATGTGAAGAGATTATTTTTGGGCTTGAACCCTGGGAGGTTGCCTACATACCCAGCCTGGAGGGCAAGGATCAAAGTCTGTGTAGTTCAATTAAAGAATGAATTAATGATCAAGTTGTTCTTGTGGACAATGATCTAATAAAAAATGTTGTTGGGACTTACACATGGTTAGTGGCCCAAAGGGAGTGTTATGGTTGATGTTCGCTCTAAGCTCACGTGAGTCATACTCGGTGTGAGAAACAAGAGGTAATAACAACCTTAACGATGCACAGTTTAATGTCATGTAGGACATAAAAAAGGGACTATGCAGTTTAAAGTCTTGCAGTTAGGACTATTGGTGCTGCACAGTTTAGTGTCATGTAGCAGGGACAAAATATAGTTTAATGTCATGTAGTTAGGACGATGGGGATAAAATAGTTTAACGTCATATTGGACGAAAGGGGGACTGTGCAGTTTAATGTCATGCTGTAAGGACAAAATAACACACCATTTATGTCATGTTGGACGAAAATGTGAATAGTTTAAGGTCATATGCATGGACCGTGGATGGTGCAGTTTAATGTCATGCTGGACCTTTGATGATTATATAGTTTAACGTCTTTCCGGACGTGAGGGACTTTTATACAGTTTAGCGTCATGTAGTTAGGACGTCACAGTTTAACGTCTTGCTGGACATAAGGGATTTGCAAATAGTTTATGGTCATATACATGGACCAGGGATGATGCAGTTTAAGGTCATGCTGGACGGTTTATGGAACTTTTTCACAGTTTAATGTCGTGTGGGACGAAGTTGCAGTTTAAAGTCATACTGGACCATTGCTGTATAGTTTAATGTCATATAGCAAGGACGAACTGGTGCTGTACAGTTTAAAGTCATGTAGCTAGGACTAAGGTGAACCAATATGAGGATATCAGTTCTGGGGACTTTTTACAGTTTATCGTCATGCTGGACGTTGGAAGTGCCACACAGTTTAATGTCATGTTTCTAGGACACAATATAGTTTAATTTCATCTCGGACAAATAAGGAACTTATGTACAGTTTAATGTCATATAGATAGGACATTATACAGTTTAATGTCATGTAGGACAAAATACAGTTTAGTGTCATGTAGGACATAATGAAAGTGCCACACAGTTTAATGTCATGTTGCTAGGACACAATATAGTTTAATGTCATCTCGGACAAAATGAAAGTGCCACACAGTTTAATGTCATGTTGCTAGGACACAATATAGTTTAATGTCATCTCGGACAAATAATAGACCAATGTGATTGTTTTGGATCTGGGAACAATATTTTGTGTTTATACAAAATACTTCTTCAGAAATCTGGCATTAGTTGGAGTCGTGATGTGTTCTTCATCCATTGAGATTAGAGAATATGCTCCATTGGAGTAGACCTTATGTATTGAATAAGGTCCTTCCCATTTTGGTTCAAGATTGGGAGGCTTCTTTCCTGGTATCATTGGTGCTCTGAGAACCAATACCAATTCTCCCTAAATGAATGAACGAAGACGAACTTTTTTGTTAAAAGCTCGTGCTATTCGATTCTGATAGATTTCCAAGTAGTGCAAAGTGCACAATATTTTCTCATCTAACTGTTCCAATTCATTCAACTGCTTTTGGGATTTCTCATATGTAGATAACTGATCACAAATGGCTATTCTGAGTGAGGGCAATTGAACTTCAATTGGAAAAACTGCTTCTGTTCCATATACCAATGAATATGGAGTTGACCGCGTTGCATTGCGAGTGGTAGTCCGATAAGCCCATAAAGCATGAAAGAGTTTATCAGGTCATGACCTCTTATCTTTATCCATCATCTTTTGCAGTATATTTGAAAGAGTCTTGTTGAAGGCCTCTATCTGGCCATTAGCCGCTGCATGATATCGAGATGAATGGTTGGACTTAATGTTGTATTCTTGATACAATTTCTTTACCTCCGAAGAACAGAAGTTGGTGCCGTTGTCCGTCAATATGGTATGAGGGACACCAAATCTAGTAATGATGTTAGAATTGATGAAGCTAACAATGCATTTAGAACTGACTTCTTTGAGAGGTACTGCCTCTTCCCATTTGGAAAAGAAATCAGTAGCAGTAAGAATGTACTTAAACTGCTTGGCCGTAGCTGAAGGGTAAGGTCCCACCACATCCATTCCCCATGTGGAAAATGGCCATGAGTATTTAGCTGTATGAAGCAACTCTGGAGGTTGATGAATGAAGTTGGCATATACTTGGCATGAATGACACTTCTTTATGAAATTAACACAATCTTGTATCATTGAAGGCCAGAAGTATCCAAGCCTTCGAATTTGATCAGACAGTCTATGTCCAGACTGGTGGGCACCACAGACTCCTGCATGCACTTCTTTTATGACAACCATTGTCTCTTCACCATCAATACATCTGAAGAGAACTCCATCAAAACCACATTTGTAGAGAATTTTTTCGAGGTGGTTTGGGCCATCATAAAGAGTAAAATTGACCACACGTCGCCGAATTTGTTCTTTCTCGGCTCTATCAGGTGGAAGTGTTCCATGTTGAAGGTATTCCCTGATAGGTGACATCCATCCTGTAGTATGACCATATGGTTCAGGAATGGGACTAATTTCATTAATTTCCTCTGTTCTGACTTGAACATAAGGTGAAATTGCACGACGGTGGGCAATACAGATGGTTGTTTCGTCCCGATTTGGATCTGCTAAAGCTGTGGCTATATTAGCCAGTGCATCAGCTTGAGCATTTTGTGATATTGGGACATAAGAAAATATCAGTTCTGAAGGGAATTTCGACATTAACTCTCTGACGTAATCATACAAAGGGATTAATTCTTCTTTTCTGATGGCATAATCCCCATTGACTTGTTTGATTACCAGGTCTGAATCACCTTTCACCTTTAAGTGATTCAATTGTGCTTGAAGCGCTAACTCCAAGCCTGTAATGAGAGCTTGGTATTCAGCTTCATTATTGGTACCACCTTCCCACAACAAAAAGGAATAAGGTAACACTTCCTTATCTGGAGAAATGAGCAAAATTCCTAAACCAACTTTGTTGAATTTAGGATTTTCCATTTTCTTCCCTGTTGGACTTCTAGAAGCACCATCAAAATACATTTCCCATGTTTGAGGACTCTCTTGAATAGAGAAAACTTCCTCATCAGGGAGTTCGATATCTGAATACGTGTCTTCCATTGAAGGATGTTCAGCCAGGAAATCAGCCAGAGCTTGGCCCTTAATTGCCTTTTGAGACACATACTGGATGTCGAACTGCTGTAGAATAACCGCCCACCTTGCCAGACGTCCTGTAAGAATTGGACGACTAAGGATGAATTTGAGCGGATTATTACGAGATACCAATTGGACATCGTGATGTTGCAGGTAGTGTCTCAGTTTTTGAACTGCAAAGATTAATGCTAGGCAGCACTTTTCAATACTTGAATACCGGGTTTCTGCTTCAAGCATAGTTCTACTGAGATAGTAGAGACTATTTTCATTCCCAGCATCATTCTTTTGAGCGAGAAAGGCACCCAATGATCACTCTAAAGCTGTCACATAGAGGATAAGAGGTCTACCCTCAACAGGCGGCATGAGTACTGGAGGACTCAAGAGGTATTTCTTGAGAACATCAAATGCTTTTTGATATTCTTCAGTCCACTGGTAAGTGACTCCTTTCTTCAATAATTTGGTAAAGGGTAAACTTTTGCCTGCCAAATTGGCGATGAAACGCTGAATATAGGCTAAGTGTCCTTGAAGTCCTCTTAATTCTTTCAAATTCTGAGGAGGTGACATACCGAGGATTGATTTGGTCTTCTCAGGATCGACTTCAATACCACGATGGCGTACAACAAAGCCGAGGAATTTTCCTGAGGTTACCCCAAAAGCACATTTTAAGGGGTTCATCTTCAAATTATGTTGTCGAAGCTTGTGGAATATGACTTCCAAATCAGCCAAGTGATCAAAACGTTGTTTGGATTTAACCACCAAATTATCTACATAGCATTCAACAAATTTCCCTAAAAGAGGTTTGAAGATACGATGCATGGCGCGTTGATATGTTGCACCTGCATTCTTTAAACCAAATGGCATCACCCGGTAACAAAACACACCTTGAGGAGCTCTGAAGGCTGTATATTCCTCATCTTCTGGGGCCATTCGGATCTGATTATATCCAGAATATCCATCCATGAAAGAAAGTACTTCATAGCCAGCCGTCGCATCAATTAAGAGTTCTGTAATCGGAACTGGGAAATCATCTTTAGGACAATACCGATTAAGATCTCTGAAATCGATGCAAACCCTAATTTGTCCGTTCTTCTTCTTTACAGGGACAATATTAGCCAACCACTTGGGATGTTGAACTTCTCTGACGAATTTAGATTTGATAAGCTTATCCACTTCAGCCTCAATTTTGGAAGCGTAGGTTGGGTGTGTTCTTCTCGCGGCTTGCTTGAATCCTCGATGTTCTTTTGGCAAACCCAAATGATGGGTGGCAACATCAGGATCAAGGCCAGGCATCTCTGTATAATTCCAAGCAAAAATATCGTTATTTTGCTTTAGAAAATAAATATACATCTCTTGCTCTTCAAGGGTCATGGCCGCACTAATTAAAGTGGGGCGTGGATCTTTCTCTGTACCCAGATTTACTTCTCTGAGTTCAACCATAGTGGTAGAGATACCCTCTTCAAATGCTGGAGGAGCATCTCTAAGATCTTCCTCTTCCTCTTCATCATGTGTTATTTCTTCCGTTTCTACTTGCAAAGTAGATGAAAAAATGAAATTCTCATGATCATAAGAGATGTCAAAATTTTCACATTTTGAAGAAGAAGCTTCCATTTCCGACCCTATTGATGATAAAGGGTCCTCTTTGGGAAATAAAGAGGAGATGATGGATTGAGAATCGACATCATTATTCACCTCTGGTGTTGCTATAACTTCTTCTGTCCTGATTAGAGAAGTATAGACTTTTTGGATTTCAGCAGACGAAATGAAAACGTCACCACTTATGCTTTCATCACTGCTTGGTAAGTTACCAATTTCTCCCATGTTGTCTGGCTCGATTGCCGTAATTGACATTATGGATCTTTCCATAAGAGTATTTTGATTTGGGCCTATTTTGTCAATTTGACTGATAGGTAACACATAATCTGTACTCACATGTGAAAATGGATTTATTGGAATTTTTTCCAAACCATATGGAGCATTAACTTTGGTAATTTCCTTCATTGTAGATTTTTCTCTTCCCTTCATGTGATAAAATTCCGCCTCAATGTATTGAGACTCACATGTCTTGAACGGGGCCTTATCACCATACAATGTTCCAACCTGACCATCGAAACAGTATTTGAGACATTGATGGTATGATGACGGAATAGCTGCATGTTGATGTAGCCAGGGTCTTCCAAGCAAGATATTGAAAGCTGAGTCTTGATCAACAATCATGAAATCCGAATTGGAAACAAGATCTCCAAAATGAGTTCTGAGTGTAACTTCTCCCAGTGGTTCTTGTTCATTTTTATCATATCCTTGCAACATCATGGTAGAAGGAAATAAATCAGATTCCGTGAGGCCCAATCGACGAAGTGTACGAATGGGCATGAGGTTGACTCCCGAACCATTGTCAATGAAAGCTCTTCGAACATCTATACCATTGACTTTGCCAGATAAGTACAAAGGTTTTATGTGCCCATGCACAACATCATCTTTATCTTTATTAGTAAAAGATATCACTGCATGACATTCTACAGGACTATTCTCTATGTGATAGATTTCAGCTGCAGCAATTTCAACTTCAAACTCCTGAGGACTTGACAAACCTTCGATGAGTGCTTCCCGAAGATCTTTTGACAGATTCAAAGCATCCAAAATTGATAACTTGGATGGTACTTGGGACAAGTGTTTCAATATATCATACTTTTGATCTAGAGGTTTGCATTTCCCAATAGGAATATGCGGTTTAGCAGGTACCTTGGAAGCAGATGCTTTGGAAGCTGATGCATCTTGTATTGAAGCTGGAAACATCCTTGGTTTTGGCAGATTAGACTGATTAGATCCATTTACTTGCTGTGATAAAGAAGATGGAACTTTTAATCGGTCTTCCAAAATAACTGTGCCGAAACTGAGTTGGCCATTGGCAGAAGAACTTGCTTGTTCTTTTTGAGCTCGCTGAAGGAATCTACCATGAGTTTCTGCTGCATATACAGTGCTAGCAGGGGTAGAATTAGAGTAGTGGCTTCGGAAAGATCCACGTCTTCCCCTATATCCTGAACCTCTAGAACCTCTTCGGGTTCCCTTATTTGATACAGGGAATTCAGGCTCATCAAGACTGGAATATGAATCTGTTAATTGAATCATATTAACAGAACCAAAGATTAACTCTTCGTCTGATAAAGACTCTGCCTGGTTAGCCTGTTTAGGCTGTGCCGTTTGGTGGGACGGTGCCCGTGGCTTCGAAGTAGATGGCATAAAATCTGCCAGAGTCAAAGACAATTTAGGCTTTGCTACATACTCATCTTCTCCTGATTCCTCTTTCTTCTTTGAATTGCGCTGCCCTTTTGAGGATTTGTCTTTTGATGGAGGCTTTACTGCAGCTTTTGTAGGAGACACAATTGGTTTCTTCAATTGTGTTCGCAAAATGGAATGGGTCCGATTGATTGTCTTTCTGACCATCCAATCATCATATTTTTTCGCAGTTTTGCTTTTGAATTCCTGCCACTCGCCTCCTTCCTCTGGATCTGTAGCGGTAATACACGCTACATGAGCTGAATAACCCATCAATTTGACTTGTCCCAAGTCGACCATCTTTTGCAGGAGGTCTTTAAATACAAAACACTCCTGGATGGGATGCCCCAACATTTGATGAAAGGGACAATAATTGGGACGGTCTTCATCTCCTTCCTTGTTTGGCCTCTTGGGCACTGGTAATTGAACCAAATTATTTTCCAGAGATGAAATGAATTAACCAGGAACTTGCTCACTTCGGAAAGAGTATGTTTTAATCTTCATATCCTCAAATTGTTTTCGTCGTTGATCTTTTTGATCATTTGGATGAAACAGCCTTTGTTGTTGGCGTTCAGGAGGTGGAGCCCTTCGAGAAGATGAAGGTTTTGAAGTAGAAATAGGTACAGGTGCTTGTTTAAGCGTAACTGTAGTAGTTTACTCTTTACCCATTCTCCTTCCTGGAGCTGATGGAATTCTACGTGATTTAACCTTAGCCTGTATAAGGGAATCTTCAATCTGTTGAGCGATTGAAGTAAGGTCTCGAAACCCTCCTGTGTATTTCACAGGGATCAATGGCGTGCGTAATTCGTCACGCAAATTTTCCACACAAATTGGAAACAATTCCTCCTGAGGGAGTGCTAAACTCAGGGAATACGTTAATCCCTTCCAACGAGCAATGAAATCAGAGACTCTTTCATTCTCCCTTTGCTTGCAGTTTGTAAGATCGAAAACTGTCGTTTTTGCAAAATTTGAGCTAAACTGAAGAAGGATTTTTTGACGAAGATCCTCCCATCCGATGACTGACCAGGATTGCAAGCTTGTATACCAGACAAAAGCTGGTCCTTGCAAGGTTCGCACGAAGCATCTGAGTTTCACTGCTTCTTTCTGCTCTGGAGTTCCCATCATAGGATCACAACAAGACACGTAATTCATCAAATGTTGTTCAGGGTCGCCTGATCCATTGAAAGTAGGGAAAACAGGGTTTCCAAAACTGGATGGAGGAGAAATTGAATGTACCCATTCAGGGTAAACATTCTTTTCAGGTTGAACTTGCGCCCGTTTCC
The DNA here is from genome assembly GCA_963277665.1 of Viscum album. NCBI lineage: Eukaryota > Viridiplantae > Streptophyta > Magnoliopsida > Santalales > Viscaceae > Viscum > Viscum album. Next base: position 1,445,820,272 of record OY728150.1, on the reverse strand, counting down.
CGTCCATAGTTTCTAACCGAGCTGTTAATGACTCAATAGTAGTTATTAACTTTTGAGAAACATCAGGTTGAACTTGGTTTTGGGTAGGTGTAATGAATGGAGCTTGGACAGACGTGGTGGTTGGTGCTGCAACTGATGGTAGTGCTGCCAACCGTTGTTGCGTTTGACCCGTAGGATTAGACCTCTGAGGGTGTACTGATAAAGGAGGATATTCCTAATCCATCTCAGTAGTTACAACAAATTCATTCGGCTATCGGACTTCAGCATTCTTAAGAAGAAGACTACTCTGAAGTAGTTCTGCATTCAACCTTCTTAATTCTTTTATTTCTTCCTCCTGTTGTGCAAACCATTGCTCTAATGAGAGAGATTGACCTCCTTCAGAGGAAGGGTGAGAAGTAACCTCATTCTTTCCTTTCCCCTTATTGGATCCTTTTCGGAGAGGGGGAAGTGGGTTACGTGAAGGAATACCCAGATTTTGGGTAAGCCTTTGATTACGTGTGTGCACACCTTCTTCATTTAGGTCTGTGTGCGCAACTTCTTGAGCAGAAACCTCTTCGTCTGATCCCTCTGATTGAGCCTCATCTGGTGAATCAGTAGCAATGACATTGATGACATTAATGGATGCATATTGCATGGAATCCTTTTTATCAGTATTTCTGTGATATTTTCTTCTTCCATGTCCTTGATGAGACATGGAATTCCATTGACTTGATCCCTCAAGAACTTCTTGGAGAACCGTCACTTGGAGAGAATCTCCTGATAGCTTGTTTCTTCGTTCCTCTTGAGGCTTATTCCCTAATCGAGAGAATACTGACTTTCTCTGAGGGAGGGATTGAGGATTTGAAAAAGTCCCCAGTCCGGTGGACTGGGGATGTTCCTGCTGCTTCCGCTCAACTCCTCGAATCCCATTTGTTGACTCTAAGGGTTGGGTTAGAGAAGTCCCCAGTCTAACAAGCTGGGGTGTCTCTTGACATGCTATGTCTGAGATCTTCTTAAAATCTCTCTTGATCTTGCGAATCTTTGTTCGGAAATTAGCTGGATGCATTAACCTGTATCCACTTTTATCGCCTGGTTCAACAGACCGTTGGATGATTTCTGAAACATCTGTCATTTGATGACGTGTTTTCTCCAGACGAGAGGCTTGTGCAATATTATCGCCTACTTGATGTAGGAGCAATTCAACAACTTGTTCTCTATATACTTGATTTTGAGAGGAACTAGTTGAAGCCTGTTCTTGAGCAAGCTTTTGATTTTGAACAAAGCCCATTGACTGTGGCCAGCCATGGGCAATAACATTGCATGAGACCATTTTCGGCGGGCTTTGCTAACTGGAAAGCACTGTGAAATGTAGTGCTCCCTGAACACCCCATCCTCTGATATGAACATCAGATGGAGCATTGGCAATTAACTGACGCAATTTTCTTAGTGCGCCAAGGCATGAACGTTGAAGGGTTCTTTGTTGCTTTTCAGCCTTCGGATACCGAGAGACTGATAGAGATGCCAAATCAATCTGGTGTTGTAACCCTTCTATTATCTTAATATGATTTTCATAATCACCATAAGATAATACTTTCTTCTTAAATTGACAAAGAGTCTTCCATATGTTGAGACGAATATCATGGATTCCATCATCCGTCAACATATTTGGAATGTCGTACTGGGAGTTAGCCAAAGGCCAAAACATGACTGGTACTTCACCTTTTGCCAGTTTTTTCCTCATGTTCAGCATTTCCTCTTTATCATTAAATGAAGATTCTTCTACCTGTTTGGACCAGAGTTGGTGTTTCCTTGTTGCTTCATCGGATTCAACAAGATTGGTAGAGATATTACTATTCGTGCTGGAAGATGAATGACCCAAGGATGGTTCGGAGAATAACCTGAACCCCAGGATATCTTCTGATGGAGAAAGAGTTTCACCTGCCGATAGTAAAGCATCAGACATGACTGGTGTTACGTTTGCAAGTGCCTCGAGATAGGAGGGCTTTCTCGTCACTACATTGCCTTCTGAAGAATTTTCGAGACGACGTGAATCACTACTGCGGAGAGGACTTTCGCAGCGAAGTTCATCACCATGAGGAGGACCGTCATGATGGATTACAACAAAAGATGAAATCTCTTGCTCCTTGGTCTTCTGACCACACAGAGGGTTCCTGTGGCTCTCATCTGAAGAAGAAACTTCAAGATTGACCGAACATTCATGAAGCAAGCCTTCATGACGAAGTGTCTGTTGAAGACCTTCAAAATTAATGTTCCCGTTATTGAGAACTGAGGGAGTAGAATCTTGAATTCCGACAGATAAATGTCTGAGGGCTTCATGAACTCCAGCATCGAGCAAGGCCTTGTTGCAGATTGGCCTTTGATCTCCTGACTGTGCTGGGCGGATCTTTTTTTTAGATGCCTTCTTACTCACTTTAGAAACCACTTGTTGACGAAAGTGGTTACTCTGAGCAGGTGTATGTGCCTGATCAGGAAAGATGGTCAGGTTAGGCTGACGATCTCCACTCAAATCAGGTGTATGTGCCTGACTTGGTTGTCCATTTGATATGGGGGAGTATGCCCCATAACCCTCTTGGACTAGAACAGATGTGTGTGTCTATTCCGCAGTGAATCATTGATGTGTCACTCCACTGCTAGGGATAGATTTATGTGTCTATCCCTGAGATGATGCTGAAGCTGTTATGATATCCTGGAAAGCATCCAGAATATGAGCAGGAATTTGCTTCTGCTCTTTCACCATTGACAAAATATGTTTGGTGACTTCAGCCACTGGAACGGGGATATACGTCCATTCCGGGCTTGGAGTAGGTGTATGTGCCTGCTCCTGTCCTCCTTTTCCTATCAATGAATCCTGACAGTACTCAAGTGTGGAGGCAGAGAGTTGAGTCTTCCTCCTGTTTGTCGTCGGGGCTTTCCGACTGACTTCTCCGTGCGCTACCAAGCGAGACTGTTGGTAGGCTTGATTAGTATTAACAGGTGTATGTGCCTGCTGATTACACTTCGTCAAACGCGGTTGACGAGATCCATCATATGTAGTCAGACGAGCCTGCTGACTAACTGGTGATGTATAAACAGGTGTATGTTCCTGCCTATAGTACTCCGCCGGGATTGCTTGGCGGGATTGGCGTGATGCTGCCAGACGAGTCTGCTGGACAGTGGAATTAAAACGGACAGGTGATTGTGCCTGCTCATTGTATGCCACCAATTTAGGTTGGTGGACTTCTCTGGAGATGGCAGGGATGACAACCTACCCATTGTTCACCGGATTCCATCTCTGGCGGTTCATCTTGCCTGCTCGGGTTCGAGGAACCTGAGCTGAATGCCTGGAGTCGGTACCCTCATCATATTGAGGGCGCACTACCGCACGAGTCTGGTGGTGATTGTTGATGGGAGTCCTTGAGAAGGACTCCTGTCTTTTTGAATTAAGGTCCTGTGGGACCTGCTCATTCACTTCCTCAGAGTAAGGGAGTGAATGGAAATTGCGTTCCGGGGATAACGACCCGAAACGGTTGGAGATGGTAGTCAGCATTGCCTGCTTCTTGATCGCTGGCCGCCGTTGTCTGGACGACCAGGTAGAGTTGTTAACTTGGAGGGCTTGACGAGCGGCCTCCAGAGTTGGGATAGTACCGTTGCGACGGTACTCCTTAACCAGTGCATTAGAAACCCAGCGTTGAAGACGCTGAGTTGGTGATGTCATCCTTAGAGCGGACGACGTTCCAGCAGGAGTAGCAACATTGGTTTTTATAGTAGCAGACCTCACAATAGAGGTGTTTACAGCAGCAGTATTCACAGGGGTGAATTTAAGAAAAGCCATTTTGCAGAAGATCTTGAGAAAAGAGTGCCTGTTCCATGTAACAGACATAATCAAGATGAATCCGGCCACTGCATCTTTTGGATGAGAATATGTCAATGATTGCTTTGTTGGCCCAAGGGGCCTAACAAATAAGAAGAACATCACTTTAACTTGGTTAAGGATTCACGTCGGGTTCACCATTTTTGTTTCGCACGGAATCCGGGGATGACCTCCTGGACGGGAGATTCAAACGTTCCGATCGGTTTCTAACGGGTTTGTTCGTAGAACCGGAAACATCCAATGATTCCACATCCGTTTGGACCTACTTTCCAAAGGCAGGCGCTCATTAGCTTGTGGACTAATGAGGCTTAGGAATTTGCATTGGTCGAGAGGATGGGAGGTCGGACTCATCACACCTTTTTGAGGGGAATTACTTTCTACTCCGGGACTCTCTTTATAGATTTAAGTTATGTTCGTGAATCCTTATTATATTACCAAGTATAAAATGAGCTTTCCTTTAGTTTTAACAATCAATGATTAAATATGCTAGAAATTTAGAGAATCTTTTATATGTATTCGAGGTTCTTCATCAATAGAGAATCATCTATATCTGTTTAGAGATTCTTGGTCAATGATATCCTTCAAAACATTTATATAAAACTCTCTTGGTCATTATGATGACCAGGCTGGTTTTAAAGTCACTCAGTGGGGCACTTGAATTTTATCGTCATTCAGAAGGACAGAGATTATTTCAAAGTTGGGATCGAACCCATAAATGGGCTACCTACATATCCTTTGTTTTGGAAAAGGAATCAGAACCCACGTAGTTCGAGAAATGGAGTATGATGTTTATGATTGATGGCTCAAAGATGAATGTCATAATTACTTTTACACTCTAAGCTCACGTGAGTCATGCTCGGTGTGAGAAACAAGAGGTATTGGTAAAAATTAGACAATTGTTCCATGAAAGATGTAATCATAAGAATTTGTTTGGGGCTTATGTATGGATGACTTCCCAGATAGATGAAGGTTTAGGATTTACTTTTAGGGAGAAAATCCATGAACAGGGTCCATAAAGTTATATGTGCTTCATGGAGATTTGAATACTCTAATCTTGGGGCTTACTCCTAAGGAGGATGCCCAAGTTAGGAGGGGACTTATGATTGGGTTTTACTCCTAAAAAAGGAAACCCAAATCAAAGGTAAATTAGGACTGATTAAGAGAAATTTAAGGGGGCTTGGGGTTTACTCCTGAAAAGGAAACCCAAGATTATGACTGGGACTTACTCCTAAAAAAGGAGGCCTAGGTTAAGGGACTTGGGGCTTACTCCTGAAAAGGAAACCCAAGTTTATGACTGAGTCTTATTCCTGAAAAGGAGACCCAGGTTAGGGATTAAGGTTTTGGGGCTTACTCCTAAGGAGGATGCCCAAAATTAGAGGACTTGATTGGGGCTTACTCCTGAGGAGGATGCCCAAGACTGGGAACTTTAAGAATTTTGGGCTTACTCCTGAGGAAGATGCCAAAATTAAAGAATTTATAACTGGGGATTATTCCTGAAAAGGAGACCCAGGTTAGGATTCTCTCATCTTAAAGGATGAGGTTGAATGAATGAACTCTCCATAATTAGTGACATAAGGATATTTAAATCACTGGACTTTGAGAGATATTCCACAGAATTCCTTTCAGATAAGGAAGTCAAATCAAGAAATCATGCCATAAATGGATTTGAAGAGTGTCTTTAAGACTGAATCTGGAAAAGGAAAGGTGAAATGACTTAAGAGGAGTAAAAATGGGCAAGATGGGCACCCAAAAAGATAGGGGCGCGCAAGTCTTGCAAGGCGCGCAAGTCTTCCGTGGGCGCGCAAGTATGGTCGTGCAGGTATACCTGCGCGGCACATGGTGTACTTGCGCGATTTTCAACCAGCATTGAAATACTTGAGCGACTCTTTTTTAAACCCTTTAGAATTTTCTTGAGGTTCTTCCAGAAAAGAGACGCGCAAGTTATATTGAAAGAAATAAGTCGGCGCGAAAGTGTTTGATGAGTTTCAACACTTAGGTCTTCCTTCTTCTCTTTAAATCTTCCGTTCTAGGTAAGAAATTACCTTAGAAGTGTTCCGGAATCTTTGAGAAGAGACTTGGGCGTCGGGAGCTTCAATCCGAGTTTCTGGAAAAAAATCCTCTCGAATGGGGGGCCCACAGGGTCTATTTATAGGCAAAAGAAGGCCCTGGGCGGTTACTGAGCAGTTATCACTTAGGTCGCGCAAGTCACTTGCACGACCACTAGGCAGCGCGCAAGTACTTGCACGACCTCTAGGCAGCGCACAAGTACTTGCACGACCACTAGGCGGCGCACAAGTGTACTTGCGCGACCATCAGGGAACTTGCGCGACCTATGGGAAATGTTCTCCTTGTTCATCCCTTTGTCGATTTTTGATGTTTCTTCAAAGGATGAATCACTTTATGCTCAGATATTCCCCTTTTCTGATCTTTAGATTCTGTGACGAAAGGAGCGTCAATAGTATTAAAACAATCAGAATGAACTTCCTCAATTTTCTGTATGTCAGTTGTGTTTTTTTACTAAAATATCATTTCAAACCAAAAACATGCAATTTGAGTCATACTGGTCGCATCATGCGTCGATTTGATGTGAGAATGCTTGATACATGTAAAAAAGAACTTAAGAATCACTTTACTTAATTTGGAAGAAAAACAGAGTGTGATTTCTTTATTTCCAATGAGTGACATGTTTTGAATTAAAATATCAATTTTAAACTCATAACAGACAATTTTAGTCATAATGATTACATAGTACATCATATTGAGGTGGGGTTGATTCCTACACATCACAAAAGACTCATGGATTATTTTACTAAAGTATCAAAACAATACAAATGCATTTTCTCAGTTTTCAGTATGTCAGTTGTGTTTTTTTAACTTGAATTAATGTCAATTTTAAATAACAAGACACATTTGGAGTTATACCGGTCACACCGTGCATCGTATTGAGTTGTGATTGATTCTTACACGTCAAAAATGACTAATAGATTTGTCACGACCCGCCTTCACCAAAAGGAGGGAAGGGTCAGCAGATTTCCAGGCCCTTCCTTCTTTAAGTTGAAGGAGAGATAATGACCCCCGAAACCCGCCTTCAATAGGTCCCGGAGTGGAGACTAGCACCAAGGGTATAGGAAATCCTCACAAATGGAAGGCATTACCCTTTTTATTTTATAGGATCGAAAGATAAGGAGGACAAAACCCGACAACACCAAGGTAGAAAGAAAAGTAAAGCCAAAAGTAAACCATTCCCACATGCATGTTTCAAAAGTGAAAGCCACAAAGTGCAAGAAGGTGACTACAAGGTAAGTACCAAAAGAAAAGAGAAACAACTACAACTGCTCCAAAAGTCCGAGCTAGTAAGGTCCTGCGTGATCCCCGAAGTCCTCCTGGAAACCTGAAAGCAGTTTTATATACGTAGGGTGAGCATACAAGTACACTCAGTAGGGAAAACCAAGACTCTCGTGCACAAGTGGGGGAACGTACTAAAGTCCCATGAGAAAGAGTAAACTAAACACCTAACAAGGCAAACTATCCATCCCAGGCCTCACCAAGGCTCGGTCCCCAAATAACACAAGTCAAGTAATATATATATAAGAGCACATCGATGTTTGGGTACCCCGCGCCACTTTACCACTGGTTATTGAGACATCCTACGCATCGGACCAATCCCGCCATTCTCACCGCAGTCCCACTGCCACACCCGCCCGCACACACCTGGGCCACAACCACACGCAGTCCCACTGCCGAATCCCGCCCGCACACACCTGGGCCTCAACTGTCATATGTAACCATGCCTGCAAACACCTAGGCCAGAGCAACCACCGCCACGCCCGAAGACACCTGGGCCTCATCCCGAAGACACTTGGGAAACCACCTGCCGCACACACCTGGCCAACCACCACAGCACCCCGCCCGAAGGTTCTTGGGCTAATAATGGACTTCAGGCCATCACAGCCTGCCCGAAGATACTTGGGCTATCCGGGAAAGGGAGCAGAAAAGGAGCTAATAACCAGCCACTAAGGATAGTGTTGGGAAAAACACCCTTCCCCCATAAATGGGGGTGTTCGGCACTGAGTTCTCAACTTGGGTGGGGCGCGAATAAGAAACACAAAGCTACAAGTATAGATATAGGTAACAAACACTCACCCAAAGCTTAGGTTTTCCTAGCCAACCTACAGAACACAACACCACTGCACCCAAGTCACAGTTCACGACCCTTGCCCACAAAACCATTTGTCCCATTCTTGTTTCACATTCAGTCAAAATGTTCAATTAATTTTAAGCACTACTGAGCAACTACCATAAGCATAACCAAGGAAAGCGTCAAAAGCAAGGATCAACCAAAACACTCACACCCGGTTCTGTTAACAGAGGATCTCTCCCCAATTTGTGATATTTTAAGTAACCACCCGGTTTTAAAACTCACAACCACCGAATCCATACCAACAGGAGATACCATCCCCCAAATTCACACAGCCACCGAGAGTATAAAAAGAACAGGGGATCCCATCCCCTCCCACATTTCCAACAATTGGCCTGAATGGAAAACAACCAACTACCACTACCAACACAAGTCAGGGATTTTCAGATTTAAAAGACTTAACACACTCCATGATTTCAAATTCTGTGTGTTCTAACCGGGAGTTATCACAGAAGGGTTGATCCTGGTGCTTTCAACTTATTCAGCCGGATATACGTGATTAACCAATTTCACAGCAGGAGTTCCCAAATTCAGCAACCCATTTAAAACATCACGAGGGGATTCATCAGTGCACATACAACGACCACCAACGGCCTCAATTTTCAGAAACATAAACCAGTACAACAAAAAGGGATGATCACAAGATAAAGCATAACAATGATCACAACCCCTTCCCCTTCTTTCTTTAGAACTTCGTTTATTATCTTCATTAAGGTTTGGTTCAACCAATTCCATAAGAACAAGAATAACGCCCACCCCGCATGATACACAAAAGTGAGAGACGAAAGAAATTCCCTACTTGTTGATAGATGATCGACGTTTAGGCCAGGGACGCGGAACTTTACGGATAACGACGCGGCGGTCCCGATGCACCAGAAGAGCCACGATCGAAGAAGGGGGAAACCACGGCCTAACCCTTAATTTATAAGAGCCGGGGACGGTTGAGATAAAGACGCTGAACCGCGTAAGACGTGGAAGTCGTGGGTTGACCACGCGGCTTGACTAATCATTAAAGGTGCTGAGTGGTTTAAACTGACTCATGAGCCGATTCAGTATTTAATTAAACTTTTGTGCGCGTTACTGGAACAACTTGGCAAGGCCGGGTGACGTCAGCCGGTTCCGCTGATCCGTCACACTGATTGGTCGCACCGATCGGTCTCACCGATCGGTCTCACCGATCGGTCTCGCCGATCGGTCTCACCGATCCGTCTCGCCGATCGGTCTCACCGATCGGTCTCACCGATCGGTCTCACCGATCGGTCTCACCGATCGGTCTCACCGATCGGTCTCACCGGTCGGTCGCACCGATCCGTCTCACCGATCGGTCTCACCGATCGGTCTCACCGATCGGTCTCACCGATCCGTCTCACCGATCGGTCTCACCGGTCGGTCGCACCGATCGGTCTCACCGGTCGGTCGCACCGATCGGTCTCACCGGTCGGTCGCACCGATCGGGGTCTGGGTCATCACAAGATTTTTTCCCTAAAGTATCAAAACAATCAGAATGCATTTACTTGGTTTTCAGTATGTCAGTTGTGTTTTTTTTACTAAAATTACATTTCAAACTGAAAACATGCAATTTAAGTCATACTGGTCGCATCGTGCGTCAATTTGATGTTATAATGATTCATAAATATCACAAAGGACTTACAAATTTTTTTCCTTAATTTGGAAGACAACTGGAGTACATTTTATTTGTTTTCAATTAGTGACACATTTTGAACTAAAATTTCAATTTTAAACTGATAGCGGACAATTTTAATCATACTGGTAACACTGTTCATCGGATTAAGGCAGGGTTGATTCCTACACTTCATGCATGTTATCATAGAAAGGATACTATAAACCCTATAAATAATTAATAATATCAAGTTATTAATTAAATAAATTTGAAAATATATATTATTTATTTATGTACCAACCAATGATTGAACATGCGATGGTAAACATCAATGAGATTATGATCCCATGTAACCCATGGTCCAGAAAAATAATTCTACAATATAGCACTCCCCTATTGAATAGCTATATGAAACAATTTGTGAAAAAATAAAACAAATAATCAAAAAATTAGTGTATAAATAAATTAATGAAATTAATGAAAAATAATTTAAATACAAAATTTAACATACCTCTGCATGCATGGATCAAAGTCAAGACATGAACATCGGTCAGAGATAGGGCCAAGAATCATCAATCGAGAAAGACCAAACCCTCTCCGAGTCCTCCTTGAACCACCAGCAGTCTGAGGGTCAGATAATGCAACATCATGCTCGTCACCAGGTAGATCAGCCACCTCTAACTCACAAAATAGATCTGAGTCCATCAGAAACACAAAATGAATATTGTTAGAATATAGTTGAAAAAAAACTATTATATATATATATATGCTATATATTATTATAACTAGTATTTAACTATGTCTATATTCATCTTCATCCTCATATTCACACATGATGATGTAAATATCTTCATTTTCCTCCTTAGTATCACAAATTTCCATAAGAGTTTTAGTTTCATCATCTCTTTCCATTTCAAATTCATTTTTTTATATCAATAACATCATTATCACCATCGACCCTTAACTGTGGGGTGTCATAATCGATATTCATATCTCTTCATGGAAAAGATATATTTGAAGTAGTCTCTTGAAAAATTTCAATTCCTTACATTTTAGTGGAACTACATTTACTTTGAATAAACTAATTTTTCTAGTATTTTATTTTTATTATACTCCACCAATCACTTAAATCTCTTGAAGTAGCACAATAAATTGTTTAATAAATTTGATGTTCCTAATAATCCATTAAAAATGCTTCATTTACTACAAGAAAGATTTTATATTTAATATCAATGATTCTATATTGCGAATAAACATTCAAGACTCTCTCAATATCCAACCACAGACATTTAAATATCATTATGTAATTCTATTTCAGATAACACAGTTCAATTATTTATTCCAGTATACCGTAAAAGTCAACTTCACTTTCTCTATGATAATATCCTTTCAATAAAACACCATTATTCATTGTTTTTTTGATTCCTCATAATCACGTGTATGAAATTGAAAACCATTCACCACATATGCATTATAATATTTAACCATTTTGGATAGTGGGTTACTCAATACACACAATCAATTTTCAATTTTATCATCATATTGAGATACCTGAAAATTGTAATAAAATTATCAATATACCAATTAATAAATTAATTTTATATGTTAAACCATAAATAGTTTATTTTACAAGTTTTTGAAACCAGTAGGAAAAATTATTTTGCAGACGCTCTTTAAGAGAAATTACTGCAATTTATAAAACATATTTCTTGATATAATCATCATACAATATACAAATAAAATAATATTAATTTACTAAAATAAATATTATAGAATAAGTGATAGGATAGCTCATAGTAAAAATGGTGTCATTTCTTCAAAGTCGAGTAGGGTGTATGTGTGAGCCCTGTGATGTTCATCATCTGAAAGGCATCATTCATGAACTCCACCAAATCCATGTTTGATCTGATTAAAAACTGATAATTGATTTCTAATTTCATCATCAACATTTTTCTCATTACAACCCATGAATTTATATTTTGAGGTATATTTAGATTTAAAATAACGAGAGTAAAAAAAAGAAATTTCCTCCTGAAAATATGCTTCTATAATTTATTCTTCAACTGATTTTTTGTTACATACCTTTTTCTTTAATTTTTGAATGCATCTATTGAATGGGTACATCCATCAGAACTGTACCAGACCTCTAAATTTTACTTCATATAGAAAATGTAATATCAAATGTTTTATTTAATCAATGAAAGTCGATAGGAAGATTTTTTCTATTTTACATAAAATTAAAAAACATATTCTTACAGTCTACTTAGTGCATCGTAGTCTGTTGTTACCACATAAATGTCTCAGAAAAAATATGATATTTTTTCTAGCTCATCCCAAATCATATAATTTAAAAAATCTATAAATCCAAACTGTAAAATTATTTCCATTATAACATGACATTAATGAATTTTTAATCCAGTAATTTGACCATTTATGACACATCTATTAAAATTAGAAACATGACCATTTGGAAGCCAAAAATTTGCAATCCACTAAAAAAATAATAAATTATTTTTTGGGGAAACAATACAAACTTCTTTTGGATTCATTAACTTTTTTGATCTTTCATTTTCAAATAGTTCAAGTTCAGGTTGCCTGCAAATTTGGGTAATATATAATCATGCCTTTAAATTATCTTTGGTCTTACCTGTGGTGTACAAAACTATATAAAATATATTATCAAAAAATTTATTCTCAATATGAATGACATCCAACATGTGACAAACCAACAAATCATACTAATATAGAAGATCCCAAAAAATGCTTCATTTTATCCAATTGTGTTCTATACCAAAGTCATCAATTTTATGTTGGTTTATAGTTGGTCCAAATGTAATGGGATATAATTAAGAGACAATGTATTTTAACTCAATACCTGCAATCATTGTTGGAGGTCCATCTCTTTCAATTATTTCTTTTCTGAAATGATATATGTTCCTCCAAAAAGGATGATAAATAGGAATAAATATTGTATGAAAGTCAAAGAAACAAGGTTTTCTTCCATTAATGATCATAAACACATTACTTTCTCTCATACAGTAAGGACATTATTTTGGACCATGTGTACTCCAACCAAATAACATTCCATATGTAGGTAAGTCACTAATTGTCCACATTAATGCAGCTTTCAGTGGAAAATTCTGTTTCACAACAACATCATATGTACTGACACCATTACTCCACAATAAATTTAACACATCAATCAATGGCTTCAAATAAAAATCAATATTATTTTTCGGATGTACTGAAATTAATAAGGTAAAAAAGATATAAGTATCATTCATCAATATGTAAGAAGGTAAATTATACGGAGTTATAAATATGGATCATTAAGAATATTGACTACCATATGAACCAAATGGATATAAACCATCTGTAGAAAGACCTAATCACACATTTCAAGCTTCTGAAGAAAGAGATGGATATAATTGGAAAAAATGTTTCTATGAAACACCATTAATAGGATGGTTTAAGCCTTTACTGGTTGAAATATTGGTTTTATTCCATGACATCAATGATGTTGTGTTCTGAGACATAAAACACTGCAATCTGAGTGTAACCAGGAAATACATCAATTTTTTTTATAGGACATAACCCATACATCCCTAGTTGAGCCTCTTTGTAACTATATTTTCTATATTTAAGATAACTAATGAACGACTATTCAACATAATATAAGATTCAATCATTTAAACATTTATGGATCTTCTAATAACCAAGATCCAAATTACTAACAAGCTTATTGCTCTCATAAAAATTTATAGGAAACACATTTCCTTCAGGTAGCAGTACATTAACCAAAGAGAATATCTGATCAAAAAAAGATATTTTACATTCCATTATTTGATTTAATAACCATAAATTTTGCAACCACTTCAAATTTTTGTATCTTACAATCAGGATATAAGGATTCTTTAGAAAATTACAACAACTCATAAAATTGGGATGGTTCCAACTCTAGAGTTGAATCAATATCATCCTAAGTTTCATTTTGTTGAAAAGATGGACCAACCTCATCATGTACTAAATTTTTAAATTGTTATGGATTTGGAACCAAATTATGAGTATCACCTCTGAAATTGCATTCACTATATTGATACCAAAAAACACAATTGTTTTGAAAACAAAATTACAATAGATGACCCCCAATGTTTTCAAATGTGTCAAATATCCCCAGATCAATTTTTTTTGTATGGACACTTAATTTTCCCTTCTAAAAAAATTCTATTTTTGATGATGCAAATGATAAAAAATCTTCAACACCCTCAATATATATAGGATTTATACTAGAACTGTTTGTATTCTTGTGATGATTTATCAAATCATGATCATATAATAAAGACAATTGTCGACTGCCTTATTACATATTACTCTAAAAATTATAAAATAAATAAAATTTTTGAGATTAATTTGATATAAGAAAAAGGCTATCCAAAAAATATTAAAAATTAAAAAATTAGAATTAACTTGTAAATATCATAAATTTTATCTATTTACCACTATTTTCTTACTAATTGATGCTAATATTAACATATTTTTTTTATAAATTAATAAATATTATTATAAATTACTATAAATTAATAAAATATAATATAAATTACTAAAATGGTGTAAATAAAAGAATTTCCAATCTTCAGGACATGAAAAATGACTAATTTATGTCAACCATGTATATACAACTTTTTTATTGATCATGGATTTAAAATTGATAACCAATTTCTATCACAACCCGACCCTACCGGTCTCGAGCCGCAACTACCCCAAGCCCACCTCCATAGGCCAGGGGCTGGCGACAAGCGCCGAAGGCATACAAATCTCAGGGAGGCCTTTTCCTATGTACCTGTACACACACACACATCCCACTCAATGTAGAAGTGCAGAGTAAAAAAGAAAACCAAAGGAAAACAACTATAACCCAACCACAGTCATGCATCAACCTCTAAATAGAAAAAAAGTAAAGTATTGAAAAGTACTGACAAGATACTGAACAGAAAAAGGAAAAAACACGCGCCCAACCCGAAAGGTGCCACAATCCGGCAACAGGTAAACAAAAGTAAACAGCTGGTGAGTCTCACACCTAAAAGTCCTACTATGAACACTGAACACATCCCAAGCTCCTGTGTTCTCTATGATACTCCGTAGTCTTGATCGACCTATCCATCATTTTCAAGGGCACACCAAGTGCGGGCAAAGCCCAAGTAGGGGTGAGTATAAAGATACTCAGTAGGATGCCCCAAAAGCTCGAGGGAGAAACAAAGGAGGTACTAAAATGGTGATCAGCAGACAGAACAAGGAATAGTGAAAGAGTAAAGTAAATAGAGTGTAGCTCAAACCAACAAAATAAAGGAAGTAGACTTGTCCAACCAAGAGTATCTAGACACGAAAAGCACGTGGCATACCCCGCGTGTCTTCTGCCCTCCTAGAAAGAGAGTAACTGAACCCAAGGATTGGGAATAAAAGTAGGGTGTATATATATATATGCTCAACAAGAAACCCAAATGAGTGTGTAAGGGGATCTCTATCTCCAAGCTCAGCCCAGGAAAAGTTTCCAACAGTTATAAGGATATCCAACACTGATGCCCAAAAGTCCCGCACGCCAAAGCTATCTCATCGCTAAACCGTACAACCAAGGGTCTCGCTCCGGTGATCATGGAGAGAAGTCACTAACTAGCCACATAGAAAAGGCGGAGTCTAAAATAAGTCATCGGGTAACCCACCGCCTAGCCCAACTAGAGGGTAAACCTCAAAAGGTCATCGGGTGACCCACTGCCCAGCCCTACTGGAGGGTAAACCCTAAAATTTTGTTGGGTAACCCACTGCCCAGCCCCGCTGGAGGGTAAACCCTAAAGTCAATGGGTAACCCACTACCCAGCCCCGCTGGAGGGTAAACCCTAAGGTCAACAGGTAATCCACTGCCCAGACTCACTGGAGGGTAAACCCTGATACTTCGGTGTGTAACCCATTTCCCAGCCTCTACTGGAGGGTGAACCCTAAACTGGTCCGATAACTCCGCACTGTCCGAACCATCTCTGGGTGTCGCTAACATCGCGACCGTGCGTTGGGTCGGAGTGCGTCAAATAAACCACCGACTAATTACCTTTCATATTTCCACATGTAATTATATCTCGAAAGATGCTCTGCACTCTCAAACAGATTACACCTTTGTAATCCTCGCGAAAAAACACGCGAGATAGACTACTTACTTGCTGGAAACGGACTCCCGAAAAGAAAGTTATTCAACACCTCTTTACGCTCGTACGACGTCTCGTGGGGCCCACAACTCAATCTCGAAAGGTCGGGTAAACTGCTCCATCACGATGCTCTTAGAAAAACATGCCAAAACAACTATTTATTCGCCCCAAATAGACGTCTGAGAAAATAGTCGCAGTACACTGCACGCAGCTTAAAAGGCGGCCCGTGGGGCCCACGCCTCAACTCCGGCTTCAACGCCTGAAACCACCCCGGTCTAGATCGTCTCGATACCAGGGTTACAACACTGATGACAGTGCCTAAAACGGACTTCATATGTGTTCGCGCCATCCGAAAGAAGGATCCCGGTGAGGCGTTAAACAATACTTAACGGGCGCGTCGCGCCACCGAGCCCCCATCTCGAGAATTAAAAATACTCGAGACCATCTCAAAATCTCTGTCACGAGTCAAGGATTTCTATTCCATATACATCACACAAAACGGACACCTGCAGTGGAAGTTACGGGTGTCCAAAGACAAGGGGGCTAACCCCTTAGGGCTGGACCGGCCCGGTCCAGCAGTCCACCCGGCCTGGGCCGGCCCAGTCCGCAGCACCAGCCCGCAACCCAACTTCTGACCCGCGGTCCACCCATACTGACCGACCCTCATGGCTGGTCGCTGTCCCACATGGAGACCCGTCGAAGGCAGGTCTAGGTCTCCCTCTCGGGGTCTTGCGCTGTGACCCCCGTCGCGCTCCGCACCGGCAACCTCCGCCCGCCGCCGCCGCCTGGGACCTCCACCGCCGCTTGGGTCGGCCGCGTCAACACTTGGGAGCCACTGCACCACTGCCGTGCTATCCCAGTCCACCTGAATCCCACCATTCCAGCCGCCAAAAACCCCTGGAACCACCGAAAAAAAGGAATTTGGCCGGAAAGCTTCCTGGGGCCACCCCAGGCGCCCCGAGACTCGGAATTTCTATCTGAGAAAAGAATTAGAAAGCTCAGATTGAATCCTATGAAAATATGGGTTTCGCTCTATAGGAAAATAGAATTCGGACACTACAAATTTCATTTGAAGAGGTTGTGAAAATTAAAAATGAAAACGCAAACTCCTACCTCGCTGGGCGTAGCCCATCGCTTCACAAAAGATCCGCCAGACCGCCGTGCCGCCTTGGAGAGGTGGAGGAGAAGAGCTTGAAGCTTTTTGAGAAGGATTACTCCAAGGAGAGGCAAGGGGGAAGAAGGAGGATGGGTGGGTGTTTAAGTAGGATAGAAACTAAATAAATAAATAAATAATTAATTAGTTTTAAACTCCCACCAGTAGGCCCGTACCCAAACTCTCGACGGCGTCGAGGTTAAGCCACTCCTAGGGTAAAGACCATGTTCTGAGCGCAATGGTGGTCTCATAATTTTAATCTGAGACTTTTTTCAGCAGTTTTAAAGTTCATGCCCGAGGCTGCTAAATTACAAAAATGCCCCTAGTGGTGTTTTCCACAGAAGGGCCACACCCACAAAAGTTACACCCCTCCTAGGGTAAATGGAACACTCCGGACTCAACGGTGCCCTCGATTTTCCCATAAGAGAAACCATTTAGGAGTTATTATATTTATTTGGCGTGTCCAGTGTGAACACACTTAAAAATTTAATTCCGTCCACACCAAGGCTCAGAATCACACGCCATTTTAACGCCCTGCACTGGAATAACATCAAGAAAATTTTAAAGTCTTACAGGCTCAAAACCCAGGTTCTTAAATCATTCCTTCCTTCAAGTTTTTCATCCCTAAAAAACAAAACTACAAAAACAACTCGGGATACTGAGCCTGCATCTGGCTCTCCCATTCCCAGGTGCTCTCCTGCACCCTCCCGTGCTGCCACAACACACGAACCAAAGGAATGGTCCATCTACGCAGTGTCTACTCCTGCCGGTCCTCAATCTCCACCAGGTTCTCTGTAAAGGTGGCTCCATCCTCAATGTTCATCTCTCCCCATTCGATAACGTGCGTGGGGATGTGCACGTATTTCCTCAGCTGCGACACGTGGAAGATGTCATTCACCCTCTCCAGCTGTGGGGGTATAGCAAGACTGTAGGAAACCTCACCGACCCTACGCACGATCTTAAAGGTCCCAATGAACCTCAGGGATAACTTGACTCCCCGACTGAACCTCCATGTTCCACGCTGTGGGGAGACTCTAAAAAATTCATGGTACCCATGCTTGAACTCCAAAGGCCTACGACAATGGTCTGTGTAGGACTTTTGTCTACTTTGAGCCATCCTCATCCGCTCACGAATGACCTGCACCTTCTCCATTGTCACCCGAACCAACTCTGGGCCCAGGAGGGAGGTCTCCCCAACCTCCGTCCAGCACAACGGTGACCTGCAGGGTCTCCCGTAGAGGGACTCAAAAGGTTCCATGCTGATAGTAGAGTGATAACTATTGTTGTACACAAACTACACCAAGGGAATGTGATCCTCCTAGATCATACCAAAGTCTAACACGCACACCCTGATCATATCCTGCAACACCTGGATAGTGCGCTCGGTCTGCCCGTCTGTCTGGGGGTGAAAAGCTGTACTCATCTGTAGCCGAGTCCTAAATGCCTTCTGCAGGCCTCGCCACAATCGCGACGTAAACCGCGCATCATGGTCAGAGATGATTGTCGAGGGTAATCCATAAAGGCGGATGATCTCCCGAATGCATAGTTTCCCTAGAATCTCCATCGAACTCTACTCCCTGATGGTAAGGAAGTGCGCTGACTTCATGAGTCGGTCTACTATCACCCAAATGGATTCATGGCCCTTTGTTGTGCACAAAAGTCCTATGAAGAAGTACATAGATATTCCATCCCACTTCCACTATGGGATATCAAGTGGATGCAACAACCCTGCCGGAACCTAATGCTCTGCCTTCACCTACTGACAGGTAAGACACCAAGAAATGAACTCAACTACGCTCTGCTTCATGCCAGACCACCAAAAATTTCACTGAAGGTCTCTATACATCTTCCCCACACCGAGATGTACATCCAAGGGAGAAGTGTGGAACTCCCACATCACCTCCTCCCACATCTCCACTAGTACTAAAACTCGCCCCTGGAATAGGATCTCGTGATTCCCTCCTTCAGAATACCCATTGGGTGCATCACTTGTGGATATCTGATCATGTAGTACCTCGCTATCGACATCCCCCAGTTGTGAATCTCTCACACACTCAAGGAGAAAAGGAGTCAACACCATTGACTGCAGGAAAGTCATACCCTCCTGCTCCACCAAGGTCAGTTGTAGGGAAGCCAACTACTCTGAAGCTTCCCGTACTAAATGAGTCTGGGAATTCCTGCTAAGAGCATCTGCTACTACATTGACCTTCCCTGGAGTATAGAATATCTAAAAATCATAGTCCTGCATAAACTCCAACCAACACCTATGCCTCAGATTCAGATCCCTCTGAGTGAAGATGTACTTGAGGCTCTGGTGGTCTGATTAAACCACAAAATTCTCATCCAGAAGGTAGTGTCTCCATAAACTCAAGACGAAGACCACCGTTGATAGATTCAAATTGTGATTCACGTAATTCTGCTCATGGGGCCTTAACTACCTTGACCCATTTGCAATAACTGCCTGTTTCTGCATCAACATGCACTCGAGCGCAGCTCCTAAAGCGTCACAGTACACCATGAACTCAATGCCCTCCTTTGGAAGCCTCAACACGGGAACACTAGTCAGCCTCTATCTCAACTCCTCGAAGGCCTTCTGGAACTGATCAGTCCAGGTGAACAATCATCCCTTCCGCATCAATGTGATCAAAGGGGCAGTAATCCTGGAGAAATCTTCCACAAACCTCCTGTAGTACCCGGCCAAACCAAGGAATCTCTGCACCTCTGACGCATTCTTAGCTGGCTCCCAAGCAAGAAATGCCTCTATCTTTTCGGGATCTATGACCAATCCCTGCTCCATAATGACATTCCCTAGAAAGTGAACCTCATGAATCCATAACTGACACTTCGAGAGATTCCCATAAAACTGGTGCTCCCAGAGTAAGTCTAGGACCATCCTCAAATGCTCCATGTGCTCCTCCTCTATCGCAGAGTAGATGAGTATTTCGTCAATAAAGACAACCACAAACTGGTCCAAGTACGACTAAAAGATCTGGTTCATCAAAGCCATGAAAATGGTGGGGGCATTCATCACGCCAAAGGGTATCACTAGAAACTCATAATTCCCATAACGACAATGGAAATCCAAATTTGGGATGTCAGCCTCACGAACCTGCAACTGGTGGTAGCCAGATCAAAGATCAATCTTGGAGAACCACTTCGCACCTCTCAGCTGGTTGAAGAGGTAGTAAATCCTTGGTAAAGGGTACTTGTTCTTTATCGTGGCCTGATTCAGGCAACGATAATCAACACAAAGCCGCAGACTCCCATCTACCTTTTTCAAAAAAAACTGGAGCTACCCAGGGGGACACACTGGGCCTGATGAACCCCTTCTCACAAAGGTCTTCCAACTGAATTCATAGCTCCCAAAGCTCTGTGGGTGCCATATGATATGTTTCACATGATATCAGGGCAGTCCCCGACTGCAAGTCAATGCATAACTCCATCTCTCACCTTGGAGGTAGTCCCGATACACCCTCAGAAAAGACGTCCATGTAGTCCTCTACAATGGTAGGGATCTAGGTGCCTGTAGCGTCTGCTTCTCTGAGAGCCATGCTCACCAACTGGTGAGAAAAAAGTCATGGTCTCCTAATCAGAGTACCCATCTTCTCTGCCACGATGTCTCATTCACCTAGGATGGTGAACCTCATCCCATCAGTGTGCACACCTCTGACTCGTCTGTGACGATAGTCGATCTGGGTGTGAACCATAGAAATCCAATCCATGCTCAGGATGACATCGTAAGGTTCCATCATGATGATGAGTAGGTACCATGTAAAAATCTCTCCTCCTAACGACAGTTCACACTTTCTGCAGATAAAGGTCACCAACGAGGCACTTTCTGTATGAACCTCGAGGATAAGTGGAGGTGTCAGAGCCTCTACTAGATGCTCCAACTCCCATACCAAAAGAAGCGATATAAATGAGTGGCTGGAGCCTATGTCTACTAGTACCGAAGAAAGCATAGAGTAAACACAAAGCATACCTCGGACCATATCATGTGCTGGGGGGTCACGAACACCCATAGCTTGAAGCTGCCCGCAGCCCCTACTGTCAGCTCCCTGAGCCTGGAATGGGCTACTTGGTGGTTGCAGTGGAAGGACCTCGAAACGCCATCCCCCACCTCCAGGTCCTACCACTCTGCCTGCGCTGCCTCCCTGAGGGCCACCCTGTCCTCACCTGGGGGATCCCTGGTCACGACGCTGCCTCTGCCACTGCGGTGCGTCCACTGCCTTCCACGGCTACTCAGTATGCCTGGTTAGGTAGTCCCATGCTAGGTGACCCCATCCGTCACAAGCATAGAACCGACTCTCTACTAACTTCCCTGGTGCTCTACGGCGCCACTGTGGTGTATGAACCTTCCCCTGAGTCTACTCACAGAAGGGTATCCTCGACTAAGGCTCTGCTCTCTACCGCCTGCCTGCTACTGAAGACTCTGCTCTGAAGAGGCCAATGCTAAGCCCTGTTAGCTGGCGTCCCTCAGCCAAGAAACTCTCTGTCATGAGCGCCCACTCTAGCACCCCAGCATAAGTAGGGATGCACAGGGGTACTACACTAGCATGGATCTCCCTGCGAAGACCCTGCTCAAACTTCCGCGCCCAAAAGTAACTATCGCGGACCATATCCTGTGAGTAGTGTGTCAGATCAGTAAACCGGGCTGAGTAATGTGCCATGGTCATCCCCCCTACTTTAGCTCCAGAAGCTCCTAAATCCGAACAGAGCGTAAACAAGAGGGGGAGTACTCCTCTCAGAAGAGCTGCTGGAAGCTATCCCGCGTGAGAGACGACTCTTCATGGGTCTGCGTAACCAACCCCCACCAACTCCCTACCGTATTGAGAAAAAGGTTGGAATCTAGGGCTACCATTTGGTCCACTGGTGTCCGTACCATCCTGAAAAGTTGGTCAACAGACTCTAGCCAGTCTTCTGCTGCCTGGGGATCCGGGTCCCCACGGAACTTCTGCGGCCACTGACGCTGGAAATCTCGGAGCGTACTCAGCCTGCGCTCAACCTCGACCTGTGCTGTAGGTACTAACTGAAGCTCTCCAGGTGGAGGGGATACTGCTGAAGTACTGGGCAGAAGGGGATCACGTGAGGGTCCCTGAACTGACTCCTTATCGCTCTCCATGTCGTCGTCATGAACTGGAGAGGGTAACTTGGCTGGCTGCTATCGTGGGGGCATCCTAAAAATTATCAAGGATTACTGCGATCAGATGAGCATATATATATTTATATATATATATATATATATATATATATATATATCAGTTAAAAAAGGGGAGCTGACTCAACAAGGACAGTCAAAGACTCAATCCTACCTGATGCATGTTCCAAAGTTCCCTGAAACAAGTGTCTCAGCATTTCGAGTCGACAAGCGAGTTATTAGGGTCCTAGTGAATGGATACGTTGGCTGCCCATACCATTACTGGACTCCCTATCTTGAGATCCGCTCTCGAGACATGTCGACACTATTGCCCTAAATACAAACCAATTTCTTTTTAGGGACATCTGAACAATTCCTTAACGAAAGAACCACCTATGATACCACTTTTTCACAACCCAATCCTACCGGTCTCGAACCGCAACTACTCCAAGCCCGCCTCTATAGGCCAAGGGCTGGAGACAAGCACCGAAGGCGTAACTATCTCAGGGAGGTGTTTGCCTAAGTACCTGTACACACACACACAACCCACTCAATGTAGAAGTGCATAGTAAAAAGAAAACCAAAGTTAAAACAACTATAACCCAACCACAGTCATGCATCAACATCTAAATAGAAAAAAAATAAAGTTATGAAAAGTACTGACAAGATACTGAACAAAAAAAGGGGAAAAACACGTCCAACCCGAAAGGTGACACAACCCAGCAACAGGTAAACAAAAGTAAACAGCTGGTGAGTCTCACACCTAAAATTCCTACTACGACTACTGAACGCAGCCCAAGCCCCTGTGTCCTCTACGCTCCTCCATAGTCTTGATCGACCTGTCCGTCGTCTGCAAGGGCACACCAAGTGCGGGCAAAGCCCAAATAGGGGTGAGTATAAAGATACTCAGTAGGATGCCCCAAAAGCTCGAGGGAGCAATAAATGAGGCATTAAAATGGTGAGCAGTAGACAGAACAAGGAACAATGAAAGAGTAAACACTACCACAAAACTGGGCAAGGCATGCGCCTGCCTTTATCAGCGCTAAAACAAGCACTAATAAAGGGATTATTTATCAGCGCTTTTATTAGCGCTGATAAAGTCACTCTTTATCAATGCTACAAAAGCGCCGATAAATTCCAGCCTTTATCAGCGCTAAAAAAGCACTGATAAAGGTGGTATTTATCAGCGCTTTTCATTTTATCACTGATAAATACACCCTTTATCAGTGCTTTTTTACTATCACTGATAAAGGTTCACGTGGAATTTATAAAAACCCTCGGGTCCTCTTCCTCCTCCCCGCACCCTGTCAAGCTCTCGCAGAATCCATCCTCTGCACCGCTGCCGCCGCCTCCTTCTCCTCCTCCTCCTTCGCCGCGGCTGCCGCCTCCTCCTTCTCCTCCTCCTCTGGCCGCTGCCTCCTCCTCCTCTGGCCGCCTGCTCCTCCTCCTCCTCCTCCGGCCGCCACCACCTCCTTCTCCTCCTCCTCCTCCTCCAGCCGCCTCCTCCTCCTCCTCCTCCTCCGGCCGCCGCCTCCTCCTCCTCCGGCCTCCTTCTCCTCCTCCTCCTCCGGCCGCCTCCTCCTCCTCCGGCCGCCTCCTCCTCCTCCTTCTCCTCCTCTGGCCACCGCCTGCTCCTCCTCCTCCTCCGGCCACCTGCTCCTCCTCCTCCTCCTCTGGCCTCCAGCTTCTCCTCCTCCTCCGGCCTCCTCCCTGCCTCTGCCCTACCTCCGGTGCCTCCGGTGCCTCCGCTGTCGATGCCTCCTTCTCCTCCGCCACCGGGTCCTCCTCCTTAAGGTGATTAAAATTGAATTTTCATGAATTAATTATGTTTTCATTATGGTGACCCCTTGAATACTATCCCAAATTATGAATATTTGATAGTCATTATGACTGTTGTTATTGTGGGTAATTGTTATGTTTGGATTGTGATAACATGAAGTTATGTGTTATATTATATACTCATGATAATATGACATTACAACTTGAATGATTCACCTCGTATGTGTGTTATCATGCATGGTGTTTATATGTTGTACATCAAAGAAGTGGACCATCATGAAATTAATACCCCTTAGTAGGGTACTACACGTGATATGTGATGATGAAGACAGAGAACCTAAGCATAGGGTGGAGGTACAACATATCCATGGTGTCATGTCATGGTTGTGCTTGAGGTACCCAGTATTTTCTAGGTCCCATTCACTATGAGATGCATAATTTTTTTCAATAACCACATGGATCTATCTCATACATAGAAAGAGGGTAAGAAGGTCACTGATTTCCTGGCTACTTAGGCCTCTCTAGGTAACCTGTGTACCATATTTAACATCATAGGATCCCTCCCCCCAAGATTGTTAGTTTAGTTAAAGAATATTACCTTGGGATAAAATAATTTATACCTCCTTTGACTATTTTTAGCCTTTTCCCCTTCTTGAAATAAAATATATAAACATTGGATGTGTTGAAATAAAGTTCATGACTGAGTTATTTAAGCTATAACCTTGGGTTTTTTGTGCCCCCCCTCCACTACTCCCTCTTCTCCCCACCTCATCCATGCCTTCCCTCCTCCCTCATCTCCCTCTCCTCTAACTAAACCTCCTCCCCTTCCTCCACCCATACTCACTTCCCTCCTAGCACCATGATTTGAACTAAGGGTAGGTGCCTTCCCCCATCCAAACACATAGATTATGGATCGTGGCCTATTGCAGCTAAGCACTAGACCCAAACTCTAACTCCAACATCTCCTTCTACCTCTTCTTTTCCACCACCATAGGAAGATTCCATCTCGTTGGGTTTTGATTTTCCTTTTGCATCCCACCACTCACAATATGTGGTTCCACCTACCAATGTCCATCCCTATTTTCACTTTGAGGAAATGCAACACTATATGTGCTTGGACCATTTTCAATCCAAGTCAATTTTCACCAACAAATCCATGGATTTGGTCATAATAAACAAGTTCCTCATCGACAATGTTGTTATGGTAGCCCTTCACATCAATGAAACACTCCCAAATTATTGATGTTCCTGAGGAGACGTTTTAGGAGCTCTTTTTATAGTTCCTTACAACTTTCAATTTAGAATTAATCTGTATCACCTTCAAACTAGGTGGTAGGGATTGGGATTTGATAGTGGGTGAGTTTAGAGTTATCTTGGGGTTTACTCTTCTGAATTTGCTACATCCACTACCTATGTTGCTTTGTGTCTTGATCTGAACAAGATAAATACACTAAAGAGTTGGGTGTTGATCACTCATGAGCCCACGAGCATCCATGATCCTTCCACATCCAAGAGCACCCATATGAAGGGTTATTATCTGAGGATTAGTCATTGTGCCTTAGCTCATGCATGGATAGCATGGGGAGACTCCCACATAACCATCACATAGACTAAGGTGCCCATTATGGCCACTTCCATGGGTGCCCTTGTGGAAAACATATACTGCTTCTTACTTATGAATTTGTTCCCATGTGTTTCAATCAACTCTGTACACTTTTACTTTTGATGTACATGTTAGGCTACCTATTGGCCTTACTCATGAGGTGTTTCCTTGTACGGACACCTTATAGAGACCGCCCTATGAGATTGATCCACAAGTTGCGCTGATTATCCTACTTCCTCACAAAAGGTATGGTTAACCCATGTCTATAGTGGTGAACCCCACTAACACACTATAAAAAACTCCCAAGAACCACCCCTCACCAGGGGTGATCTAAGAGAGGAAGAGATTGGATGAATCCCAAGAACCACCCAAGATTTGCTATTAATGAGAACGCCCCTACCATTTTTGAAGTATCCTGTTTTTTATATAAATTATACTCATATTACTTCTCCTCTAACCTATATACTCATCCTATGGATTTCAAATTGGATGAATATAAATAAAGAATGGATGAATGACAATCGGTTGACAAAAGAGTATGAAGAAGGCGTGAAAGAGTTTATCAAGTTTGCAAAAGATCATGCATGTGACTCTTCTCAAATCCTTTTTCCGTGTTTATGCTGTTGTTATTCAAAACAAATTAGTCCAGATGAGTTGGAAGAACACTTGATCTGTCACAGAATAGATCAGAGTTATACATGTTGGAATAAACATGGGGAAACAATGAATGTAGGTAGTGACTGGGGTGACACTGCGTTTTATGGATCATCTGATATGATTACAAACATAAACAATGAAGATGACCATATGGAGGATGTGATTACAGATGTGAATGATGATGAAGATTGTATTGAGGAAATGACAAGGACCTTCGAAGATGAACTTTGTGATTGCCCAAAATTGTTTGAGAAGTTAAAAAGTTGGGCAAACATTCCATTGTATGCTGGTTACACTAAATATACAGTATTGTCAGCAGTACTAAAGCTGTATAATTTGAAAGCAGACAACGGGTGGAGTGACGACAGTTTTATGAAACTAATTGCCCTCATGAATGGCATTCTCCCAGAAGACAATGAGCTCTCGAGCCGAACATACAATGCCAAATGAATGCTATGCTCTATGGGTATGATCTCTGAAAGAATACACGCCTGACCGAATGACTGTATACTGTTTCGCAAGGACCACAAACCACTTAAAGAATGCACAAAGTGTGGTGCTTCTCGATACAAGAAAGATGAATCCAATCCTACTAAAGTTGTATGGTACTTTCCAATCATTCCAAGGTTTAGATGCCTATATGGAAGTGAGAAGACTGCAGAACAATTAACACGGCATGCAGATACAAGAATTAAAGATGGGATACTACGTCACCCGGCAGAATCTCTTTAGTGGAAGAGAATCGATCATGAGTATCCTGAATTTGGAAACGAGTCGAGAAACCTTCATCTTGCGTTATCTACAGATGGAGTGAATCCTTTTGGTTTTCAAAGCAACAGTCATAGTACATGGCTGGTTATGTTGATAAATTATAACTTACCACCGTGGTTATGCATGAAACGAAAATACATCATGTTATATATGCTTATATCCGGACCAAAACAACCGGGTAATGATATTGATGTTTATTTAGCTCCATTGATCGAAGATTTGAAATTATTGTGGGATTCAGGTGTTACATTGTATGATGCTTACAGAAAGGAAGATTTCACTTTGAGAGTCATGTTGTATGAGATGATAAATGACTTCCCTGCTTATGGAAATTTGTCAGGATATAGAATTAAAGGAACTGAAGGCTGTCCCGTTTGCGAAGAAGGTACAAAATAAATTAGGTTGAAACATTCATCGAAAACCATGTTTCTAGGACATCACAGATTTCTACCGCGACGACATAAGTACCATTCTTGGACGACATCATTCGATGGAAGTTCAGAAGAATGTACATCACCGTATACACTAACAAGCGATCAATTGTTTGACAAAGTTAAAAATGTGAACACTACTTTTGGTAAAACGACTTCGAAAAACCTTACGAAAATCGGTTGGAAAAAGAGATTAGTTTTTTTGAATTATAATACTGGAATTGTCTGTATGTAAGACATTTTCTTGATGTTATGCATGTAGAAAAAAATGTATTTTATAGTGTTATCGGCACATTGCTAAATACATCTGGAAAAACAAAAGATGGAATTAAGGCTAGGTTGTACATGGTTGAGATGGGAATACGAGAAGAGTTGGCACCAGTGAAGGGTGAAAAATGAACATTTCTTCCTCCTGATGCTTACACTCTTTCCAGGCAGGAGAGATATCAGTTTTGCAACTTCTTGAATGACGTATAGGTTCTATAGGGGTATTCTTCAAATATCAGTAACCTTGTGTCAATGAGCGACTTGAAGTTAAAAGTTCTGAAATCACATGACTGTCATGTTTTGATGAAAAATCTCATTCCAATTGATTTACGTTGAATTTTGCCCAAGAATTTCCGCCATACATTAACGAAACTATGTATCTTCTTCAAAGCTATATGCAGCAAAGTTATAGACCTAGCGAAATTTCCAGCAATGGAAAAAGAAATTGCCGTCATATTATGTGAATTAGACATGTTCTTCCTGCCTTCATTTTTTGATATGATGGTTCATTTGATGGTCCACTTGGTGAGAGAGATTCAACTATGTGGTCCTATACATTACAGATGGATGTACCCCATTGAACGGTATATGAAGATTTTGAAAGGGGATGTCAAAAATCGAAGTCAGCCAGAGGGTTGTATTTCATAGCGATATATTGTTGAGGAAGCCATTGAATTATATACCGAATACTTGTCTGGTGTGGAAATAATTTACATACCAAAATCTCATCACACTGGGCGGCTTGAGGGTGAAGGAATTTCTGGAAGAAAGGTTGTCACAATAAATATTACAGATCGGGAGCAGACCCACCTTTATGTTTTGCATAATAGTTTCGACGTTGACCCATATGTTGAAATCCACAAAGAAATTCTTCGGCATTTGAATCCATCTAGGGCTGAAAAACGGATATCAGATAAACATAATCGACAGTTTATAGGATGGTTTCGAGATCATATTTTTAAGAAGTCAGATGAAAATCCAGAGTCAATTTCAGAATGACTTCGATGGCTAGCCAGAGGACCAAGTGTGTATGCATTATCTTGCAATTCTTATGTAGTTAATGGTTATACATTTTATACTAATGAACATGATGAAGATAGTACCATGTAGAATAGTGGGGTTACACTTGTGGCTGAAGCGATTCATGTTTCCGTTGCTAAGGACAGAAATCCAATTTATGCGAATATGTCATACTTTGGAATCATCAAACAAATATGGGAGTTGGATTATACGGAATTTCAAGTTCCGATATTTCAATGCAAGTGGGTTGATAATAGGAGTGATGTTAAAATAGATGATTTGGGATTCGTGAAAGTTTATTTAATTAAGGAAGGGGAGAAAGACGAACCGTTTATAATGGCATCACAGGCAGTGCAAGTATTTTATGTTCCAGATCCCGCAAACCGAAACTGGTCAATCGTTCTGTTATCGACCAAAACAGCTGAAGGGTCAGATGAAAATTCAACGGAAGATGACCCTTTCATTGGGACTTGGCAATCATTTCATAGTGGTCCCAATGTAGACGACGTTTTTTATGTCAGAGGATACCACAATGAAGGGATATGGATAGTTGATAGAGGGGTCAAATCCCTTCAGCCTTAAAAAAAGAGAGTTCAATAATTAGGTTATTTATTTTTATTGTAATATAGATTGTGTTACATTATGTTATTATCTGTTCGCTGCTGCTTTTATGTGATCTAAATTAAATTTTAAACCAGTTCTGCAGATAATGACTTCTTCACCTACTGATGCACCCAATCCCGAGACACAACACATCTCTCAACCTATTGCAGCTGGTCCCACTGCTGAGAGACAACAGGTCTCTCAACCTGTTGCAGCTGGTCCCACTGCTGATGTACAACATTTATCTCAACCTGTTGCAGCTGGTGCCAGTGCCGATGCTAGTGCTTCAGAGAAACATAATGATGATACAGAAACTGAGGAAATGGTAGGCGATGAAACCCCAACGACACAAAAAAAAACAGGTGCACCTTAGTTTGACAGTTTTAGCCAAAATCCTTAAGGCAAAAGAAAAAGGCATCAAATATGAGGTGGGATGGAATAAACTAGGCCAGCATGTAAACCCCAACAAAGCGATGTTTAGTAGCTACATTGGAATCGTCACTCGACAACGTGTGCCGATTGATGTAGAGTCATGGCACCATGATGTCAGCTGGTTGAAAACATTAATGTGGGAATAGATTACGATAAAATTACAATATCATCTATTTAATTTATTAAAATAAAATAAAATACTGAAATATTGACTAACCCTTCATCATCTCTTGAAGAGTGCATTTATAGTAGATGTTTCACACAAAGAATATGTTTTAAGACTGGAAGGAAGGATTCATAGAGGATTTCGCACCATTTTAACGAAACATCATCTGAAAGATGCTGAAGGGAAAATCAAGCTGCACCCTCCTCCTCTTTATGCACACTTGATATCCTAAGGAACGTGGGATGCGTTTTGCAACCATTGTGCGGAACAGAATTTTCAGGTACATTGTGTTTGGTTACACGTTGTGTAACGTTGCTTGTATTCATCACGTTGATTGACAAGTTTTTATTTATGAAACAGAAACTGAGTGCTGAAAATAAAGAACAGGCAGCAAAACCAGCGTACCCCTACCGTAAAGCAAGGCCAGGGTACGCTTCAATTGAAAAACAATTGGTACGTATTTTAAAAGTACTGTAATAATTTTATTTGACATAAAACAACACTGTAACCATGTTTCTCTATTTATATGCAGATTGATGAAGCAAAATCTCAAGTCACTTCCATTCCATGCCATGTGCTATGGAAGGAGGCTTGTGTTAATAAAGAGGGGAAACTGATAGATGAAAACACACAAAAAGTGTGGGAAACATGTGTAAGTATGACATAATATAAACTTGTTTTGCTTTAAATCACTATTACATAACAATGATTACTTATTTTTCCATATTTTCTATTTGAAATATTCACAGGAATCAACAACACCCACACCAGATGCAGACATACTTTCAACGGCCTTGAAACAGCCAGAACAGTATGGCCGTGTCAGAGGTGTGAGTTTTGGGTGTTGGAACCACTTTGTGTATAAGGTTGTATTTGTTGTCAATAATTGTCAATGAATATCAAAATGAAGGAGATCAAGAATTACTCCAATGAAATGTTGGAATGGAAGATCAAAATGAAGGAGATCAAGAAGTACTCCGATGAAGTGGAGGAATGATAATTTAGACGATTTTTGTGCTGATTAGAAGTTCAAAGAACATGTGTCAAAGGTGATACATTTTTTACAACAATGAAGAATGTGAGGTGTAATCCATCTGAGAATGATTAACGAAGAATGGGGCTTTTGGATGAAGACCATGCAATTCCTTCTTATTGCATGAGAACCATGGGTTTTTATGAAGACCACGCAATTACTCATGATTGCATGAGAACCATGCAAGAGACTTCTTGACGAATTGAATCATATGGTTTGCATGAAGTAGATCATAACGGTTGATGAAGAAGACAATGTGAAAATGAGTGGAATTCTAAGATGGCCGTGT
The DNA here is from genome assembly GCA_963277665.1 of Viscum album. Lineage (NCBI taxonomy): Eukaryota > Viridiplantae > Streptophyta > Magnoliopsida > Santalales > Viscaceae > Viscum > Viscum album. The sequence goes on along the minus strand of OY728150.1, from coordinate 1,445,789,071 downwards.
GGGGATTGGAATTCTGAGATATCCATGCACATCACATTGTCATAGAAGATGATGATGCCAAAGCTATGCCTTCAAAGAATACATATCACAATAGTGGAGTTTGTGATAAAAGCAGAAGAGTTGCTGAAGGATACAGATCACCAAGAAGAAGTGCTGTTGAGGTGATCGTGCTTGTTGACAAATCAAACAAACGACATACAAATTTGTTGACAAAGGAGATTCCATGGTGGCATGTCGAGTTCAAGGACTGTGGATAATGATCCATGTTTTATTCAACGAACATTGATAAAGGAATGGATGATTTGGAGGCAGAAAAAAAGAGCAGATAGAAGGTGGCACTATTTCCTAGTGTTTGCCAAATTTTTGGGTCTGAAAATCAACAAATAAAGAAAAGTGTTTTTGGAAAAGGGACTTGCGCACCGAGGTCTTGGAGGATAGGAAACTTGTGCGCCATATGTTTTTGAAGATCAGATCATCAAAATATGTCAAAGGGATAAGGGTTGCGCAAGTTTTAGTGAGGTTGCGCAGGTGACTTACGCGCCGAGAAGAGACTTGCACGCCGATGCCTTGGAAGCTTGATAACTTGCACACCTATGGTTTTTCCAGATCAGAAGATTGAAATTTGGAAAAGGAAATAGGTTCGCGCAAGTTTGGAAGTTGGTCGCGCAAGTGAATAGCAGGGGAAGAAACCTGCGCACCGAGACTTTTGCGCCGATGGTTGACTTGCGCGCCGTCGAGTAGGGTGGTCAAATTGCCTATAAATATTGGACCACCCCTCCTTATTTCTCACGGAGTTCAACACTTAGACAAATTAGAGCTCCCGTCGCGTAGGTGTGGAAGTCGTGCAATTATTGTGTGTGTGGTCGCATAGGTGGACTTGCGCGCCAATATTTGAAGTTGAGCGCCGGTTGTTGGTTGCGTTCCCAAGGCGGTTTGGGTGAGAAAAGAAGTGAGTCGCGCAGGTTAAGAGTTGAGGAAGGCAGTGTCGCGCAGGTGTTTTGGTGAGACCTGCATGCCAGTTTGGACCTACGCGCCGAAGACTTGCGCGCCGTATTAAGACTTGCGTGCCGGGCTTGGAGAAGCACGCCGGGTATTGCTGAAGCCCATCGGTCTGTTTTGAGCTGCACGAAATTCGGGAGATTACCCGATACATTCAGTGAAAAGTGTGATTGAAGAAGAAATCTAAATGATACATGCATGATCTCATGCATACATGGTGAACTGATTCTGATGATGACAAGTAAGCTGAGCCTCATTTATTGAGAAATTATATAAGTGATTGTGATTTAGGCAAACGAAGACAAGTGGATCTAGTGCATTCAGTCATTGCACTAAAGAAGAAGGATTGAACCAAAAAGAGGATCAACTCTGAACCCTGATGCAAGCAAATTATCATGCTAAACAGGAGACAAAGAACTTCAATGCACATCTATTGAAGAGACATTCATGTCTATAAACTGAGTGGGACTTCACCAACGGCAGTGAGCCAGGGGGAGTCAACGGGTGTGACCCGAGGGACGTAGTGAGCTATCCCTAAACTTTTGTAAAGGCAGTGAGCCTAGGACAGAGTGACTGTACCCAAACATTTGTAATCTACAGCTAGTGAAGCATAGTGGATTTTGGTACGACTAAAAACCTGTTGGCGTATACTCCTTGGACGTAGCCCTTAGTGGTGAACCAAGTAAAAATAGCTGTGTCATCTCTCTACATGTGAATGTTTCATTAATGATCATATCCATCATATAGGTTTAACGGGTTCCTACCAACGTGGGAACAAGATCCAAAACTTTAAGAATAAAAAGTTGACACCCTGATTCACCCCTCCCCTCTCAGGGTGTCCCGGGGTCCTACAAGTGGTATCAGAGGGAAAGGTTAACGTATGTTGGATATTCTCCAGTAATTCTATTCAGAAGAGGATTTGAGTTTCTTTCCTAAAGTAAAAAATGAAGACCAGTCTTGATGAAGATTCAGTCATTTCTGATCAGATGTCTACATCGAGCAAGACCATGACAAATAGGAAAAAGAAAGAGAAGAAGCAGCTGAAGAAGTCCCTCATATCTAAAGAAGATGTAGTGTTTTGTTCTCCATGCGAGTCAAATAATGAAGAAACATCAGGCCTGGAAAGCATCGATAAGGTGGCTCATAATTCTTCAAGAGGAAAGGATGACACCCCTAATTCATGTTTTCAAGAAAAAATCAAAACATATCTACATGATATTCCTGAATAAAGGGTTGCTATTATTTGTATCCTATTCCAATCTATGCAGGTTGAGATCACTCGATTAGAAAGGGAAGCTGACAATATGGAAAAGGGATTGGAAATAAATGTTCTGGAAAGTATGAAGCTCACCAAAAAGGTTAAAGTCTTTGAAGAAAAAGAGGTAGTCACTAAGACTCTAAAAGAAAAGATCCATGCACTTGAAGCTGAGCTGAAGAAGAGCACTGATGTCAAGAATCTTTGTTTGGAAGAAACTTCCAAGAGATTCAGAGAACTTGACTCTTTGTTACAAAACAAAGTTAAGATGCATGGAGATGAGGTTGAAAGATTGAAGAGGACTTGTGAAGATAAGATGATCATGATTGAAGATCAAAAGATCATCCTCAATATTGAAAGTCAAAAATTGGAAGCCCAATTGACAAATCTTGAGAAGACACATATTGAGACTCCACAAAAGAAAGAATCAGTTGCTGCTGGTACTCAATGCTCACTGGAGGATTCTATTGTCAAAAGACCTCTAACATGTGATAAGAAGATCATGACTTCACTCATTGATCTATCACAAGAAGCTATGAAAGTGAAGGTACCATCCATACAAACCTGTACTATCTTTTCTAAATATGTTCCTTCATCAAGTGCAGGTTGGAATAAAAATTCTAAAAAAGTATGGATGAGGAAAGGTGAGGATAAGAAACCTACCACCATGGCTAGGGTGGATATGAAGAAAAAATTGGAAGTTGGTTCATCAAACAGAGCACAAAAGATTAAGAAGATGGCCCAACAACCTCATACAGAAGAAACATAGAAGAAAAGATTTGTGGGCCAATGTTGGTGCTGCAACAGATTTGGGAACTGTGCACTGGATTGTTTTTATAATCCCTTACATGGAAAATCACAGAGAAAGCCTATATCAAAGGGAAGGATGCCAGAGAAGAAGAAGCAACATCATCCGGTCTAGAAGCATCTGTTCACCACAAATAGATTTGTAATTCTTGATAACATCTGTGATGTATGAAATGGCACAGGTCACGTGGCAAGTACATGCCCACATCAATATGCTTTCACTATTGATAAGAAAAGAATACCTACGATGTCGGAAAAGAATGAAGAAGCTACCTTGGGAAGAAATCAGAAGAATGTTGTGAACACACATTTCCCCAACAAGATCTCAAGTAGGGAAGCTGAGAAGACCCAGGATTTTAGATCCATTAAATTGAAGGGTCATTCATCCAAAAGAATAACTAAGGGGGATGAAACACAGATGAAACCATGCGGAAGATCCAAACTATCTGCAACAGTTCCAAATGAAATATTGGTCATCTGGATAGAAGATTTGAAAAGAGTGAGGAAACATGAAGATGAAAAGGCCAAGGCTGGTGTTAAAGGCAAAGAAGAACTTTCACGTGAGGAAGACAGAGTGCAAGAGAGATTACAAACCAAGAAAAACACTTGTGTCAAAGACGTTCTGTGTGAGAGATGCAAGAAATCTGGTCACATTGCAAAAGGTTGCCTAACCTTAATACCAGAGCAAGAAGCAGTCCTTAAGAGGAGTAAGAATGTATCATTCATGATGGCTGTTAAGCAGAACAATTCCTCACACAAAGTAGAAGATAATGTGAAGAAATCCATGCCACATCAACAGATGTCAGAACATATGTTCAAATGTGCAGGCATGAAGACTGGAGTGAATAGAGGAACTTGGTTGAGAAAAGAACCTCAACCATACAGAACATGTTGATGAAGCAAGGATGAACCACCCTATTCCCTTATTCATTTGTGTATTTTATTTGTGAAAATAATGCAGGGAATTGAAGGTGAAGTATGCTCTCAGGGGGAGAACCCGAGAATTAGTGAATGCTGTCAACTCTTGATAGCCAAGATAAAGAAGTTTCCATCCTTAGTAGATTCTTCAATTGATATTCAATGATTAAGATGATGAAGGATCACTCTTTATGAAGATGATGAGAAGTGTTTCCCTTGAGGGGGAGAAAAATGAAGAAGCTTCCAAAATCACTGTTTCAGTCAATATCAACTCCAGCTGGTATCAAATGCAGTTACTTTGAAAATTTATTGAAGAACATGTCATTGGAGAAGGTATGTCATTTCTCAATCTCTCAACCTTGGTAACTCAGATCATTATACAAAGGGGGAGTAACTGAATTGATCAGTGACATAAAAAGAATGGAAGTGCCCCAAGGCCACTTATCCTGCCGATTGCACTTGAATGTTTTTGATCTGTTTTCTGATGTGAGTGAAGGAGTTTCAGGTTGATTATTCCCTATCACATTTGATTTTCTTCTACCTGAAATAAAAGTGGTAAACCCTTGAAGACAAAATATATGAGTTCTCATCTCATGTTGGTATCATGATCTGTGAATAATGGACATCCTTGTTGACTTAATCAAATCCTCTTGTTTTCTACATCGGGCATTGCTCAAGTAGACTTAGAGTGAAATGATTAATGAAACATTTCTTAAGTATGGATTGATACCCTCCCTACCATGAACTTTGTATTTCTTTTCAATAAGGGGGAGATAAAGTGAAATGAACACGTTTGAAAAGAAAAGTTGATTGAAGAGAAGATTCTCATTTTGACATTGATGAATTCATTTCAGAAGATGTATAAGGTATTGAAAACAAAATACAAAGGGGGAGATTGTTGGAACCACTTTGTGTATAAGGTTGTATTTGTTGTCAATAATTGTCAATGAAGATCAAAATGAAGGAGATCAAGAAGTACTCCAATAATATGGTGGAATGGAAGATCAAAATGAAGGAGATCAAGAATTACTCCGATGAAGTGGAGGAATGATAATTCAGATGATTCTTGTACTGATCAGAAGTTCAAAGAACATGTGTCAAAGGTGATACATTGTTTACAACAATGAAGAATGTGAGGTGTAATCCATCTGAGGATGATTAACAAAGAATGGGGCTTTTGGATGAAGACCATGCAATTCCTTCTTATTGCATGAGAACCATGGGTTTTTTATGAAGACCATGAAATTACTCATGATTGCATGAGAACCATGCAAGAGACTTCTTGATGAATTGAATCATATGGTTTTCATGAAGTAGATCATGACGGTTGATGGAGAAGACAATGTGCAAATGAGTGGAATTCTAAGATGGCCATGCAGGGATTGGAATTATGAGATAGCCATGCACATCACATTGTCATAGAAGATGATGATGCCAAAGTTATGCCTTCCATGAATACATATCACAATAGTGTAGTTTTTGATAAAAGCAAAAGAGTTGCTGAAGGATACAGATCACCAAGAAGAAGTGCTGTTGAGGTGATCGTGCTTGTTGACAAAGCAAACAAATGACATACAAATTTGTTGACAAAGGAGATTCCATGGTGGCATGTAGAGTTCAAGGACTGTGGATAATGATCCATGTTTTATTCAAGGAACATCGATAAAGGAATGGATGATATGGAGGTGGACAAAAAGAGCAGATACAAGGTGGCGCCGTTTCCCAGTGTTTGCCAAATTTTTGGGCCTGAAAATCGACAAATAAAGAAAAGTGTTTTTGGAAAAGGGACTTGCGTGCCGAGGTCTTGGGGGATAGGAAACTTGCGAGCCATATGTTTTTGAAGATCATATCATCAAAATATGGAAAAGGGATAAGGGTCGCGCAAGTTTTGGTGAGGTCGCGCAGGTGACTTACGCGCCGAGAAGAGACTTGCGCACCGATGCCTTGGAAGCTTGATAACTTGTGCGCCTATGGTTTTTCCAGACCAAAAGATCGAAATTTGGAAAAGGAAAGAGGTTCACGCAAGTTTGGAAGTTGGTCTTGCAAGTGAATAACAGGGGAAGAAACCTGCGCACCGAGACTTGCGCGCCGATGGTTGACTTGCGCGCCGTCGCGCAGGGTGGTCAGATTGCCTATAAATATTGGACCACCCCTCCTTATTTCTCACGGAGTTCAACACTTAGAAAAATCAGAGCTCCCGTTGCGCAGGTGTGGAAGTCACGCCATTATTGTGTGTGTGGTCGCGCAGGTGGACTTGCGCGCCAATATTTGAAGTTGAGCACCGGTTGTTGGTTGCGTTCCCAAGGCGGTTTGGGTGAGAAAGGAAGTGAGTCGCGCGGGTTAAGAGTTGAGGAAGGCAGTGTCGCGCAGGTGGTTTGGTGAGACCTGCATGCCAGTTTGGACCTGCGCGCCGAAGACTTGCACGCCGTATTAAGACTTGCGCGCCGGGATTGGAGATGCACGCCAGGTATTGTTGAAGCCCATCGGTCTGTTTGGAGCTGCACGAAATTTGGGAGATTACCCGATACATTTAGTGAAAAGTGTGATTGAAGAAGAAATATAAATGATACATGAATGATCTCATGCATACATGGTGAACTGAATCTGATGATGACAAGTAAGCTGAGCCTCATTTATTGAGCAATCACATAAGTGATTGTGATTCAGGAAAACTAAGATAGGGGGATCTAGTGCATTTAGTCATTACACTAAAGAAAAAGGAATGAACCAAAAAGAGCATCAACTCTGAACCCTGATGCAAGCAAAGTCTCATGATGAACATGAGAAAAAGAACTTCAATGCACATCTATTGACGAGACCTTCACGTATATAAACTGAGTGGGACTTCACCAACGGTAGTGAGCCAGAGGGAGTCAACGGGTGTGACCCGAGGGGTGCAGTGAGCTATCCCTAAACTTTTGTAAAGGCAGTGAGCCTGGGACAGAGTGACTGTACCCGAACAATTTTAATCTACAGCTAGTGAAGCATAGTGGATTTTGGTACGACCGACAACCTGTCGGCGTATGCTCCTTGGACGTAGCCCTTAGTGGTGAACCAAGTAAAAATAGCTGTGTCATCTCTCTGCATGTGAATGTTTCATTACTGATCATATCCATCATACAGGTTTAACGGGTTCCTACCAACATGGGAACAAGATCCAAAACATTAAGAAGAAAAATTTGACACCCTGATTTCCCCCTCCCCTCTCAGGGTGTCCCGGGGTCCTACATTTGGGTGTCACCCCGGGCATATTTTCAGAAAAAAAAGAGGATGAACAAACTAAAGAATTGCATGCAATGAGAGATAGAGTAGTTACCCTTAAAGAAATATTCCAAACTCAGGGAGAGATTCTAAAGAGTTTGATGGAGGAGAGGCGAAGAGAACAAGCAACTCAAGAACAACCCGCACGAGAAGATCCACCCCTCACCAGCTTTGAGGCGAGCCATTCCCCTCAAATACCTGACTTTACCAAGGTAATTAATGTTCTAATATTCTTTTTTGTGAAATGTGAATCACATAGACACTGATACCTTTCATGTAATGATATTCTACAGGGTGAAAATGACTGTGATTTATATCTGTCAACTCCCACCCATCGCCTTATTGCGAGGGATACGGTGTTCAATATGCAAAATGACACGCTACACTCCAGACCACTTCCAACCGGTCATGTCAAAGTGTCGATTAACGTAGCTCATGAGCCGAGCGCTAAGCTACCCGTGCCAAATGACGATGAAGACATTCATACGGTGGAAAATGCTGTTGGAACATTCATTGCATGGCCGTCGAATCTTGTAAAAAAACATGTCGACCAGGAGGTATTCATTTCCAATTAATTTTTCAAGAAGAACCTTTTACATTAAATTAGAAAATGGATGAACCGATGAATGTTATTACAGAAGGACAAAATGGAGAAGCTAAAACGAAAGAGCAGCTCCAACATTGGATCAACCAACCGATCAAAATGATCTACTGAGAGCGCATTCACCCCACCCGTTCTATATCCACATTTAATATCATTGCAAGATCATGTGGATACAAAAATGAAAGACGGCAAGAGTCATACAATTTTTTGTGAAAAAGATATGTATGGAAAGGAAACATTAGATTTCATTAGTGTAAACGCTGTTTCTGAGATCATCACATACGACTGGCTAGGTGCCTCAGTTATAAATGTATACATGAGGTATGTTTTCATGATTTGATTTTACAGAAGCTGATATACTTTGATAATTATGGCTAAATACATCTCATATTATTCACATGCGTATATATTAAAAACAATTGAAGTTATTTTCCCATTAATACAAATTTGGACTCGTTAGTCCTCACACCATTTCTACACAATGAGAAGAAATAGATTCTAATTTTCAGGATGAATTAATGTCAAATCTGCTCAGAACGTTTCAAAGAAGAATTACGACTGACGGAATCTTTTTAATACCAACTTTGCAGGGGGTAAAACTATACATTTTAATCATATCAATTATATTTTCATTTCTATCAGTACTTATTTCTTTTTGTGTTTTTAGGGAACATTGGATGCTCATTGCAGTCAATTTGGATACTCTGAAGATTTATTTTCTGGATTCACTGCATGGATATCCAACTAACCGACCACACATGATGGCGATTTTCAATTTTTAATACACTAGATCCAAAATTTTAGAACTAAATATCTAGTTATATAATTTATATTATCTTTTAATGAGGATTTTGTTATGATAGGGCGGTGTATGAATATCGTCTAAAGGCTGGAATGAATCCAGGGCATAAGGACGACAATGCCCACAAGATCTACAAATGGAGAAGTATCTAGGTATATATAATTATATTTCACTATCCAAATACATATCAAAACAAATTACTTATTTTTCTCTATGTTTCTGCAGTGTCCGAAACAAACAAACGACAAGGACTGTGGTTATTATGTTTGTAAATTTATGAAAGAGATCATATTTTGTGAACAAACTAGCATCCCTGAAGTGGTACTTTGGAAAATAATTACTAATTTATTTAAAATAATTATTAATCCTTTTTTTTATTTATATTTTTTCAGTACTACTATGACTGTCGCAAAAACTCATATTCAGAAGATGATATAAATGTCTTTAGAAACGAATGGGCAGCGTACCTGATGGAAGAATGTAAACAAATAGGACAATGAAGGTGAATTGCTAATACTTATGTTATCTTTATATGGTCATTGATATCTCTCTTTACACTTATTGAGCATCTATGATCTCCCTTTATTATGTTTCATATCCTTAGATTAGTGAATTCCTACTACTCAGTTTGAAAATGACATAAACTTTAGAAAACAACATTAATGACATACGGAATACCGAGAAAATGCATTCGGATTGTTTTGAAACTTTAGTACAACGATCCATGAGTCATTTGTGATGTGTACGAATCGACCACACCTCAATCCGACGCACGGTGTGACCGGTATGGCTAAAAGTGTCTGATATCAGTTTCAAATTGAGATAAACTTTCGAAAACAACACTAATGACATATGACATACCGAGAAAACACGTCCAGATTGTTTTGAAACTTTAGTAAAAAGATCCATGAGTCATTTTTTATGTGTAAGAATTGACCGAACCTCAATCCGATGCATGGTGTGACTGGTATGGCTAAAAGTGTCTGATATCAGTTTCAAATTGAGATAAACTTTAGAAAACAACACTACTGACATACGGAATACTGAGAAAACGCGTTCAGATTGTTTTGAAACTTTAGGAAAACGATCCACGAGTCATTTGTGACGTGTAAGAATTTACCGCACCTCAATCCGACGCACGGTGTGACCGGTATGGCTAAAAGTGTCCGATTTCAGTTTCAAATTGAGATAAACTTTCGAAAACAACACTAATGACAAACAGAATACTGAGCAAACGCGTTCGGATTGTTTTGAAACTTTATGAAAACGATCCACGAGTCATTTGTGATGTGTACGAATCAACCACACCTTAATACAACGCACAGTGTGACCGGTATGGCTAAAAGTGTCTGATATCAGTTTAAAATTGAGATAAACTTTAGAAAACAACACTACTGACATACGGAATACCAAGAAAACACGTTCGGATTGTTTTTAAACTTTAGGAAAATGATCTACGAGTCATTTTTGACGTGTACAAATCGACCGCAACTCAATCCGATGCACGGTGTGACCGGTATGGCTAAAAGTGTCTAATATCAGTTTCAAATTGAGATAAACTTTAGAAAACAACACTACTGACATACGGAATACCAATCAAACGCATTCTAATTATTTTTAAAATTTAGGAAAACTATCCACGAGTCATTTGTGACGTGTACGAATCAACCAAACCTCAATCCGACGCACAGTGTGATAGGTATAGATAAAAGTGTCTGATATCAGTTTCAAATTGAGATAAACTTTAGAAAACAACACTACTGACATATGGAAAACCAAGAAAATGCGTTCAGATTGTTTTGATACATTAGGAAAACAATCCACGAGTCATTTGTGACATGTAAGAATCGATCTCACCTCAATCCGACGCACGGTGTGACCGGAATGGCTAAAAGTGTCTGATATTAGTTTTAAATTGAGATAAACTTTGGAAAACAACACCACTGACATATGGAATACCGAGAAAACACATTTGGATTGTTTTAAAACTTGAAGAAAACGATCCACTAGTCATTTTTGACATGTAAGAATCGACCGAACCTCAATATGACGCATGGTGTGACCGGTATGGAAAAAAGTGTCTGATATCAGTTTCAAATTGAGATAAACTTTCGGAAACAACACTACTAACATACAGAATACCGAGAAAACACATTCGGATTGTTTTTAAACTTTAGGACAATGATTCATGAGTCATTTTTGATGTGTATGAATTGACCGTACCTCAATCCGACGCACGGTGTGACTGGTATGGCTAAAAGTGTCTGATATCAGTTTCAAATTGAGATAAACTTTTGAAAACAAAACTAATGACATACGGAATACCGAGAAAACACATTCGGATTGTTTTGATACTTTAGGAAAACGATACACGAGTCATTTTTGATGTGTAATAATCGACCGCACCTCAATCCGACGCACGGTGTGACCGATATGGCTAAAAGTGTCTGATATCAGTTTGAAAATGACATAAACTTTAGAAAACAACACTACTGACATACAGAAAACCGAGCAAACACATTTGTATTGTTTTGATACTTTAGGAAAATGACCCATGAGTCATTTTTGACGTGTACGAATCGACCAGACCTCAATCCGACGCACGGTGTGACTGGTATGGCTAAAAGTGTCTGATATCAGTTTCAAATTGAGATAAACTTTGGAAAACAACACTACTGACATACGGAATACCAAGAAAACGCGTTTAGATTGTTTTGAAACTTTAGGAAAACGATCCATGAGTCATTTGTGATGTGTACAAATTGACCGCACCTTAATCTGATGCACGGTGTGACCGGTATGGATAAAAGTGTCTGATATCAGTTTCAAATTGAGATAAACTTTGGAAAACAACACTAATGACATAAGGAATACCGAGCAAACACGTTCGGATTGTTTTGATACTTTAGGACAATGATCCATGAGTCATTTTTGACGTGTATGAATTGACCATACCTCAATCCGATGCACGGTGTGACCGGTATGGCTAAAAGTGTCTGATATCAGTTTGAAAATGACATAAACTTTAGAAAACAACACTACTAACATACAAAAAACCGAGAAAACACATTCGTATTATTTTGATACTTTAGGAAAATGATCCACGAGTCATTTGTGACGTGTACAAATTGACCGCACCTCAATCCGATGCACGGTGTGACTGGTATGGCTAAAAAGTGTCTGATATCAGTTTCAAATTGAGATAAACTTTGGAAAACAACACTACTGACATAAAGAATACCAAGAAAATGCGTTCGTATTATTTTGGAATTTTAATACAATGATCTATGAGTCATTTGTGAAGTGTACGAATCGACCGCACCTCAATCCGACGCACAGTGTGACTAGTATGGCTAATAGTATCTGATATCAGTTTCAAATTGAGATAAACTTTGGAAAAAAACACTACTCACATACGGAATACCGATCAAACGCGTTCGGATTGTTTTGAAACATGAAGACAACGATCCACGAGTCATTTGTGACATGTACGAATAGACCGCACCTCAATCCGATGCACGGTGTGACCGGTATGGCTAAAAGTGTCTGATATCAGTTTCAAATTGAGATAAACTTTGGAAAACAACACTACTGACATACGGAATACCGAGCAAACACATTCGGATTGTTTTGAAACTTTAGGACAACGATCCATGAGTCGTTTGTGACGTGTACGAATCGACCACACCTCAATCCGACACATAGTGTGACCGGTAAAGCTTTTCATTAGATAAAAAATCAGTATTTATTAAATGAGATAAATCAATCAAACACATATTAATTTTACATTATTCCCTTTCATTGTTATGAAAATGAAAACATTTGAGTTTAAAATTTCATATTTTAGTTTCAAATTTCCATATTAATGTATTCTTTCATATTACTATTTTAATTTCTTTTATTATTGCATTACTAACATAATATTTGTTTTCTTATATAGGTGAATTTTTTTCCTTGAGTTCGGATGCTTTGTTCGGCAACAAATACCGTCGAGAGCGGATCACGGATATCAAAGGATGAAACATGAATATTTATAACTGTTGTTGAATAATTGTAATTTTAACCATGTAAAACAATGTTTGAAATGTATATAGAAATGTGTTTTTTTTGTATTCATGATGTTAAGTAAATGTATATACCGTTGTCGGTCAAAATATTGTGTGCGGGTGTTATGGTGTGCAGGTGTGCATGTGCTACATTGTGCAGGTATTATGCAAGTATTCTGGTGTGCAAGTTCTGTTTTTTGGTGCAGGCGATGGTGTCTTTATCAGCGCTTTTTTGAGCGCTGATAAAGGACACCTTTAACTGCCCTTCTCGGAGCGCTGATAAAGGGGACCCCCCCTTTATCTAAGCCGACATTAAAAACGCTTTTCTAGTGCTGTTAATGCTGGTTTTTAGTGCTGATAAAGGTCCAAGTTGTAGTAGTGAAATTAAATATAGTGCATCTCAAACCAACGAAAGAAAGGAAGTAGACCTATCCAACCAAGAGGAGCTAGAAACGAAAATCACATGGCATACTCGTCGTGTCTTCTCCCCTCCTAGAAGGAGAGTAACTGAACCCAAGGAGTGGGAACAAAATTAGGGTGTATATATATATATATATATATCCTCAACAAGAAACCCGAATTGAGTGTGTAAGGGGATCCTTATCTCCAAGCTTAGCCAACGAAAAGTTGCCAACAGTTCTAAGGAGACCCAAAAATGATGCCCAAAAGTCCCACATGCCAAAGCTGTCTCATCGCTAAACCGTACAACCAAGGGTCCCGCTCCGGTGATCATGGAGAGAAGTCACTGACTAGACACATAGAAAGGGTTGATTCTAAAAGAAGTTGTCAGGTAACCCACTGCCCAACCCAACTGGAGGGTAAACCCCAAAAGGTCATCGGGTGACCCACTGCCCAGCCCTGATGTAGGGTAAACCCCAAAAGGTGGTCGGGTGACCCACTACCCAGCCCCACTGGAGGTAAACCCTAAAGTCAATCGGTAAACCACTACCCCTCCCCACTGGAGGGTAAACCCTAAGTTCAACGGGTAACCCACTGCCCAGCCTCGCTGGAGGGTAAACCTTGATACTCTGATGGGTAACCCACTACCCATCCCCCGCTGGAGGGTAAACCCTGAACTAGTCCGATAACTCCGCACTACCCGAACCATCTCTGGGTGTCGCTAACATCGTGACCGTGCGTTGGGTCGGAGTGCGTCAAAGGAACCACCGACCAATTCCCTTTCAGGTTTCCACATTTAATGAGATCTCTAAAGAGGCTCTGCACTCCCAAACAGATTACACCGCTATAATCCTCGTGGAAAAACACGTGAGATAGACTACTTACTTGGTGGAAATGGACTCCCGATGAAAAGTTATTCAACACCGCTTTATTTCTGTACGACGTCTCGTGGGGCCCACACCTCGGTCCCAAAAGGTCGGGCAAACTGCCCCATCTCAATGATCTCAATAAAACATGCCAAAACGACTATTTATTCGCCCCAAACGAACGTCTGAGGAAATAGTCACAGTACACTGCACACAACTTAAAAGGCGACCCTTGGGGCCAACGCCTCAACTCCAGCTTCAATGCCCGAAACCACCCTGGTCTAAATCATCTCAATGTCAGAGTTACAATGCCACTGAAGGTTCCTAAAATAGACTTCAGATATGTTTGCGCCATCTGAAAGAAGGATCCTGGCAAGGTGCTAAACAATACTTAACGGGCACGTCGTGCCACCGATCCCCCGTCTCGGGAATTAAAAATCCTCGTGACCATATAAAAATCTTTATCACGATCCGAGGATTGTGCTTCCGCATACAACACACAAAACAGACACCCGTAGTGGAAGTTACGGGTGTCCGAAGACAAGGGGGCTAACCCCTTAGGGTTGGACCGGCCCGGTCCAGCTGGTCCACCCAACCTGGGTCGGCCCGAGCCGGTCGGCCCAATCCACAATGTCGGCCGGCGACCCATCTGCGCAGCCCGGCCGCTGGCCTGCGGTCCACCCACACCGACCGGCCCTCGTGGGCAGTCGCTGTCCCACGCGGAGACCCACCGAAGGCGGGTCTCGGTCTCCTGCTCGAGGTCGCGCACTGTGACCCCCGTCGTGCCCCGCACCGACGACCTCCGCCCGCCGCCGCCACCTAGGACCGCCGCCACCACCTGGGACCACCGCGCCACCGCCTGGGATCCGCCGCTCCGTGACCTGGGAGCCTACCGTTGTGCCATCCCGGTCTGCCTGAAGCCCACCGCGCCGGCCGCCGAAAAGCACTAGAAGCACCGGAAAAAAAAGAATTTGGCCGGAAAGCTTCCCGGGGCCACCCCGGGCGCCTCGAGACTCGGATTTTCGATCCGAGAATAGGGTTAGAAAGTTTGGATCGAATTATACACAACTATGGGATTCACTCGACAGGAAAACAACATTTCGACACTACGAATTGCATTTGAAGAGGTTTCCCAAATTAAAAACGAAAACACAAACTCCGACCTCGCTAGGCGTAGCCTGTCACTTCACAAGAGATCCTCTAGACCGCCGCGCCGCCTTGGATAGGTGGAGGAGAGGAGCTAAAATATTTTTGAGATGGATTCTTCCAAGTAGAGTCTTTGGGGAAGGAGGAGGAGGGGTGGGTTTTTAAGTAGGAGAGAAACTAAAAAAAATTAATTAGTTTTAAACTCCCACCAGTAGGCCTGTACCCAAACTATCAACGGGGTCGAGGTTAAGCCGCTCCTAGGGTAAAGACCACGTTTTGAGCGCAATGGTGGTCTCATAATTCTAATCTGAGAATCCATTCAGAAGTTGTAAAGTTCACGCCCGAGGCTGCTAAATTATGAAAATGCCCCTGGTGGTGTTTTCCACAGAAGGGCCGCGCCCAAGAAAGTTACACCGCTCCTAGGGTAAACGACATGATCCAAACTCAACGGTGCCCTCAGTTTTTCCATCCGAGCACCCATTTAGGAGTTATTATATTTATTTGGTGTGTCTAGTGTGAACGTTCTTAAAAATTTAATTCCATCCACACCGGGACTCAGAATCACACGTCGTCTGAATGCTCTGCTTTGGAATAACATCAAAAAAATTTCAAAGTCTTACAGGCTCAAAACCCCAGTTCTTACAATTTCATTTTCACCTTTCTAGTAATTTATAATATTTTTTTTTATTTCATAGTAATTTCTATTAATTACTATTTATTCCTAGTTATTACTAGTTATTGCTAGTTATTACTAGTTATTAATAGTTATTACTAATTATTGCTTGTTATTACAAGTTATTTATAATTATTACTAGTTATTACTAGTTGTTACTAATTATTAATAATTTTTACTAATTTTTAATAATTATTACTAATTATTACTATTTTTACTATTTATTACTAATTATTAGTAATTATTACTAATTTTTACTATTTATTACCATTTATTACCATTTATTACTATTTATTAGCATTTATTACTAAATATTACTATTTATTATTAATTATTACGAATTATTACGAATTATTACTAATTATTACTAATTATTACTAATTATTAATAATTATTACTAATTATTACTATTTATTACTCTTTATTACTATTTATTGGTATTTATTTATATTTATTTCTATTTATTACTATTTATTTCATTTTATCACTATTTATTACTATTTATTTATATTTATTACTATTTATTATTATTTATTTATATTTAGTACTATTTATTAATATTTATTACTGTTAATTACTAATTACTAGTATTTATTACTATTAATTACTAATTATTACTAATTATAACTAATTATTACTAATTATTTCTACTTATTTATATTTATTACTTTATTACAATTTATTACTATTTATTACTAATTATTTATATTTACTACTATTTATTACTATTTATTACTAATTATTTATATTTATTACTAATTATTTCTATTTATTACTAATTATTTATATTTATCTCTTTTTATTTCTATTTATTACTATTTATTTTGATTTATTTCTATTTATTACTAATTTTTACTATTTATGTCTATTTATTACTATTTATTAGTATTTATTACAATTTATTATAATTTATTACTAATTATTACTATTTATTACTAATTATTTCTATTAATTTATATTTATTTCTATATATTACACTTTAATACTATTTATTATCAATTATTACAAATTATTACAAAATATTTCTATTTATTTCTATTTATTACTATTCATTTCTACTTATTTCTATTTATTAATAATTATTACTAATTATTACAAATTATTACTAATTATTACTAATTATATCTATTTATTACTAATTATTATTAATTATTACTGATTATTACTAATTATTAATAATTATTACTAATTATTACTAATTATTTCTATTTATTACTATTTATTTCTATTTATTACTAATTACTACTAATTAGTACCGTTTATTAATGATTACTACTAAATACTACTAATTAGCGCTAAATACTACTAATTAGTACTAATTACTACTATTTAATTTTATTTCTTAACAATTAATACTATTTATTACAATTTCTGTTATTTGTTACTAATTAGTACTATTTATTACTAACTGCTACTATTTATTTCTAATTATTACTATTTATTACTAATTACTACTATTTATTAACAATTACTACTATTTATTAACAATTACTACTATTTATTAACAAGTACTACTATTTATTATTAATTACTACTATTTATTAACAATTAATGCTATTTATTAACAATTACTACTATTTATTAATAATCATTACTAATAAAAAATAAAATAAAATAATTAAAAAATAAAATGTATAAATACCCCTAAACTGAATCTTTCGTTGGATGTGAACCTTGAAAATTGCTTCGCTGGGAAATCTAAAACTTTGAAAAAATTAAAGAGAAAAATTAAAGAAGAGAGAATGAGAGGGGAGCTGAGGGAAGACCGAAATAGACAAAATTTGAAGAGGGGTAAATATAGATTTGGTCATTTGTGATAGGAGTCACATCGCAAATACTATTATTTGTGTCGGGTCCTATCGTAAATGGTAGCCCCATATTAATTACGATGACGATTAAAAGAAACTATTTGCGATGGTTCCGGTAGCAAATAGTATCATGCCGACAAACTATTTGCGATGAGAGTGTACACCCGTCACAAATA
This sequence comes from Viscum album, assembly GCA_963277665.1. NCBI lineage: Eukaryota > Viridiplantae > Streptophyta > Magnoliopsida > Santalales > Viscaceae > Viscum > Viscum album. The sequence goes on along the minus strand of OY728150.1, from coordinate 1,445,771,311 downwards.
GTGAAAACCCACAGATACTATTTGCGATGAGTGCAAACACCCGTCGCAAATAGCATTCCTGCATTTTGACGCGCACTACACGCCAAAGCCTTTTTCGATGTAGAATAATTCCCTGTCGAAAATACCTATTTACAATGAACTATTTGCGATGGGAATAGGGGCCCGTCGCAAATGGCCCCTCACAAAAACCAGATTTTCCTGTAGCGTATATTCATATATCACTAATACATATTTGGGTTTATCTAGCATTATATTTTATCAACGGTAAAAAAAGTGCTTATAAAAGACCTTCTTTATCAGCATACAAAACGCTGATAAAACCATCTTTATTGGCGTTTCTTGCTAGTGTTGATAAAGATGACCTTTATGAGCACTAAAAAAAGCACTGATAAAAGGTACATTTTCAGCATTAGCAAAATATTCTAATAAATGAAATCTTTTATGAGTGCTAAAAAAGGCGCTGATAAAATGAGTCATTTATTAACGCTTCTTTTTAGCACTGATAAAGCTATATTTCTTAAAAAAAGTTATATATCATTAAAAATAATATATTGATATATAAATATGTTTCTATTAATATAAATATAATATATTATATTAAATGTGAAATCTAGAAGACTAAATATGCATTTACACTTAATATATAAGATATTTAGTGAAAAATGGATTATAAAATAATTAAAAAATAATAATTAATAAGTTATTAATTATTGTTGAGCAATAGTCATTCAATAACAATTGGATGACATAAAGATATAATAAATTAATGAACGATCTAAGATAAGTTGAAAACACGACTTGAACTTCAAATGGTTATAACTTCTGATCCGAGTATCCATTTGAGCTCTACTAAAATCAAATCGAAGTATGCAAAGAGATCTATGCCACATTGACCCAAGGAAACCTCGATCACTATTCTTTCAAGGTCAAAAAAATTTAGAAGGCCTCAAATATTGAGTTTTTAGTTGGGATGTACTAATTTTTTAATATTTGATGAGATTTCAACTTCGTCTAAGAGAGTTTTCATATACTTTTTCAATGGAGACTAAATTTATTCTCATGGCTTAAAATCATATAGATATTTTGGTTTTGAAATTTTATCAATATTCAAATTGTAGTTTTATTTATAATTAAATATATGCATTCTTTCTTATATTATCATATAATAAACCAATCGTACAAATAAATATCTGAACATATTTACATAAAAATGTATTTTTAAAATTATAGACTATATTGAAATAAATTTTTAATATTCATTTTATTCAAATTAAAAAATTATCCATTTTACTTACCTTATAAAAATGCATTGACATATACATATATACCTATACAAGTAATATTTATATTTAAATATGCACGTATCAATAAAAAATATTTATTTATTTAATATTCTAATATATATAAATAGATACATATAAGTAAATATTTTGTGACTGTATGTGTGAAATATAAATGTGTACGTCTTTGTGTAAATATGTATGTATGTGTTTGTGTATCAATATTGTGTAAATAGATCATATATAAATGTATTTTTAAAAATATATCATTATCATTATCATTAAATATAGCGTATAAACATATTTATAGTAAATATTTATAAATACATTATAAAAAATTTATATCTAAATGAACAATTATATATGAATATTTATAAATATACATGTAAATATATAGACATATAAATATATATGTAATGTATACAATTTATATCTAAATATTCAATATATAAAAATGTTTTAAAAATGTATTTAAAAATAATTATATAAATCATATGGATTTAATTATTATCCATTTTATTTAAAACAATATCTAACCATTTTTTATATTAGAAAAATATATGAATATATATACTTATACAAATGTATATATAATATTTATATATACATATGTGTATGTATTAATAAATGGATATATATTTATATTTATATTTGTATTCTAATATATGTAAATGAATATTAATATATAATATATTTTAGTAAATATAAGTATATATATGTAAGAACTCGGACCTTCTTTTCAGGTGTGGGTTTTCCTTTTATGGTGTTTTTGAGGAAAAGAGGAGTTTTTAGAAATTTAAGGAGTACACCCCATGTACTTTGAAGTACACGCCGTGTACCTGGTTTCTGCGGGTGACCGTGTACTGGTCGTGTAACGACCGAGTACATGGCCATGTGGGGTGACCTAGAGACTGCATATAGCAGGGCCCAATAAAGGTATATACACGTCGTGTACTTTTTTAAAGACACATCGTGTAATTTTCTTTTTAATTATTATATCAGATCGGGGTCGCGTCTCATGCACAGAAAACAATTCTTCTAGGTTTGTCTTGTCCAGGAGCAATGGATACTGATGAATCTTATTTGGGCCTCCGACTCGCCGTCCGTTTCCCGAATCGAACTCCGCCGGTTGCATTAGAATCGCATCGGTGAGTTCTTACTTCTTATAGAGCCTCATTTCCTGATTTCTCCTATTTTGTGAGATATCCTTGGTTGAAAGTTTTTAAAATTTTTATAGATCTACATCATTCTAGGCCAATTCAAAGGTCGATGTTTGAGAGTTTTCTCCGTACAATGCCGAGGTAGGTGGTTTGTTCCTTTTTGTAGATAGTCTTTGAATATTATGTGTAAAAGTGACAAATACCCTAGAACAGGGTATTGCGTGTTTAGGGTTTTTAGCCCTGTTAATGCCTACTATTCCTTGTGTGCCTAAGTAGAGGTTATTTGATTGTGAATAGAGTTTTTCTTGCCATGATATGGATGTGTTTTCCCATGCTTGTTTGTTATGGACTATTTAGTCTAGATTTTCCTGTTAGGTTGGTTTGTTTTCCATGCCTAGTGTTGTTAGGATGGAGTGATTTTATCTGACATGCTGTGATATGCTATAGACTATTTATCCAAGTAGTTCACGAGGTTTACTTTGGCTGCCATATATCGTTTGTGCTTGATTGCTTTACACAGGGCTGTGGGAACCCGATGTAGTATACCATAGGGAGAATGGACACTGAGGGCTTATCCAGAGTGTCTGTTTACTTTTACGTTGCAAGACCATAGGGGGATAGACTTTATGCTCCCTCAGATTGTCTTTAATTCCTCATTACAAGACCACAGGGAGATTTGGATATTGAGTGCTTCCCCAGAGTGTCTATAGTTACTGATATGAGACCACAAGGGGGAATTAACGGTGAGTGATTTCTCAGAGAGTCTTTGCTAAAGCTGAACCAGAGGGGTTAGATTGTGAGTACTTCCCATAGGGTTTTTTGTGTTTTATTAGTTGAACTAGAGGGGTTAGGCTGTGAGTACTTCCCAAATGTTTACTTGTTTTGATTAGCTTCTTACTTGATATATGAAAATGAATGTTATTTAAACTGCAGGATTGTCTACTTTTGAGCACTTCCTTGTTTACTGCTTCATTTTGCTTATTGCCTGCCATATATATTCATTGACTGTTAGGCACAAATATTTGTGTGGTTGCCTACTAGGATTCATCTCACAACTTGTTTGGGTCATGATTTTGGGCCCAAACAGATTATATTGTTACAGGTCTAGATAAGGGAAGACACCCTTCTACTTCAGGTACTTGATTGCTGTGGAGCTGGAGAGCATGGGACCAAGATGAGGCTTGCGATGGTATTGGAGCTATTTACTTGTTTTTATTTTTTACTTTGGTTTGGTACTGTATTCCAGCATTGTAACGTTTTTGGAAATTTTCCTAGACGTATGTATCATGCATCATTTATATATGTGATCCACTTGTTTATTTCTTTAGGTCTTCCACTGTTTACTTATTACATGTTATTACTACTTCCACTATTGTTATCTATTTATTCTCTCCACTGTGTTACTCTGCCAATGAGGGAATAGTTTCCCCACTATCATACCCAAGGCCCTCGCTGTTAGTTGGCAGCCTCTGGCGTTCGGGGAAATGCACTTTAGGCCATGTGACCAACGAGGTACGGGGCACCTTTTGGTGGCACCCGGAACCAGGACGTTACAAAGTGGTATCAGAGGAATTATTTTATTCTTGACTTACTATTTGGAGCCTATTTATAGTGATAAGAAGGAATATGTACTTGGTAATAATTTGTGCCCAGGAGTATCTAACCCATGTATAGGGAAATCCAATTTACCTCGTATATTGGGATTTTTCTGGTTTTTCAATTATTACAATTGATTTGATTTCACCATTGGGTGATTCAAATGTTTTGTGTTATTATCATTGATATCATTGAGGTTCTATTTCTATTAAAACTCAATGAGATGAGGGTATGCCATATCATGCATCATATAGGCACTTTCTAGAGATCACATGTCATACATTCTTGTCATGCCATTTAGGGTGAATTACTGATTGAATATTTTTGTGCTAGATATGTATGTTGTTGTGATAGATTTCTTGATAGAATACCTGCTATTTTTATAGGGTATTGAATTATGTAAGTTTTTGTTTGAATGAATTCCCAAATTTGGTTCTTGAGGTGTTATGGGACCTCATGGGTTGGAATTTGGTGGATCATCACATTTTTATGCTTGTATATGACATGTATAATATGCCAAGATTTGATTCACAGAGAGTATGGGCCCTTATGGATCGTAATTTGGCACTTTAATGTTCGTTTCAGTGTTTTCTGGGTTTCAGAGTAGTTTCTGAGGCTTATTGTCCAGAAAAACTCAGAATACATGGTGTGTATTGTTGAATACACACCATGTATTCTTCTGTTTGGGAAGGAACTATTTTTCTTAAGTACAGGCTGTGTACTGTATGCACATGCCGTGTAGTTCCTAACCATGTTTCTACCTATGTGGGCTAAGAAATGGGGTTGGGAAATCTTTGTTGGAACACGCCATGTACCGGAAGTACACACCATGTGTTTAGACCATGTGTCCAGTCACGTGACCAACAAAATGGGTGGATTATGGGTAGTTATTACACACTGTGTCTGGCCCAAACATGCCATGTAGAGTCAACTGTGTAATCTAATGCATGACTAACAACACAGGTCGGTGAAGTTTTTTCTAGTACACACTGTGTCTAGCACAAACACGCTATGTAGTCTTGGTTTATGAGAACCATGCGGGTTAAGTCGTGCAGAAGAACTTGGGCAGGAGAAAACGATTCAAGTACACGCCGTGTCTGGGGAGAACATTCTATGTGTATGGGGTGTTACATGACAAGGGTTGGTAGGAGTACACTCCCATGTGAAGGATTAAAGGAACACGCCATGTAGGAGTTATACACGCCGTGTATCCACCTTTTTGAAATATTGAATTCTTTTTTATCCTGTTCCCTTATTAAACTTCTATGTTTCAATACTTGATAATATTGATCTAAGGTGTGCGCTTGACCTCGTAGAGTCATGCTGCCGAGAAGTCCTCCAGTTGTACGCCAGTTACAGGGCAGCAATCAGACACCAGACATGGCTGATTAGGGACTATCAGGAGCATCCTCCCACCTTCACAGGGGAAGGAGGACCTCATGCTGTAGATTATTGGTTAGAATTCATTCTATCTATATTTGAGCATCTAGAGACACCTCCATATAGGAGGGTGAAGTTTTCTATGTATATGATTTGGGATTCCACCAAGAGATGGTGGGATGTGATCTCATAGGTAGGACGCCAGCAGGGTATGGGTTGGGATGAGTTTTAGTGTGCCTTCAATGACTACTTTTACCCAGAGACTCTGAGGGCTGACTGAGCCTGAGAGTTCATGAGTCTAGAGCAGGGTACTCTTTCAGTTATGGAGTATTCTTATCACTTCACCAAGTTGTAGCTCTTCACACGCATCCTGAGAGGTTATGAGTTATTCCTGGCAAGGAAGTTTGAGGATGGTCTTCGGAATGACATATGATATCAGGTGAATATCTTCAGGTTGACTTCCATCACCTCTATAGTCAACCAGGAGTTGATCACATAGCGCAATCTGAGTAATTATGGAGCTGTGAGTCAGGGTGGCTCGACATCCAGAATTGGTACCCCTCCTACTAATAGTAGGAAGTGCCGTAGGGAGTCTACGTACAGGGATTTGAAGAAGCAAGATACTTATTCTGGTGGTCATGTGGTGTGCTACCAGTGTGGGAAGAGCAAGTATACGAGACCACATTGCCTGAGAGACCCAGTGGAGTTCCGATATTGTGGAAAGATGGGTCATATTTAGTGTTTCTGTCAGATATTTTCACCAGAAGTGGGTGACATAGGTTCTTCTATGAATCCTTTTTCAGGAGAAAGACCACCAGTTCCTCATCAGTCTGGGAACTGGAGTTCTTCCGGCTATTCAGGCCAAAGTGGAGGTCAAGTCCATGGTAGCCATTCGATAGGCTTTCAGTTACAACATGGTGGATCAGCTCTGGGTGGTCAAGAAGGGTCACATGGCCGCGGTACATGCTAGATTTTTGTAGTGGAGCAGACCCAACAAGAGCAGGATCTCAGACCCTCTATAGTTCGAGGAACAATCCTAGTTGCCTCTGTTTTAGCTTCTACACTTTTCGATATAGGGGCTGCCCATATTTTCATATCTGTTGTTGTTGTGGAGAGCCTTGGTCTCTGTATCTTTTCTTCTATTGATATCTTAACGCTGAACACTTCGTTGGGGACTAGAAAGACTAGTGTACATTAGTGAAAGGTGTTCCCTCTTGAGGTTGGTGTGTGTCACTTCTTATGGGACCTCTATGTCCTGAAGATGATGGGGGTATGATGTGATTCTCAAAATGGTCTGGTTAGTTCTCTTCTAGGATGTTGTTGATTTCTATCACCGTAGTGTGAGTTTTACATCACCAGAGGGAGGATCCTTTTTACATAAGGGTGAATGGGATGTCCAGGAAATCAGAGCAGGACCTGAGCATCATGGGTTGGGAGGAGTTATAGCCCAGATTTCTAGTTCATATCTGGATGACCAGGGGACTTCACAGTTGGAATTTCCTCCATTGGTCGATCATTTCAGGGATGTCTTTCCAAATGATTTTTCAGGTTTTCTTCTAGATCGAGAGGCAAAACTTTCTATTGAGCTCATGTCAAGAGTGGCACTAGTATCCATTCCTCCTTATAGAATAGATACACCAAAGTTTTAAGAGCTCAAGAAGCAATTAGAGGAGCTTCAAGCAAAGAGCTTCATCCTACCCAGTACTTCTCCTTGGGGTTCGTCAGTCCTGTTTGTGAAGAAGTCGGATTGTACCCTCCAACTTTGTGTGTATTATCAGAATTTGAACCAGTTGGCGGTCAAGAACTGATATCCCTTGCCGAGTATTGATGATCTCTTTGATCAACTTCAAGGAGCCTGGGTGTTCTCAAATATTGACTTGAGATCTGGTTATCATCGGTTGCATGTTAGACCATTATATATACCTCTTACAGCCTTTCAGAGCTGGTATGGTCTATACGGGTACATGGTTATGCCGTTCGGTCTCACGAACACGCCTGCAGTTTTCATGGCACTGATGAACTGAGTGTTCCATCCATACTTGGATTCTTTCTTGGTAGTCTTCATGGATGATATCTTGGTGTTCCCTCACACTCGACATGACCATGCTACCCATATTGATATTGTTTTGAGTACATTGAGAGAGCATCTGTTATATGCTAAGATCTCAAAATGCCACTTTTGGATGAACCAGATTCACTTCTTGGGTCATGTTATCTCAGAGACAGGAGTATTAGTAGACCCATAGAAAGTGAGAGCAGTAGTTTCCTAGGAGCATCTGAAGAATTTCTTTGAGGTACGGAGTTTTCTAGGGATGGATGGTTACTACAGATGTTTCATATATGACTTTTCATGCTTAGAAGTGCCACTTAAGGTTCTGAATAAGAAGGGTGTGAAGTACTTATGGTCAGATTCTTATGAGTTATCATTTCAAGAGCTGAAAGGGAGGTTAACTTTAGCACCGATACTAGTATTTCCAGAGCTGGTAAAGAGCTATAATATTTATTGTGATACATCAGATATTGGGATGGGAGACATTATTATGTAGGGAGAAGGAGTCATTGTGTATGGGTCTCAGAAGTTGAGGCCACATGAGAGGAATTACCCGATGCATGATCTCAAGTTGGCTGTAGTTGTTCATGCTTTACGCTGTTGGAGACATTATCTTCTAGGAGATAATTTTGTGGTTTTCATTGACCAAAAAAGTCTCAAGTATATCTTCAATCAGTGTGACCTGAACTTGAGACAATGAAGGTGGTTTGAGTACCTTCAGTCCTTTAAACTTGATCTTTCCAACACGCCTGGGAAAGGCAACGTAGTGGCTGATGTGATGAGCAGGAGGACTCAGATACATGCAGTTCAAGAGGCTAGTAGTGAGTTGAAGATTATGGATCTGTTCTCTAAGATGTATTTAGAGGTGCATGGTAGACTGTGATAAACGTTTCTTTCTTCTAGGGCTGTTACCTCTACTCTACTTGATCGAGTGCGAATGAGGGATCTCTCCTATTATAAAGGCCTAGTCCTATGAGAGAGTGTGTCAAGAGAGGACCCTATTCATGGATGGACCATAGGTGAGGATGATATCTTATGTTATCATGGGCACGTATGGGTGTCAACAGACATACATGATGAGCTAATGTGGGACTTCTATTCCTTAGTTTGGGCAGTTCATACTAGTGTCACCAAGATGTATCAAGATCTACACCATCAGTATTGGTGGCCAAGTATGAAGAGAGATGTTGTTGGGTTTGTCATGAGGTGTTCCACCAGTTAGCAGGTGAAGGCGGAGCACCGGTGACCAGTAGGGATTTTTCTACAGTTACCCATTCCTGAGTGGAAGTGGAATGATGTCATGATAGACTTTGTGACAGGCTTACCAAGGTCTCCTTGAGGTAATAATGCAGTATGGGTTGTCATTGACAGACTCACGAAGGTTTCACACTTCTTATCGATCAAGGAGACCTTCAATGTAGATGAGATGGGAAGGCAGTACATCTGAGAGATTGTATGTTTACATAGAGTTCCTCACTCCATTATTTCAGATAGGGATGCCCATTTTACATCTCAGGTCTGGAATGGATTACAGAGGGATTTGGGTAGATAGGTACTTCTGAGTACAACTTACCACCCCTAGGAAGATGGCCAATCTGAGCGTACAATTCAGGTGCTAGAGGACATTCTTCGAGCATGCATCATAGATTTTGGAGGTTCTTGGTAGAAGCATATTCCTCTAGTGGATTTTTCCTACAAGAATAGTTTTCAAGAAACTATTCAGATGGAACCTTTTGAGGATTTGTACAGTAGGCCATGTCGATCACTCTTATGTTGTCTAGAGGTAGGAGAGGCAGCTATGCTGGGACCTTGTCTTGTCCAGGAGACCACAGAGTAGATAGAGTTGATTTAGAAGAGAATGGATACTACACAGTCATGGAAGATGTCTTACGCTGATCAACGAAGATGACCTATGGAGTTCAAGGTTAGAGATCAGGTTTTTATGTGTGTCACACCGAGGTTGGGACATAGGAGGATTAGAAGATAGAGTAATATTTCACCAAGGTACATCGGACTATTTGAGGTATTGGAGAGAGTTGGGCCAGTAGCCTATCGGCTATAGTTACCTTAGAGGTACTGGGATATGCACGATGTCTTCCATGTTTCTCAGCTTTGACGTTACTTCTCAGACCTGTATCATGTTTTTCAACCCAAGGAGGTTGAGTTGGAAGTGGATGCATCATTCGAGGATCATCCTATCTGGATTGTTGATCGCAGCGCAAAGGTTTTTCATGGCCGGTCTGTTCCTCTGGTATGGGTGTTATGAAAGCATAGACGAGTATAGGAAGAGACTTGGGAGAGGGAGGCAAATGTACGATCACAATAGATGGAGATGTTTGAGGATTCTTCTTCTACACTTCCTTTCTAGGGAAATTCGGGGTTGAATTTCTTTAAGGAGGGAAGTTTGTAAGAACCCAGACCCTCTTTTTATGTTTGATTTTTCTTTTTATGTTGTTTTTGAAAAAAAGAGGAGTTTTTGGAAATTTAAGAAGTACACACCATGTACTTTGAAGTACACACCGTGTACTTGGTTACTGTGGGTGACCATGTGATGGTTGTGTAACGGCCGAGTACATGGCCATGTGGGGTGACCTGGAGACCACCTAAAGCATGACCCAATAAAGGCATATACACATTGTGTACTTTTTAAAGACATGGAACATACTTTTCTTTTTAATTATTATATCATACCAGGGTCACATATCGTTCACAAAAAACACTTCTTCTATTTCCATCTCATCTAAGAGAAATAGATACTGACGAATCTCCTTCAGGCCTCTGACTCATCGTCCGTTCCCTAAATCGAACTCCGTCAGTTGCGTTGGAATTGAATCGGTGGGTTATTCCTTCTTCTAGAGTATCATTTCCTAATTTCTCATCTTTCATGAGATATACTTGGTTGAATTTTTTTGACGTTTTTGTATATCTACATCATTCTAGGACAATTAAAGGGCCAAAATTCGAGAGTTTTCTCCATACAATGTCGAGGTAGGTGTTTTTTTCCTTTTTGTAGTTAGTATTTGAACATTATGTGCAAAAGTACCCAATACCCTAGAACAAGGTATTGCATGTTTAGGGTTTCTAGCCCTATTAATGCCTAATATTCGTTGTGTGCCTGAGTAGAGGTTATTTGATTTTGAATAGGGTTGTTCTTTACACAATATGGATGTGTTTTCCCATGATTTGTTTGTTATGGACCGTTTAGTCTAGCTTTTCCTGTTAGACTGTTTTGTTTTCCAATCCTAGTGTTGTTAGGATGGAGTGATTTTATCTAACATGCTGTGATATATTGTAAACTATTTAGCTAAATAGTTCTTGAGGTTTATTTTAGATTCCATATATCGTTTGTGCATGATTGATTTACACAGGGCTGTGGGAACCTGGTGTAGTAGACAATAGAGATAATGGATGCTAAGGGATTCTAAAAAGTGTCTATTTACTTTTAGGTCGTGAGAACATGGGGGGAGATAAAATTTGTGCTCCCTTAGAGTGTCTGTAGTTCCTCATTATGAGACCACCTGAGGAATTGACAGTGAGTGATTCCTCAGAGAGTCTTTTCTAAATCTGAACCAGAGGGGTTAGACTGTGAGTACTTCCCAGAGGGTTTATTGTGTTTGATTGGTTGAACCATAGGGTTTAGTCTGTGAGTACTTACAAGATGGTTACTTGTTTTGATTATCAACTTACTTGATATATGAAGATGAATGTAATTGAAACTGTAGGATTGTCTACTTTTGAGTATTTCCTTGTTTACTACTTAATTTTTCTTATTTCCTGCCATATATATTCATTGTCTGTTAAGCATAGGTCTTTGGGTGGTTACCTACTTGGATTATTCTCACACCCTATTTGGGTCATGCTTTTGGGACCAAACATATTATGTTGTTGTTGGTCTAGATAAGGGAAATCTCCCTTCTACTTTAGGTAATTGATTGCTGTGGAGCTGGAGAGCATAGAACCAAGTTGTGGCTTGCGATGCTGTTGGAGTTGTTTACTGGTTTTCTTTTATACTTTGGTTTGGTACCATATTCTAGAATTGTGACTTTTTTGGCTGTTTTCCAAAACATATATATCATGAATCATTTATATATGTTCTCTAATTTTTTATTTCTTTCAGTCTTCCGCTGTTTACTTATTACATGTTGTTTCTGCTTCCGCTATTGTTATCTTCTTATTATCTCCACTGTGTTACTCTGCCAATGAAGGAATAGTTTTTCCACTATCACACCCAAGACCCTCAATACTAGTTGGAAGCCTCTAGATTTCGGGGAAATGAATTTTAGGCCATGTGACCAATCAGGTACGCGGCACCTCTGGGTGGAACCCGGAACCGACACGTTACAATATACAACACACACACACACACATATTTTATAAATATTTTTAAAAAATAAATATATAAATATATGAATAAAAACTATTTATGTAAATATATAAAAATAAATAGAAATATCATAAAATATAAAACAAATTAAGTTCAGGATAGTGGTAAAGAGGTTCGAATATCAAAAGGGGGGTCACATGATCGAGTCCATGTGTGTGTGAAGGTTGATAGGAAGTTGGGCACCAGAAAAGTGGTGAAAAAGGGGGGTTGCAAGCTCTGATATGGGGGAGGGGTGGATGAGAGTGGGAGCACTTTGAGGTGGGTGCGGGGTATCCAGTTCTGATAAATTTGGTGGGGGGGGGGGTCTGAGAGTTTGAGTGCTCCAATTTTTTTAAAATTTTTATTAGTACTAAAAACATTGATAAATGCCAGCTTTTAAAGGTACTTAGGTAGACAACACTTTTTTAGTGCTGATAAAAACCATTTCTAGTACTTTTAAAAGTGTGATTTGTAGTTGTGTTTATACATATAAAATATTTAGTTGTAAAAATAAATATTTAAATATATTTACATATAATATCTTTTCTTAAATATGTAGACCATATTTCTATAAAAAATAACCATTAATTTTATTTAAAATAAAAATTTATTTATTTTATTTACCTTATAAAAATGCATCAATATATATATATACCTATACAAGTAATATTTATATATAAATATGTGTGTCAATAAACAAATATATCTTCATGTGTATATTCTAATATATGTAAATAGATACATATATGTAAATATTTGTGCGTGTAGACATGAGATATAAATGTGTACATGTGTGTGTTAATATTTTTTAAATACATCTTATATAAATTTATTTTAATAAATATATCATTATCATTAAATATAGTATATAAACATATTTACAATAAATATTTATAAGTAAATTATAAAAAAATTATATCTAAATATATAATTATATGTAAATATGTGTAAATATATATGTAAATATATATACATATAAATATATATGTAATGTATAACATTTATATCTCAATATACAATATATAAACATATTTTAAAAATGTATTTATAGATAATTATATAAATCATATGAAAATAATTATTATCCATTTTATTTAAAACAATATAAAATCACTTTTTAACATTATAAAAATGTAGGAATATATATATACTTATAAAAATGTATATATAATGTTTATATATACATTTGTGTGTATTAATAAACAGATATATATTTATATTTATATTCTAATATATATAAATGAATATTAATATAAATATATATATGTATATGTATATATATATATATCACACACACATACAAAAACATATATTTTATAAATGCATTTAAAAGTAATTTTATAAAATATATATAAATACATGAATAAAAATATTTATATATATATATATAAATAAATAGAAATATCATAAAATATAGAATAAAATAACTTGGTTTAGTGGTAAAGGGGTTCAAATTGCACAAGGGAGGTCACATGAGCAAGTCCAGGCACGTGCACGAGTGAACAAGCAACTAGGTAGTAGTTTTTTTTTTGAAAAAGGGGTGTTGTGAGCAATGAAAAAAGGGGGGTTTTGAGAGTGGGAGTGAGAGATCAATAAATGATGGGTGGGGGAGTGGTTAAGAAAATGTTTTTTTTTTCAAATTTTATCAATGCTAAAAAACACTGTTAAATATCACCTTTATTGGAACTAAAAACATTGGTAAAAGGTGCCTTTATCAATGCTTTTGTTTTAGAACTAATAAAGGTGGCATTTATCAGTTATTTTTTTAACACTAATAAATGAGGTCTTTATAAGCACTTTTTTTAGTTCTGATTAAACATCATTTATCAGTTTTTTTATCATTGATAAATATCATTACTTTTATGAGTGCTTAACATGTGAATGTTTTTTAGCACCAAAAAAGCCTATTTTTAATGCTTTTAAATGTGAGATCTATAGTAGTTAAAGTAGGTTATGATGATAGAATAACCATTAGGAATTATATGTAATTCCCTAACCCTAGAAGCCCAGAGCCAATGCATTACTTTATTACATCAGCATGATTACAAGGAATCAAATCTCAAATGACTGATCAGTTTGGCAGTACTGCAAAACTAGATTACATACCTTATACCAATAATACATTGGGAAATAGAAAATAAAACATAATATATAAAAAATTCTAATAAACTGCATTCTTGAATACTCATTCAAAGATCTCTTTTTCATAACATGGGAAAATAAAACATAATAAGGGTGAGGTTAAATGCTTAGTAAGAGTAAGTAAAGCATAAGAAATAATGAATTAATGAGGGTAAATCAACATGAAAAGGTAAATAAATAATAACACATGCCATTCAAATAACTAGATAAGAAATAATCAATATGGAAAGGTAAAAAACTGAAAACACAAGACATTTAATCAATAAACTGATAATGAAATGAATCCATTTATATGTCCAAGGAAAATATCATGGATAAATAGTAACTGAGTCTAAATGAGGGAAATGCTTAATTATTGGACACCATGTTTCCTAGGTATATGGTACCTTTCCTATCAAGACCTTTCACAAGATGGTTTAGCATATCAGGTAGAAACCCATCTAATTTTCCCAACTAATTTGTCTCATGATATTATCGATGCATTGAGGGTCTATCTATAACTAAGCCCCACCTGTTTCATACCTTTCCAAAACATTCCTTATATATTGAATAATCGATTTAATTAGTAAAAAATATAACTTGTCATAAAATATCCATATTGAATAAATAATACAGATTTATAAATAATTCCCCAATGGAGGATAACTAACAACAAGGGTTGTTGATGTTGATGAATGAAAATACCATTGAAATATCATTAAAAACATTCTTGAGGAAAATAATCTTTAAACATTCCAAAGTGTCTTATACCACTCTGAAATATTTGACCCATAATCCCCATAAATGAATAACATTAAATGAAAATTAGAATATCACGAGAGTAATGATATTCATGATATAACATGTCAACATGTAGTATATACACCATATAAAAGTGAAATGGTGCATAACACTAGTTAAGTCTCAATGGAATGTAAATTGAGATGAAATACCTTACCTTGAGTTAGACTTGTCACACGTGTCTTTATCTTTCTAAATAATAAACTTATGTTAATTATTTAATTTATTCATAATTTTTTTTATGTTTATCATTACTTTTATTTCACTTATTAAAATTTTGTAAAAAACTAATTAAATAATTAAGTTTACGTCGGGTGTTTTGACCACATTTAGATTATGTGTCAAAAATGAATTTAGTAGGTTAACTTACGATCAAAGGGGTCATTATATAAACATATCTAGAGTAATAATCATGAAATAATTATCATATTTTTTTCATAAATTCTACTTTTTAAACCAATCATGAAATATTATTATGAAAAATAAACCAATGTTACAATCATGGAGACAGTAGGTCGTACGTATGCATGAGTAACATTCCCATTTTTCAGTGATCGTTATGGAAAGAAGGTAAGTAACACTATATCTTTCCAGAATGATCATTATATCATAAATACCATGTTATTTAAAAATACTTACATATTCATATATATATATATATATAATTATTTTGATTTAAAAGGAATCACATTGTGTCGGGGAGGCGATATTCCGCATGTCCATGACCGACGTTATCACTTTTTAGTGTGTGAAAAGGGTGATAAAGAAAATGATATATTAAGTTTCAAAAAATTTAATTATGTCATGAATATCACATATATTTCATTTATGTTACATATATTTAATTAAAAACATTATTTAAACATTCCATGTATAGTGTGAACAAATCACATCGCTTTGAGGAGATAGTAGTCCACACTTCCACAAACGACGTTATCGTATTTACAAAAAATGAAAAGAAAGAAGGTATGTGTTATATAAAAATTACCAAAGCATAAAAAAATTATAAATATCATATATAACATATATAAATAGCGTGTATATCAGAATTAACAACCATTAAAGGTGGTAAAGGAAAAATGAATGACATCATTTTGTGAGGCGGTAGTTTGTTGTGAACGAATGGTAAGTTCATTACCTTTTTGATGGAAGTGTGTGTAGGTGTATGTTAAACCATTAAAATAAAAATATATCAGTATATTGAGGATAATTTCTTTATTATATAATCATAGAATAATAATATTTTATGGGGTGGATAATGAAAAT
Source organism: Viscum album (assembly GCA_963277665.1). Classification (NCBI taxonomy): domain Eukaryota; kingdom Viridiplantae; phylum Streptophyta; class Magnoliopsida; order Santalales; family Viscaceae; genus Viscum; species Viscum album. The sequence continues at coordinate 1,445,755,294 of OY728150.1, read as the reverse complement.
AGAACTAAAGATCTCAAGGAAGGATGTTACCTCTTCATTGGGTAACACCTTTTGGTTTACAGTAAAGGGATTACTTAGATAGATTTCTTATCAAAGGGAGGATTATAGGACAAGGGGAGGGATGTTGGGAGATTATTTTACTAGAGTTTGGGCAAGCCAAATGTCTTGATAGTTGTGAATAAATGGGAGAGGTGAGTGCCATGTTATAGTGGAGGAAAAGTGATATTCTTGTAATTTTTTGGAAAGGGAATTCCAACCACATTTTTCCAATGTCAAGTGGATCCAATAATAGAAAAAATTAAATAAAAAGGATTATATGGTCTAAAAATGAATAAACAATGGATTTTAGGAAAATCACTATGTCATTCTGGGCCTTAATTTTAAGGTTTGGTTCCTTGTTAAGCTAAATTTCTTCTCAATCACTCTAATCAATTTTAATTACTTTCACTAATATTTTGGATAAAAAACTAAGTAAAAATTATTATACATTATAAATTATTATTATTTCAAATATGGAATATATTTTTTCAAATTAAAATCATATAAGTGGTATAAATTAATTTAAAATTAACCCCACACCTCATAATCAGAATTTTTTATTGAAATAAAGGGAAGAAACCCATGGAGTAGAGGTAAAAAAAAGGGGCAGGAGATTACAGAGGCCTAAAATAGTTCAAACCAAGAGAATTTACAATAACAATGCTTACTCCTTCAGACAGAAAGGACCCATTTCAATTAAAAGAAGTAAGCACAACATCCAAAGGATCTTTGGAGGCAAGATATTCAGCTGCTTTGTTTCCTTCGTGCAAAATATGAGATATGTCTAATCTGTCATGGAATAACTTTCTGTACCTCCAAACATTAAACACAATAGGATTGGGAGTATGGTAGAGTCTAAGTAGTTCCTTTTTCAGGACCAGTGAGTCCATTTCTAAAACAGTTAGGGGGATGTTCCTACTGTAGCACAACTGAAGACTAGTTAAAAGAGTGTTGGCTTCAACCTGAAGAGAGCATCCATTACCAAAATAGGCCGAGAAAGTAATGACAACCAATCCTCTATTGTCTCTGACTGAACCGCCTCCCTGCATGACTTCAGAACTTCAAAAACCATCAGCTATCAATTTCATTCCAGAGCAATGGAGATGCCATCTCACCCATCGACCCACATAGAGGCTGAGAGAGGGTATGTTATTCAACTTGAGACCTAGAACAATATACAAGGAGGGGGTTATATCTCAATGTTTTATGAGATGAACCAAATAAACCATCAGATTTGGAGTTCTCATAGTAATGGATAGATTGAAATTGGAAAGACCCTCAAAATGACCTTTATTTCTCACTTTTCAAATACACCAGCTCCTGGCTGCAAGGAAACACACTCTTACTTTAAACTTCACACTATTTAAACTTGCACCACAAAACTATTCGTCCAAAAAATTAGTGGCTATGAAATTGTTAATGGAGATACCTATAAAGCTTCCATATGTACCCCACATATGTTGAGCCCACTATCCCTCAAAGAAAAAATGATGGATGGTTTCCTCCCTAGGAATAGAGAAACATGAACACCGAGACACTAACTGAACACTAGTTTTCTTAATATTATCATCCATTGATAGTGCATTTTTCCTAACTCGCCACATAAAAAGTTGTATTTTTCAGGGATCACTTTGTACCATACCACCACTCCTTAGTTATATAGCACACCTAAAGAAAATTTCACTCTGCAAAAGTCCTTCATTGAAAAAATGATTGTCGTGGACCCCGTGAAGACACAAGTATTAGGGGAAGAAGATAACTCAATGATATCAAAAACCCTTCTTTGCTCTGAGTTCCAAACGTCCTTGATAAAAATAAGGTAATAACTCACCTAACTGAAGGATATTTCTAGTGTAGGACACCCAGGGAAGTTGATTTTACTACCGACCCAGTTGTGATTCCAAAATATTATCTTCCCCCAACCAAAGCAGGTTTTTAAAGTAAAAACGTTCAAAAGTTTTCTAAGTTTGTATATAAAATTTAATTGGGAAATTGATCACAATTACATAAATTTGATAAATATATGAAAAAATGATATAATTAATATTTTTTATAAAATAAAAATGTAATTTAAACTTATAAATAAATTATATGAAAAATCAGTTTTGAATTAAAATTTAGGATTGTTCACTATTCATCAAAAAATGAAAATTCACAGAAAAATAAAAAAAATTAACCCTAAAATAATTTTGAAATTTTTATTTCAACAATTAATTTTATTCTATCATATTAAATTAAAAAAATTATCAAAATTCATATTTAAATTAAGTGCTTTATTAAAAGACGGTAAAATTTCCTTTATAAAAATATAGTCTTTATGCGTAATATCGAGTTTGTTCTTATCATATGATTATCATATCTATTGAATGGATGTAAAAAATAATTGATTGAATATATAATATATATATTACATTAATATCACTTAATAATTATAATTAATTTAATTTATTAGGATAAAATGACTTCGTGAGTATAAAAATAAATTGTTTATAAAAACATTCCCTTTATATTAAACCAGTTTCTATATTCATTTATAATTAATTTGAAACCAATAAAATTGACCATATATTTTCAAAATTTAGTTAATAATATTCATAATAATCAATTTAATGGCTAGTTTGTATCTTATTATATTAAATAATAATATTTTTTTATAATATATTATTTTTTGGTCGAACTCGGTCTTGCATGTTTTGCAAGCCATCGAGGAAAGTCAGTCTTGTGTGTAAGGAAATATAACATCAACATTATATGTAGAGAATGATAAATTTATGTTATGTGTAACATATTATAAACTTTATTTTTTATATAAAACAATCTAGGAATAGAAATTAAATTTATTATAAATGAAAAATATTCTAAAGTCTTGGGGTGTTACATTCTACATGTTTTATGTGTCATTGGATATTTCTATCAATGAATGTATGCAATAGTCCCTATAGAATTCATATTATTATTAATTTATATCATAAATCACATAAATTAATATATGGATGAAAACTATGATAACATATGTGAAGGTTTTCATGAGACATCTCTATTCCCATGGATGAAAACATAAAACCCATATCCAAAATCCTACTGAGATAAAACGACAAAATGAAAAAATGATAAACCAAGAGTGCCTAACTATACAAGATTTTTATCTTCTTTGGTAGTTATTTTGATTGAGTTCCCTAAGAACCAACTAAATAGTTATTGCCTTAAACAATATCTACTAGCCACTATAATCACCAAACACTTCAGTAGGTTATCCTTTCTCTAAACCGTGTTCTAGCACTTCCTCTAAGGAAAATAGAGAATCAAAAGTTTGGGGGAGTTTCATATATGTGAGAATAATCTTTATTCAAATAAAATTAAGTGATTGAACCCATTTATATTGGTCACATGCATAAAATGCGAATGTATTTTGGAGTTCATACCATTCCAAATGTTATGCAATGACCAAACCTTTTTGGCTTCCCTTAATTGATTAATCTAAATGTTGAAACTCTTTCAATGTTCAATTATATTTTTTACATCATCACATCATGTATTATAAATCGAATATGATTGATAATAACTATTAAAGAATTTATTTATTTATATTGTATAACAATATCACTGGAACAACAACATGGTGAAAAATACCACGATCAAACATCAATCATGACATAGTGACAATTATAACATCATGGTATTTGATTTAATGTATATTTTCCATAAATCTCCCACTTGAAATAAATCTATATAATCTATATGAAAAAAACATCATAACTATTTATGAATCCATCCAAAATCTTTTGGATATAATTATCATTATCTCTCTCATTTCTTGATAAACACTTAGTACCAAAACAGATCCCCAATATACAACCATATATGTGATCCTACAGTCCTTTGTAGCATTAAAAAAATATGAAATCAATAATTTATATATTTTTTAAAAATACATACCTCTAAAAAACTATAAATGCTACTCACGCTACAAAGGGTTCTAAGATGATCTCAATCAAACACACTCAAATATTCATACACTACAAAAAATCGTCCTATAGTGGAAATTTATTTTCTTATTAGTGGTAGTTTAAAACACTAAAAACCAATTAGTGGTGATTATTTAAACCTCATTGTATTTTATTCCAGAAATCAAATAGCAGTAATTTGAATTTATATAGAGGCAGTTTAGACAAGTGTCATTTTTTTTTCATTTTTAACAATCAGTTTCCATACATTTAGGGATGTTTTTAATTATAAAATTTTATATTTAATAAATTGGGAGAAATAAAAAAAATTCTTATAAATAATACAGTAGTGTTTTCATTTCATATATGTTTATCATAAATTCCTCTAAAAGGAAAAATTAAAAATAATGAATTAGAAGGAAAAAAAACAGCTTCTAATATGTATAGCAGGGACTTTTTTTAGTGGCGGTTTATATAAATTGCTGCAAAAAATTTAAAATGATAAAAATTATAAATAAATAAAATTTTTGAAAATAATTTATACAACATAAAATGAATCTAAATATTAATTAATTAGAAATATAAATATACAATAATATTGAAAACACATAATTAACCAATATATACAACACACATATGTATATCAAAACAAGTCAATAACCATTAGTCATAAACTTAGTTATTATACAAACAACATAAGTCCAACATCCATACTCAACCCATTACATCCATCTCTCTACCTCTAATGCATATAACCACCTTCGTAGCTTGGATCATCATATATGATACCAACTACATCACCTTCATATCAACTGAAACAAAAAAAGATAAAAATTAAAACATCTGAACACAATAAATAACAATTATAGTGGATCCATGATAATGTTTAAACATAAAAAAAATATAAACCATCATGTCTATATTATAATTTGTTTTATATATCATAACACTCAACCTCCTAACTACTTCCAATATCTGTCATCTAAAATTCAAATCCATAACATTTAGGAAAAGGAAAATAAACCAGAATATGTACAAAATATATTCTTAATTTTTTACATTATTTTTTTAATCAAACACATGAAATTTCTACACAAAATAAATGAAATATCAACACACTTATCACCGATTAAATAAATACATGAAAATGGTCCAAAAAATGAATTCTCCAAACTCACACAGAACACATTAAAAACTGAAAATTACCTATTCAAGGTATGATTCAACTATAAAAACTTGAAATGAATGAATTTATAATAATTTAAGTATCCATATATCATTTTCAGTACCATGAAGATAATTTTACTAAATTAATTCCAACTTCTACAATTCACTCCCTAAACCTACAAATCAGTTTATGAATAGATGTATCTTTCTAAATTAGATATTGTTTGATATTTATTTCTCACAATTCAATCAGTGTAAGCATAAAACAAAATCATTCATTACCTCTCAGAAAATTTATAGTGTAAGAATCTAAAATCAATAATATTAATTAAAAACCAAATCCATATATTTGAAATTCACTCCAAATAATGCATCAACTTACAAACTCACCCAATTCCAACATATTATTATTGATTCTACCTAAAAGAACAATTACACACTATATAAAGGGTAAAAATTCATAATTTAATTCTAATTCAAACTAAACATAACATAATGTCCAAAAACATTCCAATTCAGTGGAACCATTAAATTTTCAACCAAAAGTTTTAAAAACTAGAAAATAATTTTGGTATGTTCAACATCAAAGTATACATTTTCTAAAAATGCTCAATTAGAATCTGATTCCCACAATTAAGCCTCCAAACTCACCCAAAACACTTTAAAAACTAAAAATTACCCATTTAAGAGATGAAAAAACTCTCACAACTACAAATTTATGAGTTTAAAATAATCTAATTCCCCATATCTCCTTTTCCATTACTATGCATATAAATTTATAGAATTGATTCCAAATTCTATAATTTACCACCTAAACCTACCAAAAAATTACCCACTATACCTTTATTGGTAAATTAGATATGGTTTAATCTTAATTTTCCATAATTCAATCACTATAACCATCAAACCGATTTATTCATTACCTCTAGAAAATATCCTTATGTAAGTGTCTAAAATCAAGAATATACATTAAAAACCAAATCCATATATTTTAAAATAACTCTAAATAATGCATCAACTTCCAACAAATCACAACTACAAATTCTTGTCCTCGATTCCACCCAAAAGCTCAATGATACACTATAAAAAGGGAAAAAAAATCATAATTTCATTTTAATTCAAACCAAACATGCCTTAATGGACAAACATATTCCAAATCCTTGGAATCATTCATGTTTTAACCAAAAGTTATAAAATATAGAAAATAAATCGTGCATGTATAGTATAAAAGCATAGATTTTCTAAAAATGATCAATTAACATCCAATTCCCACAATTAATCCTCCGAACTCACCCATAACACTTTAAAAACATAAAATTACCTATTTAAGATATGATTCAACTCCTAAAACTAAGAAATATTGAGTTTATAACAATATAAGTCTGTATATCTATTTTTCTATTACCATGCATCTAAATTTATTGAATTGGTACCAAATTTTAAAATTCACCACCTAAAATTACCAAACCATTGTGTAATATACCTATATTGATAAATTAGATATGGTTCAAACTTCATTTTTTGTAATTCAATTAGTTTATCCATCAAACTAAATCATTTAGTACCATAATGAAATTTCCTAGTATATGAGTTTAAAATCAGGAATATCCATCAAAAATGAAATCCACATATTGAAAATACACTTCAAATAATGCATTAACTACTAACTTATCCCTATTATAACTTCTTATAATTAATTCTACCCAAAATATAGATGCTACACTATAAAATGGTAAAAGTTCACAATTTTAGTTTAATTCAAACAAAATATACCTTAATGGCCAAACATGTACCAAATCAGGGGAATCATTCATGTTTTAACCAAAAGTTTTAAAATTGGGTGTATTTTTTTTACTATTTCATAAAATTTCCACATTCAATCCTAAACATGGTGGTGATCATCAGAAATAGGTGACCCCATAAATACACCCACCATTCAGATGATTTGGAGCACTTTTGGTGATGTTTGAGCCCAGTTTTTGTGATTCATGGTTAGCAGAAGAGCCTAGAAAACCACATAGTCCCTTAGGGGGTCACAAAAAATTAGGTAAATAGTCTCCCTAACCATGCACACTAACTATGCATGCTACATTTTTGACTAGTTGAAAATGAACGGTCAGATTCACGGTCTCCCTAACCATGTTTCTTAACTGTGCTCATAGCACTTAATTCCTAGCTAACCCTAAAACAATTTATTTACTCAGTTATTTTCCTCCTAATCACATATGTTATAGGTGGGGGTAGACCAATGATTCTAGTTGACCTTGAATTTGGGTAGATATCATGAGATAGACTTAGTGAGAGAAGAAACACCATTTTATTACTTTTGTTCTTATTTTTATTTGTATTAAACAAATGAAAATACAAGATAAAATGAATTTAATAAAAAATAAACACTTACAAAATTAAAAGAGAACACTCATGTCATATTGTTCCAACTCCCTCTCATAGAAAAATTACCAACGGTATATAATATCATCATTGAAGTAAATAAAATATTGTTTTTAACATGTCATGTATTGAGTTTAAAATTTACATCTATAGGATGATCTATAATACTATAATTTACTCAAGTGTATGCCCATCATCCTCTATAATATAGAAATCATGGAATTTTTCATTACTGAACACCACATATCCTATTATTTCCTATAGGAGTCACATTCTTTCACATTTTCTTTAAGCCTATAAATTTTATTCTACACTTCCCAATCAACGACACTGCTTAAACCCCTAGTAAATGGTGTAGTAGTAAAAAATGGCGGTGACCAACCAAAGATATTTGATATAGTAGGATTAGAACCCATCCCCCATACATGACCTAGATACCCTTCTATAAAATGATTAAAACTGTATCATTCTAGTAAACTAATATAGATGTTATAGGGTTTGTATCCTAAGATTCTTGAATTATAACCAGGTTTCAATAGTATCCCACCTTTGAATGCATGAATAAAATATTTTTTGTGTATTCAATCCTTAATCGTAATTAATTATATGAAATATGAATCCATTAATATTATAGGAATAAAATCTATTATCCTGCCTTTGAGGAATTTATGCCAAAAAATTCAAATCATTTGAAATTTTAGATCGATTTTCAACATTCATTATATACAAAATAAGATATGAGGCAGTACTTTTAACGTAAAAAATAAAAAAATTAATAATATGAATGTCACGACCCATCCCAATAGGGACCATTATGTGAATCCCCAATCCTTCCTCTAATAGGTTAGGGGCTGGCGACTAGCACTGATTAGGAATACCACTAACATGGGAGACTTTAGCCTAAGTACCCTACACATACATGCATCTCCATACCCATACAATACTGAAATATAAAACAACTGAAAAAACATGAATGCATACATCTAAATCCAACAACTAGAGTAGGAAATTAAGTAATGTAAAGTAAACATGTACAAATATAATCCCACCACAAAGAGTTTAAAAACAAGTCCAACCCGAAAGAAAGGATGGGGACTACTGTCAAGATACTGTAGGAACACACCTCAGTCTATCCGACTCACTAAGCACCGCTTGGTCCTTGTCCCTCTTGGACTCTATCAAAAGGTTGATTGTATGAACAAGAAATTACACTTGTGAGAAAATAACATACACGTGTTAGTATAATAATAACCAGTAGAACATCCCAAAACCATAAATAATATAAAAAAAGAATAAAAATCAGTTCGACAAGGGTATATTTCTATAACACATACAAAAGAATATCCAAATACACTCAATAAAGACACATAGTCTCAAGGTAAGGTCATAACCATAATTCAAACCTAGGATTCCAACTCGAATTCTTCATATAGAACTCATCTATAAGAACACACCCCATGAGTCAGATAGTAATGAAGATGTCCGTCTGAGAGGTAATGCTTATCGGGTCTTGCCATTAGAAGTATACGATGAATGTTTGAAGAGATATAATAAACAGATGAGGATCACTCCTAAGGACTTGGGGTATACCAATAAATCAATATGGATTAATCCTATAAGTATAGAATCATAGCCAACTTAGTGTTGGTGACAATGATACAAAGAACTCCACCTAGGGAAAGAAGATGATAGAGGATCTCACTCTAGGCCTAACGGAAGGATTAAAAAAACTCTATCCAAGAAGTCCTACAGAAGGGATAACCATACTATGTATAATATTTGATTCTATAATAACCCCCATGGAATGGATATAAGGATGAAACCCTAAGGAAACTTGTTCAAGATATATAAGAAAATAGCTCCAAGCCTTCGTTCAAGGAGCACACAGTGTGTCCCTTGGAAACTGGGTCTGCCCGTGTAAAATGAAATGTCCCTATATCCATGTAGAATTAAAAGGTGTGGATTTTCCTATGTACTTATTACTATATCCAAGTACATAAATAATCCCATTTACATCCAGGATGGTTGTGTCTGTGCGGGAGTACACAACGTGCCCCTGGCTGTGTACTCCTGCTCTTATCTGTGTACCCTCTGAGGTACATGCTAAGACATCTAGGAGGGACACACGCCTTGTGATAGGGGTCACACACCATGTAATACTTAACTTCATTTTGAAACCCTACCTACCACATAGGGGTACCACATGACATGTACCTCCACAATATATGTTGTGTTGTTCGATATTTTCCAGAAAACCTAGTTCTTCCTCCCGCGTATGATGAAGACACCACTGCCTTGGATTTCAACCTTGATCTCACCATAATTCATTTATTTACTCTGAATGAACCTACCCACTATCAATAATTGTATTCTATACTTTGATTCACCGGTAAACACAACCCAGATTTGTTCCTCTGTCATTCATCCAAAAACCATGCTTACACGCCTCAAATTTGGTCCCAATCCATCATTATCATTGTTGTTGCACAATCCATACACTATACTGAGTCTGGATATGTGATATTGAATTGTTTCACCTAGAAAGGAGTGTCCAACATTCGATTCCTCATTATTTAGGTTGAAAAATTTGGAAAAAAATCCCTGATGATTAATGCACATATAAAAATGGGAGAAAAAAAGAAACACACAAAAGATTAATAAACCTCAGAAATGTTCAGTTGGACTCAATCCTTTTCCTTTAGAAAAATGAATGAAGAACAAAAAATAATCAAATAAATATCCCAAAACATCCCCACAGATAAACCCATCCCGCATAACAACCGATCCATGAATCAATCTGCTGGTTGACTAATTATTATTCATAATAAAAATAGAGAACAAGGAAAAAATAAAATAAAAAATACATTCTATTTTGATATGGATCGATCTCTAATGAAGAAAAAGCTTGTGTCGTTGTTTTTGGTGAGATCTCTAAATCCCATTACACAACGACCACTGATCTATGATCCAATTGATGTTCGTTTGAGAGAGATCATCCAGTGCTCTCTTCAACAGTTCTCCAATGGATCCATCGTTATGAGGCTAACCCTAAGAAATTTTCATAACTATATAATTATAGACTAAATTATTTTGTGTGTCAATGGATGAAATAAAATAATTTATTTAATTATTTTATTCATTTTATGTCTATGACAACTTTTCCACAAAAATATCATACCAACAAACATTATTTCACACCTAAGGCAAAATCCACATTCTGAACTCAACCATGCCCTCAAAATTTTTGATCTTCCCCCCTTAAGAAGTTATTCCACCTTTTTAGGAAAACTGCATTCATATGTTATTTAATATATTTCAAATATTTATTTTAGGAACACTAGGCCTCAGAATCGCATTCCATCTCATATCTTAGTCTAAAAAATAATCCAAAAAATATCAAAAAATAATATATGGAAAATATGAGCCATTAGATTCTCCCTACCATGAGGAATTACTTCCCAAAAAGACAAAAAAAGTGGCTACACAAAGATATGTGGGTACTAAGCATAAATATGAGCCTCCCGATCCTACGTTCTCTCCTAAAGATTCCTATGCTACCACTAGACACGCACTCAAAGAATATCTTTCTCTCAAAGGATCCTCTCCTACCAATACTCGATCTCTATCGTACACTCAACAAAGGTATCTCTATCTTCGATGTATGGCTCACCCCAATCGATAGCATGTGATGGGCCATGAATGTAACTCGTCATCTATGAAACATGGAAGACATAGTATACTTGGTCTAACTATGGTGATAGAGCTAAGAAGTATGCCACCTTTCCAACTCTACACAATATGTGGAAAGGGCCAATGAATCTCGAAGAGAGCTTACCACCCCAACTAAATCTCTATAATCCCCACTGACGTGAAACCTATAGAAACACATGGTATCCCTTATAAAACTCCAAAGGCCTCTATCATCTGTTCAAATAAGATTGCTGATGGATTTTTTTTAGTTCTCATCCACTCCTAGATGATATGGTCATTATTTATAGTGTCTCTCACCAACTCTGTGTCCAAGAGTGTTGACTCTCCTAGGTCAGTCTAGCAAAGTGGTGACCTACAGGGTAAACCGTAAAAATCCATGAATAGTTACATACTAATGGTGGAATCCTATATTCTTTTACTCAAACTCTACTAGTGGTAGGTGATCATCCCAACTATGTCCAAATTTCAACATGCATGCTCGCAACACGTCCTCCAAAACCTGAATGGTCTATTCAGTCTGGCAGTCAGTTTGGGGGTGAAACATTGTGCTCAAGCATAACTGATCCCCAAATTCATCATGCAATACCTTCCATAATCGAGATATTAAGTGATCATCATGGTTAGAAATTATCTTCTATGGAACTATATGGAGTCAAAATATCTTTTGTATATAGAGGCATCCCAATCTCCCTATATAACTATGCTCCCAAATATCATGAAAGTGGGATGACTTGGTGAGTCATTCTATAATCACCCAGTTGGAATCATTTCCCCTAGACATAAATGGCAATACTATTATGAATTCCAGGGATATCCCCTCCTACATATACTATGTAACCTCAAGGGGTTGATCTAAACCTGCTGGAACATGGTGGTCAGCCTTTACTTGCTGATATGTAAGGTATCAAGATAAAAACACTCCAACTCCCTTATTTATCCTTGGCCCAAAAAACTGATGTCATAATTCATGATACATCTTTTTCCACAATACGATGTTCTACCAAAGGATATGTATGAAACTCTCTTAGAACCTTCTCCTGCAACATCACTAGTACCATCATGAGTCCTATGAAAATAACAACAAGCTCCGACCTTTATAAAATCCATCAAGAGCATGTATAATGGATATATGAGTATGTAGGGTCTCATAGTTGGTATCCCCATGTCATGCCTCCCTAACTCATTGTAAAAGTGGAGTGGTAACAACGATTAACTAGAGGTAATATTCTTGATCTCTATCCCAAAAATGATAACTGTAATGAGATCAACTGCTCTGATGCTTTGTACAGTATCTTGAACAAGATCTCCTAATGAAAACATATACTTCCATGTTCCCCTTACTAGGAGTATAGACAATCTCAAAGTCATAATTATAGATTAACTCTATCAATTGACACTATTTCAAGTTGATATCCTTTCTGAGAAAAGATATAATTGATACTCTTGTGGTTAGTATAGATGATAAACCACTCTCCCATTTAGTAGTGTCTCCACATCTTCATTGTGAAGACTGCCACTGTTAAATGAAGATAATGGTTCAAGTAGTTATACTCATGTGGTCTCAACTAGCATGAACCATAGGTAATCACCTCCTGACTATGAATCATAACACAACCAACCACAGTTCCCAATACATTATAGAAAACTATGTACTCAACACCCTCATTTGAAAATCTCAAGATGGGGGCACTCGTCAATCTATTCCTCAACTCCTAAAAAGCCTACTGGAACCTATTCATCCACATGAAAGACTTCCCATTTTGGGTAAAATCCTTCAAGGGTGCTAATATATTGGAGAAGTCTGATATAAATATCTGGTAATAGTCTGCCAACCCAAGGAAGCTCCGCACCCCTGTCAAGATCTTGGGTGGATCCCAATCTAACACTACCTCGACCTTTGCTGGGTCCACTACTACTCCATATGATGAGATAATATTTCCCAGAAATTCTACCTCCTGAATATATAACTATAACTTCATGAGATTCCCATAAAGATTGTCCTCTTAGAGTACGTCCAGAACCATACTCTAGTGTCTCGCATGATCCTCCTCAGACGCTGAGTACACAAGGATTTCATCGATGAAGACTACCATGAACCGGTCTAGGAACGGATGAAATATATGATTCATGAGTCCCATGAACACTTTTGGGGTGTTCTTCATACCAATGGTCATCACCAAGAACTCATAATAACCATAGAGACATCTAAATGTTGTCTTCGGTATATCTTTATCCCATACTCGCAACTGGTGATAAATTAATCTGAGTTCAACCTTCAAGAACCATCATGAACCTCTCAAATGATAAAATAGGTTATCAATCCTTGGTATTGGATAATTTTTCTTCATGGTCACCTAGTTCAAGTTTTAGTATTCCACACATAACCTCAATATCTCATCTGCCTTCTTGGCGAACAAAACTGGGGCTGCTCAGGGTAAAATAATGGATCTAACAAATACCTTCCTCTATAAGTCCTCAAAATCCTCCCTTATCTTGATAATCTCTATAGGAGACATATAATATGATAGAATAGATATCAATGTCATCTTAAGGTTTAGATTAATGCATAAGTCTATATCTTGGTGGAAATGTAATCCTAGAACATACTCATGAAAAACGTTCTCATACTCCGTCACCACCACAGGAAATTGAAAACTCATAACATCCAATCCACCAAGGGTCATGGTATCCAACTAATGAGTAATAGTCTACAACCTCTTATGCATGAGTCTATCCTATGTTTTTTGGGTTCCCTTTTCACTAAAAATGTAAAATTTGGGCCCATCATTGTGGACACACCACATCCTCCACCTGAAATAGTCATTCTGGGAATGAAATGTGGATAAAACTTGTGTATATCAGTGCTATAGATAAGGTAGGAAAGACATAAATAATACCTTGAATAATTTTCAGATTATCTGGGTCATAATCCTCAATTTCCCCTACCCCTATCCTCCAGCTCCACGAGCCTGGCGTAGACCACCTAGGGGTTGTGGTGGTAACAAGTCGAAGCATCTATCACCTCCATCCACTCTCTTAGATCCTATTCTATGTCCAATGATCTATAGACCTGTCTACTCCTACCACTACTAATAACTCAGTGGCCTGTCCATTATATACCTATCAGATATACAACGGGTTAGAAAATTTCATGAAAGTTGTCCCCTACTGTCACATGAGTAATGTAGCCTCTTCCTGGTCTGAATAGCCCCATTCTATGAGCCCTGAACTGCAGAATATCTATCTTGGGACCTCTTTCTAAAACATCTCAAACATCTTGGTCCCTCATATTGACGTCTGTTCCTTATTACCAAAGTATCTTCTATTGCATTCCATCTACTGACAACCACTAACTGTGTATGCGCATCTAAGAAACTCTCAATCACCAAAACTCACTCTAGAACCCCAACAAAGGTAGGAATGCATATAGGTATAACACTAGCCCATATTTCCCTACATATTCCTCACTCAAAGGTTCAATCCTAAAAGAAATGATCTCAAACCATATCCATCAAGTACCTCGAGAGGTTAGTGAACCTCAATCAATACTCATCTACTATCATGCTACCCTAATGGATATATAAAATCTTTTGGATACATAAAAACCTTAGTGTATCTAGATAGAACTCTTATTTGAAAAGTAGCTAAAACTATGACCTTTCTAGAGTTTTTTTCATAATAATGGGTCAGAAAACCCCACCATCATCCTGATGATCCATGAATAAGGCTCACAAGAAGAACCAAAATCTAATTTTATGGTGTCCCGAAAAGTTGTAAAACTCATGTCACTACCCCAAGAAAATCCTCAGCCACCTATGGGTCAAGCTCACCTTGGAATCTTAGGGGTCACTGTTACTAGAACTTGTGAAGTGTGATCAACCCATGCACCTCATCTGTTGGTACTAAAAGTGTAACACCCCAAGTTTTTCTAAAAATAAATAGAAATTCCTGGAACTTTGTTTTAAGTAGATATTTATAACTAGACTTTAAAAATTATTTTTCCACTTCTATGTTTTGAATTTCAAGAAACTGTCATCTGCAATTGTGTTCAGTATGTTATTTGAAGTCTGATGAAACCAACTTGTTTTTTTGTGAATAGTAACATACCTTTATGAATAGTAATATGACCCTAATGAATAGTAAATTTTATTATTATTTTATTTTCTTAAGGGTTTAAGATAATAACATCTTGATTAATTTTTCATTGTGATATAGAAGTTGTTATAGAATTAGAATTGTTAATTTTTGAATTAAGTATGCTTTTATTTAAAAACTAAATTAATAATATTTAAAAAATTATTTTCAAAAAATGGACTTCATTTTTGAATTATACACATCAAAAAATGGTTAGGGTAAATTTTTGGGATTTTTCTGAAATTCTTTAATTTTCGATGAATAATAAAATACGATAAAATACCGTATAATCAAATTATCAGTAAAATTAATTATTTATGACATAATAAGTGATGAGAGGACAATTGTTTCTAAATCACATGCCATTATTACTATTTTAGGTCACATGAACTAAGACTATTCATAATCTTGGGCAAAAATATTATAATAATGATTAAAATAATGAAAAATACCTCCCTCTCCTCCACTATAAAGACCACCCGCACTCTCCTATTCTTACCACACCTCTAAATATTTGATCCATTTCTACGTTATGCCAAATAATCCTACCAAGGATCTTACCCACGTCCTATAGCTTTTGGTATCACCAAAATACCAAAATCGAATCCCTTAAGAAGGATCTCAAGGAGAAGAGATCAAGAGGTAAACATCCTCTTTTATTTTATTTATTTTCTTTCATTTTATGTTATTCTCTTCTTTTCCCTTTTAATTATGTTGGTATATTTTATTAAATATCCACCCTTACTATCCATATTATGTATGAGTGATGATATATCCCATTTCTCTCATCAAACTTTGTTTTATGAAATTTTAAGAGATGCTGTTAAGCTGCCGAATTTTCCTGAGAAATTTGTCAAGTTTTCTTTATTTTCATCTTATTTCCTCACCTCCTCTTAACCAAGAGGAATTAAAGCTCCATAATATTTTATATTCTGTATTTTTTCATTTTCATGGAAAATTCATCATCATTATTCTCCTCCTCTCCCACTTATTCAAGGAATTAAAACATTGTCTGTGATGTGTTGAATTACCTATATCATGGATGATGTGATTTCAATTTTCATTAACTCTTTCATGTCTGGTCAAGAAACCATTTTTATGGTTTAACCAGGTTATAATATATTTATTATGTTCCATACATATTTCTGGAATTCTTTTGTACACATGTTTTTAATTTATAAAACAAATGAGGTCGTTATTATCAAAGAACCACTAAAATGATCTAAACGAACATCATTAATTTTTTAACTTATGAATCATCCTCATGTAAGTATTCAAAATAAAAAATGGTATAATTTATGTTAATTGATATATTTAAATACTACTCCATTCCAATTATATAGTTTCACTTCTAATCGACAAGAACATCCACCATGAACCAATCATAGAAATCATGTAAAGAACTCACCTAAAAATAGTGCAAGGAGCAAACTACTAACAATTAAAGGGTGACATGATGTTATGAAATGATAATATAAGATGTTATAAACATGAAAATGTTTCTGTAAAATACTAATAACACTCTTTTAACCATTATACAGGAATTTTAAACAAGTTTAATGTAAGACAAACCCGAGGTAAGGGAATTCTTAACCCGATTTCCATCCTTTGGGTTAACCTTATTCTTCATTATTTATGTGGAATTTAAATTTTTTTGGTGATGAATTCTTATTATAATATGTTTAATTATGTATATTTATAGATTATATACATATTCCATCTACTCTATTAAGTCTTACTTTAATTATATGATATTTATGATGGACATTCCTTTTAAAATCCTCTTTTAAAATTCTGTTTTACAAAGTTAACAAGTAATGTTTTTATGATATTATTAATGTTGTATGATTATGTTCTAGTTCTTGGGAATTGTTTATTATGAAGGGTGTGACCTATATCTCCCTCAAATTTATTAGGTATGTGTAAGTTGGAGGTCGTCCGTATGGTTACTCCAAGTGTAACTGTGATGGTAACACAAATAGTAAGGTAGCCTTGAGGGTTACAAATTATAAGGTAGCCGATATGGTTACAAGATTATATAAATAATGACCCAAGATACCTTTATGATTATATTTATGTTCTCATGTTTTGTGTGGATCTTTTTTAAATATCATTCTACACAAGGTAAGTATATATGGGTGACAAGCATGTCTTTTGAAAATTCTTTCATACGTTACGAGTATTCATGGACTAATGTGATCTTTCCTTCTTTTTCATCCATTACTGAGATTTTGTGCTTATCCCAAGTTTTTAAATGATTTTAACAGGTTAATGGATGTGTAAGACAAATAAAGAAGCCATGTTAAATGTTTAATAATTGTCAAGGAGTCATGTTTATGTTTTAGTGTTTTATATTTTTTTAAAAAATGGAAATTGTTTTCATGGTATCCACTCTGTAATAATGTGTAATGTTATGAATGTATTGTCCCAATTATCTAAATATCTAAACTTTAAAATATCCTCAATGTATAAGTAAGTGTTTTCTTGACTAAATTCAATATTATGTATGTAATAAGTCTGAGTCCTTATAACAAGTATCATCTGTTACTCTACAGGTTGTGGTATAGATAGTGCACCACTTGGAGGGAACACCTCCGGAGTAGACCCTTGTATCGACGACTCATCATTGAGGGGATCATCCTCATGATGCTGGCGATGAATCCTAGATGACATATGTCATAGAGGAATCCTAAAATAGATAATATATTCCACAATCAATGAGTATATCTGGAGATCTAACTCAAGAAGGACATGGAAAACAAAACCCATTCCTATATGATTCTTGTACAATTGTTTCCCCTACAACCATTATTCTCATGTATCGAGTCAACATAAAGGTGACCAGGGTCCTAGTGTAATGATACATTGTCCGCTACACCAACACTAGAGTCCCTGGCCTAAAATCCGAACTCGAAACACTTAATACTATTTCCCCAAACCAAACTCATAGACTATGGTACTATGGTATAACCAGATGCTCTGATATCACTATGTCAGGACCCATCTCAATGGGACCAATTTCGTGACTACCCAAGCCTGCCTCCAATAGGCTAGGGTCTAGATACAAGTTCTTAGTAGACATATCACTAACATGGGAGGCCTTATCCTAAGTACCTATACACACAAAAAAACATATCCCAACCCATAAAATGCTGAAATTTAAAAACAAATGAAAAACCATTCATATATAAATCTAAATTCCACAATCAAGGTATAATAATAAGTAATGGAAAGTAAACAGGGCCAAATAAAATCCCGCTATAAAGAATCTGAAAATAATTCCAATCTGAAAGTAAGGATGGAGACCACTGTTAAGATACTGTAGGAATACGACTTGTTCTGTCCATATCACTAAGCACCACCTAGTCTTGGTCCCTGTAGGACTCCATAAAAAGGTCAATTGTCTACAAAAGACATGAAACATGAAGGAAAATCCCATGCAGGGGTGAGTATAAAAATACCCAGTAGGAAATCCCAAAACCAAAATGTATATAACAAAATAATAGCAGTCATATCTACATAGGTGTATTTCTAAATCACCTATAATAAGAATATCTAGATATAATCAACAAAGAAACATAGTCTCGAGGTAAGGTTACAACTGTAATTCTATCCTAGTATTCCAGCTTGAAGGTTCCACATAAAACTAATTTAGGAGAACACACTCCATGAGTTAGATAGTCACTACTAAAAATAAGATCTATACCAACTGTTTTGGGAAAACCATTTGTATAGTTCACTTATATGGACCTATACCAATTTTTTGGCTAAAAATGTTGGTATAGGTCACTAATTTGGACATATAACAACAGTTTTCCCAAATTCGTTGGTATAGGGGGGACCTCTACCAACGTTTTGGAGAAACCATTGGTATAAGTCACTTATATGGACCTATGCCAACAATGTTGGCCAAATTGTTGGTATAGGTCCTTAATAGAGACCCTATACCAATTATTTGTCCAAAACCATTGGTATAGGTCCCAAAATCAAAGAATATATACCAGCGATTCTCAAAACTGTTGGTATAGGTCTATACTAACGGTTTTGAGAACCTTCGGTATAGTTACATGTATTTTTTATGGAATCTTCTTATAGAGAAAATTAAATAAATCAAAATTTAAAATATTTATGATAACTCATATATATATTTATGAAATTATATTCAATAAAGTCAAGTTAGGTTAGTTTTTAGGTCATTAAATAATAAACCGGATGTATTGGGATCAAAACCAACATAATGATTCTTTTTTGAAATACATATACCAAAGGTTTTGGAAAAACCATTGGTATAGGTCTATACCAATGGTTTTTCCAAAACCGTTGGTATAAACCTATCCCCACGGCTTACTAGCCAAAGGTTCTCCAAACTGTTGGTATAGGATATACCAACGGTTTGGAGGCCTATAACAACGGTTTCAAACCATTGGTATAGGGTATTTTTCTAGTAGTTAGTACTGATGATGTCTGTTTGAGAGGTAGTTCTCATCGGGTCTTTGCATTAGAAGTATAAGTTGGAAGTTTGAAGAGATACAATACACAGATAAGGATTAATCCCAAGTCCATGAGGTTTACCAAAAACTCAATATGGATTAACCCGCTAAGTATAGGATTGGTTCCCACATAGTGTTGGTCATGACGATACCAAGAACTCCACCTAGGGTAATAAGATGATAGAGGATCTCACCCCAGGCCTCATTGAAAGATTCTGACAACTCTATCCAAGAATTCCTTATAAAGGGATCACCATCCTATGTGTAGGATTTAATTCCATACAAACCATCAGGGAATTGATATAGGGAATGTACCCTAAAGAAACTTGTCCAAGATATAGAAGAAAAGGGATACAAGACTTATTTGAAGGAGAACATGACTTCTCCATTCTAAAATGGGTTCTTATCATGTAAAATGACTTGTTCCTATGTCTGTGTAGAAGTACACAGCATGCCCGTTCCATGTTCTTCTTCCCATGCCCACGTACATGGAAAAACCAATGTATATCTAGGTTGGATGTGTCCGTGTGGGAGTACACGGTGTGCCCCTAGATGTGTAATACCTCCCTTGTCTGTTTACCCTCTTAGGTACATGTTGATCCATCCTAAGAGGGCCACATGTTGTGTGACATGGGTCACATGATATGTGATCCTTAACATCATCCTGAAACCCAAGTGACCGAACAGAGCCCTACATGGCATGTAACTCCGTAGTACAACCAGTGCTGTTTGGGATTTTCCAAAAACCATAGTTCTTTCTCCCTAATATTCTTGAGCCACTTCTACCTTACATTTTGGCCTCAAAGTAATCAAAAAACATGGATCTACTCTGGATGAACCTCTCCTCCATTAATCACCGTATTCCATCCTTCGATTCACTGAGAAATGCAACCTGAAGTTGTTCCTCCATCATCTATACAAAACCTATATACACATGCATCTATCCTAGTCGTAATACATATTTTTCATCATTTTCACATGATCCCTATTCCATACTGAGTCCAGATCTAGGATATCAAATCTTTTCACCAAGAAAAGGGTGTGAAACATTTGATTCCTTAGTATTTGGGTCAAACCACCAGGAAAAAAAATCCCCAATTATGAACACACATAGAAAAGTTGGAGAAAACTAAGAAACACAAAAAATAGGAATGAACCTTATCCTTTTTCAGTTGGACTTGATTCGTTACTGTTAGAATTAAAAATGAAGAACCAAAAATAACCAAATAAAACTCCCAAAATATCCCCATAGATAAACCCATCCCACAAAACAACCAAACCAAAAATCAATATATTGGTATATTGATTCATGTTCATCATAAAAATAGAGAATTAAGAAATAATAAAATAAAAAAACTTCCTAACTCAATATGGATTGATCACTAATGAAGAACAAGCCTATGTCATTATTGTTGGAGAGATCTCTAAATCCTATTGAACACCAATTGCCGATCTACAATCAGATTGACGTTATTCTGAGAGAGATCCTCCAATAATCTCTCAAATGATTATCCAAGGGCTCTAGGGTTATACAGCTAACATTGATAATTTGGCATAACCATATACTTATAGACGAAATTAGGTCTCCATGTCAACAAATGAAATAAATATATTTATTTAATTATTTTATTCATTTTATGTTCATGTTGAATTTTCCACAAGCATCCAATTATGGAAATGGATATGTCACACCTATAGTAAAACCCATATTTTGAACTCCACGATCCCGTTATATTCTTGATCTGATCCCCTATTTAGATGTTATTCTACATTTTTAGGAAAACTACATGCATGTGTTATTTAATATATTTCAAATATTTATTCTGGGCACACTAGGATTCGGAATCACATACCATCTCAGCGCCTGGTATAAAAAATAATCCATATAATATCCAAAAATAATACATGGAAAATCCAAATCATTATAATGAATATGATTTTGTACTTACATGACAGGAAAACCATTCAATAATCTCCATTTTAATAGCTTTTGTTAATTCCAATTTGTTTCAATATTAAACCCTTAGTTTCCACATTATTTGAAATTTAAATTATTTTAAAAATGTATCTATAATAAGGCTATTGAGTAGCAAATATCTATGTTCTTGCAGTATCTCTAATTCAGTTAGTGTAAAATTTAAAACCTAGAAATTTTTTCCCCATAGTTGGAAATACCAATGATTGTTTTTTGAAATGAGAATTAATGGATATATCATTAACACATCTAACATTATTTAATTTAGTCTTAATTCTATCCAAATATATAGAAAAAAGTTTATTCAGTCTTTATCTATGTAACCTTCTATAATATATCCCTTTGGTTGAGTTTTATTACTCATTTATGACATCAAATAACCTAACTACTAGATGATAAAACATAAGAAGCATATATTTTTTTCATAATGATTTGATAAATTTTAATTCATCAATGAAAATAAAAATAATATTAATGTATCTCTCAATTGGATATATCCATTAACAATGTACTATTCCACCAAGTTTATCTTCCTCAACCAAAATTAATCTTCAAATGAATCATCATAGTGAAAAATGAAGGGGGAAATAACATCTCCAAATAAAAAAGTGTCAACATGATTCTTTCTTGAAGTTTTTCAAGAATAGTTGGATTTATATTTTTCACAAATATCTCTAAATAAGGTGTATAACTCAACATGAACCGAATTTACTTTCATAATTTAATAGGTATAAATATATCCATTAAATTATGAAAGTAATGAATTTTCAATTCATGTAACTATCAATGTTTTATGTTCACAAAACTTTAAATGTTACTTGAAAATCTATCGGCCAATTTTACATTCTTTAATATTTGAATGAATTCATATTTATCATGATTTTCATTGTAAATATAGTTTAAGTATACATTACACTATCATTTTCCTACAAACCATATGTTATATTCATTTGCTAAAATTACCTAAGAGCATTAAGTTTATCCTTAAAATTGACCTACACATATAGCAACATAACAATTACATTATCATAAAAATTCTTCTCAATATGCATTACATTAAGATTTTGATGTAGAAATTTAAACTTCCAATAAGGAATTTTGAAGAATATACTCATTTTATTCCACTATTGTGTTCCAACTACTTCAGATATTGTACTTTTTACCCTCCCCCCCTTCTTTCAACTAATCAAATTTTCCAATTTTTATAGTGATATTCATTAATTGTCCCAAGATTTATGAACTAGATAAAATATATTGTGAATTTCTCAATTCAACATCTCCATTGAATTATGTCTTGTTAAACCTAAATTTATGGAATACATAATCAAATTAGTAGTGATACATAAATCACCATTTTCTACTATGAGGTAATAATTGAGGTTCAAAATAAAAATTACAAACCAGACAAGACAAACTGGTGTGATTTTTCAAACTACATAAGTTTAGTAGTCTAGGAAAGTCACTAATTATCCATATTAAAGTAGCATACATTTTTAAAAAATTTATCATTGATTTATCAAATTTTTCCACACTATCATCCTATACTTCTTATAATTTTTTTATTAGAGCCAGATGGTATACATCAATGACATTTTTAGGAATTTTATTTTCTGGAATAATCATTGATATAATGAAAGAAGTCTTATTTATAAAAATTTATGGAGATAGATTATTGGGGATTGAAACAACTGGACATATGATATAATGAGTACCTAAATTACCAAAAGGATTAAAGTTATCAAATTACAATCCTAAACATATATTCTTAGAATTTTAATGAAAATCTAGATATAATGAATCAAACACCATCCTTGATATTGAATCATTTATGTCTCACCAAGTCATATTTTTTACTTTCTAAATCATGTCATTTGATATCGTATGTTGTCTTAGTTGACATGAATAACTTTTTCATGTGTGGGTTTAGAGTAAAGTAAAAAAAAACTTCCTTGGTATTTTATTATTATAGTTATTCCTCATGTTACATTTATTTTTACTATCACTACTACTCATTAATCTCTATCGAATTTTATGACATGTTATGCATTCTTATTTATTAGAATCTTCTCCCCAATAATTATTGTAATTATTTGGGCTTGTATGTATTTTTTTATAATCAATTCCAAGATTGTTGATTATTTTCTTCATCTCATATAAAGATG
Organism: Viscum album; assembly: GCA_963277665.1. NCBI lineage: Eukaryota > Viridiplantae > Streptophyta > Magnoliopsida > Santalales > Viscaceae > Viscum > Viscum album. Next base: position 1,445,731,281 of record OY728150.1, on the reverse strand, counting down.
CATGTATCTTAGATTTACTAAATGCATCATGAAGTAACTAAAAAATTTTGTTCATTTTTTCTATTAATTCCATATATAAATTTGATATGGTACAACTTTAGAAGAAAAGGAAACTTCAAATACTTTCCAAACCCTTCATATAATTATTTATTTATGTATTTGAATAATTCATAAAATTCATTTTTTCTTACTGATGTTCCTAGTAATACTAACTTTCTCAGGATCAAATGAAAGTTTTTTTGATTTATTACAATATTATTCATTCTATCCTATAAATCCAAATGGGTCATTTATCATGTTTTAAACTGAATTCTCCTCTAGCAAGTCACTTTTTGTTTTATTGATAGGATAATAACTATTTTGACTTTCCATAACATTCTATTCTGAATTCCAAATCCAGCATACTTATTAATAAAGATACTATTTCATTATTAGGTGTTCATATAATTTGTTTCTAATCAACCATTTTATGGATTTACAATTAGGGAAATGAAATTTTATTCTACTATCCAATGATCAATTTGAAATCACATAATCAAAAAATTCTTCCAAACCCATAATATAGTGAGGTATATTTCATGGCGAATCAATCCAAATTTTATCAATTCATATTGGATTATAAATCTTACACTTATAAATTAAAAATAAATATATAAATTTTTAATAAAAAGTACAATCAATTATTAACATCACTGTGTAAAAAAAATTATTCAATACAATTATAATTATAGTAAATATTAGTTAAAAAAAAAGATAAAAACTAAATTATAATGACCAGTAACATGCTATAAAATGATTAGAAAAAAGTATATGTTACTCCAAAATCAAAAGAATAATTAATAATTATAAACTCTAAAAAACTACTTAATGAGTTAGGGGTTAGATGCCATGGGAGAAGGTCAGTTAGGTGAGGGGATGAAGGCTGATGAGGAGAAGTAAATGACTAGTGTGGAGGCTAGGAGAATGAGGCTAATGATTCCAGACTCATTGATGGATATGGGGTTTGGGTATTGGGGTCAAGGCCAAAGGGGGACCACCATCACTAGATTCGAGAGGGAAGATAGATGGAGGGGAGGTATAACATGGGGAGCACATGCAATAAGGGATGGGGGAGGTAGAATGAGGAAGAAGGATGGGGGTCTAGGTCATAAGGATAAGGGGGGAACCATCACTAGGGAATAGGGGAAAGGAGGTGAAGATAAGGTCAAGAATCAGAGTTACATGCCAGGAGAGATGGGGTGGGGGAGAATGATCACTACGAGAAAACCGCCGCGAAATGCGTTTCGGGCTGGCATTTCGCGGCGGTTTTTAAAACCGCCGCTAAACGGCAAAAAAAAATTATTTTTTTTAAATTATTATTATTATTATTATTTTTTAATTTTATTCAAGGATTAGCGGCGGTTTTTTAAAAAACCGCCGCGAAATAGCGGCGGTTTTGGTAAAACCGCCGGGAAATAAAATGAAAAAAATAAAAAAACGTGAGAAACCCCGAAAACACTAAAACGATCATAACTTTTGATCCGAGCGTCCGTTGAAGCGCCACGAACAGTCAAATCAAAGCTCATGAAGAGATATAGAGGCACATATAATCAAAACCATGAGACGTTCTAAGGTGTGGATGGTATTAGAGTTATAAAAAAGTTGAAAAAAGTTCTCCAACTTCAAATGGCCATAACTTTCGCTCCGGGTGTCCGTTTGGGCTCTACCACATATCAAATCGAAGACAGAGAAGAGAGCTACGCACCGAACCAACAGAAGTTAACTTCTGTTGGGTTTTTCGACCCCAAAAACCCCTCCGAAGGCCTCCAAAACCCCGTTTCTGTCACCGGTGTCCCGTCGAACTTGTCTTCAAACGGACCTAACTTTCGATCCGCGTGTCAATTCGGCCTCCTCCACCTGCCAGATCATAGATCGTTCCATGAGCTTCATTTTGACTGGTTGCGGCGCCCACATGCACTCATAGATCATATGTTATGGCCTTTTTAGTGGGTATCGGGTTTGTTATGTTTTTCAATGCCTCGTTTCTAGCACCCGTTCCCCGTCAGCTTTTTTTTAAATGGTCGTAACATCCGATCTGCCTGTCCATTCGGAATCTTTCACCTTTCAGGTTGAAGATCGTTTCGGGATCTTTGATTTGACAGGTCGCGGATCTAAAACGGACTCTCGGATCTTAAGTTATCTCCGTTAATGTGAGTCCAATGTTTTTGTCTCTTTATGACCGTTTTGACGAGTTTTAACGGTAGCTCCATTTATTACTGTTTATTTGGGTTTCCATGACTTGTTATCTTTATCAATGGTTTTTTGTGGGTTATTATGATGATTATGTTGAATTATTAAGGAGTTTTCCAGAGTTATCACGAGTTTTCATGCGTTCTCATTTTTTCTAATACCTTATTCTTCATATGCTTCTCCATCCTTTTTCATGCATTTTCATGATTTTTCATCCCTTATCACGTCTTTTCATACTTTTTCATGTGTTTCCTTTATTATTTATTATTTATTATTTATAATATACTTTAATTTATTTATTATATATTATTTGTAACTGGTTATTTATTTTTTATTTTTTATTTTTTATTATTTATATTTATTTATCATTTATATTTATTTATTTATTATTTATTATTTATTATTTATATTTATTTATCATTTATATTTATATATTATATATTATATATTATTTATTATTTCTTATTTCTTATTTATTATTTATTATTTATATTTATTTATCATTTATATTTATTTATTATTTATTATTTATTATTTATATTTATTTATTATTTATTATTTATATTTATTTATTATTTATTATTTATTATTTATTATTTATTATTTATTATTTATTATTTATTATTTATTATTTATTATTTATATTTATATTTATTTATTATTTCTTATTTATTATTTCTATTTATTTATTATTTATTATTTATATTTAATTATTATTTATTATTTATTATTTATTATTTATTATTTATTATTTATTATTTATTATTTATTATTTATTATTTATATTTATATTTATTTATTATTTACAATTTATTATTTATTATTTATTATTTATTATTTATTATTTATTATTTATCTTTTTTTAATATTTAATATTTAATATTTATTATTTAATATTTAATATTTATTATTTATTATTTATTATTTACTATTTATTATTTATTATTTATTATTTATTGTTTATTATTTATTATTTATTATTTATTCATTTTTATTTATTATTTATATTTATTTATTATTTATTATTTATATTTATTTATTATTTATTATTTATTATTTATTGTTTAAATTTATTTATTATTTATTATTTATTATTTATTATTTATTAATTATTCTTTATTAATTATTAATTATTAATTATTATTTATTATTTATTATTTATTATTTATTATTTATTGTTTATTATTTATTATTTATTATTTATTATTTATTATTTATTCTTTATTCTTTATTATTTGTTATTTATTATTTATCTTTATTTATTATTTATTATTTATTATTTATTATTTATTATTTAATATTTATTATTTATTAGTTACTATTTATTATTTATTATTTATTATTTATTATTTATTATTTATTATTTATTATTTATTATTTATTATTTATTATTTATTATTTATTATTTATTATTTATTAATTTTTATTTATTATTTATATTTATTTATTATTTATTATTTATTATTTATATTTATTTATTATTTATTATTTATTATTTATTATTTATTATTTATTGTTTAAATTTATTTATCATTTATTATTTATTATTTATTATTTATTATTTATTATTTATTATTTATTATTTATTATTTATTATTTATTATTTATTATTTATTATTTACTATTTATTATTTATTATTTACTATTTATTATTTATTATTTATTATTTATTATTTATTATTTATTATTTATTATTTATTATTTATTATTTATTATTTATTATTTATTATTTATTATTTATTATTTATTATTTATTATTATCGAGATTATATCTATTATTTATGTATTATTTGTTTTTTCAATTAATATATATAAGTATATTAATTTCTGTTTATTAACCACACGGCGAGCTTGCTGGAGTGGTTAAGTCTTTGGAAAATATGCAAGAGGTTAGGGGTTCAAATCTCACCAGACGCAGGATTTATTTATATTGAATGGGCATGCATGTGCATGGGCATGGGAGATGCATGCATGGATAAATAAATAAAATAAATAAATAAAATAAAATAAATAAATAAAATAAAATAAATAAATAAATAAAATAAAATAAAATAAATAAAATAAAATAAATAAATAAATAAATAAATAAAATAAATAAAATAAATAAATAAATAAATAAATATAAAATTAAAAAAAATTAAAAAAAACCCCACTGAATCATTTAGCGGCGGTTTAAACCGCCGCTAAAAAACCGCCGCGAATAGTTTCCCGACGCACGACTTAGCGGCGGTTTTTGAAAACCGCCGCCAATCGATTTAGCGGCGGTTTAAACCGCCGCGAAACGAAAAAAAACCGCCTCTAAATGCCTTTTTTGCCGTAGTGGATGAAGGAGGGGGATGGGGGTTGGGGGTTGAGGAATTAGGGTTGTGTGGAGAAGGGGGACATATTCATCATATTCTGTAGGAAAGGAAGAGCAAGGTGAGGACTGGTGTGGGGGTCACATGTAGGGTGGGATGGTGTGAGGGAGAATGATAGGTGTTGGGGTTAGGGTTAATTAGGGTTTTGTTTTATAATTTTAGAGATGATTAACAAAAATGAACCACTATTTAGCTACGGTTTCTTTAAAATCACATCTATATTTTAATATATATTTTTTAAAACTAGTGTAATTTATAATAAACCGATGATATTTTTTTAATAAAAATAAATATGTTAAAATTTAGGAGTGGTTTTAGTAATTTCAGCTAAAAAATCACCACAAATACATCATTTTCTTATAGAGATATGAATATTTCAAAAACAATATATATCCATACACATCATATATATGACAATATAATCCCTTTGTCTAGGATAATGAGTGAACACTAGAAACGGAACATGCTAATATAGTATAGTCCAACTCATACATTCATGATTCTTTGAAATAGACTGAACTATTTAAATGAATACATCAGGTGTTTTTTATCCATGTAGCCAAGAAAATCACATGTCACCCAACTAATAATGATCAAGAATTTCCTCAGTATAATTCAATCATGGGACCAGATGACTTTTATCATCATAGGAGTATAAAAATATCATCTTTTTTAATATTAAACTAGTGATATAATTAGTAACATACCCAACCATCCCCCAATTAGATAACTCTTAAGGATTGAATATGAAAGGTGTCAAAGTATAAAGGTTATCATTCTAGGTATCTCAAAAATCTAAGGTATTATGGATTCATAGTATTCATACACCCTTAAGTATACCAATGATCGTATGACCTTCCATTTGGTATACTTCAATAGGAAATTCTAGATAATAAGTCTCATCTTATTATCTTATGAGTCTATTCTTTGTATCACCTAAAATACTTTATATCAAGTATAATATTCTACTCATGCCAATCATAATATGTCACCACAACCCATAATATTCTATGATTATTATATATTAAGGAAAACCCAAAGGCATACTTTGAGGGGATATTATCATTCCACTATTTATGTAATATAAATATAATACACATGAATGAATGATATATAAAATTTTCCTTTAATATAAAACAATTATACAATTTATAACCATTACATCCAATCAACCATGTATCTAATACAAAGAGATTCAACATGAACCTCATGTTGTTACTATCTTAATGGGGTTTTCAAAGAACTAAAATATTTTAATCTATAACCACCCAATATGTATTTACATCACCCCTCTCAATAATCTCTCTTATGAGATTGTATTTTTGGATGATGTGTTTGGTTTTTGGTGAGACTGGGGTTTCATGGCCTAAGGAATAAATCCAATATTATCATAGTAAATATCAATTATTCTCTCAATGTTATGGGTAAACCCAAGTAAAAATGTGAACTTATTGATCCAAACAACTTATTTGATGTATCATATGTAATGATGTATTATACTTCTATTTTAGAGTTCTCTATAGTGGATTGTTTAGAACTCTTATAATTTATTTCTCCATAATTTAGAAAAAACATAAAACCAAATTGTGATCTTATTTCATCTTTTTCAAATTGGAAACTATCATCAGTTTAACCCCTTACAATAAGCTCATATTTACCTCTAAATATCAATAAAATATTCATACCTCTTCTAAGTAACTAAGGGTATTCTTGACTATAATTAGTGACTATCACAAAGATTGTGTTGGTATATACTTTTTATTCTTAAATAATATGAGACATAGGTTGATTATATAAAATGAAATATATGATAATCATATGTTTGATGCATAAGGAATAATATCCATTATTTATAACTCTTTAAAAGGATACATATGATTCATTCCATGAAATAATGGCAAAGTACACTTCTTGGAATTTTCGATGCTAAACCACTTTATCACTTTACCAATATATGTGTTTTGGATTAGTATCTATAGACTCTTTGATTTATCTCTATAAATATTCATAACCAGTATATAGGCCACTATAACCATGTATTTTATTAAGATTTTTTTAACCACATATTTAAATAATGTAATGTGAGGACATCATTTATGATAATGATTATGTCATCAATATACAATATAAAAAATACCATAACACCCCCACTAATATACTTTTACACACAAGAATAATAGATGTTTTTGATGAAACTAAACTCTTTGATTTCATCATCAAAATGGATGTTCAAAATCTTGAAAGCTTACTTTGACTTATAAGTAGACTTTTGCATCTTGAAAACCTTAGCAGTCTCATTTTCAACTATCTAAACTTTATGTTATATCATATAAACACCTTGAACTAAATTCCTTTTAAGGAAATTGGTTTTTAAATCCATTTAATATATCTCATAATCACACTGACATGCTCTGTAATAAGTATCCAAATGGAATTTATCATCACAACTAGAGAAAAGGTTTCTCTATAGTAAATACCATGAATTTATTTATAACCCTTTTCTATCAAGTGATCTAAAAAGGTAGATAGTCTACCATCTCAACTGAAGAATTTTTTTTCATAGTAATATTTAGTTACCTAAATATTAGGATTAGTCATTTACAATATACCTGACATAAGGTACTATATGGGAACCCTAATTTGACATAAATTACAAGTTTGTGTTGTGACCAAGTGAGTATTTCATTTGTTTCCAATACATTAAATATGTTTATAGTTCTTGTAGGATTGTAGAGGATTATAATATGGAATTAGATGTCATTCTTGATATATAATCCACGTAAGTGAATAATATAGTTAAGGTACTACCATGATTTATGGAAAAGGAATCACGAGGCTATTACTTGAGGAACTCAAGTGGAGAAGTTCACGACAACGTGGCAAGGTAAATGTGAAAATTGTTGTGATGGTCTTAAAGAAAAATAAATACAAGTGTTGGTGAATGATAAAATAATGTCTACATCATATTTATATGGTTTTGCGTTGTTTAAGAAGATATTGAGTTTATTTGGAGAAGCCCGTATATCTTAAAAGTAATCTTATAATTTGGAGGTAGTAACAGAAAAATGGAAAATCTATTGACCATAAGGATTTTCATTCTGAACATAACAATTTGAGATTGAATATAAAGATTCAATGTAAAGCTCTGAGTGGTTTTAAGTCTTTGAGATGAGATTGTACAATCAATAAATACATGAGTATAATACATTTAAGTAGTGAGCGTAATCCTTTTTAAGAGTTGTGCTGATCGTATGACTCTGAGCCTAATGGTTTACCCAAGAATAATACTTATGAGTAATCCTTTAAGACTTAGGGAATTTAAGATGACTTATGAGATTAATTTCTCACCATAAACAGGATGGTGCATGTGGAAAAGACACTAATTCCATGTAAATAGAGATATCGAATGAATTTAAAGAATTTGATTTCATAAAGAACCAAAAGAAGGAAACACCTGATTATTTTTATGATTTAAATAAATATTTGAATGGGAAGTTAGAATACAGAGATTGGATCTACATATAAAGAGCATGGAGTTTCTAAGTTCAAATAGAAACCAAATATTCACATGATATTAACATAAGACTATAAATATATTTAGGGAAGTGAAGAAGGATATATAGGGGAGACCAAATATTAATATAACTTGTATAATCTATAAAAGGGAATTTATTGAGAGCCCAACACACAAATGAATTGAGTATATATAATGAGATAAATCTAGGTTCCATTGAAGAAAAATGATTTTTTCTATACACTAGAGTATTCATCAAGAGATTAGGAACTAGATCATCTACTATTTGGGAGAAGTATCAGGACCAGTATACTACTAAAGATCTTGAAGTTTTTTAAGAGAATTAATGATGTTATATTCTCATGGAGGAAGATCAATCCAAAAAAAATGATGATTTTATACTACTAGATAAAAAAAGTGAATAATCTTGTAATCAGGGGGAATAAACAGCTTTCGAAGAGGCTTGAGACTAGAGAGAATAACTAGTCATGGAAGATAAGGTGATTTTGGAGGGGGGGTATAACCAATCATGATCACATGGAATCAGGAGACCACTATAATTGATAATTAGATTATAGAGGGGGATCCATATTGTAGGGTATAACTAACATGGAAATAATTAGAACTTTCAGTCAAACCATATAAATACCAGGAGATACTCTCTTTCTCTTTTACCTCACATAAAGGTGATGCCATGATAAATCATTTAGTGAATCAATAACTTTAATAGGTTCAATAGGTTGGGTTAAAAAAATAATAAATCATAAAATAAAATTGATCACAAATTCAAACCATCCCCCACTTAGTGATCTAATGCATCTGGGACTAAAAATTGGTGTTAGAGGAAGGTTCCCTCTAAAGATTCAAGAATAAATTTTGAGTTATTGTGAATCTCAATTCTATGAACAACCAAGGTGTTCCCACATTCAATGGGTATAATTTTTATTGTTGGAGAAATTATATTATACCACATAAACTGTCACTTAGGCTAGAAGTGAGAGATACATAAATAGTGTGATTCCCATCTATTAATAAATAATATATTATAAATCAACCTGGTAAGTGTAACATGCAGTTAGATGGAAAATATTAAAATTAAATTTTGATGTCTCTATCATAAAAAGTGTACACAAAGGTCATAGATCTCCAAACTGTCAAGGAGATCTAGGAAAAATTGAGAATAATATATAAAGATAATTTAAATGTAAAAGAATCCAAACTACAATTATGTAAGAGAAACTTTGAATACCTTAAAATAGATTACAATGAATATATTATTTGAAATTTTAATAGGTTAAATGAGGTCATGATCAATATCTGAGGGTTTGGTGAGAAGCTATAGGATTCTATCATTGACAAAAAACCAATGAGGAATTTTCTAGATCAGTTTTATTCAAAAATATCATCCATATAAGAAAGAGAATACTTGACAATTTATGAGCTACAAAACATACTCATATCTTATAAGATTATGAAGGAACTTGATTTTAAAAATAAGAAAAAGATGAAATGGATTTTGAAGCCCCGAGAAAAGAAGAATTTAGATAAGAAAAGGTTGTAGAATATGAATAATCAGATTATAAGGATGAACAGGTCAACAACCAAATGATTTCTATTCTTTTAAAGAGATTCATCGAAGGGAAAATAAAAAGGAAAAGGTAAGAATCTACCTAGATGTTTTAATTGTAATGATATTGGTCATATTGCAATGTATTCACTACAAAAAACTATAATTTAGTAACATTTTTAGACGATTTTTTTAAAAATGTCATGAATTTTTAAATTTATAAATGCTTTCTAAAGGACGTTGATAAATTAGCAATGTTTCCAGAAAACATTGCTAAAATAGAGACACTTCCCCAAAAACTTTGCTAAATTAGCGACGCTTCCTCTAAAACGTCACTAAATTAGCAACACTTCCCAAAAAACATCACTAAATTAGTGATGCTTCCCTAAAAATGTTGCTAAATTAGTGGAACTTCCCCAAAAGCGTCTCTAAATTAGTGACGCTTCCTAAAAAATGACACTAAATTAGCGACGCTTCCCCAAAAGCGTTGCTAAATTAGTGATGTTTCCTAAAAAATGTCACTAAATTAGAGGCGTTTTCAAGAAAACGTCCCTAAAAATATATATATTTATATAGATTATTTATATATTAATATATATAAGTACACACACACACACATATATATATATAAACACATATATATCTTAAATTTAGTCACTTTTTTAAGAAAAAAAATTCTATTTTAGTGGAATTTTTATCTGTGTTTTAAAACATGGAAAATTATATATATATATATATATATAATTATTATTATATGTACATACACATGTATATTTACACACACACACACCTATAAACTTATATATATATAAACATATATATATATATATATATTAATATAAACACACACACATATATAATATAAACATATAAATAACATACAATATAAAAATATATATAATATATATATATATAAACATATATATATATATAATATAAAGACACACACACACACATATAATATAAACATATATATATATATATATATATATATAATATAAACACACACACACATAATATATATATATATATATATATATATATATATATAAAATATAAATACACACACACACACATATAATATAAAATATAAACACACACACATATATAATATAAACATGTATATATATATATATATTTAAACAAAAAATATAAAATATAAACATATATATATATATATTAATATATGTATATTAATATATATATATATATAATATTAATTTTTAAATGTTGAAATATATATATATATATATAACATAATAAAATTAAATATTTTAAATTTAGTCACATTTTAAAGAAAACATAACTATTTTAGAGACATTTTTACCAGTGTTTTAAAATTGCTCTAATTATATATATGAATATATAAATTTATAATTGTAATTATATATATATGTATACATACACATATATATTTACACACACACACACACACATAAACATATATATTATAATATACATATGTAAAACATGAATATATATATATATATATGTATATATATATGAACAAAAAAATATAAAATATAAAATATAAAAATAAATATATTAATATCTGAATATATATAATATTAATTTATTAAATATTTAAATATTTTTTTATATATATAAATATAAGATAACATGATAATATATCAAAATCCTTAATGGCCCGGTTGTTTGTATGCTTCGTTTGTATGCTATAGGTCTTGGGTACTACTCCTGTAGAGATCGTTTTAATTATTTTGTGTTGAATAAGAGAGGGTACAGGGTGCCGTGGGGAGAGCTACAGAAGATAGGTGATCAGGGTGTGTGGCATAGGGAAAAAACAAGGGCTGAGGTGGGGTACAAGGGCTGGAGGGTAGGGGTAGACTAGGGAGGGAGGGGTGTATGGGAACATGAGGGGAGGGGTTGGGGGGTGCGAGGCTATAGGAAGAATAAAAGGGTGTGGCTGGGGAGTGCATGGCTACAAGAGGGGATGGTAGGGACAAGGTTAGGTTAATATTTTTATTATTTGTATAAAAAAATATAATAAACTTCAAAAAGGGAACAATTTTAAAAGAACAATTTACAGACGTTTTCACATCGGTAAATTAATTAGTGATGCTTTTAAACATCTCTAATGCAAACAAAAAACATCTTAAATTATCATTTTTGTTTTTGTGATTGTCTAAAGAATCTAGTTAAAGAATCCCATTCATATGTAGAGGATGAGAAAACAAAAAAACTAGGGTAAAATCAAGATGAAGCATTCCATCAATAATACAAGAATATTTCTGAGTAAGAAAGAGAAATATGACTCATCCAGTGTCTTATATAATGAATTCACACTCATTTCCCATATTTAGAAAGGATCTAATTCATCAAACAATTGTGATGATGGGGAGTGTGTGGATACAGGAGGGGTTGGGAGGCACTGGAATAGCTTAATATTTTTATTATTTGTATAGAAATATATAATAAATTTAAAAAAATTGAACAATTTTAAAAGAACAATTTACCGACATTTTTGAGAAACGTTGGAAAATATGGTTTTGGTAAATTAGAGACATTTGTAAACATCACTAAATTAGGGATGCTTATAAATATCTCTAAATGATTACATTTATAAACATTGCTAATTTATCAACATCTCATTTAGCAATGTTTTTCAAAAACATCAGTAAATGAATTAATGACGCTTTTAAACATCAATAATGTAACAAAAACATCTATAATTATCATTTTTGTAGGGATTTTTTAAAGAAATAAGTTAAAGAATCCGATTAATATGTGGAGGATAAGAAAACAAAAAAATAGGTTAAAAAGAAGATAAATCATTCCAACAATAATATTAAAATATTTTTGAGTAAGAAAGAGAAAGATGACTCATCTAGTGTATTATATAATGAAGTAACACACTTTTCTCATGTTGATAAAGGATCTAATTCATCATGGAGTGATGATGATGGGGAATAATGGACAAAAATTTAGTGGGATCTAAAGGAAAAACAAGAATTTTTTATGGGGAAGGTGAAATACTTTAAGAAATAATATAAGATTATCATGAAAGAAAACAAAAATATTCTTGTGGAGAATGAAGAGTATGTCAAGAAGGAAGTGACAAACATTCATCAGATCAAGTAAAAAAAGATTATATAATAAAAACAATGAAATATTAGTATATATCTTAAGAAGGAACTGGTTATAAAGGAAGATGAAATAGATAAAACACAATCTATATGTCTCATTGTATAACTTGAGTTAAATAAAAATATATAATACTTCACTAAGGATACTAATGTTAAAGGAGAATATTCTCAAAATTATGAGATGAAATATCCAAAAGAACAAGATAAATTTTCACATACTCAATTTGAAAACAAATTTATTTTCTCTAAAAATGCAGGAAATAGAAGAAAAAATGAGGGGTTAGATCAAGAAAAATAGTAGGAAATATCCCTCACAAATGGAAGAAAGATATGATCCAAAAGGAGAGCAACTCCCAAAAAAAAATATGGATTATTCTTCAATAGGACAATATAAACACACATTTTGAAGAATAATGTTTCAAGGTTTTTATTGGTGTTGTGGTAAGTATAGACATAGATACCATTCTATTTGGTTCAATGTGTCTCTTCTAGTAAATATGTAAGAAAAAATAAAGAGTTTTAGTGATCATAAAAGGAAAAAAATTAATGAAGATAACTTGTGAACAAATTTTCTGCAATCCTGTCTATAGAAAATATATTTTGGTTTTAGGAAAGTGTATGTAGAAAATCACTTTGAAATTCATAGGGAAGAGGTATGATTTAAAAGGTTGGAAAGATATATTCCCTATACTATGAAAAAGAATATATTTTAAAAGAAAGGCAGTGGTAAGTCATGTAAAGATTCTGAGAAGATAGAGAATGTTAAGAAAGAGTGAAAAGTTTTTTTTTTGAAAAACCAATTGAAATTTTCTAAACAATTGGAGGAATTTGTAAAACATTCCAAGGATAATGAAAAAAATGGCTTCATAAGATGAGATGAAAATTGGTGAGAATTTATCTACAACTGGAAAATTAAAAACTCATAAGACTGAGGTGGGAAAAGCTATCACACACAAAAAATAATACCAAGGGAAGAAAAAATAGAATCAAATAGATGAGACTCAAAATAGAAAAAAAGGACTAAAAAAATGTTCCCATACAGAGGTTGAAAGAAAATAATAGCCTAGGTTGAGAATGAAATATCAACCTAAATGTTATCTTTGAGACACAATGTAATCCCTTTTTACTCCCTATTATTTTATGTGTTTAGATTAAAAATATAGGGAATTAAAGGAGAATATTGAGGGATGTACACATTGTATACTAAGGCATATGATATTTTCATAGATAAATACTAAAAAATATGACTCTATAGTTAATTAAAGAGTGTATCTCTTTATGGGGAGAAAAAATGAGAAGGAATACTTAACTATATTATTTTCAATAAATTTGGAATTTCTAGAAAACTTTGGAAACATGAAGGTTGAGGTATGAGAATCACACATTAATTAATTAATTATAATTTTATTAAATTGACTTATTAAGGGGAAGTGTTAGTTATTAAAGCATGAAAATTGTGAGTTAAATAACTTATTCATAAATTTTTTTGATGGTTTTTTGAAATATTTATAGGTTAGAGGTTTCTTTTAAAATAATTTGTTTTATAGATCCCCTATTTGAGAAATAATAAAATTCCAAGAATGAGATCACATTCATAGTATTTTATGGAAAATATCAACAACCATTATTTTATCTATCTTATTTTTTACATTAGGATTTACTATATAGACTTAGAGTAGAATAATCAAAGGCTCTTTGATAAGTCAATAATGTGGTATCAACCTTCTCTCAGATTTGAAAAGGGTAGAAGAAAATATGATTACATTAAAAGGTAAAATAATAGATGAGAATATTCTTATATTAACCTTTATATTTTTTTTTCAATATGGGGGAGAAGAAATAATTCATCCAAGTATACATATTTTCATTGATGAATTTTGGTATTTCCATCAAATTCAAATGGGGAGATTGTTGTGCCCAAGTGAGTATTTCATTTTTTGGGAATAGATTCAATATGTGTTTAGTATAGTGGTGATGATGCTTATAGGATTATTGAGGATTCATAACAATGCATTAGATTCCCTGATTGATATAACACCCACATAATTCCATAATATGGTTGAGGTACTTACAATATTTATGGAAAAGAAATCATGAGGATAAAAATTTAAGAACTTGAGTAGAGTGGTTCAAGAAAACGTGACAAATTAAATGTGAATATTTTTGTGTAGATATTCAAGGAAACTAAAGATAAGTTTTAGTGAATGATAAGACACTATCTGCATTATGTTGATGATGTTTTGAGTTGTTTAAAATGGGATAGAGTTTCTTTGTAGAATCCCAAAAGTCTTATGATAGAAGTTTACAATTTAAAACTAAGACTAGAAAAATGAAAAATTCTCTGATTAAAAGGATTTTCCTTCTAAATGCAATAATTTTACCATGAACATAAAGATTCAATGAAAATCATTGAGTGACTATAATTATTTTACCTAAGGTAGGAAAATAATTAAAGGCATGAGTGAATGACTTTTAACTAGAGAGTTTAATCCTTTTTAAGAGCTTTGTAGATCATATGAATCTAAGAATAAGTCTTTGGCTAAGCATAAGACTTCTGTACAAGACTTAAAAACTTAGTGAATTTAAGATGTCTGCTAAGATATGTTTCCCACTACAAACAGTAAGTTCCATGTGTAAAAGACACATAATGGAATGCATGTGGAGATATCAAATTAATGGGATGTTTAAATGATGAGATCATATTTTCATCCAAAGATCATGCTATTTTCAAGTTCAAATGGAAATAAAATATTCACATGAAATTATTATGTGACTATGAATATATGTAAGGAATAAAAAAAAGAGATATGGGGGAGAGATAATATTGATAGAAATTTCATACTTTATGGAAGATAAATTTTTGATAGCCGGATACACATCTATATCGAGGAGAGATAAGGAGATGAATTTAGGTTCTATTGAAGAAAAATGAGATTTTATATACATCTGAGTATCCATGAAGATATAAGGAAGAAATAAATCATTTAATATATAAGATATGTATCAAGACTAATATACTGATGGATATATTGAAGATGTAAATGATCATGCCTGATATTATAGCCCAATAGAGGAAGATAAATCTAAAATGAAAGAGGATTTTTCACTACTGGATCAATATAAAAAGTAAAGGAGATTATAAATAGGGGGAATAACCTATTGACAAAGAGGCCCATGACTAGGGATTATAACCAGTCGAGGATGAGAAGGTGATTGAGGGGTATAACCAATCATGCTCCTATAGAATCATGAGACTGTTGTAATTGATAATAAAATTATAGTGGAGAGTACATGTTTGGGGGCATAACCAACATAGAGAGGACTAGGAATTTCATCCAAACCTTGTAAATATTGCGTGATACTCTATTTATTACTACACATTAAGGTGAGTCCATGAGAAATCATTGATTGGATCATAAACATTAATAGGTTCAAGAGGCTTGGTTAAAAAAGGGTATAACATGTAAAATAAAATATATCACTGATGTAATACCTCCCCCTCTCAAAGAACCATTAGATTTAGGACTAATAATTTAAATGACTGAGGTATGAACACGATTTATTTTTGGAAGTAATCTCACTCTTATAATTTTCGGATTTTTTTAAAATCTATTTAATTTAATATACATCACATCCACATTAAATCCATAACTATTGCATCACATGTAGTCTTTATTATCTCATGTATTATTCCTATATGTATGTATAATTATAGTGATTTATATTTAGAATATATATTTCATCCACCAAATTAATAAGTTTAAACCATATTAATGTGTAACTCTTTACAAAACTCAAAAATTTTATTACTCAACCAGAAATATAAGCAAAATATATCAACATATATCCAAATTCATCTCATGAATAAGGTATATTAACTCTTTCATACAAAGGTTTAAAATTATATAAAATTAATAACATCCACATGGGAAACCATGGAGCCACAAATAACCAATCTCAAATTTTCTTAACAATACATAAATCTTTAGGATAGTGGGAAGCCCGACCCAAATCCCCCCTATCTAAGGATATTTTACTCAAGAGATATTTAAATTATATTATATCTATCACCTAATATGCATGAACTATATTCAACCTATAAATTTTAGATAATAACATAAATTACAAAAAGAATTAAAGGTAGATGAAAATGAAATCTTTTGTTATCGTACATAACATGTAATGAAAATTTTAAAAGAAGTAATTTATGCCATAAATTTAAGCATACATATCATTCACACAATATAAAAATTTTATAACTATAAATATTTAAAAGAATAAATAAATAAATAAACATTTATTTATTTTTCCAACATGATATGAATTAATTTATAAAATCAAAATTATAAAAACCACACTTTATGGGCCTTCACCGGTGAATGTTTTTGAGAATATTAACAAAACATATTTTTTTCTTTGAAATTACCCTAAAATGGATTGCACCACAACATGGTGTTACCTGGGTACAATATTTGTAAGATAAAGTACCACACATGTTTTATAGGTTGAATCAAATTCTGTATAGGAATTTATAAGTTTCATAATGGCTTAGTGATACCCACTATGATGTGGTCAATCACTGTAGTGATTGCAACCATGGCATACAAACTTTTTAACTACAATGTAGAGAAATTTCCTTTGATTCTCTATATTATGTGATATTCTGGAGATAACCAACATGTTCCATCAAAATTAAGAATAATAAAGACCATTTTAAAGGGAAAATGTCATCACACATAGTTAAATTGAAATTCAAATTATTATAAATAGGTTCTATGCTACTACTGATGGGTTTCATGGGTCATCTTTATACTCATTAAAAATTAAATAAAACATGTATTCTGTCACGACCCATCCCTTGGGGCCCGTTCCATCACTACCTCAATCCCGTATTCTATAGGCCAGGGGCTGGAGACTAGCACTGGAAAGGCGTATCCCTTAAACGAGAAGGCATTTACTTTTTAACCTGTACAAACACACATTCCAAGAACACAACAATAAGCAACCACACGGACTAGAACGCAATAAGATGCAACCAAAAAGTAAACTGCTGTAGTAAAAGCGTGCTGAAAGAAAAAAGGGTCCAGAATACAAGCCCAACAGTAAAAGTACAAGTATAAATAGAAGTAAAATACAAATGAAAGAAAAAGGAAAACAACTATTGGGTCATCCTCTGAGGTTCCTACCTGAAGGGTAGGTACAAATCGCCTCCTCAACACTCCATGTCCATCAGTCTCCTCCGCGTCACATCACACCAAATGGTCCCCCTCTGTGCACCATCCAGTCCTATCTCCATCAGCCTCAATCAAATTTGTACGTCGTCTGCACCAGACACAACAAGGTGCAGGCGAATCCTATGCAGGAGTGAGTATAAAAATACTCAGTAGGGACCCCAAGACCCCCCTAGGTCTCCTAGAGTTCCACGAAGTAAAAAACAAAAATCAAGACATCAACTCTACTTAGGCATATGCCCATACATATACCTAAGTTATCAAGATATACTCATCTCATACATGAGGGAAGGACACCACATAGGAAACACCACAAAGGTAGAAGTACCACATAGGTAACACCACAAAGATACCACCACGAAGGTAACTCCACAAAGGTATAAGTACCGTACAGGTAATACCACAAAGATATAAGTACCACACAGGTAACACCATGAAGACAATACTACAAAGGTAGAAGTACCATATAGGTAACACCATAGAGATAGAAGTACCACATAGGTAACACCATGAAGATAGAAGTACCACACAAGTAACACCACGAAGATGATACCACAAAGGTAGAAGCACCACACATGTAACACCACAAAGCTAGAAGTACCACATAGGTAACACCATGAAGATAGAAGTACCACAAAGGTAACACCACGAAGATGACACCACAAAGGTAGAAATACCACACAGGTAACACTACGAAGCTAGAAGTACCACACATGTAACACCACGAAGATAGAAGTACCACACAGGTAACACAGTGAAGATAGAAGTACCACACAGGTAACACCAAAAAGATTGAAGTACCATACAGGTACAAGACTCAACTCACAATCAAGTATAACTTAAGTATAGAAGTACAGATGATTAGTCGTAAACTAGATCATCTTATTCTGTTAAGAAGCACTACTACTGAACCACACATGATCGATAGGTAACTAACCCCTACTGACCCACACATGATCGATATGTAACTAACCCTCGTTGACCCACATAGGATCGGTATGTTTTGACCCACACAGGATCACTCAGTGTTGACACAGGCATGATCTGACCCACACATGATCTGACCCATATAGGATCGATAGATGTTGACCCACATAGGATCAATTTTCTTTCTTCACGTTCCAGCCTGCAGTAGGTTTCCTCGCACCCAGTGCGCTCGAGTTCCGTAGAATATTCCCCTTGATATATCCGTCATACCTTGATCACCACTAAGCTCCACAAAGGAGTAAACTAAAGGAACGCCTTGTCGTAAGGGGTCCAACGAGACAGACGACACGTCAATCAGACACCCGGTCTGTGAGTTATAAGCATTTTAGCTCTGAGGTCCCAGTTAGATTCAGGATTGATCCAACCCGTCCATACTCCAACTTTCTTTAAAACTCAAGTGGAGTATAAAAAAAGTATAGTCTCGATCCAAGGATCCCAACGCTGTATACGGTTCATCAAACAGACGTCCGGTTCTCAAGATATGACCCTTTAAGTGTTTCTGGGTCTGGTTGGACCCGGGTCCGGTCCGACCTGGCCCGACTGAATCTAGGTTTGGTCGAGGTGGAATTGGACCAGCGGCTCACAAGGGTAGCCCAACCAGAATAGGGCGGCCCGCAAGGCGGTGGCCAGGCCCATGTGGGGCGATGGCCTATTCTAGGGCGACGACCCGCTGGGGCGGTGGCCCACTATGGGGGGGGGGGGGGGGTGGCCTGCTAGGTGGCAGCCCACAGGGCGGCAATCCTCTAGGCAGTGGCCCACATGGGCAGTGGCCTGGTCCGAGGGCGGAAGCCTGATCCGAGGGTGGCGGCCCTCTCCAAGGGCGACGACCCGCTCTGTGGGTGGCGACCCGGTCCAAGGGTGGTGGCCCATTGTGAGGGAGGCGGCCCGTTCCGAGGGCGACGACCCAGTTCAAGGGTGGAGACCCGGTGTGAGGGCGGTAGCTCAAGGTGAGGGTGGTGGTCTAGCTCGAGGGCGGAGGCCCTGCTCGAGGGCGGAAGCCCGCTCCGAGGGCGGCGGCCTGGTTCGGTCCGACGCGAGGGGTGTAACCCCCCGGTCATCCGGATTCCCAAACAGCCTAGAGGCCATTCGGTTGGCGAGGCAGTGACATCGCGTGGGTTCCGCTTGGTCGTCACGGAACCCGCCAGAGGTGGGTTCAGTATCTGCTGTAGCTTTGGACATGAATTCCGTTCATCGGTGGCGTGGCGGTCGCGCCACCTTCCTTCCCGTAGTCGGCCATCGTGCTGGCCGCTTCCTTCGTTCGCCACGGCTGACGAGCCGTGACCCTCCTCTTGCGACATGCGTAGACGTGCTTGCGGTCTTCTGAGGTGGCGTAAGGATAGAAAGATAGCAGAGGGTTCAGGCCGGGTTCGTTTGGCCCACACCCTCTGCGTTATCTCGTAATATGGTGGATATTAAGGGAGTTCAATAAATAGTTTTATTGAACACAATATTAACCCCAAAAAGTTCCCCACAATAACCTTCTTAAAAGAGGAATGAATCACGGGTCAACCCATTAGTTGGTTGACCCACATTCTTTGTGTTATTCAAGAATGGAGAAGAGGAAAATATTTTGAATGCATAAATGAATTAAACCCCCTACCTGGAAGAGACGTCCGCCGACGACGGTCGACAGAACCTTCTTCATCGTTGTCGTCAGTTTGTGACTCGGTGGTTCTCATCATCGCTTTCTGGAACCAGTCTCATCCTCCAGGTGGTTGGAATCATGGTACTTTTCTAGGGCTTCGTCTCTTGGTGAAGCCGTGCCAACACCCCTCCCCGAGCTCCATATAAATAAGAGAGGAGAATGAGTGTGCAACGTTCAGGGAATTGATGAGGTTCATTTAATTAATGAACCTCCCAAATTACAAATGGTGCGGTTACAAGAAAAGAAGAGTCAATCCATTTATTTTCTTAACACGTCACTGGTCCCGCCATCGTCGTTCGTCCATTGGAGGAAAGAAAGAAAATAAAATAACAAAACATGTTATTTTATTAATCTTTCAAAAGTACACAAAAATTACTTTTTCACCCGACCTACTGTGGTCGAAGTTATGCCTCCCTTATGTGAATCCTGGAACTGTGGATTCAACAGTACCCCCATATTTTTAATCTGAGAAATGGTTCAAAATTTAGAAAATGACGCTCACACGTTTACTGAACGTACCCAAAAAAAGTTTGGAAAATTATTAACAGTCACCCTCGACCCGCACCAGTTGATGTTAGGCTCTGCCTAAGTGAAACACACCCCAATAAAACCAACGGTGCTCTCAGATTTCCAATCCGAGTTACCATTTAAAAGTTATGAATTTTACAATAAAATAATTTTCACTTAATTATTTTATTTAAGGCCAAAAACTAACTTTCACTGGTGGCTTGCGCCAACCAATGTTATTATTAACCTAAAGAAAGCATACCCTCTAAACTTCATTGGTGGTCTCAAATTTTTAATCTGAGTTACCGTTTGTGAGTTATAAGCATTTAATAAATAAAATAACTTTATTTAATTATTTTATTTATGGTAATACCATTTTCTGGTTTTCTCACAGGAGGCCTGCACTGACTAAAATTAAGTCACGCCTAGGGTAAACCCGCCATCCTGAGTGCAATGGTGCCCTCAGATATATGATCTGAGTAACCATTTAAGATTTATTCAACTTTTTCAGAAACACTCCTTATGCACGCTAATTAAAGCTTAATAAAACTTCAACGGATCATTTCGGGCACTCCAGAACTCGAAATCGTGCGCTGTTAGATTTCACAGTTTCGAAATAATTCCATATAATTAAAAAAATTATATGGAATTTTTGTGATATTACATTTTCCCCACCTTAGGTCATTACATCCCCAAAAGGCACAACATATACTAAGGAAACAAATGGGTGTACTAATCATGAATCAGAGCCTCCTGCTCCCATGTGCTTTCCTGGAGGTTCCCGTGCTGCTAGTGAATGCACACCAAAGGTATCGACCACCCATGAAGGACCCGCTTCTATTGATCCTCAAACTCCACCAGTGACTCCGTAAAAGTCACCCCATCATCAAAGTACAACTCACCCTAGATAATAACGTGTGATGGATCATGAACGCATCTACTCAGCTATGACACATGGAAAACATTATGCCCCCAGTGCATTTGTGGGAAAAAATATAGATGATACACCACCTTTTCCACTCTGCTAAGAATCTAGAATGGTCCAATGAACCTCAGAGATAACTTGTCACCCCGACCAAATCTCTGTAAACCTCATTAAGGTGAGACTTGTAGGAATACATGGTCTCCCTTATATTGTCGGTATAAGACTTCTATCGGCTCTCATTAGTTTGTACTTTCTAACAAGTGAGGCATCGTGATACAAAATCTTCTATTACTTCCTTTGTCCCGGGCCATCAGTACTGACGTCAGAGGTCCTGATACATCTTCGCCACTCCAGGATGTACTGCTAGAGGGGGAATATAGAACTCCTTCAACACCTCCTCCCATAGTTCTACTAGTACCATGGTACGTTCTATGAAGAGGATGACGTGCTCCCCACCTTAAGAAAATCCATTAGGTGCTTGCCTCGAGGATATCTGAGCATGTCGAGCATCGCAGTCCATGTCCCCAAGTTGCGCCTCCCTGACTCACTAAAGGAGTGGGGGTGTGACTATCATAGACTGAAGGTATGCTGATCCATCTCTATCCATGAAGGATATCTACAACGTGGATAGATACTATGTCGCCTCACTCATAAAATGTAGACCAAACCTCATGTTAAGTGTATCTGCTACCACATTTACCTTACCAGGAGTATAAACTATCTCAAAGTCATAGTCCTAGAAGAACTCTAGCCATCGCCCCTATCTCAAGTTCACGTCCTTATGAGAGAATATATACTAGAGACTCTTGTGATCAGAGTATACTATAAAACGTTTTCCCATAAAGTAGTTTCACCACATCTTTAGTGCAAAGACCACTACTGCTAACTCTAGGTCATGGGTAGCATAGTTCTACTTGTCAGTCTTTGTCTCACCTCTTGAAAGCTCTGCTGACACTTTTCTGTGCATAGGAAAGGCTCCCCCCTTTTTTTCAAAGCTGAAAATGGTACCGTTACTCTGGAGAAGTCAGGTACAAATATATGGTAGTACCTAGCCAAAGCAGACGTCTCTCTCCCTTCGGGGAGGTAATCCTGGAAACATATTTTGAAAAATGTCCCCATGCTCTACCACTTCTGTTTGGAACTAAAAAATAAAAACTCTTTCTTCCACGAGGGTAAGTCTGGCCGAATCAAGAGTGATTAGCTGCACCCTCCTATACATGAGTTTATCCTGTGCTACCTGGGTTTCCTTTTTCACCGACCAAGGAAAATCCCATTCCAATGTTGTAGTTAAACCAAAAACTTTTTGCCTAATACAGTCAATTTGAGTATGAATAGTGGATGTCCATTCCATACCCAAACTAATGTCGTAAGGCCTCAATGCTTCCACCAAGAGGTTCCAACCGAAACTCTCACCTCAAGGGTTAGATCACACCGTCGGTGTAAGTGTGATTATCGAGTCTCCCCCCAAAGGTATCTCTAGATGTGATAGTAAATTCAATGGATTAAACAGAAACTCTAAGTCTTGGACAAGATTCATGGAAGGAATGAATCATTGTTACCTATCTCTATTAATACAGTAGCTAGTAGCAGACACAGACCGTTCATCGAATCATTCCTAGAGCCCT
Source organism: Viscum album (assembly GCA_963277665.1). NCBI lineage: Eukaryota > Viridiplantae > Streptophyta > Magnoliopsida > Santalales > Viscaceae > Viscum > Viscum album. Next base: position 1,445,707,587 of record OY728150.1, on the reverse strand, counting down.
TAGGTCACACTTCTTGACCATATGCAGCTACTCCCTTCCCCTGTCCTCCAGTTCCCTGATCCTGGTGGGGACCACAAATGGGGGTGGTTGTAACATGTCGAAATGTACACCACCTCATGATACTATCCTAGCTTTGCTTCCATGTCTGCAGCCCTACAGATTCATCTGTCCCTAACACTTCTTCTTCCCGAAACATTTTTACACACCCATGTCTCTGAGAATTGCACCAGTTTCATGATTTTCCACTACTAACATTCACTGGATGTATCCTATCATCCAAAGAACATTCAACCGAAATGGTTCTCTCAAGCACCCTAACATAGGTAGGAATGCATATAGGAATAGTGCTGTCTCAGACATCTTTAAACACACCACACTCAGAAGTCCGAGCCCTAAAGCACTGATCGTATCATATTCATCGAGTACCAGGAATGGTCGGTATGCCTCGATGAATACTCAGCTACCGACATGTCATCCTGCTGAAGCTGTAGAATCTCTAGAGAACTCTCATCCACCTCCTCAAGCCAGTCCTCAGTCGCCTATGAGTCGGGCTCGCCTCAGAACCTGAGGGGTATATGATGCTGAAACTCGTGTAAGAAACTAAGAGTAAATGTGTCCTCTACTAGTACCAAAAGTTGTAACTGATGTCCAATGGGTGGTGGTGCTACTAGTACTCCACCCTAAGGTGCCAACGCAGTAAGAGGTCCCTACACTGGAGCCTCATTGCTTGGTGGGGCATCATCGTGTACTCTCTCAGGAAACCTATGTGGCTGCCTATGTGGCAGAATCCTGATAAAAAAAAGGTGTTCCATGGTCATTAAGTTATACATGGTGAGCTGACTCTAAAGAAACCAAAAGAAAATCTTTTCAAAAACAAATGCAATCAGTGTTTTCGTGCGCTGAGTTGGAAATCAGAATTCAAGTTCATGGTGTATGGATACGTTGGCTGCCAGACCAACACTGGACTCCCCGAACTGAAAACCACATTGATAAAACATAAAACTATTGCTTCACAGAAAATATCAGAGTCATAGTTCTTCGGTAGAACCAAACTCCTCTGATACCAATTTTTCACGACCCGTCCCTCGGGGCCCGTGTCATTACTACCCCAATCCCGCCTTCCATAGGACAGGGGCTGGTGACTAGCACCAGAAAGGCATATCCCTTAAATGTTAAGGAATTTCCTTTTTAAACTATACAGACACACAGTCCAAGAACACAACAAGAAGCAACCACACAGACTAGAACACAATAAGATGCAACCACAAAGTAAACTACTATAGTAAAAGAGTGCTGAAAGTAAAAAGGGGCCAGAATACAATCCCAACTGTAAAATTAAAAGTATTAATAGAAGTAAAATACAACTAAAAGAGAAAGGAAAACAACTACTAGGCCATCCTCTAAGGTTACTGCATGAATGTTAGGTACAGATCTCCTCTTCAGCACTCCACATCCGTCAGTCTCTCTGCGTCACATCACACCGGATGGTCCACCTCTGTGCACCGTCTAGTCCTAGCTCCCTCAGCCTCGATCAAAGATATATGTCATCTACACTAGACACAACATGGTGAAGACGAAGCTCATGTAGGGGTGAGTATAACAATAATCAGTAGGGACCCCAAGAACCCCATAGATCTCCTAGAGTTCCACAAAGAAAAAACCACAAAGCAAGACATCAACTCTACTTAGGCATATGACCATACATATACCTAAGTTATCAAGATGTACTCATCTCATACATGAGGGAAGGAAACCACATAGGTAACACCATGAAGGTAGAAGTACCACATAGGTAACATCACAAAGATAACACCATGAAGGTAGAAGTACCACACATGCAACACCACAAAGATAGAAGTACCACACAAGTAACACAATGAGGACAATACCACAAAGGTAGAAGTACCACATAGGTAACACCATAGAGATAGAAGTACCATACAGGTAACACCACGAAGATATAAGTAACAAAAAAGTAACACCGCAAAGATGATACCACAAAGGTATAAGTACCACACAGGTAACACCCCGAAGATAGAAGTACCACACATGCACCACCACAAAGATAGAAGTACCACACAGGTAACACCGCGAAGATAGAAGTACCACACAGGTAACACCACAAAGATTGAAGTAAAACACTGGAAAAAGACTCAGTTCACAATTATTTATAACTTAAGTACAGAAGTATAGATGATTAGTCGTAAACTATATCATCTTATTCTGTTAAGAAGCACTGTTGCTGACCCACACAAGATCGATAGATAACTAACTCCCACCGAACCACACAGGATATGACCCACAAAAGATTGGTATGTGATGAACCACCCAGGATCAATGAGCACTGGGCCACACAGGATCTGACCCACATAGGATCGATAGATGCTGACCCACATAGGATCGATGTTCTTTCTTCACGTTTCAGCCAGCCAAAGGTTTCCTTGCACCCGATGCGCTCGAGTTCCATAGAATATGACCCTTAAGATATTGGTCATACCTCAAATACCACTAAGCTCCAAAAAATGAGTAAATCAAAGGAATGCCATGTCGTATGGGGTCCAAAGAGACAGACGACGCGTCAATCGGACGCCCGATCTGTGAGCTATAAGCGTTTTAGCTCCGAAGGCCTGATTAGATTCGGGTTCGATCCAACCCATTCATACTACAACTTTATCCAAAACTCAAGTGGAGTATACTAAAAGGAACTTCTCAATCCAAGGATCCCAATGCTGTAGACGGTTCGTCAAATAGATATCTGGTTCTCATGATATGCCCATTTAAGTGTTTCTGGGTTCGGTGGGGCCCAGGTCATGTCCGACCCGGTTGGACTGACCTGACCTGACTCAGTTTGGGCTGGAATGGGAGGGACTCGGCCTGCTGGGCCGAGTTAGACTCAGCCCTCTAGGCCGATTTATGGTCCGACCCACAAGAGGGGCGGCCCAGCCAGAATAGGGCGGCCTGCAAGGGGGGTGGCCCATAAGGGCGGCCCGACCAGAATAGGGCGGCCCGCAAGGGGGAATCCTGACCCGCATGGGGCGGCAACCCTCTAGGGTGGAGGCCCAGTCCGGGGTGTTGGCCCGCTGGGGAGGGGGCCTGCTAGGGGAGAAATATTACAACCCTGCTTTTATTACAAGCTTAAACATGATTTATTACATAAAACTTCACTTGATACAACAAAGATGATTGAGAGGTTTAGTGTCTTTGGGGCTTAGGATCATTACATAAAAACTTAAAACAATAAATACAACATCTTTATTGAAAACTTCCTTTACATGACTACTACATTCCCTCGTACTTATCATTGCATGGGATAACCTGAGGACATGCATAAGAAAAGGGTGAGTTACAAAGCCCAGTAAGGGAATACACATGGAATAACATGAGAAGTACAATACATGTTAGACAATAGGCATATCAATAGAGAATAATAGAAACATGAACATAAAGGCATGATAAAGCATGATAATCATAACATGGAAATGTGGCAACATCACTTAACATGGAATTAGAATGAGCCAAGGCTCATTGCACATAGAGCATGAGTAAATCATCATTGCACATAAAGCACGAGTAAACCCTCGTTGCACTTGAATTAGCATGAGTCAACACTCATTGCACATGATGTATCATGATACTATACTTTACCCAATGCATTGGAGCGCTATAAGGGAGCACCCTTCTTAAACATTTCATTTCATGCATAAGTGTGCCACATGGATCATAAAACATGGATTCATTAAACATAATAATTTATTTCACGATAAAGGAATGGGGAAGAAACTTTATAATCAATAAGTAAATGTGTATAAAGGTGAATACCCTTGATGGAGAAATGGGCATGGTATTCACTACACAATGGCATTAGCTTAGAAAATCGGTGCGATTTCGGTAGCATAATGACGTGACGTAAGAATTAATAAAAAAAAGGTTGATGAGAGTGAAAGGGGTTAATCATCATATTTACATGTAATGGACAGTAAGGAGGTAATATAGATACATGTCCCAACAATTGTAATGGAATTTAGGTTCATGATACAAGAGTATTTCTTGAATGTAAAAGAAGAGAGAGAAGTTCCTTTCGGAATTTCGGCATAGTAACGAGTGTACATGGGAGGCATTTAACGAGAGAGAAAGGGGTCTCCCATCATTCAGACAATAAGAGGGAAGTATGGGGGAAGTGCGAAATCATACCCCAACATTCATAATTGAAATTAATAGGGCAATACAACTTAAAGAAAATTGACAAAAATGAGAAAGGAAGAAAAAACCCTTACTTGGGAGTGTGCTTCCAAAGGCTAGAGAGAGGCTTGTGAGAGGATTTTTGGGAGCTTGGGGCACGTTGGGAGGATTATATAGAGAGTAGGGCAGAGGTTGGAAGAACTCCAAAGGCTTTTAATGAGGAGGAAGTGGGAGCTTGGGTGGGTTTATATAGGAAAGGTGAGAGAATTATTTATTTTTTAGGTTTGGGACCCCTTATATTAAATTAATCCAAACCACAAACCATCCCATGGTTTTTGCCCATGGTTTTTGGAAAAGGGAAGAGGAAAACAATATTTTATAAGGCCAAAGTCTGAAAATCTTAAAATAATAAGGTTTCTTATGTGGAGGTGAGTCACATTCTCATGAAAATTAATTTAAAAAGACAAGGTGTTTAATAAGTCTTGAGGGGTCCATTAATGCTTTGAAAAGTAAGTCAAACAAAACCAAAATCAAATTATTTTAATGTTAAAACACATATTGTCCGAACATAAAGCTTATAGTATTTTATTACATCACTATTGGGTCATTATGATGTCATAAAACACATTATATATTTAAACGGTATTTAATTTTTACCCAAAAATTTGACTGTCTCAGAAAATTATGAAAAATTCACCATTGGATAATTTCAATGTCCTGATTCCAGAAATAACATTTATTTTATCTAAATAATTTTCTAAACATGTTAATTTTTACTTTTAAAATAAAAACCGACATTTATCGAAAATTCACGAGTTTTGACAGAAAAACCGTAATAAAAATTATAATTGCATTCATAAAATTATAAGATCATTTATATTTAATAAAAATTAATTTAATAGTAATAATATTTTATTATTATATTATTTAATTCAAAAATACCTTAATTTAATAAAATAGAATTCTTAATTAAATAATAACTAAAAACAGTATTTGTACTTTAAAAACTATTTACAATGTATCAATAATGACAAGAAAGTATATTCATTATTATATACAAAAATAACGTAAATGAACATAGTACTATTTATTTATTACATTAACCCTTAAAACAGCCACATAAGACCTAAGGCTAAGGTGTGCGATGGTGACAGACTCTTGGGGTGACTCGGATAACATCGCTTGAGTGGTAATTTCTATCAACTTCCACTTCTCCCGTAGACGGTCCCGTTCGAGCTTGACATGATGAAGCTCATCTTGGGATTGGTCAAGAGCGAAGCCTAAGGATTCCACCTCTTTTCCAAGCTCTGACAAATGGGCTTCGTATGGGGAAATTCTACTCGATGAGGCCATCGCTTCCTTTTTCTGAGTAAATTGGATTTGTTAAAGTCCTATATTTATACTAATCATGTGATCACTATTCAATGGCTATATTAGAAACAGTCAAAATTCTTATCATAAAACCAAAGAAGTTGGCATTTTATATAAACATAAAGAGACATTTAATTATATCAAGAGGGATTTCCATTAATGAAACTTTGGGTCGTTACAATATTCACCCCTTAAGAAATTTCACCCTCGAAATTTTCCTTTTCCCACACTAAAACAGATGTGGGTAACTCAGCTTCATCATTTCCTCCGATTCCCAAGTCGCTTCTTCAAACTTGTGGGTTCTCCACAAAACCTTGACGAGGGGCATTGTCTTATTTCGTAGAAATTTTTCTCTACGATCTAAGATCTTCACTGGTTGCTCCTCATAAGAAAGATCATCTTATAATTGTACCACCTCAGAAGAGAGTACATATGAAGGGTCTGGTATGTACTTACTTAAGAGGGATACATGAAAGACATCATGCACTTTGGCCATGGTAGGTGGAAGTGCTAGTCGATAGGCCACAGACCCAACATGATCAAGAATCTCAAAGGGGCCGATGTACCTTGGACTTAACTTCCATTTCTTTCCAAACCTCATTACCTTCTTCCACGGAGATATGTGTAGAAAAACCCTGTCTCCAATTTTAAACTCAAGGTCCCATAGACGATTATCTTCATAACTATTCTATCGACTCTGGGATACATTGATATGCTGCTGAATGGTTTTCACCTTCTCCACCATTTCCTCGACCATTTCTGGTCCAAGCAGCTTACGTTCACTGACCTCATCCCAACATGCTAGTGTTCTGCACCTTTTCCCATACAGGGCTTCATATGGTGCCATTTGGATGCTCGAGTGGAAACTGTTATTATAAGATAACTCAACCAAAGGAAGATGTTGATCCCATCCTCCTTTAAAGTCCATTGAGCACACTCTCAACATATCCTCAAGTGTTTGGATAGTCCGCTCGGATTGGCCATCAGTTTGAGGATGATAGGCCGTAATGAAGTTCAGTTCAGTATTCAGAGCATGTTGAAGACTCTTCCAAAACTTAGAGGTGAATCTTGGATCTCGGTCAGTACAATAGATAGTGGTAGACCATGCAACCTTACTACTTCCCTGATATATATCTATGCCAGTTGATCCAATGAGAAATCCTCCAGAATAGCAATGAAGTGTGAATTCTTTGTAAGATGATCCACAAAAACCCAGATTGCATTATTGCCTTTGGATGTCCTCGGAAGTCCGGTGACAAAGTCCATGGTGATGTTCTCCCATTTCCATTCTGGTATGGGCAATGGTTTCATCATCCCCTTAGACTTCTGCCTCTATACCTTCACTTGATGGCACTCCAGGCACTTTGATGTATATTCGGAGATCTCCTTCTTCATATTATCCCACCAAAAGTTTTCTCGGAGATCTCGATACATCTTTGTGCTCCCTGGGTGAATAGAGAAATTTGAACTATGTGCATAATCCAAAGGTTCCTTCTTCAGCTCCAGACTTGATGGAACACATAGTCTTTTCCCAAACCGCACAATTCCTTCTTCATGAACATTAAACTTTGAGGATTTCCCTTTTTCGATAGCTTCCACTTTTTCATGAATTCCCACATCATCCTTTTGAGCATCCTTTAACCTTTCCAAAAGAGATGGTTGAGCAATAATTTGTGAAAGGATTGATGATGTTCCCTTTTCTATGATTCCCATGTCCATCTTCATCAAGTCTAAGAAGATTGGATCCTTCGCAATTCTCATCATTGATAGAATCGCTGGATCCTTTCTACTTAGGGCATCTGGCACCTTGTTCTCTTTCCCAGGGTGGTAATGTATTGAAAAGTCATAATCCTTGATTATCTCTATCCATATTCTCTGGCGCATATTAAGCTCATTCTGTGTGAATATATATTTAAGACTCTTGTGGTCAGTATATATCTCACATTTCTCTCCACAGAGATAATGCTATAAGATTTTCAAGGAAAAGATCACCGCCGCCAACTCCAGATGATGCGTTGGATAGTTTCGCTCATGGATTTTCAACTGCCTTGAGGCATATGATATAACTTTATCATTATGGATTAGCACACAGCCTAAGCCCTTCTTTGAAGCATCACTGAATACCACAAACATTTCCCCACTTGTGGGTAAAGTGAGCACGGGTGCAGTGATAATCCTCCTTTTCAACTCCTTGAATTTTTCTTCGCATTCATCACTCCAAGAAAAATTTACTCCCTTGACAAAGAGGATTGGTGTACCCCATGGTGAAGCACTTGGGCATATAAACCCTTTATCCAGATTCTCCTATAGTTGTTTCTTCATCTCTTCAAGCTCTACAAAAGCCATTCTATATGGAGTCTTGGATATTGGTAATGCCCCAGGTAAAAGTTCAATTGAAAATTCAACATCTATTCTAGGAGGAAGGCCAGACAGTTCCTCAGGAAACACTTCAGTGAATTCCCTCACAATAGGAATTTCTTCAAGGATAGTTTCTTCCTTGGACTCAATCATCAGAGCTAGATACGTGTGCTCATAAGGCAGTAATATCCATGCTTGAGATGATGGAGCTAAAGGAGATTCATCTTCCTCCTTACACTTGTAAAGAATCGGGGGTCTATTCTCCATATAGAGTGTGATTTCCCTCTCCCGACAATTTATGTTGGCCTTATATAAGGAAAGCCAATCCATGCCAAGAATTTCATCAAATTCCACCAGAGGGAGTATGACGAGGTTTGCTGGGAAATTAAATCCACAGATTATAATAGGGGAGGACTTATATTCATGGGATGCAATGATTTCCCCATTTGCCATACTCACCCAAATCTCCACTTCCATGATTTGTGGTGGTGTTGGGATTGTTCTACTAAACTTTCGAGATATAAAAGAATGCATAGAACCTGAATCAAAAAGTACGTTCTCTATTCTTGAATGAATAACTAGGGTACCTCTCACCACTTTGTTGTCGGGGTTCACTTCTGAAGAAGTGATGGAAAAAGCTCTTCCTTGCTGCCTTGGAGGTTGTTGGTTGCCTCCAAAAACCCTTGGATTAGGGCACTTATTTGCAAAATTCCCCGGTTCTTTACATTTGTAGCATTGAACAATGCGTTGAGGTTCAAACGGAGCGTTCCTCTCCTCTTTCGCAGCTGCGGGTCTTTCTTGCCGATAGTTAACAGCTAGGTTCCCTTCCCTTCCACACCTGAAGCATTTCCTCATCCCCTTAAGGCAATTTCCAGGGTTCTTCTTACCACACTTTTGGCAAGTGGGGTGATGGATCTTCTTAGCACCGTTGGATTTATCCATCAGACCACCAGCATTGAAGTCCACCTTATGATTCTTGTCCCCATGATACCCCTGTGATACCCTGATCTCCATTTCGACCTTGAGGGCACATAAGACAATTTCCTCATAGCTATCTAAGTCACGGATCGCTAATGCTTTCCGCAAGCTAGGCTACAACCCAAAAAAGAAGCGGTAAACCTTGCATTCGGGGGTAACGAAAAAGCCGGAAGCGTATCGTGCAAGCCTTGTGAAGTTTACCTCGTACGCTCCAACATATTCTTCATCTTTTTGCTTGAGGGAAAGGAAGTCCCTTTTCATCTTAAGCCGGAGGGTCCGCGGAAAATATTTATCGAAAAACATCTTCTGGAAATCCTTCCATTACAATGCCTCGATCTCCTCCTCAGGCTTCGTATTTTTGATCAACGTCCACCATTAATCAGCTTCACCCTCCATACGATAAGCCTCAAGGAGAACCTTCTCTTGTTCAGAACATTGGAGGATGAAGAAGATCTTTTCAATGGAGTTGATCCATTGTTCAGCGATCGTGGGATCGGATGATCCACTAAAAGTAGGAATTAAGCTCTCGATAGACACTTGTTCTTTCTTAGGGGGGGTTTAACATTCCTCTTGACCCGTGTTTCTATTCAAAACTTGAGTTACCTGAGAGAGAAGTGTGACAAAGTTCGTGATTCCTGATCCCATTGGATTGGGCATCTCATTAGTACAGTCATCACACTGATCTTCACAACGATTGTTAGCCCGAGTCCTCCTATTATCGGCCATTGGGTGGAGTAAAAGGAAAGTTAGGGGTAACACATAAAGGGTAATCCAGAGACAAAAGTTGATGACTTATAAATAAACTTTTATTTCCTTAACTCATGAGTCTATAGGCTTCAATCTTGGATTTTCATGATCTACCTTCTAACATATATTCTTAGGGGAATTTTTTTTTAATTCCCTTAATAAAGGTTCATAATAAGCTTGTGAATTTATCAAAACATATCCCCCGGGAGTGTCGTAACTAAGAGTGCAGAAATGACCATTGTCATGCACTAGTTCTCATTCGAGTCTAGCTCAAAGCGGTGTTTTCGGGTTTTACCCCTAGGATACATCTGTGCCAGAGCCGCCTCTACCTGCTCGTATCCAGACAGGGATGTATTTGTTTGATAAACCACTTACTCAGTACTTACCAAAACTTATGGATGTTTTTATTATACTTAGTCTTGTATCTAAGGATTTACTAGGGTTTTCTAATCCTAATCCCAAAAATAACTAAACCTATCCTCTGATACCAACTATGACAACCCTGCTTTTATTACAAACTTAAACATGATTTATTACATAAAACTTCACTTGATACAACAAAGAAGATCAAGATTTTTAGAGTCTTTGGGGCTTAGGATCATTACATAAAAACTTAAAACATGAAATACAACATCTTTATTGAAAACTTCCTTTACATGACCACTACATTCCCTCTTACTTAGCATTGCATGGGATAACCTGAGGAAATGCATAAGAAAATGGTGAGCTTCAAAGCCCAGTAAGGGAATACACATGGAATAACATGAGGAGTACAATACATGTGAGACAATAGGAATATAAATATAGCATAAGAGAAACATGAACATAAATGTATGATAAAGCATGATAATCATAACATGGAAATGTGGCAACATCACTTAACATGGAATTAGCATGAGCTAAGGCTCATTGCACATGGAGCATGAGTAAATCCTCATTGCACATAAAGCACGAGTAAAACCTCGTTTCACTTGAATTATCATGAGTCAACACTCATTGTACATGATGTATCATGATACTATACTTTACCCAATGCATTGGAGTGCTATAAGGGCGCACCCTTCTTAAACATTTCATTTCATGCATACACTACTGGAAAAACGACTTATACCCACGGTTCAAAACCGTGGGTATAGCCCCCAAAACCGTGGGTATAGGCTATACCCACGGTTTTAGGAACTGTGGGCTGGAACGGCGTCGGTATAGGGGTCTCAGCCTATACCCACGGTTTTGGAGAACTGTGGGTATAGGTGGGTCAAAGTGTGCCACACCACTATTCCAACGTGGCACACAACAGACCCCACGGTTTTCAAAACCGTGGGGTGTTGAATTTAAAAAACCACGCAAGGGGTGGGAATTGAACCCGCAACCCCGCAGCGCCTCAAACCAGCACCCCTCCACGAAACCAACTAATCTAACGCTGCTATTGATATATATGTATAATTTAATTTTAATATATTAATATAACATTTACAATCAAAATGATAATTCTGCCGGGTTTCGAACCTGCGCTTCCCGTTCGCTGCACAGTAACATCGACCAACCGAGGTAACTGAGGAATTGACATATCACTATATTTTAATATTCTTATATTAATGTTTATGCTATAATTGAAAAAAACATTCCAGCGGGTTTTGAACCCGCGCTTCCTGTTCGCCGAACAGTCACTTCGACCAACTGCGGTACAGACGCAATTGATATATTAGTATACTTTTGTTTTCTTATATTAATATATATGCTATTATCAAAAAATAAAATACGCGGGATTTCGAACCCGCGACCTATGCGGAGGGATGTGAGGCACTTACCAACTGATCTGAACATATTATACGGTTTAATATTTCGTAGCCATAGTTTTATATTATATCATATCATCTTTTAACAAAAAAAATTTCCCATCCCGCGGAATTTTTTGTTCCCGCCATAACGCGGGAATGATATACCCACGATTTTGAAAAACCGTGGGCATAGGTCTTTGATAAATATACTGCCTATACCCACGGTTTTTAAAAACCGTGGGTATACGTCTGCAGAACAACACCTATACCCACGGTTCTGTTAAAACTGTGGGTATAGGTCTTCAAAAAAAACCTATACCCACAGTTTTTCCAAGAACCGTGGGTAAAAGGGACCTATACCCACGGTTCTCCAAAACCGTGGGTATAGGTCCCGATACTGTCCCTATACCCACGGTTTCCAAAACCGTGGGTATAGGGGGGGCCTATACCCACGGTTCTATACAAAACCGTGGGTATAGACCCATTTTCCAGTAGTAATAAGTGTGCCACATGGATCATAAAACATGGATTCATTAAACATAATAATTTATTCCAAGATAAAGGAATGTAGAAGAAACTTTATAATAAATAAGTAAATGTTCATAAAGGTGAATACCCTTTATGGAGAAATAGACATGGTATTCACTACACAATGGCATTGGCTTAGAAAATCGGTGCGATTTCGGCAGCGTGATGGCGTGGCGTAAGAATTCATAAAAAAAGTTGATGAGAGAGAAAGGGGTTCCTCATCATATTTAAATGTAATGGACTATAATTAGGTCATATAGATACATGTACCAACAATTTTAATGGAATTTAGGTTCATGATACAAGAGTATTGCTTGAATGTCAAAGAAGAGAGAGAAGTTCCTTTCGGAATTTCGGCATAGTAACAGGTGTACATGGGAGGAATTTAATGAGAGTGAAAGGGGTCTCCCATCATTCAAAAAATAAGAGGGAAGTATTGGGGAAGTGTGAAACCATACCCCAACATTAATAATTGAAATTAAAAGGGCAATACAACTTAATGAAAATTGACAAAAATGAGAAAGGAAGAAAAAACCCTTACTTGGGAGTGTGCTTCCAAAGGCTAGAGAGAGGCTTGTGAGAGGCTTCTTGGGAGCTTGGGGTACCTTGGGAGGATTCTAGAGAGAGTAGGGCAGAGGTTGGACGAATTCCAAAGGTTTTGAGTGAGGAGGAAGTGGGATCTTGGGTGGGTTTATATAGGAAAGGTGAGGGAATTCTTTATTATTTAGGTTTGGGACCCCTTATATTAAATTAATCCAAACCACAAACCATCCCATGGTTTTTCCCCATGATTTTTGGAAAAGGGAAGATGAAAAAAATATTTTATTAGGCCAAATTCCGAACATCTTAAAATAATAAGGTTGATTAATTGGAGGTGAGTCACACTCCCATGGAAATTAATTTTAAAAGACAAGGTGTTTAATAAGTCTTGAGGGGTCCATTAATGCTTTGAAAAGTAAGTCAAACAAACCCAAAATCACATTATTTTAATTTTAAAACATATATTGGCCAAACATAAAACTTATAGTATTTTATTACATCACTATTGGGTCATTATGATGTCATAAAACACATTATATATTTAAACGGTATTTAATTTTTACCCAAAAATTTGATTGTCTCAGAAAATTATGATAAATTCACCATTGGATAATTTAGATGTCCTGATTCCAGAAATAAAATTTATTTTATCTAAATAATTTTCTAAATATGTTAATTTTCACTTTTAAAATAAAAACCGACATTTATAAAAAATTCACGGGTTTTGACAGAAATGGCTTTCAAACCATAATAAAAATTATAATTGCATTCATAAAATTATAAGACCATTTATATTTAATAAAAATTAATTTAATAATAATAATAATATTTTATTAAAATAATATTTAATTCAAAAATACCTTAATTTATTAAAATATAATTCTTAATTAAATAATAACTAAAAACACTATTTGTACTTTAAAAACTATTTACAATGTATCGATAATGACAAGAAATTATATTCATTATTATATAAAAAATAACCTACATGAAAATAGTACTATTTATTTTTTACATAACCCCTTAAAACAGCCGCATAAGACCTAAGGCTAAGGTGTGTGATTGTGAAAGACTCTTGGGGTGGCTCGGATAACATCGCTCGAGTGGTAATTTCTATAAACTTCCACTTCTCTCGTAGACGGTCCCATTCGAGCTTGACATGATGAAGCTCAGCTTGGGCTTGGTTAAGAGAGAAGCCTAAGGATGCCACCTCTTTTCCGAGCTCTGACAAATGGACTTTGTCTGGGGCAATTCTACTGGATGAGGCCATCGCTTCCTTTATCTGAGTAAATTGGATTTGTTAAAGTCCTATATTTATACTAATCATGTGATCACTATTCAACGACTATATTATCAACGGTCAAAATTCTTATCATAAAACCAAATAAGTTGACATTTTATATAAACATAAAGAGACATTTAATTATATCAAGAGGGATTTCCATTAATGAAACTTTGGGTCATTACAGGAAACCTTCAGGGTGGCAGGCCGCATGGGCAGCAGCCCGGTCTGAGGGCTGCAGCCCGCTCCAAGGTTGGCGGCGCACTCTGAGGGTGGCGGCCCGGTGCGAGGGCGGTGGACCGATGGGAGGGCAGCAGACTGGTGTGAGGGCGGTGTCCCGGTGTGAGGGTGGAGGCCCGGGGTGAGGGCGGCATCCCAACTCGAGGGAGGCGGCCCGACTCGAGGGCGGAGGCCCGGTTCGAGGGAGACGACGCGCTCCGAGGGCAGCAGACCGATTCAGTCCAACGAGGGGGGTGTAACCCCTCGATCACCTAGATTACTGAATGGACTGGAGGCCGTTCGTTTGGCAAGGCGGCGACGCCGCGTGGGCACCACTCGGTCTCCATAGAACCCGGCAGAGGTGGGTTTGGCGTCCACCGCGGCTTTTTCCGTGGCTTTCGTTCGTCGGCAGCATGACGGTCGCGCTGCCTTCCTTCTCGAAGCCGACCATCATGCCTACTTCCTATTCTTTTCTCCACGGAAGATGAGCCACGAGCCTCCTCTTGCGGTGTGCGTCGACGTACTCACGGTCTTCCGAGGTGGAACCAGGAAAGAAAGATAGCAGAGGGTTCGGGCCGGGTTCATTAGGCCTGCACCCTCCGCGTTAGCTCGTAATATGGAGGATATTAAGGGAGTTCAATAAATAGTTGTATTGAACATAATATTACCCCCAAAATATTCACCGCAATAACCTCCCACAAATACGAATGAATCGAGAGTCAACCCGTTAGTCGGTTGACCCATGTTCTTTGTGTTATTGAAGAATGGAGAAGATGAAAATTATTTGAATGCATAAAATGAATTAAACCCCCTACCTGGAAGAGACATTCACTAACGATAGTCAAAAAAACCTCCTTCCTCATTTTCATCAGTTCGTGACTCGGTGATGCTCATCACCACTCGTTGGAACCATTCTTGTCCTCCAGGTGGTCGACGTCACGATACTTTGACTGGGCTTTATCTCTTGGTGATGTCATGCCAACACCTCTCCCTAAGCTCCATATAAATAAGAGGAGAAGGAGTTTGCAACACTCGAGGAATTAATGTGGTTCATTTAATTAATAAACCTCTTTAATTCCCAATGGTGCAGTTACAGGAAAAGAAGAGTCAAGCCATTTGTTGTCTTGACACGTCGCCAGTCTCGCGAGTGTCATTCGTCCGTTAGAGGAAAGAAAGAAAATAAAATAACAAAACATGAAATTTTATTAATCTTTCAAAATTACACAAAAAATAAATTTTTCACCTGACCTACTTTGGTCGATGTTATGCCTCCCTTAAGATAATCCTAGTGCTACAGATTCACCGGTGCTCTCATATTTTTAATCCGAGCAACGGTTCAAAAGTTAGAAAATGCGGCTCATGCGTTTACTAAACACACCCGAAATGTTTTTCGGAAAATTATTAACAGTCATCCTCAACTTGGGCAGGTCAAGGTTAGGCTCTGCTTAAGTGAAACACACCCCAAAGAACCCAATGGTACTCTCAGATTTCTAATCCGAGTTACCATTTTTATGAATTTTACAATAAAATAATTGTCACTTAATTATTTTATTTACGACCAAAAACTAACTTTCACTGGTGGCTTGTTCCAGCCAATGTTAGTATTTTCCTAAAGAAAGCATACCCTCATGAGTTCAGCAGTGGTATCATATTCTTAATCTGAGTTACCGTTTGTGAGTTATAAGCATTTGAAAAATAAAATAACTTTATTTAAGTGTTTTATTTACAGTTATGACATTTTCGGGTTTCTCACAGGAGGCCCGCACCAACTAAACTTAAGTCGTGCCTAGGGTAATCCTATCATCTTGAGCACAACAGTGGCCTCATATTTTTAATCTGAGTAACCATTTTAGATTTATTCCACTTTTTTCAGGAAAACTGCTTACGCATGCTAATTAAAGCTTAACAAAACTTTGACGGATCATTCCAGGCACTTCGGGCCTCAGAATCGTGCACCGTCGGATTTTTTGATCTTGAAATAATTTCATATAATTAAAGAAATTATATGTAATTTTTGGGAAATTATATATTCGATACCCAATATATTACCAAGATAAAATTATAGAATAAAATTATTAAAACAATAAAACATGCATACCTCACTATCTAATATTTTCATTTTGATTGGCACTGAGTTTGATCGAGTTCCCTAATAAACAACCAATGAGTTATTTACTCTAATGGTATCCACAAGCCACTAGTTTCACCAAACAATTCAAATGGACCTCATTTCTACTGATGATGCACTAAATCATTCTATAAGGAAAATATATAATTGATAGTTTTAAAGTGTTTCAAACATGAGAGAATAATATATTATCACATATAATAAAATTATTGAACCCTTTTATACATGTATTATACATCAAATAAAAATTCCCCATTTGAGTTCATAATGTTCAAAATGTTATGTAACAACCAAACCCTTTTATATCCCCATAATTGATTAATTTGAGCATTGATACTCTTTTTTTGGTTTAGTATTCGTTTACACATCATCACATGATGTGTCGTCAGTCAAAGATGATTAATAATCAATCTAGAATAATTTTATAATTGATATATTTTTCCAATATCAATCACACTATGATCAAACATCAATTATGACGTAATGATAATCACCATGTCACGATCTATGATTTAGTTCATATTTTCAATCAATAAACTTGTGGTGAGGTAGCATACATTGGGTATATCATAAGTCATATGATATTTATTAAATAATTAAAGAAATGATTCATCTATTCTATATTAATAGAAGAATATATCTCTGACCCTTTGATTGAAATGGAACTATCTAAAAAAATCAATATCCATGGTAGTTTATAGACAATATTGTTTTAGAAAGTCAATGAAAGATAAAATCAAGCATGTAGGATGATGACAGAAATATGAAAATTTCCTGACGAGACATTGATAAATAGAGTGATTATAATAAACAACAATATTAGTAGATAGGTTTTTATAGTTTCTACATTAAATTCTTTCTCTATGGTTGTATTGACATGTTTCTAGACACTGATCTTGGAATTTAGATAAGTTCAACCATTTTTATTGATAAAGGGGCCTAGAGGGTCCACTCCAAGTGTATTAAAAATATCATTAAATTATGATAAATTTAATTTTTTGGACAATTCATTTTCTCAACATGTGGAATAATATTCATTCCAGTATATTTTATTGTATAAATTCAATCATAATATATTCAGACAGAATATTATCTCTTGCTTTATTATTCACAAGGTAATAAATAAATAATTATTTATTCATAAGTTTATTGAATATATTTAAACAAATATTTATTTATTTACATGAATATTAAAATAAACATTAATTTTAAACTTTAGTGAATATAATATTTATTATAGTTTGTAAAGGAATGTTTTATTATTAAAGGTTTTATAAATTCAATGGGATGATATGAGTTGATTTTAATGACCTGATTGAAATGATATATATTTTATTTAATATCATTTAACTAAATATTTATTTATGAAATGATATTAAACACATGTCATGAGATATAATAATAATAATAATATTATTATTATTAATATAAATGGGGTTTTTATTTTGGTTAAGTAATTAGATAAGGTATATTGTATAATTATTGATATTCAACCCTATGTATATATTCAAAATTATATCAATTTTCTTTTTGTGTAGTTTGTGAAACATTGAAAACACTATCTATAATTATCTCTGTCCCTGGAGATAAATATCACCTTCCTCCATCTTGAGAACATAAAGAGAACAAGGGAACATTATCTTGATCAATAATGGATTATTTAAAGCACTTAGTTCCTCCATGCTATATCATAAAATACTAAGAACATTGATCAGTAACTCATGAATTATGTGTGGATATGTATAGAGTAATTCTCATTTGGATTATCCTCCAGAAAAAACAACACGACATGTGTGAGAATGAAAATTTATCAAGAGGATTATTGTGAATGAGGTAATTATTATTTAAATTAATTATAAATAAAATATATAAGATCCACTCTAGAAATTTTGAGTCATTTTATTTAAGTCCTTCAAAAATTATCCATTGATGTTGATGAAAAAAATAAAACTGGGTTTATTCCCAATGGTTCTTATATGCTTTGAAACTTGTAAGTGGTATTAGGGTGGTCAAATTCTAATTTATAAATATTTTTTAATTATTTGATCAATTTAATACATTGGTTTACTCGTATCCTTGTTCATATTTTCATTCTTAATCCATCAGTTTATATGGCATGTAATTATAAGTTTTATGTCCAATAACGTGCCCAAAGCAAGTAAATAATACTCAAAGAATACAGTTGGAGGTGTTGTTGAACCAAAGTGTTTCATTTTTTTGTCAATGTTGTGTTAATATGTGTTTGGTCAGTTGTGATGAAGTGGTGATTCTTGGAGAATTGTTATAGACTCTATTTATGATATTGTATATCATTCTTGGATAATTATCCTTGTTTAAATATGAATATTGCTTGAATTTTTCTTAAATTCCAAATATTATTGAAAAATGAATTTTATGAAGACCACAATGTTTATAGAAAGATGAAGAAAAATGAATTATGTTTATGACCATAAAAAAGAGACTTGATATCATAAGGCATTATGAAAAATTTGGTTTAAAAGTGGAGGATATTTGGATAAACTATTTATATAAGATATTGGATAAGTGTTTTTTGATGGATTATATATTAAAAAATATGTCCAACCACCCAATCCACCCAATCCAGATCAACTGAGTCATTTTGGGAGTTGGGATCAACCACACACAAAGGAGCTAGCTTGGAAAACTTTATTGGTGGTAAGAGTGGACCAATGTATAAAACCATAGGAGAAGGTGCAGTGAGCGTGTATACAGATAGGCTATGGTTCCGGTGGTCAAGCATAGGTTTGGTGCAACCCATGAGGAGGTTTGTGGTGTGTTGTGAGTGATTATCCCCCAGTTACATGGCATGAAGTGCTTGTGGTTAAAAATGATTTATATGGGATCATGAGAATTATCTGATAATTTATGTGGGATGTACTAAACAGTTCACATGTTTAAAATGTTACGCATGTAACACTTTCCATTTGATGGATTACATCAAAGTAGTCTAATTCTATCATCTACATCTCTCACTCAAGGGTTCTTCAGTATGAAGTTAATTCACCATTTATGAGCTGCGAAGATCACAGTAAGATACGTGGTTTGAACTAAGATATACCTATCATTATGCTGAGTTTGCTTCCATGTTTTTATGATGGATTCAATCATCATATTATCAATACATGCATAGAAAAAATACCAAAATATATGTACATGAAAACTACCGTAATGAGTTATAGGATCTCGAATCAAGTTCTCCAACAAAGATAACACCATATTTTGTTTAAAAGAAATATTAAAATGATAAATTCATGAAATTTCACTTTCATGCATGAAAATCAAATAAAAGAGAATATTAAATGAGGGTGGCGGCATGAATCACTCATTTTGAGTTATTCAAGTACTTTACAGGGATATAGATTCATGAATTATATGAAAAATGAAGTATCACATGATGAAAAATAAATCCCAAGTGATGGGGGTATTTTTAATGAGAATTGAGTAATTATATAGATGAATGTGAAATGAGATTCAGGTATCTGTTAATAGAAGAAAACCACATAGATGAGTACTGAAGAGAGACCCATATAGCCTATCTTCTACATCAATGAATATTTCACATAGATAATTATGTGATTAGTTATATATAGATATTTTTATAAGTGAAGCTTGCAATAAGTTCACTCACGTACGCATTTTTTTATGTATATATTTTCAGAAGAGTTACACATAGAAGGCTATGCTTAAGAGACTCATGTAACCATTTATGTTATATAGAAATTTTCTTGAAGGAATAAAAATTGCAGTATAATATTTACATCATGGGAAGTGAAAATTTATAGAAGGTACAGACTTGTAAATATCATGTAAACTAACAATAGAATATCTAAGTCTTTTAAATATTTAAACTATAAGATTATATGAATATTTTAAAGGATAATTATATTACATAGTAAAAAGGAAATATAGATAGTGGGGAATTAATGAAATATTTGGAGAGGTCAATGGTTTTTTTCAAAAATGCACTTATAGAGATCTTGGGATAGTCATAATTTGTCTCCTATTTCACTACAATAGAAAATAGATAGAGTGTATGAGAATATGTAGAGACCATAGAGGAAAAAAATAATTTTGTGAAAAGAAAATAATTTCTACGGTAATTATGAATTATATTAATATATATTATAGTACATATTTAATCTAGATGAGAGATAATTAAATAGTGTATGTTTTTTCTATAATACAAAACTTCTATAGAATATCTGCTGGTATTGAAGGTGTGATGCGTTGTTAAGAAAAATTGAGAGTTCTTGCATCCAATTTAAATGAATAATATAATAAACCTGATACATTTTTTATCAAATAGATAATGTGATAAATCCAAGAAATACTATAAGAATAATATTTCATGTGTTTGATTTTTTAAAAAACATGATAAATATCAAGATTACACTTGATCAAGAAGACGAGTTTTGGAACTAGTGGAACTGATATTTATTAGTTTCTACTAATGATTTTAAAGGAGTACCCAAGTAAAGGGTATTCATATTTCTTGTGGAGGAAGAACAGTTAAATATGAATAACTTTATATATTTGGATCATCATTAAAGAAAGATAATGGAGTTGGGGTGTCTAACCAGTAGTTGGATGAGAGATCATAATTGGGGTGTTAAACTAGTTGTATTCACTTTTGGGTATAGTGCTGAATCTGAAACCAAGGGGAATAATAGGCTGAAAAAAGGATTATCCATTTATGATGAACCTTATAAATATCAGTGTGTAGATTTATATATTACTACAATTGCACACAAGGTGATATTTATAGATAACATTAAGTGGATCGAGAACCTTAACAATTTTGAGAGGTTGAATTTAAAATAAAAAGAATTTATAAAAATACACCATTGATTCACCTGCCTCTCAGTGGTTTATCCAGCCCGAGTCACTATAAGGGTAATTTGATCAGAGGTTCCCTCTAAATATATAAATTTTTTCTTTGAATTTTTTTAATAGATTTTATGGAGTGAAAATTTTAGAAAATGTTTGAGTTGAATCACATGGTGGAAAAGGAATTTACTCATGAGGATAGAAATTTGGAGAGTTCTACTAAAACACAAAAAAATAGAAAGAAAAGAATGATAATGAATTTGAACAAGAATATAAAAATAAATAGTGAAATAACACAAATTAAAGGTTATCAATTTGATACCAGTAGTAGTTTTTCGTTTGATTATGATTTTTCTGATGACTCTTATTCAAACTATAATGATGAGATTCCAACTAGTGAAATTTATTGCGAAATTAATGAATATATGAATAATGTTACCAAATAAGTGAGAATTTATATTTAAGATACTATTAAGTACCTTTATAATGAATAATTATAGCTAATAGAAGAATCTAATTCCATGGAAGAGGTGTTGGAAAAAAGGTTTGCATATACAAAACCGTTAAAAAAATTATAAAAGAAAAGGAATAAACAATCTCTACATGTAATTAATTTTTTTTGAAATTTATAAGGAATTTATAAGTAATTTTTATGAGAAATATTTCTTTGAGGATATTTTTATAGACACCTTTAATGTATTTAAATAATTTCATTGAGTTTCTATAGATGTCAAGAATGATCAATTAGATATTAAATACAAGAGGACCAAAGAGCTTGTCTTATTTTTGTGTGAAAATGTTACATTGAATGAAGTGGGTATTGATAAGATGAGCAAGGTTTGTGAAGATAAAATTGAATTTAATTAAGATCAAAAGAATTTCCTCATTAGGAGACATCTTGAATTCGAAATTAAATTGGACAATTTTGAAAATACTCATGTTGAGACTACATAGTCAAAGAAGTATATTTCTACTACCACACACTCATATTTGAAGTATTAGATTGATAAAAGACCTTCATAAAATGAAATGAAAAACATTACATCATGTAATGATCTTTCACACATAATTTCAAAGAAATAGGTACCATCCATATATCAATTTAATGTTTTTTTTTCTAAATATGTTTTTACAAAAAGCGCTGGTTTAAATAAAAATTATGCAAAAACATAGAAGAGTAAAAATGTAGAAGAGATTACCACCATGTCCATGGATGATAGTAGAAATTTACAAGAGGTGGTTCACCATAAGAAATGAAAAAACCCAAAAACATTATGCTTTGAATTCTAGACAATATGTAGAAAATAAAAGAATATTAAAGTTTATGGGTGAATGTTGGTGCTGTATCATATTTGAGTATTTCTCATTGGATTATTGGTACAATACTTTAAATTATAAAACAAAAATAAATCCTATATCAAGGTAAATAAATCCATAAAAGAAGTTGAACCAATCATAGACTAAGAAAAATATGTCAGGTTGAGATAGATTTTAGGTTACTGATTATATTTGTGTTTTTTTTCAATAAAAGGGTTCATAAAGGTTATGTGTCTGCATATCAACATGTATAAAAAAATAATGGGAAGAAAATACCACATGAGAAAGAATATTTAGCCTTGGGTAGAAGCTTGAAATATGTCACAAATCATAATACTCCCAAAGAATTTTCAAGAGAATGCATCCTTGGACATAATGCATAGGAAAGATCAAATACATAGCAAGTCCAAGAAGATATGAAAGAGAAATACATATCATAAGAATAATGTGAAGAAATGAAATCATTTGAATCCATTTGGAAACTCTAAAAAATAAATCAATATTCCAAAATAAATCCTTGTGATTTTTCTAGCTAATTTGGAGAAAGAAATAAAATTAAAAGAAGTAAAAGAAAAATATAGCACTAAAGGTAAAATTAAGATTCAACATGAAGAATTTGAATTTAATATGAGGTTTTCCACAAATGAAAACTCTTGTATCAAATAAGTTCTATGTTTTATATTCAATTAATATGAGAATAATTCAAGAGGATGTTTAACCACATTTCTATTACAAGAATAAGTATTAAAGAGAATGAATCTAAAATTAGAAGACACATATGATTTGATGTCTAAAGAGAGAAGAATAATATCACACTATGAAATGGTAGCTGTGATAATATCTATGATACTAAAGTCTAAATCATATTTGAAAATCATATGTGGAAGCATGAATACTATAGAAAGTGGAGCAACATGGTTGATAAAACAATCTTAACTTTACTGTTCACATTGAGGAACAAGTAAATCCATATTATTCCCTTATATCTTTTTTGTATTGTATTTGTGATTATAATGCATTGAATTTAATGTGAAGAAAGATACCCTATTGGCTTGATCTTATATTTTGTGTTCTAAAGAATAATCATCGATGAAGATTATCCTTGGTAAAGGTGTAGAAAATGTCAAAACTGGATGGTCAATAAAGAATTACATTTTTGTGTGTTACCATATTAGAAAATCTTGAAATACATTCTTGAAAATATTCACCATAATGAAGATATTTATGAGTGTTTCCCTTGAGGAGGATTCAAGTTGAGAAAGGAGGCTGAAAAAATATTTTAATATGAATTTGGAATTTTTTGGATAGTCTGGGAAAGATGTAATTTTATTTAATTCAATAACACTCTCAACTGTTATTCTCAATTGCATTAAAAACACTAATCAAGGGGGGAGTTTTTGTTATTATAAAATGAGAAAATGGGGGCGTTAAATGACTTTCACATGAACTATTATTATGGTTTTTGAGATTTGTGCAGGTTACATGTTTATTTTAAAGGAATATTTTTTCATACAACCCCTATTTAAGAAATAATATTTTCTTAGCATGATATCACATGCATGGTAGTTTATAAATAAAAAATACAACCTTTTTTGTATCTCTCTTATTTTATATTTGGGGTTTTCCCATGCAGACTTAGAGAAGGACAACTAGAGGATCTTTGTTAAGATAACCATGTGGTATTATCCCTCTTTTAATAAAGGAGAAGCATTTAAGAGTGCCTTGAAACGTAGAAGAAGTGATATGAAAAAAATCCCACTTAACCTTTCTATTTTATTGTAAATATGGGAGAGAATAATTGGAGTACACATATTGAATTTAGTAATGTGAAGTGATATTGACAAAAAAATAAAAATGGGGATATTATTGAACCAATGTGTTGAATTTGTTGTCAATGTTGTTTTAATATGAGTTCAGTTAGTTGTGATGAAGTGGTGATGATTAGAAAATTATTATGGACTTGCTTTATGGAATTGGATGTTATGATTGTAAAATTATCCTTATTTAAATGTGATAATTGTTTAAACTATTATTAAATTCCAAATTATTGTGCAAAAGGAATTTTATAAAGTGTATAATGTTTTGCAGAAAGACGATGAAAAATGAATTTTTTTGAAGACCATGCCAAAGAAACTTTATTTTATGAATAATTATGAGAATGTTGGTTTGACATTAAAGGATATTTTACTGAACTATTTATATAAGATATTGGATAAATTTTGTTTAAAAGAGTATATTTTAAAAAATAGATCCAACCACACAATCAATATTATCTAGCTCAACTAAGGCATTGTAAGAGCTTGTCTCAACCACGTGTAAGAGAGTCAACCTGGATAGACCACATGGAAACAAGAGTGGGATAGTTTATAGGCCTGTAGAATAATTTATAGTGAGAGTTTATATGAATGGGCTTGGGTATGGTGGGATAACATAGGTGTGGTGCGGCCTATGAGGTGGTATGTGGTGTGTTGTGGGTGCCGATCACTCGCTACTATGGAACAAATCATTTGAAACATGAAATAGTTTATATGGGATTGTGAGAATGAGACAATAACTGATCTAGTACACATGATACACCAAACTGTTCATGCATTAAAATGTTAAAAATATAACACATACTATCTAATGGATTGGATCTAAGCCATCCGATTTCCATCTTCTTCATCCATTGATTAAGGGTTCTTTAGTGGATGAATAATCTTCCATTTGTAAGCCTCAAATATAAAAAAATCCATGTAGTTTAAGATGAGATGCACCAATAATCATACTAAGTTTACTTCCATGTTCTTATGATGGATGTAATCATCATATACTCAATTCATGCATCGAGGCCTATCTGAAATCTATGCACATGAAAACTATCATGATGAGTTACAGAAGCTCAAATCAAGTTCTTTAATGAATTAAAAAACCAGATTTAATGCATAGAAAATAACAAAATGGTAAATTCATATAGATAAAATTGGATTCATGAAAATCAAATAAAGTAGAATATTATATGAGGGTCACAACATGAATCATTCCTTATAAGTTTTTTAGGTATTTAACATACCTATATATTTTTTCATTTTTCATGCAATAAAGTACCCCATAAAGAAGCATGAATCCTGAGTGATGTGGGTATTTTTAATGAGGAGTGAGTATTCACATAGTCTAATGCTAAATGAGATTCACATAACCATTTTCTATGTATCCATTTTCAGAAGAAAACCACACAACCAAATACTGAAGTGAGATCTATGTAGCCTATTTTCTATGTAAATGAATATTTCATGTTGTTGATTACATGAGTTGTTCTATGTAGCCATTTTTAGAAGTGAATCATGTATCTAGTTCATTCGCATACATATTTTTACAATTTATCAATTTTTATAATACTTTTACACAACCAATTGTTCTGTGGACATTCATGTAACCATTTGTTTTTCATAGTTATTTTCTCAAAGTTATAAAAATCATAGAATACTCTTTACATTCTGGAAAGTTTGGATTTATATAATTTACCAACTTTTAAATATTTCATAAATAAATTGAAGAATATCTGAGTCTTTTGGATTTTTAAATGTGAAGGTCCTTTAGATATTTTAAAGGATCATTTTATTATGATTTAAAGAAAAAATAGAGATCGTGGGGAGTTAATGAACTATTTATAGTGGTTAGAGGATTTATTCCATGATTCATTTATGGACATTATGGGATGGTCATAATTTTTCTTTTATTTCACTATAATATAAAGAGAGAGAATTTTCAATAGAACAACCCAAAAATTTATGAATATAATTTCTTTTATTTTAAATGTCTTATAGATATAAAAAACACATACACTCCTTTTGTTTTATTATATCCAATTGGACTTAAATGAAAATTACGTATACTTACCATTGATAATATAACTGATGAATAGTGATCACATGACTAGTATAAATATAGGGTTTTAACAAATCCTTTTGACACAGACAAAGGAAGTGATTGCCTCAACCAGTAAGATCATACCCTATGAAGCCCATTTAACAGAGCTTCTGAGGGAGATATAATTTTTGGAATTTTTCCTAGACCAATCCTAATCTGAGATCCAATAACTTAAGCATGATTGAAACTATTTACGGGAGAATTTCTAGGTCATCGAGATCACGACCCAGAACATGTTTATCAAACGACCCCATGAAAGCCCCACCATTGCACACTTTACTCTTAGGGAGTATGCAAATTTAATAAAGGATATATAATAATACCTTATCATTATGATTATGTGCATTATTTTGGTATATAATAATGAATATACTTTTAAACTATTATTTTTATTTTTTAAATGATTTTTTAAAGCACTAATAATATTTTTGGTTAATATTAAAATTTAATTAAGAAATATATTTTGATAAATTAATGTATTTTTGAATTAAATAATATTTTAATTAAATATTTTTATTAAAGTACCTTTATTAAATATAAATTATTTTATAATTTTTATGAAGTCAAATGTAAATTTTATTAAGGTTTGAAGACGGTTTTTTTCAAGACCTGTCAATTTTTACAAATGTCGATTTTTATTTTAAAAGTGAAAATTCACATATTATGAAAATTATTTAGGTAATAAGAATATTATTTTTTGAATCAGGACATCAAAATTATCCAATAATTAATTTTTCATAATTTTCTAAGACAATCGATTTTTCGGGTAAAAATTAAACACTGTATAAATATATAATATGTTTTATGACATCATAATGACCCAATAGTGATATAATAAAATACTATAAAAGGTATTTTTATAAAAATATATGTTTTAAATTTCAAATAATGTAATTTTAGGTTTATTTTATTTATTTTATAAAGCCTTAGTGAATCCTCCAAGACACATGAAATATTTTAAGATTTTAAAATCATTTCCTTGAAAGTGTGACTCACCTCCACATAATCAAGAGAAATATTTTAATATATTAGGACTTTATACTTATAAAATTATTAATACCACTCCCCCTTTCCAAAAAATATTGGAAAAAACCATGGTATGGTTAGTGGTTTTGAATATTTTAGTGTGTAGTATCCAAAACCAAAATGATAAAGAATTTTCCCACCTTTTATATATAAACCCACCTAAGCAACCATTTATCTTCACTAAAGCTCTTTAAAGATCAAACACCCTCTACCCCTACTTCTTAGAGTACTCCCAAGAATCCCTAGGCTCCCAAGAAGACTCCCCCAAGCCTTTGGGATCACAAATCCATGTAAGGAATCTTCCTCTCCCCTTTTTCTTCAAACACCTCTGTTATGTCATGCCTTTTAATTTCCATTTTATTGATTTGGGATTTGTTCTTACATATATCCTTACTTTAAATTTTATGTATACATTATGATATCTTCCTTTCACTCCCATTAATCCCCCTATGATCTTTTAAACCCACCTGTTACTATGCTGAAATCCCATAATGGATTTCTCTCTTCTCATTTCCATTCAAGCATTTATTTTATATTATGAATCTAAATTACCTTTCACATATTGGGATATTATGTTAAATGATCTAATTACTATCCATACCATGTATAGATAATTATATACCCCTATCTCTCTCGTCAAACCAATTTATGAATTTCCATATGACAGCGTTATGCTGCTAAAATTGCACCGTGATTTTCAATGCCGAAATCATCCTATAGTGAATACCATACCCATTCATATATCAAAGGTATTGAAATTTATGAACACATAAAAATATAATGGTGACTTAAATTTATGAATTATGTATTCCTTGATCATATAATAAATAATGATGTTGAATGAATCCATGTTATATGATCTATGTGGCACACTTAAGCATGATATTGAAATGATTATGAAGGGTACACCTTGATAGTGCTCCAATGAATTGGGTAATGTTTAGTATAATTAAATGTCATGTTGGGATAGGATTTTACCTGATTCCTTTATAGAAAATTTTCCACCATGTTGGTACATGGATCTACCTGATTCCTTTATGTTAATGATGCAGTGTTTTAAGTTTTTTCCACATTTCCATGTTATGATAATCATGATATATCAAGACTTTATGTTCATGTTTCTCTTATGTTCCATTGATATGCCTATTTTCTAATGTGTATTTTATTCTTCATGTTATGCCATTTTTACTCCCTTACTGGGATTTATATCTCAACCTTTTCTTATGTATGTCCTTAAGTTATCCCATGCAATGCTAAGTATGAAGGAATGTTGTGGTCATATAAAAGAAGTTTTCAATAAAGATGTGTATTTAATGTTTTAAGTTGTTATGTAATGTTAATAAGATCCAAAAACACTATAAATTTCGATATTATGAGTTTTATTAAGTGAAAGTTTATTTAATAAATCATGTTTAAATATGAAATAAAATACATGGTTGTTATAGTTGGTATTAGAGGATAGGTTTGGTTATTTTTGGGATTAGGATTAGAAAACTCTAGTGAAAGCCTTAGGGATAAGACTAAGTATAATAAAATAATCCCTAAAGTTTTGTGAGTATATGTTAATCAGTTTATCAATAAAATAAATCCCTATCTGGATACTAACAATTAGAGGTGGCTCTGACACATATGTATCTAGGGGTAAAACCAGAAAACCCCGCTTTGAGCTAGACTCGAACGAGAACTGGTGCAAAAAAACTGGTCTTGCTGCACTCTTGGTTTGACACTCCCAGGGGATATGTTTTGGTAAATTCATAAGTTTAGTACAAACCATTATTAATGGAACAAAACAAATTCCCCTAATAATATATGTTAGGAAGTAGATCATGGATAAATTAGGTTGAAGCTTTGAAATTCACAAGTTAAGGAGATAAAAGTAATTTATAAGTTATCCCATTTTTTAATTGGATTCCCATTTATGTGTTTAATAATTTAAAATATTTACCCCCTATTTTCATTTTATTCTATCCAATAGCTAGTAATAGGAGGAATCAGGCTAACAAACGATTCAAAGATCAATGTGATGACTGCTCTAATGAGATGCCCAATCCAATGGGAAAGGGAATCAAAATAGTTCTCACAATACTCTCTCAGTTAACTCAAGTTTTGAATAGAAACCTAGATCAAGAGGAGAATACAACCCCTCTAAGAAAGAAAAAATTTTAATTGAGAGCTTCATGCGACAAAGGCCTCCTACTTTCAAGGTATCATTTGATCCCTCAATATCCGAACAATGGATAAAATCCATTGAGAATATCTTATCTATCCTTAAATCTTCCAAACAAGAGAAGGTTCTTATGGATGCTTATCATATAGAGGGTGAAGCTGATCAATGGTGTAAATTGATAAAAAATATGAAGACTGAGGAAGATATTGAGGTGATAGAATGGAAGGATTTCCAGAAAATGTTTTTTGATAAATATTTTCCCCGTACCCTCCATCTTAAGATGAAAATATATTTACTTGCAATCAAGAAAATTGATGATAAATCTATTAGGGAATATGATGAAAACTTCACCACACTTTCATGATATTCCTCTAGTTTTTTCATTACCCTCGAACACAAGGTTGAACGATTCTTTGGTGGGAAAAAAACAAGCCTATGTAAAGACCTAGAGATCCCTGACTTTGAAAGCTATGAAGATATTATCTGATGTTACCTCAAAGTCAAGATGGAGATCAGATAATCTTAGGGGTATCATGGGGATAAGAATTGGGAATTGGACTTTAATTCTAGTGGTTCGATGGATAAATCCAATAGTGATAAAAAATTATAACACCCCACTCGTCAAAAGTATGGAAAGAAGTACCCTCAAAATTTCCTGAAGGGGAAAATGAAATGCTTTAGGTGAGGGAAGGAAGGGAACCTATGCACTGATTTCTAAAAAAAAATCATTCTAATGTGACAAAATAAAAGGAACACTCCTTTCAATACTCAACACATTTTTCATTGCTACAACTACATGGAACTAGAGAACTTTGCGAACTAGTGCCCTAAGATAAGGTTTTTTGGAGGCAACCAACGACCTCCAAGGTAGCAAGGGTGAGATTTTTCCATCATTAACACCAAATTTAATCCTAAAAATGAATGGTGAAAGGTAAACTAGTTATTCATTCAAGAATAGAAAATGTACCTTTTGATTCTAGTTATACACATTATTTTATATCCTGAAAGTTTAGTAGAGCAATCCAAACACCACCACAAAGAATGGAAGTAGAGATGTCGATGAAAATGAAAAATGGGGAAATTATATCATCCCATGCATATGAGTCCTCCCTTTTCATAATTTGTGGTTTGAACTTCCCAAAAAACCTCATCAAACTTCCCTGGGTGTAATTTGATTCAATTCTTGGCATGGATTGGCTTTCCCTATTTAGAGCCAACATAAATGGTTGTGAGAGGGAAATCACTCTCAATATGGTGAATCAACCACTGATTATATATAAGTTAAAGGAGGTGGATGAATATTATTTAGTACCATAATCTCAAGCATGGATATTAATTTTCTATAAGCACACATATCTTTCTAATATGATTGATTTTAAGGAAAGAACCATTCTTGAAGACATGCCTATTGTGGGGGAATTTACTGACGTGTTTATCCAGGAATTTACTAGTCTTCCTCTAAAAAGAGATATTGAATTCTCGATTGATCTTATACCTGGGGAATTTACAATATCCGAGAATCCATATAGAATGGTTTTATTAAGCTCAAGGATCTAAATAAACAACAATATAAGAATTTAGATAAATAGTTTATACGACCAAGTGATTCACTATGGGGTGCACCATTCCTCTTCATCAACAAGAAGGATGGGTCAATGAACCTTTTCATTGATTATCCTGAGCTCAATAAAATCATGATAAAGAAAAAGCATCATTTTCCATGAATTGATGACTTGTTAGACCAGTTACATGGAGCACAATACTTCTCCAAGGTCGATCCGCGGTCAAGATATTACCATGGGTGAAGAAGGAGGATATCCCTAAGACTTATTTTCATACAAGGTATAGGCACTATGAATTTATAGTAATGCCTTGCTGACTCACTAATAATCCAGAAATGTTTATGGACTTGATGAATAGAGTATTTAGAGATCAGTTCGACAATTTTTTGATAATCTTTATGGATGATATTATAATATAATCCAAAAAAAAAGGAGAAGCATGAAGAGTATCTAAGAAAAATGCTAGAGACCTTGTGAAAGGAGAATCTCTATAAAAAGTACAAAAAGTGTGAGTTCTATTTGAAGGAAGTATCATTATTCTGGAATATCATCATAAGAAATGGGATATCTATGGATCATTAAAAAAATCAATTAAGAGATGGATGAGGCTGATATCTGTGATGGATATCCATAGCTTCCTTGGGTTAGCAGGATATTATCACTGAATTGTTAGAAATTTCTCATGATTGTCAAACCCTCTTACCAAGCTAACTTTTAACAACCCAAATACGGAGCCACTAAACTGGTGCCCTGTACCTGGTTCACCACATGACCACAAGCGCATTTCCCTGAACGCCAGAGGCTGCTGACTAGCAGCGAGGGCGTTGAAGAGACATTGGGGAAACTATGCCCTCATTTGGTAAGGTATATAAGGGAAAGGAAATAATAGTCAATAGAGGAAGCAATAACAACACACAATAACTGAAACTGAACAGAAGAAGAAATGAATATATAGTAATGATGATAATTATGCAGTAAGTACAAGTATCTAAGGAAAGAAGCAAACACAACAACGTGCTGAAATACAACTGAGAAACAAGTCCTAAAAGTAAAAAACAAATCTAGTAGCATCGCAAGCCTAAGATCAGTCCCATGCTCTCTAGATCCAACCAGAAATCATGTACCTGAAGTAGAAGGGCCACAATACCTATCCACACCTGCAACCATATAACCTATTTGGGCCAAAAAGTAGGACCCAAACAGGGTTTGATACTAATCCCAGTAGGCAAACACCACAAGATCTGTGCCCTACTGTCAGTGAGAAATATAGAAAAAGTAAAGGAAATGAATGCAACAGAGAAACAAGAGTACACTAAAGTACAAAATCATACCAATATCAATTTAAATTTATTTATTAATTTATTTTAATCATTTAATTATCAACTAAAGAATCTTGAAACAACTCTATATTCCCAAGTCATAGCAAGTAACACAACAGGTATCTCATCGGACTACCTAAACAACAATTAGTACTAATCATCACAACCAAACAAACAATATTCACACTGACTCTCTGGGTGTCTCATACTGGCAGACCCCTCTAGTCAAATAATCATACAAAGGAATAGACACTCTGGGAAGCTCTCACCATCAGTTCCCCTATGGTATTGAAACGATAGCTATAGACTCTATGAGGAAGAACTTAAGTCTAATCACCCCCGTATTCTCGATACGTTACTAAGGAAACTACGAGGAAGCACAAAGTCAAATTCCCGTAGGTCCTGCGAATGATACTAAATTTATAAAAAACTCTCTAGGGAAGACCTTAATCCTCAATTCCCACTTTAGTCTACTGCACCAGGTTCACACCGCCCTGATCAGTCAAGTCGTGCGTAATCGACTATCAGCAGCCATATGTAAGTTCAAAAAACTACTTGGCTAATATCTATAATAGATCAAAATCATATAAATAGTGGGAAATACATGCAATAAATTATATCAAGGTGGGAAATCAATGCAACAATGTTCGCCTCACAGGCATCCTAAGCCAAACGGTGATAAACAGCCAAAACAAGGGAAACACCAATGGGGTGATCCTCAAATATACTAACAAGAAATCATAACTCATCTAATAGTCTCAAGAACACAAGCAATCTAAGGGAGATAATAAAGTAGGATCAAAACCCTTACCTGAGATACCCGATACATGGGTATCCGGAACTTTTGCACAAAAACTCAAATACATTCAATGTAAGGCATCAAACCACCTACCTCGATCCTAGGAGATCTATATACTTGAACCTCAACCCGTGAATCTTCCTAGATGTAGATCTGCAAAAAACTTCTAAAATGTTCAACCTTAGATAACTCACACGAGAGAGGGAATCAGGAAACATGGACAAAGGAGAACCAAGAACTCACCGCTGCGATTCTATTACAACCGATGAAGTTCAATTTGGATAACTGATGACGGATTGGTGGATCAAAGAAGATCCACAACCATACCCTCACTCTCGGTCAAAGAAGCTGGAGAAGAAGATGTTTTTGGGGTTAGGACGTGACCCCGGTCCATTTAACGAAAAAAAGAAAGTACACAGTGTGTACATTTGGAGTACAGGGCGTGTACTAGGCTTTTCCATACTCTGCATTAAGTGGCCTCCACATCATCCCTACATGGCCATGTGTGTGGACATGATACGGCCAGCACACGACCTCGAGAGGCATCAAAGTACATGGTGTGTATGCATAAAGTACACGACGTGTACTTTGAAAATTTCAAGATTTTCCTCTTTTTCCCAAAAACTACCAGAAAAGGAAAAACATACCTGAAAAGAAGATCCAGGTTCTTACAAACTTCTCCCCTTAAATAAATTTGTCCCTGAATTTACCTAACAAGGAGGCGAAGAAGAAACCTCGAACAACTCTGGCCACTGTGATCGCATATCGACCTCCCTCTCCAAAGTCTCGTCCTGTACACAGTTGTGCTACCATAGCACCCGTACCAGAGGAATAGACCGACCATGGAGTAACTTTTCACTACGGTCAAAAATCCTGATAGGATGCTTCTTGAATGATGCATCCTTCTCTAGCTTAACCTACTTTGGTTGAAAAACATGAGGTGGGTCTGAGAAATAACGTCGAAGCTGAGAAACATGGAAGACGTCGTGCATAGCCTGGTACCTCTGAGGTAACTGCAACCTATAAGCAACCAGCCCAACTCTCTCCAGAACCTCAAATGGCCCGACTTATCTCGGTGAAAGCTTACCCCATATCATGATCCTCTTGTGTCCCATCCTCGGGATAACATGTAGGAAAAACTGATCTTTTACCTTGAACTCTAAAGGTCATCTCCACTGATCAACATAATATTTCTGCTGAGACTGTGTAGTAGCCATCCTTTTCCGAATCAAATCCACATATTCTGTGGTCTCTTGAACAAGGAAAGGTCCTAGCATAGCTTCCTCTCCTGCCTTCAGCCAACACAAGGGTGATCGGCACGTCCTACCGTACAAAGCCTCATATGGTGCCATCTGAATAGTTGCTTGAAAACTATTATTGTAGGAAAACTCCACTAGAGGTATATGTCTCTCCCAAGAACCTCCAAAATCAAGGACGCATGCTCGTAGAATGTCCTCTAGAACCTGAATCATGCGCTCTAACTGGCCATCTATCTGTGGATGGTAAGCTGTACTCAGAAGTACCTATGTACCCAGAGCCTTTTGTAGCCCTTGCCAGAAATGCGATGTGAAGCGGGCATCCCTCTCTGAAATGATAGTGCTCGAAACCCCATGCAAGTGTACAATCTCACGGATGTACAACCGTCCAAGCTCATCAACACTGAAGGTATCATTAATCGGCAAGAAGTGAGAAAACTTCGTGAGCCTGTCAATGACAACCCATACCGCGTCATTCCCTCAAGGCGATCCCAGTAACCCTGTCACGAAGTCCATGAAAACATCATTCTACTTCCACTCAGGAATGGATAGCTGCTATAAAAGCCCTTCTAGTCGCTGGTGCTCCACCTTCACTTGCTGACAGGTGGAACACCTCATGAAAAAACCAGAAACATCCCTCTTCATACCTGACCACCAATACTGGCGGTGTAGATCACGATACATATTGGTGACGCTAGGATGAACTACCCAAACTGAGGAATGAATGTCTCGCATCAGCTCCTCGCATATATCTACTGGCACCTATATGCATCCCTATAAACGCAAGATCTCACCCTCGCCTACGGTCCATCCGGGAAGAGGGTCCTCTACTGACACAATTTCCCGCATGACTAGGCCTTCAGAATCTGATAGTTGCCTCATTTGAACTCGGTCAAGAAGGGTAGAGGTAACAGCTATGGAGGAAAGAAAAGCCTGACCCTGTCTGTCGTGCACCTCCAAATGCATTTCAATTAACAGAGCCATAAGCTACCACTTGCTGCTGGACTCCTAAAATTCTTGTATCTTTGTCCTCCTGCTCAGTGCGTTTGCCACAGCGTTGCCTTTCCCAGGCGTATAAGCAAGCTCAAAATCAAAAGACTGTAGGTACTAAACCCACCTCCGCTGTCTCAAATTAAATTCACGATGCGTGAAGATATACTTGAGGCTCTTTTGGTCAGTATATACCACAAAATTCTCTCCTATAAGATAATGTCTCCAACAACGCAGAGCATGAACAACTGCAGCCAACTCCAGGTCATGTGTAGGATAGTTCCTCTCATGTGGGCTCAACTTCCGAGATCCATATGCAACAACACAATCCTCCTGCATAAGCACTGCTCTAATACTGATGCCAGAATCATCATAGAAGACTGTATAACTCTTTCCCGGCTCCGGAAAAACTAGAATCGGTGCTGAAGTCAATCTCCCCTTCAGCTCCTGAAAGGCTGAATCACATGATTCTGACCAAACATACTTCACCCCCTTCTTAGTTAAGCCCGTAAATGGTGCTTCCAAGCATGATAAGTTCTGTATAAATAGCTTGTAGTAACCATCTATCCCTAAGAAACTTCGTACCTCGAAGACATTCTTCGGCTGTTCATCATCGCCATGAAAACTAATGGCGTGTTCGTGAGACCGAAAAACATAACCATATACTCATACAGACCATACCTTCTCTGGAAGGCTGTAAGAGTTATATCAGATGGTCTGACACGCAACTGATGATAGCTGGATCTCAAGTCTATTTTCGAGAACACTCTAGATCCTTGAAGCTGATCAAAGAGATCATCTATCCGTGGAAATGGATATCGGTTCTTTACTGTCAACTGATTTAGCTTCTGATAATCCACACAAAGACAAAAATTACCATCCGCCTTCTTTGCAAACAAAACAGGTGAACCCCAAGGAGAAGTACAGGGTCGGATAAAACCCTTTGCCTGCAACTCCTCCGACTTCTTTTTGAGCTCCTATTATAACGACCCAAAATTTCACTAATGGAAATTTTTCTTGATCTAGTTAAATGTATCTTTATGTAAAAAGTTTATATAAAATGTCAACTTATTTGGTTTTATGATAATAATTGTTACCGTTACTTTTATAGCCGTTGAATAGTGATCAAATGATTAGTATAAATATAGGGCTTCAACAAATCCAATTTACTCAGACAAAAGAAGCGATGACCTCATCCAGTAGAATTGCTCCACACGAAGCCCATTTTTTGGAGCTCGGAAAATAAGTGGCCTCCTTGGGATTCTCTATTGACCAAGCCCAATCTGAGCTTCATCATGTCAAGCTCGAATGGGACCGTCTACGGGAAAAGTGGAAGTTGATAGAGATTACCACTCGAGTGATGTTATCTGAGCCACCCCAAGAGTCTGTCACCATCGCACACCTTACCCTTAGGTCTTATGCGGCTGTTTTAAGGGGTTATGTAACAAATCACTAGTACTATGTTCATGTAAATTATTTTTTTTGTATATAATAATGAATATAATTTCTTGTAATTATTGATACATTGTAAATAGTTTTTAAAGTACAAATAGTGTTTTTAGTTATTATTTAATTAAGAAATCTATTTTATTAAATTAAGGGATTTTTTAATTAAATAATATTTTAATAAATTATTATTATTATTATTAAATTAATTTTATTATATATAAATGATCATATAATTTTATGAATGCAATTATAATTTTTATTAAGGTTTGAAATCCACTTCTGTCAAAACCTGAGAATTTTTCATAAATGTAGGTTTTTATTTTAAAAGTGAAAATTAACATATTTAGAAAATTATTTAGATAAAATAAATGATATTTCTGGAATTAGGATGTTGAAATTATCCAACGGTGAATTTTTCACAATTTTCCGAGACAGTCAATTTTTTGGGTAAAAATTAAATACCGTTTAAATATATAATGTGTTTTATGACATCATAATGAACCAATAATGATGTAATAAAATACTATAAGCTTTATTTTCGTCCCATATATGTTTTACCATTAAAATAATGTGATTTTGGGTTTGTTTGACTTACTTTTCAAATCATTAATGGACCCTTCAAGACTTATTAAACATCTTGTCTTTTTAAATTATTTTCCATGGGAGTGTGACACACCTCCACATAAGCAACCCCATTATTTTAAGAAGTTCGGACTTTGGCCTTATAAAATATTTTTTTCCTCTCCCCTTTTCCAAAAAACCATGGGCAAAAACCATGATCTAATTTGTGGTTTGGATTAGTTTAATGTAAGGGGTCCCAAACCTAAATAATAAAACATTCACTCACCTTTCCTATATAAACCCACCCAAGCTCCCACTTCATCCCCACTCAAAGCCTTTGGAGTTCGTCCAACCTCTACCCTAATTTCTCTGGAATCATCCCAAGGTGCCACAAGCTCCCAAGAATCCTCTCTCAAGCCTCTCTCAAGCCTTTGGAAGCACACTTCCAAGTAAGGGTTTTTCTTCGTTTCACTTTTTTGTCCAATTTTCTTAATATTGTTATGCCCTTTTAATTTCAATTATAAATGCTGAGGTATGGCTTCGCACCTCCCCCATGCTTCCCTCTTATTGTTTTAATGATGGGAGACCCCTTTCTCTCTCATTAAATTTCTCCCATGTACACCCGTTACTATGCCGAAATTCCGAAAGGAACTTCTCTCTCCTCATTTACATTCAAGCAATACTTTTGTATCATGAATCTAAATTCAATTACAATTGTTGGGACATGTATCTATATGACCCCCTTACTGTCCATTTCATTTAAATATGATGAGGCACCCCTTTCTCTCTCATCAACCATTTTTTATGAATTCTTATATCACGCCGTTACGCTGCCAAAATTACACTGATTTCTAAGCCAATGCCATTGTGTAGTGAATACCATGCCCATTTCTCCACCAAGGGTATTAACCTTCATGAAAATTTACTTATTTATTATAAATTTTCATTCCACATTTCTTTGTCGTGGAATAAATGATTATGTTTTATGGATCCACGTTTTATGATCCATGTGGCGAACTTATGCATGAAATGAAATGTTTATGAAGGGTGTGCCCTTATAGCGCTCCAATGCATTGGGTAAAGTATAGTATCATGATACATCATGTGAAATGAGTATTGACTCATGCTAATTCAATTTAAACGAGGGTTTACTCATGCTTCATGTGCAATGAGTATTTACTCATGCTCTATGTGAAATGGGCCTTGGCTCATGCTAATTCCATGTTAAGTGTTGTTGCCACATTTCCATGTTATGACTATAATGCCTTATCATTCCTTTATGTCCATGTTTCTCTTGTGCTCTATTGATATGCCTATTTTCTAACATGTATTTTACTCCTCATGTATTCCATGTTTATTCCCTTACTGGGCTTTATAGCTCACCCTTTTCTTATGCATGTCCTCAAGTTATCCCATGCAATGATAAGTACGAGTGAATGTAGTGGTCATGTAAAGGAAGTTTTCAATAAAGATGTTGTATTTCATGTTTTAAGTTGTTATGTAATGATCCTAAGCCCCAAATACACTAGACCTCTCAATCTTTCATGTTACATCAAGTGAATAGTTTATGTAATAAATCATGTTTAAGTTTTTAAAAAAATCAGGGTTGTCATAGTTAGTATCAAAGGATAGGTTTAGTTATTTTTGGGATTAAGATTAAAAAACCCTAGTAAAGCCTTAGAGACAAGACTAAGTATAATAAAAACATCCCTACGTTTTGGTATGTATTGATTAAGTGGTTTATCAAGAAAATACATCCCTATCTGGATACGAGCAGGTAGAGGTGGCTTTGGCACAAATGTATCTTAGGGGTAAAACCCGAAAACACCACTTTGAGCTAGACTCGAACGAGAACTGGTGAACAACAACGGGACTTGATGCACTCTTGGTTACGACACTCCTAGGGGATATGTTTTGATAAATTCACAAGCTTAGTATGAACCCTTATTAAGGGAATTAAAAAAAAATTGCCCCTAAGAATATATGTTAGAAAGTAGATAATGAAAAGACTAGGTTGAAGCCTATAGACTCATGAGTTAAAAAAATAAAAGTTTATTTTTAAGTCATCAACTTTTGTCTTTGGATTACCCTTGATGTTTTACCCTCTAACATTCCTTTTATTCCAGCCAATGACTGGTAATAGGAGGACTCGGGCTAACAACTGATGTGAAGATCAGTGTGATGACTATACTAATGAGATTCCCAATCCATTGGGAGAGGGAATTGAAAACTTTTTCACGCTTCTCTCTCATCTAACTCAAGATTTGAATATAAACACGGGTCAAGAGAAATGTTCAACCCCCCCTAAGAAAAAACAAGTTTCTATCGAGATCTTCATGAGACAAAGGCCTCCTACTTTTAGTGGATCATCTGATCCCACGATCGCTGAACAATGGATCAACTCTATTGAAATGATCTTCTCCATCCTTCAATGTTCTGAAAAAGAGATGATTCTCCTGGAAGCTTATCGTATAGAGGGTGAAGCTGATCAATGATGGACGTTGATCAAAAATAAGAATACTGAGGAGGAGATCGAGGCGTTGGAATGGAAGGATTTCCGGAAGATGTTTTTCGATAAATATTTTCTGCGCACCCTCCGGTTTAAGATGGAAAGGGACTTCCTTTCCCTCAAGAAAAAAGAAGAAGAATCTGTTGAAGCGTACGAGGAAAACTTCACAAGGCTTGCATGATACACTTCCGGCTTTTTCGTTACCCCCGAATGCAAGGTTGACCACTTCTTTGGTGGGATGAAGCCTAGCCTGCAGAAAGCATTAGCGATCCTTGACTTCAAATGCTATGAGGAAATTGTCCGATGTGCCCTCAAGGTCGAAATGGAGATCAGGGAATCACAGGGGTATCAGGGGGACAATAAGTGTAAGGTGGAATTCAATTATGGAGGTCTGATGGATAAATCCAACGGTGCTAAGAAGATACAACACCCCACTTTCCAAAAGTGCAGAAAGAAGCACCCTGGAAAGTGCCTCAAGTGGACGAGGAAATGCTTTAGGTGTGGAAGAGAAGGGAACCTAGCTGTTAACTGTCAGCAAGAAAGACCCGCATCTACGACAGAGGAGAGGAACGCTCCATTCGAACCTCAATGCGTTGTTCATTGCTACAAATACAAAGAACCGGGGCATTTTTCAAATCAGTGCCCTAATCCAAGGGTTTTCAGAGGCAACCAATAACCTCCAAGGCAGCAAGGAAGATATTTTGCCATCACTTCTGAAGAAGTGAACCCCGAAAATTAAGTGGTGACAGGTACACTAGTTGTTCATTCAAGAATAGATAATGTACTTTTTGATTCAGGTTCGAGGAATTCTTTTATATCTCGAATGTTTAGTAGAACAATCCTAGCACCACCACAAATCATGGAAGTGAAGTTGTCAATGAGTACAGAAAATGGAGAAATCATTACATCCCATGAATATAAGTCCCACCTATTATAATCTATGGATTTAATTTCCCAGCGAACCTCTTCATACTCCCTCTAGTGGAATTTGATGTAATTTTTGGCATGGATTGGCTTTCCTTATATAGAGCCAACACAAATTGTCGGGAGAGGGAAATCACACTTCATATAGAGAATCGGCCCTCGATTCTTTACAAGTGTAATGAGGAAGATGAATCCCTTTAGCTCCATCATCTCAAGCATGGATATTACTGCCCTATGAGCACGCGTATCTGGCTCAGATGATTGAGTCCAAGGAAGAAACCATCCTTGAAGAAATGTCTATTGTGAGGGAATTCATTGAGGTGTTTCCCAAGGAACTGCCTGGTCTTCCTCCTAGAAGAGATGTTGAATTCTCAATTGAACTTATACCAGGGGAACTACCAATATCAAAGACTCCATATAGAATGGCTGTCGTGGAGCTTGAAGAGCTGAAGAAACAACTATAGGAGAATCTGGATAAATGGTTTATACGCCCAAGTGCTTCACCATGGGGTGCACCAGTCCTCTTCATCAAGAAGAAGGATGGGTCAATGCGGATTTGCATCAATTATCATGAACTTAACAAAATCACGATAAAGAACAAGTATCCTCTGCCATGGATTGATGACTTTTTCGTTCAACTGTGTGGAGCACAATACTTCTCCAAGGTAGATTTGAGGTCGGGATATTATCAAGTAAGGGTAAAGGAGGATGTCCCCAAGACTGCTTTTTGTATAAGATACGGGCACTATGAATTCATAGTAATGCCTTTTAGACTCACCTATTATCCATAAATCTTCACGGACTTGATGGATAGAGTCTTTAGAGATTACCTAGACAAATTTGTGGTAGTCTTTATAGATTATATTCAAATATACTCCAAAACCAAGGAGGATCATGAGGAGCATTTAAGAACTATACTGGAGACTTTGAGAAAGGAGAAGCTCTATGAAAAGCACAACAATTGTGAGTTCTGGTTGATGGAGGTATCATTCTTGGGCCATATCATCACAAGCAATGGGATATCTGTGGATCCCTCCAAAACAGATGCAATTGAGGGATGGCCGAGGCCAACATCGGTAACGGATATCCGTAGCTTCTTGGGGTTAGCTGGATATTATCGAAAGTTTGTGAGAAATTTCTCCCAATTTTCCAACCCTCTTACCAAGATAACTCGAAAGGAAGTAAAGATTTCTTGGAGTGATGAATGCGAAGAAAGCTTCAAGGAGTTAAAAAGGATGCTTATCACTACGGTCGTGCTCACTTTACCCACAAGTGGGGAACATTTTGTGGTATTCAGTGATTCTTCGAAGAAGATATTTGGCTGTGTGCTAATGCAGAATGATGAAGTTATATCCTATGCCTCAAGGTAGTTGAAAATCCATGAGCAAAACTAACCAACGCATTATCTGGAGTTGGCAGCGGTTATCTTTGCCTTGAAAATCTGGTGGCATTATCTCTATGGGGAGAAATGTGAGATATATACTGACCACAAGAGTCTTAAATATATATTCACA
Organism: Viscum album; assembly: GCA_963277665.1. NCBI lineage: Eukaryota > Viridiplantae > Streptophyta > Magnoliopsida > Santalales > Viscaceae > Viscum > Viscum album. Next base: position 1,445,665,329 of record OY728150.1, on the reverse strand, counting down.
CAGAAAGACCTTAATATGTGCCAGAGAAGATGGATAGAGCTCATCAAGGATTATGACTGTTCAATATATTACCACCCTGGGAAAGCGAACCAGGTGGCAGATTCCCTAAGTAGAAAAGACCCAACGATTCTATCAATGATGAGAATTGAGAAGGATCCAATCTTCTTAGACTTGATGAAGATGGACATGGGAATCATATATAAGATAACATCATCAAGCATTTCAAAAATGATTGCTCAACCGTCTCTTTTGGAAAGGTTAAAGGATTCTCAAAAGGATGATGTGGGAATTCAGGAAAAAGTAGAAGTTATCTAAAAATGGGAATCCTCGGAGTTTAATGTTAATGAAGAAGGAATTGTGTGATTTGGGAAAAGACTATGTGTTCCATAAAGTCCGGAGCTGAAGAAGGAACTTTTGGATGATGCACATAGTTCAAATTTCTCTATTCACCCAGGGAGCACAAAGATGTATCGAGATCTACAAGAAAACTTTTGGTGAGATAATATGAAGAAGGAGATCGCTGTATATACATCAAAGTGCCTGTTATACCAGTAAGTGAAGGTAGAGAGGCGGAAGTCTAAGGGGATGATGAAACCATTTCCCATAACAGAATGGAAATGGGAGAACATCACCATGGACTTTGTCACTGGACTTCTGAGGATATCCAAAGGCAACAATGCAATCTGGGTTGTGGTGGATCATCTTACAAAGACTACACACTTCATTACTATTCAGGAGGATTTCTCATTGGATCAACTAGCACTGATATATATCAAGGAAGTGGTAAGGTTGCATGGAGTGCTGCTATATATTGTGTCTGACCGAGATCCAAGATTCACCTCTATGTTTTGGAAGAGTCTTCAACATGCTCTGAATACTGAACTAAACTTCAGTACGACCTATCATCCTCGAATTGATGGCCAATCCGAGCAGACCATCCAAACACTTGAGGACATGTCAAGAGCATGCTCAATGAACTTTAAAGGAGGATGTGATCAACATCTTCCTCTAGTTGAGTTCTCTTATAATAACAGTTTCTACTCGAGCATCCAAATGGCACCATATGAATCCCTTTATGGGAAAAGGTGCAGAACACCGGTGTGTTGGGATGAGGTCGGTTAATGTAAGCGGCTTGGACCGGAAATGGTCGAGGAAATGGTGGAGAAGGTGAAAACCATTCAGTAGCATATCAAGGAATCCCAGAGTTGACAGAAGAGTTATGCAGATAATCATCGATGAGACCTTGATTTTAAAGTTAGAGACATGGTTTTTCTACGCATATCTTCGTGGAAGAAGGTCATGAGGTTTGGAAAGAAAGGGAAGTTAAGTCCAAGATACATCGGCCCCTTCGAGAATCTTTATCGTGTCAGGGATGTGGCCTATCGACTAGCACTTCCACCTACCATGGCCAATATACATGATGTCTTTCATGTATCCCTCTTAAGGAAGTACATACCGGATCCTTCACATGTACTCTCTTATGAGGTGGTACAATTGGAGGATGATCTTTCTTATGAGGAGCAACGAGTGAATATCTTAGATCGTAGAGAAAAAGTTCTACGAAATAAGACAATGTCCCTCGTCAAGGTGTTGTGTCGAAACCACAAGTTTGAAGAAGCGACTTAGGAATTGGAGTAAATGATGAAGCTGAGTAACCCACATCTATTTTTGTGTGGTAAAAAGGAAATTTCGAGGGCGAAATTTCTTAAGGGGGGAATATTGTAACGACCCAAAGTTTCACTAATGGAAATCCCTCTTGATCTAGTTAAATGTCTCTTTATATAAAACATTTATATAAAATGTCAACTTCTTTGGTTTTATGTTAAGAATTGTGACCATTACTTTTGTAGTCGTTGAATAGTGATCACATGATTAGTATAAATATAGGGATTTAACAAATCCAATTTACTCAGAAAAAAGAAGAGATGGCCTCATTCAGTAGAATTGCTCCATACGAAGCCCATTTGTCGGAGCTCAAAAAAGAGGTGGCGTCCTTGGGCTTCGCTCTTGACCAAGCCCAAGATGAGCTTCATCGTGTCAAGCTCAAACGGGATTGTCTACGGGAAAAGTGGAAGTTGATAGAGATTACCACTCGAGCGATGTTATCTGAGCCACCCCAAGAGTCTATCACCATCGCACACCTTACCCTTAGGTCTTATGCGGCTGTTTTAAGGGGTTATGTAACAAATCACTAGTACTATGTCCATGTACATTATTTTTTTGTATATAATAATGAATATACTTTCTTGTCATTATTGATACATTGTAAATAGCTTTTAAAGTACAAATAGTGTTTTTAGTTATTATTTAATTAAAAAATATATTTTATTAAATTAAGGGATTTTTGAATTAAATAATATTTTAATAATATATTATTATCATTATTAAATTAATTTTATTATATATAAATGATCAAATAATTTTATGAATGCAATTATAATTTTTATTAAGGTTTGAAATCCATTTCTGTCAAAACTCGAGAATTTTCGATAAATGTCGGTTTTTATTTTAAAATAAAAAATTAGAATATTTAGAAAATTATTTAGATAAAATAAATGATATTTATGGAATCAGGACGTCTAAATTATGCAATGGTGAATTTTTCATAATTTTCTGAGACAGTCAAATTTTTGGGTAAAAATTAAATACCGTTTAAATATATAATGTGTTTTATGACATCATAATGACCCAATAGTGATGTAATAAAATACTATAAGCTTTTTTTTCGGCCAATATATGTTTTAACATTAAAATAATGTGATTTTGGGTTTGTTTTACTTACTTTTCAAATCATTAATGGACCCCTCAAGATTTATTAAACATCTTGTCTTGTTAAATTATTTTCTATTGGAGTGTGACTCACCTCCACATAAGCAATCCCGTTATTTTAAGAAGTTAATACTTTTTCCTTATATAATATTGTTTTCCTCTCCCATTTTCCATGAAACCATGGGCAAAAACCATGATCTGATTTTTGGTTTGGATTAGTTTAATGTAAGGGGTCCCAAACCTGAATAATAAAAAATTCACTCACCTTTCCTATATGAACCCACCCAAGATCCCACTTCCTCCTCACTCAAAGCCTTTAGAGTTCGTCCAACCTCTGCCCTAATATCTCTAGAATCCTCCCAAGGTGCCCCAAGCTCCCAAGAATCCTCTCTCAAGCCTCTCTCAAGCCTTTGGAAGTACACTTCCAAGTAAGGGTTTTTCTTCCTTTCACTTTTTGTCCAATTTTCTTAATATTGTTATAACCTTTTAATTTCAATTATAAATGCTGGGGTATAATTTCACACCTCCCCCATACTGCCCTATTATTGTTTGAAATATGTAAGACCCCTTTCTCTCTCATTAAATGCCTCCCATGTACACCCATTACTATGCCGAAATTCCGAAAAGAACTTCTCTCTCCTCATTTACATTCAAGCAATAATTTTGTATCATGAATCTAAATTCCATTACAATTATTGGGACACGTATCTATATGATCCCCTTACTGTCCATTTCATGTAAATATGAAGAGGTACCCCTTTCTCTCTCATCAATCATTTTTTATGAATTCCTATATCACGCCGTTACGTGACCAAAATTACACCGATTTTCTAAGCCAATGCCATTATGTAGTGAATACCATGCCCATTTATCCATCAAGGGTATTAAACCTCATGCAAATTTACTTATTGATTATAAAGTTTCATTCCACATTTCTTTGTCAAGGAATAAATGATTATTTTTTATGAATCCATGTTTTATGATCCATGTGGCACACTTATGCATGAAATGAAATGTTTAAGAAGGGTGCACCCTTATAGCGCTCCAATGCATTGGGTAAAGTATAGTATCATGATACGTCATGTGCAATGAGTGTTGACTCATGATAATTAAAGTGCAATGAGGGTTTACTTGTGATTCAAGTGCAATAAGGATTTACTCATGCTCTATGTGCAATGGGCCTTGGCTCATGCTAATTCCATGTTAAGTGTTGTTGCCACATTTCCATGTTATGACTATCATGCCTTATCATGCCTTTATGTCCATTTTTCTCTTATGATCTTTTGATATGCCTATTTTCTAACGTGTATTGTACTCCTCATGTATTCCATGTTTATTCCCTTACCGGGCTTTATAGCTCACCCTTTTCTTATGCATGTCCTTAGGTTATCCTATGCAATGCTATGTACGAGGGAATGTAGTGGTCATGTAAAGGAAGTTTTCAATAATAATGTTGTATTTAATGTTTAAAGTTGTTATGTAATGATCCTAATCCCCAAAGAAACTAGACCTCTCGATCTTCCATGTTGTATCAAGTGAATAGTTTATGTAATAAATCATGTTTAAGTTTGTAATAAAAGCAGGGTTGCCATACCTAAAACTGAGGTGTAGCCATCCTATAAGGAGTTATGGATACCAGTGCTGCTCTTGGAACAAGCTCAATAGAGAAGTATACCTATCGCTCTGGAGGCAAACCTGAAAAGTCTTCTGGAAAGACATCTGGAAAGCAATCAACCACTAGAGGAAAATCTATCTGAGAAGTCCCCTGGTCATCCAGATATAAGCTAGCAATCTAGGCCATAACACCACTCAACCCATGATGCGCTGGTCCAGCTATGCCCTCCTGGACATCCCATTCGCCCTTGTGAAGAAAAGATATACCCTCTGATGATGTGAAACTCACCCTACGATGATAGAAAATGACAAAGGCCTGGAAGGGAAATAACCAGTCCATCCCGAGAATGAAATCATATCCTGTCATCTCCAAAACATAGAGATTCCATGAAAAAGTACTCCCACCAACCTCAAGGGGGTAGTCTAAGCACTGACGCATGCTAGTAATTCTAATTCCCAAGGGAGTGTCTAGTGTCATCTTATCCTCAGAGTTATAAACAGTAAGTCTAAGGATTTACATAGTATTCAAAGAAACAAATATATGAGAAGCTACTATATCGAAAAGTGCAGAGGATAAAACTGAGGCTACTAAAATCGTACCTCGAACTATAGATGGTCCAAGATCCTGCTCCTGATGAATTTGATCTACCGAAAAAGTCTGGCCTATACCGCGGCCCTGTATAGCAGCATGATATCCTTGAGCTAACCCTCCTTGAGCCCGACCACTGCGTTCATAGCCTCTACCCTGTCCTAAAAAACCTGAATAACTCCAGCCCCCAGTCTGCTGCGGAACTGGTAATCTGGCTCCGGTGCGCGGAGTCGAAACTGATCCTCCTTCACTAGCCGCTAGAAGGAGAACCCTGCAGAAACGCTGTAGATGACCCATCTTTCTACAAGATCGGCACTCCACTGGGTCTCTCTGGCATTGAGGATTCTTGTTCCTTATTTTTACACACTGATAGCACACCACTTGGTTTCCAGAAGGAATATCCCGTCTACCAGAAGAAATACCTCGCTTCCTCAAGTCACCTCATGTAGACTCTCGGTGGTGCTTTCTGCTGTCTATCTGAAATGAATCAGCCCTGGGAGCTGAACCGCCCTGGTCCACAACTCAAGTCTCCCTTATATTTATCTTCATGATAAGTTCCTGGTTGACTATCAGAGTAATAGAAGTCAATTTAAAGACGTTCAACTGGGATCTGATGTTTAGTCTGAGGCATTCCTCAAACTTCCTCTCTAAAAATAGCTCGTCATTCCCCATAACGGGAGTGAAACGTCGTAACTCTGTGAAGCAGGAGGAATACTCCATAACTATGAGAGTACCCTACTACAGGTTCATGAACTCTCTGGCTCTGTCAGCCCTCAGTGTCACCGAGTAGAAGTAGTCGTAGAATGTACACTGAAACTCATCCCAAGCCATAACCTATTGCCGCCCTACCTGCGAAAACACATCCCACCATCTTTTGGCAGAATCTCACAGCATATAAGTCATGAGATTCCCTTTCCTCTCCGGAGGCGTCTCCAGGTGCTCGAAGATGGATAGAATGGCTTCTAGCCATGAATCCGCAGCCTGTGGTCCTCTATCCCCGGTGAACGTGGGAGGATGTTGCTGCTGAAAAACCAATGTCAGCTCTGCCATAGATGGGGCAGGATGCTGAGCTCCCTGGAAGGTCTGCATGAATCTCATGAAACCCTCTCTGAACTGAGCATTGACACCAGTGTCTGGAATCACTACAGGTTCCATGTCCGTAATGATAGGAAGAACTACTGGTAGTCCCTGATCTGCCATATCAGGCGTACGGTCACTACCTGGTTCCTGACGGACAACGGGAGGACGTCTCAGGGCCATGAATCTGAAAGGTCAAAAGCACACTTTAGATCACATTACCAGGAACTGAAAACTATGAGCATAAGAAGGGAACGAGGGAAAGAAGCATTCAAAAGAAAACAAAACATGACTACAAGTCGTGTATAAAGACTACACGGCGTGTTCCCTTAATTCATTTACATGGGCGTGTACTTTTTACCAAGTGGTCCTATAACACCCCAAATACACGGCGTGTTGTAAAAACACATGGAGTGTACTTGAATTTCCCTTCCCAACCCAAGTCCTTCTAAACGGTTAATCCACACGGCTCTCCTCAGACAAAACTACATGGCGTGTTCAAGGTATACACAGCCTATACTTAACAAGCTTCACCTGGCCCGTGTTGTTCGTGACATGGCCTGTGTACCCAGGTCACACTATACGGCATGTTCTAGAAGGACACAACTTGTACTAAGAAGTCCTAACAAACTGTGGGGTTAGCTACACGTCTGACTACATGGCTAACACTACACGGTGTGTTTCAGGTGGAGACGACGTGTATAAGAGAGGATAACACCGACCCGTGTTGTTCGTGACAGGGCTGGGTACCTAGATCCACCTACATGGAATGAAAAACTAGTACACGATGTGTTCCTACAAGAACTTTCACAACCCAATGTCCCTGCCCACACAGCCAGCGACACGACTAAAAACTACACGGTGTTTATTCATAAAGTACACGCCGTTTATTCAGGTTTTTTCTAGAAAGTAGCCTCATAACTACACCGGAACCTAGAAAACACAGAAAAAACAAGCATTAAGGTGCCAAATTACGATCCTTGGGGGCCCATACTCCCCATGAATCATAGTTTGTCTTCATAACATTGCATATAACAAGTAAACAGTATTAAAAAATCACGATCCACCAAAATATGATCCTCGAGGGCCCATAACACCTCTAAGACCAAATTTTGTCATCCATGATAAAGAAGCCTTAAAAAAATGATACCCTATCAACATAGCAGGTATTCTATCACAACAACTATCATAACAACATGCATAGTCTATCACAAATTCTATTACAACAACATGAAATTTCTAATGCAATTTAGATGGCATGGAAAAATGCATGACATGTAATTTTCTAACAAGTGCCTATATGGCGCATGAGATGGCATAACCTCATCTCATAGAGTTGTAACAAAATAGAACCACAATCATATAAACAATAACAACACAAAACAAGTGCACCAACCAATAGTGAAATCAATTAAACTGTAACATTTTCAAAACTCAAAAATTGCAATATTCGAGGTAACCTGGCCTTTTCCCTATACACAGGTTCTAGAACTCCTGGGCACAACTATTTACCATTTACCTATTCCATCCTATCCCTGTCTAATGCCGATAAATAGTAAGTCAATAGAAATAAAATAACCTTCCTCTGATACCACTTTGTAACAACCCGGATCTGGAGCCACTCAATTGATGCCCCATACCCGGTTCTCCACATGATCTCAAGAGCATTTCCCCGAATGCCAGAGGCTGCCGACTAGCAGCGAGGGCCTTGATGAGTCATTGGGGGAAACTATGCCCTAATTTGGTAAGTTATACAAGGGAAAGGAAATAACAGTCAATAGAGGAAGCAATAACATCACACAATAACTGAAACTGAACAATAGAAGAAATTAATATATAGTAATGATGATAATGATGCAGTAGGTACAAGTATCTAAGGAAAGTAGAAAACACAACAATGTGCTGAAATACAACTGAGAAACAAGTCCTTAACGTAAATAGAAAATCTAGTATCATGTCAAGCCTAATCTCGGTCCCATGCTCTCCAGCTCCAACCAACAATCATGTACCTGAAGTAGAAGGGCCCCAATCCTTATCCACACCTACAACCATATAAATTTTTTGGGCTGAAAAGCAGGACCCAAATAGGGTGTGAGACTAATCCCGGTACGAAACCACCATAACAACTGTGCCCTACTTTCAGTGAACAATATAGCAAAAGTAAAGGAAATGAATTCAGCAGAGAAATAGGAGTACACTAAAGTAAAAAATCCTACCAATCCCCATTTACATTTATTAATTAATTTATTCTAATAATTTAATTATCAACCAAGGAATACAGAAACAACTCTATATTCCCAAGGCATAGCAAGTAACACAACAGGTATCTCAGCAGACTACCCAAACAACAATCAGTACTAATCATCACAACCAACCAAACAATATTCACACTGACTCTCTGGGTGGCTCATACTGGAAGACCCCTCTCGTAAAATAATCATACAAAGGCATAGACACTCTAGGAAGCTCTCACCGCCAATTCCCCTACGATCTGGCAATGATAGATATAGACACTCTGAGGATGCACTTATAATTCCCCCTGTAGTCTTGATACGTAACTAAGGACACTCTGAGGAAGCACAAAGTCCAATTATCATAGGTCCTGTGAACGATTCTAAATTTATAACAGACTCTCTAGGGAATCCCTTAATCATCAATTCCCTCTTTAGTCTACCGCACCAGGTTCACACAGCCCTGAGTAGTCAAGTCATGTGTAATCGACTGTCAGAAGCCCTAAGTAAGTTCAACAAACTACTTGGATAATAGATACAATGCATCAAAATCATATAAATAGTGGAAAATACATGAAATCAATTATATCAAGGAGGGAAATCAATGCAACAAGGTCCACCTCACAGGCTACCTAAGACAAACGACAATAAACAACCAAAACAAGGGAAACACCCATGGGGTGATCCACAAATATGCTAACAAGAAATCATTACTCATCTAATAGTCTCAAGAACACAAGCAATCTAAGGCAGATAATAAAGTAGGATCAAAACCCAAACATGAGATACCCGATACATGGGTATCTGACACTTTTTCACAAAAACTCAAAGACATTCAACGTAAGGCATAAAACCACCTACCTCGATCCTAGGAGATCGATATACTTGAACCTCGGCTCGTGAATCGTACTAGAATGGAGTAGATCTTCAAAAACGTCTAAAACTTTCAACCTTAGATAACTCACACGAGAGAAATAATCAATAAATGTGGCCAAAGGAGAACCAAGAACTCACTGCTGCAATTCTATTGCAACCGACAACATTCGATTCAGATAACTGGTGACATATTGGTAGCTCGGAGAAGATTCGTGGCCACACCCTTGCTCTCAGTTGAAGAAGCTGGAGAAGAAGATGTTTTTGGGGTTAAGACACGACCCCGGTCTGTTTAACCAAAAAACGAAAGTACACGGCGTGTACTAGGTTTTTCTGTACTCCGTATTAAGCGGACTCCACATCACCCCTACATGGCCATGTGTGTGGCCATGAAACTACTAGTACATGGCCTTGAGCGGCATTAAAGTACACAGCATGTACACATAAAGTACATGGCGTGAACTTTTAAAATTTCCAGATTTTCCTCTTTTTCCCAAAAACTACCAGAAAAGGAAAAACATACCTAAAAAGAAGATCCGGGTTCTTACATAACTCATAAGGGAGTCATTTTTTTATGAATGAATGTGAAGAAATCTTTATGTATTTGAAGAAGAGGCTTATAAATTCCCCTGTGCTCACATTACCCACATGTGTGAAACTTTTTGTAATCTCTAGCGATCCTTCTAAGAAGGGGATGTGCTGCGTGTTGATGAAAAATGACAATGTCATTGGCTATGCCTCAAAGAAGTTGAAAATTCATGAGAAAAAATATCCCATGCATGATCTAGAGTTGGAAACTATGATCTTTTTGTTGAAAATATGGAAACATTATCTCTTCAGGGAGAAGTGTAAAATATATTCAGATAAAAAAAGTCTCAAATATATATTCACATAGAAAGAGATGAATATGTTCCAATGAATATAGTTAGAGATCATTATGGATTATGACTACTCAATCTATTACCACCCTGGAAAAGTGAACAAGGTGGAAGATGCTCTAAGTAGAAAGGACCCATAAATTCTATCATTGATATGAATTTAAAAGGATCTAATCATCTTAGATTTGATGAAGATGGACATCTAAATCATAATGAAGGTAAAATAATCAATCCTTTCACAAATTATTTCTCAACCCACTCTTTTTTAAAGGTTAAAGGATTCTAAAAAAGATGATGTAGGAATTTAGAAGAAAGTGGAAACTATCAAACAATGGAAATCCTCAGAGTTCAATATTAAAGAAGAAGTACTTGTGATATTTGGGTCAATACAATGTGTTCCATAAAATCTGGAGTTAAAGAAATAACTTTTAGATGTTGCACATAGTTTAAATTTATCAATTCAACTAGGAAACATGAAGATGTATCATGATCTCTGGGAGAACTATTAGTGGGAAAATATGAAGAATTAGATCTCTAAATATACATCAATGTCCCTTGAATGTCAAAAAGTGAAGGGTGTGAGGCAGAAGCCTAAGGGGATAATGCAACCATTACCCATACCAACAAGGAAATGGGAAAACATCACCATGGACTTTGTCACCAGACTTATGAAGACATCCAAAGGAAACAATGTTGTATTGATTGTTGTGGATCATCTTATAAATACTTCACACTTCATTGCAATTCGAGAGGATTTATCACTTGATCAACTGGAAAATATATACATCAGAGAAGTGGTAAGTCAGCATGGAGTACCACTGTAGATTATGTTCAATCGAGATCCAAGATTCACCGCTATGTTCTGGAAGAGTCTCTAATATGCTCTGAACACTGAGCTAAACTACATCACGACCTATCACCCTCAAACAGATGGTCAATATGAGTGGAATATCCAAAAACTTGAGGATATGTTGAGATATTTCTCAATGGACTTCAAAGGCGGATGAGACCAACATATTCCTTTAGTGAAGTTCTATTACAACAATAGTTTCCACTAAAGCATCCAAATGGATCCTTATTAATCCCTTTATAGGAAGATGTGTATAAAACCGATATGTTGGGATGAAGTTGGGGAATGAAAAATTCTCGTTCTGGAAATGGTCGAAGTAATGGTGGAGAAGGTTAATACCATCTAACAACACATCAAAGCTACCCAGATCCGAAAAAAGAGGTATGCTGACAATCAATGATGCAAACTAGAGTTTGATGTTTGAGACATGGTATTCCTCCACATATCTCCATGGAAGAGAGTTAGGAGATTTGGGAATAAGGTAAAGCTTAGTCTAAGCTACATTGACCCTTTTGAGATCCTTGATCACATCAGAGAAGTGGCCTATTAGCTAGAACTACCACCGAACCAGTCTCAAGTACATGATGTATTCCATGTATCACTCTTAAGAAAGTACATACCAGACCCATCAAATATACTCAATCCATAAGTGGTACCATTGTATAATGACCTCTCATATGAGGAGAAGCCGATGAAGATCTTAGATCATAGAGAAATAGTTATACAAAACAAGACGATGCTCATAGTCAAGGTTTTGTGGTGAAACGACAAATTTGAAGAAGTGACATGGGAACTAGAGGATGTGATGAGACAGAGTTACCCTCATCTGTTTTATTTTGGGAAAATGAAATTTTTAAGGAGAAATTTCTTAAATGGGGAAGGTTTTAATGACCCAAACATTTATGAATAAAATTTACTTTATTTTAAATGTCTTATAGATATAGAAAACACATGCACTTATTTTATTATATTATATCCAACTATATTTAAATTACCATTAAGTATCCTTACCTTTTATAATATATCCATTGAACAGTGATCACATGACTAGTATAAATATAGGGTCTTTACAAATCCTTTTGACATAGAAAAAGGAAGTGATAGCCTCAACTAGTAGGAATGTACCCTATGAAACCCATTTACTAGTTCTTTAGAGGGAGATAGAATTTATGTTCTTTTCCCTAGACAAAGACCAAGATTATATCCAATAACTTAATTATGAGCGAACCTATTTATGAGAGAAGTTCAAGCTCATCGAGATCACGACCCAGATCATGTTCACCAAACGACCCCATGAAAGCCCCACCATCGCACACCTTACTCTTAGGGAGTATGTTGGTGTAATAAAGGGATATGTGACAAGACCCTATAATTATTATTATGTGAATTATTATTGTATATAATAATGAATATACTTTCACTATATTATTGTTACTTTGTAAATTATTTTTTAAATCACAAATAGTATTTTTGGTTAATATTCATATTCAATTAAGAAATCCATTTTGATTAATTAATGGGTTTTTTAAATAAATAATATTTTAATAAAATATTATTATTAAATTAATGTTATTTAATATAAATGATCGTATAATTTTTATAAAGTCAAATGTAATTTTTATTAAGGTTTGAAAACTACTTTTGTCAAAACCCGCCAATTTTCAATAAATGTTTTTTTATATTTTAAAAGTGAAAATTAAAATCTTTAGAAAATTATTTATATGAAATGAATATTATTTTTGGAATTATGATGTTGAAATTATACAATAGTGAATTTTTCATAATTTTTTGAGACATTCAAATTTTTGGGTAAAAATTAAATACTGTATAAATATATAATGTGTTTTATGACATCATAATGACCCAATAGTGATGTAATAAAATAATATAAAAGGTATATTAGGATAAATATATGTTTTTTCCTTTAAAGTAATTTAATTTTAGGTTTATTTGATTTATTTTATAAATCCTTAGTGAATCCTTCAAAACACATAAAATAATTTAAGATTTTAAAGTAATTTCCTTGAAAGTGTGACTCACCTCCACATAATTAGGGGAAATATTTTAATATATTCATACCTTATCCTTATAAAATAATATATAGCACTCAAATTTTCCAAAAACCATGTGATAGTTTGTGGTTTTAAATATTTTTTTGCACAGTGTCCAAAACCAAAATAATAGATAATTTCCCCACCTTTCCTATATAAAACCACACAAGAACCCATTTATCTTCACTAAAGCTATTCTAAGCTCGACCAATATCTCCCCCTACTCCCTAGAGTCCTCCCAAGGCACCCCAAAGCTCCCAAGAATCCTCCCCCAAGCCTTTGGGATTACACATCCAAGTGAAGGATCTCCCTCTCTTCTTTTTCTTCAACCACTTCTTTTATGTCAGACTTTTTTAATTTCCATTTACTTGATTTGGGATATGTTCTTCCATACCACCTTATTGTCCATTTTATGTATACATGATAGTATATTTCTTTCACTCCCATTAATTCCCCTATGATCCTTTAAACCCACTCGTTACTATACCGAAATTCGGTAATGGATTTCTCTCTTCTCATTTCCATTCACGAATTTCTGTTATATTATACATATAAGTTCCATTTCACAAGTTGGGAAATTATGTTCCAATATCTAATTACTTTCCATACCATGTATTAATAATTAGATACCCATTTCACTCTCATTAACCCAATTTATGAATTTTCATATGACGCTCTTATGCTGCCAAAATTTCAACACAATTTTCCATGAAAAAATAATCATGTAGTGAATACTAGACCCATTAATCTATCAAGGGTATTCACTTTTATGCACATATAATTATCGAACTGTGACTTAAATGTATGAATTAAACATTCCTTGATTGTGGAATAAATTATGATATTGAATGAATCCATTTTATATGATCTATGTGGCACACTTAAGCATGATATTGAAATGATTATGAAGGGTGTGCCATGATAGCGCTCCAATGCATTGGGTAATGTTTATTATCATGATACGTCATGCTGGGATAGGGGTTTACCTAATTAATTTATGTTAATGATGCAGTTTCTTAAGTTGTTTCCACATTTCCATGTTATGATAATCATGCTATATCATACATTTATGTTCACGTTTATTTTATTCTCCATTGATATGCCTATTGACTAACATGTATTGTATTCTTATTTTTATGCCTTGTTTACTCCCTTACTAGGCTTTATATCTCACCCTTTTCTTATGTATATCCTCAGGTTATTCCATACAATGCTAAGTATGAATGAATTTTATGATATTGTAATATAATATTTCAATAAAGATGTGTATTTCATTTTTTAAGTTGTTATGTAATGATCATAATCCCCAAAGACACTAGACCTCTCGATCTTCTGAGTTGTATTAAGTGAAAGATTATGTAATAAATCATGTTTAAATATGAAATAGAGAGTAGAGTTGTTATATTCAAGCACGTTTATAAAACATAGAGGGAATAAAGAATGTTTTAAAATTAATTCTATGATGAAATTATTATTAATGATATTCATACATATTAAAGGACATATATATAATGGATAAGATAGATTTATATAGTGGGAGTTTTTTTTATAATATAAAACTTCTAGAGAATATTTATTGGTATCTAAGGTGTGATTATTTGGTAAGAAAAATTGTGATATATTTCATCCATTGTGAAAGAAAAATTTGAAAATCTTGGTAGGTATGTGTTTCAAATTGAGAATGATTCAAATACAAAAAATAACACAAGAATAAGATGTCATGTGTTCAACTATTTGAATAACATGTGGAGTATTTATAATACACCAGATATGGAAGGTGATTATTGAGATCAGTGGAACTGATTATTAATAGTTATTGTTGAAGATCTTTAAGAAGTACACAATTAAAGGGTATCCATATTTCTTGTGGAGGAAGACCATATTTATATGAATATATTTCTATATTTGGATCATCATTAAAGAAGAAGCATTGAGATGGGGTGTCTAACCAGCCGTTAGATGAGAGATTATAACTAGGGTGCTTAACCAGTTGTATTCACACATGGCTATAATGAAGAATCTATAACCAGGGGATAACCTATTACAACATGGAGAAGGATTTTATACCAAAACTTGTAAATACCTATTTTATTACTTCTCTATTACTATAATAGTACACGAGGTGATATTTAGAGATAGTTTTTATTGGATTGAGAACCTTAACAAGTTTGAGAGGTTGAATTAAAAAAAAATAATTCATAATAAGAAACAACTAATTCATCCCCCTTATTAGTGGTTCACATTGACTAGGGAAATACATGTGCCATGTTCATTAGCTTTATGACATAGTTAAAATATATGTAATGGTAAATTACACACCATATACCTATGGTAAAATTGAATAAGGCACACACCATATAAACCAAAACATGTTGTTTAGGTTAGTGTTGGGATTCATAACCACCACAATTGAAAGAAAACCTATAAAATTTCAACAATATAACAAAGTCTATAATTTTTGGAAGTAGAATAATCCTATAGAGACAATGTATCCTAAATAATAATAAAAAACCACACCTCATCCATGCAACAAAACATCAAAATCACACACTCAATCAAAACAAAACATATAAAAAGTAATAAAAAAGTGGAAACAAAAACAAACTAGGAATGGGAAAACTATTTTTTACATGGTTCAAACTTTATCCCTAAATCAATGGAAAAACATTTCTTCTTCCTTTAATTTCATAGAAGAACAAAAGATTGTAATTTAAATTGTAATAATCAGTTGATATTATATCACTACAAGTCACATGTGAAAGTGGTACCACCCTAACTATTTATAGTGGTTATTATGTAGTCAACCAGCTCTATTGGAATTTGAAATTCATGAGGTATCCACCATTGGTCATGGCCATATCTATTTTACCATAGGTTTTCCTACCTCAACTATTGTTATCCAATAAACCATGTGTGTCAATATCATATAGACCTTTGATTATTCATATATATACCTTTTCAAAACCACAAAGAAAACATCATGAAACAACATCAGAGTGATTCATAAATGAGCCTAATCTTCCACACTTTAATCATCTAGACATTTAAACTTGAAAAAATTATTCTAAAACATGTCATTAATACCATTCCTATCTTCTAGTACTCTTATACTTCCATGATCAACCATCTGTTTGAGTCCCTTATTTTAGAGTCACTCCTTCTTGGCATAGGGAATGAAACATGAATTTTTTCTTCACAATTTTCTAAAAATATCACACTTTATGATAACTTTCAAGGATTCAATCTTCCATTCACACTTAAGAAAATTTGATCATAAAAAATTCCAAATAAATAATTAGCATCTTTAATTTTCTTTCTGATCACCCAAGCCCCACTAAGGCATAATTATTCCTTATAATTTCTGAGACTATAACCTTGGTAAACATGTCAGTCAGATTCTAACTCTAATTGATCTTCTACACCTCCAAAACCCTATCCTAAAAAATATTCCAAATGAAGTAGTTCCTCATCTTAAAATTCTTTATCCATCAGTGAAAAACTATATTCTTAGCCAAATGAATTATTCTATTACTATTATAAAATAAAAACCCACTTTCCAAAATCCTTCCATGCTCCTATAAAAAACAAATAAGAAATTAAAATTTTGTCCCTTATTCAGTAACAACCACATACTCTTCATCTATTATGGAAGAAGAAACAACCAACTAAATCCTCAACATAAAACTTATGTTTTACCTATAAAGGTAAATAAAAAGTCTATATCACACTTACATGTATTCATATATCATATAAAGTCCACATAAATATATCCTTATAATAGAACATTTGTTCTGAAATAAATTTGTACATATTTTAAAACATTAAGATATCAAAAAATTCACTTCACTTCTTCCAACTTCTCCTTTCCTTGATTTTCTATTTATTGGTTGACGAATATCCCTAAATGTGTAATTTATGGCCTTGTACAAACCAGGGAATACATAAAAAAACCTACCACTGATGAAAACCTAACTTTCACCATGTGCTAAACCACTTCTTCCATTTTTGATACTTTCCTATTGGATAATTTTAGGTGTCTATCCAATAGATTTGACATGGGATTAAATTAAATCATTATAAATATTTTTATAAACTTATTAATGAAATAATTTTGAGAGAAAACCATTTTTTTAGTTTTCTATTCCCTTTTAATCCACATACCTACAATATTTTTAGCTTCTGTGAGATATTTCATCTCAAACCTTCCAAAAATATTATATTTCACCTCTTGAATCAATTCCATGTCTAGACCAACTAGGATAATGTCATCCAGGAAAAAGACAAGGGTGATAAAATCCCCACCCATGAGCACATTATATTAGAAATAATGGTCCATGTTAATCTATAGAAACCCCTATGTAGCTATAAAGGTTTCAATCTTTTGGTTCCATTTCCTTGGAACTTTCATCAAACCATAAATTCTTTACTTTATCTTATATACGAAAACCTCATTATATTTTTCCATGAAACCCTTTTGTTGGTTCATATTTATTTCATTTTTAAATCACTATAAATTAATTACATCTTCTATCCCATCTATTCTAGTTACATAATTTCAAAACAACCCACCTCAATAACATCTATATGGTTGAATGTTTGAAAATGGGTGATAATTTTTTTTGTAAATCCACTTATTACTTCTATGGAAACACTTTTTAAAGCAACATAAACTTATACCTTTATACTTGTACTAGTATATTTCTACTATTTACATCCTATTTTAACCAAAAAAATCATTTTATCTACAACACTTTCTCCCCCTATGGTAATTCCATTAGATCCCTAGTTCGAGTTTCATGCAAAAAATCCATTACATATTTCATCATCAACTCCAAATTTTAGAAATCTCTATGACTCGTTGTGTCATTCAGGATCTTGGGAACTCCTACATTAATATAAAGCAAGTAACAAAGATCAGTTTCAAACCTATGAATTAGTCATCAGATCCTATTAGTCCTCCTTAACTCAACCCACAAATCTAATTTTTCTAGAACCACTACTTCTATAATTTCACCTTTTGGAGCTCTTCTTAACGTTTCCACATTTCCTAATATTTTTGGTATATCCTATGGCTCACATAATCCTTTTATACATTCCATGCTATATAATGTTTTTAAAATTTATAATACTCTAAAACTTATATTCATATCAACTTTTAAGTGGTTAGTTGATTGTTTTAGAAAATCCATCTTCCATCAATATATCCTCATTAAAGATGACATATTTTATTTTAATTATATTTTTATTATCATTATCATAAATCCCAAATCCATATTTTTGATCACCATACCCAATAAAGAAACAGTATTGGTAATTTTCTTCATGTTTTCCCAATATGAGGAATTAACATGGATATAAGAGAGACTCTGAAAAATATTTAGGTAGAGAATTTCTAGTGGTTTTCTAAAAAATATCTATTCGAGAATCTTCAAATAAAATTATCTAAATGGACTCTTATTAACAATATATATTGCATAATTGATCTCTCCTATCAAAAAATCCTTAGGAATTCTAAAATACAGTGTCTTGCTACGATCTATGTCAGCCAGTATCTAATTAATCCACTTTGATACACCATTCTATATAGTGTTCTAGGAAAAATATTCTCAAACCAGATCCCCTTTATCTAGAAAAACCTCTAAAATTCCATACTACCGTATTTTCAACTATTATAGGATCTTAAGTACTCTATATTATTTCTTGTCTCTTTCCCCCCATTCCCTTCTATTTAAATAAACCCACAAAAAATTATATTTTTTAAGGAAGTAGACCCATACATTAATTTTGGAATCATTTATGAATGTAACAAAGTACAATGATCCACAACAATATTATACTGGTGTTACCCCCTAAAAATTTGTATGTTAGAGATCTAAATTTTGGGACTTAGGTGTCATTCCATTTCTAATAAATAACACCAACTCTAATTTCTAGGGATAAAACACTCTCATAATAGAATATTTATGTGAACAAGCTTTAATACACATTTATCCAATAAGACTCACATATTCTTCTCACTTAGGTGTCCAAGATAACAATTACACAACTCTTGACTTTTAGAAGTTTCCATTTAAACTATTACTATCTCACTAAGTCTTATTTTAGAGACAATGTTCCATCTTTAAAACCTATAGCCACAACCATGGAAGTTTATATAATTTTTCATACTCCTTCCATGAATATTATTCTAAAACATTTTTTATCCATCCATCTAATAGAAATAAAATTCATCTGTAAAATTGGTATGTGTTAAAATATTTATAACTCTCGGAATATTCTATTTTACATTTTAACTTTTACATCACACTTCTATATGATATTTAGTGATTCATTATTTTCTATATAGACCTTTCTGAACCTTTCAAACATATAATTCACCACAAACCCTCTATTTTCCATAGAATAAAATGAATCCCTATAATCAATGTTCCATAATTCTAATAGAATATTAACAATTAGTAGTAAAATACTCTAACCTTTATTATTGTGTTTTAAAAACTTGAATGTTTGGAAGAAACCATTTTATAATTCACCATGAGATCCCTATAATCTTTCTTTAGTTTCAAATTCTTCCTGTAATGTCAACATATGGTTTTGTACCAAACAATTTATCTTCAAATCTTTCTATTAATCTATATTCTGATTTATTCTGACCAATATATCGAAAAAAACATCCCATAAATTCTATTTTTAGTGTGGTTCTAGTAGGTTTATGAATATCCATCCACCCAATATCTTCATTTTGAATGATATCATGAATGTCTTCAATCATTAGGCCATTATTTTCATAATAGTTTATTATAAAAGTCAACATCACATTCCATTATTCTAGAAGAGATGATAATATAAAAAAATAGACAACATCTATGGAAAATATCTATTTACTTATTCATATTGACTGTAAGTCATGATAATTTCATTGATATGATCAACCATTGGTCTTAATTTTGATATACTAATTCTAAATAAGATCCACATCATGAATATTTTGTTCATATCTATTGGATTCTCATATATATCTCCTAAGGCCTTTATCAGCTTTTTTTTGGTCTTAACCTCCTTGATATTATAGGAAAAATTCTGTGATAGTGATACCATATAATTTCAAGTTCCTTTCTATAAAACATTTTCAATTATTCTTTTTTACATTTATTTTGGTTTGAATCCTTTCTATAGAACCTCAAGGTCCTTCTACAATAGATAAAACTTCATCATTATCCTTCAGAAACAAATGTTTTTTCAATTGAATTTTGTTATCCTTAACTTTACTTCTATCAATGCAATTCAATCTAAAAATGTTAACCCGAAAAAAAAAATCATATAGACAATATCATTACTTAATGAGTGTGTTTTTGAGTGTAGAGAGCCTTTCTAAACTACAATATCTAATACCAATTTTTGGGATTCAAAACCATTTCAATCAAAAGAAAACCTCTCGAACATAAATAATAGAAACAATTATTGAACTTATAGAAGTATAAGAATATCATGAACTTGATTTATCTAGAATGATAAGTCAAAACCAAGACCAACCATGTGATGGAATTCTACCCTTAGGAATTGAAGAAAAAAAATTCAAAAATAAACACACAAGTAGAAACAAAAGAAAATAAGAATCTCTAATAAGATATTTTATGTGGTTATGAATTCAGTTATACTTATATGGTAAAAAAATTAATGTTTCCTTTTATTTCATAGATAAATAAAATATTATAATCATAATAGAAAAATTTAGCCAATATTAGATTTCTACAAGTTTCATGTATAAGTGATCTCACCCAAATTATTTATAGTGGACCTTGCTCGGCCTACCAATTACACAAATTTTGAAAATTCACAGGGTATCCACCATTGGTCATTGATACCTTCCATTGACAGCAGGTTTATCTTCCTCAACTATTATTATCTGGTGAGTTTTATATGTTAATATCAAATAGATAATTTATTATTCATATGTATCCCTATTCAAAACCTCTAAAAACACCTTATATAACTCCATTAGCGTGATTCATATGTGATTCAAATCTTATTCATTTCCATCAACTAGACTAGGCCACTTGAACTCCTATTTCTAGAATATGTCCTCCTGACCATGCTTACCTCATACCAGTATTATACTTCCACGAGCCTTTGTTAGTATGAATCCATTGATATAAAGTCACTCATTATGAATGTAGGAAATATAAAAAGAATGTATGATTTAAAATTTCATAAAAGTTGGTACATGGAGTCATTATAGAAAACATATTGACTGCTAGTGCGACACACATTGAGACAAGTACTATACAAAATGTAGCTAAAATATACATGATTTGTAACACCATAAAATTTATACGTCATGAAATTATAAGTGGATTATATATATCAATACGTGACATCATTACATATCGTATATTGAACACCAATTAAGCAATGTGATGAGACATGAACTATATGATATATAGCTAGATGTACATATTGTATGACACATGTATTTCCACACCAGGTACACACTGATTTATTTTTAGCATTCCCTGAGGGTCTTCGTATGGAGTAATTAAAAGTGATTCATTAACTTCATGTCATGTAGAAGGTTATGCACACTATGTGACATGTGACCATTTACACTAGGTATATGTTGAGTGATTTTCAGTTTGTTGTGTGGTTCTACATTATTAATAATTATTTTCCATATAAAATATCTAATTACAAAATGTGTATGTTTATTGATATACATTGTGTAATTCAAGTTCTTTGATAGTATCGCATGTCTTATATATTAATGGTATGTTGTATGGATATACACATCACAATGACTACATTTTTTGACCAAAAAATACTACATGCCATGTATATCATGACATGCCATTTGAGATATATGTTGTGTAAGTACACAACATACAACATGGACCATTCAAAACATGTGTCATATGACAAGTCAAATGATAGTGCACATCATGTAAGTGTTAAATTCCAAAAATGGAATTTAATCTAATAAAATAAATAAATATCTTGTGATATCTTAAATACACAATGGATACAAAACTTATTTTAAAATAAAATTATATTTATTTAACTTATTTAAATAATAATTGATGGGATTAACATTATGTATCAATGATTTTAAGTTGTATAGAGCATAAGATAAATAATAAATTTTTTAATTCATGTAAATTTATCTTAGATATAATGATTTAAAATGGATGTTAGTAAGACTAACTATTTTTTCATTTCATGTTATGAATGATAATGTGCACTGAATGACCTGTATAGGTGTTGAATTTATTTATTTAATATAATTATATATTATATGGTTTTATATATTATTTATAATTAAATGAAATATGACCATTGATGAATCATCCCTCGATCCTTTATTATATAAGTTTCTTCATGTCCAAATATTATTTTATGTGACCCTAAACCCCTTGTACCCCTTGTTTGTGAGTAAATATTTGTAAGTTATGGAGTTCCCAACTAGAGGAGATGGTTTAGGACCCAATCCAAGATAAATTAAACTAATGAGATACATAGAAGAATGGTGAATTATATAACTTTATTTAAGATAAGGATAAAGTATTTATTTCCTCTAGGTCCAGAATTGGATTATCACTACTTAATAAAACAAATGGAAGATAAAATCTCAGGATCATATTATTCCTTTATTATATATTTTCAGTTTATGGCCATTTTTTTATTTATAAAATTCATAGTTTATTTGAATGATTAAACACAATCACATAATATAAATAAATTAGTAATCATGATTTGATAAAATGAAATAAAATTTAAAACTTCATTTTATCAAGTATTTTTGATTACTTATATAAGTTCCACATATTGTTGTTAATAAAGGAGAAAATAAGATTACTTATACAAGTAAAAATAATATCTATAAATTATTTTATAAGACATGGTTAACTATTTCTATAAGTACCACATGAATTTAAAAATCCCCTGTAGAATAAAATAAAGGATATTTATACCCAAGTCAAACAAAAATCCTTCAACTAAAATATTAAGTAATCAACATTCCTTAAATCACTTTAATTAGAATATAATCACAGTTCAAAGTGTTTTTATATCCCCATTAAAGTTACAATAAATTATTGTAGAGTTATAATTAAGGTATTTGGTTTTTTAACCTAGTTAACATCATAGGTTAATTAACTTAGTAAGACTAGGTGTAAAATGAAGGTAAGTGCTTCAATAATACGAGAAAAGGATTTCAATATTAAATAGTCCACTCAACAGATCAAGGAACTGTGAGTTAATGTAGTCAGAAAAAAATCATACCTAAATACCATAAAATAAATTGATGAGGCTTCCATTTGGGATATTTGAATAGAAATATAGTTCCTTTACATTATAATATCTATAGAATGGATTTTCTAAATAAAATGGTGAGGGTTGTTGGTATTTAACAAAATAGTGAGACTTAATTAAATTGTTAATTATATCAGAACTTGTAATCAAGATAAAGTACTAAAATATTAATTTTTTATTATATAAAATATAAAGTAACTTGATTTCATCACTTTACCTATGATCAATCTTATAGAAATATAAACTAGTGCAAACATCCATGAGTGATACGTGTGCTTTCACATTTTATTATACCAAGAGAGGATGTTATATAAGTTGTATCCTTTTATTTCCGATTAGCCACCTTTGGGAATAAATGATGGTGAGAAGGATGACTAAAACTATCACATGGATGATACATCAGATTTTAATTATGTAATTTTATTGGCTATATCCAAATAACTAAATATGTAGAAAAAGGGAATGGATGTATACCCCATGTTAACATATCTCCAAGAACATGAAAATGAGAGTAAAAAGATAAATAAGATATTTATTTCAATATATGTATGTAAAATAGAATATTTATAACTACTTAGTAATCACATATTCCCGACGATGGAGTATATCAATCATTTAGAGAAGTTGGGATTCAATATGGATAAAAATTATCCATAACTCATATTCTTTTATCAATACCACATAGTTTTTCCATAATCATTATGCATTATAAAATGAACTGTATGGAAAAACTTTTTAAAACTATTTTGACTATGGTTATCCAAGTTGATAAGTATCTATGTGAATTTGGTTCTCCAATCCTTATGGTAAAAAAAGTGAAGGAAAATTCTAAAAATACTATAAAAAATTTAATGTTAATGGATAATTTACCACATCCATCAAATAAAAAAACGATTCAGAGGGAGAGCATTGAATAAGAGGATATTTACTTCATATTTGTCATAAAAGGCAATTGGAAGAGGAATTTAAATAAATTAGATAAGTATTATGAAAAATATTTTACTTTTGGTCCATTCATCATTACATGTATCATTTTTATTTCCATATTTTTTATTAAATATGATATGCAACTCACATATTTGTATCCAAATACAAGAACCAATAAATATTAGAAAGATTATAATAAGTAAGGTAAAACTCCAAGTGGTCGATGGAAAATTATTCCCTAATTATCTAAATTATGGTCAAAACTTCACATTTCCATGTGGAAATATTCATGATGTATTATTTCCTGATTCTTCTTTATTCCCATAGTTCAATGGAAAAATTTTAGTTTATACCACCATGGGATAGGAGGAAATGAAATTGTGTAATACATTTATATGTATTTTACATCATGGAATAATTAATATGTATCATGAGGTTTATCACTATTTTAGTGGCTTGACATGAAAAAGGATATCATAGGATTCATCACCATATGCTTCACCCACCAATAAGTGAAATCATAGAATCAACTATTTTTAAGCGTTCTTAACCCTCTTCATTTACCAGTATTGAAATGAGTGGAAATTATTATAGGATTTATAAAAAGTATACTAATATCCCCAAGTGGGAGGGATACAATTTTGGAAATCATGGATCAAATAACCAAGACACATTCCTATTAAATTTGAGTTTTATGTTGATGAGTCAGGTAAATTTTATGGCATAAATATTATGAATATCTATAGTGTACTAGATTTCATCATCTTAGATAAGGATCATAGGAACTTGTATCAGTTATGGAAATGGTTAAAATGATATTTTTTCTATTAAGTTTAAATCAGTATTAATTTTAACATGCACACTAATACTAAGTCTAGATGAACTATCAATATTCTCCAAGATATGTTACAATACTGTGTCTTGGATTTTAGTAGATCAAGGAAGGATCATATATTTTTGATAAAATTATAGTATAATTATAGATAATAATCATCGATTCAAATTGATCCATTAAAATCACTTTTTGGGATACCATATTATTATCCTCTCTTTTGGATAAAAGTATTCAAATGATATGTGATCAGACCTAGTATTATTAATTAGATGATCAGATAGGTGAAATTAAATCTAAAATTATTATAAATGGCTCAAAAATGATAAAATACATATGTCAATCAGTGAAGGAGACCCTTTAAATTCCATTTTAGTGACCATGTCTTCCTTCATGTTTTACGTAGACTAGATCATAAAAAAATGGGAAAATCTGGAAAGTTAACTCTAAGATTTTTCAATCCTCTTGAGATTTTGTGGAATGCCAATGATACTTATTTTCAAATTACTCCACAACAAAAAAATCAGTTCCATTCATAAAACCTTCCATGTTTCCCATTTTAGGATTTATGTACATGAACCTATATATATAATCCAATAAAATGATATCAGGCTTGAATATTATGAATTTTATGAGAATCATACTGTTTGTGTCATCGAACATATAGAAAAATCATTACGGGAAAGGTGATTCCTCTTGTTTGGGTTTGATAGAATTATTGCAAGATCTGAGAGAAAAACATGGGAATGGGAAACTAAAATGAATATTTAGGGGTAAAACTTGTTCTATAAGTTAAATACTATATTTTACTTTCTTAAATGTAGGAATTAGACATGGTTAGGAAGTTATAGGGTGTATAAAAGAGTAATTGAAGAAGGGGTGAAAGAAGGAAGGAAGGGGGAGTTGATTTCATAAGTTATCAGAGCTCTATTTCTTATATCCAAAGGTTTGATATAAATTTTAAAGCCACTAACGGTATGATGGTATCCCATAATAACTCTATTAGGAGCTATACTATTTTTTAAAATATTAGTTTTGTTATTTTAACACATTAAACATTAAATTATTTTAAATTGGATCCCTAGATTATGATTTTCTTCTTCTCACCCATCATCCTACTTTTATTAGACCTCTCCCTCACCACTCTTTACTCCCATGAAGATATAAGAACCTAGGAAGATCCAAGACTTTGTGAAGTATATGTAAATGATCTTTGATTGAAAACAAAAGGTTGGATCTCTTTTATTCATTAGCTTCTCATCATCTACTAAGTGTGATTTGAATCCCTAAATTATGATTTATTATAGGTTTTGAAATCAATTGGACATTTTTGTTTTATTATATTATAGCTACTATAAGAGATACCTATTGGTGAAAAAATATATTACTAAGGGTTTTCATTTAATTTTATCCTCTACTAGGTTGGAAATGATAAAATCCTTAATTTTATCCAATGTTATCTTGGTCCTATCATTCTAGTGGTGGAATACTCTCCCTCTCAGGGCCTAAAAGTGGAATTCATCATTTATATTGGTAGGTTAACACCTTCTTCCTCTCATACTCATGGATATTTGGTCTCAAAATAGTAGATGAACAAGTAAATTAAACAGTAATAAAGTATTTTTGACAAAAAAAGTCTTTTATAAATTACTTAATGAGGACTATAATTCTTTTATTGAATTTATTGGGGTTTATCACTTTGGAATTCTATAACTATTATTTAATTTTTATGTATCATTGTTGGTGCCCACCAGATGATCATGGATGATGAATAGATGATAAAAAATGATAAAATGAGACCTATAATATGGCTTCAATAGCATCACATAATTCCATACTAATATCACGACTGAGTGGTGTGATTACGTGATGCTTATTGGGTTACATGATTCTCCTTGATTCATGAGATTGATCATAAATATGTTTTTATTGAAGGAAAAGTTCTATGATCACTATATATCACATGACACTGAATGTTAAGAACTCAAAGCAAAATTCAATATGAAATCCCTTCCTATCACATGAAATAACTGAAAACACTATTGATGATAGACTAATTTTTGCTTGTTGTTGGTCATGCAACACTCCAAATATATATGATTGATAATGGAAGGGTTACATGATCATGTGGCTCTTATAGAACCATGAAACCATCTGATCATACACTTAAACAATATAGTTCAATGACTCAAACTCATGTGGGCCCTCTCTACCACCTTTTAACCCCAAACATAGCCTTCCTAATAAAGTGGATTTGATATCAAATCCCCTTGAATATATATACCCCAATGTTTCTCATTTTAGGAGTATGCACATAGAAATATTATAGGAATATAGATGGGGATTTGGAGATTCATCGAATCCCACTTGGAAAATAAATAGGTAACTCTAAGGTGGATGGCTAAGAGTTCAGAAGAAACACTCCTCAATAACATTAGGAAGAGAATAAGAGTCAACCACATGTCATCTTGTGAAAATTTCGACTGTGTAACCCCTATTAATTTAAGTGATCACATGATCACACCACTATCATGTGTCTATAGAGTCACCATTATGACATGCGATCACTTAACCTCATTCAGGTCATGTGATTACAATACCCATACGCATTCTTGTGGTATCCTTACATGTTTTCATAATGATATGCCAATCACAGGATAAAATAACCCCATTCATCCATGTGTCCACCCAAACTCTTGAAACCTCCCCTAAAAACACAATAAGCATACAATCAGGGACTAAAAGCTAATGTAAACCCATTCAATCATAGATTCCCTTGATAAAAGGAGGCTTCATGCCGTTATCCTAGATTGCTGGAACCATTTAGGGAACCATAATTATGTATTACCATGATAATGAGGATCCCTATTGGGTAGATTCCAGATAACTCTCTCCTAGAATAATAATGATATTCTTCTCTATTCTATGAGCTGGGTCGGATATGGTATCACTCCTGTAGTATTACCCAAGTCTCTCTTTCTAGAATCCACACTCCTCCAACTTATTTTTCTCTGGCCCCGTCCTTTCCTAGAATCAGGAAGGAAGATATATGGGCGAGGTTTCACTTCAAGCATGAGGCCCAAGAGGTTCCTATTGAGAATTTTATCATTCATGGATCTTTAATGATCAAGGGATAAATAACAATATATGGGAAACCTTAATGAGTATTCCCCATTCAAATCTAGTATCAAACCCTTTTCAATACACCATATCCTCTCTTATCTCTTGATTCTCACACCGATCATGACTCATGTGGGATTAATGATCTAAGTTAATTACATAATCATTACAATTTAATATCTATTAAGGGGAAATATTCTTATGTTTAATTGATGAAAACCATATATTATTATAACACCACAATACTTTATGATATTTCTCTTTTAAATAAATATAACCTATTTGAAAACTTGTGATACACACAACCCCGAGCCCAAAAGAACCATAATGCAGAATACCGTTATAATATAGCCATTAAATTGGAAAGAATGAATAGGACAAACGAAATTATGAAAATTATATGGGTTATACATTTATAAATAAATTCACTGGTTATATATTGATTAAAAATAAAAACAAAAAATCATTTGAAAGAAAAAGAAATGTTTTTTATGAAAAACCGTATTTTTTCTAAAAGTGGTTTCATCACATTTTCCAAACATATTTTAAAATAAAATTTTGATCGTTTTATAAAAATAATTAAACAATATGAAATTAATTTTTGATGTAATCATGTAAAATTTAACTTAGAGTTTATTTTTGATAATTTTCAAAAAAGATTAATTTTTTTATGAATAGTGAAAAGTACTAATTTTTTTTAAAACTACCTTTTTGTTTAAAGAATTTTCAAAGTTACATTTTTTAAAATTGTTTAAAAAGTAAAATTAGTTCAATTAAATTATAATTAACCCAATTTATCTAATTTTAATCAATTATTTATTTAATTTTAATATAAAAACTTTTTTATACTTATGAAAAATTTTCAAATGGAAAACCATTTCTTCATCGCGTATGTGGGTTTAACATTAAATTAAAATTTTAAAATTTTTTGAATTTTATTTGGAAATATTTATTCCATATTGAGAATAATTATAATTAATATTATATAATATTTTCAACTTAACTTTTAGTCATAATAAAAATTAGAAGTAGTAAAAATTAATTACCAAGTTTTAGGTTAAAATAAGTTTACTGGTGGGTTAATCTAAAAAGATAAGGGTTAAAATGGCCATTAAAATTTTCCAATTAATATTTTATGGAAATATTTATACCTTATCTCCTATATGGTTTGATAATGATCCATTTTGAGCCTTCTTGAATGTGAAAAAAATGGGCATCACTTCTTCTTTTTAAAAATTCCAAGTGCGTCCTCTCCCCCACTTATAAAATGCTACCCACTCTCCTCTCCACTTCACACTACCGAACCTTTTTGGTTTAGAAAATACCTACCCAAATATCTTCCACACATCCATAACTATATCCTAGTGACCTTTTTTTATCATAAATTTTATATTGGAAGGCTTTAGGTATAATCCTATAGAGGTTTGAAGAAGATATAAAGTTATTAACTAGGCATTTTCATATTACTTCTTCTTGTAACTATTCAAATATTCACTAACAATGGTAAAATAATGAAACCAATATCTCTTATATACTTATTTGTTATGTTTTAGTATAAAAACCTTTATCTATATACTCTTCCATCAAATGTGAAAAAAACCATCGATCGTGTGTATGATGGACCACCCCTTGTAAAACAATGTAATTCATTTTCCATCACCACCTCTCATGTATGGGTATAATTTTGTATTTAACACATTTATACGATATTTATGACATTAATATATTTTTCAATTATAATATCACATATTTCTTCTTAGCTTCCAAAATGTTGTAAAATAATAACGTCACTCAGGTGTTCGTGTGGACTACCACCTCAACATATAGATGTGATATGTTTTTTATTTTAGTTTGACATGGATGATAATAATGATAAACTTAATGAATATAAATAAAAAATTTAATATAATAATTTTAATACCCAATTACCTTATTTTAGGTGTTTCTCATCTCTCTTTTCATTTCCCTCTTTTTTGGGTAAATTTTGGGTCTTTCGAGGATGAAGAGCCTTTACTAGGGAAAATGAACTAAAGTTTAGGGATATATGTTTGTTATAATTATAAGAGTCTAAGTATAAATATGAAAAATTATTAAGGGAATTTCCATTGGGGTATAGGGTAAACTAGGGGCTTTTTATAAGTGTTTCTGTAGAATCTTCCGGATAAATGATTTCACATCATGAAAGGATTATACAATGTAAATCTATTACCTGGATGATGCCATAAAATAGTTTAGAGCATGAAATGTTTACACATCATGAGACTGGTTCAAGCTATGCAAAGGTTGATTGAAGTTATTTTTAATCTGAGGTGACATGTTTTTCGACATATCTTGTAAATTTTGAAATTCACACCATGAAAATTTTTTACATCGTTAATGTTTTAGGATTAGTGGTTTTAACCACATTGCATGTAAAATTTTAATTTCATTTGATCAGAACCTTCTCTATTAAAACCTAGGATATCTCTTAGGTTATTTTGGGGATCTCATCTCCTTCCAGATCATTTATTTAGGTGATTTATCTTCATGGTAGTTGTTCTATGTTTCTCTAGGTAAGTGATATTTCTTATTCTTTATTGACATTGGTCGCAACAACACCATTGAACTACATTTTCAGATCTGTTGGTCTTGTAGTGTTGGATATCTTGATACATTATATATTTTTTGTGCATTCATCCTATAAATTATATCCTTTTTGTTAGTTGTGGTGTAGTGTGTTAGGTTCTTGAGGTATATGTTGTGTTATCTTTTCTGCCAACTATTTTTCATGTTGATTTGATTATGAGATGTAAGGATTGATTATAGGGTCTCTATTTTTGTCTTTTCATTCTTTCATGTTGGTGGATCCTTTTTAGGTGTGTATAATCCAAGTTTGAGGTAGGTGTATCCATCACTAGCCTATGTTTAATGAAGTGTGTTACTTTGGGTTTATAAATTTTTTTATAAATGAATTAGCATGATTGAATTGCATGTGTGAAAAAGGGTTTTTGAGGAAAGATGATTTCAACTTATTATGGTAAAAGAAAAAGAATTTTTAATGCATTGTGAAGTGGATTTATGAAATGGTTTTCAATAATGTTTTTGATGAAATGGTTTGGAAAATATAGTACATGTTAATCCTTGGGTACTTTGGTGGAAGATATAGTAATAGCCCATACCTTTTTTATTGTTGGGGGGGTTCACTCATTTGGTGTTCCTCTGCTCCCCAAACCTGTTGTTCTAGGGACTTGTTTGACCTGTTTGGAGGTTAACTTGTTGGAGTGTTCCTATAATCTCTATATTAGATGCATATATCTAGATACTTGATGCAATCGATTGTCTATGTTGCGGTACGAGTGTCATAGCTATCCAAACCTACAATGGTCATTATCATGATGTTAACTTTGCTTTAGTTTGAATTTATTTGTATATGATGTGATATGTGATACACTATTTGGTTTTACTAATTTATATATATGATATGATTTGAAACTATTTTTACTTGATTATTTATAAATGTGGGAAAGGGAGATTTATTTACCAAGGTTTTGATATAAAAACGGTTTAACTATTTATCATTCCTTATTTTCTTTAATTTTGAGCTTGTTTTGATTAATATAGAGATACTTCATATGGAACACCTAGGTGGGATCCTACTGATCCTATTTAGCTCATACCCTGCACACCCCTTCGGTGGTGTCTTGTTATGTCTTTCGAAATAATGAAAGATATGGTACCATAGTGAAGTAACTAGGTTTCTGTTAGTTGTGTCTAGGCAGCTAGTGCTGTGATGGTGGGAGTTTTCACATGCTATAACATAGAGTAGATATTTCTATTTTATATGTCCTTTTATATTTTAATTGTGTCTTGGATATTGTTTATATTATTTTTAGTTATATAAAATGCCTATTTCCTTTATTCCCTGACATATATTTCTTATTTTACTCTTCCACTATTTCTTCCTGTCATCTTTATATAAATATATATTTCATGTTGTGCACTTCAAGTTGGGAGAAATCATTCCCTACGGTTGTTGTTGATTCATGGTTCTAGTTGAAAACCCATAGGTATTGAGAATTCCCTTTGATTATGTGATGGTTTGGATCCATCATAGTTTGGTATCAAAGGGTTGTTGTGCTTTGTTTTGAGAAGTTGGTAGACAAGATATTTTATTGTTGGGACTTGAGAGGTAGGATTCAATGAGTGACTATCAATATATTTCCATGATGAGACTCAAGTTACCATGGGATATTGGGATGTGTGCCTCCAATTTTGAATTCTTTATCTTAATATCAGTTTTTTACTTAATGGTTTTCTAGTTTTAACTAAGATTATCTTGTTGTATGGTCATATCTTCTATTTTGGTGTGCAATGTTATGCCTCCAAGGAATCTTCTATGGGTTCCTTAGGAGGGTGCAATGGATTTTCCTCAAGGGAATATGCCTATGGATCATAATATTATCAATAATATCATTTGGGTGGTACATGTTTTTGACAAAAATATACCACAATTCCAAAATATAATTGTCAAGGTATATCCAGAATTTATTGGATAAAGGTATTGATCCTGAGAATTTTTATATGAGAGTCCACCATACTTTAAGGGTTAAAATTATCCTTAAGTGGTATAGGAATGGATTGAATATATTTATTAGATATTTTACTTCCTGGAAACACCTAAGAATATCAAGGTAAAGTGTGCAATGTTAAAACTTGAGGGTACCAATAAGTAATGGTGGATATAAATTTGGGCTTGGACTATAAGGGTTTTAATACCCACTTATTTTAGCTATTTTTTCCAAAGTTACCAATGATGGAAATGTCTATAGAGTACCTATCCTTGCATTAGGGATATCATTCAGTGTTAGCATACACCAATTGGTTTTCAGAGTTGGTTCATATTGATCCAATGGTAGTAAAGAGTGACCAGATAAAAGCTCAAAAGTACCTACAAGGTTTATAACTAGATATCAAATCATAGGTATTTATGATGAAGATCCTAATATACGTAGAGATAATAGACATGGTAATGATGGTAGAGATGGATATGGTAGGCAAGGTTGGTTATTCTTCCCATTATCTTTCACTTAGTGGTAGCTTCAATGGCATACAAGGGTGGGAGAAGAAGTGGAATGATCATAGTAGGAGTAGTTGGGGTGGTTCTCAGCAATATGCCTCCTCCGCCCCTTTAGTTATATCTAGTAGTGTTCGCTTGACTTAATATAAGTGTGGAAAGGTTGGTCACACCCAACATTCTTGTTCCACACCTATAAAGATGTGTAACAATTGTGAATGATATGGTCATATACAATGTTTCTATCAAGATATATCTAAACCTAATTATGGTTAAGGATTATTGAATCTAGAGGCTTCTACGGTGTAGTAAGATGCTTCAAAGACTACAAGACTCCAACCACAGTCTTCAGGAGTGAAACACCTTCACACAATGGATGAATTTCTTGGGGAGGTAGATTTAGGTCTAAAAAAAATAAAAGG
Organism: Viscum album; assembly: GCA_963277665.1. Lineage (NCBI taxonomy): Eukaryota > Viridiplantae > Streptophyta > Magnoliopsida > Santalales > Viscaceae > Viscum > Viscum album. Next base: position 1,445,631,738 of record OY728150.1, on the reverse strand, counting down.
TACCTTCTTTATTGAATATTCAATAGAATCTGATTTATTTGATATATGTTTTTAACACTCGTTTATACATGGATTTTTTGTGGATATGGTTAAAATTTCAATGGAATTCATATCCATTATTATGGATCTAGTGAAACTTCTTGGAAAGAAGAAATATAAGATGTTTTATTTTCCTTATTATTCACTATCAATAGATGATGTAGAGTTAGTCTAGTATTTCCTTATTCTCAATCTATATTTATTTAATGTCATCATTAGGATAGATTGGACTATCACTCATCATGAGGAGGTTTATTCTTATCATCAACATGTCTCATTTCCTATGGATGATGGGAGGTATCAGGTGTTTCTGGGAGAGTGGGATCCGATGTCAGGTCATATAGGAACTTCTTACCTAGAGCTCATAAGTTTTTTTTCTTTGGTTTCTGTTGAGCTCGATGATATTAATTTTGTGGTTAATATTCCCTTGGTTGTTAAAGATTTTCCCAATTTTTTACCAGATGATTTCTATGCTCTTCTAATGGAGAAATAGGAAGAGTTTTCAATTGATCTGCTGCCAATTATGAAGCTTATCTCAATACCGTATTATCATATAGAACTAGTGGGGATGAAAGATCTCATGATTTAGTCATATGATATGATAAAAAAATGTTTTGTTCACCCTAGTGTTTTAACTTGGGATGCCCCTATTCTCTTTAAAAATAAGAAATATGATTTACTCTGATTGTGTGTGGGATATAAAAATTTGAATCAAGTAATAATTAAGAATAAGTATTCTTTACCTCATGTAGAGGATTTTTTTTTGAACAGTTAAAGGAGGAAAAGTGGTTTTTTAAGATTGATCTTTGGATGGGTTATCATTATCTTAGAGTTTGGGAGTATGATATACTAAAGAGGGATTTTAGAAGCATGTATATCCCTTATGAATATATTATAATGTAGTTTTGTCTGACAAATTCTCCTAATTTTTTTATGGATTTGATGAACCATATATTCCATGAGTATCTTGACAAATTTTTGGTAGTGTTTATGGATGATATTTTGGTTTATTCTAGATCTGATCATGAGACTGAGAGCCATTTGAGTTTGGTTTTGTAAATCCTGAAGAGTCACCATTTGTATAGAAATATTTCAAAATAAAATTTATTGATCCAAGTAGTGATGTTATTAGGGAATTTGATTTCTGAGAATGGATTATCAGTTGATCTAGAGAAGGTGAAGACTGTCTTATCATGGGAATAGCCACCAAATGTTTTTGAGATTCAGAGCTTCCTTAGACATGATGGATACCATAAATGGTTCATCAAGGATTTTTTAAATGTTTTCATAACCTTTGATAGATATTACCAAGAAATGGATGAAATTCATATGGGATGAAAAGTTTCAGTATTATTTCAATGATTTGAAATTACTTCTTCCATCAAATCCAATTCTAGTTCTTACCTGAGCTTGATAAAGAGTATGTGATTTTCTGTGATGTTTTCGATGTGGTTTTGAGTTTCATACTTATATTTAATGATAATGTAGTGGATTATGGTTCTCTCCGGCTTCAACCACATGATAATAATTATCCCACTCATGAGTTAGTGATTTTTGTAGTTATGTATTCACTTAAATATTGGAGGAAATATCTTTCTGGGGAGAGGTTCATGGTATTTTATGACCATAAGATTATAAGCTATATATTTTCTCAAAAGGCTTAAATCTCAAATAAAGTAAGTGTTTGTAATATGTTCATATGTTTCAATTCGACATCACTTAGACCCCAAGTAAGGGGAATGTAATTATAGGCACTCTCAGCAGGAAAGTACTATTATAGGCTATTCTGGAATGGAAAGAGGAGTGGAACCTTATGGGCCTCTTTAATTAGTTTCACCTAGATACTTAGGAAGATGTTTTGGGTATAGTTCTGACCAATGTTCAATTATCATATCCTCTCCATGATTCTATTCTACAGGATTAGAAAGAGGATGATGGATTCAAGGGAATTTGAGAAACCTTATATATTGGGGATACCGTTTCGAGTTAGTCTCTCCCTTCAGATGGTATTATCCAATTTGGAGATTAATTTCTCATACCAACATATATGAGGAGATTAGTTTTGTTTGAATTTCATTGTTTTTCAGGGGCTATTCTTATGATAACTATGAAGATGTATTATGACATGATATAATGATTATGGTGGCTGGGTATGAAGCATGAAATTACAGATTATGTGCCCCATTCTTACACCTCCCAATACATAAACTGAGAGTATCTAACAGATTTTGTGTTTCTCTGGACTCTTCCAGTGCTTGTTTGGAAATGGGATTAGGTGTCCATGTACTTTGTTATTGGATTACCATGGACCCCCCATGGGAGGAGTTCTATCTCGGTGATTATTGTTCGGTTTAAAAATCCATCTCACTTCATTCCATTTAGAGACACCAATAATGTTAAAGACCCGGATAAGATTTATATTCTAGAGGTTATGTGGTTTCACAAAGATCCCATTGAAACTTTTTCAGACATAGATCCTTTTTTTGACTCTTGGTTATAGAAGAGTCACCAAGAGGCAATGAGGAATCAGGTATGGTTTATTACTACTCACCATCCGTAGAAAGATATCCATATAGAGTGTTCTATTTAGATTTTGGATGATATACTCTATTCCTATATCTTGAATTTTTGTGGATCATGGGATATCCATCTAAAACTGGTTGAGTTTACTTATCAAAATAGTTATAATATTTTGTTTAGAATAACTCCCTTGAAGGCTTTGTATGGTTTCTTGTGTAGGTCACCTATTTGTTGGTAAGAGGTGGTAGAGGACTCTCTTGTAGGAATGAGTCTCATTTAGAATATTTCATCAAGGATTCAAGATATGCGTCAATATCTAGTTACAATGCGGAGTTGGATAAAATCGTATACTGATTGTTAGCATTATCCTTTGGATTTTTCCATTTGTGGATGGGTTTTCTTGTTTTTTCTCCTTTTTTGGGTCATCATTATCTTTAAAATAATGAAATATGTCTCTATGATTTGTTGGAATTTTTGAGGGTACTGAGTGTCTTACAAATGTTACTTATGAGTTGTAATATTTAGTTCAGTTGGTAGGGATTTGTGATGTTTTCCACACATCTCATCTCAAGAAGTACCATCCCAATCCCTCTCATGTTCTGAGTTGGTAAGAGATTGAGTTTTATCTAGATGATTCTATTATATAGAAACCAACAAATATCATTGAATCTTAGGAAAAATTATTTCATGGTAATTTAATTTCACCGGATAGAGTATTATGGGTATATAGATCATATTCTCATGAGACTTGGGGTCACGAGTCGTTGATGAGGGAGTGGTGGGCTCACCTCTTTCTAGACACTATTCATCCTCATGAATTACCAGGGATGGAAATTATTATAATGGATATATTTTAACATCTTGTTAACTTATTTTAGGAATTTCTCATCTCTCTTTTCTTTTCTCTCATTATTTGGGTTCATTTGGGGTCTTTTGAGGATTGAGATATTTTACTAGATAAAATGAGCTAAATTTTGTGGATGTATGTTTTTTGGTATTAATGAAGTCAAGGTATGAATGTAAAAAATGATTTAGATGATTTTATTTTGGGTCTAGGTTGACCTGGGGGCATTTTCCTAGTGTTTTTATAGAATTATCCTACTAAACGATCTCATGTCATGAAAGGGTTACATGATGTGAATCTATTTCCAGGATTATTCCATGAACTGGTTCAGAGTGTGAAATTTTTACATGTTGTGAGACTAGCTCAAATAATTTATAGTTTGATTGTAGTTGTTTTTAATCCAAGGTGACATTTTTTTCAGTGTATCTTGTAAATCATGGAATTTACATCATGATTGTTTCTAGAATAGTGGTTTTAAGCATGATGCAAACGAAATTTTATTTTCATTTGAATGAAATCTTCTGTTTCAAAATATAGGACCCCTCTCATTCAATTTTGGGGATTTATAATCTTTTTAAATCATTTTTTAGTGATTGATATTCATTTTGGTTGCATTTCATCTCTTTGGGTAAGTAATCTTTCTTATTCATTGTTTCCATTGGTGACAACAACACCATTGCACTGCATTTTTTTATCCATTAGTCTTATGGTGTTTATTACTTTTATTTTTTCTAGATCTATTGTTTGATCCTCCTCCAAATTATAACCTTTGTGTTGGTTGTGGTGTGGCATGCAAGGTTGTTGAGGTACATGTTGTGTTATCTTCTCTTCCAACAATTTTTCATGTTGAATTTATTCTGAGATTTGAGGGCTGATTTGAGGGCTTCTATTTCTATCTTTGAGAACTTCTATGTTGGTGGATACCATTGTGGGTGTGTGCAACTCGAGTTTGAGGTATGTGGTTCTATATCTATCCTATATTGTATGAAATTTATTTACATAACTTTATAAATTGTTTTATAAATGAATTTTAATGATTGAATTGTGTGTATGAAAATGGGTTTTTAAGGAAAGATGGATTTCCCCTTATTTTGATAAATGAAAAGGAATTTTTAAAGCATTGTGAAGTGGATTTATGAAATATTTTTCAAATCATGGTTTTGATGAAATAGTTTAGAAAATGTAGCACATGGGAAGCCTTGGGTACTTAGGTGGAAGGTGTAGTAATTATCCTCTTACATTGATACTATCAGGGGGGTCACTCTTGAGGTGTTCCTCTGCTCCCTTGGCCCGCTATTCTTAGGACCTTTTAGACCTATTGGGAAGATCAATTTTTGGGGTTTTCCTATACTCTCTAGTTTTAATGCATATATCATGAGAATTTATGTGCGTGATTATATATTTTTGGGTACAGTTTTTCTAGCTATATTGACATGTGTTGATCTTTAGTGTTATGTTATATATGATTTGTTTTTTATTATTTTAGATTTGATATGATATGAAATACATAATTTGGTTTTACTGTTTGATATATGTGATATTATTTGTTTAACTGTTTATCATTAATTTTTTTTTTAAATTTGAGAATATTTTTATTGTTATACAGAGACTTGATATGGAACACCTAGGTGGGATCCCAATGATCATGTTTAACTCACACCCTACATACCCCTTACATAGTGCGTAAACCTTGTTATGTATTTGAATGTAGGGAAAGGAAAGGCGCCAAATTGAGGAGGTGAGGTTTCTATTAGTTGTTTCTAGGTAGATGGTTATGAGATGGTTGGAGTTTTTTCACACTCTCATATAAAGTATCTATTTTGATTTTAGATTTCCTTTGTTATGGGATCTGTACCTATTTCAATTTTAGATGTCCTTTGCTGTTGGACATGTGTCTTAGAGATTGTTTATCTTATTTTTAGTTATATTGATTCGTATATTTATTTTTTGTTCTATAACATATTTTTTTTACACTTTAATTATTTATTCCCATAATGTATATATATGTATATATTTCAATTTTTTTACTTCAGTTTGGAAAAAATCATTCCCTCTGGTTATTGTTGATTCATAGGTGCCAGTCACCAGCCCTTAGGGATTAGGAATGCCCTTCGAGTATGTGACAGTTTGGGTCAGGTATTAGTTTGAGGGGGTATCCAATTAAAGTTATTCACAATAATGGTTCTATAAAGGTGAAATATTATTTACCTTTCTTATGTTCCCTTAGTTGAAAAAATAGAAATATCATCCTTGTATGCGTACGACCTACCGTCTCCATGAACAATGTAACTTATTTCACTATATCTAACTTTTATTGAGTATTATAAGTAATTATATAATGGTTATATATATAATTTTATATCATTTTTTACATTATCGAAATAATGAAACCATCATCAAAGAAAAAATATTGAAATTATTAAACCAAAACATACATTAAAAATGAATCAATTATACCAAAAATTATGGTTTAACAAAGAATTGTTCATAAATGCGTCATAAAAGACTATAGGGGAATCATATATGCTGTGAAATATATGATTATGGCTCTATAATATATATATATATAATAAATCTATATTTATTATATAGGAGTTACAAATACATATCAAGGAAATCACACATAAGGTAAGGGTTTCTCCTATCACTTTTACTCCAATGGGACATATACCATATTCAGCACATATTACTGTTATGTGGGGTATATAATACCCATGAAAGTATTTTATAATTACTATAATGAAAATTATGGTATATACATATCTAGATATCATCTTTTATTTCATGGGGCTTGTTATTCAAAAGTTACCAAAGTGTTAAGGATTTTATGATTACAATCTCATCATTTATTGGGATTATTTATGATCAAGTTTCCAAAGATGAAATATTATGATAAATGTCTAAAGAAACTCATTATTTGTATTATTCTATATATATTAATGAAATTTTCATGTAATTTTATTATTTATCTCTATTTGGTGCTTAAAATGTTTGATAAAATGTTTTTAAGAAAAGCTCACTTTATTTATCTCTTCGGTCAAAAATCCATTTTATTTCGTATCAATGTTTTATAAAAATAATTTCAAAAATATATTTAAAACTCTAAAAATTATTTATTAAATAAATTTTTACCCATGTTTTAATTGTTAAAAAATGGTTTGAAAGGATCCCTCTTATTGTTTTCTAAATGAGGTGCTTTTTGACTTTTACCAAAATATGAGAGGAATATTTGTTTTAATGAACTCTTCATGTAAAAAATTTCCAACCATAATAAAAAATAATTTATTTGAAGATTAATTGACAAGTTTATGAATTTATTTTTAAAGAAAAGTTTTTCCTGATATTATAGAAAACTTTAGTTTTTAAAAGTGAATTTCTATGAGAAAATGATATTTTTATCAAAAATGTTTTTAATAGAAATTTTATGGTATTTATATTAATTAAATACAAAAACCCTCATTTTACCTTATACTCGATTGGGAATATTTTTTAATGATACCATCCTTATTATTTCTCTAGATGGGTTGTGATCAATTTGACTGGGATATACTATTTGATACCATTCATCATAGTACTTAGGATGGTTTATGATTATGTTTGTTGAATGGATAAATTATTTACATCCATATACTAGTTTTTCAATATGAATGTTTATATTTATTATGTTTATTGATTGGGGAAATTATTAACTTTCATAATCTAGTTTTTCAATATGAATGTTTATATTGATTATGTTTATTGATTAGGGAAATTATTAACATTTTTATATTATAGTTGTCCAATATGAATGTTTACATTGATTATGTTTCTCCCATTTCATATGAGGAATGTATTGGACTTAGTAAGTGATGGTAGGGCCCTATATATCTTTAATGTATTGGTAGGTCACATGAGACAAACTATCTTGGGTATTTGGATTAGACATTACCCATTCATGTAATATTTCTTGGAATGAGGCATTGAAGGTATAATTTTGATTTCTAACAATATGTATTTCCTCATTATGAGATTAGTTATTTATGTCTATGTGATTATTGAATTTTTTATAATATCCATGGATATGTTTCAAGATCATGTGATTATTTATATAAAATTCTTTTATCATAATTTACTCCTTCCATATTATTATTCATTTTAAAGTTATTTATTAAATGGAATGAGTTTCAGTTACTTACCATGACATATTAATTATGAATTATGTATTTATGTTAGTTTCTACTATACAAATACCCTTACTAAGCATTAGAGATCACCCCTTTCATATGTTTCCTTTCCCCAGGATGTTAGGAAGTGTATTATGATTGATATGTAGAGATATGAAAAAGAGAATAATAGTGTTCTCAAATAAAATATTATATTATATTTTATGTTTTCAAGTATAATGTGATATTTAAGTATGTATCTATTTTTTCAGGACTAATAAACTATTTTTTACTTTGGGATGTGATTTCTTGCATCTTTAACTAATGTAATAACGTCACTATAGACTCTAGGTTACTAGGGTCAGTATTTTTCTAGTTTTCATTAGATCAAGTCTATTAGAAGCCTTGGTATCTAGATTTAAAAAAAATATAGATTAAAAACATAACCCTATAACTAACTTTTAGGATAAGTCTAAGTGTAGGATAACATCCTAAAGTTTTTTTGAGGTAAAAATTATGTGGATTTCCAAGAAATATATCCATTTTTGGAAACTAAAATTTGATTTTTCTATAGAATAGGTTTACTTAGGGGTAATAACTCTAAAAAGGGTGTTGGGATTTGACTCAATCATCACCTGGTACATGAAAATAGGCCTTGTTTCAAACATGGTTTGATAATCCCAGGGGATATTATTGGGATAATTCAAAATTTATTTACAAAAAAATATAAAAGATTAGGAAATATTTTTATGACCTGAGAATGTTCCAAAATATACATAGTTTATGATTACGAGATAAGCTATGCATAATTTTTCCAATTTATGTTAAGTGTGTCACTAGTTTTGAAAATATACATTATGATTAATAATATTATGATCTAAACTTGTATATTCCATTGTTTAGAAATATATCCTAGTAAAAGGAATGAAAACAATGTCAATCCACATAATCCATGTAGGTATTTTCCTCTAGGGAAGGATAATGAAGCTCGAGATGGTTCTGTAGATAGAGATAATAAAACTATAAGTATATTGGGGTAGATGACTCAAGTTATGTCTAATAACCTGGATCATATGGATAAATATACTGATCCACCATTATTGTTAACAATTTTAGACCACTTCAGGCATCAATGACCTCTATTATATAATGGGACTATAATTCCATTTATAATTGAGCAATGGAAAATATCCTTAGATAATATATTTCTTGATTTGGGGAGTAATTAAATAGTTATGTCTGTCATGGTAGTTTATTATATCTTTGGGGATATGAATAAAAAGTGGTCATTGATTCAAAACACTAAATATGATGAATAAATATTAAACAGGGAGTGGAAGGATTTCATTGTACTCTTTTTTGAAAAATATTTTTCTTGTGAGAAATAATTAAATATGGAGACACAATTCTTGAGTCTAAAAAAAAGGAAGATGAAAAAGTTTTTAAGTATTAAGAGAACTTTATAAGGTTATCAAGTCATGTTGTAGACTTTGTATGTAATCCAAAGAGAAATATTGACCATTTATTTAATGGTATTAAGACAATCCTTTAAAGGGAACTAACCTCCCAAACATTGCAATCATATGAGTACTTAATATAATGTTCTATCAAGATAGATAAATCATTAATCATGATATATTAATTAAATGGAATTAAAGAGAAGAAGAAGAAGATAGAATAAAAAAATGATAAGTTGAAGGAGGGAAAAAAGGATTTTACCCCATGTGATAATTGTGGAAAGAAAAACCACGATATTTTCTTGAAGGGAATAAGAGTTTTATTTAAGTGTTGTGGGAAACTCCATCAATTTAGTGAATTAAAGGGTAATAAAAAACAACAAATATTCAATGTATCAACTATAATTTAATGGAGTACTAGGAAAATGAATTCCCTAAGTGAAAATGGAATATACCTCAAAAGAATCTATGGGATCAAGGTGAAACTTATGTAATTAATACCGCCAAAGTGGAAAGATTAAATTTATTTTGTATTTGGATTCAAGAATTATGTTGTGGAAATATTTTATCAATGATATTCTCATTATAGTAATCATGAAACATATAAGGATTATACCATATTAGTATTTTTTATAAGGGTATGAAAACATATGTTGAATGGTACTGATAACCAAGAAAAGTTATTTAGTAGTAAGTAAATATTTTTCTGAGGGATGACATCCCTTAATATATGGTTGATGTTGAGATAATAATGATAAATATATGTTTCTAGTATTCTATTGGTGACCTTGAAATTGTATAGTGATTTGATAGTTTATGTTATCTTTTCTAGAGTTTACTATATTTTTGGATTTATGGAATATATTAGGTAATCAATGATTTTATTTAAAGTGTATGGAGAGATATAATTTTTTGAAGTATTCATGTTTTAATTAAGGATTTATAGTGATAAAATTATTCAAATATTTTGTATGTGACAATAAGAGATACTTTATGTTATTAGTTAAATCTAATTTTAAGTTTATTAGAGAAATTTAGTGAAATTCCTTCTAAAATTTTAGATTTTGAATTTATTCAGACATATTTTATAGGACTATTAAGGCTACAAATTTATGGGATTGATTAAGTATAACATTGGGAATACTATTGAGGTTTTAGAGATTAATGTATTATGTAAAATACCTTATACTATCCATTTTATATTTTTTAAATATTTAGAGATAAACAAAAATACTTTTAAGTCTTTTTTATATTTTATGATATATTAAAAGTTAGTTTTTTTGCTTCAATCATAAAAATAATCATCTTGGATATTCATTTCTTGGAATGAGAAATGGATATGAAATTGATCGAAGAAAACTCAAGGATGAAATTGTTATTGTAAAATCAAAAGATATTATGTATGTATATATTTTTTTTGTTCTTTATCATGATAGTAAAATAATCACTCAAATTAATGAAAAAATGGATCTTGATATGAAAATTTTATCCTATTACCATCATTTCCATCACAGATTTATGTCATTGTGGTCTTTGAATTTCTCTTGATCATTTACTTTATTATTATAAATGATCTCTATAAGTATCCATAATAATTATTATTTTATTTCATGTCCATATTTTAACTTCACACTAATGTTTTCCTAATTGTAGACTAGTTTTTTTATTCTATATGATATTAGTATTCCCCTTTCCACTTTTCAAGAGGATGTTTTATTATTCATTTTATGATATGGGTTATCCACAGAAGGAATTTTTAAATTTCAAAACCTTGTTTTCCAAAAGCAAGTTAAAATTGTGAGGCTTAAATTTATTTAAGGAGGGAATAATGTAACAACTTGAGAGATTATGATATTTCTTTGAAATAAATTTAACCACTTTGATAACTTATGATACATGAACTCCAGTTTCTAAAAGAACAGTAAAATAGTATAATGTTATAACCCAAACATTAAATTTAAGGGTATAAATAATACCAAATAAATTATGAAAAGTATATGGTTTATAAATTTATAAGGTAATTAACTTATTATTAGTTGATTATAAATAAAAATTAAAATACTTAGAAAGAAAAAGAATTTGTTTTCTAAAAACCTGTATTTTTTTAAAAGCAGTTTTTTCATGTTTCCATACATATTTGAATTTTTTTTATATTTTTAGAAAATTTATTTGAAACTATGTAATTAATTTTTTAAATCATCATAATAAAATTATCTTAGATTAATTTTTTTTATAATTTTATGAAAATATAAAATTTTCAATGAATTGTGAAAAATACTGATTTTTATTAAACGATTCCCTTTCATTTAAAGAATTTAAAAATTTGATTTAAAATAAAAATTTTTTAAAAGTAAAATGAGTTCAATTATATTATAATTAATCATATTTATCTAATTTTAATCAATTTTATGATCAATTTTAATATAAAAACTTTTTGTACTTTTGAAAACTTTTCTTTTGGAAAACCGTTTTTTCATCACGTCAGTGGGTCCAACATTAAATTAAATTCAGAAAATTATGTGAATTGAACATGGAAAAATTGACTCTATATTTTTAATCATAATAATTAATAATATATAATAAGTTTAACTTAATTTTTGGTCATAATGAATAGTAAAAATAGTAAAAATTAATCACTACGATTAAGGTTAAAGTGGGTTTACCAGGGGTTAAACTGAAAAGATAAGGATTAAAATGACCTAGAAACTTGTCAAATTCATATTTTAGGGAAATATTTAGATTTTATCCTCATTAATGGTTTTATAATGATCCATTTTGAATCCATTTTTCATATAAAAAACATGGGTATCACTATTTCTTTTCAAAAACTCTATGTGTTTCCTCTCACCAACTAATAAAAGGCTACCCACTATCTTATCTTATTCACACTCCAAAATCCTTTTTTCCCATACCTGATCAAATATATTAATTAAATACCTACACATATTCTGGAGGACGTGGTTTTATAAAAAATTAAATCTAGTAAGGCTTTAAGCATAAACTTAAAGTTGTTGTCTAAAGAAGAGGAAAAGTTCGTAACCATAGGTTTTCATTTTAATTATTCCTTTAAATCATTAAAATATTTTAAAAATATAAATAAATAATAAAAAAATATATAATATATACTTAGATGTTATTATTTTAATTTAATAACCTATATACATCTCCTATTCTATCAAATGGGAAACAAATCTGTCGATCGTGTGTATAACGCACTACCGCCTCATGAACGATGTAATTCGTTTTTCATCATCACCTCTCATGGCTAGATAAAATTATGGTTTTAAAATATTTATATTATATTTATTAAATTAATATAATTATGTAATTATAATATCACATATAACTTTTTACCTTCCAATCCTTCAGAAAATAATAATGTCACTCATGCATATGTGTGGATTATTGCCTCTACACAGCGATGTGAAATGTTTTTCACTTTATTTTGAAATGGATGGTAATAGAGATATAATTAATTAATATAAATGAAAAATTTCATATAATAAATTTTCTATAAAGTTAAAATATCATTTACCTTTATCAAGTTCTATCAGTCAGAAAAATAGAAACAACGTTCATGAGTTCGTACAACCTTCCGTCTCCATGAATAGTGCAACGCATTTTCACATATCTTACTTTTATGAACTATTATAAATAATAATTTAATGATTATATATTATATTTATATCATTTTTAACATTATAAAAATTATGGAACCCAGATCAAAGAAAAAGGACTGAAATTACCAAACAAAAACACACATGAAAACAAAGTAATTATCACCTGAAATGACAATTTTTAAAAATAATTATTAATAAATGGGTCATAAATGACTATATTTAATTAATATATGGTATAAAATATATGTTTATAATTATTTAATAGTTTTATAATAACTCTATATTTATTATAAAAAAGGTAAAGACACATGTGAAGGAAATCTGGCTTGACGTAAGGGATTCTTGTCTCACTTTTACATCTGAGATACATATACCATATTTACAACTTATTTATTTTCTATGGTGTATATAGTTCCCATAAATGTATTTTAATATTCTTATAATTAAAATTATGGTATTTAAATATCCATATATGTACCTTTATTTCATGGGGCTTACAATTTAAAAGTTATGTTTTATGATTACAATCACATTGTTTATCAGGAATATTTACGATTAAGTTTCTAGTGATAAAATATTATAATATATCTCTAAAAAATAATTATTTTTATTATTATATAGTTATTAATTAACTTTTCATGTAATATTACAATTTCCCTCTCTTTGGTATTTAAAATATTGAGAAAAATAAAAAAAATCTGAATTTATTTATTACTTCGGTCAAAAATGCGTTTTCCTTCATATCCATGTTTTCTAAAAATATTTAATAAAATATTGTTAAAACTATCAAAATGATTTGTTAAAGACATTTTACCCAAGATTTAATTTTTAAAAATTGTTTTGAAATCAATTTTCTTTATGTTTTCCAAATGAATTTATTTTTGAATTTTACCAAAATATGAGTGGAATATTTATTTTAATGTACTAGGAATATAATGAATTTCCCACTGAAATGAACACTAATTATTTTTAGGATTCATTTACAATTTTATAAGGTTATTTTCAAATAATTTTTTTCCTAATTTTTTGGGAAAATTATTATTTTTAAAATTTAATTTCAAAGCGAAAAGGATATTATCTTAAATAACATTTTTATTAAATTTTTATGGTATTTATCTTTATTAATGAAAAAAATCCATTTTTAATTATTCTTTATTGGGAATATATTGTAATGATACCATCCTTACTATTTCTTCAGATGGTTTATGATCAGTTTGACTGGGATGTACTATTTGATAGCATTCACCATAGTACTCTGGATGATTTATGATTATTTTTATTGTTTGGATAATGTATTACCATTAATATACTAGTTTTATAATAAAAATATTTATGTTGATTATTTTTATTGATTGGGAAAATTATTATCATTCATACGATAGTTCTCTAATATGATTGTTTATGTTTATTATGATTATTTATTAGGGAAATTATTAAAATTTTGTATACTAGTTGTTAAATATATATTTTTATGTTGATTATGTTTCTACCCATTTATATGAGGAATACATTAGACATACTAAGTGATTGGAGGGGCCCACTATTGCCCCTTTTATGCATATGTAGGTCTCATGAGAAAAACTAGCTTAGGTATTTGGATATTTACTTACCCATTTTTGTAATATATCTTGAAAATAGACCTTGAAAGTATGGTTATGATGTTTAACATTATGCATTTATTATTTCTGAGATTAGTTATTGATGTAAATTATTTAATTTGTTATAATATCTATGGATAATTTTCAAGCTTATTTGATTATTTATATATGATTATTTGATCATATTTTATTATTTCCATATTGCCAATTATATTAAAGTTATTGATTATATGTAACATATTTCAGTTATTTACCTCATCATATTTATTATGTATTATTATTTTTATGATAGTTCCACTATACGGGTACCCTTATTGAGCATTATAGATCACCCCTTTGTTATGTGTCCTTTCCTCAAGATATCAAGAATTTTATCATGATTGATATGAATGGATATGAAAAAGAGAATAATAGTGTTCTCAAATAATATTATATGTAGTGTTTTAGGTTTTCAAATGTATTGTGAAATTCAAGTATGTATCTAGTTTTTTATACTACTAAACTGTTCTTTCCTTTGGGATGTGATCACTTGTATCTATCACCAATGTAATTAAGTAACCATCAAATCTGAGATACTTGGTTTGAGGTCGTTACACTTATCCTTATCAAAGGTCCATATCCCCCAAAATACACGCATTTAAAGTCCATATTCCCAATGAATAATCTTAGGACAACTTCAATTTTTAAGCCCTACTCAATCTTATGTTTTTAAATATTTTACAATATATTAATTTTTTACTAGAAATATACGGACTTAAATTATTCTCTCAAAGGGATATTTAGGATGCCTCGCTATGGTTTAATACCCATATCCAACATTCAAATTTCCCACATCTCTATAGATTGATGTTAAACTATGTGTTTGATATCATAGTCTCATGATGTTGTAATACACAAAAATGTTCTTACCATATGATGTTAAACTACTTGCTATAGTCTTGTAACATGACCTTAAACTATGCCATAAAACTTATATCCAACCCCAAAAGATCTATATTCACTATGGATCATATCTATATCAGTTCATATTCATGATAAAACCATTCTTATACTCAGAGGGATATCTTCCCTCTGGGCCTTAAAAAATTATTCTCATTGAGTTATATTCTTGGCGATAACTATATTCATAGGTACATAATCTTTTTTAGACTTACCCATACTCATTTATAGATATTCCCTTAAAGTTCAACCATAAATTTCTCCTCATGTGTAAGTACCACACCAACCATCACTAGGTATCTTTCACATTGTCTTCTTTACCGTACAATGTTAAAATGCATGGATTGATCCTTATCATATGACCTTAAAGGGAAAGATGTGTCATATTAAGTGGAACTAAACCACATATGTTATGATTAATTTTACAAGTCTAAATAGTAACCCCTTCATGGTCCCAATCCTAAGACTTCAAACATATGACACCTTTACAGACTGTGATTTACACTAGAATTCCTAACTACGTGTCTTTAAAACATAGTGATCTATAGACCAACATCACTAAATAATAATAAGTATAAATATGGAAAACTCTAATAGATATAGATTGTGTCATATATGGAGTACCTTTAATACATACATATGTTCACTTCTACAAGATACCTCTTATATAAACAAACATTAACATCAAAATATGATAATCCTTGATTGCTAGTTTTAGGGTAAATGATCTCATTATTGGATTTGGGTAAGATTCAAGAGCAAGAATTAAATTTACTTTAGAATCCTAGATTAAGAAATAATCCCCACAATAGGGTGTGATGATCCATACCTCCCATCCTCTCGACTAAAATGATTTCCTAAGTGTTGTTGGTTAGAAACCACAATGACTGCCTATATTTAAAAATAAGGTCTGTAGATTGTCCTAGATGTGGGAGATGTTTGGTGTTTATAGGTCTATGAATAAACCCCATCGAAAACCATACGAGACATGAGTGTTAACCTAATGAAAATATTGTGTAGTGGCACTCATCCCAACACAAACTAATCACTGAGCCAACTCTTCCTTAGTTGAAACAAAAATGGTAAACCCGACACGAATATTTTAAATATAATTAGTTTTTAACCATGTCAAACAATTTTGATTATAGTGTTCTACATAAACAATAATGGTGAACAAAAAATTAATATTTCAAAACTAATTGGGTTTCTTAAACATAGATCCAATTTGTTTCACATATTCTATATAAACAAACATGGTATAGTTGATGTAAATCTTTTAAAAAACAACAAAGTTTCTCATAAATAATTAGTTAAACATGTTTTTTACATATGATTATATATTTATCAGTATTATTTTTTTAGTTTTTTTGACAATAGGTACTATTCTTAAGATACCTCTTCAATCCAAATTGATGGTGTCATCATCTAGCTGGTGTTCTTTTTCTTTTTCCACTGCGAGAGCTACTTCCCCTACAAGATGAAGGATAACACAACCTATCTGAAATCTCCAATACCAGGTGTAAAACATGATGTCAATAGAGAACCATAGACATGGTACCTTGCCAATTGGAAAGTGAACATGAAATGGTATCCAAGTGTTGAATTATGTGAACCCTTACCATCTACAGAGATATTCAACAAAGATGTTGACACCAATCACCACCACCAATTTATTTAGAAGCCTATCCCTAGAGAAAGACAACCAATACATTTCTTATCCAAGTAAGGGGGATAAATAATTCAAAAAAAATTCACTCTAGTTTACGAGTCTCTTAGTATTGATCTTATAATATTTCCCTTCCAACATCTTGTAGCCACCTCCCCTCGACTACCTGATGAGGGAACTGCCTAGTTGATAACACCCACAAGCACTCAGACCAGGTTTCCTATGAAATATCACTATGCACAATGAGTTATAGAACACAGGGAGTAGGAACATATTCTTATTACCAATGAATATTCCCTCCAAAAAAATATAGTGAAAATTAGTGAAATAGATCAAATAAAATATTAGACACATTAAGTCTAATAATATCTTCTATCATCAAGTAGGGGGAATGTGCATATTACCTCCTTCATGCACAAACCCCATCATAAAATATTGATAGAAAATGAAATAAAAGAGTGGATTAATATTCCCACGTTAGTTGAATATTTATACTATTATATATTGAACATATATAAGGAGAATTATTATATTCCATATCAAACCCTCATGAAATTCAAATATATTCCATAATTGAAAGTGGTGATTCGTCAGTATATTCCAATAATCACATAGTAGCAATAACATATTCCCATTATATCCATAAGTGTAGTGTATAAATATTATAATAATTACCAATATATACTTAGGAGAAACTAAATATTATTTCTCCCATTTAGGATGATCAATAACATATTCTGGTGAAGGAAAAGGCACATGATTGGGTGCCAAAGAGCCTGTACCCTAGTGGTATAGGCTCCTACTTGGAATCCAAAAGACCCAGGATCAAATCCGGGCAGAGGATAATTTCCTGGTACTATAGCAGGGAACTGTAGTAGTACTGTAGCAGCAGTGGAACTGTAGTAGCGGTGGCACTGTAGCGGCGGATGGACTATAGCAGGTACTGTTGCGGCGGCTGTACTGTAGCAGGAACTGTAGCAGTGCGTGTATTGTAGCGGTACTGTTCACTAAGGGGTCCTTTTGGACAAAAAAATGGGCTTTCAAACCATGTATTCAGGCCACTTGGCCTTGGCTCTTCAGGCTATGTAATGGGTCTCCCTCTACCCAGTCTAAAGAGGTCTTTTATTTAAATAATAAATTGAGGCTTCAGCCCCATCCAAAAAAGGCACATGATTGGGATTATATTCCTGTTATGATTGGGGTTCATCAAAACACTTTGATAGTAACCTTAGTACATGTGTGCAACCTTATTTTAGAGATCCAATGGTATATTATAAAGGGAAAAAATGATTTGGAACATATCCCCATCCCAAATGAAGTTCATTAGTATATTCTGGTAGTCACCTAAGTTCATTATCATATCCCTACCAAACATTTAGAATATTTTTGACATATTATGGTTGCTGATAGAAAAATGTATATATTATTATTCCCATCAATGAAGGTTTATATCAATATCCTTTAGAGGCCATATAGAAGAAGGCCCATATAATTTATCCTATTCTAGAGGTCTTTTGACATATCTTAATGAGTGATGGATAATAGAATTGGAAAGATATCACTATCTTGACCAAGGATAGCAGGTATATCCCCACATCCACCAAAAGGAAGGATCATATTATTTCTATTAGTTCGGAATCTTACCAAAATATTCCAATATATTTAATAATGTGGTAACATATACACACAAAATGAAAAGATATCCATATATGTGCTCCAGAGATTTCCAAGAGAGAGGATCATATCCCTACCCAACCCCAAAATAATGGTTAGCATATTCAGATGACAATGCAAGAGGAGTCCCATATTCATACCCTTCTCAATTATAGTATTCTTGAGGTTATACAGTGCATATATTTATAAATCCAAGGACCCATTCATTCTTATTATTAATAAAATT
The DNA here is from genome assembly GCA_963277665.1 of Viscum album. NCBI lineage: Eukaryota > Viridiplantae > Streptophyta > Magnoliopsida > Santalales > Viscaceae > Viscum > Viscum album. Next base: position 1,445,613,013 of record OY728150.1, on the reverse strand, counting down.
TCCATAAATACCAAGGAATTACTCCCTATGGTATCAAAGAGAAGGATCAAATGGATCCTACCCTTAACATATGTTGTGGGAAACATCCCCATGATGATACCTCACTTAGAAAAAGAAATACTCTCCTTATCAGGAAACCTTCATATAGAGAGTTACTTGAAAGACTGAGGTGATCTACATATATTTCTACATCAATTTCCAGTAACACCTCACCTTAGTAAGAATATAATTCGAGGTAGTGACCATCATACATACCTCCTACAGGTCACGAGTCATCAAATTTAGAAAATATAGCTATGTGGTCTGACCAAGTAGAGAAATATGAATCTTATAAGGAAGATAATAGTATGGATATATAGAACGAGTTAGCTTAGAATAATAACCTAACTATGTTTTGGAACATTTACACTTTCTGTTATGACCTCTAAAACGTATTAAAGGAGGAACACATGCCTTACTTATGCTAGATTTTTTGGGAAAATATTCATCAGTTCAAGGATAATAACCTCGCATATCAAGGATATGAAAACTATCTACAGGTAGTGAAATATATTTTTTTAGATAGACCATGATACTCTCTTCATAGCCTAGAAACTGAGGTCAGAAAAGCACTATGAAATATTTTAATATGCCTGTATCCACAGTCTAAAAGCTCTTTCGTAAATGATCACTGATTCCTCATTAGGCATACATATATGAGGATAGAGTGATTATAGATAATTTCAATTGAATTCATTCATTGGTTAGAATATTATATTATAATGTAATCCTTTAATTTAATTTTTTCATGAGAGGCCATAGGTTCAAATTACATAAAAACTAGTTGTTCAATCCAACAAAACCCTTTGGTCTCTATAGAAAAAAGCGTTGTAACTGAGGAGAGAATGTAGTCGGTAGGATCACGATCCAGGCCTCTCAAAATGTTTATAAATCATCCCAAATTAGAAAAATAGATCCCTGAGATGCAACGAAGATCTATGTAGAATGTATCTAAAACTCTAAGCATGCTTTACACCCCACTCATGCTCAATTAAAAATGTGCCAAATCAAGAATATTGCATTAGAAGCCTCCATGGAAGCTATATGGGAGAAACCCCATCCCATAGTGATATGGTATTTTTTTACCACCACTTACACCACAAGGGTCATCAAATCCTCAATGTTCTAGATGATATCGATAATAGATCCAGATCAAACCCATCCTATAGGCCTAGGGGGATTTTTACCCCAACCATAACCTATGGAATCATCAAACCCTTAGTAGGTTTAAGATTAATTGGTGCCAGTTCCACATCATCTTTAACCATTAGTACTGGGGTAATTATCATCATCTCCTCTAAGGATGTCAATCTTTTCCAGGCTGGGTAGTGATTTCTAATAACCAATTCCCTAGTAGTTCCTACTGCCACATAGTACGCCCCTATTATTTGGGGGAACATTCGATGAGAATAATCAAAGACTACCTCAAGATCAATATCCATAAATCAAAACTAGGAGAAAATCTGACAAATAATATCAAACCCTATAGAGGATACAAGTCAAAATATGACACCAAGAAAGGGGACCTAGGAGAAGACCATGATAAGAAATTTGAATAGGATACATGCAATGAAGAGTCACTCTATTACTCAGATAATGATAAAGTGATTCCCACAACCTAATATTACTTAGTGAATATCATCACTAACAATCTGTTAGATTACATAGAACCAGACATGGAGTTTGAGGCATGTAATTGGGAAATTATTTTTCAAGATGCGGGTCAAATCGAAGCATATTATGAGGTTTCATGCACCTGAAATTAGAGGAAAACCCAGAACATGGAACAAAAAAATGAGGAGTTTTCATCCCCATGATGCCATTACACAAGTGATATTGGGAATGACATGACTATGTACCACTTGACACTAAAAGATACTAAATTACTCTTTATGGAAGATACAATTGAATAATATAAGGTTGAGATATTTAATATCAGATGGATCAAAAAAATAATTACACAAGGGAAATATTTCCACTAGGATATCTTTCTAGTAGAAGATGAAATTTATTCTCCAAGTCATTATAAGGGGGTTAATCTTCCAATAATAATTGAATCCAAGAATCAGTTTGGCTATGGATCTAGAAAGTTGGTCTTCTTGAATTCAAGAATTGAGGAAGATCAAGATTTCCATTCAGTACAGAAAAAACATACATCATATTAGGACAACCACATAGTCCCAACATGAATCGACAATCAATAGTTAATAGATTTATGATGACCATGAAAATATTTTCCTATTACTCTCACTTAGTGGACGACTTAGACAATGTTACCCCAATAACTCGTTAGCACTATCGAGTCTTTTTCCACTCAAATGGATGCCATATAAGGGTGGTGTGCTTCAGTGAAACCTAAAAGGAAAACATATCTTGATTAATTGTATGATTCTCCTCCTCCACCAAAATTTGGGAATCTTATTTTCCTAACCTTTGATATATTGGGAAATTTAAAGCATCTTCTCTCACAATTCATTTCCTGATGCATCCACATGATTGGATCATTAAACCAGTAATAGGTAGAAAATATGAGGTACATTATTAGGGAAATATTTCATATAGTGCAATAGTTTAGTAGAAGGTTTTATTAAAGGTAAGGAAGACCTTCATCATCAATTCCTTTAAGAATTTAGCTTCATGCTAAGAAAAAAAGGGTATTGACCTCAAAAACTCAAAAAGTCATGATAATGATAGAGTCTTTGAAATTGTTACCAGATGGAAAGACTTAGAATACTTAACATTTTTATTCCATAGGAGTAGTTTTTTAAAGATTTGTGGAGAAAACCACCATGATGAAATATAGAAAATGATAATCCTATTGAAATATCCGAGTGGGTTCCATGAGTTTGTATACATGGTGTAATGTATAGAGAATTTAATTTAGTGAACCATGTTTAGATCTCATACCACACCTACATTACAATGGAAAAGATCTAGAAAGGAATAAACTGTTATTATTATAGTCAAACTAGCACTGGTGACCACTTAGGTACCCACAAATGATCCAAATTTCCTGAAACATCATATAAATTAAAAAACACCCTACCCAATGATAATAGAGATAAAGTATTACCAAGAAACATGGAATAAAAGAAGAAAAAAATTTCATTAAAAAATAATAGGTTCCTATTTACTTTCTTACAACCATAGAGAACAATATCCTCAAGCTACTTAATCTCAGAAGACCTGATAAAGCCTACCTTGGCGATTGTCTTGACTATTTCTCTTTGCACTAGAGGCCAAACCATTAAATGTAGGAATTATTTATCCTCAAATATAACCTCTAGAACATAATTTACTCTAGTTATGTGATATTGGGAATATCCCCAACACATGTGGAACATGTATGCACTATTTAATCATAGGAAAAAGGTTATTAACAAGAATTATCAACTAGGAATGAGAAAAGTTTAATGAATTGATAACCTAGAAAATAGTCGATCGTCTCATGTCATTATCAAGGAACAACTCTGTCAACTGATTTTGGTTCAAAACCTCTTTCAATATTCAAATGGATCTCATCGAACCAACCCTATGAAGGTATATGAAACCCAAGGAAACAAAATAGGGCATATGAATAAGAGTTTAATTTGACTCCTAAACTAACTATGAATCTTATTGATTTAATTCCATCATCATTTAAAACATGGGTATCACCCCAGAAAATATAATCCTCATTGTTTATGAAGAAAGTTTTTAGTTTTCTTAATGCAATTCACTTAACAAACCCCCTATATGATGATAAATATGTATATGAACCCATGTTATTCACACCTAATTAGGGAGCTATAGATAGAGGCTGTAGAAGTTTAAGGAATAAGGAAATATTCGATTATGACTGATATCAATATTCCATCCACATCTCCATTGAATCTATATATGCAGTTGAGACCCATGGGAATCACTTCAGTGATCCCAAGAGGAGCATGGAGAAACCCTAAGATTTTTCAAAAGTCATCCAATCCCATTTGTTTTTGAATAATTGTGGGATGGTGTACAATTATATAATTACCCCAAATGAGTGGGTGGACTATAACGACTCAACTCATCAATGATAGGTATGCCTTCAACTCCAGTCGAATCACCATATCCATATACATTAATCAATTTATCCTCAAATACACAAGATGAGGAGAAACTGCATTCCAGGAAGTGTATACCTATGGGGATGATGAATTACATAACAATTGGTAGTTATCCCCGTTAAGATCTTGATTTTAAATGCTGTTAATATTTCAAATAATCTTAGGGAATCACTTATCCGAGACCTATACTATCCCTAATAGTTTGATATATAAGTTAACACTAATGAGGTGTATCTAGTAGAAAATTATTTAGAATAACACCATACCACCATCTCATTCATAGATAAAGACCTAGAATATTTCATTCAGGGGAATATTAGACCCCTTTACATTTTGGGTAAGCTCAACAATATTGATATGCAATGGTAACTAATCAATAATGGATATAGGATTAATATTACCCTAGTTCAAACCCTTCTACATTTGGGATATAGTGAAGATGATTTTCCTCCCATGAATCTAACCATTCAGGGGTAAAAAATGAGTAAGAAAAATCCCCTAAAAAAGGTCAAACTCAAGGCCTAGATCAAAGACTTTGTGTCTAATTTTGAGTGCATGGTTATCTTGCATGACTCAACATATAATGTTTTACTGAGAGGACCTTGGATTCATAGACACACAATGATGTTGTCTTCATACCATTAATGCCTAAAGTACTCTATGAGGAGAAATTTTGGAATACTATGCATTGATAATAACCCCTTTGAACCTCATGAATCATATTATTTTGTGGTATTTCTCTATAATAGATAAGTAAAATAGAAGATTATATGTGAAGATGAGTGTGTTACCAATCCTAATGGTTCTAGAACTTCCCCTAAAAACACCTGGAGCTTACATAACAAATATTATGTATTTCCTATCAACCATATTAAGGAAGTAGACCCCCCAATAATCCACCACAGTGTGAAAAAATCCCTGGCCCTTGTCTAAATAGTAATAACCATTCTAACTTAATAGGGACCTTCAAGAGGTAGTCAGGTCACACATTTGGAGATTGATGCCTTAAGTAAAAACATCCTAAAAATGAGTTCTCCTTATCTATCATTAATACATTAGGAGACCCTCATTTCAACATATGTATTTGAGAGATCCACTATACAATCATTTTTTTAAATTACCATATTATGTCTCATAAATTCTAGTATGTCAATGCTTCTTTTCTCCCTTGATGAAAACAAAGAAGAAATAGAGCATCTATAGAGCCCTACCACTCAAAATTTTCATGAATCTAAAATCCTAGGGACCAGGAGTAGCTCCTTATCCTCTGTAAAGAATAGAGATGTTCCCATACTATTCACCAGTCATGAGATTTTTTTTCAATGATGAGATGGAATATAAAGAGGATGACCTTAGATATACCCTTCAATCATTTGAGAAAGGAATATCTATCACCATTGATGAGATCAGGCATGTAAATCTAGGTTTTGAAGAGGACCTATGCCTAACATTGATTAGTACCAAAATTTCTATGGAAGAGTTGGAGTTGTATATCCCCCTTTTGAAATTGAATTGTAATATGTGCACCTAGAATTATACAGAGATGCTAATTTTTCATTCTGATGTGGACACCCATCATCTTGGCCTATAATATGATCATCAAGGTTTCAAGTAGGTGATTAGAAGAATAAATCTTTCACATTCTTCAAAGGTATATTCTAATGTTGATGATCTTATTAAATTTTTTTTCATCTGATAGGTGAAATACTTGAAGTGTATTTCTATCAAAAAACCTATTCTAAAGATAATGGGTAGATTTGGGTCTATATTAATTTCAAGGATCTTAATAAACACTACCCAAATACTTATTTCTATATTATTATTATGGAAATCTTGATCGATGTGACTAAAGGATTCCAAAACCTTTCCTTTATGGATGGGTACTCAAGGTATGATCAAATCAAGATGACCGCTAAAGATGAGCAATCCACCTCTTTTAGGGAACCCAAAGGGATATTTTTCTACCATATCATGCCCTTGAGTTTGACTAAATATCGAACCACCTACCAATGTGTCATGAATCATATCCTAAAATACTTCTTTGGAAGGATCAGAGAAACTTATTCTGATGATCTGATGGTTAAATCATGGAAGCACTTTAATCCTATCTTTGAGCTTCAAACAATATTTGGAATGTTGAAAAAACATAACTTGAAGTTAAACCCTTTTAATTGTGATTTTTGGGTAATTTTAGGAAAATTAATCGATTTTTTATTTTATTACCATGAAAATATGGTCAACCCTAAGAATTCTAGTACAATCCTCATAATGAGACTCCTTAAAACCTCAAAGAGTTAAAAGGTATTCAGGTATTACTTATTTATACTAGGTATTTCACAGTTAACTTGGATTGAAAATTCCCCCCCTTCATGAAGTTGATGAATATGGGAGTTACATATCAATGGGCCAAATATTGCTAATAATCTTTCAGAAACATTAAAAAATATCTGCACACCCACCAATTTTAATGCCACTAGTAGAGGGAAATCCGCTTATCCTATATGTAGCCGCTATGGAGTAATTTTTCAGTACCCTTATCACATAGAAAAATTATTTAGTAAGAGATAATAGTCTCTAATATCTTAGTAAGATTGATCTCGATTCTAAGACCCAATATTCGGGAGTCTAGAATAACTCTTCTAAACTCATTTTTATAGTACAAAAGTTTAGGCACTACTTACAGTATCATGTAGTCTGCATCGTCTCTTGCATCGACCTACTCAAGTACATCCTTAATATTCCTATAATAATAATGCTCCTAGATTGATATGAATCTATATTAAAAAAAATAAAACATCTAATTCATATCATTGAATGTAATCAAATATTAGGCACTAACAGATTTCCTTGTAGAATATCCTACACCAAAGAGTATGTTGGAAAATATTGAGTTCCAGAAAAAGAGGTTTTCTATTCCTATGACACTCCCTAAATATGGGTGATAAAATTTAATGGATCCACTCAATGTTTTCCCAAGAAAAAAATGTAAATCCAAAATGTCAATCAGGTTGGTCTGAGGATCATCTTTGTCTCCCCAGCCAAGGTATTTCTATATTATTCTTTCCTACCATCCAATGGATACACCAAAAATGAGGAGGAATACCAAGATATTATTAATGTATTAGAACTATCCTTGTATTTTTACATAACACATCGTAATGTTAAGAGTTATTTAGAGTTAGATATTAAGAAAATCAATGGGGTAATATTCCATTAAGAATGAAGAATTATCCCCTCTCCTTGGATATAGGAGGGAATTGATAGATAAATTCTTGTTTGATCCAATTCCAAATCATGTTATTCATTCATATAATATTGATGATGATGCACTAACTAATGCATCCATAACCCTATAATCCTTTAACATGACAATATAGTCTTCCACATTTCAAACTGTAGGGTACTCTCCCCCATCATCATCTATGACATAGAGAAGATCAATCAGAATATGATTCACCAAGGTACAATGATCCAATAATATCATCAACTAATACTATATTTAGATATATGAGACCCATGATATAATACCTCAAAAATTGGATTCTTCTATCAGAATAAGATAAAAAGGAACAAATACAACACCGATCATTGAACTTACCCCTTTCTAATGACACAAATAAATGTAAATTTCTCTGAAAATGGGGTTTTGATGGAGTAATACTCATATGTTTTAAAGGAAAAACCCTCTCAATTATGTAGGATTTCCATGCTATATCCAAATATTCTCATCAATCAGGAACTAGGATATCCCCCTAAATTAAGAGTCTTTTATATTTCTAGCTAATAATGATGCAAGACTATGTAATTCACCAAGAAATATAATTCATATCAAAATGTCAATATAATTCATTAGTCTCTAAAGTTATTGAATACTCCCAAACACTCTAGGATATTTTTCATATGGGGAATGGATGTCATGGGGTCATTTCCCCGAACCAAAACTAGACAGTTTAAGAAAATCCATACGGGCATCGACTTATTTTCTGAATTGGTTGAGTCCATACCCCTTAAGGAATATAGGATGATAAGTACCATAAAATTCATTAAGTATAAAATAATCACTATATTTGGTGTCCCTAATACCATACTAATTTAAATGAAAACAAATTATAATGTATTAGGAGTATAGAATCAATTCCAGTCATTCATGTTTCAATGAAGTAATGTAAAATGGGAAAATAGAGGCTTTCAACAAGACCCTATCATATATTATCCCAAAAATGGTGGATAAAGACAAGAAATATTGACTATAAAAACTCTTTCATGACTTATTGGATTATCATTTCACAACCCACAATACCACACAAGAAACCCCATATTCACTTGTATATGGAATAAAGGGAGTGTTTCCCATTGAAGTTAAATTTACATCACTCCGAGTCACTATTTATGGTTATCTCAAAAATGATTAACAATCATATAAGTTTCTTTATGAATTGGAACTATTCGAAAATAAGAGGATGTATACACTGAACAATGTGAAAGTACATTATAATCAAATTATATGAGCTTTCAATAATAAGGTTCACCTATGATCATCCATTCAAGGAGAGTATGTATTGTTTCGTAGAATCCTAATGACACTAGGGAAGAAGGCTATAATGCTTGATCCAAAGTGGGAAGGACCTTAAATCATACACAAGGACTATTCCAATAAAGATTACTCATTTTACATGATATATGAGGAGTGTATCATTCCACCTACCAATGCAAGGTTCCTTAAGGAATAATTTTCATAATTATTACATTGGCCATAACTACTAGTGGAGAGACTTTAAACTGCATAAAAATCAATTTCTTATTGCATGATGTAAAACATTATGAATTACTTATCTAGGTTGAAATATTTTAAACTACATATCATACACTTCCTTACCATATGACATTAACCTACATGGTAATTGTCCAAGTGTTATGATGTAATACTATTCAAAACCATCCCTACCATGTGACATTAAATAACAAGGTGGAATTCTATCCTGTATGGCTTTAAACTGATCAGAGTAGGACATTACCTGTGGCCTCTTTCTCTACTACATGAAAGCTTGATCTAGGTATAATCATTTTACACATGATTTTCTCATTCCTCATATAATAAATTCCCTCTTTACCCTACATATGAGCCAGATCTATGTAAGGGGCATTCTATTTTTGAATCACATCTGGATTGATCCTTATGTTGAAAGGATACATCGTGATGACCATATCTTTTATCTAGGTACCAACCATAATTTCATAAAAATACCCAATTTTCTCTATATATGGGTCCGATCTATCAAAGGAACATTATTTATAAGAACTACATATGACCTAATTCACATCTCTTTAGGATACATAATGATGTACGAATCTCCTATCATGGGTCTGACCATAATTTTTATTAATAATAAATTCCCTCACTCTTATGTATGAGCTTGATCTCCAATGGGAGTTACAATATAATAACTATGCATGGATTTGTTACTATCTTCATAGGATATGTAGTGACTTCTAGAATTCATGAAAAAATTAGAAATGTAGATATTATAAATAACCCCACCTCATCTTGGTTCTTAATCCGATCACTATTTCCTTCATGATGAACCATATCATTTTTTCATCACTAATACGATTTTTTTACCTCACGTATGAGTTAGATCGATGAAAATTCAAAAAATTGAAAACCCCCCTCCTTTATTTGAGCTAGATATGAACGTGATTATTTATAATGGTTCCCTTACTTATAGGAACTATGCATAGAAACCCACCTTTTCCATATATATGGGATGGATCTATGTAGGGAACATTCTTTATAATAATAACACACATCTTGATTCCTGCTTCCATAGGATACATAATGACACCCAAATCATTTATCCTAGGTCAAACTATAATTTACAAACATGAAAAGTCCCCCCTATGAATATGAGTTGGATCCATGTATGAGATTTATTTATACAAACTACATTTGGATTGGTTTTTATATCCAAAGGATATGTAGTGATGATACAATCCTCTATCCTAGGTTTGAACACAAATTCAAAACAAAATTAATCATTTAAATCTGTATACAAACCATATCTATATAGGTGACCTTCTATGTAAGAACCATTGGTGGATTTATTCTAATTATCATAGGATACATAGTGACTCGCTCATATATTATTCTATGGAGGACCTCAATTTCAAGAGAAATAATCTATTATACCATATGATACTTTAGTGATAGATTCCCTAATAGGGGGGTGAATCAGTGTATGAAAATTATTAACTTTTCCCCACATAACCTCGATACTCTCATTTCCTTAACCGATCTTGACCTCACATGTTTGTATAGTTACTCTTGTGTACACCTATGTAGTGATGATATGATCAACTGGTGTGCCTAACTTATAATTATTCAAAAAATATTGATGATCACTCATTTCAAATTCATATATTTTATTCCTATAGAATATAATAAAAACAATCACATAATACATAATAATTTTACTTAGTTCACCCACACTAGGCTATGTCCAAGGAGCACACACCAACATTATATCGATGTGCTAAAATAAAGTAATATCCACTAGTCTTGGGAATATAATGTTTCAACTATAGTCACTACATATTATGATCATTGATCTTATAATATTTATGGTTTAGATCACTTCCATTGAATTCTCACTATATTATTCCTTTTTCTTTTCTCACTGAGCTGGGGTAGGACTTCACAAGTTCACTACCCCTCATTATTTATCCTTTTCTCACTAATTTGTGAAGAATAAGATCTATGGAACACAATATAGTTCATGAATTCACTGTTTGATTATTTTTTTACTAATTAGTGCACATTGATCTCCACATTTCTCTTTCATAACCTGGTTGTGACATTACAATTATAACAGCCACACTTTTCCTATTGAACTAGGATTCAAGGAATAATGACTTCCTTTTTCAAGGTCTTTAATAAGTTCCAATCACTTTCTATGTCATGAAAATTAAAAATTTTATGAAATTATTTCAACACTATCATGAAAATTTTTAATTGTTCATGAAATATTATAATTTCATGAAAATCACAACTTTTTGAAAAGATTTTATGAAACCCCCTTGGTTAGATTGAATCAAGTCTTTTCTTCACAGAACTGATGTTATTATCAATGAATCACATAAGAAAAAACTTCATGAAACTATTTTGTGAATTCAAAGCCTTTGGATCTTAAAAAAGTCAAGATATCTCAAATGAGGGAGGTAAAAGACTATTTATAGACATTGCTACCCATTTGTGAAAATTTTACACTAACCACCACATTTCATAGAACTCTTTATTATGTTTATGTAACTGCCTTTATTCAAATATTTTTTGGGAATATCTTCCATTAATATATTATTCAAAAAACATAAAATATTCACATAAAGTTTTTTCTTCAGAAAAATTACCACCTTCATGAAAATTAATTTTTTTTTGAATCACCAATATTTCAAAAAACAATCAATCTCCCATGAATTCCATTTATTTTCCATATTTTGATGAGGAATTCTCAAAACTACATTTTTGATAAATTATTTCTAAGAACATGGATCTTCATTTCAGGTATGGAACTTGATATTGGGTTTTTTTTAGGAAAAAAGAAGAAATTGGAATTTTCTATGTACATGATGTGTACCTGGGTACCACATAAAACTATGTACTCTCCATTTAATGTCCGAGTACATTGCCATGTAATAACCTCGAAAACCGCCTAAATTAGGGACCATTTAAGGCTAATACATGAAATGTACATTAAATTAACACACTGTGTACTTTTATTTTTTCTTGATAAATGAGAGCAGGTTCATATTTCATGTACAAAACTTATTTATACTCCCCTCAGTTCATATAGGAGTTTTATGGAATGATATCAAACTTCGAGCCCCTCCCAGTTCTCCATTCGAGCTCCAATCGAGACATCGTCAGTTGCTTTATATTCCCACTGATGATTTATCTTTTCCCTTAGATCATTTCTTCTAGATTCTTAATCTCTTGTGAGTTATCATGGGATGATTTATTTTAACTTTTTGTAGATCTATGTCGTTCTAGGCTGATTCAAGGACCATCATTCAAGAGTATTGATTGTAATAAATCTAGGTATGTGGTTTATACCTTTCTTTGTTAGTTCTTGGATAATATATTCTTAAAGTGATGCATACCCATGTTTAGGGTGTTGCCTGATTTGGATTTTAACCCTGTTTATCAAGTGCTATGGGTTGATTGTTTGATAAAGGGTAGTTTTTTATGAAAAAGGTTGTATACCTTGTTTATGGGACACACCATGGGTGAATTTACTTATTTGATTATTTGGGGATATTTGGTCTAGGATGCCTCTAGGCTTTCCTTGTTTTGTTAGGATGAGGGTTCTTGATTATATGAAATGCCTATGATATGCATTGTAGAAGTGTGACCAAGGGGGATTTGACTATGAGAGCTTCCTAATGTAGGGTAATTTATGTATGTTTTGTTGTTATGTTGACCAAGAGGTGTTGACTTTCAGAGCTTCCTGGTGTTCATAGACTAGAGGGGCTAGACCATGAGAGCTACCCAGAGGGTCTTTATTAAATGAATTGATGCTGTGTTGACCAAGGGGTATTGACCGTGTGACCTTCCTAGGTGGTCATTTGTAAATGTTTAGTGCTATGTTAGACCAAAGGGGTTGGACCATGAGAGCTACCAAGCAGGTAGTTTTTAAATGAATCATTGTTATGTTAGAACATGGGGATTATACTATGAGAACTTTCTCAGAGGGTCATTATTGAATAATTGAATGATTATGATGAGTCTGCCAAGACAAAGCACAAGATTGGACTCGATCTTACTAGATTGTTTAAATGGTCATCTGAGACATTTATTTTGTTACTATTACACATGGGATACAAATCTTAGGCTAGATCCCATGTTTTACATAATTCAATGGATTGAATAATAAATGAAAATGAATGTAATTGGAAATTATTGGATTGTTTACTTTTGAGTACTTCCAAGTTTATTGTTTTATTCCTGCATATTTCCTGCTATATATATTCACTGACAGATAGAAATAGATATTTTGGTGGTTTCCAAATAGGATTCATCTTACACCCTATTTGGGTAATTCTTTTGGACCCAAGAAGATTATATGATTACAGGTATAGACAAGGGAAAAAACCCTTCTTCCCTAGGTACTAGATTACTATGGGAGCTAGAGAGCATGGGACCAAGCTAAGTCTTGTGATGCTATTGGAGTTTATTGTTTTCCTGTACTTTGGTTTTAGTATTGTATATCTTGAATTGTGACTTGTTTGGATTCTTTCCTAGAGACATGTGACATGCATCATTTTTATATTCCCTATTTTTATTATTATTATCAATCTTACGTGGTTTACTTTTGTTGTATGGTATTGCTACTTCCTCTATTATTTATTATTATTTTTATGTTGTGTATACTCTACCAATGAGGGCATAGTTTCCCCATTATTACACAATTGCACTCGCTGCTACTCAGCAACATCTGGAATTTGGGGGAATTCTCTTGAGGTCATGTGGCCAACTAGGTTCAGGGCACCTTTGTGCGGAACTCGGAACTGAGACATTACAAAGTGGTATCAGATTGATTTATTTTCCATTTTTCTTTACTATTTGAAGCTAATAGACTGGGATATGATGTAATAAGTAGTTGGTAATAAGTTTTTCTCATAAGTAGCTACCTCGTGTATAGGGAAAATCCAAGTTACCTTGAATATTTCAATTTTTTTGGTTTTTCAATTGTTACCATTGATTAGATTTCACCATTAGGTGATTCACTTGTTTTGTTCTATTATGATTGATATCATTATGGTTCCATTTCTATTTCAACCCAAAGAGATAAGGGTATTCCATATTCTACATCATATAGGCACTTGCTAAAGATCACATGTCATGCATTCTTGTCATGCCATTTAGGGCGCATTACTAATTGCATGACGTTGTGGTAGAAGTTGTTATAGATATGCATGATATTGTGATAGATTCCATGACAGAAATACCTGATATTTTGATAGGTAATTTTTATACATAAATTTTCATTTGGATGGATTCCATGATTTGGTCCCAAAGGTGTTATGGGCCCTCTTGGATCGGAATTTGGTGGATCATGTTTGAACTTTAATTAAATATTGTCAAGATATAATATGAGAAAGGATTACAAACATTGATTCTTAGGGATTATGGGCTCCCACGGGTCGTAATTTGTCATGCCTTGGAAATTTTTTTAGGTTTTTAAGGGTTCTGGAGAAGTTTCAGAGGCTTACTTTCTAGAAACCCAGATAACACAGCATGTGATGTTATAAACACACACCATGTGTTCTTATATTCTGGAGGAAACAACTTTTTTTAAGTGTAATCCATGTACCATATGTACACACTGTGTATTATTTGACCATGTGACTCACTGTGTGAGTAGAAACATGAGGTTGAAAAATGTTTGGTAGAACATGTCATGTACTATGAGTACACATGGTGCTGTAGAGACCATGTGTCTGGCCGTGTGACTAATGACACAGATGGATGAAACTGAGTTTGTACACGCTGTGTTTAGCTATTACACGCCATGTAGAAATAAACCATGTATCCGTCCATGTGACTAACAACATGGGTGGATTGAACATTTGTAAAACACACCGGGGATAGGGTGAACATGCCATGCAGTGTTACACTAGAAGAGAACCATGTGGTTTGAGCCATATAGAAGTACCTGGGTAGGGGGATATATTCAAGTACACACCATATCTCATAAGGAACACACCGTGTTTATGGGGTGTTACATGACCAGGTTGAAATAAGTACACGCCCATGTCAAAATATTAAGGGAACACGCCATGTAGTGGTTCTACACATAGTGTAACCCTGATTTGTAAAAATTGAATGTTTTCTTTCTCCTATTCCGTTCTAGCACTTCTAAGTTGTACTCCTTGATAATCTTGAACTGAGGTCTGTACTTGACCTTGCAGAGCCATGACACTAAGACGTCTTACGACTGTATGCAGGATGCAGGATGATGATCAGACACCAGAAATGGTATTTCAAGGACAACCAGTAGATCCTCCTGTCGAGCCCATATTAACACCATCTATTATATCGGGCGTAGGTTCTGATGCATAGTTTAGTGAAGGATTTTTTAGTATGTTAAAAAATTTTTAGGGAGCACCACATCATACCCCATCTATAGAAGAGTTTACATGAGTATTCTAGAAACAACATCCTCCCACTTTTTCAGGTTATGGAGGACCATAGGCTGTAGAGTAATGGTTGGATTCCATGTTTTCTATCTTTTAGCATATGGAGATGTATCTAGATAAGAGGATGAAGCTCACGACGTATATTCTATGTGATTACACCAATATATAGTGGGATGTTATCTCATAGGTGGGATGTCATCAAGATATGGTTTGGGAAGAGTTTTAGAGTACCTTCTATGATTACTTCTACCCCAAGATGTTGAGAGACAATCAAGCCTAAGAGTTCATGAATTTGGAGTAGGGAACTCTTTCAGTGATGGATTACTATTATCAATTTACATTGATTCAGTGCTTCACACCTGTTTTGGGGGGTGATGAGCTATCATTGGCTAAGAGGTTTGAGGATGGTCTTAGTAATGACATCCTATCACAGGTGAATGTTTTTAGGCTCACTTTGGTGACGAATATAGTAAACCAGGTGCTGATTATCGAGAACAATATGAGAGACTTGGGAGCTTTGAGCCCGGATGATTCAGTATCCAGGGATGGTACTCCTTAAATAGATAGTATGAAGTGCCATAGGGAGATTTCATGTGATGTTTTTTTAGGTATCCAGATGGTGTGCTACTAGTGCAGAAGGATTGGGAACATGAGACCACATTTCCCAAAGGACCCAGTCGTGTGTCGATCTTGTGGCAAGATGGGAAATATTTAGAGTTTTTTCTATATGTTATCACCAACATCTAGTGATAGGGGTTCTATCATGACTCCATGTTCATGGGAAGGACCACCATTTTCTCATCAGTTAGGGATTTGAATTTTGTCAGGCTATTCAGGTCAAGGAGGAGGTTGTGGCTGTGGTATCCAGACAATAGGATTTTAGCGATAGTAGGGTGGATAAGCTTAGGGTAGTCAGGAATGGTCACAAGGACACAGTATAGGTTATAATTTTTCATTAGAGCATACCCTATAGGAGCTGGATCTCAGATACTCTATAGTTTGAGGTACAATTCTATTTACCTCAGTTTTATCTTCCACTCTTTCTAATACAAGGGCTTTTCATATTTTTATATTTGTTGCTGTTGTGGAGATCCTTGGGCTATTCATATTTACTTATGATGATTTTATAATGATATACACTCCATTAGTGACTAGGAGGGATAATGTATGTTAGTGCAAGGAGTTCCCTCTTGAGGTTGGTGGATGTCACTTCTCATGGGACCTCTATTTTTAGATATAACAGGCTTTTATGTGATTCTCGGAATAGACCGTTTGGTCTCCTTTTAGGCCTTTGTTGACTGCTATCGCTACAAGGTGAATTTCACGTCACTGGAGGGCAGGTACTTTCTACTCAAGGGTGAATGGGATTTCTAGGCGAGTATCAATGTACTCGAGTATCATTGGTTGGGAGTAATTACATCCCATATTGATTTTTTATATCTAGATGAATATGGGACTTCATAGAATTAATTTCCACTAGTGGTGGATCATTAAAGAGATGTCTTTCCAAATTAATTTTCAGTTTTACCTATGGAGAGAGATGTAGATTTATTTATTGAGCTTGTGCTAGGAGCGTCACCAGTTTCCATTCCTCCTTATAGGATAGCTACACCAAAGTTACCGGAGATCAAGAAGTAGTTAGAGGAGTTGCAGGAAAAGGGTTTCATCTGACCTAGTACTTCTCCTTGGGGTTTTTCTGTTCTTTTTGTGAATAAGAATGATGGTACCCTCAGAATTTTTGTGGGTTATCAGAAGCTGAACTAGTTGATGGTCAGGCACCGATATCCCTTTTCGAGTATTGATGATCTCTTTGACCAGATTCTAGGAACTTAGGTGTTATCAAAGATTGACTTGAGATCTGGTTATCATCAGTTGCACGTTTGACCATCAGATATACCTTTTACATCTTTTTGGAGTAGGTCTGGTCTATATGAGTATTTGGTTATGTTGTTCGATGCCACGAAGGTGTCGAAAGTTTTCATGGTACTGATGAACCGAGTGTTCCATCCATACTTAGATTCATTTGTGGTAGTCTTCATGAACTATATCTTGGTGTACTCCAACACTTGAGATGACCATGCCACTCATCTTGATATCATATTGAGTACACTGAGAGAGCATCAGTTATATCCTAATCTCTCAAAGTGCCACTTTTGGATGGACTAATTCATTTATTGGGTCATGTTATCTCAGAGACCTATGTATTAGTAGACCCATAGAATGTGAGAGAAGTAGTTTCTAAGGAGAAACCGAAGAACATCTTTAAGGAATGGAGTTTTCTGGGGCTGGCTGGTTACTACATAAAATTTATATTGGGATTTTCATGCTTATCAACACCACCGATGGGCATAATTATGAAGGGTGAAAAGTAATTGTGGATAGATTTATGTGATTCAACCTTTCTAGAGATTAAAGGGAGAATATATTTATCACCGATACTGATTTTTTCAGATCTAGGAAAAAGTCTCACTATTTACTATGACACATCAGGTATCGGTCTAGGATCAGTGCTTATGAAAGGGTAATTAGTCATTTCATATGGGTCTTGATAGTTGAGGCCACATGAGATGAATTACCCGACACAAAATCTTGAGTTAGCATCTATTGTGCATGGTTTACGCTATTGGTGACAATATCTTTTGGGAGAGAATTTTGTGGTATACACTTACTACAAAAGCCTCAAGTATATATTTACTTAGTGTGATCTTAATTTGAGACAAAAAAGGTGGGTTTAGTACCTTCAATCTTTTGACTTTGATCTTGCCTACATGTCTGGGAAAAGCAACACAGTGGATGATGCGTTGAGTAGGAGGACCTAGATACAGGCATTTCAGGAGGCCAGTAGTGAGTGAAAACTTATGAATTTGTTCTCTGATATGCATTTGGGGGTGCACGATTGATAGGAGCAGACATTACTTTCTTCTATAGATGTTACCTCCACTCTACTGGATCATGTTCCAATGATGGAACTATCATATTTTGAAGGCCTAGTCCAATAAGAGAGCGTGTTAGGAGAGGACCCCACTCCTGGGTGGAGCATAGGAGAGGATGAGGTCTTGCATTTTCATGGATGCATATGGGTGTCAGCATACATACATGATGATTTGATACGAGATTTTCATTTCTTAGTTTGGGAAGTTCATCCTGGTGTTACCAAGATGTATTGAGATCTACATCGTTAGTATTAGTGGCCATGCGTGAAGAAGGATGTAGCTAGTTTTTTATGATATGTTCCAACTATCAACAGGTGAAGGTGGATAATTTGAAACCAATAGGGTTTTTACAATAGTTACCCATTCCTAAGTGGAAGTTATATAATGGTGAGATGGATTTCGTAATAGGTTTACGAAGGTCAACTCTAGGGAATGATAAAGTTTGGGTTGTTGTCGACAGACTCACAAATGTTTCACACTTCTCACCAATCAAGGAAACCTTATGTTTTGATGATCTTGGAAGGTTGTACATCCAAGATATTATACGTTTTCATGGAGTCCCACACTCTATCATTTCAGATAGGGATACTTGGTTTACTTCTTGTGTCTGGTAGGGACTATAGAGGGCTTTGGGTACACAAGTACTCCTGAGTATAGCTCACCATCGCTAGATAGATGGACATTCCGAGCACACGATTCTGGTTTTGGATGAAACTATTCGAGCATGCATCTTGGATTTCAGGGGCTCTTGGGGGGAGACATATAACCCTAGTGGAGTTTTCCTACAATAATAGTTTTTAGGAAATGATTTAGATGAAAACTTATGAGGTTTTTTACAGTAGGACTTGTTGATCACCCTATGTTGACTAGAGGTAGGAGAAGCATCTATACTGGGACCTCCTCTTGTCTAGGATGCCACTGAGCATGAGGAGTTGATTGGGAAGATGATGGATACTACAAAATATCAGTAGAAATCTTATGTTGATCAACAAAGATGGCCTCTAGAGTTCAAGGTCGGAGATCAGGTTTTCTTATGTGTCACACCGATGTTGGGACATGAGAGGATTAGGAGATAGGGGAAGCTTTAAATGAGATACATTGGGCCATTTTAGGTTTTGGAGAGAGTCGGTCTAGTTTCCTATTGGTTGTAGTTACCTCAGAGGTACCAGGCTATGCATGACGTCTTTCTTGTTTCTCAGCTACAACGTTACTTTTCAGACCCATCTCATGTTTTTAAACCCTGAGGAGGTTGAGTTGGAGGTAGATGAATTCTTCAAGGAGCACCCTATTTGGATTGTGGATCACAAAACGAAGGTTGTCCATGGATAGCTTGTTCCTCTAGTATGGGTGCTAGGGCAACACATGAGAGTACAGGATGAGACAAGGGAGAGGGAGGCTGACGTACGATCACAGTTTTATAGTTTTTTGAAGCTTCTTCTTCACCACCCTTGGAAGGGAAATTCGAGGACGAATTTCTTTAAAGAAGTTTTTAAGAACCCAGATCTTCATTTCGAGAATGGATCTTGATTTCGAGTTGTTTTAGAGAAAAAAGTAAGAAATGGTAATTTTCTAAGTACACGCCATGTACTTATGAGTACACGTTGTGTACCTGGGTACCATGTACAACCAAGTATTGTCTATGTAATAGTAGAGTACATGGCTGTGTGGTGACCTGGAAGACCCCCTAAAGTAGGGGAAATTAAGGATACTACATGACATGTACATTAAATGAACACATTGTGTATTTTTATTTTTATTTGATTAATCAGAGCAGGGTCACATCTCATGTACAAAACTTATTTTTTATCCCCTCAGTTCATACCAAAGAGCGATGGAATAACTGGGAACATAGATCCCCTATCATTTCTCTATCTGAGCTCTGATCGAGACACCGCCGATTTCATTGGATTCCCACTGGTGATTTCTCTTTTTCCCCAGATCCTTTCTTCCCGATTCTTTCTCTCTCCTAAGTTATTGTCAGATGATATACTTTATCCTTTTTGTAGATCTACGTCATTTTAGGCCGATTAAGGGGACGATGTTCAAGAGTATTGATCATACAACATCAAGGTAGGCGGTTTGTGCCTTTTTTTTGTTCGTATTTGGATTATATATGCTTACAGTTCCATATACCCATGTTTGGGGTATTGCTTGATTTGGATTTTTGCCCTATTTATCACCTAATATATGTTGATTGTTTTATAAAGGGAAGTTTCTTATGAACATGGTTGTTTAACTTGTTTATGGGACATACCATGGGTTTGTTTCCTTGTTTGGTTATTCATGGCCGTTTACTCTAGGATGCCTATAGGATTTCCTTGTTTCCATGCCTTTTTTAGGATGGAGTTTCTGATTATATAAAATTCCTTTGATATGCATTGTCTAAGTGTGGCCAAGGGGGATTTAACTGTGTGAGCTTCCCAAGGTAGGGTTATTTATGAATGTTTTTTTGTAATGTTCACCTAGAGGTACTAACTGTGAGAGACTCTAGGCGGTCATAGACCAGAGGGGCTAGACTATGAGAGATACCCAAAGGGTTGTTATTAATTGAATTGATGATATGTTGACCAAGGGGTATTGACCATGTGAGCTGCCCAAGTGGTCGTTTGTAAATGTTTAGTGCTATGTTAGACCAAAGGGGTTGGTCCGTGAGAGGTACTCAAAGGGTCATTATTAAATTAATTTTCTTATGTTGGACTAGGGGGATCAGACTGTGAGAAATTACCCATAGGATCATTATTGAATAATTGAATTATTTTGATGAGTCTCCCAAGCCAAAGCACAAGATTGGACTCGATATTACTAGATTGTTTATATGTTCTTTTGAGACATCTGTTTTGTTACTATTATATAGAGGATACATAGCTTAGTCTTGATCCCAATTTTTACATGATTCAATGGATTGAATAATAAATTAAAATAAATGTAATTGAAAACTATATGATTGTTTAATTTTGAGTATTTCATAGTTTATTTCTCCATTACTGCATATTTCCTGCTATATATATTCACTGACAGTTAGGCACATATCTTTTGGTGGTTACATACTGGGATTCGTCTCACCCCCTATTTGGGACATTCTTTTGGACCCAAATCGATTATATTAGTGTTGGTATAGATAAGGGAAAACTACCTTCTTCATCAGGTACATGATTGCTGTAGGAGCTCGAGAGCATGGGACCAAGATGAGGCTTGTGATGCTGTTGGAGTTTACTATTTTCCTATAATTTGGTTTTAGTATTGTATTTCCAGCATTGTGATTTGTTTGGATTCTTTCCTAGACACATGTGACATGCATCATTTTTATATGCACTAGTTGTTATATTATTATCAATCTTACGTTGTTTACTTTTGTTGTATGGTATTACTACTTCTTCTATTGTTTATTATTATCTTTATACTGTGTATACTCTGTCAATGAGGTAATAGTTTCCACATTATCACACCGTGTCCCTCTCTACTAGCCAGTAGACTTTGGAGTTTTTGGAAATGCGCTTGAGGTCATGTGACCAACCGGGTTTGGGTCACCTTTGGGTGGCACCCAGAACCGGGATGTGACAAAGTGGTATTAGAGCATTTTCATTTCTTATTTGCCTTACTATTTTGAGCCAATAGACTAGAATATGATGGAATAGGTAGTTGGTAATAAGCTGTGCTTGGGAGTAGCTACCCCATGTACAAGGAAAATCCCAGTTACCTCTAATATTGCAATTTTTCTGATTTTTCAATTATTACAGTTGATTTGATTTCACCATTTAGTGATTCACTTGTTTTGTGTGGTTATGATTGATATCATTGTGGTTCCATTTATATTGAAACCAGATGTGATGATTGTATTCCATCTCATGCATCATATAAGAACTTTCTAGAGATCAGATGTCATGCATTATTTTCATGCCATTTAGGGTGCATTATGGATTTCATGATGTTCTAATATATTTTGTGCTAGATATGCATGTTTCGGTGATAGATTACTTGATATAAATACCTTCTATTTTGATAAGGTATTGAAATATGTAAAGTTTCATTTGGATGGATGCCTATATTTGGTCCCTGAGGTGTTATAATCCCTCTTGGATTGGAATTTGGTGGATCATGTTTGAACTTTAATTGAATTTTTTCAAGCTATGATGTGATAAATGATGCCAAACTTTTATTCACGGGGATTATGGTCTCCCACAGGTAGGAATGTTTCATGAATTGGACAAAATTTTATGTTTTTAAGGGTTTTAGAGTAGTTTCAGAGGGTTACTGCCTGAAAACTCAGACAACATGACATGTGATGTTATAAACACACGCCATTTGTTCTTCTGTTATGGAGAAACCAACTTTTCTTAAGTACACACTATGTACCATATGTACACGTCGTGTAGTCCTTGACCGTGTGACTGAATACGTGAGCAGAGACATAGGGTTGAAAAATGTTCAGTAGAACACACAATGTACTGGAAATACACACCAGGCTGCAGAGACCATGTGTTCATTAGTGTGACTAACGACATAGGTGAATGAAACTTAGGTTTTACATGTCGTGTCTAGCTACTACACACCCTGTTGAAATCAAATGTGTATCCAGATGTGTGACTAATGAAATGGGTGTATGAAACTTTTGTAAAACATGTTTTGTTTAGGGTGAATGTCACGTGTATTGTTACACCCGAAGAGAACCTTGTGGTTTGATCCATGTAGAATTTTCTGGGTAGGAGGGTATATTCAAGTACACATAATGTCACATAAGGCACACACTATGGGTATGAGGTGTTACATGACCAGTTTAGCATATGTACACGCCCATATAAAAAACATAAGGGAACACGTAGTGTAGTGGTTCTACATGCTGTGTAACCCTATTTTGTAAAACTTGAATGCTTTCTTTATCCTATTCAATTCTTGCAGGACTAAGTTGTAGTACTTGATAATCTTGAACTAAGGTGTGTGCATGACCTTACAAAGTCATGCCACCTAGACTTCCTCCAGTTGTACGCCAGATGCAGGGAAATGATCAGACACCAGAAATGGTAGGTCAAGGACTACGAGCAGAGCCTCCCGTCATGCCTGATTTAACACCAGATGTTATACCAGATGCAGGTTCTTATTCACAGTTCTATGAATAATTTTTGAGGATGTTACAGACTTTTCATGGAGCACCACTTCCTACCCCATCTATGGAAGATTTGACGTAGGTGTTTAAGCAGCAGCATCCTCCCACTTTTTCATGGGATAGAGGACCAAAGGCTATAGAGTCATAGTTGGAGGCCATGCTTTCTATCTTTAAGAATTTGGAGATGCCTCTAGAGATGAGGGTGAAGCTCATGATGTACATGCTACATGATACTGCCAAGAGATGGTGTCATGTTATATCACATGAGAGATGTCATCAAGATATGGCTTGGGAATAGTTTTATAGGACCTTCTATGATTACTTCTACCCCGAGACGTTGAGGGCTGATTGATCTCGAGAGTTCATGTATTTGTTGTAGGGATCTGTTTTAGTGATGGATTACTCTTCTCACTTTATAGGGATTCAATTCTTCACACCTGTTTTGGGAGGTGACAAGCTATCACTGACTAGTAGGTTTGAGGATGGTCTCAAGTATGACATACAAACAAATTTGAATGTTTTTAGGTTGAATTTGGGGACAACTATAGTAAACCAAACACTAATTATCGAGCACAATCTAAGATATTTGGGAGCTGCAAGCTAGGTCGGTTCGGCATCTAGGACTGGTACTCCTTATACAGATAGCAGGAAGCACCGTAAGAATATTTCACATGATTTTCTTTAGGTAGCCAGGTGGTGTTCTACCAGTGTGGAAGGAGTGGGCACATGAGACCACATTTCCTGAAGGAACCAATCGAGTGTCGATCTTGCAGCAAGATGGGCCATATTTAGTATTTTTTTGGATGTTATCACCATCAGTGAGTGATAAGGGTTCTATTATGACTCCACATTTAGGAGTAGGACCACCAGTTTCTCATCAGTCAGGGAATTGGAGCCTGTCAGTTCATTCAATATGAGGAGGAGGCTGTATCCACGGTAGCCAGATGGTAGGATTTCAATGACAGTAGGGTGGATCAGCTGAGGGTAGTCATGTAGGGTCACAGGGCTATGGTACATGCCTGACATTTGCAGTGGATCAGAACCAGTAGGAGAAAGATCCTGGACCCTCTACAGTTAAAGGTATGATTCTAGTTGTCTCAGTTTTATCTTTTTCTCGTTGTGATATAGTGGCTTCCCGTAGTTTTATACCTATTTCCATTGTGGAGAACCTTGGGCTCTTCATCCTTACTTCTGATGATGTTATGACTCTAGACACTTCGTTGGGGATTAGGACAACTAATGTACATCATTGAAAGGAGTGCCCTATTGAGGTTGGTGGGGGTCACTTCTTGTGGGAACCCTATGTCTTAGAGAAGAAAAGATTTGATTTTATTCTCAAAATGGACTGGTTGGTCTCATTTCAGACATTGTTTTACTGCTATCATCGTAGGATGAGTTTCACGTCACCAGAGGGTGGGTCTTTTCTACACAAGGGAAAATGGGATGTTTAGGTGAGCATATCTGGACTCGATCATCATGGGTTAGGATGAATTACAGCCTAGATTACTAGTTTATATCTATATGACCAGGAGACTTTATAGATGGACTTTCCTCCAGTATTGGATCATTTTAGAGATGTCTTTCTAGATGAATTTTAAGGCTTACCTCCAGAGAGAGAGGTATATTTCTCTATTGAGCTTATTCCAGGAGCAGCACTAATGTCCATTCCTCCTTATAGGATGGATACACCATAGTTATAGGAGCTCAAGAAGTAGTTTGAGGAGTTACAAGAAAATGGTTTCATCCGACCCAGTACTTCTCCTTGGGGTTCTCCTGTTCTTTTTGTGAAGAAGGCGGATGGTACCCTCATAATTTGTGTGGATTATTAGAAGTTGAACCAGTTGCTGGTTAATAACCAATATCCCTTTTTGAGTATTGATGATTTATTTGATTATCTTATAGGAACTTGGGTGTTCTCAAAGACTTACGTGAGATCTAGTTATCATAGGTGAGGAGTTGATCTATGATTTTCATTCCCAAGTTTGGGCAGTTCATCGTGGTGTCACCAAGATATATCAAGATCTACATCATTAGTATTGGTGGCCAGGCATGAAGAAGGATGTAGCTTGTTTGTTTTGAGATGTTCCACCCTTCAGCTGGTGAATGTGGAGCATCAATGACTGGCATAGATTTTACAGTAGTTACCCATTCCCAAGTGGAAGATAAATGATGCTGCGATGGATTTCATGATTGGTTTACCAAGGTCTTCTCAAGGGAATTATGTAGTTTGGGTTGTTATAGATAGACTCAAAATGGTTTCACACTTCCTAATGATGAAGGAAACCTTCAGTGTTGATGATCTTGGAAGGTTTTATATCCGAGATATTGTACATTTACATGTTTTTACCCACTATATCATTTCAAATAGGGATTATAGGTTTAATTATCATGTATGACAGGGACTACAGAGGGCTTTGGGTACATAGATACTTCTGAGTACATCTTACCATACCCATATAGATCGCCAGTCTGAGCGCATGATTCATGTTTTGGAGGACATGCTTCGAGCATGAGTCCTTGATTTTGGGGGTTCTTGGGAGAGACACATACCCCTAGTGGAGTTTACCTACAATGATAATTTTCATGAAATGATTCAGATGGAACCTTATGAGTCTTTGTATGGTAGGCCATTCCGATCACCCCTATGTTGGCTGAAGACAAGAGAGGCAACTATGCTAGGACCTCATTTTTTCTAGGAGACCATTGAGCAAGTAGATTTGATTTAGAAGAGGATGGCTGCTAGGCAGTCTCGGTAAAAATATTATGATGACCGATGGAGAAAACCTCTAGAGTTCGAGGTCAGAGATCATATTTTCATACGTGTCACACTGAGGTTTGGACATAGGAGGATTAAGAGATAGGTAATCTTTCACAAAGATACTTCGGGCTGTTGGAGTTTTTAGAGAGAGTTGGGCTAATTTCTTATCAGTTGTAGTTACCTCAGATGTACTGTTCTATGAACGATGTCTTTCATGTTTCTCAGCTACGATGTTACCTTTCAAATCAATCTCATGTTTTTCAACCCGAGAGAGGTAGATGCATCATTTTAGGAGAAACCTATTGGGATTGTTAATCACAAAATGAAGGTTCTTTATGGCTGGTCTATTCCTCTAGTATGGGTGCTATGGCAGCATGGTAGAGTACAGGATGAGGCTTGGGAGAGGGGGCCGACGTACGATCATAGTGGATAGAGTTGTTTGAAGATTCTTCTTCACCACTTTTAGAAGGGAAATTTGGGGATGACTTGCTTGAAGTGGGGAAGTTTGTAAGAACCTGGATCTTAATTTCAGATATGGATCTTGATTTCAGGTTGTTTTTGGTGAAAAAGGAAGACATGAGAATTTTTTATTTAGACACCATATTCTTATGAGTACACACCGTGTACCCAGGTATTGTGTACATCCGCATACTAGCCGTGTAACATCCGAGTACATGGACGTGTGGTGACCTGAAAGACAGCCTAAAGTGGGGGCTCAGCTAAGGCTACTATATGGCATGTAAATTTAATGAATACACCATGTAATTTTCTTTTTATTTTATAAATAATATCAGGGTCATGTCTCATGCCCACAACTTATTTCTTCTCCCCTCAGTTCTTATATGAGAGCAACAGAAAGACCAAATAATTTAAGCTCCTCCTGGTTCTATGTTCGAGCTCTGATCGAGATGCCTTCGATTATATTGGATTCCCACCAATGAGTTCTTTTTTCTCCTAGAGTATTTCTTCATGATTCTTCCTCTCTTATGAGTTATCATGGGATGATCGATTTTAACCTTTTTTTATATCTACGTCATTCTAGGCCGATTAAAGGGTAGACATTCAAGAGTATTGATCGTACGACATCAAGGTAGGTGGTTTGTACCTTTCATTATTCATCTTTGGATTATATATGTTTAAAGTTCCTCATACTGAGTTATTGATTGATTTGGATTTTAACCCTGTTATCACCTATTATGAGTTGATTATTTGATAAAGGGTAGTTGATTATCCACAAGGTTGTATACTCGGTTTATGGGGCACACCATGGGTGCATTTCATTTTTGAATTTTCAGGGATGTTTGGTCTAGGATTCCTATTGTCTTACCTTGTTTACATGCATTGTTTTTTTAGGATGGAGTTGATGATTATATGAAATGACTTTGACATGCATTGTGGGAGTGTGTTTCATAGTTCCTTGAAACATGTGTTCTAGTTTTAAGAATCACTAATTCTAGGTAGTTTCCATTGATTTTATTTATGGAACTAGAAACTCCCAATAGTTCTTTATCCAAATGGTACCTACATTCCAAAGGAAATTATTTGGTAAATTTGAAATTTATGATACTTAAGAATTTGCATTGGTCGATAGGATGGGAGGTCAGACTCATCACACCCTTTTGGGGGGAATTATTGTCTACTCTGGGACTATCTTTGTAAATTTAAGATATTTTCATGAATCCTTATTAATTCACCAAGTATATCATAATTATCCCTTGGAATTGACAATCACTTATTAACATGTGTAAAATTTAGAATCATAAGTATGAATTAAAGGTTCTCCATTAATGTAAATATCCATATCTATTTGAGGATTTCCATCAATGGTATCCTCTAATATACCGATTAGAGATTATTTTAATCATCATTGTGATGATATTGGTTTTTAAGCCACTTAGTGGGGAACTCTGAAATTTATTGTCATCCAGGGAGACAAAGGTTTGTTTTCATCTTGGGATCGTGCTCATAAAATGAGCTACCTACATATCCTTGTGAAAGAAATGAGAACCCTCATAGTTCAGTGCCGCTTAATAGTACACATCATACCTTTTAAGGTCATGTGATAAGGACTTCTAAGCGGAAGGTGCTTAGTTGAAACTTAGTGTGGGACTTATACTGAAGTAGCCCAAGGAACTTTGGAAAGGATATAGGTTTCCATGTAGGATCAGAACTTATTGGGAATATGGCCCAAGGAGAACATGGTTGATTTTAAGTGTTGGGTTTGAACCTCAAGGAGGAGTCTTACATATCCCATATTAATGGGAATCAAATACTACATAGTTCAATGAATCTCATTGGAGAGTATGGTCCTCTGAGAGATATGGGTTTGGGCATACTTCCTGAAAAGGATGCCTTTATGATTTGAGGATTGAATTTGGGGCTTATTTTCTAAGAAGGATTCCAAAATTGGGGGAATTGGGGTTGGATTCCTAAGGAGGATATCCAATGATCTCAGGCCATGAAAGAGATTCCTACGTATCCTGGTTTGAACAAGAATCAGAGTTCTCGTAGTTCCTTTGATGTGTGTTTGTGCACATGTTGTAATCATGACAAATCTCTAAGCCCAGGTGAGTCATGCTTGGTATGAGAAACAAGAGAATGTCAAAATATTCAACAAAGGCATTCACACTTCCAAATTTTTCCTCCTCTGTTGGTGGAAGACGGCGTACCTATGGTGTCCAAGGTGAACGAGGTTGAGGTGATCGTGGAAGAGGGCGAGGTGACGAGCCTTCCCTCTGTTCTCATCACATTGGACAAGGGTTCAATGGAAAAAGGAAGGGGTGAAGGTTAGGGGATTATACTCAGATAGATGCCCTAAAATTGATCTTCGTAAAGGAGGGAGACTTCTACTATGATTTTGTGGAAAAGAAAGTGTGAAGTGTACCTTCCCTACTAGAGACCTGAGGTTTCAGGTTGGATTTTTGAGAAAGGAGAGGCCAAGACCCAACCCTCTTCCAAACTGAGAACTTCCCAACATTGTTTCTGGGATAAATGTCCATGTGACTGTGGATATACAAACTCATAGAAACTTTATGAATCCTAACCCCATTGTGAAACAAATGTGAGAAACCTATGACTGTGGAAATACAAACCCAAATAGGAGACACTCTGATGTACCTTTTAAAAATGCTTGATAAGTTAGGAGGTTTTGGAGGAAGTCTCAACTTAGTCCCTTTTAGATAAGGGAACCAAGGAAGAAGATACCCTGCCATCAATGTCTTAAAAAAGGGTACTTGAGTTGGTTTTGTAGGTCCCTCATGCAAGTATGCTGTGTAGGTACCTTGCGTTGATGTACCGCATAGGTATACTGCACAAGCATGGTGCACAGGAATGCCGTGTAGGTATGGCGCGCTGGTATGCCGCGTAGGTATGAATGATAAATGAAGAAAATGTTTTACATAAGAGAACCAAACCTATGTAAAATTTGAAAAAAGACTTTCAAAACATGATTATGCCATTTAATTATCTCTTCTCTCATAGTTTAGAGAGATACCTGAGACAATTTGAGGGATCTAAGCGAAATAGATATGCAATGGGAGCTTCAAAGAGTCTCTTTTAAATTTACAGTTCTAAAATGGGTAGCCCAAGGGATCTATTTATAGGCACATATGAGGCCTGGATGAAGAAAAGTTTCCCATGTAGGTACTTCACGCAGCTCCGCCGTGTAGGTACTCTGCGTAGGTGAACAAACATCTTCTGGTGTGGAGCTCTTCCGTGTAGGTCAACCGCGTAGGTCAACTGCGCAGATCCACCGCATAGGCCTATGAAGCTATTCCATCGCGAAGCTCTTTGGGAGTATTTTTTATTTTTATTTGTACTATTCGAACATTACTTTGGGATCTGAAATATCTAGAGTTCTATTCATAGTCTTTTTGGTTACTTTCTTATGTAGTGTTAATAAAATACCCCCCTCTAGATTAGATCTGAAACATCCAAAGAGGGTCGAGTCCTGAGGTGAAAGTTTGGGATAAGGATTTTGGATGGATTTCTGAACAGTGTAGGTTTTCCATGCAGGTGCTTCGCGGAGGTACGATGTGAAGAAGTTTCACGCAGTATTGACGCGTAGGTCTTCATTTGCCTATAAATAGGTCTCTACCTTCACAATTTTTTTTCTTTACCTGTGCTTTCTTCGAAATTTTTCATCTCTCATTGTATTGCTTGTTCACCTAGATTCATTGTGTTGTGATATCGGGTAATTTCCTTGATATTTATTCAAGATAAAATGATTTAAGTGGCGAAGCTCTGCCAAAGGACCTCATTGAAGGATTTTCACTAGGATCCTTGGTGAAGTACCTATGCGAAGGACCTACGTAAAGGACCTACGCGAAGGACCTCGTCTAAGGACCAACGTGAATAGTGTCCTTGACCATTTTTTTTGATTTCCTCTTTAAAATTATGACCTGGAAGTTTGGTAATTCCTTTGCAGGAAAGAATGAATCACTTGATGACCCATACTGAAGAAGCTAAGGCTCAAAAAAATAAAATTATGAAGATCATTGGACCGGAATATTATGGCATTATTGAAAGTACTCTTCTGGGGTTGTAGAAAGGTTTAATTCCATACCAGTTTGATTATAAAAAATGTCCTTACTTACCCTTGTACAGGAATGGGCTTTTGCAAGATGCCCATGTTCCATCTATTAAGAAGAACTTTACAAATAATTGGTTTCTTCAATACTCCTACTATAACTACATGAATATTAGTGAAAGGGGGTTATAGTACAAAAAGAAATAATCCCTATTAGTTGTATCCTTCATCATAGTGGTTGCACTACCAATATGAAGGATCATGTTGTAGATCCAAGACCACATTGCTATGATTACACTTTTCAGGCTTCCCAAACAAATCAATCTAATGGTTGGAAGGAAGACTGGGATCTTCTTTCTGGAGGAGGTGTCAAACCTGAGTAGATGTGGGAATTCTAGGTACGTCGGACTTGTGCAGAATTCAAGAAAGAGTTATCGGACATTCATATCTACGAATATGTTTAGATAGGGAAAACTTACGTTTATAAAAATGATTTCATTCCTGAATTACGGATCCATTGGAGTCCGCAAAAAAATTCCTTTCATTTGACACATGGTGAAGTTGGTATTAGTATCTAGGATATTCACTAAATATCTGGGATTCCCATTCTTGGGGAAATGTATGATGAATTTATTCTGCCTGCTACAACATGGGGTGATGATACTAGAACACCACCACTAGCCCATGAATTATTTAATATAGCGAAGTATTTACCAAAATAGAAGAATGATATCCATGCCAAAGTGTGGGTGAAATCCTTCTTAGAACCTACAACAGAGAAAGGCCCAACTTGTGGACATCCTACTATTTGTCCTTATATAGATAATCGAGGTATTTTAGAAACATATTGGCCTATTCTAGAAAGGGGTGACTATAAGCACTGAGGCTATAATGTGAAACCCGATGTAGATTCAAAAGTATGCTTAACTACCTTCCTTTCTATGTGATTAAGCATTTATTTTCTTCCAGTCCATGAATCTGGGGGTGGTGTAAGATTAGGGACATTTATCATTGCAGCTAAATTGGTAGAAGGGAAGTATATTAGGTTAGAAACCCCTGTATTGGAAAGAATTTACCATCTTATTCTGAATTTATATAATAGGAAGGCTACATTTAGAATTTCAGAGCCATTCCAAGTGTTGTGGGGCTGGATTGCAGCACCTTTTTCATCATACTTAGTGTTGAATTCAGTTAGAGTTACCAATGTTCGATTCACCCCATTTTTAGCAAAAGTTTCTGGTATTCGGCCTCTAAAATTGAGACGTGATGTGGTGCTAAAGGCATTGAATGTCTTAGGATAATTCAACTTATTTCCTTTTGGTAACCCACCAGTTGAAACATTTATTGATAATGGTAAAGAAAATAATTATGAGATGAGATCTTATATGATGACATTCAATGATGGCATATTATCAACCAGGATTGATTGTGAAAGTATCTGTGAGGATTATGTCCCCTATAGGTTTTCTCATCAGTTCAGATGCGTTCAACAATCAAACACTTTTCTACCTACTAATGTCAAACAGGAGAAACACCCAATGGTAGAACGGAAATTATGGATCCTAATGGATTTAGAGGCATCCAAACTGTTAATTAGACTTCCTCCACTAGATGCATCAATTGAATTAGAAGCTGGGTATGCCAAATCTTGGGCCTCTTCATAACCTCAAGGGGCTTTGACAAAAGGAATATATCGAGTGGCATCTACAATGACTATTGCATGTGGAAATCATGGTAAGAAGTCCAAGGCCATAGATGATACATAAGTTTCAGTGGTTTTAGAGCCCTCAAAACGTCTTCACAGGAGGTATACCAGGAAGACCAGAGCTAGAGAAGCAATACCTCCAATGCCAAGGTGATACAGCTTCTGAACTAAAATAGAGATTCCTATTCCATCTGTTTAACATTCTGAAGAAAGGAGTCCTGAAGAAGTTCCCCAATTAGAAGGTGTTGAATCTCCTCCGTAGTCAACCATAACAAGATTGAATTATGTCGACCCTCATCCATTCATCATTGGGAGGGTGTAACTCCCGATCTTTGGGATACATGGGAATTTCAAAAACATGTTATTCGAATACCAGATATTGGTGACATCAAGGTACCTTCTGATTACAATACAAACAATAACTTGGCTGAAGTATAGAAGTATATTACCGAGATGGAGGATTTTATATATGCAATTGATGAACAATTCCCTACCTCTAAACAAGTATCTCATATGCTGGACTTAGGAGTCTGCAAAGGGGTAATTATCAACTCTGAGGAGGAGTGTTTTATTTATGTTAATACCGAGAATGTATTTCCATTTTCTTTTGTATCAACTCTTCTTTACCATTTATCATCATTAATCTTGATGATAATGTATTTGTGGAGCTTGAATGTAGAGAAGGAAGCTCTGAACCAATTCTTGAATCACCTAAGTATAGCCCTGTATGCTGTCCTATTGACGCAATGAATGATCCTCCCTGGTTGGAAGAACTTTCTCTAGGGGCAAGAATCATGAATGGGGTAATGGAGAGAGATAATCCTCAACCATTAACTCATGTTTCCCCTAATAAAAAGAGTGTTTCAATCTCTCCCCAAGATTTTGAACAAAAATGAAAGAGAGCAATGAGATTGATCCGAAGTGTTCCCAATGGAGTAAGTATTTATACTATCCTTAGGGAATATAACTCATCCAATGTACTCCAGTAACCATGTTTTATCATCTTGTAGGATCTATGTCTCTCTCCTCTCCCAAGGGATTAAGAGCTGATTCTTCAAGACTAGAAAAAGAAACCCTAGGGGAAACCCAGGTTCATGCAGAAGAATCTACGATTTTAGTACATAAGACGTCAAAAGATTCAGCTATACCTTCTCCTATCTCTACCAAGAGAGAGGAAAGCCATGGTAAGATTACATAAATTCCTTATTTGCTTTTTTCAAAGGATCCTGAAATAATTAGCACTAATATCCCTATTGATTCTGAAGAAAGGAATGAAGATCTAGGGAAATATAAGACAAATACGGATGTTAACCCAAACTTTGAAAGACCTTATGCTATCATACCAATTGAAGAGATAAAAAACAAGATTTCAACAGAGCTAATTTGGGCATCAACCAAAAATTGTAGGATACTTTAAATGGTTAGGATGCTATAACATTTTAGGCTATATACACTGAAATGATAGACACCCTTAATCCAAATATTGATATTCTAGGTTCCATCAAAGAGTTTGGGGACTTTAATTAGGAATTGGAAGGGAATAAGTTCCTATTATTGCATTTTCCATACATAATTTGTTCTTCAACTTGATTCTTTACATCAAAGTTCACCTTATGTAGCTTTATCTGCTGAAAATGTCGCAAAGGCTCTTCCGGAATAGGGTGTTCCACTTTATCCTTCCACTGGGGCTAGAGAAATACCTACAGATGATCCTTCATCAAGAGATATGCCAGAGACTTCAAATGCCATAACTGAGCAAATTCAAGGAAATTCCCCTTCTCAAGAAACATCTGCTCAAAACACTAAAGATGAGAATACAAGAAATGAATCCAATCAAGTAGCTGACTTATTATTGGGTAAATATAATTAGCTATTTGAATCATATTTGTTTCCTTTATTTGAAACTAATAATGACCTTGATTTATCATTTAGGTTTATCAGCTCCTAAATCAGAAGGTGAAGCTTCTACTATCCCAAGAGAAGTAGAACAAGGCAGCTCTTTAAGAAACTTGTTTTTAGAGTACATTTTACCTCATGGTAGCGACTCAGATTCAGAACTAGAGATGAAATATACTCTTATCATGGAACATAAAAAGACATGGAGAAATATCTAGAGAATAATTTCAGAAAATCCTTTAGATTAATAGTTTTTCTATTTTTCAAAACTCCCAGCATTATTCTGCGTATTGGGATTTAGTGGATTTAATTATCGGCCAGTCTATGATGCCATGAAAGAGACTATTTGCCGACAGGAGTAGGAGAATAAGATGTGCCATGATTTTGATGAGGATAAACAACTCATTAATATTGAGGTATTTCAAGATGAATTAGCTGAAGCATAGGAAAATCATAACAAGAAATCACTTGAAATTAGAAAACAAAATAAAAAAACCACGAAGGAGTTGTTATATCTTCAACAAAAAACTGGATGCTGGTCATAACAAGCTTGATCAGTTGAATCAGACATTAGGAGAAACCCAATTAGAGGGGATAACTGCCATTTCAACTGTTAAGGAAGCACTTCTTCAGGAATATGAGGTTGGAGTTTCTAAACTATCTCAACTTCAACAAGAAGCTGATAGGGCTTATGAAGTAGTCCAACAAATGAAAAGTCATGTTGAGAGATTATTCTAAAACATGATAGAGAGGCTTCAGTTTGTGGATGGCCCTCTATTTTCATATGAATGAAAGAAATTTTGTTTTCAATCATATAAATCTTCATTCCTATTTTTCATGATTATAATATAAAAAGTAAATGATGATAATGATTCATTTACGTTAAAAAATCATTATTATAATAACAAGAATGAAGTGCTCAAAATTTCCTTATTAAGCTAAGGGACCTAATGAGCATAATTTGATTGTTTCTAGGGTTACATAGATAACCCCACAAATTTTTTATCTTTTGACCTCTTTTTTTATTTCTCAATATTACCTAAATCATAAAAAAATGCATGTTTAGTGATCTAGTACTCGACTTTTGTTCAGAGTGCCCTTCACGGGTTCTCAATCTAATGAGTACCAAGTCTTTTGTTCTTTGGTAGTTTAGAGTCATGCATGTTGGACTATAAAGGGAAAATATTTATGGTTGAATAGAATTGACCATAAATTTTGAAATTAGTTCCTAAACAAGACCCTGTGACTAAAAATTGATTTAATATTCTTTAAAAATTTCTAAGGGGAATCTTGAGCCATGATCTTTATGGCCACCAAATTTAAAACCTGTATCAACAAAAGGGGAGTCTCTTCCAAGAACGAAGTTACCATTATTTAAAAAACCCATTATGGGGGTTGTGTTGTGCAGGGCCAACTAGGGAATATGCTGCATAACCAAGGAGTGACATCTTTTGGATGACATGCCTATTATATAGGCAACTTATGTAAGGCCTCCTAAGGGAACGTGCTACATAGTTAAACAAATAATCTCTTTGAAGTTCAACACTTTACTGTTGATATATATGGGAAAATAATATTTGAGTGATTCATGACCACAGTGGGTGGTTTTTCCAAGGAAAGAAATTTTAATAATGAAAAAGTGCTATTTTGGACCAACATAAGTCATGAATAGGAAAAGCATTTCTATACAAATTTGGTGAATGAGAAATGGTTAAAATTTATCATAAAAGGGAATTTCTGATATCATACTATGCAGTTTTAAGTCATGTAGTGAGGACATTGTACCATGTAGTTTTAAGTCATGCAGTGAGGACATTAGTACTGTGTAGTTTTAAAGTCTTACAGTGATGACATTGGTACTGTGCAGTTTTAAAATCTTGCAGTGAAAACATTGGTACTATGCAGTTTTAAATCATGCAGTGAGGACGTTGTACTGTGCAGTTTTAAGTCATGCAGTGGGGACAGTGTACTGTGTAGTTTTAAGTCATGCAGTGAGGATATTGGTACTGTGTAGTTTTAAGTCATGTAGTAAGTACATTGGGTAGCTTTAATTTAAGATCTTTAGCTCTGACCAAAAGTACATAACTCTCCAAATTTCTTGATAATTTGTTTGGAAATATAATGTAATATTCAGGTAAGAAAGGTATAATTGTAAACTATGATTTGGGAATTTCTGAAACTGAGTAATGATATGGGAAAAGGAATAAAAACATTAGAGGAAGTATTTTCCCAGAACGAAGTTATCATTATTTTACAAACCCGTTATGGGGGATTTATTATGCAGGGCCAACTGGGGCATATTCTACAAAGACAAATAGTGGCATCTTTTGACTGACATGCCTATCATGTAGGAAAGTTATGCAAGGCCACCTAATGGAACGTACTACATAGTCAAAAAAAAAGAGCTCTTATAATTTTAATGTTCTATTACTAAAAGCCAAAGAAGGTTTATGGAGATTCAGATTTTCCAAAGAATAGAGTTTAATTTATGGATAAAGGTACCTAAATATAGAAGGGGTATTTCTAACCAAGAATGTCTAATGAATTGGAGGAATAAGACTTTTATAAAGGTCGGACCCAAACATAAAAGGTATGATGTCTGTAGTTTTAGGCCATACAATTAGTACAAGAAATGGAAACAATATATAACATGTGTCTAAGTGATTTCAAGGTTATTTCATAGTGCATACAACACATGGTGAGGGAAATGCGTAAACCATGTTCTTGAAGACATTCAGATTGTGAGAAAGATAATGGGACAAGTATACATAAATGAATATTTTAAAATATAGATTCATGTATATTGTCATCAAAGATTAAAGGGGACAAAGATACTATAACCAAGAACAAAGTTACCATATTTTGAAAAACCTGTTATGGGGGTTTTATTATGCAGATCCAACTAGGGAATATGATTCATAGCCAAATAGTGGCATCTTTTTACTCATAGGCCTGTTATGTAGGCAACTTATGCAAGTCCGCTTAAGGGAACGAGCTGCATAGTCAGAAAAAAGAGCTCTCAGGTATTAGAAACTTTGTCACCAAAAAATGGAAAGAAATATTATGAGGATCTAGAAATATTCAAGATTAAGAGTGTGAAATGTGAAAGGGGGTTATGCCCAGTGCATTTGAGAAATATTTGAGCCAATATCGAACATGAGTTTATGTTCTTTATATAGATCTGACTCATATGTAAAATAGAGACTTTCTTTGTTTCCTCTGAATGAATATTATGATATACAGTTTAAATTCATGCAACATGGACATTATACTGTGAAATTTTAAGTCATGCAGTGAAGATATTTGCACTCCCATAAGGAATCGAAACAATTTACTTATATAAAGAAACCTTAACCCAATTACTAAGATCACTTGAGCTATGATCGGTGTGAGAAACAAGGAGTAGTAAGGGCCTCTTTTATAATACAAAGGTGACACAAATGGAGAATGGGGTGTTAGATTTCCATGCTGTTTAATGTCGTGTGATAAGGATGAAGATGAACCGATGTGAAAGGAAAATACATATTATAACTAGGTTAAGGGATAACACCCAAGTGTCACTATATGTCTTGCTGGGGGAAAGGATCAATTCATACATAATTCTTAAAACATTTCCTATGCAGATTTGATTCTTATACAAGAAATAAAAGGTTTTTTATTGTGGATAGGCCCATGATTGGAGATATAGGAATCCCTATGTATCTTAAAATAGAGGATAATCAAGACGTATGTAGTTCTTTAAATAATTATTCCTCATGCTAAGTTTGACATGAATAATGGGGGATTTTAACACGTTTTAAGAGAACAATAAATATTTATGGTATAAAATGGTATAAGGACCAAATAATATATCTTAAGGAAACACTCTGTATAGATCTGATTCATATACAGGAGGAGAAAAAAGAAGATTTTGTGATTATGGCTGGGCCCAAAATTGGAGATTTAGGCGTCTCTACGTATCTCATTGAAAAAGAGAATAAAGCCATATGTAGTTCTTGAAACATGGTCTCTATGAAGATATGACTCCGATATAGGAAAGAGAGGGAATCATTTACTACTAAAGAGTAGTGATTATGTCAATGACGTTTGCTGATGGAAACTTCTAATGTCATATAGAGAAAACGTTAGTTGTACAAATGATGTCATGCATTTTAACGTCATGTGACAAGGACGAAGATGTTAAACACTTTAACGATATGAAGCATGGACGCTTATGGCTGTTATGCAGTTTAATGTGTTGCAACTAGGACATGGGGTCTATGCAGTTTTAAGTCTTGCGGGAAGGACATTGTACTATGCAGTTTAAATTCTTGTAGTAAGGACGTTGTACTGTGCATTTTAAAGTCTTGCAGTGAGGACGATGGTACTATGAAATTTAAAGTCTTACAGTGAGGACTATGTACTGTGTAGTTCAAAGTCTTGTAGTGAGGATGATGTACTCTGTAGTTTAAATTCTTGCAATGAGGGCGATGTATCTTGAAATTTAAAGTCTTGTAGTGAGGATGATGTACTATGCAATTTAAATTCTTGGAGCGAGGACGACTTGTACAAAACTACATAAAGTATTTCTTCAAAAAGCACGCATTGGTTAGAGTTGTGATAATATCTTCATCCATTTAGATTAAAGAATAGGCTCCATTTGAATAGACCTTTTGTATGGAATAAGGTCCTTCTCACGTTGGATCAAGTTTTCTAGGTTTCTTTCCTAGTATCATTGGAGACCTAAGGACCAATACCAATTCTCCTTAAAGTAATGAATGAAGGCAAAATTTATTTTTAAAATCTCATGCTATTCTGTTCTGATTGACTTCTAAATTATGAAAAGTATGCAATCTTCTCTTGTCTAATCTTTCCAAATCATCGAACCATTTCTGAGATCTTTCATTTGTAGACAACTAATCACAGATTGCAACTCTAAGTGAAGGAAATTGTATTTCAATTGGCAAAACTACTTCGGCTCCATATATCAATGAATAGGGAGTTTCTTTGGTAGTAATACAGGTAGTTGTCTGATAATCCCACAAATAATTAAAAAGTTTATCAGGCCATGATTTTTTATCTTTTTCCACCATCTTCTGGAGGATATTTGATAGGGTTTTATTGAAGGCCTCTATCTGTCCACTGGCTTCCGCATGATAGCGAGATGAGTGGTTGGACTTGATATTATGTTCTTGATATAACTTATTTACTTCATAAAAACAAAAATTGGTGCCATTGTCTATCAAAACAGTATGATGGATGCCAAATTTGGTGATCATATTAGTTTTGGAAAAACTGACAATTATTTTAGCTCTGACTTCTTTGAGAGGTATTGCCTCAACCCATTTAGAGAACAAGTCTGTTGCAGTGAGAATATCCTTAAACTGCTTAGCCGTGGCTGGAGGATAAGGCCTTAATACATCCATTCCCCATGTGGAAAATGGCTAAGAGTATTTAGCTATATGTAGAAACTCCGGGGGTTGATGAATGAAGTTGGCATGAACTTGATAGGGATGACATTTTTAGGGAAATCTGCACAATCCTGAGTCATTGAAGGCCAAAAGCATCCAAGCCTTCAGATCTGATCACAGAGTTTGTGCTCAAATTGGTGGGCACCATAAGCTCCTGAATGTTTTTCTTTTACTATGGCTAAATTCTATTCTCCATCAATACATATGAAGAGAATTTCATAAAATCCTCGCTTGTAAAGGATCTTTTGGTTGTCTGAACTATCATAAATAGTAAAATTGGATGCTCATCACTGGATATGCTCCTTTTCATCCCTATTTGGTGGGAGTACCCCATTTTGAAGATATTTCATGATGGATGTTCTCCATCATGTGGTATGACCATATGGTTCATAAATAGGGAAAATTTCATCAATTTCCTCCATCCTGGTTTGAACAAAAGGTAAGACCACACATCGATGGGTTATGCTGATAACTATCTCATCCTAATTTGGATCTTCCAAAGCTGTAGCTACATTATCCAGTGCATCTTCATGGGCATTTTGTGATCGTGGGACATAGTAAAATGTTGAATCTAAGGGAAATTCAGCCATTATCTCTCGGATGTAATCACACAAAGGGATTAACTCTTCTTTTCTGATATATTATTCCCCATTTATTTGTTTTATTACAAATTTTGAATCACCTTTTACCCTTAAATGATCCTTTTTCACCTGAAGGGTCAATTACAAACCTGCGATGAGAGCTTGATACTCTGCTTTATTGTTGGTACCACCTTCTGGTAATAGGAAAGAATAGGGCAATACTTCTTTTTCTAGGGAAATAAAAACAATTCTTAATCCAACCTTGTTGAGTTTAGGGTTTTCCAGTCTCTTCCTTGTTGGACTTCTGGAAGCACCATCAAAATACATTTCACATGTTTGGGAATTATCTTGAATAGAGAAGACCACTTCATTAGGAAGTTCAGTATTAAACGATGTATCTTCTGCAGATGGATGCTCAACAAGGAAATTAGCAAGATATTGGCCTTTTATTGCCTTTTGAGGAACAAACTGGATATCAAACTATTGTAAAATAACCTCCCACCTTTCCAAATGCCCTGTAAGCATATGACGACTGCGGATAAATTTGAGTGGGTTATTAGGAGACACCAATTAGACCTCATGATGCTGCAGGTAGTGCCTTAATTTCTGAACTACAAAGATTAATGCCAGAAAACACTTCTCAATACTTTAATTCTGAGTTTCCACATCAAGAATAGTGTGAATGAGATAGTAAAGGCTATTTTCATTCCCAATATCATTCTTTTGGGTGAGGAAGGAACCTAGTGATCGCTCAAAAGCTGTTACATAGAGAATAAGTGGTCTTACTTCAACAGGTGGCATTAATACTGGTGGAATCAAGATATATTTCTTGAGGGTATTAAATGATTCCTGGGAATCTTCATTCCATTGGTATGTGACTCCCCTTTTCATTAATTTGGTGAAGGGTAAACACTTGCCTTCAAAATTGGTGATAAAGCACTGAATATAGGCCAAGTGTCCTTGGAGTCCTCTTAATTCTTCAAATTTCAAGGAGGTGACATACTAAGGATTGATTTTGATTTCTTAGGATAAACTTCAATACCACGATGGCATACAAAAAAGCCAAGTAATTTTCCTGAGGTTACCTCGAAAGCACATTTCAAGGGGTTCATCTTCAAACTGTGTTGCCAATGATTATTGAATATGGTTTTTAAATTATCCAAGTGATTGGAATTTTGTCTAGATTTGACTACCAAATCATCCACATAACATTCAACAAATTTCCCTATGAAGGGTTTGAAGATATGGTTCATGGCACGTTGGTATGTTGTACCTGCATTATTTAATCTAAAGGGCATTACCCGATAGCAAAACACACCTTGAGGGGATCTAAAGGCTTTAGATTCTTCATCCTGTAGGGCCATACAAATTTGATTATACATAGAATATCCATCCATGAAAGAAAGAGATTCATAGTCTGTTGTTGCATCGATTAGAAGTTCTGTAATCAGGACTGGAAAATCATCTTTAGGACAATGTCAGTAAAGATCTTTTAAATCAATGAAGACCCTAATTTGCCCATTATTCTTTTTCACTAGGACAATATTGGCCATCCATTTGGGATAATGAACTTCCCTGACAAAGTTATCCTTTATAAGCTAATCAACATTAGCTTCAATTTCAGAGGCATGAGTTGGGTGTGTTCTCCTTGCTGTTTGCTTAATTCCACGATGTTCTTATTGAAAACTCAAATGATGGGTGGCTATATCAAGATTAAGACCTAGAATTTTTGTATAACTCCAAGAAAATATATATCGATGTTTCTTTATAAAGGAAGTATACACCTCTTTTTCTTCAGAGGTCATGGCTACACTAATTAGAGTGGGGCGTGGGTCTTCTTCTATACCCATATTTATTTCTCTGAGTTCATCCACACTGGTAGAGACACCTTCTTCAAATGCTGGAGGTGCATCCCTGAGATCTTCCTCTTCTTCTTCATTATGTTTTACCTCTTTTGTTTCCACTTTCATTGTAGATTATGAGGAAAAACTTCCAATGTTAGGGGAAAATCAGTATTTGAACATCCCGAAGAAAAGGCCACCATATCTGACCCTACAGATGATGAAGGGTCTTCTTGTGGTAATAAAGAGGGATTGATGGATTGAAAATTAACATCTTTGTCTTCCACTATCATTACAACTACTTATTCTATTCTAGTTGATGAAGTAGAGACTTATTGTAGTTTAGTTGATGAGATGAAAACATCGCCATTCAGGCTTTCATCATTGCTTGGTGAGTCAATAATTTCTCCCATGTTATCCGACTTAGTTGCCGCAATTGACATTATGGAAGTTACAAGAAAAGTCTTTATATTTGGTTTTACCCTTTCAATTTGATTGATGTGTAACACATAATCTGTACTCAAATGTATGGATGAATTTTTTGGGATCTTTTCCAATCCATTTGGAGCATTAACTTTGGTTATCTCCTTTATCATGGACTTCGTTCCTTTTGTGTAATAAAACTCTACCTCAATGTATTGAGATTCACATGTTTTGAATGTAGCCTTGTCACCATAAAATGTTCTGATTTGAACATTGATACAATATTTTAGACATTGGTGGTATGATGAAGGTATGGTTGCATGTTGATGCAACCAAGTCTTTCCAAGAAGAATATTGAATGCTGTGTCCTGACGAACAACCATGAAATCTGAATTAGACACAAGATCTCCAAACTGAGTTTTGAGTGTAATTTTTCCCATAGATTCTTGTTCATCTTTGTCATATCCTTGAAAAATTAAAGTCTAAGGAGATAAGTCAGATTCAGTCAGGCCAAATCGACGAAGTGTACGAACATGAATGATATTGACTCCAGAGCCGTTATCAATGAAGGCTCATTGGATGTCTAGGTCATTGACCTTGCCAGAAAAATAAAAAGGTCTGATACGTCCATGTACAAAATCTTCTTTATCTTCATCTATAATGGATATGACTGCATGCCATTT
Source organism: Viscum album (assembly GCA_963277665.1). Taxonomy (NCBI): domain Eukaryota; kingdom Viridiplantae; phylum Streptophyta; class Magnoliopsida; order Santalales; family Viscaceae; genus Viscum; species Viscum album. The sequence goes on along the minus strand of OY728150.1, from coordinate 1,445,569,797 downwards.
TTCACAATCATTATCTATACAGTAAACTTCATCAGTAACAACTTCAGTTTCAAACTCTTGAGGACTTGAAAAATCCTCAATGAGTTCCTCTCAAAGATCTTTTGATAGATTCAAAGAATCCATAATTGAAAACTTGTCCAGTACATGGGCCAACAATTTCAAGACACCATACTTTTGACCTAAAGGTTTGCGTTTCCCATCATGGAGATATGTTTTTTCATGTGCTTTGGAAGTTGATGTTTTTGTTGTAGATGTACTTTGTGTTAGAGAAGAAGCTGGAAATACTACTGGCTTTGGTAAATTAGATTGACTAAGTCTATTCATTTTCTGAGAAGAAGATGGTGTGGCTTCTAATTGGTCTTCCAAAATAATTGTGTCAGAACTGAACTAGTCATTCATGGAAGAAACTCCTTGTTACTGTTGATCCCGTTGAAGGGATCTTCCATGATTTTTTTCCACATATATGGTTCGAGTAGGTGTAGAATTAAAATGGTGGTTTTTATAATACCCATGTCTTCCCTTGTATCCTCGACCATGGACTCTTCCTCTTTTTCCCTAATTATGTACAAGGAACTCTGGATCATTATAATCAAAATCACCATTGGCATAAGGATCCATTAAATGGATAAGATTAATAGAACCAAAGATCAATTCTTCATATGATAAATATTCCTCCTGATAGGTTATTATGGTTGTACCATTTGGCGAGGCGGTTCCCTTGATTTTTAAACAGATGGCATAAAATCTGCTAGGGCCAAAGACAACTTTGGCCTTGATATGATCATATCTTCTCCTGACTTCTCTTTGTCCTTATGATCACTTTTTTTCTTGGAGGAATGCCCTTTGGATGAAGATGATTTTGCTGTGGAAGGAATGGAAGAAGAAAAAATTGGTTGTTTCAACTGTGTTCGTAAAATAGCACGAGTTCAGTTGATCATTTTCATGATCATCCAATCATCATATTTTTGCACATTTTTACTTTTAACCTCTTTCCATTATCACTCTTCCTTTTGATTGGTAGCATTAACACATGCTACTTGATCTGATGAACTTTTAAATTTCACTTGTCCAAAGTCTACCATCTTTTTCAGAAGGTCTTTGAAAACAAATAACTCTGGAATGGGCTGTCCCAATATCTGATGAAAGGGACAATAATTCAGATGATCTTCATCTCCATATTTATTTGTATTCTTCGGCCCTGGAAACTGAACCAAATTGTTTTCTAAGGATGAGATGAAGTAGCTAGGAACACGATCATTACTAAAAGAATTAAAATTTATTCTTTAATTCCTCAAACTATTTCTGCGTTTGATCTCATTGATCATCTTGATGAGGTGGTCATTTCTGCTGATGATCAGGAAGTGGACCCCTTTGGTATGATGAAGGTTTTGAATTAGAAGCAGGTATAGGTGCCTGGTTGAGTGTGACTGTAGAATCTTATTCCTTTCCTATCCTCCTTCCTAGAGCCGATAGAATTAGATGTGTTTTAGCCTTAGTCTGTATAATAGAGTCTTGTATCTATTGGGCAATTTAAGTGAGGTCTCGAAATCCTTCTGTGTATTTCACAGGGATCAATGGCATGCGTAATTTATCACACATATTTTCCACACATATTGACATCACCTATTCTTGAGGGAGTGCTAAACTTAAGGAATATGTTAATCTTTTCCATCATGCAATGAAATTTGAAACTCTTTCATTATCCATTTGTTTACAATTTATAGTATAAAAAACTATCATCTTTGGTAGAATTGAGCCAAATTGAATAAGGAATGTATGAAGGAGATCTTCCCATCCAGTAATTGATTGAGATTGAAAAATTGTATACCAGACAAAAGCTGGTCCTTTTAATGACTACACAAGACACCTAAGCTTAACTGCTTCTTATTGTTGAGAAGTTCCCATCATGAGATCACAACGAGAAAAAAAGTGTTAACTGTTGTCTGGATCTCCTGAACCATTAAATAATGGGAATGTGGTATTCAAAAAATTTGGTGGGGGAGGAATTGCATCCACACATTTAGGGTAATCTCACTTTTTTGGATGAACTGGTGCACATCATTCCTCCATAGCTTCCAATCGAGCTGTTAATTACTCAATTGTGTTCATAAGCATTTGGGGAACATCTGAATGAGTTGGAAGCTATGCAGGTATAACAAATAGATCTTGATCTGGTGTAATGACCAGTAAAACCACTGATGGTGGGGGTGATACCTGCCTTGGATAACCCACAAGAAGAAGTCTATCAGGATGTATATGGTCCTATCTTGATTGTGTACCCATGGAGGGAATTCATTGTCCACATATGTAGTTACTACAAACCCCTTTTGATGAGGAGCTCCTACAGGATTTACAAGATTAGGACTTTACTGGGGAGTATGTCTAGCAAAAATATTGTTTCAAAGTAACTCTTTATTGAGTCTTTTAAACTCCTTCATTTCTTCTTCTTGCTGTGAAAATCTCTCTTCAAGTGAAAGAGATTGACCTTCTGCAGTGGAAAAGTGAGATGTAATCTAACTTTTTTCCTTTCCCCTTATAAGATGTCTTTAAGAGAGGGGGGAGTTAGTTATTTGAAGTCATACCTAGATTCTGGGTAAGCATATGATTTCAGGTATGCAAACCTTCCTTATTTACCTCGGTGTGTACCATATTATTGGTAGGAACTTCATATTTTGATTCCCCTTAACTAGACTTATTTTTTGGAGGATCTTATGCAATGGTGTTAATGACATTTACTAATGCATAATGCGTCGATGGAAGTCTGTCAATGTTTCTGCTACATTATCTCCCTTTGCGTCTTTCACAAGACTCCGTTCTCTTATATGAAGAATTCCTTGGAACTATTTGGCAAACAGTAACCTAAAGGGAATCATTGGATAGTCCAGTTGTACTCTTTCCTTGTGGCTTCATTCCTAATCAGGAACAAAACTGACTTCTGTTGAGGTGGGGATTGCCGATGTGAAAAATCCCCCAGCCCTATAGGCTAGGGATGATCCTATTATTCTTCTTCTTCTTTAAATATTTGAACACTGTTTAATGAATTTGAAGGTTTAATTAAATGATAACCCAGCCTAGCAAGATGGGGTGATTTTTGAACAACTATGGATGAAATTTGTGCAACTGATCTTCTAATTTTGTAGATTTTGGTTCAGACATAAGCTGGGTGCATCATCCAAAAATCACTTAAATCACCTATTTAAGAAGATCTCTTTTTTATTTCAGACATTTGCATCATTTGAATCCTAACATATTCTAAACGGGATGCCTGTTTAAGATTCTCAGATGCTTGATGTAAAAATAGCTCAACACCATCTTTTCTTTGGGCCTGATTCTGATGAGAACCAGTTGAGGCCAGTTCTTGAGTGTACATTTCATTACATACAAAACCTAATGATTGGGGCTGGCCGTGGGAAATAACATTGCATGAAACCAATTTTGGTGGACTTTACAGATTGTGAAGTGCAGTGAAATTCAATGCTCCATATGCACCCCATCCTCTGATACGTACACTAGATGGGGAATCAAAAATTAACTGGAATAGTCTCTTTAGAGCATTGAGACATGCATGATGAAGGGTTATCTATTGTTTTAAAATCTTTGGATTTTGGGAAACTGAGAGAGATGCCAAGTCAATTTGGCAATGTAACCCTTCTATTACCTTTACATGTTTTTTATATTCATCATATGGCAAGACTTTGGTCTTTAAATGATGAATAGTTTTCCATAAGTTGAGACGAATGTTATGAATGCAATCTTTTGTTATCAATTTTGGAATATTATACTGAGAATTTTCCATAGGCTAGAAAATGACTGGGATTTCTCCTTTAGATAATTATTTCATCATGTTTAACACATCTTATTCATCTTTCACAAGAGGTTTCTACACTTGATCTGACAAGAGTGGATGCTCTGTATTAGAAGAAAAATGACCTAAAAAAGGTTCAGAGAATGACCATTCACTTAAGTCATCTTCTGGTTGAGAAAGTGTTTCACCCATAAATGACTAGGCATCAGACATTATTGACTTTGTATTTTCAAGTGCCTCAAGATAAGAAGGATTTGTCATCGCTACATTGTCAATTATGGAATTGTCTTGACAAAGTGAAAAACTTCTGCGGAGAGGACTTTCACATTGAATGCCATCATGGGGAGGATCACCCTGATGGATTACATCAAGGGATAAATCTTTTTACTTCTTGGTCTTCTGGCCACACAGAGGGCTGTCGTGGCTCTCATCCCAAGATAGGCACTCTGGATTGATTGAATTTTCATGAAGCAAGCCTTCATGATGAAGTGTCCAAGGAGGAAATTCAGAATTACAACTACCACTCCCATAATTTGGTAATGATAGGATAAGATCTTGTGTAGAAACATATAAATTTACAAGGGCTTCAAGAACTCCAGTATCAAGAGGAGCCACATCACAACGTAGCTCTTGATTTTCCAACAATGCATGGAGAGACTTCATCTTGGATGTTTTATTATACTTAGTTGGGGCCACTTTTTGGGAAAATGGTCATCATGGGTAGGTATATGTGCCTGCCTTAGATTATTTATCAGAATAGACCGATTACCTCCAATTGGAAAGGGTGTATGTTCCTAATCTTGTTGTCCGTATAATATGGGGGAGTATGCCCGATGACCCTCTTGGACTGGAACAGAGGTATGTATCTACTCCAGGATGTAATGATGATGTGTCATCCCATGTGTGGGGAAAGATTTATGTGTCTATTCCCCTGATATAGCTAAAGTAGTTGTTAAAATATCCTCACATGCTTCTAGAATATGTGCAGGGATATGCGTATGTCCTTTCACCATTGATAAGATGTGTTTGGTGACTTCAGTGACTGAAATGGGAATATACATCCATTCCGTATCGGGAGTAGGTGTATGTGACTACTCCTATCTTCCTTTTCCTATCAATGGGTATTGACAGTACTCATTTATGGGGGCAGAGAGTTGGGTCTGCCCCAAATTTGTCATCGGAGCTTTCCGACCGACTTCTCTGGGTGCTACCAAACGAGACTGTTGGTAGGCTTGATGAACATTGTCAAGTGTATGTGCCTGATGGCTATTTTCCATCAAGTATGGTTTATGAACTTCCTTAAATACTAGAAGATGAGACTATTGATAGAATTGGTGATTGTAAACAGGTGTACGTTCCTGTTTACCAGTTGCCACCACATTAGTTTGGAAGGCTTCTTTAAATGCAGTCAGACGAGCCTACTGACTGGCTAATAACTTATAAATAGGTGTATGTGTCCGTTCATAGTACTCTAATGGGTTTATCTAGTGTGATTTTTGGGTTGATGTTAGAAGAGTCTACTGAGAAACAAAATTAAGATGGACGGGGGTATGTGACGGCTTGTTTTTTGTCATCATGTTAAATTGGTGGACTCCTCTGGAGGAGGTAGGGGTGAGAACCTGCTCCCGGTTAACCATAAATTGTCTTTGGTGGTTCATCTTGCGTTCTTGGGTCTGAAATACTTGGGCCATACATCTGGAGGCAACACCCCCATCATGTTGGGAGTGCACTACAACATGATTTTGGAGGCCATTGATGGTGGGAGTCCTCAGGAAGGACTCCTGCATTCTTGAATTGAGGCCTTGAGTGACCTCTTGATCCACCTCCCTATAGTATGGGAGGGATTGATTGTTGTGTTCTGGGAATAAAGACCCGAAATAGTTATAGACGATGGTTGGAACCATTTTCTTCTTGATCATTGGTTGTCGTTGGCCAGATGATTGAGGATTTTTGTTGACCTGGAGGGCCTGTCGAGCAGCCTCCAAAGTTAGGATTGTACTGTGCTGGCGATATTGTTTTACCAGCACATTAGAGACCCAGTGTTGAAGACACTGGGTTGGTGATGACTTCCTTCTCGTAGATGGAGATTCAGTTTGAGCATTGGTCAGGAAGTTCACAGATGTTGTCTTGGAGAAATACATTCCTTATATTGAAGGGAGTTCTGTGGAAAACATGAATACAACAACAAGATCTATTAAAACAACATCTTTTTAGTTATATTCATGTGTGATTAATTCCTTTTTATGGACATCCTTTATCAATTTATAGGGTCCTAACATGTGGGTAACATTATTAACTTGGTTAAGGATTCAAGTAGGGTTCACCATTTTTGTTTCATAGTTCCTTGAAACATGTGTTCTATTTTTAAGAATCACCTTTTTCAGGTGGCCTACATTGGATTTATTTATGGAACCAGAAACTACCAATATATTTTATCCAAAGGGGACCTTATTTCCAAAGGTAGGCGTTCTTTAAGTTTGAACATTATGATACTTAAGAACGTGCATTATTCGAGATGATGGGAGGTCGGACTCATCACACCCTTTTGGGGGGAATTATTTTCTACGCTAGGATTGTCTTTGTAAATTTAAGATATTTTCATGAATCCTTATTAATTCACCAAATATATCATAAGCATCCCTTGTAATTTACAATCACTTATTAACATGTGTAAAATTTAGAATCATCAATATGCATTCATGGTTCTTCATTAATGGAAATATTCGTATGTATTCTAGGTTTTCCATCAATGGTATCCTCTAATATACCGATTATAGATTATTTTAATCATCGTTGTGATGATACTGGTTTTTAAGCCACTCCGTAGGGAACTCTGGAATTTATTATCATTTAGGGATATGAAGTTTTGTTTTTATCTTGAGATCATTCTCATAAAATGAGCTACCTACTTATCCCTGTGAAAGGAATCAGAACCCTCGTAGTTCAGTGCCGCTTAATAGGACACATCATACCTTTTAAGGACATGTGATAAGGAACTCTAAGCGGAAGGTGATTATTTGAAAATTAGTGTGGGACTTATGCTGAAGCATCCCAAGGAACTTTGGAAATGATATAGGTTTCCAAGTAGGATCAGAAGCTATTGGAAATATGGCTCAAGGAGAACAGGTTTGATTTGAAGTGTTGGGTTTGAACCTCAAGGAGGCTTCCTATGTATCCCATATTAATGGGATTCAATGCCCACGTAGTTCGATAAATCTCATATGAGAGTATGGACTTATGAGAGATATGAGTTTGGGATTACTTCTTGAAAAGGATGCCTTGATGATTTGAATATTGAATTTGTGGCTTATTTCTTAAGGAGGATGCCCAAATTTGGGGAATTAGGGTTGGATTTCTGAGGAGGATATCCAGTGAGCTCGGGCCCTGAAAGAGCTTCCTATATATCCTGGTTTGAACAGGAATCAGAGTTCTCATATTTCCTTTGATGAGCGTCTGTGCGCATGTTGTAATCATGACAAATCTCTAGGCCCACATGAGTCATGATCGGTATGAGAAATAAGAGAATTTCAAAAATTCAACAAAGGCATTCACACTTCCAAAATTTTCCTCCTATATTGGTTGAAGATGGTGAACCTATGGTGTCCAAGTTGAATGAGGTTGAGGTGACCATGGAAGAGGGTGAGGCGACGAGCCTTCCCTCTGTTATCTTCACATTGGACAAGGGTTCAATGGAAGGAGTAAGGGGTGAAGGTGATGAGATTATACCAGTATGGATACCCTAAAATTGATCCCGATAAGGGAGGGAGACTTCTACTATGCTTGCGTGGAAAAGAATGTGTGAGGTGTACCTTCCCTACCAGATACCTATGGTTCTGGGTCACCTCTTTGAGAAAGGAGAGGCCAAGAACCAACCCTCCTCCAAACCAGGAACTTCCCAACACTATTTCTGGGAGAAAGTTCCAAGTGACTGTAGATATAAAAACTCACAGACAATTTATGAATCCTAACCCTATTGTGAAACAAATGTGGGAAACCTATGACTGTGTAAATACAAACCCCAATATAAGGCATGCTGATTTTCATTTTCTAAAGGCTTGATAAGTCATGAGGGTTTTGTGGAGGTCTCAACTTAGCCCCTTTCAAATAAGGAATCCAAGGAAAGAGATACCCTACCATGAATGGATTTAAAAAAGGGTACTTGAGTTAGTCACATAGGTCCCTCACGCATGTATGCCGCATAGGTACCTCGTGTTGAAGTGCCACATAGTTACACCATATAGGTATGGAGTGCAAGTATGGCGCGTAGGTATGGCGCGCAGGTATGCCACGCATGTATGAATGATTACTGAAGAATATGTTTTACATAGGAGAACCAAACCTATGTAAAATTTGAAAGAATTTAAAAACATGCTTATCCCATTTAATTATCTCTTCTCTCATAGTTTAGAAAGCTATCTGAAACAATTTTATGGATCTAAGAGAAAGAGCTACACAATGGGAGCTTCAGAGAGTCTCTTTTAATTTTTCAGTTCTAAAATGGGGAGCCCAAGGGCTCTATTTATTGGCATAGATGAGTCCTGGCTGAAGAAAAGTTTCTCATGTAGTTACATTGTGTAGCTCCACCGTGTAGGTACTCTGCGTAGGTGCACAAACATCTTCTGGCATGGAGCTCTGCCACGTCGGTCAACTGCACAGCTCCGCCACGTAGGCCTGTGAAGCTAGTCCACCGAAAATCTCTTAAAGAGTATTTTTGATTTTCCTTTGAACTCTTTGAACCTTGATTTGGGATCTGAAATATCCGGAGTTCTCTTCATAGTGTTTTTTGTTACTTTCTCAAGTATTGTCAACAGAGTGTGACCAAGGGGGATTTGACTGTGAGAGCTTCTTGAGGTAGGATCATTTATGTATGTTTTGTTGTTACTTTGACCTAGAGGTATTGACTGTGAGAGATACCAGGTGGTTATAGACTAGAAAGGACAAGCTGTGAGAGCCACCTAGAGGGTCATTATTAAATGAATTGATGCTATGTTGACCAAGGGGATTGACCATGTGAGCTTCCCAGGTGGATGTTTGTAAATGTTTAGTTCTATATTAGAATAAAGGGATTAGACCATGAGAGCTAACCAGAGGGTCGTTATTTAATGAATTGTTGTTGTGTTGGACCAAGGGGATTAGACAGTGAGAACATTACCATATGGTCGTTATTGAATAATTGAATGTTTGTGATGAGTCTGCCAAGCCAAAGCACAAGCTTGGACTTGGTCATGCTAGATTGTTTAGATGGTATTTTGAGACATCTATTTTGTTAATATTACATAGGGAATACATAGCTTAGGCTATATCTCAAGGTTTACATGATTCAATGGATTGAATAATAAATGAAAATTAATGTAATTGGAAATAGTAGTATTGTTTACTTTTGAGTACATTCTAGTTTATTGCTTCTTTCCTGCATATTTCCTACTATATATATTTACTGTCAGTTAGGAAAAGTTATTTTGGTGGTTGCCTACTGGGATTCATCTCACACCCTCTTAGGGTCATTCTTTTGGATTCAAATAGATTATATGATTACAGGTATAGATAAGGTAAAGCGTCCTTCATTATCAGGTACTTGATTACTGTGGGAGCTGGAGAGAATGGGACCAAGCTAAGGCTTGTGATGCTATCCGTGCTTACTGTTTTCCTGTACTTTTGTTTTAGTATTTTATTTCCAGCATTGTGACTTGTTTGGATATTTTCCTAGACACCCGTGACATGCATCATTTTTATATGCTCTAGTTTTTATATTATTATCAGTCTTTTTCTTTTTTACTTTTGTTTTATGGTATTACTACTTTCATTATTGTTTACTATTTTCTATTTATTGTCTATACTATACCGATGAGGTCCTAGTTTCTCCATTATCACACTTTGTCCCTCACTACTAGTCGAAATCCTCTGGATTTTGGGGAAATGCGCTTGAAGTCATGTGTCCAATTGGGTTTGGGGAACCTTTGGGCGACACCTTGAATTGGGATGTTACATGATTGATTCCTTTAACACTACTTTTTCACATGCATGAAAACCTTAAATTTTATATATTTTCTTAAGATAGAATGGAATCACCATGTATTCAAACTTCTTATTTTGATGATTCTTCTTCCTTTTAATTTTTTTTCTATGCTAAATTACTACACACACTCAAATACTTCCATACCCATTTTATCATAAATACTTCTTGGTCTTCACTATCATATAAACTCTCCATTAAATTATCATGATGAAACCTTTTATAATTTATAATATTTCCTTGATAAATTTAAACCATATCTCAGTATTATCATGATCAATATTTCACTATTGCACATTTCATCACACAATCCACCACGTTCCCTTTATTTGGAACACCACCATATCATGAAATTATTGACATGGTGAATAATAAATCTAACATGATCCATCACACCATGTCAATGGAAAAACCATATCAATAACCACAACACACCAAGGATGATAGTGATAGTGTTGACAATAAATCCAACATACAACACATGGAAACAAAAAATCTAATTGGTGTCCAATAATGACCCCTTGTTGTTAACACTTCCAGTAATAATTTTTCCATTTATCAATACCACATTATAAACCCTTATTGGTATGAAATTTCCATGAATACCAATACCAATTATTGATTTCTACTGGTGATCAATATCAACTGTTTCATAGTACATGTCACATGAGAAGATCACTTATTCAATTGCACTGGGAAACTACTTTCATCACAGACTCCTTTCACGATTTATCTTCATTAAATGAACATCTTTAGTATAATAAAATTTATAGCCTTTATTTTTTACTACCCTTATAAAGGGTTGGTTAGGAACACACAATGATCTAAGATCCATTCTATTCCAGATAAAGATTATACAAGGATTAATGGTACTTTCTTCTTCTTTTTAAAATTAAATACAAAGTATACTTTGTACCATATAAAAAACATATAGAATCTTGAGAAAAATCATACCTTGGAAAATTGAGACAACACTTTTATAATCATATCATTCTCTACCTATTTTTTTGATATTAGATAACATAATATTCCATAATTTATATTTTATCAAGACCATACGTTATGTCATTGAAATATATATTTCTTATCAATGAGGGTTATTTCTAATTCCCCCTTTTTCAATATAGTCCTTGCATTTGTTAAGGAAATATACCCCCCGTATGATACGAAACTCCCCCGCTTGTTAGTCCTACTTCTTAGACAAAAAAAATCACTTCTTATGAAATATCATCTCTTCACAAGTGACTCAATGTTTGAGTGATCTCTCTAGCATAAAAACATCTTTATATTGAAGAAGTATTCAGGATGATTTTTAGTGGGTTGACTTACTACTTAACAAAGAGCTATAGAAAACCTCTAATCCTACCGAGTCAAGAATCGGTTTAGGATACAAGTGATAAAGTTAATAATAACATAATTTTATATTTCACTCACCTACTTCCATACATCTCAAACAACTAAAGAACCTCAGTTTATTTTAAATAATTATACCATATTTATTCTCCATTTCTAGACACCAAGATGATACCAATTTTTTAAATTGATACCCACTAACATAGGTACCTAGATGATGAATGATACCATTGGTTGAATCTTTCTCGATACCAAATGCTGAAATAATAACTCATTTATTCACCTTTTAAGTTCACTTCCTAAACTATACTTGGCAACTAATTCCATATCTCTTCTAAAGGGTGTATTTATTTGTTCAGTATACCATATGTCATATTTTCATCTCAAAACCCTATAAATTTCACATTTTTTCAATGAAAAGAGAAATTAAATTTTAGCATGAGAGTTATCAATCCATAGTAGCCTCTAATATCACGAGAACAATCATATTATATCATATGTTAGATTAAAAAAATAAACCATGAGAGATAATTTTTTTATTGCTTATACATTTTTATATCTTTTAAATCTGACATCATAGAGATCACCTGCTCTTGATATTGATTCTTCATTGATCTCGATAACACTTGACATAAATTGAAATGTCAACCTTCAACTCTTGATGCTAATCATTATAAATCCTCATTACTATTATGATTCTTCTTCTATTCTCATTAATTACAATTATAGATATAGGAACATTTCTATATGTGCTGATTTAAATCATTTGGAACTCTAGATAATTTCACAATAATAATTTTCACATATTGATGTAACTTCTGCATATATCATATATCTCCCTAAAACTAAGAACACTTAAATAAAAATTAATATAATTTAAACACATAAATAGAGGAGAAAGTTTTAATTCCTCAAGTTATAGAATTAGGCTGGAATTTATAAACCAAATCTTAAGTATCACACTATCTTTTCCCCCCATTTCAAATTTTAGAAAAGAAATTCCATCACCTGATCAAACTCTTATTCTTCTTGATTGTTATTCATGGTAATCTTCTTCAGTGACTTGAAATCACCTCTTATTTGAGTGAATACACATACAAAAACTTTATTTCATATGTTTTCTTTGGAATTACCCCTTCTTGTTTTATTCATTTAATTTTATTCATATTAAAACTCACAAATTATCATTACTTAGATACTCTTTACCACAAGATTATCCTGACATTTTTTTAATTGGACTCTTTTTCTAAAAATATTCTTAAATATATATTTATCCTCACTTGATTAATCATATTTCACGACCCATTCCTTGTTTTGGGATGTCTCTTTCACATGTGTATCTTTTATAGCCCTTTCATTTGTCCAAATATTCTTCTTATAATTTTAATAACCCTTATATTAAATGCTTGATTTGGAAATTCTATTTATACCACCATTTTTAATTTTCTTGGGAAATCTCACATTTCTCTTCTTCTCTTTCCTTATGGCACACTTTACAATACCACTCTATAATGCATCACATATGTCATCTTTGATAGGAAATAGATCCACCTCAGATGTTTTCTTCACATATGGATCCTTTATTTCATGCTCATTCATATTTCTCATTATTGGAGTAGTTTCTTTTACTTCCAGATTTTTTTATGTATATGAGGGATTACATGAGTAAAATGATGTTGGTTCTTGATGCACCTTTTGTCAAGTTCCCTTATTTTACTCAAGGGTGGTAAATTTATTATCTAACTTAAAAGGTTTCTTTGAGTGAAAAATTTATCCCCTTTTGTCATAAGAATAGTGGATTCCTCAAGATAAATTTAATTCACTATTTTCTACAATTCTTATTCAAATGAACATAGTTATTAAAAATAAAACATTTCCCATAAAAACCATTCCTTGTATAGTCATTTCTTGGTTTATATATTTTTGTAGCATATTTTATTCTTCCATTTAGAACTTGGGATCGCAAGTAGACACTCATGGTGTGTCCCATGACTATATAGTAGTAACACAAAGTGGCTACCTTCCTTTAATATTATTCACTTTTATGTTAGGAATTATGCCTCCACTTACTTTATAACTCAATATTTTTATATTTATGGACTCCACTTGTTGATTCTTCCATGGGAAAAATATTAATTTTATCATTTATGGTTCTCAAACTTACTTTAAGCACTTTGACCTTCCCATCATTCTCTTTTAACTGGTAAGTCATATACTTTAGATTTGATCTTTCTTCTTTTACATATTTTAACCTCTATTATAGTTTATTTTGAGAGGGATCATGCTAGAATTAATATCCTTATCAATGGACCTTTTATCTTCCAATTCATGTGAAATTTATTCAAGTAATTCACTTTGAATATTCATTTTTACATCCAAATTCACAGTGTTATCATTCTAGTCCACCTTTAATTGCATTAGCCTTTGGTTCTCCTCAACCAAGTTTTCCATGTGTGGAACCAATTCATTCCACTGGGACCATATATTTTGAAAATACTTTTATTAAAGGACCTTTTATTTTGAACCATCTTTGCACTCTTAAAAATTTGGAAGAAATTTCCTCCAAATCCTTATCCTGTGTATATTTCTTCCACCATAAATCTATTTAAATGTCAATTAGTATTTGATTTAGGATTTTCAATTTTTTGACCATAATTTTAATCATTTCAGTATGGATCCCTTGAGATTCATTCTTCTTTTTTAGCTCCATGTTTTCTTTATTCTATTCTTAATAAATCGCCTATAATATGTGAATTGATTCCATATCTAGATCTCTTAATATCTCATCATATATAATATTTCTGACATAGCTTGTCATATCAGGACTCTCAAACAGTCTAGAGACATAATTACATGAACAAGTATACACACAATAAAATTCATCCATAACTTATATTTTTTGGATTCTAGGATCTTTTAGATTGATCACACACTTCTCCAAGACTGTTCCATTATATGTAATTAATTTAGAATTATAATTCTTGATATTATTTATATTCCCCATTCCATACTATAAGATTATATTTCAACTAAAAAACCAATCATATAAATTTAGAACAAAAATAATAATAATATGATAAACCTACCATTTGATAGAAATTATTATAACCAAAAGATACTTTAGTGATATATTCCTTAGGGGGAAGGGGTGAACCTAGGTGTGAAACTTGTTAACATTTTCACATGTAAACTTGATACTCTCACTTCCCTAATCAATCCTGGCCTCACTTGTTAGAAGGGTAGATCATGTGTACACCTATTTTGTGATGATCCAATCAACTGATGCACTTAACTTACTCTTATTTAGATAATATTTATAATCACTCAATCCACATGCACTGATTGTCATCATATAGAATATACAACAAGAAAGAAAACAATACACAAAAAACTTTACTTGGTTTTCCTACACTTGGCCATGTCCAAGGATCACACATGGACATTATTTCAATGTAAAAAAATCAACTACTCTACATTAGACTTATGGATATTATGTTTTGGCTATTTTCACTCCATACCAGGCTCACTACATTAACAAGATTTAGTGGTTGTATCAGTACCACCCAAGGATCAATGACTTCTTTCTTATTTGAATACTATACTGGGGTAAGACTTCACAATATCCCTTATCATCCTTATTAATTATTTTCTCACAACATTGGGAAGAATAATATCTTTGGAATAGTGTCCAATTCATGAATTCACTATCTAATTTTTGTTTCATTGATTGGTTTACGCTGATCTTCACACTCCTCTTTCACAACCTGGGTGTGAACATCACTATTGCAGTATCTTTACTAACGCTTATTGAATAATCTTCAAGGAATACCAATTTCCTTTTTCATGTTCTTCAATGAGTGTTAATCACATTCTATGTCATGAAACTTAATAATTTTTAGAAACCTTGAAACTATTTTTGTAAAAATTTATGATTTTTTATGAAACATTACACTCTCAAAATACTCAAAACCAATAAAAAAGATTACCAAACCTTCATGAAACCCCTTTGGTCATATTGAAATAATCCCATTCTATATAGAACTATTGTTCTTATTAATTCTTCACAAAAGAAAAACCTTCAAGAAACTATATAATATATTTAAAGCTATTAAATATTTAATGAGGTTGGCTTACCCAAATGATAGGGGTTATGACCTATTTATCGATGTTTCCACCCCTTCATGAAAAATTCTCTCCCTCTACTACCTTTCATGAAACTCTTTATTCTATTCACATAACTCCCTTTATTCACAAAACATATGGCCATATCTTCCATTCACACATGATTATAAAAAACATGGAATCTTCAAATAAATTTGTCCTTCATGAAACTTACTTCCTTCTAGAAAAATACATTAATGAATCACCAATCTTTCTTGAAATAATAAATCTTTCATGAAATCCATGAATTTTAAATATTTTTATGAGGTTATCTCAAAATTCATTTTTTTGAAATGATTGATGCCTTTCACAGAACTTGTTCACTGGTATAAAAGAATTCCCTTCCTTAAAATGGCTTAGAACCACCATGTTTGCAAAAATTATTTTTTATCAAGTATTCTATATTTTATCCATTCCCCTATGTTAAATTCCCACATGCACTCAAACACATCCTTACCCATTTTTTATGAATACATTAAGGTCTTCATGATCCTGAAATTTCTCTATAAACCTTACATTATGCATTCCTATTTTAGTGTTCCTATTTCTTTAATAGATTTAACCTATCTCTCTATATTTTCATGATTGAAATTATGGGATCATACATTTCTTTATGTAATTTGAAACTTTCCAATTATTTGAAAAACCACTATCTCATGAAACTGTTGACATGGTGAATATGAAATCCAATATGCTTCATCACAATAGGTCAATAGAAACACCATACACAATACACCAACACAATAAGGATAACAATGAAAGGGTTGAAAATGAGTCCAATAGACAGCATATGGAAATACCAATTCTCATTAGTGTCCAATAATAACCCTTTTACCTTAATACTTTTTCTCATTCAGTGAAAATTTCATTCTTTAGATAGCTATACATTGTGGTGAAACCAATTTTGCTTCCCCTATGCACAAACCTGATCTATGAATAATAAGTTAAATGAAATGGCCACTCTAAAACATATGAAACATATATATATATATAATAGTCTTCAAAAATGAGTTCTTACTTCATGAAATTATGTTGAAAATACCTTCGATATAAAATAGATCAATATTTATAGTGAACAATATAAAAACTATATATAGATTTATTCATGTTATCAAAAAATATATATTGAACCATAAATATTTTATCCTTGGCATAGCTAAAAATCATACCAACCAAAATTACCACCTATTTTAAACATAAGATATTTCAATAGAGATTCATTAATGAACCTACAATGAGTAAAGGGAGATCATGGACATTCCCCCATTCTAATCAAAGTCACATGCCCATGGACCGATGTTATAATAAAATATCCCCATGATTAGAAAGTACTTTTTATGTAATATTAAAATTCATGACATATAAGACCTTTTTTCATGATGATAAACTACAAAACATTTGTGTCCTTATTGTATGATGATAAACTATATGATATTTAAGTCCTTGTCACATTTTGTTAAACTGTAAAATATCTAAGTCCTTATTGCATGATTCTAAACCACATGAAATCTAAGTCCTTATTATATGATGATAAACTATCAAAAATCTAATTCCTTATCAGAAGACATTAGAATACTTGATATCTAATTCCTTATAACATGATGTTAAACTTCATGAAATATAAGTCCTTGTAACTTGATGATAAACAACACTACATCTAATTCCTTATCACATGATGTTAAACTGCAAGAAGTTTAAGTCCTTATCGCATGATGTTAAATTACATGACATCTAAGTCCTTGTCATAGGATGTTAAACTTCATGAAACCTAAATCCTTGTAACATGAATTTAAATTTTATGACACATGAGTATGTATATGATGATGTTAAATTGTGTGACAACTGAGTTCTTATCACACGACACTAAAGTGAATGTCATATATTCTATTTTTCATAATATTAAATGACACAAACTATTATCAATTATCACTCTTTATTAGAGGATTACAATAGAATAACCATGGTAAATCGAGGTTTGGGATGAGTCTATGACCTTTTATGAACATGTAAGTCTATAATTCGAATATGGTTAATGAAAATCGCTTGTGTGTCTATCCCACACCATCACTCATGATTTGAGAACCTTGAGCCAAGACTTATAGCTTCCTCATCCTCCATTACAAAGGGTGTTAGATTTTCATTGTCCTTGGGAATCCTAATTTAGTTATTATGTCACACTATACCATTTTGTGGTCCAAACATCATGAACTAAAACTATGTGTTCTCAGGTTCATGCATTATAGATTACAGTTTCACAAAACTTGGTCAAAGTTGTACGACCTTAAAATGTATATTTAGAAAGTCTAGATCACATGACCTTAAACTTACGAGGAAATAGATAGAAAATTTATTAGACTAAAAACCCATAAAGGGTATTCTGAGAAAAAATAAAGTATTCACTCATTAATCTTTAATCTTCAAGAGATTAAGATTGATTTAGATAATAAATAAACGAGGCACAAAGCTCATAGGGACCATCGTATGGACCTATAAAAAGTAAAGTTAATATTTTTGGATCTATTATTATAAGAAAAAGTTGGAGAAATGATTCATAATATAACTTTACCTTTATAATGTGTTAAGTACTTGATGATAAAACTTTTTGTGTACGAAGATGCTCCTTGAATAACATTTTCCCTACAACCTACTATATTTATCATGTGTTTTATTCTTTAAAAAACATTTAAGTATATCAATAATTAGTATATTATGAATTATGGGACACCTATATCTTGATTCTCATACATGAACCAATTTGGTTCATGCATATGTGTCTCTAATCTAGCCTTCCAACAAGAGGCATTTTGATCATAAGGGGAGGCAATTCCAATCTCTGTATAAAATAAAATCATCATAGTGGAACTCATTATTCAATTTTTGTTAGTAGGAATAATTTCTGTACTTGTACTATCATATCATCATTAGTTCAAAATTCTTGATACATTATTTACATGACCCAAAATCAAACTATTCAAGTTTATTTTATATCGTTAATGTTACACCACCAAATAAAGTTCATATTCTTGAGGTAAGGATGTGGTACCTCATTCTTGAACCTTTTTCCTTTCCTAGTTGTGTGAACCTAAACCAGACGACACATTGGTATGAATTGCATGAACTTAAACTTGATAAGGAAAAAAGATATTACTAAACAAGCTCAAAACCCATAAAGGGTGGTTTGAGAAAAAGTTGAGTCTATGCTCTCTAGAAGCAAACCTAACTTGATCTTGGAAAAATTAAATAAAAAAATAGGGAAGGTATAAAGACTGAGAGGTCAAAAACCCATAAAGGGATGCATAAGAAAAACTCTTTACCATTCCACTAATCCTTCCTCATGCAAAGATTAGGAAAAAGTAATGGAAATAAAATAAAAAAGACACAAAGTTTATAGAACCCATCATAGGGTTCCTATAATTTTTAAGATATGCTCACTAGACCCTCAACCTTGAAAAAAGTTAGAGCATTCACTTTCCAAAACATACTAACCCAAATATCCCCTTTATACCAAGTAAATCATCATCAATTTTCCAATATACCATCTTTAGTTTACCTTTGATGGATTTTATATCGATATTCACCAATGATCCATGCCCTTGAGTAATTAATCATCAATTTCAGAATGGACTAGATCTAGTGTATTGGTGATAGAGTTTATACTGACATCTATACATGATCCATGAAACAGATGAATTCATCATTAATTTTTGAATAGATTGAATTTAGTGCATTAGTGATGGTGTTTATACCAATATACATCTATGAGACTCACCTAGGAGAAATTAATTATCAATTTTCTAATGGATCATCTCTAGTACATTAGTGATGGTGTTTATACCTATATCTGTCTATGATCCATCCCTAGGAGGAATTCATTATCATTTCTAAACAGACTAACTACTGTGCATCAATGATGAATTTTATACCGATATCCATCCATGATCGAAACCCATGAGGAATACATAATTAATTTCTAAATGGATCAACTTTAGTGCAACATAGATTGTGTTTATACCAATATCCATCCACGAGACACTCTTACTATGAATTCATCATCAATTTCAAAATGGACCGAATCTAGTGAATTAGTGATGGTGTTTATACAGATATTAATTCTTAAGCCACAATGGGGTGTAATTATTCACCATATCTAATTAGAATAACTTTATTACAATAATAATGGTGTTATAAAAATTTGGATCCATGAGAAACACCCAACAAGAATTCATTATGGTTCAAGTATTTGAAATAAATTCTATTATGTCTTAAAATTTAAGGTTTCTAACCTTATATTAGTGATTAAAAAGATATTGGATCATCGAGATAGTATGAGTAATAAAATATTTACAATAATTCATAGATTGAAAGTAATTTAACTCATTAATAGATCAAAAAGGAGGGAGGAACCTATAAATTTTACAGTTTATCACATGTTTTCCCTAATAATAGGATCTAAAAAATTATAATATTATTATAGTATATGATCTGTAGACTTTCCATTATCAGACATATTATACTATAGGTTGGTTATGACTTTTCATAGTTGATTTACCATTTTGGTTTTCCCTCCATAATGGATTGTAGTGATTCCACTCCCACAACAGTATCCATTTTAACCCTCCTGGTTTCCCTAACAAGTCATTATTATCCCTATACTATCTTTAAAATTACGATGAACATATAAAAAGGTGGGGAAATTCTTTTTTCAGCCTATATAATTCATACCACCCTTTGGTAACTATTTCACGATGTCAACTACCACTACTGTATGTGTGGAGGCTTTATTGTGGGGTTCGTTAAGATGATGTGCGACAGAGTATGAGGCCTCTTCTAATTCTACATCCAGTTCAAGTGCCCCTCTCCACTCTAGGATGATGAGAAACTCCTTCAACTTAGTGAAGAGATTACTATAATCAAAGCCTCCAAAGCCATGTGTGGTGTACATATATTGGTTGTGACCCAATATGTCTTTGAGACCATTGAAAGGGACCTTAGTTATCATGTTTTAGATGTATTTACACACTTTTAACCTAAAATACCATTGGAGTGCCGCATGTTATAAGCCTCGACCCAACACTAGTGAAAAAGTAGTCTTAATGTCACATTTATCAGGTTGGTTTTTAAAAATTGACGTGAAACATTTTATTTACGTCACATAAAAATTAACCAATGTAAAAAATGAAGTTAGTAGATTTTCTATATCAATTATTAGATAACCTTCATATAAAAACATATTTACTACATTGATTTTTCCATAAATTATTTATAAAATTTAATTTCTATGTTGTTTATAACATAACTAACAAAGAAAACATTTAAAAATAGAATAGCACTGAGCCCTTTTTATATTTTTATCTCTGAATTCGATTTCACCCATAGTAAACTTTAATGTTCTTCCCTAACCTATCTCAACAATCAATCTTGCTTCTTCATCTCCATCACCATTATTATCACCACCCTCACTCCTCACTCTCACCATTTTTAATTCCATTTTCATCACAATCACCAATACCGTCTTCACCGTCACCACCACCTTCTCATATGATTCTGTCCTTTACCTTCAGTTCACTTTGAAATTTTTTTATGGTTTGTATTCATAATTATAATTTTTTTTTCATATAATGTTTTCTTTATTTGATGAATCTATATTTTTGTCTTGCTGTTTGACTAAAGGATTTTTTTTTTCATCATGTCTTATAAATCATATTAATTTCTTGATTAATGGGGTTATAAGGTATGTTTAATGTGAGTTTAAATTATGTTTAATGACTATTTAATGGATGTACAAAATAAATACAATATTGTTTTCATGTTAATTGATTTTTCAGTTGTGGAATTAAAGGTCAGGGTTTTATTATTAATTTTAATCTTCAATATATCTCTTAATTTCTTCAATTAATCATGAATATGGTATTATTATATAAGATTTTGAAATTCAATTATATATAACAAAGGATTTAGTTTGACATGTTTATGGATTAAAGGATTCATTCTTATTGGTGTGTTTTTCATCTTGATGAATTTGGGAATTTCTTATTTTTATATGATTAGGAAAGTGGATCTTTTCACTTATAATATTCAATTATTTTTTATATGTTACTAATTGAGTATGATCTATAAAACACTTTATCAATTAAAATCATAAAAAATATGGATATTTACTAAATTTTAATTTTTGAATAAATTATTTTAATGGGA
Source organism: Viscum album (assembly GCA_963277665.1). Classification (NCBI taxonomy): domain Eukaryota; kingdom Viridiplantae; phylum Streptophyta; class Magnoliopsida; order Santalales; family Viscaceae; genus Viscum; species Viscum album. The sequence goes on along the minus strand of OY728150.1, from coordinate 1,445,548,270 downwards.
AAATCGAAGGTATTATAACCATTGGATTCAGAATAAAATTTTTAATTTTAAAAAATTTATGTTCATTTATGTGAATATAATTTACATTGAATTTTGAGAAATGAGACTTTCAAAAAGAGGAAATTGGTGTGTCCATGGAATATCGAATCAAGGTTTTTGATATGGAATTATTGGGTTTATTTTGAAATAAAAACAATGTTTTTATATAATAATTCATCATTTATGAGGTAAATTTATTACATAAAAGTATCAAATTTTGTATTAAATAACATATATTATTTCATTTGATCTTATTGAATTGTGGTATATTGATCTAACACATGGATTTTGGAAAAATCACATACTGTGGAATTCTTGTATAAATCATGGTTTTATTTTTTAAATGAGACAAATCAATGTTTTACATTTAAAAATATTTTTTATATAACATGGTTTATTTCTATAGAATTATTCCTAGAGAGTGGTACTCTATAAATAATCCCTTCATTCATGTTATAATATCAATGTAATAACTTCTAATTTAGCTCTAATAAATAGATCATTGGACTTTTATTTCCAAACAATAATACTATATTATCTTTATTAATAAAATTTGGTATGTTTCCATCTATCATGAATTTTGTAAAATCATGTTGTATTGTTATCGAAGAATAGTTATTATCTGTAAAATATTGTTTCACTATTTATGTTTTAATAACAACGAAAAACATTTCAGAACTATTTCACTATGTTCATGACACTATCACTATCCTTATTTGTATTTTATTATATTTTATATTATATATAGATTTTTTCATAAACCATTAAATTCTAATTATAATAAAGTGTTTCAATTCCCAGTTTATATGATAAAACTGTAAAAGAGAATCTTAATATTCAAAAACATATTGACTATTTGTATTATGATATTTATTTGTTTTTATAGTTGTTTAAAAAGGTAAATTTGAAATTAAATTTCAATATATAGTCAATTATATTTTATAAATCAAATATAAATAAGTGATAATGATTCTTAGTTGTATTAATTCAAGGTAAACTAACGATGAATTTGAGAAATGAGAAAATTTTTTTCTTATAATTTAACAAAAAAAAATTCTAAACAATGATTGATTTTTCTTCTAATTTATGAAATATTTTAATATAACAAAGTTAAAAAGAATATAAATTGATGATCATTTAATTTTTCATGGTTTTAATTCAAGATAAATTCATTGGATTTGTTATGGTGAAATTATATTGAATTCACAAACTATTTATGATGAATATTTTCAAGACAACAAGTTTGATCAAATTGAAAATGGTTCATGATATTGGAGTAGAGTTAATTGAGAAATAATTAATTATTGAGAACCTATATGGTGATGTGAAAAAATATTGCTCCCAATTTGTAAAAAACTTACGATTTTATCAATCTGATTGAGTTTGATAATTTTAAGGGCCATAAAAAGATGAAGTGACCAGAGCTTTATAGAGTTTCTTCAACTATTGAAAGACATACTTCTTGAAGACAACAATATTCTAGATTAAAATTATAATGTAAATAAAATATCATTTTTGAGTGGTTTGGGGTACAAGAAGATACACACATATATTAATGACTGTGTTCTATATAGGGAGGAATAAATATGTTTTTCAGAGTTTCTTAAATATGGGACATCATGATATATGTTGAAATAACAGTCATAAGTTGATTTAGAAATTTCCAAGACTCCTACTAAGTAAATTTGGAATATTTTTATAGTTCATCATTTAAAGTGGAAATTTTTAAATTCAAATAATTTTGAAAGTTTAATATGACATATAATTGAGTGAATATTTGATAGAAAATTACATCATCCAACTGATTTTCCATATCGGAATAAAAATTTTCAATAGTTTTTTAACTTACGAGATGATTTTAGAAATATTAGACTTGGAATGTTTATTGATCGAATAAATACATATCAGAGCCTTATTAGTAAATGTAATTCAATGCCATATTTATTAATATTTTATAACTTATCTTCTAAATTTTGTTTGAAGAATAAGTAAATCATGTTGAGTTTAATGATTTATAGAACAAAAAATCCTAAAAATGATATTGATGTTTTCATGTCACTATTAATAGACGATTTAAATATTTTACGGGTGTAAGGTATTATAGTAAATGATTTATATAAAATAGAACATTTACAAGTGCATGAAATTATTTTGTTCACTTTAAATGAGTTCCTATCATATGGAAAGTTGTTTGGATATATAATTAAGGGGCATAATTCTTGTCCAATTTACGGTTAATGTACATCATATTACCAACCACAATATGGGATAAAAACATTATATATGGGTTTTAAAATATTTTTTATGGACAAATATTATTAATGATTGAAAAATAAATTTAATGGATCATAGAAATTTTATATTACTGTAGAAAATTTTTAGCTGATAAACTTTTTGAGTGGGTGAAAGAAACTATTGAAAAATTAAGAATGAAAAAAATATCATAATGATAGAAATATATAGAAGAAAATATCATTTTTTGAGTTTTCATATTAGATATATCATGAGGTCAAACAGAAAATTGATTTTATGCATGTGGAGAAGAATATCTATGATAATTTCATTAGAACATTGTTAGATATTAAAGGAAAGACCACATATGGGTCGAATGCCAAATTGGGATTACTATCAATGAGAATATTTCTGGAGTTAACTCCAAATCCTAATGGAATATAAACATACCTAACCCTACCTTGTATTAAATTATCTAAGAGGAATAAAATTAATTTTTATCAGTGCCACCGTGGTATCAAAGTACTATAGGGTTATAATTTAAATATTAAGCATTTTGTGTCACAAAATTATTTGATGTTAATAGGAATGAAATCTCATTATTGTTACGTCATGATGTAATAACACTTACCAATTTAATTACATGGAATAATACTCTTCCATGTTAGAATTACTAAAAAGGTGTGTTTTTTTCAATTTAATTTTCATAAAAGTTACCGATCTAAATTCATTAAAAATTTACAGAATTATTTAGTTTATATACTTTATCAACTAGAAATGTACTTTTCTCTATTTTTTTGATATCATGGTGTATCTAAAGGTTTATTTGGTGTGATAGATAAATATTTTTGGACCTATATATCCATGTTGGATGTATCCTTTTGAAAGATATATGATGATATTGAAGGTATATACTAAGAATCCATATCAACTATAAACCTCTATTGCTGAGAAGAATATTTCTATGAAGGTTGTATAATTTTATAAAAATTACCTGTGTTTAGTGGAGAAAATTGGTTTTATTACATATCTCCATGAACACGTATGTTTTGGGGAAAATTTGATCCATAGATTGAAAATAAAATCATTAACAGGTGAAAAGATAAATCATATACATCTATACATCTTCAATAACACATATGATTCTCTACAATATATAAATTTTCATATTAATGTGTTAAAATAATATTATCTAAAGATGAAAGATATGTTGATATAAACATATTCATATTAATAACCAAATAACAATAATATTATCAATAATTCTACATAACATCAACAATATATCCAAATAGATAATACACTAGCTAATAAATACAAAGATTCAACATAAACCATATTTGATCATAAAGTTAAAACAAATAATTTAATTCCCAACATGAATTATTAATCATTGTCAACATGTGATAATCCCCATTTTAAATTTATAATGTCCATAATTTTAGAATAATTATTAAAATAATTTATTAACCAGTGTAACACTATTAAATAAAATTATATTGATATTATCAAATAATATTTACATTATGACATATGATGATCTATTTACCTCTATTGAATAATTTCCAAAAAAAGTCTCAACTCTGTAAGCTACAACATGTGATATTATTTCTTATACAATTATAGAAGTAATAAAATTTAAATAACAATATTTTAATGAATTATATTTCCATACTATTAAATTTTATTAATTAACTACATCTGATGATATTTTTCTATTTTAATTCTCTTATATAAATTCAAGAGGTAAACACATTAATACCGAAGCATGCAGTAAACATCTATTTTAGTTCTTTAATTCTTATGATGAAATGATAATCATCAATTAATAAATTTTATTTATTGTTTCATGAAATATTACTAAGAATAATATTAGAATCTATATTTTATATTTTATTTTTTCTTTAATATATTAACCCCCAAAAAATAAAAATTACTCCACAATATGAAACTATTTTATTTAATAATAAAAATAATAATGTCATAGAAAATGTATGATTTATAGAATGTTCTTCAGGTAATGACATTGAAAATGTTTTAAAATAATTAAAAATTCTCTCCCATGAATTGGATATTAGAGGAAGTGTTTTCAAAATAGTGTTTTTTGTGTAGGAAATATGAAAATCAAAGATAGTCCTCACAAATTAGAAAATAAGGCATACCAATTATAATTTTTACCATTATCCATATAATAGTTGTCTATTAAGGGGGAGTTTTCACTGAAAAGTGATTTAAGAGACGGGGGGGGGGGGGGAGTTAATTCTTTATACTTTGAATATTTTAATATATTTTTTTGGGATAAGTTTAAGTAACAATATCTTGAAAAATATGATTTTAATGCCCCTAAAATAAGGAATTGAGAGTTGTATCACATGTATGATGATTTATAAACATCTTTGAATACCTTGGTAAATCACAACAATTTTCTACACTAGTTTTCCCATGTATACTTAGATATGTTTAACTAATAGCTCTTAACTATGCATATATGTGGTGTCAATAATTATGTCAATTGCTTCAAGATGAATTAAAAACCAAAATGAGAAGGATAATTTGTTTGAAATCAAGAGAGTTACCATCCCTAAGAACACCTTTTTATTTTTTTATTAATAAAGGGGATATGTAAATTCAATCATACACCAATGTCGACTTAAAGGTATTTGAGGGTATTAAAAACAAGAAAAGAGGAAAATTTATGTCCCCATGATTAATGGTTTTATTTTTTATCCACAAGTATGTTTATTAGGGTTTGAATGATGATGTCAAAATGTTTAGATAAAGATAAATCCTAGAAGTTGGTTAGAGATCCTATTCTATATAAGAAGTAGAGTCCCATTCATATAAGAAAAATAGAGAAATCCATGTGAATATAGATAGAGGGTATTGAAATTTTTAAAAAAAGGAATTATTTGGTGAAGTTCTCAAGAAGACACATAAATTATATATATTGAAAAGACAATGTGATTTATTATATTATTTTCATGTTAAAATAATGTAAGCCTTAAAGGTAGTGGTATTATATTTTAAGAAGGAATCATATTTTCTACATGTGTTTGCATTTTTTTCTTATGTTACGTTACACTTTTAGGTTTATCTTATATTTTTAAGAGTGTTTAATGATATATTTTAACAAATGAGACTAACTTAAAATAACCAGTTACTCAAGTAGTCAGAATATAGGTTTAACTAAGATAAAATGGACTCAGTTGGATGATAGCAGCTAAAGGGATATATAAGATTCATATTCATGTTGCTACACACGTGGGAAGGAGAGGGGTTCTTAGCCTCCTCCATATGAATGAACACAAAATAACACCAGAGAGTATCAAATGAAGAATTATTTCATTGATTTAGAGATGGAGTGATTTTTTTATAAATTAGTATATTTATGAAATATAGTATGATGTCAGACTCACTTACTACTACTATTATTGTTGTTTAAAAATTTGAGCATGTGCAACATTAAATTACACTATTTTATGTCTCCATATAAGTCACCCCATATCACACCATACTAAATCTCAAGATACTAGATTTCATGCTCTTCCATCCAGTGTCATGCCATGATTTTCCATTTAAATTGAAAATGGCACTTGAGTAGTGGATATCTTGATACACTAGTGTATAAGATCAAATGTTTAATCCATGGTCAAATGGTAGTGCAAATATGCAAGAAGAAGATTGTGATTATGATGGTGCATTGTTGTTTATTTATTTGTGATATGTTATTATGATTTATAATCCATGATATTTTATTTTTTAAGGTGTGTGAACTTTAAAAGATGAGATTCGTTCCGTGAAAGAAAATTACAGTGTGTAGGAAAATTATGATACTTGTATGTAATATTGATAATGAAAGAAAAATTATGATACACATAAGATATTTTTGGTTTCATAGGAAAACTATCATATAAATATAAGAATTAACATACACATAAAAGAACTATCTTATGCATATTACATTTTATAGTACGAAATAATCATCATATGATATTTGGTTTGGTGAATGATAATTTTTTAAAATATAATTTCATGAAATAATTTTGGAAAAGTTTCTTGAGAGGAAAAATTAAAATTGGAGATGAAATTAAGAAATTTGGGAAGATTATGTGAATATGGGAAATTGTTTTAATGAATATTTATAATCATGGAGACTATATCAGATGAATCAAATGTGCTAGACTTCATTGAAATTAAATTCATAGAAAGTGATTCTTTTTGAGGTTATAATGAAAATTATAATCCATGATGGACAAAATAAAATAAAAGTGATATAAATCTACATGTTTTACCTGCCAACATGGATCAATTTAAAACATTAAATAATAAGGAAGGAGATGTTGGGAGAATTTTAGTTTGAATGAATATAGAAACTCTATATCTCTAGGGATTATTTTATAGGAGTATGATGACATAGTTTAAAATATATAGATTTTAGGTGGTTTCAAATACTGAGAATAATGAATATTAAATGATAAATTCATGATGTTTCCAAAATACTTTGAAGAAGTAAATTACTACTATTTAAGAAGATAAAATGAAACTTTATGGGTATATATACCGATCTTTAATGAATGGGAATAAAATGAATTGGATACTGGCATTTTAGGGAGATTGAATTTCCTAGATTTTCAGATTCTTAATTCAGGATATTCATGTGAGAGTGTATATATATAAGCTAAATAAGAATAATAAAACTAGTTCAACTCTATTAATTTTAACCATAACTTCTGAAGATCAAACAATGAGAGAGAGATTATTTTCTATGTTATTGAAGTTGTATATTATATGACTTTGAAAGCGAAATGAAGAAGAAGATACATTATTTACTATTTAATTTGAGAATAAAATATATCATTTAACGAAGAAAAGAAAATAAGATAGTGTGATACTACTACCTCCTTTCTGGTATTGAAGAATAATAAGATTGAGAGGAAGTGATTGGTAATTTTTCTTTCTTCATAAACATTTCATCATGACACATAAGGAAACACTGTGATTAAATATCACATCGTGTCTAAGTAGAGATCCAGGTTAGAATACTTGTATTTATAGGGTTAATTATTCCATGGTAGTTGAATTCATTTTCACTAGTTTATGGATAAACCTAGAAGAACTAGGGGTACTGGTATAAATAACACCATCATCAAGTAGTAGGATAAAAAATTATAGATTGGTAGTTTTTGCTAAAAGATTCAAGGAAGAACACTTTCCTTATCTACATGAGTCTTATGTAATTTAGTGTAGGTAGTCTTTCAGGATTCAAGGATGAATATTTCCCTCATTCTATTGTAATAAATATTCCATTAAAGATATTACTATAGGTCTCAGAACATAAACCAAACCTATAAAGTATTGGGCTCTCACATTGAGGTCAAACCTTATAAATTTTCATCTGTTGATGTTCTTATTTATCCTATACTTTATACCAATGAGTGGGTCAAGAGTTCATCAATATATCCATCTCTCTTAACTGTGATAGTGGTTCAAGTGTAATAATGGATAATTAAATTAAAATATTAAAGTCAATAAAATTTGGGTAAACTAATTCACCCCCTCTCAATTTTACTACACAACCACTAGGAACTATAAGATCCAGTCAAATGATGGTGAATAATGAGGAAGATTCAAGGAGTTTATATACAGAAACAATTGGAATAGATTTTATGATTGATGATGGTTTTATGATGTCAGTACAGATTGGTTTATATGCAAATTTTGTTCAATAATATTTTATGAAAATAATAGTTCCATGGAGTATAGAGCATGATATATTTATAATCTATGTGGACATGTTTATAAAGTAAGTTGATAAGATCCATCCATGTGATTATTGTGAGTATAAGTTCATATGAAAATCTATTTGGATGAATTTGGAACATTTATGATGATTGATGAACTGATCTTCATTCCAAGACAAGTGAATATGATATAGAAGTTATTTTTGTAACATTTAATGGATGTAAGAAGAAGCTGGATCAAGGGGAGATTGAAAAACCAATATTAAAAGTGAAATAAGATCTCTTTAATAGTGGATGATCCATCCATGGATCCTCAAGTATGAATGATATTGTAAGAATTAATGAGTAAACTTTTAATGATAATTTAAGATGATCTAAAGTGGTATTGAAGGCCTCAAGATTAGTAGAAAAACATTATAAATGATATATTTGGATTTCTTTAATTCTATTGTCGACTTATAAGGATAAACTCATAATGATGACCTTGTAAGGACCATTCTTCCCTATAAAATGGTTGTTGAATATATATTTGAAAGTGTATGTTGATCCCATAAAAATAATATCATAAGGAATATTTTATCCTTATGTGAATTCTGAAAGATAATGAACCATATGGATGCACCCATAAAGATGATTCATAATAAAGACCCATAAGGGTTATTTGATCCTTACGAAAAATTCTAAAAACTCTATAGATCATAAGGATCATTTTATAAATATAAATATTTTGAGAGTTTCTAGAATTATTAAGAAATGAATAATTTAGATAATATCATGCTTGTTTTGGTCTTTAAGTATTCAAACATTACGTACAATCTATGTGGATTATAATTCAAATAGGGAATGGAAAAAAAATTCAGCTGAAGAAGATGTTGGAGTTGAGATGATTTTCTAGATCAAAGTTATAGTTCTATATTAAATTTCCTCGTATACCATAAAATATTAAATTAATTAAAGGCTGTATATTTTTTGGTGGAAATGAGAACATGATTTTAAAAAATATTTTGAGAAATAAACATGGTTAGTCTTTAGGTGATTAAAAGGGTAAATATATATTCTTTAAGTTGTTATATTTCAAGGTGTTTAAATTTCTAATGATTAATGAATTTTCAACATTAAATATTTACACATTACAATGAATATAAAAATGATAAAAAGAAATAAAAAATTATGAGGGAGTTATATGACATTGAAATTATATTGCATATACTATAAATTTAAGGAAATAAGGAAGAACCAATATTTTTCCTATTATAGACTTTAAGTATTGAAGAGAAAAAAGGTTCTAGTGTTTCATCAAAAGATCATCTATTCTCAAATGAAGAAGGAAAAAAATGTTTTGGCCTACACTACTTCTGATTCTATACATGATGAAAAGATGAGAGAGGAAACCTATAACAATAATTTACTGGAGAATTCTGAAGAAGATTTATTTGAGTTGGGATTTTATAGATTATATTCCATTCCAATAAAGTGAGAGTTATCCTATAGATTTAATATTATGTAGATGATTGAATGATATTTGAGGTAGCCTATGAAATTGATGGAACCACAGTAGAAGGTCAAATTCATATATTCCAGGAGGGACTCAATCTAATACTATTGATCTTGGGTCATTGAGTTTCAATCCTATTCTCTTTTACTAAATGTAATAACAAAGTTTGTTATTAATTTATATTTTTTTGGTTCCCAAATAAATTTTTTTAGTCTATACCCTTACATGTTATTCTTTTAATAATAAGAATGAGTTTTTGTGTATGGGATAATAATAATGTATCACTGGGGATATAGTCATCTATATTAGAGGTGAATCTCCTTTAAAAATTTTGGTGTCATGTTATATGATTTACTTCTTACCATATCTGTATGCCAACTGAAGATGTTCTAACATTTAATAGAGAGTGAGTTCCATTTATTGAAAAATTAAGGAGTTTTAAAGGTATAAAGTTTTTAAATTACATAAAACACACCTACACAGACTAATCCTCATTCTCAGTGTTAGATACATCCCTATGTTATCCTAACAGGTTTACTAAAGGAAGAACAATATTTCTATTCATACTTTGGCAGAACAATAATTTCTATTGAATATCATTTTATCTTAAAGTTCCATGTCCTTCAAAACTAACACCCTTAAGTTCAACTAAAGGTGGTATTTATTTGCTAAAAATTGTTCAATTTTCTCATTACTCTTATTTAACCATTATATATTTTTGCTCTGGGAACATAAAATTAATAATATTTGATGTTTAAGAATAATTAGTTTCAGTTTGAGGTTTGGATGGTTTAATATCAGGTAGATTAGAGTCTGAAATATGTGGAGAATGATTTTATATTTTCACATCCCTTCTATATTTAAAATAACGATCATCTATGATCTAATCTTGAAAAGACACATGTGGACTAAATATTTTTTAATATCGATTTATGGATTTAAGTAGTTTTTTTTGTAGAACAGGTTCATGATACTTATTTCATTTTATTTAATATATTTATTTTTTATAAATTTATATTCTAAAAACATTTTTTCCTTATTATACTCAATAAAAACCTCATAACCTTACATAGAAAGGAGCTACATGACTTCTTTATTTTTTTAGGTTATATTTCCTAAACCAATCTACAGTAAATTGATTAATTTATTATTCCCATTTATTAGAACTTTTTATTATATTCTATTTCAATTCATCACCATTATGTTGGGAAATCCCATTTAGGACCCACTCCATAGTTTTATGATATATTATATGAAATTAACACTACTTATAATACCAAAAATGTAATTATAAAAAGTCATTAATGCAGTTTTTTAATTCATTGATTTAAGTTATTATCCTATTTAAAAATAATGAAACTTTTCCTACATTACTATATCATACTATAAAGAATTTTTTTATTTATAATATATATAATTGAAATAATATTCAAAGTTAACAATTATTATTTAAAAAATTACAATTAATATTTAATTAAGCTTGAAAAACTTTTCTTAACAAGGTTTAAATACTATGAGAAAGTCAAATTTAGCTTTAAGATTCTATTTTAATTCCCAAAGATTAGATTTTTGATTCATTTGATATTTAAATTTCTCATAATTGGATTTGTAAAAAAATTTATCCTTCCATATCATTAACTATTTTTATCATCTATAAAACCGATTTCCAAATGAATATTATTATTTTCTAACTATTGACAAACAAAAAATATACCAGTTGAAAAATGAAGTTTGTTCCCATCAAAAATTGAATCCTATTATTTATTTAGGGTGGGACTATTCTCATTCAACAAAAGTTTTTCTCTATATATATTTACAACATTCATATTATCATTAACATGATTATCTTTGAAAATTTTATTTTAATCATTCTATTTATTTGTAGACTTATCGTCACTTTGTATCTTTATTACCTCAAAATCATCTCTGATAACCTGTTCACTTACTTTAGTGATCTCTTACATCACTCTACCATCCGCACAAGCATTCACTATAACTTTCTCATATTTATCAAACATCACTTCAATATTAGTTCTAAAAAAAATCTATGTTTTCAATACCAATTTCCATACCAGAAACATCAAAATCAATGGACCAATATTTAGTATCTTCTAAATTTTTACTATCATTTATAGTTATAATTTCAACATTGAAATTAATAATACCCATTTTTTTTATTTTCATCAACTTCAACATAATATTCATAATCATTTGTATAAACTTTAACAATAGCAGAAAAAAATTTATTTTAATTAATTTATACTCAGGTCTAGAACATCCAACAACACCATATTCACCTTAAAGTGTTGCTCTTTTAATATTCAAAGTAACAATTTCATTAACTTCTCTTTTTTTTCTCAACTGATCCATTATGATAACCCCCTCAATGGTAGCTTTAATCCCTTTTTCATCAGAACTGCTACTATCATATCTTATAATATAAACCAACCTATTTAGAGATATACTCTTAATCCAATCATCTTTAATAATCCAGTGGTATGAATGTTATGGTTATGAAATTTAGAATCTATCTCCTTCAAAGAAATATTGTTCTTTTTAAATAATAATATTGGGATCCATCCATAAAGATATTATTCTGTCTTCTCTTAACCAGACTACAATGTTTAATTACTAACATTTTGTATATATAAATATTTACTTATAATTTGACATCATGTACATGATGTACATATATTCAATAATAACTATATCAAAATCTCACATTATTTTATAAATTTTTGTTTTGGAAAAAATATCATAAAACCTTATACTCAGGTTCTAAAATTTTGATACATTGGTATTTTTGTAATGGTTGTTCCCAAAAGATATATCATCATATACATTGCATGTATTTCTCTATCATCTCTTAAAAATTGATCATACAAAAACATTACAATATATAAACACTTTGAAAATTGGAAGGATTTATAGATGAAAAAGATACTCCCATCCCATTAACAGTTGAATTCAATCCATCCCTAGTGCTTCCAAAAACAAAAAAAACATTCTTATAAAACTAATTTACTTTATATTCATATATATACCATTTTTTTCACATAAAATATAACTTCCCACATTAGAAAAATCAATTTTTATATAAAAAATTATTTTTATTATTCAACAATTCAAAATCACTAGCTTTACCTGGAATAAAATTTTAGTAGGAATATTTTTTTGATTTTTTGAAATAAATAGTGAATTTTCCCAATTCAAATGATTTAATCTTACTTATTTTAAAAAACTGAATATGGAAAAAATTTATGGTTCAATTTCAAAAGGGAAAATATTGGATTTAGGCTACAAAAAGATTGATCCTCAATTCAAGAAACATATTACTTAAGAAATCAAAAAAAGGGGGTTGAATATCCTATTTCACCTAATGAAAAGATAGATACATAGAATATTAGAAATAATAAAACAACCAAATTATAATAAAAATAATATAATAATAAAAAGTAAACAGTTAATTATATATATGTTTTACAAAACATGAATTAACATTACCTAGCAATACATATTAAAGATACATTTAAAATTACATAATATTAAATAAGTAAGAACAAAGGTGATATAAAATTAGAAAAAATGTTTTATAAAATTAAAATAGAAATGAAACTGTAAATGTAAGATTAAACATAATATAAAAAAGATAGATAAAATTAAACACTTAATAAAAATTTATAAAGAAAAAAATGAAAAACCTAAAAAACAAAAACAAAAAGTAGAATAAACCCATACAAATTAAAATAAAAACAATTCAATCTTAACAAAATAAAAACAAGAAGAACAATTTTTTTTTGTGAATATATATTCTAACTTATGTTTAGTTTCAATAAACTCAATATAAATATTACCCTTTTTCATATGATCTCTAAATAAAATTTATAGCATTAGTATTTTCACATTTAAGATGAACATGTTCAAAATTATAATCAATTTTCTTCAAATATTATCTTATATACAATACTTGATCACACAAACTAAGGACTGCAATATATTCAGCTTTAGCTATAGATATAGAAATTGGGTTTTGGTTCTTACTAGACCAAGAAACGAAATATTTTATTAATAAATGAGAGGTTTCAACAGCGATATTTCTATATAATATACAACCCCCGAAGTCAGCATTAGAATGTGAAGTCAAATCAAATCCAGTTGTTTTAATAAATAGAAAACTAAGAAAAACTAAAAATTTAATATACCTTAAAATCCATCTAGTAGCTTTTAGAAGAGATTAAATAGGATTATCATGAAATCTATAACACAAAAACACATGAGACATGAATTTTGATTTAGTGGTAATAAGACATAACATTATCTAAGTTTCTACTCTATATAATTTTCTACCAAAACATTTGCCATTTTATCCATATACAATTTAACATTATAAGCCTTAGTAGTTTCATATTCATTACCATTTTCAATTCTAAATTTTTAGTATGTGTAGTGTGTACTTTATTTAAATTAGAACATTCCTAAAGTATTTCTAAAATATTTTAAAGTTATTTTTTTAAGTCTCCCAATTTTCTCATTTCAAACTCTTATTGCATGAGTTCATTAAACATATTAGATAAATAATGGTTTGTTGAGCAAAAAAATACACCATTAACGTATATTTGAACTAGAAAAACATCTAAAGATGATATTTTCTTTAACAAAGTAGGATCAACTACCCATATAAAAAACTATTTGATTAAATAAATATATTAATCCTTTAATAAAAAATATATGAACTTATTTAAGACTATATAAAGATTTTTATTTTTAAAAACATAATTTATAAAAAAGTTGATTTTGAAAAAATGGGATTTTATTTCAACAAAAACCTCATATATAAGAATAAGTTTTAGTAAGTAGATTTAATATCCATTTATAAAAAAACTTCTTATTAGATGATTAAAAATTAAGATTCTAATGGTTTCTAACCAATAAAAAGGTTTAAAGGTATAATCATATACTATTCCCTCATCTTGATTATATCCTTTAGCCACCTATATATCCTTACCCATAGTAATCACATGTTTATAATATTACTTATTCCGAAAAATCAATTTGGTTCCTATAACTGAATAATATATGGGTATCTTAACTAATTCCATCACATTATTTATATTAAAATATTTCAAATATTTTAGTATAACTAATACAGTATCCTTCACTTTCAAGGCAAGTTTTATTTTTAGATTATAGTGTATCTTTTATTGTTTTTATCCCTTAGAGGTGTTTACTATGGGTTAAGGGTATTGGTGTTAACTTCTTTGAGGTTCTAAAGGATTTTAAGAGTTATGGGTTGAGAATTTGTTTTTTAGAAGAAATAGGATAGGTGAATGGTCTATGCATGGTTAGTATTTTCCATATGGTAACTATGTGATATGGACCTGTAAACTCCAATGAAAATTTTCACTGTTTTTCTAACCTTTTAAGGGTCCATGAAAAATTAGGGAGAGGATGGTTCTGTGTAAAAATATTATTGATGGTTTGAATAAAAAATTACTATTTCCAAGTAACCATATGACTTAATTCTCAATGGAAAATAAGGACCACAAATTTGGCGCACAATTTGTCTAACCATTCGACCTGAGAGTGCGACCCTTGTGCGGTTCATAAAATTATAAAATTATTACAATACCCTTAATCTTTTTAACCTAAAATATTCTCCAATTATATCATTATCTCAACCCAAAATTTCCTTGAAACTCTTGGAGGTTCTCTACCTTGGTAATCTAGGTTTTTATTCCTCTCCTCTTTGGTGTTTATAATCTAGATTGATCTGTTGGCATCCATCGAGGTAAGATCTATCCATTATAGCCTAATTATACCTATTTTATTGGAATTGATCATATATAAATTCAATGTTGTCTTTATATATTAATATCCACCTAGATCTAATTGAGGATTCAGGATTTATTGATAGATCTTTGTTGGATTACTGGAATTGGCGAACTCTCATTGATCGATCCTATATCTTCCTTTGGAGATGAATCTCTTTTGGTAAGTTGACGTGGATTTTATCTTTTAACTTGATCTCTTTATGAAATCCCAATTCTATAGGCTCTATTATGATAGAATGGTTCTTGTTCTAGTGAACATTGGTGCCTGTCTATGATCCAAGTATCATCCCTTGACAGATCTAAGAAATTTGCATCAACGTGTTAAAGGTACGAAGTCCTTACCATCTTGGGCCCATGTATAGGGTTTCTTTTGACATTCTCGGTTTATGTTTAAGTGCACAATGTTGAGAACCATGCATGATATGTATTTTTTTTCATGCATTGGTGTCCCATGAGACATTTTCTTATCATGCAATGTGTGTTGTTTGTTATGTCATACCTTACATGTGATTATTTCATAGCCCATGGTACTGTTAATATGAAATGTTTACTTCTTGTTATGTTTTGCCTTACTTGTGTATTATTTCATAGCATGTATAATAATTATTGTGATATATTTATCATTATTATGTTATACCTTACATTTGGATTTGTACATAGTTAGTTGAACCATTGTTTCAATTTTCATGTTGACTGACAGACTTAAAGGACTTAGTTGGATCATTAAAGGTGAAGTTTGGTCAGAATGTCTCATTAGTTGTGGATCAAGATATAGGATGGATAACACTAGATCTTGGGATGTGATTATCCAATGGGATAATAACACTATACACTATTATTGGAGGGTCAATATATCAATATAATGTTCTGATAGAGAAATTCCTTACATATGTGTGGAGTTCCATTATTTCAGGTGTGTCAAGATTTCATACCATCAGAAGATTTCTATGGGTCATGTGCATGGATTTAGTCTTTAAAGTATGAATTTATATTTTTAGGAATTTTTTATGAAGTCACATAAAAATTTCTAAGTCATGTGATTACTATATATGACATTCTTCTGGCATTTTTACGAAGTAGGTGCGGACATGGTTCGAAGAAGCTTGTTTAGTGTATGATCTCTCAATAGATGATTTTTTGTATACTCATATGTGAATTCAAATTTAAATCATAACATGAACCTATATATACATGTGTAATTGTGTCAAGTACTCATTGGTGTCATCATACTAAGTTTGTACTCACACCCTGCATGTGCATCCCAGTGTGCATGCAAACTTCGTGACCAGGGACCCAGAGAAGCAAATGAGAGTAGCGATAGGCTTATGAGGAGATGGGTGTTCTCGGTGAGACTTTATATAGTTAATAAAGTTTATTAAATTTATTTATTTATATTCATATTACTTATACTTGTTTTCCCACCACATTGGGGTCCATTTTGTTTGCTATTGTATGAATTTAAATAACATCAATTATAAAATCTTGATTATGTTACATTATGATTTGATGGTTATTTGATTTATCTATAAGTTGTTATATTCTATTGTTTTATATGACTATCAAGATTAAAATATACCCACATCAGATATAGACCCTTGTCACTTATCGTTAGCCTCTTGCGTATGGGGATGCATGTATGAGGTCATGTGGAACATCAGCTCATACCTTGTGATTTGGGTTAAGGTGTTATAAAATGGTACCAAAAAAGTTTCCTTTATTTTATTATAGTTATATTGGAACATGGAATAAAGGTGATAGGATATTTGGAACTTTGTTATAGGAATCCCCATGTCTCTAGACAACTCACGTGTAATAGACCTCTGAGTTATTGTAGTGAATTTTTTGTTAAATTTTATGGGATTTGGGTGCGTTCATGAATCATGAATAGGGACATAGGATCAATTTTCATGTATATACCTGTTGGTTGCTTAATTGTTTCTCTTTAATTAAATTACTTATATGTGTTATCTATTCAGTGATATATATGTATTTTCTACAGTTGTGATATATTTTTATGGGAATTATTTAGTTGAACTCATACATTCTGTGATGATATATATGTATATTTGATTGTGACTAACATGCAGGTAAAAGTTGTAGGCTTGAGCCTTAGGTAGAACTAGGAGGGTTATACCATGTGTGTGGGTATCTACAAAGATAGTAATTCTTATAAAAATCCCATATGTGTGCCTTACATTTTCATAGGATTTATTCATAAAAAATTTGTTATAGGATATTTTAATGTATATTTGGAATTTCATAGAAACCCCTCCTCAAAGATACTTGATAGGGTATCCTAGTGAAGAAAGTGAGAATTATCCATATTGGGAGGGTGTTATGGTTCCACTACAGGATATATTATAGCGGCCCATACTTTACATACATGGTTAATACATCAAAATTGAAGCATACTTATTACAAAATATAACAAAACCATGAAAGGACCGTATAGGTATAGTGTCTTTAGAAACTGGGAAACATAAACAACT
Source organism: Viscum album (assembly GCA_963277665.1). Classification (NCBI taxonomy): domain Eukaryota; kingdom Viridiplantae; phylum Streptophyta; class Magnoliopsida; order Santalales; family Viscaceae; genus Viscum; species Viscum album. Next base: position 1,445,530,443 of record OY728150.1, on the reverse strand, counting down.
GGTTCATAATGAATCTACACTGTCTCCCATTTATTTCGTCATATCTATAGTCCCTTTTTGGAATATCGTACTTAATACCCTTCTTCCTGACCTGGGGAAAGAAAACATACGAAAGGGTGAGCTCAAATGCTCAGTAAGGGTAAAGAAAAGAAATATCAATTACATCAAATTCATTAGAACATAACATTTTGAAAATCTTACCCTACAAAAGAGATCACAATTTCATAACATGGGATAAATCATGGTAGTGAAATGTAATCCAAATAATCATAACTTAAAACATGAAACTTTGTGGCATACACACATAATCATAGAGAATCATTTCTTATTAATCAAGAATCATTTCCAAGACTAGCTTAGTGGACAAAGTCCATTTCTGAACCGAGTTCACTCCTCGTTTCAATCCTGTTTCACTGAACCGGTTTAACCTACCGTTCCAGCCATGTCTATCTCATGAGATATAAAATATTTACCTAATGCATTAGAGGGAGATATAGGTCCCACCCATCTCATAATTATACCATTCTTATGTGTTCCACAAAAGCATAAATCCTACATCATTGCATAACCCATGTAAAAAAAATAAGATTCTTAAACATCGTGACATCATAAAACAATTCATATAACATAAAGGAATTCATAAAAATAATTCCATCACAACATAATCAAATAAATGTAATAATAGGGATAGAAACATAACCCTATATTATCTTAGATGAAAAATAATTTTGATAAAAAAAACTTGAACTCCATTCTTGAGGAAAATATCCTTTCTACTTAAAAAACATTTTTTCTTTCTTAACATGTCATACAATTTTAAACTAAAAGAAGTTGATTAAAAATAAACCTGAAAACTTGTAAAGGAAGATTCTTGGAAATAATGTTTTAAAAATCCATTCATGCCGTATAAGTTAAAAAAACATTCTTCTCATACTTTTGTCGGAAAAGTCATAAAGTACTTCGTACAAAAAATGACAAAAGAATCCTTTCATATTCTTTACTAAAAACTCACCGAATGGTAAAATTGGATTTAAAAAATTTTAGTTGGATGGAAAAAATATTACATATTGAGGGAACATGGATGTGGATGATAAAATACACCCTAGTAAATACCAAAGTATAAACAATCTCAGATAAAAATGAGATTGTGATATTTTACCTTACCTTAGGTCTGATTTGCTTCATAAGTGTCCAAACCTCCTGTATAATGATTTAAATAATGTTATTGACTTATTACAGAATCATACTTATTTTTATGATATCATATATGGTCATATTCTTCGCTTTTTATTAGTAATATTTCATTATTACTTTTTATTCGGGTGTTTATTACTTTTTGTTCTTATGCGTGTTTTGTCGAATAAATTCTTATTCTTCTCTTTAGGTTATAGATAACTCATTTCCAGAATGGTATTATTGTACTATATAACATATTTATTCATTCAATTCATTTATATAATCATTATGCAATGAAGATCATGTAGAACGAATCACATCACATCGTGGAGACGGTATTTCGTACGTACGCACGAGTGATGATATCGTTCCCATGATCGTGGAATTGTATTGGAGTGTATGTATACTATTTCAGAATTAGTAACACTTTACAATAATCGTATATATTTATTTATTTGCACCATTATACACATCCAAGTAAGGTGGTGATGGAAAATAGATTACACCACGGCGTGGAGACGGTATTCCCTATGTACGCACGCACGATGATTTCATTTTTCGTAGGATGGGTAGATGGTTAAATAGGTTTGTTTCATACTTATAATAACATATCAGTATATGAGTGATACTGATGTTATTAATTCATAATGAAACAACTAAAGAAGAAGAATTGGAAGAAGAAATAAAGTTGAAAGAATTGGTAACGGACATTACATCTTCTTTGAAGCATCTCTTTGAGACCTCCTCTTAGGGCACTAAAATTGGTCTTTGAAGAAGACCAGGACCTCTAAGATGTTTCTAGGGAAGTGGGGAAGTAAAATGGGCAGGGATTGGCTGATATTGAAGGCTCAAATTGGTGTGAGGAGGAGAGGGAGGAAGTGCCCTTTTATAAGGGATGAGAGGGGCACCTTTGGAAATATAAGAAATATTAGTTTATATTAAATCCCAACCCCACTTAAAAACATCCAAAATGGCTCATATCCAAAGATTAGATGAGATAGGATTGTAATCGCATCAACCAATAAATTTTAGACATGTTAGGAATTTATTTTAAACATCATCAACTTTCTTTATCCTTATTTATCAATTTAATTTTATTTGTGGTAATAATATTCTAAATTTTAAATTATTATAAATATTTACATATGTGTTGTGAATTTTCCATACTTTGACACTTTATGAAATTTTAGACCATATAATTTTTAATTTATAATTTTTAAATATTTTTGTGATTTTTAAACAATTTTATAATATGTTATTTTTATAAAATAACAATAGTGACAATTTTGACAATATTCATTTATTTGAATTTAAATAAAATATATACAGAAGATATGTTCGAACTAAAATCTTTAATAGATTCATAAAATATCATATGTATCTATAAAATTAGTGTATAACATTAAATATTTCATGTAATATTTATTTTAATATTTTTAAAACCATTTATTTGATATTTTAATTAATAAAATATTTTCAACATCACTATTGTGTCATAATTAATAATAATTATTTAATCTCTAAAAATTCTAAATAAATTCCTATGATGTATATAATTGTATTAGATTTCTGGATACTATTCATGTTTGAAGTTTCATTAAGTTTATCACTAAATTGAAATTATTATACTTATAAGATTTAAGAAAGTGACATGTTATCACATTCTTTGGTTTAATAATAATTAAATTATTTTCATAGAAAAAAGTCTATTAAATGAATCTAATCCGACCCTTAGGTGATATGGGTCGACTTTTAGTCATCCAATATGATTTTGGTAGGTGTTAGGGTAAATTTATAATCTTATATTTACCCTTAATTACCCGATTTACCTTTAACTATGGTAAATAAAATTTACCGTAGTTACTATTTATAATGCCCAAAAATAAAAAGTAGCCAATTAACATAATTTGGAACCACTTATTCTGAATATGGAATCCATTTTTCAAAATTCAAAACATATAAGTTGCAGTAATTAATTTAATATAAATCCCGTTGTTAAGAAAACGAGTTTTAGAAGTTAATACATTGCCAAAGATTGAAATGTTTTTACCTATTAATTCAATGTGAAATTAATGCTAATGACATAAATTATATTAAATGGTAAAAATATATTCTATTTATACTTTAAAACCATTAAATATTATAATTTAACCATATAAATTATCTCAACAAAAAAAGTTGTTTTTAATTAAAATTTAACGTATTTTTACTATTCATCAAAAAATGAAAGTTATCATAAAAATATCAAAGATTTATCGAAAGTAAATTTTTATACCCTGATTCAAAAAAAGAATTTTATTTTGTCAAATTGAACTTAGAAACATGTCAAAAACTAGATTTAATGTGGGTGCGCCATCAAAAGGCGGCAAAACTGCATTTTTTGAAAAATACTTATTTTACGCGAAAAATTTATTTTGTTCTCTTACCATGTTCTATAAAATGTGTAAGGTGAATAATAAAATTCAAAATGTAGTTAATACTATTCATAATGGCTAGTTCATAAAAATATATAATTGTTTAGGGAAACCCAGTATTGCGTACTACACACGCTATCAAGGAAGGTCGTGATTGCGTGTAATGCAAGCCAAGTCCGTATTGTGTTCTGTGAAAGATTTCTTTGGTGTTGCGTATAACATAAGACATAAAAAAATTTCTCATAAAATCTCATCGTGTTACATTCTAACCCCCTTAAAATGAATTTCGCCCTCAAAATTCGTTACTTCATTACAAACAGATGAGGATACATCTCCCTCATCATATCCTCAAGTTCCCATGTAGCTTCTTCTAATTGGTTGTTCCTCCATAAAACTTTTACCAAGCTAGTGGTCTTGTTCCGTAGGACTTTTTCGCTACGATCCAGAATCTCTATCGGTTGTTCTTCATAAGAAAGATCTTTCTCCAGCGGTATAACTTATGAGTTGAGTACACGTGAAGGATCAGGTATGTACTTTCTCAGGAGAGATACATGGAACACATTGCGAACTTGAGAGAGATTCGGTGGAAGCGCCAATCGGTATGCTACCTTCCCAACATGATCCAGAATTTCAAAAGGACCGATATATCTAGGGCTCAACTTTTCCTTCTTTCAAAATCTCATGACCCTCTTCCATGGAGATATTCGTAAGAACACTTTATCACCCACTTCAAACTCTAGGTCTTTTCTTCGGTTGTCGGCATAAATTTTCTGTCGACTCTAAGCTGCTCTTATGTGTTCTTGAATAGATCTGACCTTTTCTGCCATTTCATCAATGAGATCAGGTCCTAATAGCTTTCTTTCCCCAACTTCATCCCAGAAAGTTGGAGTCCTGCATTTCTTTCCATAGAGAGCTTCATAAGGAGCCATCTGAATACTGGAGTGAAAGCTATTATTGTAAGAAAATTCCACCAAAAGTAGGTGTTGATCCCAACCACCTTTGAAATCTATAGAGTAAGCTCTGAACATATCTTCTAGAGTTTGAATTATCCACTCAGACTGACCGTCTGTCTGAGGATGATAAGCAGTGCTGAAACTCAACTCTGTATCCAGAGTATGCTGATGACTTCTCCATAACATTGAGGTAAACCTCAGATCCCGATCAGATATAATAGAAAGTTGTACTCCATTCAATCTTACCACTTCCTTTACATATATCCTGGTAAGCTGATCTAGAGGGAAATCCTCTCTAATAGCAATGAAGTGTGCAGACTTTGTAAGATGATCAACTATGAACCAGATAGCATTATTGCCTTTGGATGTTTTAGGAAGTCCAGTGACAAAGTCTATAGTGATGTTTTCCCATTTCCATTCGGGTATGGGTAATGGTTGTAACATCCCCTTAGACTTTTTTCTCTCAGCTTTAACTTGATGAAAAACCAAGAATCGAGAGACATATTCAGCAACATCTCTTTTCATTACATCCCACCAGAAGTACTCTTTTAGGCCCCTATACATCTTCATGCTTCCAGGATGAATAAAGAATGAAGAAATATGAGCCTCATCCAGCAGCTCCTTCTTTAACTCTGGGATGGGAGGAACAAAAACCTGATTCCTGAACTTTATTATCCCATCACAATCAAGGTTGAATTCAGGAACATTTCTCACCTTCTTTTGTAACTCGACATCTTCTTTCTGTGCCTCTTGAATCTTCACATGTATAGATGGTTGAACATTCATTTGAGAAAGATAAGATTTCTCCCCTTCCATTAAAATTCCAAGATCCATCCTTTGTAAATCCATAAATATTGGATCTTTTGTGATCCTCATCATGGATAATCTAGAATGGTCTTGTTGACTTAATGCATTTGCTACCTTGTTTGCTTTCCCAGGGTGGTAATGGATTGAGCAGTCATAATCCTTAATCAGCTCCAACCATATTCTTTGACGCATATTCAGCTCCTTTTGTGTGAAAATATACTTTAAACTTTTATGATCAGTATAAATATCACACCTTTCACCATAAAGGTAATGCCTCCAAATCGTTAATGCAAAGATTACCATAGCTAACTCCAAATCATGAGTTGGGTAATTTTGCTCATGGATTTTCAACTGTCGTGAGGCATAAGCTATCACCATATCATTTTTCATGAGAACACATCCCAGTCCCTTCTTGGATACATCACTGTAGATCAGAAACCATTCTCCACTTCAAGGTAGTGTGAGCATAGGTGTACTGGCTAACCTTTATTTTATCTCTTTGAAATTTTCTCCACATTCCTCCATCCAAACAAACTTAACTCCTTTTCGAGTCAACTTGGTGAGTGGGTTAGATAACCTTGAAAAATCTTTCACAAAACGTCAGTAATATCCAGCCAAACCAAGAAAACTTCGGATCTCAGTTACTGTTGTTGGTCTCGACCATCTTTCAATAACCTCTATTTTTGCTGGATCCACAGATATCCCCTCTTTTGAGATTATGTGACCCAAAAAATGCAACTCTTTGAAGCCAAAATTTACACTTTTTAAATTTGGCATAAAGCTTCTCCTTTCTTAGGGTCTTTAATACAATTCTCAAGTGATCTTCATGTACTTTATTTCTCTTTGAATAGACAAGAATATCATCTATAAAGACTACAACAAACTGATCAAGATAGTCTCTAAAGACTCTATTCATTAGATCCATGAAGATAGCAGGGGCATTAGTAAGACCAAATGGAATCACTATAAATTCATAGTGTCCATACCTTGTACGGAAAGGCTTCTTTGGTATATCCTCCCTTTTGACCCTTAATTGATGATACCCTGAATGAAGATCAATCTTGGAAAAGTATTGATATCCGTGTAGTTGGTCAAATAGGTCATCAATGCGTGGGAGAGGATATTTGTTCTTGATAGTGATCTTGTTAAGTTGTCGATAATTAATGCAGAGTCTCATTGATCCATCTTTATTCTTAACAAACAGAATAGGTGCTCCCCAAGGTGACACACTAGGGTGTATGAATCCTTTATCAAGATTCTCTTGGAGTTTCTTCTTCAATTCCTGCAACTCAATTGGGGCCATTCTATAAGGTGTCTTTGAAATAGGCAAAGCACCCGGTACGAGTTCTATTGAAAACTCAACTTCACAATTTGGTGGAAGACCTGAAAATTCCTCCGGAAAGACATCATAAAATTCCCGTATAATGGGAATATTATTAATCGTGAGTTTCTCTCCAACCATTTGAGACAAATAACCTTCATTTAGTGGAATCAAGACCCATAAGATGGATGAAATTTCCACTAGAAGGCTATGTTCATCCTTGCATCGATAGATGATCATATCTTGATCTGGAATATGAAATGTGACTTCCCTTATTTGGAAATTGATATGAGATCCATATAAAGAATTCCAATCCATGCCAAGAATCACATAAAATTATACTTTAGGAAGGATCATAAGATTTACAGGAAGCACTTTCCCACAAACTTCAATCGGAGAAGAATTGTAAACTTTTGATGCGACTGTTGTGCCATTAGGAGTTGTCAAAGCCAACTCAACATCTAATTGTTGAGGTAATATGGTGATACCCTTAGAAAATTCTTTAGAAATAAAAGAGTGTGTTGATCCAGAATCAAATAAAACATTTGCTACTTTAGAGTGGATGGTATGTGTACCTCTCACCACATCGTTGTCGTACTCCACACCGCCGATAGTAATTGAATGTGACTTTCCATTGTCTTCAGCCTTAAGAGTTTTTTGATGTTGATCATCATCATGAAACCTTGGATTTGGGCATTTATTGGCATAATGCCCCATCTCCTTGCACTTGAAACATTGAAGTGTAGTAGGTTCATTCTATGTATCCATTCCTTTGTTTGCATCATTAGACATCTTCTTCCCATTTTTTTGACATTAAATTTCCCGATGACCTTCTTTTACACACTTATAACATTTTATTATCCCCTTAAGACAATTTCCACTATGTTTCTTTCCAAACTTTGAGCATAAGGGAAAACTCATCTTCTTTTTAGTGTGGTCTTTAGATTTTCCTTTGAATTCCATTTTCCTCTTCTTATCAAACCCATGTGACTGATGGGTTACACTAATCTCCATATCAACCTTGAGAGCACATCAAACAATTTCCTCATAGCTATTGATGTCCCTTATGGCTAACGCCCTTCAAAGACTTGGTTTTAAGCCACTAAATAATCAATCGATCTTACTCTCAGGTTGGATAATAATTCCAGAAGCATACCTTGCAAGTCTTGTAAAATTTTCTTCGTAGGTACCAACGGATTCATCATCCTTTTTCTTCAGTTCAAGAAACTCTTTCTCCATATTTGTTCGAATAATACGAGGGAAATACTTATTGAAAAATAAGTTCTTGAACTCGTCCCATTCCATGGAATCAATTTCATCCCTTTGCCTCGTATTCTTAATAAGATTCCACCATTGTTCAGAATCACCTTCCAAACGATACACTACTAATATGACTTTATCTTGTTCAGAACATTGAAGAACTGAAAATATCTTTTCAGTGGTACTGATCCATTGTTCAGCTACTAATGGATCAGAAGACTCGCTAAATGAAGGTGGACGCTGCCTCATGAAGGATTCGACAGAATGTTTCTCCTTCCTTTGCTCATTTGGAAGTCCTGCATGATTCATAGGTTGATAAAGTTGTGTGAGCATGGCTACAAGATTTTGCATTCCAGCTCCCATAACGTTTGGTTTCTCAGGGGGAAAATCATTTCATTTCCCGTCTCATTTCTCATTAACACGGTTTCTTCGAGTTCCAGCCATTAACTAAAACCAAGAAGAATAGTGTGAGCAACACTAATTATAATAGGAAAATCACATAATCAAGAATAAAATTTCACACTTATGGTCTTATCATAGGTTGTTCATGACCATTTCTAAAACACAAAGATTGTGTTCTACGCTTAGACATATCCTTAGGTTTCTTACTAAGGCTTTCACATCCTAGTTTCTAAAGGTTGACTATACCTTTCCTCTGATACCAACTATAGCGACCCATACTTTACATACATGGTTAATACTTCAAAATTGAAGCATACTTATTACAAAATATAACAAAACCAAGAAAGGACCGTATAACTATAGTGTCTTTAGAAACTAGGAAACATAAACAACTGGTTCATAAAGCATCCACACTGTCTCCAATTTATTTCATCATATCGATAGTCCCTTTTTGGAATATCTTACTTAATACCCTTATTACTGACCTGGGGAAAGAAATCATACAAAAGGGTGAGATAAAATGCTCAGTAAGGGTAAAAAAAATATCAATTACATAAAATTCATAAGAAAATATCATTTTGAAAATCTTATCCTGCAAAAGAGATCATAATTTCATAACATGGGATAAATAATGGTAGTGAAATGTAATCAAAATAATCACAAATTAAAACATGAAACTTTGTGGCATACACACATAATCATAGAGAATCATTTCTTATTAGTCAAGACTCATTGCCAAGACTATCTTAGTGGACAAAGTCAATTTCTGAACCGAGTTCACTCCCCGTTTCAGTCCTGTTTCACTGAACGAGTTTAACCTGCTGTTCCAGCCATGTATATCTCATGATATATAAAATCTTTACCCAATTCATTGGAGGGAGATATAGGTCCCACCCATATCATAATGAGACCATTCTTATGTGTGCCAAAAAATCATAAACCGTACATCATTGCATAACCCATGTAATAAAAATGGGATTCTTAAACATCGTGACATCATAAAACAATTCATATAAGATAAAGGAATTCATATAAATAATTCCAGCACAACATAATCAAATCAATGTAATAATAGGGATAGAAACAGAACCCTATATTATCTTAGATGGAAAATAATTTTGATAAAAAAAACTTGAACTCCATTCTTGAGGAAAATATCCTTTCTACTTCAAAAACATTTTTTCCTTTCTTAACATGTCATACAATTTTAAAATAAAATAAGTTTATTAAAAATAAAAATGAAAACTTGAAAAGGGTGATTCTTGGAAATAATGTTTTAAAAATCCATTCATGCCGTATAAGTTAAAAAAACATTCTTCTCGTACTTTTGTTGAAAAAGTCAAAAAGTACTTCGTACGAAAAACGACAAAAGATTCCTTTCATATCCTTTACTAAAAAATCACCGAAGGGTAAAATTGGATTTAACAAATTGTAGGTGGATGGAAAAAATATTACATATTGAGGGAACATGGATGTGGATGATAAAATACACCCCAGTAAATACCAAACTATAAACAATCTTAGATAAAAATGAGATTGTGATATTTTCCCTTACCTTAGGTCCGATTTGCTTCGTAAGTGTCTGAACTTCCTGTATAATGATTTAAATAATGTTATTGACTTATTACAGAATCATACTTACTGTTATGATATCATATATGGTCATATTCTTAGCTTCTTATTAGTAATATTTCATTATTACTTGTTATTCGGGTGTTTATTAATTTTTGTTCTTATGCGTGTTTTGTCGAATAAATTATTATTATTCTATTTAGGTTATAGATAACTCATTTACATAATGGTATTAGTGTACTATATATCATATTTATTCATTCAATTCATTTATATAATCATTATTCAATGAAGATCATGTAGAACAAATCACATCACATCGTGGAGACGGTATTCCGTACGTACGCACGAGCGATGATATCGTTCCCATGATCATGGAATTGTATTGGAGTGTATGTATACTATTTCAGAATTAATACCACTTTACAATAATCATATATAGTTATTTATTTTCACCATTATACACATCCAAGTAAGGTGGTGATGGAAAATAGATTACACCACGGCGTGGAGACGATATTCTGTACGTACGCACGCGCGGTGATTTCATTTTCCATAGGATGGATAGATGGTGAAATAAAATTGTTTCATACTTATAATAACATATCAGTATATGAGTGATACTTATGTTATTAATTCATAATGAAACAACTAAATAATAAGAAGTGGAAGAAGAAATAAAGTTGAAAGAATCGGTAACGGACATTACCTCTTCTTTGAAGCTCCTCTTTGAGACCTCCTCTTAGGGCACTATAATTGGTCTTTGAAGAAGACCAGGACCTCCAGGATGTTTCTAGGGATGTGGGGAAGTGAAATGGGTAGGGATTGGTCGATCTTGAATGCTAAAATTGGTGTGAGGAGGAGATAGATGAGGTTCCCTTTTATAAGGGAGGAGAGGGGCACCTTTGGAAATATAAGAAATATTAGTTTATATTAAATCCAAACCCCACTTAAAAACTTCTCAAATGACTTAATATCATCAAAAAATACAATTTATACATGTTAGGAATTTATTTTAAACATTATCAACTTGATTTATCCTTATATATCAATTTAATTTTATTTGTGGTAATAATATTCTAAATTTTAAATTATTATAAATAATTACATATGTGTTGTGAATTTTCCATAATTTGACACTTTATGGAATTTTAGACCATATAAAGTTTAATTTATAATTTATAAATATTTTTGTGATTTTTAAACAATTTTATAATATGTTATTTTTATAAAATAACAATATTGTCAATTTTGACACTATTCATTTATTTGAATTTAAATAAAATACATACAGAAGATATGTTCGAACTAAAAGCTTTAATAGATTTATAAAATGTAATATGTATCTAGAAAATTAGTTTATCACATTAAATAGTTCATATAATATTTATTTTAATATTTTTAAACCATTTATTTGATATTTTAATTAATAAAATAATTTCAACATCACTATTGTGTCATAATTATTGATAATTATTTAATCCCTAAAAATTATAAATAAATTCCTATGATGTAGATAATTATATTATATTTCTTGAGACTATTCATGTTTTAAGTTTCATTAAGTTTATCACTAAATTAAAATTATTATACTTATAGGATTTAAGAAAGTGACATGTTGTCACATTCTTTGGTTTTAATAATAATTAAATTATTTTCATGGAAAAAGTCCATTAAATGAATCTACTCTAACCCTTAGGTGATATGGGTCGACTTTTAGTCATCCAATAGGATTTTGGTAGGTGTTAGGGTAATTTTATAATCTAATATTTACCCTTAATTACCCGATTAACTTTAACTATGGTAAATAAAATTTACCATAGATACTATTCATAATGCCCAAAAATAAAAAGTAGCCTATTAACATAATTTGGACCCACTGATTCTGAATATGGAATCCATTTTTCAAAATTAAAATAATATATGTTTCAGTAATTCATTTAAAATAAATCTCGTCGTTAAGAAAATGAATTTTAGAAGTTAAAACATTGCCAAAGATTGAAATGTTTTTACCTATGAATTCAATGTGAAATTAATTCTAATGACATAAATTATATTAAATGGTAAAAACATATTTTATTTATACTTTAAAACCATTCAATATTATAATTTAACCATATAAATTATCTCCATGAAAAAAGTTGTTTTTAATTAAAAATTAGCGTATTTTTACTATTCATCAAAATATGAAAGTTATCATACAAATATCAAAAATTTATACAAAGTAAAAAATTTATACCCTGATTCAAAAAAAGAATTTTATTTTGTAAAATTGAACTTATAAACATGTCAAAAACTATATTTAATGTGGGTGCGCCATCAAAAGGCGGTAAAACTGTATTTTTTGAAAAATACTTATTTTACTCGAAAAATTTATTTTGTTCTCTTACCATGTTCTTGAAAATGTGTAAGATGAATAATAAAATTCAAAATGTAGTTAATACTATTCATAATGTCTAGTTCATAATAATATATCATTGTTTAGTGAAACCCGGTATTGCGTACTACACACGCTATCGAGGAAGGTCGCGATTGCGTGTAATGCCAGCCAAGTCTGTATTGTGTGCTATAAAAGATTCTTTTGGTGTTGCGTATAACATAAGACACAAGAAAAAATTTCTCATAAAATCTTAGGGTGTTACATATATAGTATGATGAACATGAGAATACTCCCACAACTTCTCTAGTAATTTATGCAGCCAACCTTCACCATCTTGGAGTCCTCTAGACCGTGCCTTCTCATGGTGGATGGGCGTAGAGGGAGATGGTTTACTATTCCCAATATTTCCAGCTCCAATATACACCATCCATCTATGGAATTGATGTCCCTTAGGATACTGAGGGATATATTGAAATTATAAATGAAATCATTGATTTGTTAGAGAATCTTAAAGATATGAGGATGAAATTGGTTGCCGTTATGTTTCAAGGAACCACCAGGTGATGGTGTGACGTTATGGGGCTAGTAGGCATACATGGGGGTCTTAATTGGGAGTCCTTAAAAAATATATTATTCAAATATTTATTTCTTAGTATTCTGAAGCTATATCAAGCACAATAATTTATGAGACACAATTAGGTAACATTATCATTTTATTCTTACTATGCACGTTTTACAGGTTTACTATGATTTTCTTTTCTTTTTTCTAGAAATAAGGAATAAAAGTATATGAAGTTTGAGACCATAATTAATACAAATATTAGATGTTATTATACATGATTCAAACTAAATACATATGAAGATGTTATTTACAAGGCAATGAATTTTGTGAATGGGATAAAAAAGGACTGAATTACAGGTTTTCTTATAGCGTACAGTGCCATGATGGATGAAATTTTCAGTGCTTTAGAAAGTGTCACTTTCAGTATTGTGAAGGGTAAGGATGAGGAGGTAAATCATGGAGGTTTTCTGGTGGAATAGAGTTTGAATTATTATATTCCCTACATGGTAGGAGGTTCTATTAGGTTCTAAAACTATTTATAGAAGGGAAATTTTAGTACATCATGTATAAAGCCACCAAGGGAATGTCAATAATGTGGTAAGATGTGACATCTATAGAACTTTGGTTCTATGGTGTCATGTAAAGACCTTATGAGGTTATTTCAATGTATTGGTAGGGTTCATTATAAATAGACCCACACACCATAGACCTCAGTGAGTCAAATGAGTTATGCACCGTAGAGGAAATGTTATGCTTTATAATCAGAAAAGATGTATGAGATAGATGAGGTTCTATCCATCAGTTTAGAGGGGCCTTCTAAATTAGAGGTATTATTTTTATTACCTCTATGCTATCTACAAAATTATTTGATATAATTTCATCCCATTATTCTATATCTTCTAATGTTATTATCGCCCTAAACTTACCCATTAAATTTTCTTTTGAATTTTTATCTCTTGACACATGTTTAAGAATGAAAATATACCATCTCCAGTGATGTCCTAAGTGTCCCATAGTATTTAATGGCTACAAAATCTGTGGGACTTCATGATCTTAGAAATGACTAGTATTATGTGATATTCAGAATGGACTAGTTGATCGATTATCAACATCATATTGACTACCACAATATAAGTTTATCTTTCACCATTCCTAGAGGGGTAAGATTTGTATTGAATGGTGAGTTTGATGTTGGATATAGTAGGATGTTACTAGACCTAATACAAGTTAGAGCTATTACGAAACAAATAGTAGGATTAGCTATTAAAATAGAATCAGTAGTAGACCCCTCTATTTTCCCTACAACAGAGGATAATTATTAGTATATTTTCCCCGATGACTTAACATGTATTCCTCTAGATAGACGAATTGTGTTTAAGATTAAGATTATACCTAGGGTACTACCAATATTAATTCCTCCTTACAATATGGAACCATTATATTGGAGAGAGTTGAAGATGTAGTTAGAGTAATTGAAGGTGAATGAATTTATCAGACCAAACACCTCTCTTTGGGGTGATCTAGTGTTTTTTTACAAGAAGACCGATGGTAGTCTACAAATCTGTGTATACTATAGGAATAAGAATCATGTAATAGTATAGAATATATAACCTTTACCCAATATTGATGATATATTTTATTTTTCATGGGGAGATCGATGGTTTTCCAATATTTATCTTCATTATGGCTACCACCAGCTATGGGTCTAGGAGATGTATATTCCCATGATAATTTTTAGGAGTAAATATGAACTATATGAATATATATCTATGCGTTTTTGTTAAAAAAATAATCTAGTGGTTTTATTAGATAATTTGAACTATATTTTCTATCTTTATCTCAACTCCACCATTGTATTTATAGATGATATCCTAATATATTCAAATAATTTAGTTATACATGATAGACACATTGAGATTATACTAAGTACACCTCATGAAAATTGGACTTCTGTCAAAATATCAAAGTAAAACTTTTGGATTCAAGAAAAGTTTTCTATTGAGAATGTAATATCTAAGTTATGTATTTCAATGGACCTAAAGAAGGTATATGCTAGGATATATTTGGAACAACCCATGAATTTATTTTAGATCAGGAGTTTCCTTGGGGGTTTTTGGGTACTATTGACATTTTATCAAAGAATTATCCCATTTGGTAGTGCCGATGATAGATAAAACTAGAAAGGAGGTAAAGTTTGAGCAGTGTGGTTAGTGTTAAAAGGAATTTCTCAATCTGAATTGGATATTGACGACATGAACAATTTTGATTATCATAGAGACTAGTAATGGTTACATATTTTATTTTGATACCTTGTGTATTGTATTGGGGGATATGTTGATGCATAGGGGTTAGGTAGTTTTTTTATGAATTACGTTAGCTATAACCCAATGAGAGGAACTACCCAACACATGAATTTGAGATGGAAATAAATTTCCACACACTAAAGTGTTTCCAAAATTGTATCTTTAATGAGATGTTTATCATCTAAAATTAGCATAATATCTTTTGGTAAATCATCTTCCTATGTGATCAAAATATGAGGAAGAGGCATTGGGTGGAGTATCTACAAACATTTGACTTTGAGATAGACTATGCTCTTGGGAAAGACAATTCCATGATAGGTTCTCTTAGTAGAAAAACACCATTGCTGCATGAAATTTTAGAGAAACCTTCATAAGAGTAATTTCATTTGATGAGTTTGAAGGTTGAGTGGCTACTGGATACTTATGAGGAACATGGAGTTATGAAATTCTTGAATTTAGTTATCATGTATTCCTTAGTAGATTGGTGATGGACATCCAGGAGTTGTATATCATGTTTTTATTAAGTAATAGTGTTTGGAGGGGGGATGATTCAATCTTAGGTTGATTCTTAGATGATGAGGACATGATTTAAATTCATGGGAGGGTAGTAGTGCCACCCTCATTGAGGTAAGAGTTAATAAGAGACTCCCATGTTTTTAAATGGGTAGTGAAATTAAAATCAATGAATATGTACCACGGTATTTGATGTTATTTTTTGTATCCATGTATAAATAGAGACATCATCAGTTTTATTTCAAGATACCTTACTTGGAAGAAGGTAATGACTAAACATCAATATACTAGTGGTTTACTATAGTCACTTATGGTGCGTATATGGAAGTGGTACAATGTGAAAATGGAATTCATGATGGGTTTACCTAGGCTCCTTAAATGTTAGGATGATGTTTGGGAGATAATAGATCATATGATGAATGTGGATCAATTAGTATAGATTTGAGAGAACTAATCCATGGATGAGTTATGAAAACTATATATGTGATATATTATATGCCTGAGTAGAGTTCCCTTGATCATCAGGTCAGATAGAGAAACATGTTTCATGTCACAATTTTTGTAGGTCTTATACAAGGAATTAGGTATATAACTTAGACTGAGTATAACTTATCACCCATAGACTATTGGATAATAATAGAGGACAATATAGATACTAGAGAATATGCTAAAAGCATGTGTTTTAAACTTCAATGGAGCTAGGATGATCACCTATCCTTTGTTGAGTTTGTATATAACTATTACTTATATGATTCAATTTAGATGGAACCATTTAAGGCTCTTTATTTACATTAAGGTCGCTCACTACTATGTTGGAATGATTCTAGTGAGGTATGTGTCATGGGGCCGAGTATGGTATAAGTGACATCAAAGAGTGTGAACATAATATGATGGTATATAGTCAATGCTCAGAGAATACAATGATTGAATGTCAACAAGAAGATGTGACCTTTGCAGTTCATTACTGGCGACCATGTTTTCTTGATGGAAAATCCTTGATTAGGTAATCGATTTTTATAGAAGAATGGGTGGTTAGCCTCAATATTTGTTGGACCATTATAGATTATCTAGATTATCTGTACAATGTTCGACTATTTAGATCTTCATCCAGGGAACCGAGGTATGCATGATGTGTTCCATGTGTCTCAGATATGGATGTATATAATTGATCCTGTGCATGAGATTGACTGTGATGACATTGGATTAGATCCTAACACATTACTTATAGAGAACCTTGCATGGATCATAGTCTGGGGTGAGAAACATTTGTGAGGTAATACAATGCCACTTTTCAGAGTCCTGTAGAAGTATGGTTGGATACAAGAGAAGACTTGGGAGTGTGAGTTTGATTTCAAAGCATAGTGTACTGTGCTATTTGATCAAGATCAATATATAAAAATATCAGGGATATAAATTAATTAAAGGGGGATAACTATAAAATCCTCAACATTGAAGGTATGATTTGTTTTTAGATTATGAAACATATTGTCTTGTTATTCTCCCTTGGAAGCACATCTAATGGGTTAGTGATCTTGGTGTTAAATTTATTTAGGTTATAAATTCTTTTAGGAGCTGGGGGTTGGTAATTTGTAGTTTTAGAATAAATATGCTAGACAAACAATCTATACATGGTTAATAGTTTCCATGTGGTCTCCAGTTTATATGGATATTCCAACTATAGTGGTATTTTCCACAGTTTGAGAATTGTTTGTCTAAGTGTGGAAGGGTCCATGAAAACTGTGTGATTAGTTGTGAATATGTGAACAACATGTGCACATGTTGAAAAACCATGAAACTGTTCCCAGGTAACCATGTGGTCTAATTTTCAAGGGATTATAGGGAGAACATTGTTGACACACAATTTTCCTAACCGTGTGACCTAACAGTGCAACCGGTGTGGGTTTCTTAAAATTAGAAAATTACCCTGATACCATTTCTCATTTAAAACTCTAATATTTTGCTAATATATCATTAGCTCAAACTATACCTTTCCTTAATTCTCTTGCAGGTTCTCTCTATTTGTTCTCTAGGTTTCCATTCTTCTCCTCTTGGGTGTTCGAATTCCATATTAATCTGTTGGAATCCATCAAGGTAATATCTATTCATTCTAGCCTAATTATCTTTCATTATTTGGAAATAATCATAGATCGAATCCGGATTAGATAGATATATAAATATCTAACTATATCTGATGAAGGATTTATTCTTTATTGATATATCCATGTTAGATTATAGTAATTAGTGGACTCTTCTTGATCGATCCTAGATCTTCCTTTGGCGATGAATCTCTTTTAGAACATTGATATTGATTTAATCCCTTAAGATGATCCATTTATTGAATCCTAGTTCTAGAAACTCAATTATGATTACTTGGATCTTGTTCTAGTGAACATTAATGTGTGGTTGTGATCTAAGTATCATCCCTTGATGAATCATAGTAATTGGAATCAAGTCACTAAAGGTAAGAAGTCCTTACCATCTTGTGCCCTTGTAAATGATTTTTTGGCATGATTAGCATACGTTTATGTGACTATTATAGAAGAACTTTCAGGTTATGGTATTTTTGGCATGCATGGGTGGCCCATGAGACCTTTTTTAGTTCCTTATATGTGGTTATTTTATAGCCAATGGAGTGGTTGATTTTCCATGTTTGTTCCTTGATTTGTTGTGACTTACTTATATATTATTTCATAGTCAATGAAATAATTATTGTGAAATATTTCTCCTTTAAATATTATGAATTACATGTGAATTTCTACATATCCATTTAAACCTTTATTTCAATTTTTATGTTGATAGACGAACTTGAAAGACTCAGTCGATTATTTAGAGGGGGAGCTTGGATGGCATGAATAATTGGATATGGCTCTGAATATATGATAGCTAACATCATAGATTGGTATGTGATCATACCATGGTATGAGAACACCATAAATCATTGGAATATGGTTCATATATTGGTATGATGTTCCAGTGAATAACATCCTTGATTATGTATATAGTTCCATTGTTTGAGGCATGCCAAGCATGAACACTAATATAAGATAGTCATGGGTCATGAGAATGTATTTGTTCCTTAAAGGAAGAACATGTATTATCTTTTATGGTGGATAGATCCACATATCATGATATATGTTA
Source organism: Viscum album (assembly GCA_963277665.1). Classification (NCBI taxonomy): domain Eukaryota; kingdom Viridiplantae; phylum Streptophyta; class Magnoliopsida; order Santalales; family Viscaceae; genus Viscum; species Viscum album. The sequence goes on along the minus strand of OY728150.1, from coordinate 1,445,511,642 downwards.
TGTGATGAATATTTATGAAATTCATAAGGTATGGTTTAGAATTAAGTACGATCGAGGTTTATGGTAGCTTGGTTAGTGCACAATCACTTGGTATGAGATTGGTTATATTCTTGTATACAAATTTAATTTTATATCTTAGCATAAACCCATATATACATGTGAAATTGTGTTAAATATTTATTGGTGGAGTCATAATCGGTTTATACTCACACCCTGAAAAAATATCTCCACATGCTTGTAGACTTCATGATTATAGATCCAGAGAATGGAATGGGCCTAGTGGTAGGATGTTGAGGATATTTGAGTTAGGAGATGGAAGCAGTACTAGGATAGACTCCTTACAACTACCCCCATTTCTTTTATTTATTAATTTAGGATTTTATTAATTATACTTGTTTACTTTCCACATTTTGGGTTTGTTTGGTTTTCTATTGTGTGACCTGAAATGACATCTGTTATAACATCTTGATTATTTTACTTTTCGTTGTGATGTTTACTTTTATTTTGACTATTTAGTAAAATTTCATTGTTTTTTCATGATTATAAAGGGTATAGTCTCTACCCATCACATCTATACCCTTATCACTAGTAGGAAGCCTCCTTTGTATGGGGAGGAATGCCTAAGGTTATGTGGAACTTTGGCTCAGACATGGTGATTCAGATCCATGAATTAAAAAAACCCCAAATTTCAGCACTCATTGATTTCTCTATAGTTTTATTTTCAAGCTATATGATAAAGGAATAAAACTCAACTATGTTCCTTACACTTATTAATATCTTAATATCTTCTTCTAAACCCTTAATATTAGAATCTAAAGGATGTTATTTTAATTTCCAAGGGTATATATGTAGTACACTCTTAGGTTATTTACTTTAGAAATGGTTCTGCATGAAAAGTTTCCACATCATCATACCTTTTAAATACTATAATATCATCAAGTCTTATGTTTTTAAACTAATAATCATGGTTATAAATGATTGTTTTCTTATGAGTAGAAGGATCAATTTTATCAAACATCACATTTTTTAAAACTTCAAGTATCCTTGATTTTTCATGAAATGTCTACAATCATTAGAATTATTACAATAAAAATAAAATATTAATTCATTTGAATTTTAATCAAATTTAACAAGGTTATTATTAAAGATAAACACTTTCATTCAAAAAACATTAAATTATCTTACTTTTGGTTTTCTCTTATTCCATAAGTCAATTATATTTTTTATTTAAAGGAGTTCATATTATAAATATTTTATGATATGAATGTATTTATTAACAACCTAAACCAAAAAAATGAGTTAGAAAAATACATTCATATAATATGGTTCTATAAATTTCATGTAAAGTACTATTTCTCCTTTCAGTAACACCATTATGTCGTGGTTTTCTAGGGATATAAATTTTTTATTTAATACCATGATTTAAAAAAATGAGTTAAATACACTACTTTCACATTATACTCCATAGTCACTTATCAAATCACTATTTTTCATTTATTTTCATTTTGAACATGTTTGGATAAATTATTTATCAAAAACATAATCTTTAATTTTAATTATAAAAAATAAAACCTAAGTAAATATAGAAAAATATCCAATAAAAAAAATAATGATTTACTTATCATAAAGGATTAATGTTTTATATAGTCCAAAAAATCCAAAGGAATATGTTACAAAATTATAAAATTATAAACATCATTGATTTAATTGAATAAATGTTTTGGTCGCATGGCTATTTGATATGAATCACATAGATTATTTTCATCAAACTTTAGATTGGGTAAATAAAAAATAAAATTATTCTTAAAAAAATTCTCAAAGAATAAAAATTAAAATGTAAAGGCCTTATATTCCAAATCCATGATTCATTAATTTCATATTTTCATGAATTTATGTTATGTCAATGAAAATAATCAAGATCTAATGTATAGTAAATTTCAATTCTAAGTACCTAAAATTTGTGGTATTTATCTTTATACACATAATAAGTGTTGTTGAAAAAATGAATAAAATCACTATCATCACAGAGTTTATAAAAACTTATCATATTATGTTTTAATACTTTAGTATAGATAAATTTATTGATAATAATATAATCTACATTTCCAACTAATCCGTCACCAATGATTCTGAATTATTAATTATCTGTAAAAGTCACATGGACACCATCAATTTTTCAGAGATATTAGAAATTAGAAAAGTCTCTAATCATTTTCTTGAATAAAAACTATCAATATAACAATTTTCATGGATATTTTTAAGGATACTTCTATATTAAAATTTTAAACAATAGATGTTTTGGTACCAATAAACTCTGGGTCCAACGATGTTAGAATTAAATATTTAATAAAACAAATTTCATTTCTTTGAGAAAACATTTCAGCCTTACTTGTTGATAAATATTTAATAATATAAGAATGATTAATTCCATAAATATTTCAATATTTAAAACTAAAATCACTATCATAATGTATAGAAGTTTCATAGTGAAAAAACAATAACAGTATACATGATTTTACTATTAGAACAAAGAGAAAAATAATATCAATAAATTTTTTTATTTTGGTCATTGATTCATATACCTTATCTACCCATAACACATTGATAAATACTATGAATTTTTTTGAGGTATTCATCCACATATTAAATCATTATAGTAGCTATATTTTAGGTATCAATTTCAGAAAATAATTCACCCATCCTATTACCATTTTTAGAATTAGAGTATTATACATTAGAAAATACATATTTCAATCTTGAAAACTAAGGAAAAAACAATATATTTTTACAAAAAATGAATGAAAATTTTTAAGATATTTATGCACTTTCATTAAAGAATCATATTGATCTTAAATCATAGAGTAATATTAATTATTATTGATGATAAAAAATATCCCCAAGAATGATCAATGAATACAAATAGATGCAATAATAAAATTTGGAGAGAAATTCCATATTCTTATACAACTCATAAGTTTCTTGAGTCCATAACTTGAGGTTCTGTGAAAACCTAGATCCCTTTGTATGTAACTCTACGTGGTTCTATATTTTTTAGGTTTCATGGAAATATGAAGTTCCATTCATGTGAAACTCATTTTGATCTATATTTTGAAGTGTCTTGAAATTATGATGTTTATCTTATGCATGTTATTTCCATGACAACTCAGGTTTTCTAGTTTTTAGGATTAAAAATACCCCTAATCTCACAACATTATGGGAATTTTAGGATTTTGGATCTTTAGAGGATGGAAAATCATCTCAGTTCACACAACATAAATTCTTTTAATCATGATAGAAAATCCAATATACCCACATGGATACCTGTAGGTGAGAATTTTTTTTATGAATTACCTCATTTAATCCATTTAATATATTATGAAATGATTTAGACTGTTTCATAAGGCCCTCTCTCCAAAATGAACAGAATTTTCATGAAGATTAAATGCCTCATGTTATTAAAAGTATCACATAACCCCCAAACTTTCATGATAGTATGTTATGGAAACATATTTGATACGTACTCTATTAAGCAGACTTCTATGAGAGTTAATGGATCATGGTACCTATATCCACCCAATATAGATTCATTCATAAAAAATATATATACACAATATGAATTATGTACTTTCACCTATGAGCCCTATGTATTGGACAATGGATGGTTAGAATATGAATAAGACACACACATATACTTTTCTTAAAAAAAATATTTAGGCATCCTAATTCATAAGCCGCACTCCATCCCATGTTGTCACCCATTTCATTACAAAAACATCCTTAACACATGATGCTAAAATGAACAGACCAATACTGTCCCACAAACATAAACTATATAACCCAAACTATATGAGTTTTGATTATTATTCCATCAGGATATATATAATTCTTACTTGAGGTTCAATCTCAACACTACTACAGTCCCAACCCCCACTTCGAGATATAGTATATCTGAAGCTTGAACACCTCCATGGAGATCTATAAACCATAAGGAATCTATACTAGACTCTAATACATGAGTGACCCTATATTAATTACTGATTTCTCTCATTCGTCTTTAAATTATGAGCTTCCTCATTGAAATCTAAACCCTAAGCATCCCCACTAGACTATAAATTTTGACTTCCCTATGCAATGAGAATAAAAGTACCATACTTATGTGAAGAGTATAAGATTACTTGTGTGATAATCATATAATGAATTATGTGATGATAATATGATTCTTTATGTGATGAGCATATGATGCATAAAAGGAATAAAATTTTAAATAAAGAACAACCTTTTTACTCTGATTTAAAATATTTACCCATCCTTCTCTGATGTGATGAGCATAGGATGCACTCATGGACTTAAATAAAGAAGATAAAACATAATTACTACCCATATATAAATTATAGACTCATATTTTCCTTATCTAATGAGAATAGGATACCCTCATGAAGACACACAAAAGATTAAACAATTCCCAACCTGACCAACATCCAATACACACTACACCAAAACATAATTAATAGTTTGTTTTCTTGATTTTTAGGGGAAATGACCGATGATATTTTTTTTAAAAATATAATTTATTATGATATAATGAATCATTTCATGGAATATTTTAATGTTTAATGGCGCTTTATTTTCTTTATTTTTATTTTTTTAAAATGAAAAGGTTAATTAAAAATTATTTAGAGGTAGTGTTAGTTTTTTTTAAAAAATTAATTAATATTTATTATTTGAAATATAAATTATCATGAATCATTTATCATTTATCATTCAATTTTTACTAATTACATATTACTTCAAAATTAGAAATAAATATTTGTATAATGGGATTTGAATCTCTTACCCCTTGGTTATTCCATAAAGCCTTTACCACTCTACTAAGATCTTCATGTTGTGTCTAAGAATACTTATATATATATAGATTAATACATGTAAATGCATATATATATGTGAACATATATATTAATTCACAATTTCTAAACACATACATGTTAAAATATAATTACATTTAAATTTATATAAATATATTTATATATAAATTTATAAACATATTCATATATATATAAATAACTATTAAATATATATAAATATATTTTTTTACCCAAATTTAAATAATTAAACACACCCATATATAATTAATTATAATTATATAAAAATATAAATATATAAAAATATATAAATAAATAAATAAATAAATATATACTATAACAACTTGTAACTTTTATTCAAGTATTTCATGACCCTCATTATGATCTCCTTTTGGATGAGTTTGGTTTGAGGAATATTTGGGTGAAATTTGAAGAATTTTAGAAGTCCAATGGGCTATAAATGTTTGGAACATCGTTTGGGAAATCTGTTTAGTTTGGACCAACAAACCGTACACCTTGTTGAGATCACTAGAAGGGGGCACACAACTTGGGTGCATGATTTGTATAACCATGTAGCCACCACTAAAAACCGTGAAACCCATCTAAAATAGTGAATTCATGGTTGGAATATGGTTATTTTAACCGTTCAAAAAAAACCATGCACCCCTAGATAGTAGACCAGTAGGGGTTCACACTTAGGGCACACAGTTTGTCTATCCATGTGGCCCTCTCTAGGAAATCATGAAAGTAGTTTTAAATTCCATTGAAAATTTAATTAAAATCCATAAACCCCATGTTTAAAAGGATAATCACCCTCATTCATTCCTAATAAAAAATTTCATTCCATAGAGGCTCTTAATAAGTGATTTTATCTCCTTCAACCACCTCCTTTCTTGAATCAAGGTACTAGTGGAATATCTAGTCCCTTTATGGTAAGTGGATCTGCTCTTGTGTTTTCCTTCCAATATTCATTTATATCCTCATTAGAGAGTTTTAGATCATCTTATTATACATGGATATAAAATCTGTTCCATTGCATCTTATACTTGTTTTGATAGTCCATGATTCTAGATTCAATTCATAGATCTTCTTTTCCTTCAATCATCATTGGTGTTCCCATTGTGGGTGTGGATTGTTTTATTTTTTGATTTAAATGTAAGTGGTTCCATTTGAGAGTTTCTATGTAATTTAAACCTTTGTTTTATTTTTTTTTATATATCTTTAAATTGATTTATAAAACCTCAAATTGGAATGATTTAATTATGAAATTCAAAATGAAATAGATTTTGAGAAAACCCCCAGATTCCAATGGATTTGTAATTGAGGGATTAAAATGATTTGATGATGGAATTGATGAAATTATTTGAGATTTGTTTTTAAAAAATGGACTAAACTGAATTGATGAAAAATCATGATTGTTTTGGGATTAAAAATGCATTTAAAGATGAAAAAATAATGTTTTTTTTGAAATTAAATTGGGATATTTAAACTGAAAATTGTGAAATGGAATTGTAAATGATGATTGATATGAAATGAGATGATTTCAAATTATTCATTGATTGATTGATCAAATATAAGATTGGGTAGATAATAGGTTATTTGGGACAAGGACTCTAGGATCTTAATCCCCTTGAAATTAATTGATAATGACAACTTTAACAAAAAACTAGTTCTGCATGATTATACCGATGGGATGTTGATGAGTCCTATTAGGCTTGACCCAAGGGACATGTTAAAACATGTTTATCCATGATCACTAATTTAATTAGTTTGAGGATCCTATAGTTAGAAACTAACATACTTTAGGGTAGATGACCATGGTGCTTATTATGTTTGATTTGGCTATATATTCCATTGATTATAGAACTAGTTTAATCATTCAAAATGATATATATATATTATTTTGTATAAAAAATTTATTTAAGACTTGTTTGATTTTTTTTTCATTTATTGGAAATAAATATTTTTTTGTTTTAAATATGAAAAATAAATGTTATTTGATGACCTGTTTTATCTAAATTGAGAGTTTGATTGGTTTATTGTTATGGTATCTATTATGGAACAATTGGTGAGACCCTACTAGGATTTACAGCTCACGCCCTACCTTTTTCTTTAGGAAATTGTAAAATTTCTTATGCAAGGTCTGAGTAAAGTAAAAGTGCCACTTATAGGTGGTTGATGTTATTGATCTTTGGGATTGTGGAATGATAATGGTGACCAATGGAGCCAAGTTAATTTTGTTATATATGATTTTGGGTCTTTCTTGTTGGTTTTTTTATGATAGTTTGGGTTGATGTTTCATTGAGATGTTTGTCTACCTGCCTAGGAACTCTTTTATCTTTTTACTTTTGGTACTTTTTCATTGATGAGTGTTGATATTTCCATTGTATCTTATTTATCTTCTACGTTTTTGTGTAAAAACTATTCCCACTTTGTTCTTGTATGATGTCAGGTTCTAGTCGTCAACCCATGGGGATTTAGAACACCCTTTTGGCTATTTTAGTGATGGATGGTTTATCGAGATACTAGGGTAGTTGAGATGGTTTATGAAAAAATGGTGTTAGAGGTTCAGGTTTAGCAACATTCCTTGAAGACAATTTGTGGCCTGGGTTGTCCTGGTAGACATGCAGTATGATTGATGGGACTTGGTAGGTAGTTATGCACATGTGCTTGTCCATCCCTCGTCATAATAGCCTTAAGTCACCATGGGTGCTGGAGAAAAGTGTATTTGATAAGTATTTTCATATGTATCTAGTTATTACCATATTTGATCAGAGTGTTCTAAAAATACCATAATTTTGAATTTTATTTGGTGGGATTGAATCTTCCAATTAATTAAAATCTCATTAAGACAGTACTGTATGTTTTCCAAGCTTCGGGAGAGGAAACCACACCCATTCCTATTTAGGATCTATTCATGGAATATCAATGGGATGAATCTATAGATCATGTGAAAGAGTTTCTTCACTAAAATACACCAGGTTTACAAGGCTCAAATTATCCTCAAGAGGTTGAGGATTGGTTCAAAGGGTCTGAGTAGATTTTTGTGTTCATGGAAATTCTTGATTCAATTAAAATTAAGTGTTCTACCTTCAAACTCAAGGGGCCTATACGAAGGTGGTGGGATGAAATGGTGATAGAAAACAAGTATTAAGGCTTTGAGAGGAAAGAATTCAAGGTCATTTATACTGAGAAGTTCTATATTGAATCCATTATTTTAGTAAAGTTGATGGTGTTTATTAATCCCGGGAAAAGTGACAAGACAATGAGTCAGTATGATAACTTCTCAATTAATGTTGTATAGTTTTCTCCAAAGAGTGTGAATAATGATAAGCTGAAGGAATGCAGTTCTGAGATTGGAATTTTATCTGAGATTTGATTCCTGGTTTTCATGCTCAATCTAACTTCATATGATTATTTACTTGATAGAACATTGATGGATGATCTTGACATGGCTAGTAAGTGAGGGTTTATGAGAGATCATTTTTCTCCAAGTGGCAGTTTATATGAGTTAATTTAAAGTAAATAGTAATTTTTATGAGTCTCATAGTGGATCTCAATAGAAGGATTCTTTTATACCTCTTACAGTGCCTAGTATAGGTTCTTTTATTTTCTTCTAGTGTAGCAAGGATGAGCATTCAAAACTAGTTTACACGAAGGCACCTAAGATGTATAATTCTTGAAGATGCTCTGGTGAATTGCATAAATTATTTTATATCTTTTCCACCCCACATAGTTTAATGGTATTATTAGTAACTAAAATTACTTTGGTTCAATTAGATGCTTCAATAATAGATGGGTTCTGGCTATAGGCATCCAGAAGGAAGCTTCTTCATGTAGTGGAAGAGTCTCTAGAGAAAGTTGACATGGGTCCAATGACTATGTGATGTAACATCACTATAGATTCTTCCTTAGTGATTTTTTAATATGATATTAGTTCATCTAACTTCGTTCATATCAAATCATACTTTTTATTTTCTAACCCTTCCTACAGAGATTTTATCTTATGTGAGGGATATTACTATACCCCTCAGAATAAAGAGAGAGAGAGAGAAAGCTCTCTGTTTTCTTACTTGTGTGTTATCTCTATCAAAAATTGAGCTAATATATAATTTTATGGTCCTAGATATGAAATATTTTTATTTCATTATTAAGATATATTGGGTGATCTCTCATGAGTCCTAGATTTACTATTACCTTAGATGGGTCTCCTTTACTACACCCGATGGGGTGTTCCATGCCTTTCAGAGAGAATGAGACCCATGGTTGAGTAGATATTAATTTTATTATCCATTCTTGGGTAAAATAATAATAGTGTTTTATTTTGATCTAGATTTTTAATATTTGAGTGATGATCATCCTCTAGTATTGGTTGTGTTTCCCAACGTATTTTCTTCTGATTTTCTTGGGTTTTAATAATTAATAGTGGTATAGTTTTTTTTATTGATTTAGCATTTGGAACATAGCTAGTTTCTATTAAATCATGCCATATAGAACCTGTTAAACTAAAATATTTGAAGAATTATTTTGTTGTTATGTTGGATAAAGGCTTCACACACCCGATCATGTCACCTCAGGCAGATCCTACTCCCTTCACTAAGAAAGATGATAGGATGCTTCTCCTATGTGTTGTTTACTTGAAACTCAATCTAGTTATGGAAAATAAAAAGTATATATTACCATTTATTGATAATTTTTTTTACCATTTAAAATGGGATAAGTGGTTCTAGAAGATTGATTTTTGATCTGGTTATCACCAGTTGAGAATAAAAGAATCTAACATTCAGAACCACTTTTCAGAACAGGTATGGCTATTATGAGTATCTTTTCATGAAATTTGGTCTAACCAATTCTCCCATAGTCTTCATGTATTTGATAAAAAATATTTTTCATGAGTATCTTGATACACTCATGGTGGTATTTGGGGATGAAATTATGGTTTACTCTATATCTGAGGAGGATCATGGGAATCATCTGAGAGAATTTATGGAAATGGTGAGAAATCACCAACTCTATGACAAGCTATCAAAATGTGATTTATGGATTCAAGAAGTAAAGTTCTTGGAGAATGTGGTCTCTAATCAAGGTATTTCAGTTGATCTTGAGAAGGTGAAATAGGTTGTGACATGGGAGAAACCATGAAATGTTTTTGAGATTCAAATATTCTTTGGTTAGTGGGTTGTTGCCACTCATTTTAAAATTATTTATAAATATTGGATTCTCTGATGACCTCTCTTATTTGGAAGGGGGTTATGTTCACTTGGAGTGATAAATTTCATAGTTATCTTTTTTGATCTTAAATGTATTTTTAATTATATAATTGTCTTAAATAGTTTAGGGGCCGAGTAGGTCTATATAGTATTTTATGACACATTAGGTTTAGTTTTGGGACTTTTCATTTTGTAGGGTGATCATGTCATTAAATATGGATCAAGAATTATTAGACAACATGAGAAGAATTATCCAACCCATGACATTGAACATTCATCCATGATGCATGCACTTAATAGTTAGCAGCATTAACTTTTTAGAGAATGGTTTACTAGGTTTTTTAATCACAAAAACAAGATATATATCTTCTCTAAAAAATACTTGAATATATTATAGATGAATTGGGTGGAGTACCTGAATCCATTCAATTTCGACATTTCTTGTGACCCCAGAAAGGTAAATTCTTTTGATGATACTCCAAGAAGAAATTTTTTGAACCAAGACTCGAAAGAATCATTATAAGTTTAATATTTGATGGATCTCTTTGAAAAGTTTCATTTGGGAGTCTAGTAGAATGATTTTGAGGTTGTTTTTACCAATATGTTGTTGAAAAAATCTATTCTCAAGATGATTCCTTGGGATTTTTAGCATGATGAATATTAGAACCATAAATGTTCTTTGTTGGAAATGGATCATGGTTGGTGTTTTTTGTCAATCCTCTTATGGATGATCAAGGAGACTGTAAGGAACGAGATCATACAACTCCATACATAAGTAGTATTGAAGGTGCCATTGTTTCATAGTGTTTGCCAATTTGTTTTGATCCAAAATTTGTATAATGGAAAGCATGGTGAAAAGTGGGTTTTCTTGAAGGCATTATGAAAATATGGAAAAGGAACGAGTTTAATAGATACGGGATTCATGATTTGTGTTTCTTAAAGGATTAAATAATTATGACTGTGCGCTATGTGATTACGGGAATTTGAGCTTTGAGATTTGCGAAAGGTAGTTTTCTGGATTCAAATTTTTACAAATATGGTAAAGGAATGGATTTTGTGAATAATGGATTTAGGATTTTGAAGATAGAAATATTTTTGATTTAAGACAATTTTACTTCATGTTTATGAGAAATGTAGAATTACAAGTGAGAATCAAGACTTTGTGATGTTTTCATGGAATCCTCTATGACTATGACGAGCTTCACAAACAGTGATGTTTAATGGAGCTTTACAAAGGGAGGAGTACTATGAAGACATTTTTGACTGGTCTGGAAAATGTGTTGGAGGTGGTGGAGCTTCGTGATTGGTTAGGCTTATAAATAAGATGCTACCCCTCTTCATTTGTTATGAAAATTTTTTAGATAAAACTTGAATCTCTCGGATTTCACAAAGCAAAGGGTGATCCACAAAACTAAGATTCTATATAATCATGAGCTTCATGAAAAAAAAATTCTATTCCTGACTTAAGTCAATGTTTATATGTATTGAGTACTTCACAAATATGGAATGTTACACATAGGGTCATTGAGCTTCACGAAAGAAGGTTGATATATGAAGGTGGTAAGCTTCGTAATGGTAGGTTATTCCACAAAGGGAAATGATCTTTTCAAAGTAGTGTTCTCTGTGAATTAGTGAGCATTACAAAGGATTAATCTTCGCAGATGAGATTCACAAAGGAGCTTTGTGAAAAGGTAGTTTTTAATATCATGTTTTAGTAGATTGGGTTTTTAGTGTGCATCAACTTAGGCATTGGATGTAAGCAGAGTATCGTGATTGATAGAGACAAATAGTTCAATGAAAATCAACTAAAGAGACCATCAAGTGAATAAACTATGTAATAATTCTCCCAAGGAATTGATCTACGGGGAGTCAGAGAAAGTGTTCCAAGGGACGCAGTGACCTATCCCTAAAATCCTATAAAGGCAGTGAGATTGGCATAGAGTGACTGCGACCGAACCTCTGTATTCCATAGCTTGTAAATATTATTTTATGTTTGTATGATAAAAACACTATCGACATATTCCCCTTGGATGTATCCCTTAGTGGGGAACCAAGTAAAAGTGTTATTTGGTCTCTCTGCATGTGATTGTTTGATAGTTTTTTTATCTGTCATAAATGTTTATTGAGATCCTACTAATTTGGGAACAAAATCCATTATTTTAAATGAAAACATTTACAACCTGAAATACCCGTCCTCTCTCAGGGTGTCCTAGGGTCCTACAATAACATGTTTTGTGGTGTTAGAGAATCTATTCATGAGGGTGAGATCATCACTGAGTTGTCTTTCTCTACAAAGGTTATTCTATATTGCTGGAACAAATACATTGTCCCTTATCTTGTAAGGAAGGATGTGGTGGGATATTGTCATAGTCCTTAATTGGTAGTTCACTAAGGTACCAAGAATATTTTTTATGATATACAACAATGATTACGATTAATAGCTATGAGATGGAACATATCTGAATTTTCTTTACATTGTTATATTTTAAAAAAGTTCAAGGATGAGCAAAAAAACCTTCAGGTTTTCTCCAATCCTTTCCAGTGTCGACATGGAATAGGGATGACGTTTCTATGGATTTCATGATGGGTTTACTTCATACCCATCGAAAGAATAATGCGATATGAGTTGTCATAAATTAGTTCACTAAATCATCTCAATTTATACCCATCTATGATATAACCAATGTTGAGGACATGGGAAGCCTATATGTATATGAGGTTTTTATATTGCATGGTTTTTCATATGTGATAGTCTCTATAAAGATCCCAAGGTCACTTCTCATTTTTCAAATTGGCCTCTAAGAGGTAATGAGATGTCAGGTGAGCTTGAAAATGACATATATTCCACAAACATATGGCCAAATAGAATGAACTATACATATTTTAGAAGATATTCTCCATGCTTGTATCATTTACTTTTTAGGAGCTTGGGATATACAAATGAGAATGGTAGAGTTTTCCTATAATAATAATCACTAGTTGCCTATTTGGATGGCCCCGTTTGAGGAATTTCATGTAAGGCTATGTAAACCTCTAATGTGTTAGTCTTAGATTGGTGAAAGTTATTTGGATGGACTAATATTAGCCCAATAAATGATGAAAAATATTTAATTGATTCATAATATTTTTGTAATCGAGCTATTATGCTGATCTTTGTCGATTACCATTGGAGTTTTTAGTTGGTGGCTAGGCATTTTTGAGAGTTTTACCTCGGTTGGGTCACCAACATCTTGAGAGGCAATGAAAGCTTGCTCCTCGCCTGGTAGGACCTTTTGAGTTGTTGACTAGGTGGGTAAATGGACTTAAAATTAATAAATTTCACTAAAATTGATATTTATACATAATTTGTTCCTTGAATCTCAGTTTTGGAAGTATATTTATGACCCATCTCTTGTATTTAGCTAGGATGATCTTGATGTTGAGCCTGATTTATCCGTGACTGAGAGTAAGGATTGTTAATTATAAGATAAAGGTACTTTGTTGGAGGTTGAAACCTTTGGTTTGTGTTATATGGTTTCATGGTTTTGATTCACATGATTCTTGGGAGTGTGATACACTAATGAGATAGAAGTGTATTCATATCTCTGATTTGGAAACTTCATGATAGGCTTTCGGGGGACATGAATTTTTATGATGGGGAGGATGTAACATCATGTTACTTATTTTTGGGTGTTCCTTGACCTTTTTTTATATTTTTTTGGTTCTTGTTTCAAGAAATTTTGGGTGATATTTGGAAAATTTTTAAGTCCTCTAGGATTTGTACAGTTGGTACACTGTTAGAGAAAACCATGTGATTTTCCCCAGAAAATTGTGATCCCTATTGAGAGCACTAGATGGGGGCGCATGACTAGGGTGTATGGTTTGTATAACCATAAATATACTACTCCAAATATTACACCCCATGGATAGTGGAGAATTCATAATTATTATATGATTAGTTTAAACATTTTTCCATACCGTGCACCCAAGATAGAAGACCTGTAGGGGAACACATTTAGGGTGCATAGCTTTTCTAACTGTGTGGCACTTTCCAAGAAACAATGCACACAAAATTAAATTCCTCTAATTATTTAATTAAAATACTCTAACCCCTTTTTAATAGTCTAATCACCCCCATTCATACATTGTATTATTTTCTACTTCCATGGAGTCTCTCAAGAAGTGATTCTGGATCCTTTAACCTCCTCCTTTTCTAAAAAAAGCATCAATGAAAGATCTAATTTCTCCCTGATAAGTGGATATCCTCTTGTGATTTTCATTCAAACATTTATTTATCTCCTCCATAAATAGTAATAGATCATCATGTTCTTGATAGATCAACTACTTATCATTGGAACTAATCCTTGTCCTGATAGGCCTTGGTTTTGGATTTGATTCGTAGATCTTCATCATCTTCGATCATCATAGGCATTCCCGTTGTGGGTGATGATAGTTTGATTACTTTATTTAAAGGTAGGTGGTTATATTTTATATTTTATATGTAATTTAAACCTTGATTCTCTCAGATTTTTGTTATATCTTTCAATTGTTTTACAAAACCATGATTTGGAATGATTTAATTATGAAATTCAAAATGGCATGGATTTTTAAAAAAGAACGTGATTGGGAACATAAAATACTAGGTATTTAGTAGATAATTTGGGACAAGAATGAAAGGATCTTAATCCCATAATAATTTATTGATGATGAGAACTCTAAAAAAACATAGTTTAATATGGTTATCCCTTATTGGATATTGATGATTCCTATTCATCCTGAGCCCGATGTATGTGTGCAAACATATTTAGGATTTATTAGTGATTTCAGAAGTGTGAGGATCTTATATCCATAAACTATGGTACTTCATGGCACCTGACCATGGTTATTCTTATGTTTGATTTGATTATATATTACATTGAATATAGAACTGTTTTACTCAAGCCAAATGAAATATATACATTATTTTTTATAAATTTTTTATTTAAGCCATGTTTGAAATGTTTTCCATCTATTTAAAAGAAAGAATGTTTTTATAAATATAAAAATGATATGATATTCCATTACCTATTTTATTTAAATTGATATCATGCTTGGTTTATTGTTATGACATCAATTATGGAACACTTGGTGATATCCTAATGGGATTTATAACTCAATCCCTACCTTTCCCTTTGAGTGACTGTATAATTTATTATGCTAGGTCTGAGTAAATGAAAATAACCACTTAAAAGTGGAGGATAGTCTTAATCCTTGGGACCATTGAGTGATGATGGTGAAAGGTGGAGCAGAGGTCCACTATTTACATAGGTTTTTGGGTCTTTCTTGTTGGTTTGTTGATGGATGCTTGGTTTGATGTTTTGTTTAGTTGTTTATTCATATGCTTGTGTACTATTTTTCATGTTCACTTCTGGTAGTTTCTCATTGAGGAGTGTTGATATACTGAATTTTATCCTATTTATCTTCAACTATTTTATAATGGCCCGGACCTCTCTGGCCCATTCCTTTGTCAAATAGAAGGCCACAAAGTGTTCTGGAGGGTGAAATGGACTTTTCCCACACTTTCCAGAATTTTGAAACTATATGCCATGTAGTTTGAGTACATGTCGTGTACCCCCTTGCTGGGTATACCCCATGTTGAAGGCCGTGTCCTTTCCATGTGAAATAAATGGGTGCACGCCATGTACCTCAAACTACACGCCGCATAGTCTCTCCCCACGTACGCGTAACCGTGTGTTGACCAGTCAACGGCCGTGTGCCGTGTTAGAGAAGTGTCCTTTTCGTGTTAAATAAATGGGTACATGCCATGTATCCAATACTACATGCCGTGTAGTCCCTCCCCGCGTATGCGTTACCTTCAAGCCATGTGTTGACCAGTCAATGACCTCGTTCCGCGTTGAAGGCCGTGTTGGAAGCCGCGTGGTGACTGTGTGAAACGACCGAGTACATGCTGTGTACCATAAATTACACGCTGTGTACTTTTTCTTTTATCGCCTATAAAAGTAGGGGTCCCCTGCTCCTTTTCAACTCACCCATATCCTCCCCATTCCTATGAGTAGAGCTCTCCTAAGATACTCGAAGGCTCCTTTTCTTCCATAACTTCTTTGTCCGAGCTCCGATTTACGATCTGTCATCGGCCACAAGATCGTAACGATGAGGCGAAACTTCTGAGATTGGATCTGTTGTCTTTCCTTCGGGCTTTCCTTTCCAACTTCCACCTAAGGAGGTTTTTGCAGGACTCGACATAGGTGAAGAACGCCGAAGGACGTCTTCTAAGGTTGTTCCGGGGGAGTGTTGTGATCAGAACCTGTTGAGGTAGAGATCTTACCTTCATCTCTCTAATTTGTGCATCATGCGGGGTGGGTATCCTCTTGTTTTCATGAGAAACAGTTGAACCATTAAATAAAGATAATAATTGGTTAAATAACATGGATGGGAAAGTTGTTATGTTTATCTTATATCCTGTGATATTATGTTGTGAATTGAATAGGATTATTCCTACTGAAAATCACGGTCGTTGGGGGAATTTTCTTGCACAATTAAATGTTTCCCTATCTTCTAGACCGTTTTTTTGAACCTTGTGGAATGTGGAATCTGGTTAATCATGTAAAGTTGGATGATTAAAATCTGTAACCCTTGTGTGATCACCCCGGTTAAAAAAAATGGAATAATGAACATGTGGGTTTTTTCTTTGTTACATGGTGTGTGAAGGGGGGGGGGGGTGTGAATCCTGGGTTGTTACGAATAGAACGGGCAGCAGGACCGCGATAAATGATGTTAAAGGGGCGATGATGTGGCATGAATCTTATTTTGTGGGTTCTGGTGGATCAGATGAGCAGCGGGGCTGTGATAATTTGTATCAAGGGATGATGATGTACAGTGCGGTTGTGGTTATGGTAGTTGGCAGCAGGGCTGCAGGGATGGGTTTGAATGTGAAAAAACTTTGGGTTGTGAATAATAAATAAAATTTGGAGGAGTTAATGAATGGTGGGGCATGGTAATAGAACAGGATTAATAATCAATGGGTTGGTTGGTTAATAAGAAGGTACTTTCTGTGTTGCTTGTGTTTTCCTAACTTGATTTGTGGATGGCAGGAATATGTTTCACGAATGATTGATGTGGTTGGTTGTGGATAGTTTCCCAGTAGTTAAGGAACTAATAAGCTGATTCTATTGAAACATGAAAACCTATATGGGGTTGGGGTTGTTTTTGGTATGAATGCTTCGTAGTAGGAGTGCCGAGGCACGTGTTTAGTTCTCTGATTAGAAGCCGTAGGTTGGGCTGAGTGTTTAGTATATATATATATATATATATATCTGTGTCTTTGTGTTTTGAGGCACCCCACCCATGTTGATAACTTAGTGCCGATCACTCCCATTTCATGGGAGAGGGTGTTTTTCCATAGTTACTAGCTCCTTCCTGCTCCTTCTTCCCTAGGCTGTGATGGCTTGAGGCGACCATACACCTAAGACCCTTCAGGTAGGTTTCGATTGGGGTGGATTGGCCCAAGACTTTTCGGGCAGGTTGGTTTTCCCAAGAATATTCGGGATGAGGCCCATGTGTCTTCGGGAGAGAGTTCTGTTACTATTAATATTTCCCAAAACTTTCGGGATGAGGCCCAGGTGGGTGCGGGCAGGTTACGTGGTTGTGAGGCCCAGGTGTGTGCGGGCAGGATACGTGGTTGTGAGGCCCAGGTGTGTGCTGGTGGGATACGTGGTTGTGAGGCCCAGGTGTGTGTGGGCGGGATGCATGGTTGTGAGGCCCAGGTGTGTGTGTGTGTGGGGGGGGGATGTGTAGTTGTTGAGGCCCAGGTGTGTGCGGGTGGGAAGAGTGTGGTAGCGTCAGGACGTTCTCCATTAGTAAGAGAAGCTAACTAGTGGGAAATGGTGCGGGGTACCCAATACTCTTGTTCTTATATACTACTACCTATTGTGATTGTGTTTTTGGTGAGTGTGGTTGGTGAGGTTGGGTGGATAGAATTCCTTGCTAGGTTTCTTTTGTTGTTATCACGGGACATTAGGATGTCTCCCCACTTTTTCATGAGAGATTTAGGTTTCCCTACGGAGTATACTTGTATGCTCACCCTACATTTACTTTCAGGTTTCCAGGAGGACTACTAGGGCCATGCGGGACCCTACTAGTCGGACAATTGGAGTTGTTGCAGTTTTTGTACTCTTTTTTTCATTTGGTATTGTACTTTGAGCTTTCTTGTACTTCCACCTTGTTATAAAATTGTTTAAACATGCATGTGGGATTGGTTTGGGTTTATTTCTATACACTTGGTCTTTTCCTTTTTAGGTGGTTGACTTGTCCTATTTCCCGATCTTAAATAATAAAAAGGTTAATGCCTCCCATATTTGTGAAAACTCATACCCTTGGTGCTAGTCGCCACCCCGGGGCCTACTGGAGGTGGGACTCGGGGGTCATTATCTCCCTTTCACCATTGCTAGCTCAGGAGGGGCATCTTTGGTGGGAGGGGGTCGTGACAGAATGGTATCAGAGGTGATGGTTGCGAGATATGATGGAGTCTGGAGTTAGGAACAGTGAGGATTACATGGTATGGTAGGAAAACAGTGTTAGTTTATCTTGTTTCATGACAGAGGCCAGGGAAGATCAGCTAGGACATGTGATTTTTGGGCCCCCCGTGATCCGATGCAAGGACTCTAAGCCTACCGAACGACCAAGTGAGACTACCTTGATTGCAGGGTAGAGACCCTAGGGAAGCTACATGCATCATCATGATTGTTTTTTACTTGATTTAGATGTTTTGGGAAAGAAATTGAATAAAATGATAAAATGAAACCTTGATAAATTCCTTGCTACTTGGGATTAGGCGATCCTTGTTTACCGTACAACTATGGAACCTAGACGTCGTCCCCGGGTGGCTCAGATGGCCGAGGCCCAGCAGATTCAGGCGGTTGATCAGTTGAGTATTGACCGAGAGGAGGAAGATAGAGAGTGACAGAAGACTCTCCGTTCTTTCTAGCGGCAGACCCTCAAGAAGTAAAAGGCTGGTAATTCGGATATAGATACAGAGGGGTAGCTTGAGGAGCTAGGGATAGATTTTACCTTTATTCTTTCTCCAAGGGAGTGCTGGGTTCCCCTAGTAGTCAGTCAGCTGAGAGGTGCGGTGCGAAAGTGGTGGACACTCTACCTCAGAGAGAGGATAGAGGCATAGGTTTCGTGGGATGACTTTGAGAAGGAATTCCGAGAGGAATTCATTTCTTCCATGATCAAGGAAGAGAAGTGGCATGAGTTACTCTCCCTTCATCAAGGGAGTATGTTAGTACGAGAGTTGGGGATCAAGTTCAAGGATCTACTGTACTTTGATCTGGATCTCTTTCCGGATGATGAGTCTCGGGAGAGACGTTTGGAGGAGGCGCTTCGTCATTCGCTCCAGTATGTTGTCACCCCCTTCACCCTTCTGACGTACTT
The DNA here is from genome assembly GCA_963277665.1 of Viscum album. Lineage (NCBI taxonomy): Eukaryota > Viridiplantae > Streptophyta > Magnoliopsida > Santalales > Viscaceae > Viscum > Viscum album. The sequence continues at coordinate 1,445,492,162 of OY728150.1, read as the reverse complement.
GGAAGTACAGAAGAAGGAAGAGGTTGTATAGAGGATTCACTCGCTGGGAGGTGCACCACGAGAGGGGATCCAGCCGGGCTTGTTGAAGGGGAAGGTAATCAGTAGCAAGTCTCCTGCAATGGGACCTTCGAGGTTCAGGCCAGTGGGGAGCAGGCCCCAGCAGTTCCAGTTCAGATCTTCAGGTCCTCGTCCCTTTTTCACGAGCCCAGGACCGATGTATTTTTCTTGTGGAGGTTTTGGGCATGTTCAGAGTCGGTGCCCGACTCGAGCTCATTACGGTGGAGGTGGGCAGGTTCAGCGCCCACCTCAGCAGAACCAGTTGCCGGCGAGCCCCTTCCAGCAGTAGCAGGACCATGCTCCTCCGAGGGAAGACCTTGCAGGAGGAGGCCAACCTCAGGGTGATCCTCAGGGACCTCGACCAGGGCGTGGTCAGGGAGGTGGAAAACATCAAAGAGGCAGAAGATCTAGGCATGGGCAGTTGCACGCAACAGAGTTGGCAGACCCGACAGGACCAGAGGTGGTGCGAGGTACGATTTGTTTGTTCAGCACTCTTGTTTCTGCTTTGTTCGATTCGGGAGATTCACAATCCTTTGTTGCATCTGGTCCAGCCCATGCTTTGGGACTAGACGTAGAGAGACTTTCTATACCACTGGTGTTGAGTACACCAGTTAGAGGCCAGACCAGCGTATCTTGTGTTTGCCGGGGATGTGGGCTGACGTTGGGACCACATCGATCTAGTGGGGACCTTCTTCTGTTATAGATGCAGCCATATGATGTAATCCTAGGCATCGACTGGTTGTTTTCTATTAGTGTCGTTATCGACTGCTTCCGGATAAGAGTCGTGTTCTCCAACGTGGATGGGAAGCATGTATCTTTTGTTGGCGAGAGGAGCTATCAGGTAGGGAGCCGTCATGTGAAGCCTCTCCTCTCCTTGTTAGGCGGGTTATCAGTGGTTCCAGCTGATACAGAGATGATGGATGTCCCGAAGGTTGTTGGGGAGTTCCTCGATGTTTTTCCCAAGGAGTTTGTGACTCTACCCCCCCCCCTCCGACGTGAAGTTGAGTTTGGGATATACTTACAGCCTAGTGCACGTCGATTTCGATGGCCCCTTATCGAATGGAACCTTCGGAGTTGCGGGAGTTGCGGATTTAGATTGATGATCTGATGGAGAAGGGTTTTGTTCGACCCAGCATATCGCCATGGGGTGCTCCAATTTTGTTTGTGAAGAAGGTAGATGGTGGTCTCAGGCTATGCATAGACTACCAAATGTTGAACCAGGTAACGGTCAAGAACCGTTACCCCCTTCCAAGGATAGATGATCTCTTCGAACAACTGAGGGGATCAGGTTGGTTTTCTAAGATTGATCTACAATATGGATATCATCAGTTGAGGGTAAAGGACAGTGACATCTCGAAGATGGATTTCAGGTGCAGGTATGGGCACTTTGAGTTTGTAGTGATTCCGCTTGGAGTTACGAATGCACCGGCCGTGTTCATGGGACTTATGAACTTTGTCTTCAGAGAGTTTCTAGACCGGTTCATCATTGTGTTTATTGATGACATCCTAATCTACTCAAGATCAGAGGAGGAGCACATTGAGCATCTCAGGGCAGTCTTATAAGTCCTTCGACACCACCATCTTTACGGGAAATTGTCGAAGTGTAAGTTCTTGACACAAGAAGTACACTTCCTTGGGAATGTAGTGTCTCAGCATGGAGTGTTAGTGGACCCGTCGAAGGTCGAGGCAGTTGTTTCTTGGGCAGCACCCAAGAGCGTGGTAGAAGTTCATAGTTTCCTGGGGTTAACAGGTTACTATCGAAGGTTCATTTTGGACTTCTCTCGAGTTACTGCTCCATTGACAGCTTTGACTAGGAAGAAATAGGTCTTCCTATGGAGCGAGCAGTGCCAGAAGGCTTTCGAATACCTGAAGGAGAAGTTGTTCAGTGCTCCTGTACTCAGGTTGCCAGAGGAAGGGTTGTTGTATGAGGTGTTTTTCGATGCTTATGGCCTTGGTCTGGGGTGCATGCTGATGCAGAAGAAGGGAGTGATCTGTTATAGGTCTAGGAAGTTACGCCATCACGAGCGTAACTATGCCACCCATGACCTAGAGCTTGCAGCATTAGTGTTCGCACTGAAGTTGTGGTAACACTACCTTTTTGGGGAGCGCTTTTTGGTCTTCTCAGATCACAAGAGCCTGCGTTATATCTTCTCCCAGCGTGACCTGAACCTGTGGCATTGGAGATGGGTCGAGTTTCTCCAAGACTATGACTTTGAGATCTCTTACACAGAAGGTAAGGGAAATTTTGTGGCTGATTCCCTGAGCAGGAAGTCATATCAGGAAGTGGTTCAGGAATCCGTTGATGGTTGGAAGGCGATGGGAGAGTTGGCTGCCTTTCACTTGGATTCAAGGGTAGAAGGTGTTAGAGGCTGTTTGTTTCAGATGATGGTACAGTCCTCCTTGTTGCAGCGGGTGGAAGAGTCTCAGTGGGGGGACTCCAAGGCGGAAGTAATGCGGAATCGTGTTGATCAGGGAAATGATCCAGAAGGATGGTCAGAGGACAGCCGACATCAGATTCTTTTCCATGGAAGGTTGTTTGTTCCAGAGTCGATGCGTGAGGGAGTTCTCCATGAGTCTCATAGATCAGCCTTGGCAGTACATCCAGGAGATTCAAAAATGTACTGAGACATGAGGGAACAGTTTTGGTGGCCCGGGGTGAAATGGGAAGTGGCAGAGTTTGTGGCTAAATTCCAAGTGCGTCAGCAAGTGAAGGCTGAACACCATGTTCCCAATGGTTTGTTTCATCCTTTAGATATCCCTGAGTGGAAGTGGGATGACATCTCAATTGACTTCGTCACAGGGCTGCCCAGAGCTCAGGGTGGTTATGAAGCTATCCGGGTAGTGGTGGATCGACTGATGAAATCAGCTCACTTCTTAGCAATTAAGGAGTCAGGCCCGGTGAGTACCTTAGCACAGAGGTACATAGAAATGGTGGTGTGTTTGCATGGGGTTCCAAAGACTATCGTCTCAGATCAGGATACTCGGTTTACCTTACGAGTCTGGAGGGGGTTACAATATTCTTTTTTCACCCAGCTATGACTTAAAACTACTTTCCACCCCCAGACTGATAGACAGACAGAGCGTACTATCCAGACATTGGAGGACATGCTGCGGGCATGCGTTCGGGATTTTGGAGGATCATGGGTACAACACTTTCCTTTAGTAGAGTTTGCCTACAACAACAGCTTCCACTCTACTATTGGCATGGCACCATTTGAGGCTCTGTATGGAAGACCATGTCGGTCACCCATTTGTTGGGCAGAGGTTGGTGAGACAGGTGCTCTTGGGCCAGAGGTAGTACAGTGCACCACAGAGAAGGTTCAGCTTGTACGTGAGAGGATGAAAGTGGCTCAGGACCGACAGAAGTCTTATGCTGATCGTAGAAGGAGGTATTTGGAGTTCGAGGTGGGAGACCATGTGTTCTTGAAGGTTTCCCCTCGACGGGGGTAGTGGAGGTTCGGGAAGGGGAGTAAACTCTCACCTAGGTTCATCGGACCTTTTGAGGTGCTGAGGTGAGTCGGTGAGGTAGAATATCAGCTAGCCCTTCCACCTCAGTTGGAGAAGGTTCATGATGTCTTCCACGTCTCCCAGCTTCGTCGGTACTTACATGATGACTCTCATGTTATCGACTGGGGAGAGTTAGATATGGGAGATGACGCGACCTTCGAGGAATGACCAGTCAGAATCGAGGATCGTAAAGAGAAGGTGCTCCGTGGATGAACCATTCCCTTGGTTCGTGTGTTGTGGAGGCATGGAGGCCTCGAGGAGAGAACTTGGGAGCTAGAGGTCCAGATGCATGCTTAGTACCCAGAGTTGTTTTGAGTTTTGTTTTCCTTTTTCTCTTCTGAGCTATGTGTTGATGTTATACTCTGTACCTTCAATATATGGAATTCTTGGCTTGTCGGTTATGAGGCCTTTTGTTTCCTTGTTCTCTGGAAGTGTGTATCATGTCCGGATGTGGGGAAAAAGGGAAAAACCTGATCCTTAATCGAGATGCATTAATGCAGATGCGATTAAACCCGTGCGGGCAAGTCAGTGCCGCCTAAAGCGGATAATATCTCGACATAGGAGAAGGAATTTCCCCAAACCACATGTTCGGGTAGTGTGTTGGTTGTGTGGTGTTGGGGGTAGTGTAAGTTGAAAAATCCTAATGTATGAAGGTGGGAAGACCCAATTCTTAATCGAGACTCATTAATGAGGATGCGATTAAACCTGTTTAGGCGAGTCAGTGCCACCTAAAGTGGATAATATCTCGACATAGGAGAAGGAATTCCTAACACATATTATTAGTGTTGTTGGTTGGGTTCCTGTTATAACAAGTACCCTAAAAGGTATCTTGTTGGGTTTTCTCTGGGTTGGTTTTTGAATTCTCGAGGATGAGAATGTTTTAGGAGGTATCTAATGTAATGGCCCGGACCTCTCCGGCCCATTCCTTTGTCAAAAAGAAGGCCACAAAGTGTTCTGGAGGGCAGAATGGACTTTTCCCACACTTTCCATAATTTTGAAACTACACGCCGTGTAGTTTGAGTACACGCCATGTACCCCCTTGCCGGGTATACCCCATGTTGAAGTCCGTGTCCTTGCCATGTGAAATAAATGGGTTTACACCGTGTACCCCAAACTACACGCCGTGTAGTCTCTCCCCGCGTATGCGTAACCGTGTGTTGACCAGTCAACGACCGTGTGCCATGTTGGAGCCATGTCCTTGCCGTGTGAAATAAATGGGTACACACTGTGTATCCAATACTACACACTGTGTAGTACCTCCCCGCGTATGCGTTATCTTCAAACCGTGTGTTAACTACTCAATGGTCGCGTTCCGCGTTGAAGGCCGTGTTGGAAGCCGCATGGTGACCGTGTGAAACAGCCGAGTACACACCATGTACCATAAAGTAGATGCCTTGTGCTTTTTCTTTTCTCGCCTATAAAAGGAGGGTTACCCTCCTCCTTTTTAACTCACCACTCTCCTCCCCATTCCACTGAGCAGAGCTCTCCCAAGAGACTCGAAGGCTCCTTTTCTTCCATAACTTCTTCGTCCGAGCTTCGATTTACGATCCGTCAGCAGCCACAGGATCATAACGACGAGGAGGAACTTCTGAGCTTGGATCCGTTGTCTTTCCTTTGGCCTTTCCTTTCCAACTTGCACCCGAGGAGGTTTTTCTAGGACTCTACAGAGGTGACGGACACCGACATACGTCTTCTAAGGTTGATCCGGGGGAGCGTTGTGATTAGAACCTATTGAGGTCGGGATCTTACCGTTGTCTCCCCAATTTTTGAATCATGAAGGGTGGGTATCCTCTTGTTTTCATGAGAAAAAGTTGAACCATTAAATAAAGATAATAACTGGTTAAAGAACGTGGATGGGGAAGTTTTTATGTTTATCTTATATCCTGTGATATTATGTTGTGAATTGAATAGGCTTATGCCTACTGAAAATCATGGTCGTTGGGGGCCTTTTCTTGCGCAATTAAATTTTGCCCTATCTTCTAGACTATTTTTTCAACCTTGTGGAATGTGGAATCTGGTTAATCATGTAAATTTGGCTGATTAAAATCTGGAACCCTTGTGTGATCACCATGGTTAAACATAATGGAATAATGAACATGTGGGTTTTGGCTTGGTTACATGGTGTGTGAAAGGCGTGGGGGGGGGGGGTGAATCATGGGTTGTTACAAATAGAATAGGTATCAGGGCCATGGTAAATGATGTTAAAGGGGCGATGATGTGGCACAAATCTTGTTTTGTGGGTTGTGGTGGATTGGATGAGCATCGGGGCTGCAATAAGTTGTATCAAGGGATGGTGATGTACGGTGTGGTTGTGGTTATGGCAGTTGGCAGCGGGGCTGCAGGGATGGGTTTGAATGTGAACGAACATTGGGTTGTGAATAATAAATAAAATGTGGAACAGTTAATGAATGGTGGGGCATGGTAATGGAACAGGATTAATAATCAATGGGTTGGTTGGTTAATAAGAAAGGACTTGATGTGCTGCTTGTGTTTTCCTAACTTGATTTGTGGATAACAGAAATATGTTTCATGAACGATTGATGTGGTTGGTTGTGGATAGTTTCCCAGTAGTTAAGGAACTAATAAGCTGATTCTGTTGAAACGTGAAAACCTAAATGGGGTTGGGGTTGTTTGTTGTATGCATGCTTCGTAGTAGCAGTGCTGAGGCACGTGTTCAGTTCTCTTATTAGAAGCCATAGGATGTTCTGAGTGTTTAGTATATATATATATATATATATATATTTGTGTTTTGACGCACCCCGCCCATGTTGAGCACTTAGTGCTGAACACTCCCATTTCATGGGAGAGGGTGTTTTCCCATAGTTACTAGCTCCTTCCTGCTCCTTTTTCCCTAGGCTGTGATGGCTTGAGGAGAACTTACACCTAAGACCCTTCCAGTAGGTTTCGATTGGGGTGGATTGGCCCAAGACTCTTCGGGCAGGATGGTTTTCCCAAGAATCTTTGGCATGAGGCCCAGGTGTGTTTGAGCGAGAGTTCTGTTACTATTACTATTTCCCAAAACCCTCGGCATGAGGCCCAGGTGTGTGCGAGCGGGTTACGTGGTTGTGAGGCCCAGGTGTGTGCGTGCGGGATACATGTTTGTGAGGCCTGGGTGTGTGCGGGTGGGATACATGGTTGTGAGGCCCCGGTCTGTGCGGGCGGGATGTGTGGTTGTGAGGCCCAGGTGTGTGCGGGAGGGATGTGTGGTTCTTGAGGCCCAGGTGTGTGCGGGTGGGAAGAGTGTGGTAGCGTCAGGACGTTCGCCGTTAGGAAGAGAAGCTAACTAGTGGGAAATGATGCGGGGTACCCAATAATCTTGTTCTTATATACTACTACCTGTTGTGATTGTGTTTTTGGTGAGTGTGGTTGGTGAGGTTGGGTTGATATAATTCCTTGCTAGGTTTCTTCTGTTGTTCTCATGGGACATTAGGATGTCTCCCCACTTGTGCATGAGAGCTTTAGGTTTCCCTACTGAGTATACTTGTATGCTCACCCTACGTTTACTTTCAGGTTTTCAGGAGGACTACCAGGGCCGTGCGGGTCCCTACTAGTTGGAAAGTTATAGTATTTGCAGTTGTTGTACTCCTGTTTTCTTTTGGTATTGTACTTTGAGCTTTCTTGTACTTGCACCTTGTTATAAAATTGTTTAAACATGCATGTGGGATTGTTTTGGGTTTATTTCTATACAATTGTTCTTTTCCTTTTTGGGTGGTTGACTTGTCCTATTTCCCGATCTTAAATAATAAAAAGGGTAATGCCTCCCATATTTGTGAAAACTCATACCCTTGGTGCTAGTCGCCACCCTAGGGCCTACTGGAGGCGGGACTCAGGGGTAATTATCTCCCTTTGACCATTTCCAGCTCAGGAGGGGCATGTTTGGTGGGATGAGGTCATGACATATTTGGTGAAAAAACCATTCCCACTTTATTCTGGAATATTTCCATTTGCTAGTTTCCAACCTGTGGGGATCGAGAATACCCTTCGTCCCGTGTCTATGTCGACTCAGGTATTAGGGTACCATGATATTTGGGCTTGTTCGTGACACACACACACACATATATATGCCAAAATTATATATTTAGATAAATATAAATATAAATAAATTAATAAATATATATATATATGTAAATAAATATACATAAAGAAATATAAATATCTATAAACACAAATAAATTTACCTAAATATATATAATTACATAAATATAAATATAAATATATATATTTTTATAAAAATAATTATATATAAATATGTATATAAATACAAAATATTATATTTGTTATATATACCCACATAATATATATAAATACATATAAATATATAAAAATAAAAATAACTCTCTATGAGTTTATATCGAAGAAAGATAGGGTTAAAGATCCATTACTAAAGAAAAGAAAAAAGGACTAGGAGAGGGTTTGGTTAGGAAATTAAAACATTCTCTTATTCCAAAACCTAAAGACAAAGAAAACATGGAAGTAGACTAATGAAAAACAGACAAAGTCCCATGAAAACCAAAACCAACACTGAATTAAGTGATGCATCATGTGGGATTCTCAATCCTAGATTATCTAAATATATATAATATATATATATATATATATATGAATACACACACACACACACAAGATAAGGATGGGTTTGCAGGATCTACTCTATTATTTCCCCGACGACGTCTAGGGTTCATTATCCTTGGAAGCTTCAAATTGGGATGCTCTTGATATTTCATTTCTTACTACAGGTAGATTTGATTCACACAAGGGTGTCACCGATGTTCCTTCCCCCCTTGGTATTCACTCGATGATTTTGGATGTAGGGTTGGTAGATTTAAAATATATCACTTCCCTTATTCATAGACTGGAGTCAGGTGATTCTAATCCCTTGATGATGCTGAATTTTAATGATTCAAAGGTACTTGGATGTCAATATCGTGAAGTTAGATATGGGGATGAAAAATAGTGATTTTCCTTGGGAAAGGATGGTGTTAAAGGGAAAATTTTCTATTGAGATAATTCAACCCATATTTGTGTCAATAAATAATTTCTTCTTGATTGGTTTCAGATTTGTGAATTTTTTATTATTGAATGAGAGGTGTTTTCATATGGTCAAAAACCTTAGATAACTAAAAACGTGGAATAGTGACTAGATGATGTTTGGGTATTTCATAAGTGGAAATGGATCCTCATTAAGAGGGTTCATTTCCACATCCTTTTCCCCTATGAATAGCTGAAGCACAAGGCATGTGGGTTTGGTTGAATCTCTCTCATGCCAGGGACTTTGTGCATCCAGAATTGGGGCCCTCGATAAAATCCATTTGTTGTCTATAACATAAGGACTCAGGTTTGGGTTTTAATTTATAGTTTGAATTGGATTTTATGGCATTCAAAGATCTTATTTGAAATTGATTCGACAATTGGTACTCCGATCAAAATTGATCAGAAAAATAAGGAGGCCCGCTTTGGATTTTTTGAATGCTTCCTGGTAGAGGTGGATCTTAGTTCAATGCCCACTAAATTTTTGGCTCTATCTACAACGAAAAATAGCTTTTAACTAAATGTAATATATAAAAAAATACCCTTTTCTTCATTGTTTTCTAGACCATTGGGTATACCAAAGTGATTTTCTGAAAAGGTTTATGTTGTGATGTCTCCAATCTAAGAGGTCAAAAAAGTGATAACATTATAAGGAGGATATCATGGTCTATCAAGGGTGTGGGTAGAGGGTCTCTTGTGGATCACACTATCAGTGATGCTGTGGATGAAAAGGATAAGGCTAATGGTTGTGAAAATATGATTTCTAAGAATAAGGATGCTACTGATGCTGGCCTTTTGTGGTGGTTGTTTAGAAGGGTAGGACATGAGAGGATCTTGGTGAGGAAGGCCCTGCCTATGTAGACGATGAGAGTAATTCTCAGGATCCTTTTCAATTGACACCATATCGTAGTAATAATTCACCACCTTTATATAGAGATATAGTTTTACCTCCTTGAGACCCAACTTTCTCTTTACTTGTGTATGACAATATAATGGCCTCCAATATGAAGGTAGGATCATCTAAGAAGGTTAAAATAACATCCCCTACCTCACTGTATGTAATTAATACTAATGAGGAAGCAATGGATACTCAAAACGTTGATGATCGGGCATGGATTTATGGTTCAACATTGATTGGGCTAGATATCGTGGCCACTGTACTACCTTTGCAGGCACTTCTTCCACCAAGTACTCAATCAGAGGGTTTTTAGAAATGTGGAGGTGTTTTATCCAACCCACTTTTCTACTGTTATGAAATCTGTATATATTTTTTTAGGATGGACTCAATCCAAGAATGTGAATTTGTAAGCACAATGAATTCTGAAACTCCCTTATAGAATTATTAAGGTGAAAGGAATCCTTAGGGTCTTAACGATGATTCAGAAAAATGGTTTGAATTGCAATTTGAAGTGATTTTTTCCACTATGGAACCAATAAAACGTTCTTTATCGAGACTACCTCATAGTTCAGAAGATGTTACAAAATAATTGAAGATAACTTTTGAGCAAACTTAGATATGAATTTTAGGGATCTCTATTGTAAATATTGAAGCTTCATCATTCTTAATGATTTCTCTAACTTGTCCTCAAATGATGATATGGGGAAGCCTTAAAGGAAAAAATATTGGTGGAGAGGACAACATACAAAGGGTATAGGTCTTCATTCCAAGAATATGGGATCTAGAGTGTGTGGCAGGAGTTGATTTCTTATTTTCTATGATTTTGGAATTTATGCCTTTTTAAACCTTATTTTCCTCTGTGTTTGTTTCTATTATTATTTTTTTAAAATAATTTTTTTAGGTATGTGTTGGCTTGACAACTAATACTTGGAACTTTTTCTTATAAATACACACAAGTATACCTAAATAGAATATCTATAAATTATAAATAAATATACCCAAATATATATAAATTAGAAATAAATATACATAAATACATAAAAATTCAACCATATATATAAACACATATAAATATAAATAAATATATATATATATTCAAATATATATATATATATAAATAAATATTTATAAATATACATAAATATGTATAAATACATTTAAATATATATAAATATATATAAATTTAAATATATATACATAAAAATTTATTAATACACATATATTTATATATACAATTAAATAAATGTATATATATATATATAAACACATATAAAAATACATAAATATAAATAAATAAATAAATGAATATATATATATATATACCGCCATCCTCATCCCCTAATATGTTTTCAATTTTCATAATAAGGGGTCACTAAACCCGACTTGTTTCGATATAAATATCTATTAATATATATTACTATAAATAAATTAACATAAATATATATAAATATATATAGATATGAACACACACACACACACAAATATATAAATAAAAATAAATAAATAAATAAATATATATATATATATATATACTCCCACATAATGTATATACATATAAATAAAAACACATATAAATATATACAAATATATTTTAAATATACATAAATATACATAAATGCATATAAATATATATGAATGTGTAAATATGAATACATTTTCATAAATAAGTATAAAAATAAACATAAATATAAATGTGTATAATTAAATATAATCATATAAAAATATAACTTTAAATACTCGCACATATAGACATAAATAATAAATACATATAAATATATAAATAAATATCCATAAATTGATATATATTTATACAAACATATAAATATCTATAAACACGCTTAAAAAATTGTTAACATCGAAGTTCCCACCATAAGTAATATCCATGAACACTATGGTTTAACCATGAATTCTATCCATATTCAAGCCTTGGAATTCCATGAGAGAAGTATATGGGATTAACCGAGCTAAATAAATCCTTAACATATAATTCATTTTAGAAAAAGAAATCACTAAAAGAGGGAAGAAAACTACAATTTCAAAACCATCATATCAATAGGAATGTAAATATACCGAATAAATTCATGCACCACCCAAAATGTATATAAATACTTTTTTACATGAAGTATAAATACCATAACAATATCCAAAATTGAGGTTTCTTAACTTAAAAATTAGTTTTCGAGGCACCCCAAACATGTTTTTAGTATAAAAAAAGATGTGTAATGGGATTATTATGTACCAAATTTCATATATCTTATTGTAAGTTTTGATTGGATTGGTCATGGGGCCAAAATAAACAGTCAGATTAAAAGTTATGACCGTTTGAAGTTGTAGCCCGATTTCCAACTTCTCTTAGAAAATTAATACTTTTAAGTTTTTTTGTCACATATGATAATATTTCTTTTCATAAGATTCACCTTGATAGATCAAAAATTAGAAATGTACATTCATATAAACAATTATGGTCATTTTTAACTGAACATTGATTTTCTACTTATCTTAGAACATTAGTTAAGTGAAGAAGTTTAGGTAAATAATTTAATATATATATATATGTGCGTGTGTATATGTGTGTGTTCATTGGAAAATATATACGTATATAAAAAATTAATAATTAATAATTATCAATTAATAACGAAGAATTAGTGAGTAATTAATAACCATGGAATGATTATTAATTTAGAATAAAAAATAAAATATAATTAATATTTCAAATAATAAATAATAAATGATTATAAATAATAAATAATAATTATAATATAATTAAAAAATAATAACAAACAATTAAAAATTATTACCAAATAATTAAAATTTTAATAAATTAATTATTATCATTAATTTTATAATAGTTTTTACTTGACCACCATGAATTAGTGATGGTTTTTAAAAAAACAGCAGAATAAAACAAATATTTGTTCTTTCAGATTAATCAATGATTTTAACCACTACTAAAAAAACAATGACTAAATATGATGTTTTCTAAAAAGGTACCATGAATTTCACCCATTTTTTAAAACACTACCTTAAAAAATAAAAAAAATATTTAGCTATGGTTTTTAAAAATCATTTCTAAAAAACCATCATTAAATGAACATTTTATTATAAAAACACTCAACCACTCCAACCGAATGGTTATCACCAAACCATGGAAGGAAGTGATATAGTTAACTATTTTCAACAAGGATGACATCAAAATAGGATTCATAAGCATGTATTAAATATTTCATGGAGTCTAAGATTAGAAAAAAAACTCTTTAGAGAGATAATCAAACCTCCCATTATCTCATTTTGATCAAAGGTTCCATTATCATCACTTAGATAGAGACATGGTGCCCAAAATTAGAAAGTATGAATATTGGACCCATGATGATACCATCCTGACACATCCAATACAATGGTCTTGAAAAAGAAGTGTCAGATAATTTTTTTTGGAACCTAATGTGAATCTATTATCCTATAACTATGAGAGGATAAGTAACATTATGAACCACTAACAGTGAGAATCTATTCATGAATGGTTTGGATTGTTACAGAAGTCCTAGTTTAACATCCTGATCTGGATGCCACTAAAATGGTGCCTCGAGCCTATCGATCACTAAGACATAAGTGAGAAGATCGATTTGAGATATGCCTAACATTGAAAAGGGGGTAAATTATTGTTGGGTACTTTTTAATCCAGTTGTGACTTTTTATCCCTGTACCTATTAGACTTGTTAAGATCTTTATTCTATTATTCTCTTTTCTCCATCGCATGAATTTATATCAAATTGGTAAAGATAACACACAATATTTTTTCATGTTTCACTACTCAATAAGATTAGCTAGTCCTTGGCATGGTCTAGAAATAATCTTTACCACACAACCATAGGAAAAAAAGCCTTTGAATGTGGTTACAATGAGTAGGATATTCCCTTACACTCGTGTAGCACTATGAAAAAAAATCCAATATTACTTTCATATAGTACTATGTAAACAATCCAATTGTGCGTGTTTTATAGAAATTGACCAAATATTTATACTACCTCTCAATATAGTCTTCTATTTGTTGATAAGGGTATATAGCACCAAGAAATTCCTCCACCTGTTGAGTCCTGTCCGATTTCACAGTTCTGATTTTTATTCCACAACCTTTTTCTTCAGCATGTTACTTGAACAACAAGATGCTAACAACTAATCTTATAACTTCCCAAAAAAAGCTTGATAACTACACAATATTCTTCGTCTATTAATCAAAATAATATAATTGTTGAATATAGAAGAACTTAGTTCTACCTGAAATAATAATGATCAATTAATATCAATTTGGCCATTCACTTCATCTTATCCCTTTGTTATGTGACACACAGATATATGAAATAGTGTATAAAAATGTCTTAATATATATTTTTTCTTTAGTGAAAACTGAACTACACTTAATCACCTTCTTCCAACAATGCTATAATTAAAAAACTCATTTGTGATTATTAAAACAATAATGACTAGCTCAGTACAGTATCATCATAATTATTCGACCCTGAATAATAATTAATCTTTAAGTGGGAACACTCTATTATTCTTGGACACACAATATTGTGCAATTGTGTATCAAGTGTATTATTCTATTTCTTTAACACTCAATACCATCACATGAGGGTATTAATTTACTTATCTTCTTCCTTGTAAAAATATGAACTTAGGTGCATGTCTGGTTCTTAACATAAAAAAACAATGTGGGGTTTCTCTTCTCTATCCATTGTGTATCAACTGAGTACACATAAAGTATTACATTTGGAAACATAGTGGTGGTATCATACCCAAAAATTGGTTCACTAAACCATTCTTCAAGAATAACTACAAGTGTGTGATTTTAACACATGTCGAGTGTTCACATACCACATTCTTCACAAAGCATGACGAGGGTGTAAACACCTATTGCATGTACATAGTATTTATCCTTTTAGAAATATACTATATCCTCCAAAAATTTCCTTACACCATGTGTAGTAATTTTTTCATGGATAACACTCCCCTCCATGAGAAAAATTTCATTTTACAGATAGCCTTTCCTTTTTCATACCACATTTCCTTCCACAGACCACCTTTACTTCCACAAACCACCTATGCTTTGTAAATGGTTGATGCCTATGCAAACCACTGATAATTCATCACCTATTTTTCTTTACGACTAATCAAACCCCAACAAAAAATCCGAAAACTGTCTTTGTGGAATTTATCTTCTGTGGAAATGATCCCTGTAAATTAGTTCCTCTTTCATAGAATCCTCCAATGAGAATTATTCTCTTCTACAAAATTCTCCCCCACAAACTACTTAAAACATCCCTAAATTCTTCCAATAATAAATATGTTCTATAATAAAATTATTTTTACCTAAATGATATGATTACGGTTCATTATATAGGAAAATTAGATCTGTAAAACCAACAAATATGAATTACCCAAAACATCGATGTGGTACAACCTTTATCATGAACTACTATGTAGTTAGCATACCAACTTTCTTCTTTGAGGTAGTTGATATTATCCAAAAAGAAATTTTTTTGGTAAACATAATCACTACCTAATTCCACATATGACATGCCTCCCGCAAACTGTTATCCTCATGCAAACTGCAGACACCCTATGAATTTTTTTCCTTATGCGGTCCACGTAGCTTGCTTAACATTCTACATAGAACTACTATGCTGAAGTATTCCTTTGCCTATTTTCTTTCCCCATTATCCTTACCTCATTTTCAGTTTGATAAATATGTGCCGTGGTACAAAAACCATGTACTTATATTCAGAAATACTTTCTTTTCTATAAAACAAACTCCCAATTTTGAGGTAAATTTTTATCAAACTTTAGGAAACTGCACCACATTAAATATCTGTTTCGGGAAAAACAACCATACTAATATGTGGTATTCTGGTTTAGTCAACAATAAATTTATGTAACATTAAATCTTATACCATCTTCTATAAAAAACACTTCTTCTTTCATCACAAACCTTATCTATCATGATATTTAACCTTTGATCAATCATTTTTAGCATTTTCAGATTTACCAAGGAATGTATTATCACTTCCCTTTCATCTTGAAACATCTTTCCTTCCTAATAAAACCAAAAAAAATTAGAAGCACCTATTTTCTTTTAACCAGATTGTCAAAATTACTGTCATCACTTCTTCTCCCCATTTCTTTTATCAATCTAACATTACAAGTTTTACAACTTACTTATGATTTGAGGGAAATATAAAATAGAAATGCATATTCACATTTACCAAGGATAATTATTCAATCAAGACATCCAATTTCATCAAATGAATCCATGAAAATTCCATAGACATCACCTAGAATCCGAAAGTCTTTAAACCATTCACATGTTTCTTAGAATATCAAGACTTGATGACTTCATCCAAGCTCCATTAACTTTTGGAACTACTTCATCATATTAATTGCAATGAGATATTATTATCTCATTGGTCACCATTAAAAACCAATGAAAAATATTTCATGACAAATACAATCCATACACAAAATCGGATCTTCATTAAGAATGACTCCTTGTAAGCTAGAGGCTACCGACTAGTATAAAGGGTATAAACTTGGCAAAGTGGGGAGACTATACCCTCTGGATCAGGCATAAGAATAGAAGAAACATATGTAAATAATGTATGATGAATAAAATAATAGAAAACAACCAAAATAAAAGAAAATATAATCATGCATGAATGTGATACAATATACATGAATAGGCTTAAAATAGGTATAAAAGGTATATAGAAAGATAGAAAAAATATGTAAATAAATAAAAAACGTCACTCCTATATCTAGTAGTATCATGCTCATAGGATCAACCCTCTTCTTCTATATTACATCTTAAGGAAAACATAAATCAAACAAAATCCAATAACCTGATCCTTCAACCATGAAATATTTTTGGGAAGCCTAGTGAAATGGAGACCCAAAGAGGGTGTGAGATATTATCAGTATTCCACCACCAATGGTGTCTAATTCATAATACAAACCACGAATATAAAATTAAGTAGTGTGAAAATAAAAATAATAGTGAATAAATAAATAAATAAATAAATCACTTCAAATCAGGTTCCCCAAGGATATTCAACTTACACTCCCAGTTCCTTCCCACGATAGATACCTATGAACATAAGGAAAACTGTGTAGATATGAAGTGGGTGTAGTAAAGTGGAATCATATACAAGTATCAGAATGGATAGAACCCAAGAATGTTATTTAGATTGGTGGATGAATCCTTGGGATAATAGTTTGTATTCTTAGTTTTGTTATAAAAATGGATCAATAGAATTTAGTAATGGTATAATAGGCCCATACAAGGAGATCCATAAGGATTAATCCCTAGTATCTCTCTAGGAGGTATATAAATAACAATCACCATAAGTGTCTATCCAAGGTGATCCAAAAATGGAATACCATGTATTAAACTTATCATAGAGTAAAACATGACCATCTGATCCTATCTTAGGTATCTCACATAGGGGACTGAGTATCCCTCATGGAATGGTGTAACCATCTTTTCACCAACCCAATTTTAGGTGAATCCCATAAGAAACTAGTATCACTCATGGGTAGGTAATAATCCACCTAGTGATCCCATCCAAAGAATTATATAAATAATCCTAGTATTTGTCCCAGTGTTTTTACAGTCCCTTACAAGTTCTATTTATAATGAATGATGATCCCATCCAAGGCATACTTAAGTCTAAAACCTTGCATCACCCTTGTATTGATATGGATGTATGGTTTAACCATCGAGAACGCATATGATTTCAACATGGAATTATAACCACAATAATTTAATCAAGTTGACCAATTCCTTTTACCAAATTAATTCATGGTATAATATAAATAATAAGGTCCCAACTCATATAAAATTAGTTATAATGCCTTAAAATCCCCCCATTATATTAGAAAAAACACCTTACACATCACCAGTCAATTCAATTTTGATTTATAAGAAAGTGCACCAAAAAAGGTGGTTTTATTAATAAGAATGATATTTTCCTAAAAAATCCATTTAATTCAATTAAAGTATCTAATTCAAGTGAAATAATTTAATACACCAAAACAATGTGATCTTGAATGGAACCCAAACATGAGAAGTTGTATATAAGCATAACCATTTTAAATAACACACCCCAAAGGTGGTGTAGTCTTAAGGAAACCATAATTATTATGTGATTTAGAGAACCTAACATAAAGCGGTGGTTTAGGATTAGGGAATAACCTCCTCTCATATAAATAGTTCTAAAACACATTAAAAAGTGGTCTAGAAATTTTATTTGAGGAATTATATATTTTATAAGTGAGACTCTAAATGTATGACACACGACACAATAAAAACATGATATAAAAACGTAATATTATAAAGAAAAGTATATATTCCACATACACCATTCTTAGAAAGGTACACTAATCCAGTATTGATAATTGATTCAAGCTGAAAAGGAAAGAAAATAATTATTATGAAATTACTTGAAATAGGGTAAAAGAGATAACATGTATTTAGAATTCTGTATGGTAGGATAAATGAAGAATAGAAGCATAAAGAGTTCAGATCTTATTGAGTGATATCTAAATAAACTGAAAACGAGTGAAATAGATTACAAATAATGAATAGGATTTAAGTAATAGGTGAGGAGGAGGTGGTATCTCTTACTTGTCCCCCTACTAAGTATGAATGAGGAAGAAAGGTAGGAGAGGAAAAGAAATAAAGGCAAGGGAAAATGGTCATTTCCAACTCATTAATGATCTACACAGTTTGTAAACTCATAAACCAACTATAAAAAATCCTCTATAAAAAATACACACCCCACATGGTCCAGTCACATATTTTGATTTAACTATGAACCAACCGTGTGTAGATACTAGTTAAGTAAAACTAAGGGTGCATGATTAGCGAACAATTTGGAAAATTTTCCACAACCCATGTTCCACCTCTGCAGTAAACTGTAAAGAATTTGTATGGCCATGAACCTCCTCTCACAAGATTAAAACAACCATGGACACCCATTCATAGGGACACATAATTTCCCTTAAAGGGGATACATGGTTTGCCAAAATCATGTGGCCCACATATTTCTTCCCAAAAGCAAGCTTTCAGATCCTGATGCCCCCAGAACTCTCAAAAACTTCCATAACATCCAGTGTTTTTGGAATGGATATTTTTTTTGAAGGAACTTGAATTTCATATTTATAGGAAGGGAAAAATTGTAAACCAAGATTCATAATAAAATTACAAGAGTCTAACACTTAAATTCATTGTTTTCTGTTTGGTTTAAGGTAAGAGAGGTCTCTCAAGAGTTTGGATGAGTTTTGGGAGTATCGAGCTCTATAAAATAAAAATTGAGAGAAACCATTAAGGGAGAATGATTTGTTTGAATCCATGATACATTACAGGAGACCCATGTGGAATATTTTAAGGGGATACAGGTGTTTCAAGGTTTGGTCAAACCATTCAAACCAGGATACATGGATGTGCAGTTGTTGTCGGGTTTTTAATAGAAGAGATATTCAAGGGTTGCACACAGTTTCTAAAACTGTGCTCATAAACAATGTGATCCCCCTTTTTAGGCAATAGACCACGCTTTTTTGGAACACAGTTTGGACAATCATTAATCTAAAATGTATGACTCATTTAATGGGGTGATTTTAGAGAAATTAACCAACCTACTTATTTCTTCTCTCCTCCCTTTTATTATCCTCTTACCTAATCATAATAGTCCTCCCATGGAGCTAATCCCCTCTTCTTCAATGCATGGATAGAGATTCATCGTCCAAAATCCGTTTCGAGAACCGTTTTTCATATTGGAATCCCCTTAGTGAGTCTATAAATCCTTATTACTACTGTTTTAGTTTCTTTCACCATATTAAATGTTATCATTGTGCGATATAATTCTTCATATCTTTAGGTAATTTGTTCATTTCTTCTATTCCTTTTAAATAAGCTCAATTAAAGAATCAATATTGGATGAGAGGACCATTATAAGTGTGAGGTAGGAGGTATATATATTTTACAACAATGTTGTATCAATTTATAAACCACATAATTGGGTAGTGTGCAGATATTTCTGTGATACACCTCACTACTAAAAAACTAGGTTTATCTAGTGATATGGTTTTAACAGCACTAGCTAAAAGCACTGTTAAAAACCCCCCTTTTCCATTACTAGAAAAATCACTATTAAAAGGGGTATTTAAAAAATATTTTTTTCACTGTTAAAGGGGACCTTTAGCAGTGCTAGAAAAATCATTGTTAAAGGGGGACCTTTATCAAAACTTGTAAAAAAATGCTCATAAAGACACCCTATATCAGCATTAGAAGAAATATATGATAAAACGAGCCTTTATCAGTGCTTCAAAAAAGCGGTGATAATGGGTATATTTCGAAAACAAAATTTCATTAACAATATTATATTAATTTATTAATATATTTTTATTGATATATATATATATATATTAAATATGTTTTAGATAAGGCTAAATATGAATTTTCACATAATATATATGATATTTAGTGAAAATATCATATAAAATAATTAAAAAATATTTTCAATTAATAAATTTCTAATTATTATCTAGTAATATTCATATAATAAAAACTTGTAGATAAAAAACAAAAAAATAATTTAAAGATTTAAAATAAGTTGAAAACATAACTTGAACTTAAAACAACCATAAAATTTGATCTGGGTGTCTGTTTGGGCTCTACCACAAATAAAATCAAAGCTTGAAATGAGATCTATGCTGTGTTGGACAGGGGGACCCAATAACTATTTTTGGTGGCAAAAAAGTCCCAAAATTCCTCAAAAACTGAGTTTTTAGTTGGGGTACCCAAATTTTTTAACATTCGATGTATTTGAAGCCTTGTTTAAGGGGGGTATTTTTTCCCTTTTTCAGTGGGGAATGAATTTATTACCAGGGGATGAATACATTTTGATTTTATAGATTTAAAATTTTATCATTTTTCATAATGTACTGTTATTTATAATCAAGTATATAACAATATATACATTTTTATATATATTCACAAATTAAAATTTAATTTAATAAATAAATAATTAAACATATTTCCATATAAAATATATTTTTCATTATATAAACCATATATATATATATATAAATATATATATTTAAATAGATATATAAAAAACATATATATATGTATAAAAAATGTAACATAATATATATAAGTATATATATATCTCATAAAGTGTAAAACAAAAAAATATAGGGGAGTGGAAAAGGTGTTGGTGTATAAGCTGGAGGTATCAGGTTTGAAACTTGCATGAGGCTGGGGTGTGGGTGGGGGTGGGATTATCTAAATAACTAATTAAGAATAGGGGAAGCACTGATAGGGGTGGAGTGATGACAGGGGGCATGGATTTTTTTGTCCTCTTTATCTGTGAGGCCTTTATCAGTGATAAAAAAAGCACAGATAAAGACCCTTTTTATCATCACTAAAAAAAACTGTTAAAAGGGGACTTTATCAGTGATTATTACAAGTGTTGTTAAAGAAAACCCTTTAACATCTCATATATTATCAATGCTTCTATAGCACTAATAATGACATTTTACTAGTGATTTTAAAGGCTTGATTTCTAGAAGTGCCTCTTAAATATTAATTTAAGTAATTAGAACCAAATTCTTGAATTAATTAGTCTATGTTCTTGAAATGGAACCATTGGAGTTTGATCACCTCAACTCAAAACATTCCTATAGGGTGTCTCACTCATGGGTCATGGCCAATATTTTTTAAGGTAATTAAACCACCCTCCATCTGTGCAGTTCTAAGGTTTTTGATTTCAATACCATAATTAGGCCTCTCAATGACATTCATAGTGTATTCAATAAATTCTAACAAATGATATATTTTAAATAAACTAAATTTATTGTTCCAGGACATGGTATCCATAACCCTCATTCTAATTAACCACCATTTAGGTAAAATATCTTCAACATTTGAAAGGGTGATTTTTTGGAATAAATTGAAATGGTAAAAGGGTATAACCCACAATAAATACATGTGACCGGTGATGTGTCATGTTTATGTTCATGGCCATCCTAATTATTTATACCTATTTTTTAATAAGGCATGGTCATAGACATGACCTATTAATTAGTTATAGGTGGATATGTGATATGAAATACTTATGGATATGTACTTTCTTATTTTTAAAAGTTAAATGTTTAAATGAATAAATGAATCTTTAATTATTTGAGTGATTCTCAAGTTTCTATTTATAGCATTCCTTGGATGAGATCATAGGTAGTGAGATTGTATCCTGACTTGAGAGATACTTAGGATTTCCTGGATATATAACTCGAAGAATGGACTCATAGATTTCTTGATTTATAGTACAACATGAGTGATAATTAGAGAATTTATAGGATGACTTATATAAGTAATAATATATTTAATAAGTTTATTTAAAAAAAAATACGAATTTAAAAGTTATTTGAAAACTTGGTTTTGTAAAATTTGTAACGTTTTTTTGTCTGATTATTCTTTTAGGAATACTGACTCTAGAAATTTTATAAATAATTATGAGTTAGGTAAACCCATTATGATTAATTTTTTAAGTAAACTAAAATTTTGAAAAAACTAAATTTTTTGAAATAATGAATAACATATGTTATTCACTTATGTAAAGGAGTAACATAATTTATGTTGATGGGTATAACAGAAAGTAGATATGAAATATCATTTCACATAGATCATTCCTAGATTCTATTTAATATATTCAAATCTATCAAAAGGTAAAGATTTTGTAAGGATATCAAAAAATTGATCTTGTAATCTGATAAATTTTAAAATGATATATCCTTTTAGTTTTTTATCCCTAATAAAGTGGTTCTTAATATCTATGTGTTTTTCTTGAGAGTGATGTGCATGGTTCTTACTTAAAGAAATGGCACTAGTGTTATCACATAGTATTTGAGTTTTTATAAAACTCATGTCATAATAAGTGAGTGTGTGTGGAATCCACAAGACATGATCATAAAAAACTTATAGCTTCCACATTCTCATATTCAGTAGTGGAAAGTGTTTCTGAGTGTTCTTCCTTTACAAGACCAAGAAACCCACAAATCTCATAAGAAATGACATGTTCCAGAAGTACTTTTTCTATCAATTCCACAATCAACAAATTTATATTTCAAAAAATAGTTTAATTAAATATTATTTCTAAAATAATAGAAAAGTACTAAATAAATATTTTTATTAAGATAAATAAATTCATTTTACATCATTTGGGTGGGATTCCTTTGGATTTTCTTGATATCTTACACATAAGAATACTGAAAAAATTATTTCAAGTTGACTTATTGTTATGTAATGTAAACTTCCTATCATAAATTTAAAAATATTTTGATTAACTGGTTGCCAAGACTCATCAAGATCAGAAGTATTAGAGGTACCAATAAGATTACTAATACATTTAGTGTTTTCATAACTAATTTTCAGGACGATCTTTTATATCCTTATTTTGTGATATAGAAGTTCCTTCTGGTTTTTGAGAAATTTGAAAACCTAAAAAGTATGTTAATTTCCCACCATAATCATTTCAAAATCATATTTTATAACAATCAAAAAGGAATCTGTTAAAGATTATAGATTTTATCTAAATATAATGTCATCAATATAGTTTTGTACAATAATAATGCGTTTATTAAATTTTAGTATAAAAATATTTGGATTAGTAGTTCCTTTAACAAAATTATATTGTAACAAAAATCCGATTAATATATCATACCAAGCTCTAGAGGATTTTCTAAGTTCATATAAAGCCTTGTTAAGTTTAAAAATGTAATCATGATTTTTGTTATCTTAAAAACCAGGAGTTTGTTAAAAAAAACTTCTTCTTGTACATAACCGTTATGGAAAGAACACTTCACATCCATTTGAAGAAGTTTTAAATTGAAGACTTATTTAAAGGCTAGTATAATACAAATAGATTCAATTCTTTCTACTAAATCATAGGTTTATTCATAATATATAACCTCTTGTTAGTTATAACCTTTAAAAGCAATCCTTGCTTTATTTCTCAAAATTATTCCATTTTTATCCCATTTATTCAAAAAACCCATTTTACTCCAACTACTAAAGCTTATTTAGGTTATTCGACTAGAGTCAAGACTTTATTCCTTTGTAATTAATTTTGTTCATCTTGCATGTACTTTTTCTAATCCTAATTACTTAAAGGATAATGATTATTTTTAAGTTAAAATTGGGAAATAAAATCAATATGTTCTGATTCATTTATTAATGAATTCTTAGTCCAAATAGGTTGATCAACATCCCTAATGATACTTTCATTATGATAATTCCTAAGAAACAACTGATTTATTGGGTTTTATAAATCTTATTCATCAACATAAGGTAGAAAATATAATTGGGTAAATACTTCATAAAATATTTCTTAAAATTATAATTTTATAACATATATCGAGAATTAGTTTTTGAAAACACATATTAGGATGTTGGTTGGGTTTGTTTAAAAACTAAGGGATCAATTTCATTAAAATTAGCACGTATTATTTTCTTAATAGTACATTATTTTTTTATTAAAAACCTTATATGCCTTATAAATATTGGAATAACCTAATAATATTACTTAAATAGATTTGGGTGTGAATTTATATACATTATCTTTCGTATTCAGAATGAATACTTTGAGTCCAAATACTATGAAGTATGAAACATTTGGTTATCGATTAGTCCATAAATCAAAAGGTAGTTTATTATGAAAAATGTATTATTAAAAGTATATTTATAGTATTATAAATAGTACTAACTAATTTTTTCTAATTTTTTTTAGAAATTTAGTTTTTAATCAACATGGAGATTTCTATTTCATGAAGAATACGATTTATTCTTTCAAAAACACCATTTTGCTGAGGAGTTCTAGGGGATGAGAATTTATGTGTAATGCTGTTGGTCGGAGTGGTTTACTCAAGAGAGGGGTGAATTGAGTACCAATTAAAATTTCTATATTTAAAAGCAGTGTCTTAAAGACCTCCAAATAAAATAATAAATTAAACTGTAGTGAATTTATATTAATATAGAGATTCTGTTAGGTTCTCAAGGGATTGATTAATTCCCAGGTAATCAACACAGGAGTGTGTGATTATCTTTTGAAACTAACTTACTAATCTACACTTAACATAAACACTTGCTAATTTAATTATCAAAGTAACTTTAAAAACAGTATTGGTTTTAAAGTGATTAGCAGCGGAATAAAACTTTGAAATAGATGGCACAACAATGTAACCAAGAGGTTCAGTCTCAAGCCGAGACTTAGTCCTCTCAAAAGTTTATATAAAAATGATCCACACCCTGGATCGGGGTTCAACAGTTTACAACTGTCCAGGTCCAAGACCTCTACCACTGTTCTTCGTGGGAAACAGTACAACAGCAACCAGCTGTCCAGGTCACACACGACCTCTACCACAGTTCTTCGTGGGAAAGAAAGAATGAAAGAGTTTTGTAAGGATTTACAGATCCTTCAGTTTGAGTACAGGAGACAGTGTATGTGTTAGATATAGCAGATAACACACACTGCTCGAAATGAATGGTAATAAATCACAGAACAAGAGATGTAGAGTTTAGAGATGGTTCTGGTGATTTCAGTATAGCTCTGGACTCCTTTGGATTCGATTAGAAGTGAGTCTGAGTCCTCTTCTTATTTCTGTTGAGAAACAGAGTGTCGTATGCTCCAGGTTCACAGGTGGTGAGAATGTAGTCGATGAAGTCTTCTTGTAAGCACAGAACACTCCTCGAGTATGCTTGATTGTCTATGAGCTTCTCTGTGTTCCTCTTGTTCTTGTGTCGTTTTTGGTATAATGGATGCACCGCACTTTTCTGGTTCGCTTCTCTTTTTTCACACGTTCGCACACATTTCTGGTATGTAGTCTTCTCGTATTTATCTCCCATCAGGGGACAGAAAAGATTTCTTTTCAGCAGGTACGAGGTACGGGTTCCTGACATCCGACAACCTTTATCAGATATTTGACAAATCATTAAAATGTATGATATGACCGTTAGATAGATTAAATATAGGAAATAAAGAAATTCAAACAGTGAGTTGAGTGATCGGTAGGTAATCAGCATCGGTAGCTTGAACATCGGTGGCTTGAACATCGGTAGCTTAATGTCATTAGTTGCTTTGACTCTATCGGTGGCTCTATGCGTCGGTTGGTACATGCATCAGTAGCTCCATGCGTCGGTAGGTACATGCGTGTATCAATGACTGTTTATCGGTAGCTCCATGCGTCGGTAGCTTCATGCATCGGTAGCTCCATGCGTCGGTAGCTTCATGCATCGGTAGCTTCATGCATCGGTGGCTGTGAGTCTATCGGTAGCTTCGTCCATCAGTGACTTATTCCATCGGTAGCTGTTTATACTTACACCGGTAGCTCTACATTTGTATCGGTAGCTGTATTTATAAGTACATCGGTAACTCTGTGTTAAGTCTATCGGTAGCTGTCTGTCGGTAGACTAAGTCTATCGGTAGACTGGTTACCGGTAGCTCTTTATCAGTAGCTATAGGCAGATTACTTATCTGTTTTATGCAGAACACATCCGATTGTGTTAGAATCAATTTATAACTTGTATGAACATGGATAAATGATGATTAACATATTCCAAAGACTTATTTTAAAAAGGGTGTTATTGGTTTGATCACAGATTGGAAAGAATTAAAGTATAGATCAACAATACTTAACAATATCATAGAGAATGAAGACATAATTGGGATTTTCAACACAAATAAATACATGATTGAGATTATCAAAACAGGTGAGGTCAACAATCTCCCCCTTTTTGATAATCACAATTTATGATATTGGCATTTAACATAGTGAAAATATAACAGTAAAGAGTATAATATTGAATTCAATTTTCTCAGAGAAAACAGCATCATAGATAATAGAAATAGTATGATATAGACATAAGTTATCAGAGGTAAAAATAATAAGGTACTATATAGACATAAGGTATCAGAGATAAAAATGGAAACAAAACAAAGGATAATGTGTTTCCCCTTATGCCTTATTTTTCTCCATTGAAAATATTTCTCATTTTGTTCTCCTCCTTATTCTCGCATAAAAAGTTTCTCCCCCTCTCTTATTGTTCTCCCCCTTTGTGATAATCAAAAAGTGGGAAAGCATATATATAGATATATATATAGGAGAGAAATAAAACAAAGAGAAGTAAAAAGTGGTCTGTATTATAGTTAGTCAAAAAGTACAACAAAAACAGATTACAAAGGAATTCCTATCAAAAAGCTTGGCCACTGGTTCACTCCGCATCTGCAATGTGAGATTTTCCTTTAGGATCAGAAGGATGCTCGGGTGGTGAGGATTCAGGTGAAGGTTTGGGAATGCCAGAAAAGATCAAAGGAGGCTGGGCCACTGACACAGAGTCAGGCTTGTAGGTTGAAGATTTTTGGGTAATCATTGGTTTGAGGCTTTGAATGGCTTGAGCAGGAGTCAGCTGGACTGAGGGAGCAGCTGAGGCAGAAGCAGGCAAAGCAGGAGGGATGATGACTGGTCTAGCATCAACATGCAAGAAGGGCAGCAATAGATTTCTAAAATCTATAATAATTCCTCCTCCTCTTTCCATAGCAGAGAGGAAATCATCTTTGTTCTCCATGAATTTCTCTAAGGCAGGAGTCAGTTCTCTCAGCTTGCTCACTTGTTCTTTGAAAGCTTGGGTGACTGGAGGGAGCTTCATGTGCTCCAACATTAGCTTGAAGTGGTGTTCGAGTTGATGCTTGGTGAAAATCTTGGAGAAGTAGTAGTCCACTTTGCTTTTTATGGCTTCTTGAGAGGCAGAGGCTTCTCTCATAAAATCTTGAACTATCTTCATGATTTCTCTGGCAGAATCCCTTGTAGAAAGCACCACTCGGCTTAACTCTGATGAGTCCCCAGAGCCACTGGTAGGAATAGAACCAATCTCCTCCTTCAATATTGCTCGAACTGAGTTCATATCAACTGATGGTTGGGAGGTGAGAGGGCCAAGAGAGAAGGAAACAGTTTCTTTAAAACTCTTTGACAAACCACTGATTAGGCTTTGAACTTGAGAGTCTTGTAATTGAACATGATCCTTCACTGAGGTTTTGAAACTTTCAAACACTGAGACAAACTGGCTGACTACACTCTTCACATAGGCTAGGTCCTTGTCAGCTTGAGACTTGGAGCTCATATAGGAATCCAAAGCAACTACTGATGTCTTGAGAGCTTCCAGATCAGCTTCGATTCTTGAAGACTGAGTCTGGCATTCTTTCACTTCTTCCATAAGCTCAGACATAAAGGAAGATAAATTACAAGCCAGAGATAGCTCGAAGGATCTCTCTAGCACTTTCATTTCTTCATAAAAGCTTTCCTTCATCTCAGCAACTGAAGCACTGAATGATTCTTTTATCTCATCCTTCATGGATTCAAGATCTGATTTGGAGACAAAATCACTTGAGACAACTGCAGCAGATTCCCTTGCTGAGGCCAAATTAACTACAGAAGTAGTCATTATTGAATTAATTGAGGATGCAAGAGAGGTTTCCATTAGCTTCACTTCTTCAACAAAACTGGATTTTAGGTCCTCTTTCAGCTTAGTCAAATCATGAAATCTGACCACATCGTCTGGCAACAACTCAGCAGCAAGATCATAATTGGTTTTTGGTCTATCCACAGACATCTCATTGTCAGAATCTGGATAATCTAATCCACAGACTATAAACCCTGGGTCTTCTACCCAGTCTCCAATCTCAACAGCTACTGTAACATTCCCAAGCACAGACCGATGCTCCCCCTCAATGGGTGCATTCTCATGTATCACAATAGCCTTTTCTGCTGGCCGTTCTTCATCAGAATCTTCTACCACAAGTTCTACAGGTGTAGCATTTAGAAGATCTTCTGATACAGGTACAACTTCTTCTCTATCTCTTTCTTCTTCAGCAGCAGGTATAGCTGAGTTTCCAATTAAGGGACTCATACTTAACCTACCAGAAGCAGGCGATTCAACTGCATTCTCCTTTTCCTCTTCTTCTTGGTGAGGTACAGACTGGTCTTCCTCATAAGTAGGCAAAACTTCCTCTACTTTTCCTTTCCTAGAATAAACCAGTTCTGCAACAGGACTTGGGGGCAAGTCTGGATCTCCTCCAACATCCATAGGAGTTTCTTCTTCTTCTTCTTCTTCTGTCTCATCACTATAAGCAGGTTCCTCTTCATCAGGTCTTAGACTCGGATCTCTCATATCCTTTGGTCTTGAGGGATAATCCAGAGGATTAAACCTATCATAGATTTTCTGATCATCACTGACCCATTCTCCCTTCCATGGGTTCCAGTTAATTTTCATATACTTGCAAACAGTCGAGGTGATGCAGAAATTGTTCTTGACTACAACTGTCTCATCCTGAGACTCAGCGATTTCTTTCACTTTTATCATCACTGAAATCATCTTGGCAAAGAACAAAGCATTGGTCTTTGACTTTGGTCTAATCATGTCTTCCATTTGAAGCATCAACAATCTGCACAGATTGACTTTTACACCATGTCTTAGCAAATGAAGAAGATAGATATCTTGATATCTCAGATTTGCAAAATCTCCTCTCCTCGGTATCAACACATGCTGAACAAATTTGAAAAGCAGTCGATTCTCTCCATCCATTTCAGCAGCTACCACTTGCCTTTGATTTCCATTCCCAGTCAGCTCTTGTAAGGCGGTCTCATAATCAAAAATGTCACTACTAGGTGGCATTGCTCTTGATACATACCCAGAGACACCTTCATGTGGTACTTTTAAACTCTCAGCCCACTCTACTGAAGAAAAAGACATCTCTTTTCCATTTACAAAAGAGCTTACCCGATTCTCATTCTCAGACTTCTCAAAGGTTACAAACTCATAGAACTGCTTTACCAATTTCGGGTAGTATGGGCCATTGTTATTCGAGAAACAATCCACCCATTTCTGGTCTTCCAGAATCTCGAGCACTAAGGATTTGCTAGGCAGTAGCCATTCCACGCACAGTTCCTTCTCGATTACTATATCTCTATTCTGCAAGTGAGGATTCACTGGTCGCCTTCCCGATCTAGTTTTGACTTCACTAACACTGGCTTTATGCTGTGTCTTCTGCTTCTTAGCATTTGGTTATGCACTTTCATCTCTGACGATAGGAAGCTTGGTTTTTGCCATCGCGGGTTTAGGGTTCTTGGTCGATTTGGATGCTAAGGTTCGAAGGTGAGAGATTTTGAGCTCGGTGAGGTAAGAAGTGGCTTAGACTTAGTTTTATCATTTAGGAATTCCAAATAAACGATTAAAATAGAGTAATAAAATAAAACGATTCGTATTCTTGGCGGCAGACAGAAGTTTTAAACTTTGCATCGGTGTGAGTTAATCATCGGTGAGAAAAACAAATCGGTGAGCGTTGTACATCGGTGAGAATTTCTACGTCGGTGAGAAACTTACATCGGTGGGAATTTTCACATCGGTGAGAATTTTCACATCGGTGAGAATGTTCACACCAGTGAGAATTTCACATCAGTGAGAATTTTCACATCGGTGAGAATTTTCACATCGGTGAGAATTTTCACATCGGTGAGAATGTTCACACCAGTGAGAATTTCACATCAGTGAGAATTTTCACACCGGTTGTGATTAAACATTCCCAGTTCATGTCTTATGAAACTTAGCCTATCCGAACTTAAAGGTTTAGTGAAAATATCAGCCAATTGATGTTCAGTGCCAATAAATTCAAGAGAAATATCACCTTTTTGATAGTGATCTCTTAGGAAATGGTGTCTTACATCTATGTGTTTGGTTCTAGAGTGAGATACAGGATTCTTAGAGATGTTTATTGCACTGGTGTTATCACAGTTGATTGAAACATGTTTAAAAACGTATCCATAGTCCAAAAGAGTGTGTTTCATCCACAGAATTTGTGCACAGCAACTACCAGCAGCTATATATTCTGCTTCAGCAGTAGATAATGCAACCGAGTTCTGTTTCTTACTACACCAGGAAACTAAGGATTTTCCAAGCAAATGACATGTTCCTGATGTGCTTTTTCTATCTAGCTTACAACCAGCAAAGTCAGCATCTGAATAACTCATTAACTCAAAGGATTGTCCTTTTGGGTAAAACAAACCTAAGTTAACCGTGTGTTTGAGATATTTAAAAATTCTTTTAACAGCAAGCAAATGAGATTCTTTTGGGTTAGCTTGAAATCTAGCACACATACACACACTAAACATAATATCAGGTCGACTAGCAGTAAGATAAAGTAAACTACCAATCATACCTCTGTAATTTGTTTGATCAACTGGTTTCCCAGTTTCATCTGTGTCCAATTTACAGGTAGTACTCATAGGAGTTTCACTTTCCTTGATACTATCCAGACCAAAACGTTTTAAAAGATCCTTTGTATATTTACTTTGATTCAAAATAATACCATTTTCATTTTGAAATACTTGAAATCCAAGAAAGTACTTAAGCTCTCCCATTAAGCTCATTTCAAATTCATTTTGCATACTTTTTGAAAAATCAGTACATAAAGAGTGTTTAGAAGATCCAAAAATAATATCATCAACATATATTTGTACAACTAAAACATCTTTAGAAATTCTTTTAATGAAAAGAGTTGGATCAGCAATCCCTTTAGTAAAACCTTTTGAAATAAGGAAATTGCTAAGTCTATCATACCAAGCTCTTGGTGCTTTTCTTAAACCATACAAAGCTTTAGAAAGTTTAAAAACTTGATTTGGAAAATGGGGGTTAGCAAATCCAGGTGGTTGTTCCACAAAAACATCTTCAATTATAAAACCATTTAGAAATGCACTTTTTACATCCATTTGATATAACTTGAAATCCAGATGTGCAGCATATGCAAGTAAGATCCTAATGGCTTCTAGTCTAGCTACAGGTGCAAAAGTTTCCTCATAGTCTATGCCTTCTTCTTGACTATATCCTTGTGCAACTAGTCTAGCTTTATTTCTAACTATATTTCCAGATTCATCTACTTTATTTCTAAAAACCCATTTTGTGCCTATTGTCAAAGTGTCCTTGGGTCTGTCAACTAATTCCCAGACTTTGTTTCTTTCAAACTGATTTAATTCTTCCTGCATAGCTATTACCCAGAATTCATCATTGATAGCATCATTGATATTTTTGGGTTCCAGCTGTGAAAGAAAGGCTTGATGTTCAACCTGATTTCTTAGAGAAGCTCTAGTTTGTGTTCCTCTATCCAGATTACCAACAACAGCTTCTAAAGGATGATTCTTTAGAATCCTCGTTGATCTAGTAAAGGTTGGACTAGAAATTTCAGGTTCATCTATAGGTTCGGGTTCAACAGAAGCAGATTCTGGAGAAAGTCCAGAACTGGATACTTTTATAACAGGTTCTTTAGATTTATCATTAAGGTCCAGAATAGATAAGTCTTCTTCAAGATTTTCAAGAGAGGTTTTAGGCTCATGTGGATCAGCTTCATCAAACATGATGTGAACAGATTCTTCCACACATTTGGTTTTCTTATTGAATACTCTATAGGCTTTACTTGAAATAGAGTAACCCAGAAAAATTCCTTCATCACTTTTGGAAGCAAACTTATCCAGATTATCTTTAGTATTCAGAATAAATACTTTGCAACCAAAAACTTTAAAGTAATTAACCTTAGGCTTTCTATTGTTCCACAATTCATAAGGGGTTTTCTTAAGAACAGGTCTAATCAAGACTCTATTAATAACATAACAAGCTGTATTTACAGCTTCAGCCCAAAAATAAATAGGCAGGTCAAATTCATTAAGCATGGTTCTAGCAATTTCTTGAAGAGTTCGGTTTCTTCTTTCTACTACACCATTCTGTTGGGGTGTTCTAGGGGCAGAGAAGTTATGAGTATAGCCATTGTGTGAGCAATAAGATTCAAAATCTTTATTTTCAAACTCACGACCATGATCACTTCTCAGGGTCTTAATCTTGAGTCCACTAAGATTTTCTACAGACTTGGAGTATTTAACAAAGTAAGAACAAGCTTCACTTTTGTGAGCTAGAAAATATACCCAAGTATATCTAGAAAAGTCATCTACAAGAACATAAACATAGTGCTTCCCATTTAAACTAGAAACTCTTGATGGTCCAAACAAATCCATGTGAACCAATTCAAGTGGTTGAGAAGTTGAAACTTCTTTCTTTGATTTAAAAGAAACTTTGTGTTGTTTTCCCTTTTGACAGGGATTACACACTCTATCATTTGGGAATTCTAACTTAGGTAGGTCTCTAACTAGGTTTTTCCTAGAAAGTTTTCTAAGTGAGTGAATGTTGCAATGTCCTAATCTTCTGTGCCATAGCCAAGATTCTTTATGAAAAGCATTCAAACAATTAATATTCTGCTTAGCTAAAGAATTCAGATTAACAGCATAAACATTTTCATTTCTTGAGGCCGAAAATACCAAAACATTCTTAGAATCAAAAACTTTGCAAGAATCATTTTCAAATTTAACATGAAAACCATCATCACATAACTGAGAAATACTTAATAAATTGTATTTAAGGCCATCAACAAATAAAACTTTAGAAATCAAAATTGTATCAGTGTTACCAATCTGGCCTAGGCCGATGATTTTCCCTTTTGAGTTATCACCAAAGGTGACAAAGCCTCCATCAACTTTTATTAAACTCTTGAAACAAGAGAAGTCTCCTGACATATGTCTTGAACATCCACTGTCCAAATACCACGTCTCTTTATAGGAGCTCTTTAAGCAAGTTCCCTACAAAACAGATTTAGATGGGAGATGATTTTGGTACCCAGATCTTCTTGGGTCCAGACAGGTTAGCCAATAACACTTTAGGTACCCATATTTGTCTAATGGATCTCATATAATTTGTAGAATTGACATGCTTTGAAAGATAAACTTTATTAGATCCATAGCTATGTATATAACTGGTTGAAGCATATGAAGTTCCAGAATTACCTTCATTCTGTCCAGATTTAGAAATGAATCTAGTTTTAGCAATTTTCCTTTGTCCAGGTTGGTATCCTATACCAGTAGTGTATTTAGGTGCTACTTGCTTTCCTAGCATCTGTGTTAGAGCATTCTTGCCATTGGTGAACTTCTCTAAGTCTTTTCTAAGTTTCTCATTTGACAGTTTCAGTTCTGTATTTTCTTTTAACAGTTGAGCATTTTTCTCTCTTTCAATAGTAAGTTCGGTTTTAACTGTAGTGGTGAGAGCATGCTGTTTCTTTAATGACTTGTATTTATCCTTAAGTTCATTACATGTCTCTTCCAGCATATCACAGTATTCAAACAGTTCAGATTTAGACATGTTATCACCTTCAGAATCATCTCCAGAATAATATGACTTTGAAGCAGGAGTTTCAGCAGTTACCTCAGAAGTGTTTGCCATAAAGCACATGTTGGCTCGATTCCTTTCAGATTCTGAAGATTCAGCTTCACTTGTGCTGTCTTCTGAAGCACTCCAAGTAGCCTTCATAGCTTTCTTAAACTTATTGTCCTTATATTCATATTTCTTTTTATATTTCAGCTTTGGACAGTCGGCTTTAATGTGTCCTTTTCTCTTGCACTCATAGCAGACAACATCATCTGACTTGTCATTCTTCTTCCAGTCCTTTTTCCATTTGCCTTGGTGATCATACTTACCCTTATAATTTGTTTTTCTGAAGAACTTCTTTTTCCTATAAAATTTCTTAAATCTTCTAGCAATGTGAGCCATCTCAGCATCACTGTCAGAATCACTTCCACTGTCTTCACAGCTTGAACTTTCAACTACAGCTTGAAGCTTTTCCTTGTCCTTATTCTTTGAGGTTGAGGATTTGAAAGCAACAGACTTTCTTGCAGGTTCATTGTCTTCCTCTTTGTTCACTTTAAGCTCTTCTTCATACATCATCAGCTTGCCAATTAGTTCCTTGACAGGTAGAGCAGCTATGTCACATGATTCTCTGATTGAGACAGACGTGCCTCTCCATCTATCAGGTAGACATCTCAAAATTCTCATAATTTGTTCCTTCGATGAGACATCCTTTCCCAGCGAGATCATTGTATTGACAATTTCGTTGAACCTGAGATACATGTCAGAAATGGGTTCGTCAGGCTTCATTTAAAAATTATCATACTTGATAGTATAAGTGTTCAATCTCATTTCTTTAACATTAGTTGTTCCTTTATGAGAAACAGCTAAGGTATCCCAAATTTCATATGCAGTTTTACATGCAGAAATTCTATTAAACTCTTCATCTCCTAGAGCACAGTACAAGGCATTCATAGCTTTACAGTTGTTATTGTAGGCAGTCTTTGTAGGTTCATCCCAAGTAGATCTAGCAGTAGTAGGAATTTTGTATTCTGATTCAATAGCAGTCCAAATATCAAAACCTATGATTTCTAGATGGATTTTCATTTTCAGCTTCCACTGAGCATAATTAGTTCCATTGAAGTAAGGTGGCCGGTTAGTAGCAGCACCCTCAAGTCTATTGTCCATGATGAGAAAATTTTAAAGAGATAAAAATTTAGAAATAACAGAAATTTTAAGAACTTTAAAATACAACTAAAATCACAGTTCAAAAGCAGAGTACTTTTAGAAAGTATTTTCAACCTCTGATACCAAGTGTTGGTCGGAGTGGTTTACTCAAGAGGGGGGTGAATTTAGTACCAATTAAAATTTCTATATTTAAAAGCAGTGTCTTAAAGACCCCCAAATAAAATAATAAATTAAACTGTAGTGAATTTATATTAATATAGAGATTCTGTTAGGTTCTCAAGGGATTGATTAATTCCCAGGTAATCAACACAGGAGTGTGTGATTATCTTTTGAAACTAACTTACTAATCTACACTTAACATAAACACTTGCTAATTTAATTATCAAAGTAACTTTAAAAACAGTATTGGTTTTAAAGTGATTAGCAGCGGAATAAAACTTTGAAATAGATGGCACAACAATGTAACCAAGAGGTTCAGTCTCAAGCCGAGACTTAGTCCTCTCAAAAGTTTATATAAAAATGATCCACACCCTGGATCGGGGTTCAACAGTTTACAACTGTCCAGGTCCAAGACCTCTACCACTATTCTTCGTGGGAAACAGTACAACAGCAACCAGCTGTCCAGGTCACACACGACCTCTACCACAGTTCTTCGTGGGAAAGAAAGAATGAAAGAGTTTTGTAAGGATTTACAGATCCTTCAGTTTGAGTACAGGAGACAGTGTATGTGTTAGATATAGCAGATAACACACACTGCTCGAAATGAATGGTAATAAATCACAGAACAAGAGATGTAGAGTTTAGAGATGGTTCTGGTGATTTCAGTATAGCTCTGGACTCCTTTGGATTCGATTAGAAGTGAGTCTGAGTCCTCTTCTTATTTCTGTTGAGAAACAGAGTGTCGTATGCTCCAGGTTCACAGGTGGTGAGAATGTAGTCGATGAAGTCTTCTTGTAAGCACAGAACACTCCTCGAGTATGCTTGATTGTCTATGAGCTTCTCTGTGTTCCTCTTGTGCTTGTGTCGTTTTTGGTATAATGGATGCACCGCACTTTTCTGGTTCGCTTCTCTTTTTTCACACGTTCGCACACATTTCTGGTATGTAGTCTTCTCGTATTTATCTCCCATCAGGGGACAGAAAAGATTTCTTTTCAGCAGGTACGAGGTACGGGTTCCTGACATCCGACAACCTTTATCAGATATTTGACAAATCATTAAAATGTATGATATGACCGTTAGATAGATTAAATATAGGAAATAAAGAAATTCAAACAGTGAGTTGAGTGATCGGTAGGTAATCAGCATCGGTAGCTTGAACATCGGTGGCTTGAACATCGGTAGCTTAATGTCATTAGTTGCTTTGACTCTATCGGTGGCTCTATGCGTCGGTTGGTACATGCATCGGTAGCTCCATGCGTCGGTAGGTACATGCGTGTATCAATGACTGTTTATCGGTAGCTCCATGCGTCGGTAGCTTCATGCATCGGTAGCTCCATGCGTCGGTAGCTTCATGCATCGGTAGCTTCATGCATCGGTGGCTGTGAGTCTATCGGTAGCTTCGTCCATCAGTGACTTATTCCATCGGTAGCTGTTTATACTTACACCGGTATCTCTACGTTTGTATCGGTAGCTGTATTTATAAGTACATCGGTAACTCTGTGTTAAGTCTATCGGTAGCTGTCTGTCGGTAGACTAAGTCTATCGGTAGACTGGTTACCGGTAGCTCTTTATCAGTAGCTATAGGCAGATTACTTATCTGTTTTATGCAGAACACATCCGATTGTGTTAGAATCAATTTATAACTTGTATGAACATGGATAAATGATGATTAACATATTCCAAAGACTTATTTTAAAAAGGGTGTTATTGGTTTGATCACAGATTGGAAAGAATTAAAGTATAGATCAACAATACTTAACAATATCATAGAGAATGAAGACATAATTGGGATTTTCAACACAAATAAATACATGATTGAGAT
This sequence comes from Viscum album, assembly GCA_963277665.1. Taxonomy (NCBI): domain Eukaryota; kingdom Viridiplantae; phylum Streptophyta; class Magnoliopsida; order Santalales; family Viscaceae; genus Viscum; species Viscum album. The sequence goes on along the minus strand of OY728150.1, from coordinate 1,445,455,190 downwards.
TATCAAAATAGGTGAGGTCAACAAATGCCATTCTTATTTCAAAAAGTTTAAAAATGAGAAATAAAAAATTCTCCACCATGATCACTATGGATAGATTTTAAGGGAATGTTTTTCTCATTTTTAACTTTGAAAAAAAAATTTAAAATAACAAAAGGCTTTAAATTTCTTTTCTAGAAAATAGACCCATGTATATCAAGTGTAATCATCCCAAAAAAGTTATTTTAGACCAATAATTCCAATTTTTATAGGATTGAATAAATCTATATAAACTAACTATAAACATTATAAGTATATAATTAACTAATAGATTTAAAACTAGACTTATGTTTCATACTATATTGAAACATGTCACAAACTTTTGAAGAATCAAACTTAATATCTGGTAGATCTTTAAAAAGAGTTTTCTTAGTCAATTTACACAATTTACTAAGGTTAAAGTGTCTTAATCTTCTATTACATAACCACGATTGATATTCCATTTCACTAAGGAAATGTAATTCTTGGCTTTTAATGTCTTCTAAGTTAACCGTGTAAACATTCTCATGCTAATTAGTCAAAAAAATGTATTTATACTGTAAATTTTCTACTAAAAATTTATCATTTCTAATATTAAAAAGGTAACCTTGATCACATAATTGGATTATTCATATAAAGTTTTTCTTAATGAATTTAACAAAAAAACATTTAAAATTAAATATTTATCAAGAAGAATAATATTACCTACATTGATAATCTCACCTTGAGAATTATCTATGATGGTAACTTTTCCACCTTTCATGTTGATAATATTTTCAATGAAATCATTATTACTGGTCAATTGATGGGAACAACTACTATCCATGTACCAAGTATTATTTTTGTTGGTACTTATTTTGTTTTACTGAAAAAAAAAACAATTAGAATTTTGGAAACCAAAACTTTGTGGGCCTAAAAATGTTAGATTTTTTTAGGAATCAATTTTTTTTTGAAAAACATGATTTGTGAAAACCTAGGCATTAAAATTTTTTTAGGGGACAAATTTTATTCTAGTATCCACCTCTTTAACATTTAGTACAAAAGGGTGTATTTTTTGGAAAAAATTATTGTTATGGAAAAATGATTTTTGATGGGAGTAACCCATTCTAGAACTAGTACCATGAGGATGAATTTTTTGGTACATTTTATCAAAATTTTATTTTCCATAGGTAATGTTTTGTAAGAATTTCCATAGAGAATAAATTTTAGACTTTAGTTTAATAACTAAATTTCTATCCACATATGTATTAGTTTTAAAATAAGGTTTTCCTTCTATTTTTTTTTTCTCAAAACTGAATTTTAAAAAATATTTAGAAAGCTTATCTTTTTTAGAAATAGCATTTCCTGGTTTTTTAAATAGTTTCAATTTAAATTTTTTTTATAATGATCTTTATAATGATATGAAGCATCTTTTAAAAAAAATTATTATAGAATTTTATTTTTTAGGTTTTTACTAACATTAATATTTTAATTGTCATATAACTTAGAAAAGAGAGAAACTTTATTGTAGGAGGAAAGAGTATTTTCTTCTACTGAGGAGGTTTCTTCATCAAAATATTTATATTCCTTCTCCTCATGATAATTATCATTTAATTAAATATTATTAAGGGATTATATTATGTGTACCTTTCCCATAAATCACTTATTATCAGTAGGTTTTCTGAAAAGAAGAAAAATATTTATCTGATATGGACTTTTACTCTATGAAAAATTGTCTAAAAAATCACCTCCACTGGTACTCCAAGTGTTAGTAGATTTAAGAACTTTTTTTTATTATTGACTTATAAAACATTTTTTAATTTCTACCCTGATGCCTATCCTTTCTGTATTTTATTTTTAACTTGGGATAGTCAGTTTAAATTTGTCTAGTTCTTTTTCACTCTTAACAAATAAATTAGTACTCTCTCTTTTCATTCCCATTTTTTTAATTTTCTTATAAAGGTATTGAAAATACTTTTTACCAAAAATATTACTCATTATCTGAGAAACATTTTCAAGTTTGTATTCATAATGTTCTGAATTAGTAGAATCGAATTGAATACCAACTATCCTTTTCATTATTGATATAATAACTTTTTCTGGAGTTTGATATTTTATTGAATTTGATTTGTAGTAAAAGAAACGCTACCATTATTCTTATTTTCTTTCTTAGCATATCTTTTTAGACTACCCTAATATTGTATAAGGGTTCAAAATAAATCATCAAGAGTGATATCTTTTATTTTCCTTGATTCATCAATGGTTGTTCTCTTAGATTCCCATTCATTTGGAATGATATTGATTATCTTCTCTAAAATATATTTATCTACTAATACTTTATCTCCCATATATTAAAGACTATTGAAAATTTTCATAAATCATTATATCAACTTTTCAATAGATTTTCAAGGTAAAAATTCAAAATCTTGACAGTCAACTTTAAGTATTTATCTTTTGGTTTCAATAAAATTTTTTGTTCCAAAATTTGTAATCTAAAACATTTTCTTGAAACTATTAGTGGTTTCATAGGAAGAAATTTTACTATAAATGATTCTTATTAAAGAGAATAATAAAGTGTTTCTAAATTTTTAATTCAATTGATACTCTTTATTTTCCTGATTTTTAAAAGAAGTAACCTCCTTATTAGGGATCTTATAATCTCTAGTTAAGATAACGAAATTGTTAACTCTAATGTTTATAATTAATGTCTTCATCCTATCTAATTTTGTTCATAATCAGATCCATCAAAAATAGAGGGTCTAAATACCAATTGTTGGATCAAATGATATCTTATAGATTTTTTAATAAAATAGGGGGTGGGAGTAATTTTAGACTAAAAAAAATTATTTTTATAACATGAAAGTATGCTTAAAAGAGTTAAGATAAGAAAAATTCAAAAAATAATCTTCAGTAATCAATCAGACTTAGCCATGGATTCAGTTATCAAATTATCGTAAGCAGGTTCATTAAGATAATATCATAGTATATAGATTAAATGTAATTAGATACAATTATATTAAACAACATAGAATCATAAAAAATGATATCATATTCACAACATATAATACAGAATATCATAATCACAAATTTTTGCTAAATACATAGATGTCATAATTAAATAAACTATGATTAATCAAGGTATAAAATTCAAATTACAATAAATAAAATTATAGTAATTTTTTTAACATATTAAAAGAATGTTATGATAAAAAAATTTCAAATATGAATAGTGGAATTTACAACTTGAAAAATATGAGTAATTGTTTTTGAATAAGTTTATTTTAACCCAAATATAAGGGTAGTCAATAGCCTTGGATAGTGGTCCATTGTTTTATAATTACAAGAAAGTCTATCTTTCTTTTACAAGAAAATCCCTGAATATGATTGGCTTCTCTATCTTCTTATCCCTGGTATCCCTCGATCCGATGGATCATATCTGTCTTAATATCTGTGCAAGCCCTCGCTCAATACGGTGATCAAATCCTCTATGTTTCTATCCCCACAAGCCTCGATCATATCCATAAGATCAGACACAATGATTACAAAACAAAATACCCTACATTATTACAATGACTAAGAACAAGATATTCATACTTTCAAATTTTAGAGCTCTTGAAAAAAAATTCAAATAAAATAGTCTTTGAATATCCAGGTATTTATAAGCATTCCTCCAATTGTCATCTTGAATAACCAATGGTTATATTTCTCTAAGTTTTCCTCAATGACTTGAACACTTGGAAAATGATAATCATGTCCTAACAGAAGGTATGGTGTTGTATTGATATACATAATCATCAATTTAAAATATATTCCTTAATTTAGAAATAAGTTTTCTATACTCAGATTATAAACAAAAGGTGAGTTTGATGGACCTATATAAAACTATCAATACGATTATCATATACAAGGTTAGTATGATTTATTTAGTATTAGTGTTATCCCGACCAGGAATACATTGTTCATTTAAATGAAAAAAATAATATATTTAATTTATACTAACAAACAAAATGAGTTTGAATATATCAGATTCATTCCTATTATGATTATCATATTTAGAAAACACGAGTTTATAAATCTTAATAATTTAAAAATTATTCTAAGTATGGTAAAATATTAGTTGTCTATAAAAATAACTAAATAACTTTGAAAAAATAATTTCAATAAAGTAAATAGAAAGAAAGTGTTTGTAATTTACAAAATAATATAAAAGTTATAAGTAAAAATTGTTACTTAACACATGATACTCTATCCATGATGATGATTAAGAGAGAACGAATACAAATATATTTAAATAGAATGAATCTTTAAGTAATAATGGGAGGAGATTAATAATATATTTCCAAAATGTATTTTTAACCTTCGATCCACATGATTTTCAAAGAATACTATAAAGATTATATATAGGTTTAGAAAATGGGAGTTATTATTTTGGTGTTCAAATTCGATAAAGATGGATTTATAGGTTTTGGAACCTGGTTATGTATCCCATAAAATAAATAACTAAAGAGGGAACTTTTGGATGATTCTAATATCACATAATTCTGTATTCATTCAAAAATCATAAAGATGTATATATATCTAGAGTAAATATTTTGGTGGGATAACATTAATAGAGAGATCCAAGAATATGTATCTCGATGCATGGTATGCTAGAATGTTAAGTTTAAATGGTATAAGTGTGAAAGAATGTTGTAATCATTTCCCATAAAAGTATGGTAATAGGAAAAAAACACTATATATTTTCTTATAGGAATAATTGGGATATATAAATTCCATAATTATATATTTTATGTAGTCGATCTGTTTGTAATGTTTTCACATTTAATTTCCAAAAACAAATATTTACGTCTTGATCAAATCACCAAGATATACAAAAGTGAGATGGTAAGGTTTTTTGGAGTACAAATGAATATTATATCTAATTAATATACATGGTTTAACTTGAGGTTTTAGAAAAGTCTTTAGAAGGCATTGGAGATAGATTTGGGTTTCAATATGGCTTATAACCCTCATACAGATGGTCACTCTGAGAGAACCATTTAAACTCTTGAGGATATGATAGTATCATGTTCACGTTATTTCAAAGGATGTTGGGATAAAATACTTCCCCTAATAGAGTTTTCATAAAAAAATATGTTCCATTATATCATTCATATAGAACCATATGAGGATCTGTATTAGAAGATATGTAATAATCCAATTTTCCAATATGAAGTTAGAGATAAGAAGTTGATAAGAAATAATATTTTTGAAGAAATAATAGAGAATTTTCAAAACATTAAATGACATATTAAAGTATAATAAACTTGATAGAAGGGTAATTAAAGGTATTTTTAATGATATCTAGAGTTTGAAGTGGGAGAAGAGATGTTTCTCTAGATATATACTTAGAAATAATTCATGAGATTTGGGAATAAAGGGAAGATGAGCCAAGGTATATCGGTCCCTTTGAGATCCTTGATCATGTCAGGGGTATAGTTTATTTGGAACCACTCCCTTAAAATATCTCCCAAGTACATGATGTGTTTCTTGTGTTAATTTATAAGAATTAATTTCCAAAACCTTTACATGTACTAAACATAGAAGCTGTGAAACTGAAACATGGTCACCCATATGAGGAACAACTAGTGGAAATTTTGGATCAAAGAGATAAAGTACTAGAGAACATGAGCACTCATTAATTAAAATTTATAAAGGGGATCCATATGTTATAAGAATCTATATGGGAACCTAGTTATGAAATGAGATAAAATTTACCCCACTTTTATTAATCCTAGTTACAAAATTTTGAGGAAAAAATTCCGTTTAAGGGTGGTAGAATGTAACAACCCATGCTTTAAGTAAATATTTTACCTTAATTAAATACCCTATGAGTATTTTATCTTAGACAAAAAACTAAACTAAAATGATATATGGAATATTAGATATGGAAATTATAGCATGAATAAAACTTATAGTATATAAAAGACATTAATTAATTAGAAACACATACACTCAAAACCTAAATCGTTCATTATTTTTGAATAAAACAATTTATCTTTATATATTTAATTTTTAGTTAGACAAGAAATATATAGATACTAGAATTTAAACTATATAAAAATATTTTCATTTTTTAATTTATGATGTACAAGTTATTATAGTATGAACTTTTTGAGTTTTTATAAAATAGTAGATTTTTAAGAAAATAATAAAAAATACAATTTCTAAAAAAACTAGAAATTTATTGTTCTCAAAATAGGAAATAAATATAAGTATATAAATATTTAAAATTGATATAATTTGGGTTTATAAATATACATATATATTTTAAAAAAAAATTCAATATTTATAAAACCTATATTTTACAATTTATAATGATAAGTGATATTTTCCAATAAAAGAAGTTTTTTTTTCGTTCATTTTAATTAAATATTATATTAATAAAATTTAGTTTTGAATTTGTTTTAAAGCCACATAAAATTGATTTTTTTTATTGAACCAATTTATATCATGGTAATCAATGTTATGGAAAATGTTACCCCACACAAAATAATTTTATCTTAAAAATAATTTTTTTCTTCTAAGAATAGGTTTGTTTATGTTATATAATCTTATGATGGAATTAATTTTTCTTAAAAACATAAATTTTATATGATAAAACTGATTTAATATTTATATTCATTAGTTCAAAATTATGTTATTTGAGATAGTTTATGTTTAGAGATTTAAGGTAAATTGACTAGGTAAAAACTAGTTACTAAGGTAAAATCTAAAATAATAAAATTAATAAATCAAGGGTTAGAAGGATTGAAACAAGTTAATTTTTTTTATAATTGTGTGTTTGAGATATTATGAACATTATCTAATCCTATAAACTATAATTTTAAATTTTTTAGAAAATTGATGTGTGAAACATGTTCTCTCTTTATATTAAGTCAAAATATTTATAAAAATACAAATTCACCTAAAAGTGTCCTCTCACCAATACTTAGAAAAAACTACAAAAATTTAGTTTAGCCATTAAAATCTTCCAATTATCATTCTTTTACTCCCCTATTAATTTTTATTGATCCTATTTTGACAATTGATTGTCATAACATCTCCATTTTAAGGTGTCTTCTGAGGGAAAGCATAATTTTTCAACACGAGTATATTATTTTCCTAAAATTATTATTTTTATTTATTTCATTTAAAATACTATTTTTTAATAACTATATAACTAAATTGGTATTTTTATACTAAATTTTATAATTTAAATGGAATAACTGTTAACCACCTTTCCACTTTTTTATTATGAAACAAAACTCTTATTTGTGTGTTTTGTGAACTTTTGCCTCTATGATGTATCATATCTACTTTTTTATAAAAATTATATATTATTTATTAAAAAATATGAAAATATTATTCAAAACATTCAAATTATTTAATAATATCTTTATTCTTGTGTAATATTTATATTATTCTAAAATAAACCATGTTCATAACCACAATCATCCATTAATTTTAGTATAATCATGTTGGGGTCAGTAAAACAACCTGCTTGAAAAATGATATAAATAGAATTGTGGATAACTCTGAGAACTTAATTATGGATGAAATAATGTTTTTAATTTTATTTTTTATAGGTAAAATTAATATTAAAATCATTATTTAAGAAATCAATTTTTGTGAAAAATCATAGTAACATGTTTTACAATTATTTCATATACAACAACTATAACTAAAAATCCAATAGAATGAAATTTTAAGACTATAAAATATAATGAAAAATTAATTCTAGTACATTATATTATTTCGTAATGATGAAATTTTAAAGAATAATGAATACTGACAACTCTACGATGAAATTAGTTCAAAATGATCAAGATAATACACACCCAATATTGATATTAGATACTAAATAATGAATATAAATGAATAGAATAGTTAGAAATTTGGTTTATGAAAGGTTATAAATATGAATAAGGTCCTGAAATAGGTTATTAGGATAATTATTTTTATTATATAGGCGGTTATAGTGCATTTGAGTAAGATAGAAAACAAGGTATGGGTTTTTCATGACTCAAATTATTTTCTTGAGTCATAATGATTCCTTTTGAATATGGTTTTACCATATGGTGTTATTTTATTCTATGAAGATACTAAATTTCATATTATCTCTCAAGGGAAATGAAATTTTTTATTTAAAATGTTTCCCATGATAAATTTATTTTTTCAAAAGTATATCATTGTTGAGAATAATTTACATTCACTTTAACAATGGTTTCCCCTACTAGTATATATTTTCCACTCCCAAAAATTATCTCTTTTATATATTAAAAAACAACTAGGTTTTATCTTCATTAATACACATATTTTCTATCTCTTTTTTTATTTTTCTTACTATTATTATGGGCTGTTATTTCAAAAATATATGTCAAAATATATAAAATCTTTGATATCTTTTAATAATAAAATGGTTTATCTTCCACTCAAAATTACATTATGATAACCATTATATATTTTAAAGGAACTTTTATTGATATATATTTTAAATAAATACTTTTCTAAAATTTTCACATCATATTTTTAGAAATTAATTTTGAATGATATTTGAAAATTATTATTTTTATGAAAATGTGAATAACATTTAAAAAAACACCTTTCTGGTTTAACTACAATTTTCCCCTATCATAAAACTATTTTTTTCCATGTAAATAAATTTTATTGAATCAACCTCTAAATTTTCTTATTAAATAATGTTTTAGAGTGAGTGAATTTCTGGTATCAATCATTTTAGTTCTTAATGTATATTTTTGTGAAACTATTAAGAAATGTTATGAGACCTATTTCTATTTCCATTGCTGATTTATTCTATTAAGGTGAATGGTTTCCATTTGTAATTTGTATGAAAACCATTATCATTTCTAAATGTTTTTTGAAAAGTGAATGATTTTCATTTAAAAATTTTATGAAACCCATTTTTATTTCCATGGGGTTTTTATGATGTGATAAATGGATGATTTTATTGTGGAATACATAGGTATGGATGAATGATGGGTATGGTTTTATATCACTATCCAATGAATTGGTTAATGTTTTATGTCTCATAGAATAATCAGTCTGGAGACTTATTGGATATTCTTAAAAACTAAAAGGAGAAACTTCTTGGATATGTTCTCAAACTAACATGTGATAATTCTTAGATATTATCAAATACTAAAGGGAAAACCTTCGTGGATATTATAAAAATATAATGTTAGAACCTAATTAGATACGCTAAAAAACTAAAGACTGAGAATTTTTTAGATATTCTCACAAACTAAAGAGTAGTCCTTTTTAAACATGCTAAGAATATGATGATACTTATGCTTATGTTTTTATCAATTAATCATTATTATGGTGTGTCTTAAGGTCATGTTATATTTACATTCCATATTAATATGATTATGATCAATAGAACAGTTTTATTATATCATGGTTCAACACTATTTTTCCATGGTATATTTTTTATCTTATTAGGTCTTATATCGTGACTCATAGAAAAATATCATGGATTCCATGTTCTTTTAAAAATAAATTTTCCACTTAATTATGTCATATATTGTTCTTTTGATCTTACCCTTAATGGGATGATGATAGGTTTTCACTTAATAAAAATTATAGCTCACCTTATTCTAATTTTTTAATTCCCCAAATTATGAACATGATTAATACTTATGAGAATCCTAAAAGGGTGTCTAGTGTGAGTCAAGTGTGGAGGAATTTTCACAATTTTTATAGAATAATTTAATTATGTATATGGTCCTTAAATATACTAAACCTTAAATTCCTGGTATTGTGTGATTATTTTGTGATATTTAATGTTTATCTCATTAATGCTATGTAAAATAAATACTTGTTTTGATTGGGTTGTTATATCCCTCACCCAATTCTCATAGAAAATGGAACCAACTTCAGATCCTTTGAGATAAAGAAGACATCTACCAAGTATAAAATCCAATCCAACCATAATTCATGTTAATAGGAACTAGATAATAGATAGATAAAGGAATGAAACAAATTACTTTATCACATTTTATAGAGGAAGGCAAACCAAAAACGAATATTTGTCATGATAAGATTTCCAATACATTATGAGAATATCACATCATGACTTAGGATTCCACATAGAAAACCCCTTACTCCCTAGTGTAAGGAACATAAGTAGTACTAACCATAAATATTTATTTACCATTACTCTAAATTTATATCTAGGACTAGTTGAAAAAGGATGAGTGGTGCCAATTCTTACAAGAGGGATAAAAATAGGCACATGGAAAAATAAATTCTCAAGGTATTTTAGAATATATTTTCTTGATTATTCCAAAATAAATTTCCCATTCAGTCATTCCTATAAGGCGATTTAGTGATGTTATTGATGATAAAAATTAACTATGTAATAAAATCAATGAATATATATCCTAAATAGAAAGGCCCCTTGTCCATTCATAATGTTTACTCTAATAGTGAATACTCATGGATCTCCTTGGATGGGGAGTGAATTACCCCTCAAACCAATTCAATATTTCTTAATAAGTACCATGTGTATGCCAAACTAGACCCTTATTTCTAGTAGTATGATTTTTAACCACATTAAATATGTCATAATAGTATAATGTTAACTTGAATATTTTTCATCCTTACTGCCGGTTGTTAAAACTAACTATCCTCATCCTCATCACATTATTTTAAGCTGCATAGTATATTTTTCACCCCATGATGTTATATTATGTAGTATTTATCCTCAACACATTATGGTTAATGTTATGATATTATTATAACTACACTATGTTAAACTGATAATTCTTCATCCACACAATATGATGTTAAACTACCCAGTTAGTGTCCTTGACACATTATGTTTAAATTCACCAACTTTAGTATTATATTCATGAATTTTAACTTCACAAAAGACATATTATGTATGATTATTAAACTAAAAACTATTTTATAGTTCTCTATATAGAAAGAGAACCCTTTTATATTTGTTCGGTCGCTTATTTCACCACCTTTATAAACTATAAGTGGATTGATTCATATTTCATAGGATATCTAGCGACACTCTAATTCTTTAGTTTTGGAACTATTCATAGATTCCTCTTTAACCCTATTTAATCTTGATACTCTATACCCCCATAAAGATACCCTGAACCTCCATGAATTAATATATGGACATTATCCAAGGTGTCATTTAAATCTATATGACCTTAAAATTCATTCACATTCATTTTAAGATACATGAACTTAAACTATATAGCCCCATGGATCATTATGTTTCCCCCAAGGAATGAATTAATTTCATTATCTCTTTATTAATGGGTTTAAAATTCATGTCTATCCAGAAATCACACTAGAACACATGATACACCACATGCATTAATATTCCATGTGGATATATTGAATGCATGAAACTCTATCCCCAAATCACTTGATATCTCCTTGACCATATTACTTTCATTTTATAAACCACTATGTTTCTTAAAATTTTGATTCACCAACTAATTAAATTTTTTAATGGTCTCCCCATAGTATATAGTGATGGAATAAGCACCCCAGTATCATCCATACTCTCATTCAGGGGACACACCCGGGGAAATATTCTCAATAATAGTTCGATGAAATCCCACCTTTTGGATAGTCACCCACCAGCCACACTCAATATGTTTTCACCCAAAGACAACTATATAGAGGTAGAACCTACTTTTTAAACATGGTAAATGGCCATCCTTAGACTATCTATCATGTCACTCCTCAATTCAAATTTTCCGAGTCACAATTTATCTTTCCTCCACTATTTTTATTCAAGTTGAGGATTTAAATCCTCAATGTTACCCCCTCAAGATTCATTGCACATTGTTAAAATGATATAGTCTTATAGAATCATAGATATATAGTTCTTCAATATTTACTTATCTGCTAAAAGTGGTATATTAAACTTTCTAACCCTGGCACATCCTTCCCTATAAAATTCATAACACCAGTAACCTTATATATCCCCTTGCTTCTTTCACAAAGAATAGATCATGTTAGGTAAGATTTATTTTTTGGTAAATTCATTATCATGATTGAGATGCATCAAAATCAAATTATGGAGTTCAATCATCCTAGAAACATGATGTTAAACTTCACAACACCAATTATTCAAAGATACATGGATTTAAATCTGGAAGCACACATCCTTCCATACAATGTTAAACTAAACAATCTTTTCCCTCACCGTATGATGATAAACTGCATAGTAAGTTTTCTTACTGTATGACATTTAACTATATAGAACCATCACAATTAAATGACATAAAACTTCATGATTCTTTAGTCATATCCCAGTATGAAATTGTTTTGCATCCATTATGGTCTCCAACAACAACCAACTTTTTTATTGTTAGTCACATACAACACTTCTACCAATAATTATGTGTCTTTTGAGTCTTATTTTACATGATATATAGTGAAACTATAATTCTAAATCACATGCCTAGCTGTAATCTCCAACCCTATTCCATCATCTTATTTGGGAAACTTAATCAATATATTTAGATCCACCGTCCACTTCCCATCACTCAAAAAAATGACAACACGTTTTCTCATGTATGTTATTGATCGAAACAAATGATTTTTTTCTATTAACTTCGTAATGATTTTCTAAGATCCCCACCAAGGTTTACTCTAAAGTAATCATACTAGGTATCTAATGAACTTATGTTTTTCTATCTATACATCAGAAGCTATTATATAGTAATATAGGCCTAGGATAGGGTTGAAGGAAGACTATATACTCATATCAGAGTTGAAATTTATGCCGAAAATAAATAACCAAACATCTACAATTATAATTTAAAAAGTAGGAAGAATAAATAAATAACAAATAATAATAATATATTAAATATATAAGCATATAATGATGATTTGTTTTATTATTCCAGTATACAATGACTGGTGAACTACTAGGACTATCCTAATACACTAAATAAAATAAATAAAAAGAATGTATGTGAGGCTCTATTGGAACCCTCAATTCATACCTAATCCATATCATGACTTTATAAAAGCATATACAACTAAATAGTCCAATCTCAAGCCTCTTCACAACATGAAACTATGAAAAATGAATTATTCTTAGGTAATTAAGTGTGATGGCTACTCAAGGAGTGTGTGAGTACAAATTTGTAGGGAACCCTGAATGTGGTCCTATAAATAACCAATAAATGTATTTTAATTACATGTGATATGGTCAGATGATAAATAAATTAGTGTGCAATTATAAATAAGTAATTATCATTGATCATTATGATTTAACATGACACCTCATATCAACCATAGCTACTTTGACCAGTACTAGAGTGTCTCTAATCATGTCACACATCCCCATGGGGATGCACGTCCGACCCCATGATCTCATGAACACACCTCCACTAGATATACCACTATATAGAAGAGATTATACTCAGAATTCCAAATAATATAATAGTTAATACGATTCCTAGAGAGTATTATATCCATACTTTAATGTCGTTAGTCTTAGTATCTAGATACTAGGAATAACAAGAATCACAAAAATCATCACCGATCATCCCAATAGATATTTGTAATCACTAGGAATCTCATAAATTATCGTTAGACCTCCCAGAAGATTCTAGGAATCAATATGAATCTTATAATATCAGATTGAACACAGGATCCTTAGCATCATTAGGAATACCATATCATAAAACATAATTAGGTTCTAGGGGGGTAATCCATGGAACCCAATTACCACCTAAATCATTAGGTATAATGACTATATTCTAGTGATCACTAGGAATATCACTTAACATTATAAGGTTTAATGCCAGATTCTAATAATCACAAGGAATATCTCCCGTCCTTATAAGTACAACCACTAGATCCTTGAGCGGTAATCCCTGCCATCCCTTAATCATGAATTACTACTAGATCTTAGTGAGGTAAAACATGTAACGCCACATTCAACAAGAATATATGGATTATAATAAGGTGATCCATGACATCCACTATCATAGAACACCATTAGATCCCAGGGAGGTAATCCCTGGTATCATTCATCATATATTTGAGGTCTTGAACTACCCTATTACACCTCATGATGATGATAGTGATAATGATGATGATGATTATTATTGTGATTATGATGATAAGAACATGGGTTGGCCTCTTTCCCAACCCATCTCATATAACTAATGTCAAAATATCAAGTGAATGGCCTATTCCTATCACTATTGCTTTACCAGGATCAAATCATCAATTTGGGTTATAAGGTTACTACCATAATCATCATTAACCATTCCAAAACTAACAATCTATTGGGTAAACATAACATTGGGAACTTACTAGGGTCCTATAGGCCACTTTAAGGAATAAACACCCTGCTTAGGGCCCTTTGTAGGATCAAATTGTATATGTAGATTTCTAAATTACTAGAAGGGGGTGAATGTTTGCTTTAATTTTTTTTGTTTTTATCCTCAAAAAATCTATGTTTAAGAAAGTTAAACAAGATGGATTTACAAACCCTTTTTAATTATTAACAAAGAAAATAAATTTCATAGGATCTGATAAGATGAATTTGATAAATAAACTCAAGACAAGTTTACTTAAGGAATTATTCGACCTTAAAGCATATAAAATATTATTTATACCAGAGTATATAAGAATAAGAAAGTGTAGGAAAGTTACACTTACTAAATTTGACAAAATGAAGTCGAAATAAAACTTGTAACAAAACAGTACAAGTATAAGAAATCTTTGGACTCAAAGAGAAGGGTTTCCAATAACATTTGATAAATTTCCCTCGATTTATAATTCCAAGAAATTCTATCATTCCCACACAAGAGTAATCCCTTGATATTAAGATAGATATCTATCTTGATATCCCTACAATCCCTAGATCTATAAGGTGATCAAAAACTATGTCTTCTTATCCCCATAATCCCTCGATTGATAACAACAACAATTGGATTCCTACTAGGAAGTTTTAACAAGATCTTATTAGCTTGAACAAGTTGTTCATGGAATTCACACAAGGCAGGTTTGAGAAGAACCCTCGTAGAGTATCACTTCATTCCAGATCTCAACCCTCACATTATCATGCAAACTTTAAAATGGATGGGTATGTATGGGCATAGATTCCAACAGTCGACTTCCACCTCTAATGGTCATATTTTTCCTTAAATTTTGGAGGGACCTGTACAAATGGAACTTAGGAAATGGTTAATTTAAAAAAAATTATAAGAAATCATTTTGAATAACAAACTTTGAAAAACAATACTATGCTTAAAAACATTATTACATTTAGGATCTGATAAAATGAAACGTTACATATGAAACGTTACATGAAGGAAATTTAGTAACTTTACGAAAAATATTTAATCGGATTCCTAAGATAGGGAAAATTATAGTCTAGAATAAAAAATATTTATTTTTTATTTTACATAACCACGTTTGGGTAGTGGGAACCACACAAAATCAAAAACAGATTCAAACACCATAAAACCGACATCACAAATTTAAGGAAGAGCACATGCCAGCTGTCAGGATTAACCAAATTAAAAAATCAATAATGTGACGTACTAACTCACCCTGAAAACCACGAGCTGCAGCCTCGAGCTGCAAACCCTCACAGACCAAAGTGGTCATCATCATCCATAGCACCACCGAGAACATCCCGTCAGAGATCCTAGTCACCGAAACCGCTGTATCCATGCCCACAAGAAACACTATTATTGCAATCACCAAAAATCAATTCACCCTTCACAAACCAAATCAGAAGAACCATCATCGCTTCAACCTTTTCATCATTTTTGACGTTGACTCCACCACCGCACTTGAAATGATATTCACCGAACCAGATACAAAAAGAAAAAATTTCATCGAGCGAGCATAGAAAAAGCATTTGAAAAATACTACAAAACCTCATCACTGAAAACTTATAAGAAGAAACACCACACAGATCTGTCAATCCAGAAGAAAAAAAATATCCCATGCTTATAGCACCTCTTGAAAAGCTGTCAACCCATTGAACATCACCTCTAAATACCTCTTCTTGAGCCATCGTACCAGACAGACTTAGAAGGGGCGAATGACCTAGGAGTCAGGGCAGAGTTTGAATGGAAGAAGGACTCAATAGAAGGACGAACCAATGTAGTATCCTCCTTCCACTATGAATTCAAAAAACTGATAACCAATCCTGCCATCACGAATAGAACTACTAGAACTAGAATGCCAAAAGAAAAAAGAAGAAACACTAGAATTGAATGACTCATTGTCTATTGTGAAGAGGATAAAAGAAAATAACAACCAAATGAAACCTGAAGAAATGGGGATAATAGAAACCCTAAAGAACAAGCAGTACCAAAAAGTGGCGCGGCTCCTGGATCTCTGGTGAACTGATAGCATCCACCAGCACATCCCAAACCAATAAAAAGAATGCCGAACAGAACCAAGAATAGGGTCTGGTATGGCGGATTCAATCAACAGAGCAGAAGGGATATGCGGTTGAAACCCTGGAAGCAAGAGACACAACCCCAAATAAGGAGATAAAAACTAGGAGACCCCAAGGAAAGAACCATGCAAATAGGGATCAAGAGGCATGGAGAGAGCTCCTCACCGATAGAGAAGTGCACTGGAACCCTCGGAAAGGGAAACACTGAGAGAAAGAGGGGATCCGGGGGAGTGAGGGGCCATCACAATTGGATTCAGTGTCTAGAAATATTGAAAATAAGATTCTAAAATAATAGAGAATCAGAGTCTTATTTACGAATAAATAAGAGTCTGATATCAAAAATAAATTGAATTACGATTTTAGAAGAAATTAAGAGTACGATTTCTGAAGAAATCAAAGTATGATTTTAGGAGAAATCAATGTCTTATTTCAGGAGAAATTAGAGACAGATTTTAGGAGAAACTAAAGTTTTATTTTAAAAGAAATGAGAGTCTGATTTCAGAAGAAATCATAGTCAGATTTTAGAAGAAATCAGAGTCTAATTTTAGAAGAAATCATATTTTAAGGAACTGCAAGGTTGTGAGTAAGAGTTAAGGATATAAATTTTGACCTTAGAAAAATATAGTTTGTTTTAGTTAGGAAAAAATTATATAAGGAATTATAAAACATAGGTAGAGATGAAATCATTATTAGATAATAAAAATTTTCCTTAAGATATTTTTTCTTAGAGAAATATAATTTTCCTCAAGAAATTTTTTTTGTGATTTCGAAAACATAAAGGAATGGGAAAGTCACAAGGAAACTTATTAAATGAACAGTCTCCCCATTTTTGGAAAGCACAAACAACTTTTCTTAAAATCATATAAGGAATAAGGTTTTCATTTTTAATATTTTAAAGAAATATTTGTCTCCCTTTTTGATTATGGCTTATGATGAATACAAATAACTCTCCCTTAGGTTATGAAATCCCTATGAATCACATTCTTGTATTTCTTAGTGAAATTACTCCCCTCTACATATGAATTTTTTTAATGTAATCTCCCCTTACATAGTAATAATCTTCCTTTAACTTAATAATATTTTTGATTACTCTTTTCTCGCCCTTTGTGATTTTCAAAAAGTAATGGTGGGAAAAAAATTGTGCCTAAAAGGTTATGAACATACAAAAAAACAATGAAAAGAAACATATTCCATTAAGATAACAAATTGATTAAAAATAAAATTACAAAAAAAGATCAAATTTGAAAAGAAAATCATTCCTCGTTTTTTATACTCCTTTGGAATCAACATTTTCAATGTTGTTGTGAACTTTTTAAATTCTTGTGGTCATCTAGAAATATCTTAATCAAATTCTCTTGATCCTGATTTTTCATTTTGAGTCCTTTGATTCTTTCTTCCTAGAACTTGACTATTTCATCTTGAGACATGATCAATTCCTCTTGATCATTGAGTTTTTCAACCATTTCTTCCTTGAGTTCCCTTTCGAATTTCATATTTAGAGCAACTGAATTCAGTTTTCCATTAAGAAATTTATCTCCTTGTTGATGTCTAGCTTTATCTTCCTTTATTTCCTCAAAAAAAATTGTTGAAATATTTTTTACTCTATCATCGAATTTAGAAAAATAATCTTTGACTGAATTAGTGAAATCATAATTTTTTTAAGATTGTCTATGATTGACTTGGACCACTTTTTGACTTCATTGCATGATCTTATATAGGAAACAAAACTAATATGAAAAGTCTTGAACTCAGCTTCAAGTGTGAAGAAATTTTTCATAATAATATTTGTTTAATATTACTTCTGATTGAGTGTTTCTTGAAGAAGTTGTCATATAGAATCAATACTAGGAAATAAAGGGATGGAATCCAAAATATTCTTCAAGGAATGAACCAAAAAATCATGTCCTAAAGAAGATGAAGATTATGAAGAAGATACTTTTATTGATGAGGTAACTTTATCTTTCTCATATTCTTTACTCTTTGATGTTCCAACAACATCCTTATCGAGCCTCACTAAAGCCTCGGAGTAGCGGCATCCTTCCCTTTTATGCCACCTAGGGTTTCCTTCCATTTTTTCCTCCCCTCTTCCGGTTTTGTTCGGATTGTTCAGTGCCATCTGCCTTGTCCTTGGGTCGGCATCTTCTTAGCAACGATTGGATCATCGTCGGCTGCTTTACTCATCAGCATCGGCTTCACTTGGGTAAAGTTGGGTTTGTCCATCTCGACCTTGCTCGGTGCGATTCAACAGATCCCGGTTCGTCGTTGGACCCGGCGTTGACCTTGGTTTGGCTACGGTTTTGGTGTCCAAGGATCCAGTTTTGCGATGACTTGCAATGACTTGATGATGGATTCAACGTGGATTCGACTTTGGGATCTCCAGTTCATGGCGGCAAGGACCAGAGATAGCATCGGTGTGATTTGTCACCTCGAAGGGGATCAGATTTGGCTTCTGAGCAAATCAGAGTTGGGGGGGGGGGAGTTACTGGTTTTTGATTTTTGTGGTGGTTTTGCAGATCAAACGTTTTTAAGTCCTCTTGTCTTGATGTAGTCTATTGATTTGGTGTTCTGTGTGTTGATCGGGTATCATATCAGAGATGGATGAATTGATTTGGTGGAATGGTCCCTTGCGGTCCTGGGAATCAGTGTCGCAAAATGGTGGTTTCTCTGTTTAAATGGTTTGTTGTTCGAAGAGGGAAGTTTGTGATCCATATGACTTCATGAACATACTTCAGAGGAGGTTTCAGGGCTGGTGCTTCATCTTTGCATGGTTTTTTGGATTTGGTTGTTTGAGAGGGTATGGATTCAGCCATCAGATCGGGTATGTGCTTGACACATGACACTTGCTTGCTGATTAGCCTTGCAATGGTGGAGCACCTTTTCATGTTCAAATGCTAGGGAGGAGGTGTTCAGTGATGTATTTTTGGTTGTTATTCTTTCTATCCTTTGAGTGGTTTGTCATATGTCCATGATTTTTTTGAGTTTTCAACCCCTTTATCCCTTAAAATGGGGCTTTATCTTATAATAAAAAAATTAGAATGTCTTCAGGCCGTTGTATGGAACAACATCCTTCTTCAATTTTTCAACAAAAAAAATATTTTTTTAATTGACCAGAACTTTCTTACTTTTCTCAGCATTAGATATTTCCTTCTGAACATTACGATAATCATGATATCTATCAGAAAATAGAACTATTATATCATAATAATCATCAACTTATTTATGAGAACCTTTATCATCAATTTCCTTATCAGCATTGTCGTTAACACTTTGAACAATTTCACTATTACTGCTTTCACCTTCTGAAGGAAATATATTGACCTCATATTGAGAATCGTTATCATTTGGAACTGATTTTCCTTATGAAATAATCTTGTTGTATTAATCTTGGGACGTTCTTATAGACATATTGTTATAAGGTCTCTCCTTATCTTTATATTAATCAACCATTCTTATGAAATCATCACTTTCCCCCTCTTATTCCTCTTTTTTTAGAATTTATTCTTCTTTAACTATGGGTTCTATAATTGAAATATAGTTCTTTCTCTTAACATGTACCAGAGTCTAGATTGGCACCGATTATTTTCAGAAATATTTGGGTACATGATATTTTTCAGATGCCTTATTGGTATCTATTAAAAAATCTTGGATAATTTCAGTTTCTGACTTTTTATTTTTCAACTTATTTTCTTTAGATTCCCTCTCAGGATCTTTAGATCCTTGTATTTTTATGGCCTTAGCCTCAATATGGTCTAACAAAAAAATTTCATCTCCTTCCTTTTTCTTTTTTTATCTCTCTCCATTTGGAAACAACTTCATCAGAAAATGTCCTCTGTTTCTTGGTGTTGGGTGGATAAGATACTAGTTTAGTAGCTGGTGCTTATTTCCTCGGTTAGGCCTTTTTTTCCTTTTTGTTAGGGGTTGTATTTGAGATTTCTCCAACTTATTTTTTCTTAATGGAACCTTGATAATCAATATTATAAAGTTCAAATAACTATCCTTCATTAACAGTGAAACTGATATTCATCGTTCTCAAGGTATAAGCACCTAACAACATTATCTTGAAGGTTTTGGCCTTTGTTTTTCGTGGTATTTTAAAGGATTCTAAGCACAAGATAATGATCCTGGAAAAGATTTCAGGGTACATAATGATTTGAGACTTTATGGTTCCATTCTTAATATTGATGATGGTAAAAATAATGTACTTAAAAAGGTTTATCTTTCTTACATTCACCGAGAAATCCATCATAAATATATCATATATCTTTAAAGAATCCTTGTATCCCTTCCTCAGAATCATAATGCCTTGAATCTAGAGGGCTACCGATCTGTGGTTTGTTGAATGATGAGAGATATTTTATTTCTTTACTCCTTCAAGCCCAAGGCACTCAATAGCTTTAAATTTTTCAAAATAACCTTCCTTATCTGGAAATCTATGTGAGACAAATATTTTTTCTCCTTCATAGGGTATGTACAGAAAACTTGTAGCCTTCTTGTCAGATAAAGAGTAAGTCTTTACATAACTCTCAAAAGAAAACATTTCTATTCCACCTTGTTCATAAAAGTAAACATTATCCTAAAATTATATTACCAAATTAGTATAAACTAGATCCTAATTCGTATCCTTGGATACACAGAGGATTTATCATCTATTCTTCTTTATGATTTTTGAAATCAAATAATCATAATTGATAAAGAAATTAGAGTCCACCAACAATTCCCAGAATATTATCCAATCATTGATTTCTTTGTTGGACACCATTGGAGTTTGTAAATAAACCTCAAGATACATTCAGAACTTAAGTAAAAGATGAAAACTTAACAGAAAGATTAAATAGTGGCATAGCTTCAAAGTAAAAAACATGGAAAAAATGTTGTGGGATGCGAATAGGGGGGTGGGGGTCCTTTATATAGGCTTCATGAAGATGGTTCAAATTCCTGAATTAATACAATGTTTGAGATTATCATGATCTTATCTAACAGTTGATATCATTATCGAAGAAGAATGTATAGGTTCTGATCTTTTAAGGTTTTAAGGAAAAATTAGGTTTAAATGAAGCTTAATGTGATAAGGTAATCATAAACCATGATTGAAAATACCTACAAATAAAAATTTCAATTAAGATGATATAAGTTAGGAAATGAACCTCTTGAATTGCTTAGAAATATTTGTCAGTATTGATAAGGTTATTCTTATAGAACTTAGGTTCCAAAAAGTTTTATTTTGGAAATAATTCTTTTAGGTTTCAAAAATTTTAGGTTTTAATTTTTTTTGTAAAATGAATTATTAAATAATAAATATATGTAATCCCCCATTGAAAAGGAGTATCTTAATGTAATGAGATATGTTTCAATAGAACGTTAATATGGATGATTACATATTGGTTATCTTTCATAAATTTTGTTTAATTTATTAAAATCTATCAGAGGGCTAAGGTTTTGTAAATATGTCAGTAAGTTGATCTTGCATTCTGATAAATTGAATAATGATATATCATTTAAGGGTGTGATACTTAAGAAAGTGATGCCTTATGTCTATGTGATTTTTAAAAGAGTGATGTGAAAGGTTTTTTCTTAGGGAAATGGTTCTAGTATTATCACACATTACTTGTGTTTTTGAAAAACTCATGACATAGTCTAAGATTGTGTATTTCATCCAAAAAACATGATCACAACAACCTATAGCTACTACATATTCATCGTCAATAGTGGAAAGTGATACTGAGAGTTTTTTCATTCATGAATAAGAAAATAATGAATCTCCTAACAAATGAAATGTTTTAGATGTAATTTTTCTATCCATTCTACATCAACAAAGTTGGCATCCAAAAACATTTTTAAAACAAAAACATTTCCAAATGAATAAAAAAGTCCTAAATTCATGGTTCCCTTTAAATAACTAAAAATCATTTTCACTGCTTTTAAATGGGATTATTTTGGATTATATCAATATCTTTGACAAAATTATACTGAAAAAATTAAGTCTAGATGACTAGCTGTTAAGTATTATAGACTCTCTATCATACCACTAAAAGATTTTTAATCTACTGGTTTCCCAACTTCTTCAATATCTAGAGTGTTTGATGTACCGATTAGAGTACTTATCCTTTTAGTGATGTCATACCCATATTTTTAAGAAGATATTTATTATAATTATGTTTAGATATAAAAGTTGATTCCTGTTTTTGATAAATTTGAATACTAAAAAAAAATGTTAAATCACCCATCAGACTCATTTCATACTTAGATTTAATAAGACTGAAAAATGAATCATTGAAGGATTGCTGATTTGATTTGAATATAATGTCATGAACATAAATTTGAACAATAAATATATTTATCTTATCTTTATTTATAAATAGGGTTGGATCCGTAGTTCTCTTAACATAATTGTTTTGTAACAAAATTCTTGTAAGTCTGTCATACTTGGATCTAGGGGATTGTTTAAGTCTTTTGAATGTTCAGGTAGGTTTGTAAACATGTTCCAAATTTTTTGTGTCTTCCAAACCAGAAGTTTTTTTAACATAAAATTCCTCTTGAACAAATTCGTTATTGAAAACCCACTTCATGTCTATTTGAAAATGTTTAAAATTGAAAAATGGTGCAAAGGCTATTAGAATACGGATAGATTTTAGTCCAGTTAATGGAGTGTAGGTTTCTTCATAGTCTATTAATTCTTGTTGATTATAGCCTTTATCAATAAATCTTGCTTTATTTATTACAATGATTCCATTTTCATCACATTTATTTTTTAATAACCACTTTACTACAATTATAAAAGTTTCTTTTGGTATTTCAACGAAGGTCCAGACTTTGTTCCTTTCGAATTCATTTAGTTTATCTTGTATATCTTTAATCCAATCATCACCACTTAAAGTTTCATTAGTGCTTTTAGGTTCTAATTAGGAAAGAAATGATAGATAATATACTTCATTTCTTAAATAACTTCTAGTCATTATAAGTTGATTTACATGACCAATGATACTATCACTGGGATAATTCTTAAGAAACAACTGATTTGGGTTTTGTAAAACCTGTTCATCAACATAAGATAAAAGATCCTCTAGGGTAAATATTTCAGAAACATTTTCTTGAGTATTTTACTTATTAGAAGAATATTCCACCAAAGGTTGATAATTAGTTTTTAAAAACACATATTAAGATGTTTTTTGGGGTTGTTTAAAAACAAAATGATCGATTTCATCAAATTTAACATGTACTATTTATTCAACAGTACAAGAATGTTTGTTAAAAACTCTATAAGACTTAGAAGAAGTGGAATACCCAAATAATATTCTTTCATTGGATTTTTGTGCAAATTTCTATACATTATATTTTATATTCAAGATGAATACTTTGTATCCAAATACTTTGAAGTAAGAAACATTAGGTTTTTGACAAGTCCATAACTCATAAGGTGTTTTGTTAAGAAAAGTTATGATTAAAACTAAATTTATAGTTTATAAAATAGAACTAACATCTTAGGACCAAAAATAGTTTCCAATAGAATATTCACTCAACTTGTTTCTTGTTATCTATTGAATAATATGATTTATTCTTTCAACAAACACAATTTTTTTGAGGAGTCCTTGGAGCTGATAAGTTATGAGTAATGAATTTCTTACTACAAAAAGTTTCAAAATTTAAATTTTCAAATTCTTCCCCACAATCACTATTAATAGTTATAAATGGAAGGTTTTTCTCATTTTTAATTTTTTCTGAAAAAGATTTAAAATAAGAAAAGGATTTAGATTTTTTTGATAGAAAATAGACCCAGGTAATTCTAGTGTAATCTTCAAGTAAAAAAATACATAGTATTTTCCTCCAATACTTCCAGTTTATGTTGGAACAAAAAGATTCATATGCACTAGCTTCAATGCATCAGAATTTGAGACTTCACTGATTAATTTAAAGATTGACTTATGTATATTTCCATATGGTCAAGGATCACAAATTTTTGAAGAATCAAATATAAGCTTCAGTAGATCCTTAAAAGGTATTTTCTTTGAGAGTTTTCATAGGTTTATAAGGTTAAAATTTCATATTATTATATGAAATAACCACGATTGATCATCCATTATACTAATTCAAGGTTGGTCTTGGCTCCAATGGTCATCTAAGTTAAGTGTGTAAACATTTTCATGCCTATGGGTAGAGAGAATAAACTCTTCCTTGGAATTGTTTACTATAGATTTATCATTACTAAAATTCAAAAGGTAAACTTATTCACATAATTAGCTTATACTTATAAGGTTGTTATTAATAACTTTAACAAATAAGGCATTTGAAGTTAAATCCTTTCCAAGAAGAACAATATTACCTATACCAAAAATTTCTCCTCGAGCATTCTCTCTAAAAGTTAATTTTCCACCTTTCATATTATTAATATTTTAAAAGGAGTTTTTTTACCTGTTATATGTTGGGAACATCCACTATCCATGTAACATGTATTTTTTTGGAACATCCTTTGATTTCCTGAAAATAAAATAGTTAAACGTCCTCAATCTAAAATTTCTTGGATCTGGAAATTTTAGAAAATAAAATATTAGGTATCCATATTTTCTTAAAAAATGGTATTTATGAAAACCTAAGGATTTTATTTTATTTAATTATTTTTCCCCAATTTCCACCACATTGACACTTATTACCAAAAGTCACACATTGGGGAACAAAATAGTTGTGACTAAAAACTGGTTTGGAATATGAATAAAAAAAATCTAGAACTATATCTTAGAGGATGGAGTTGTGAATATATTTTATCAAAACCTTCCATTACATGAGTAAATTTTGATAAAAGTTTATTTAAGGAAATATTTCAGATTTAATCTGATAAATAAATTTTTATCCACATTTTCATTAGTCTTATAATTTGAGTTTTTCTCTAAAACATTTTTCTTTGAAATAACTTTTCCAGTATCCTTAGAAATTTTATCCTTTTCATAACTTACTTCCTCAAGGTTTTGGGAAATAAGTTCAAAATCAAGGGTTTTCTAATCAAGATATTTTGAAATATATGATAATTATTTTGTTAAACTAGATATTCTGGAATTTTTCTTATCATGTTTGTTTTTGATCTTACTATTTTCTTTATCAAGTTACATGGAAAACCTAGAAACTTCTTAAAAATATGGTAAAGTATTATCTTCCAATGAAGAAGATTATTGATCTGAAGATTCATAATATTATTCACTAGGATAATTAGAACTTAAATAAATGTTGGTTAATGATTAAGTAGTGTTTAATTTAGCCATAAGTTATTTATCTCCAATAGGAATTATGGATATAAGACCAATATTCTTCTATCCATAAGATTCACCATTAAAAGTTTCATTAGAAGAATCACCACCATTAGAACTCCAGGTGTCGTTAGATTTCATTAATTTATTAAAATTATACTTATATAACTTATTATTTTTTCTTTTTGTATGCCTATCCTTTCTTTATTTTCTTTTGAGAACAGGATAGTCTATCCTAATATTACCTCCCCTCATTCATTCATTACATGTCACTTCTGAATATTTATTATCCTTTATGTCTTTAGTCTTGTATCAATGTTGGAAATCATTCTTTCCCACAACCTTGTTCATTATTAAGTCAATATTGGCAAGTTAATCCTCAAAATAATCCCTATTACTTGACTCAGATATAATAGTTACTTTATTTTCTTTTGACCTAGTAACTCTTTTAAGAGTTTTTTATTTCATATGATTTGATGAAATAGTGAAATAAAAACCATCATTACTATTCTTTTTTTATTTATCTCTACATGTATCTTCATTATAGTTTCAGGATATAGAAGAGTCTTGAATATCTCATAAAGAGTGATGTTTGAAACTTTCCAATTATCATCAATTTATATTCTTTTATATTCCCCCTCATTTGGCATAATATCTATTATCTTATCCACAAGAATCTCATCATCGAGTCCTTTTTCACCCATAGACTGAAGGCTGTTGACCATTTTCATAATTTTTTTTTGAAAATTTTATAAAATTTCTTCATAAAGAAACATAAAATAATGGTTTTAATAATTAAGCATTGATCTTCTTGTTTCAATAAACTTGGAAGTGGAAAAATGAGTTACTTCTAATTTATTCCAGATGGTATTATCAGATTCACATGATGATATCTGGTGATAAATGTTTCTTGACATAGAATATAGTAAAGTATTATGTACCTTAGAGTCAAGATACTATTCTTGTTTTTATTGATTGGTTAATTTTATGATTTCATTGTTTGGAATCTTGTAATATCCAATTAACACAACAAAATTAACCACACTGATATTGATAATAAAGGTCTTAATCATATCTCTCTAGTAGTCGTAGTCATTTCCATAAATAATTTGGGTTCTGGTAGTATTTAAATTATTTATTGATCCAATGTTCATTTCTGTCATTTTATAAGAAATTAAAAAATATCTTTTCCACAAAAAGTGTTATTAGAAAAAGTTTATAAACAAAGAAAATCTTTATGAAAAACTTGAACAAGTAAATTTAAGCAAGAAAATTTGAGGAGGAAAAATTATATGTAAATATAAGTTTTTCAAAGACCTGCATTGATACCAATTCTAGGATTTAAATGTATATGTAGATTGATCAATTACAATATGGGGTGAATTGTGGGTTTAAAAACTTTTGTTTTTATCCTTAATAAAATATATGTTTAACAAAGTTAAAAAAGATAGATTTATAAACCCTCTTTAACTATTAAAAAATAAACTAACATTTTTAGGATCCGATAAGATGGATCTGATGAAGAAACATAATACACGTTTAATTAAGGAAATATTCTACCTTAAAGCATATAAAATATTATTTATATCAGAGAATACAAGAATAAAAAAGTGTAAGAAAGTTACACTTTATAACTTTAACAAAATGTAGTGGAAATAAAACTTGTAACAAAACATGAAAATTATAAGAAATATTTGGACCCAAAGAGAGGGGTATCCAACAAACTTGGATAAAGGTCCCTATATATATACTTTTAAGAAAGTATCTCTTACCCAAACAAGGGTAATCCCTTGATATGAAGATCCATATCCATCTTACTATCCCCGCAAGTGCTCGATCTCTAAGGTGATCGACACCTCTATCTTCCTATCTCTGGAATCCCTCGATTGATAACAACAAAAATCAGATTCACACTAGGTAGGTTGAAAAATTTGTTCTCATCTCAAAAAAAAGTTGTTCATAGTATTTACACAAGGTAGGTTTGAAAAGATATCCCATATAGTATCACTTTATTCTATAGTTCATCTCTCACGTTTTCATGCAAATGTTGAAATGACTGGGTATTTATAGGCATGAATTCCAAAGGTAGACTTCCTTGTCCAATGGTCATATTTTTCTTTAAATTTAAACGGGACCTATAAATGTGTAACTCAGGAAATGGTTAAGCTAAATTAGATTGGATGAAATAATTTTGAATAACAAACAATGAGAATAAATACTATGCTTAAAAAAACATTATTAAATTTAGGATCCAATAAAATGAAATGTTACATTAAGGAAATTTATTAACTATAATAAAAATAATTAGTCAGATTATTATGAAAGTAAATATCGGAGTCTAGAAATATTTACAATTATATTATAAAATAATAGAGAATGAGAGTTTGATTTCAAAAGAAATCAAAATCTGATTTCAGAAGAAATTGGAGTCTGATTTTGAAAAGAAATCAGAATATGATTTTAGGAGAAATGAGAGTCTCATTTTAGGAGAAATAGGAGTCTGATTTTAGAAGAAATTGGAGTATCATTTCAGGATAAATAGGAGTATGATTTCAAGAGCAATTGGAGTATAGTTTTAGGAGAAATCGGAGTCATATTTGAGGATAAATAGGATTCATATTTCAAGAGAAAACAGAGTTTTATTTCAGAAGAAATCAAAGCCTGATTTCGGAAGAAATCAAAGTAATATTTCAGAAGAAATCAGAGTATGATTTTAGAAGAAATCAGATTCTAAGGAATTTTAAGGTTCTTAGTATGAGATAAGGATCCAATTTTGACTTAATAAATAGATATTTTAGTTTAGTTAATAAAACATTATACAAGGTATTAGAAAATCTAAGTAGAGAAAAAAAACATTCTTAGACAATGAAATTTTTCCTTAAGAAAAATTTTCTCAGTGAAAAATAATTTTTCTTAAGAAAATGTGTTTGTGATTTCCAAAAAATAAAGGAATAGAAAATTCACTAGTAAACTTATAGACTCAACAACCATGATCTCAACATAAACTTTGGGGGTCAACACCTATCACTCTGAGGAAAAATCATCCATAGACATCCTCATAATATTCTCAAGCCTCATTGTCCTCCTTTGAATGACCATACTAGTGAAAATATATAGATATTGTACAAATATTATATCACTTATATATTCATCCCAAATTGGTCCATTCAACCATCCTATCACCAAACTACCCATGGAATATCCATGAAAAACAAATTCATTAGTGGGGGAGGAAACCTTTCTCATGCTCATCTCAACTAGATTATGGGATTTGAAGCACCTTAATGTTCCAATGTGTCCTACCCATGCCTATCATATCAATTTTATCACACACCCCTACTTAAGGTATCTAAGGGTACCGATACTACGATCCACTATATTCATATAATTTATTTAATTTACACCCCTTTGTGTCTATTTATCTTAAGGAACATATTTATAATTTATCACATGACCATTAATGATAGAGGCATCAATATAGTTCACAAGGTTCCATTGTGTCCCTTGATACTTTTTTCATTACATTCATTGGAGTTTAATTTTTTTTAAATAATCTATTTAAATTAAAGGCTAAACATCCTCAATGGTGGGAACACACACTACATTCATATAAATTAAAAAACTTATTATGGGTTATGCCTAAGGGACCACCAACCTTCTTTATGAAGTTATCCCCTCTAGAACCAAAGCCTTAGATGTTTCATAACAACTCTTCCAAGTATGAAAAACAACCTACCATCAATACAAGGGCGTAATGGAATTTATGAAACTTTAATTAATTATAAATTAATTCTTAATTTATTTTAAAATTAATTTCATAAATAATTTAATTACAATCAATTATAATAAATTCTTCTAACTTTAACTGAAAACATATACATAATAAATTTAAGGATAATTTAAGAGACAACTCCCCCTTTTATATCTCCAATTACCCATTGATCATTATTAATTAATTTAAAAATAATTTCCTAATTAATTTTATAATTACCTTTATAATTAATTTATTTGGAATAATTAATTAATTTTTCTTCCCAAAACCCACTATTATAAATTAATGTAATCCCATAAGAAAGTGGAAGAAAACTTGTTATCTATATTTTTTTCAAAAAATCAACCTACCCTTACATGGTGTGGGGTCACTATGTAAGGGTAACATATGTTACCCTTATGTATCTCAACCACTTCATAAGGGCCTCACCAATTTCCCTCACACAACAAATATCCACCATATAAGGTTAACCTATGTTATCCTCATGTGGGATCTATTTTGATGAAAAATAATAATAATAAATAAAATAAAATAAAACCAAAACACATTAAAAATATCATATTATTCAAATATTTTTATATAACACAAACAAAATAGGAAAATATCAAATTAATGACATATTTTATATCACAAAATGATATAAATCCATATATTTTCAACCTTAAAACACTCCACAATAACCCTCAACCAGTCCTCAATAATCCCTTTCACATAATAGAAATTGAAAATAGAGACAGTGAATAATGGATGATGAAAATAAAAACACTCACCTACCTTTTATTGAAACTATGAAGGTTCAAGATGGAAATCACACTCGCAGTCCGCTACACATTGATACAGATTTAATCATTACTTTCCCAAGTGACACCCCTATCCTTCTCCCTCCCTCCCTCCCTCAAAATGAATGGGGATTCCAAAGTAAGATATCATTTTCTTCAAAAAAAATGAAGGAGATAGTTTGGGTGAGTGACATATTTTTTTTAATTAAAATGATTTCCTTAATTTAATTTAATTTAAATAAACTTTCAAATAACTTACCACGATCCCAAAATACTTACCAACTTTACACCTCACCTAGGTAAAACCCCCCATTTTAGACTTAACCATGATATTGGAATTTCATTATGAGACTCCATTAAAAATATATCATTGCTCACATATGTGAAAATTATTATTTTTTATAAATTTAATATTAAATATCCCATAAAAATAAAACCATACTATAATTTTTCCAAACTCGATTCAAAGGATAAACACCCCATTCCAAGAACAATAGAATCATCATAAACATTTTCTTGTATTTTTTAATATGGGAAACTACTATTTTCCCCTCCTAGGTACTTTGATAAAAAAATTCAAATTTATAATAAATAACAAATCCTAGAAAAGTACGAGTCTTTAGAATATATTGTCTATAACTATGATCATCCCTAAGAAGCCTTAATGGTCATACAACCAAAATCCCTACATAGTACAATCATCAATTAATGCTTAATTTATAGAATTATACTCTGAAACACCAAATGAGATTTCACTGCATAACAATGAACATGAGGTTTACTATTCATCAGAACCCAAGCCCCCTCCTCACCACAAAAAATATTAAGATGGATCTCAACTTGAGCCTTTTATCCAAATAAATCATGTTGTAACTAATCGATCCAAATTCATGCTTATTGTTATTCACAACATAAGAATTAACTCATAATGCCACATTCTAAGCCATGGTGCTCCCCACTATTGAAATCTACCTATAAAACACATTTCACATGTTCCAATGATTTTCTCAGTGCCATTTAAAAGATTTCAAAACTATTTATATTTGAAAACACTCGCCATTCCTCCTTGGACAGACTATAAAGTACACATACGCACCTACCGATGATCCATAACATCACTAGATTATGATGCCTTAACCCTCGAAGTCAACCTAATATCATTTGAGTAACCAAATATAATTTCAAACAAAAAACATAGTGTCATCCCATGGTTTAATCCTTAAAAAACCCTCTTTAAATGTATCATTCTAAACACTAACACACCGTTTATCTGAATGATGCTCAAATCATGCATTTTATCCCAAGTCTGATGTCATCAAATGAACTCCATCCAATACTTCATATGAATCCCAACCTTTTTATTCAATAATGAACCAAATAAAATTGGATTCATCATCACACTAACATCCAAATTAAACATCGATTGTCTAATGACTAGTTTAATCCCACAGTAAACCTTACATCATAAGGACTACACCTCTGCAATTGAATCAATGATCCCCATTATAGAAATATCCTTAGCATCACTAAACTAATTAAAAAAACAAATTCACATGCCCCTTAACTATCAATTACAAAATATAATGAATGGACGTGGTTATTCAAATTATATCCAAGTTCTAACATTGAACATCAACAATTAACTATTCCCGAAACACTAGGAAATCCATTCTTGAACTCTATCAATATTCATCTTCCTCGAGAGTCAAAAACTAAAACTTCTAATAGTGGGATATTAGAAATATTGATTTCATTTTACCAATACTTAAGAATATCCTAGATAGTTTACATCAATTCACAAGATTTTATTTCTTTTATAGGAACACTCACCCACCTTTCGTACATGGACACCATCCACCCATGGTGTCCTAGTTATCATAGAGGATCCATTTCGAAGATAATTTCTTGAAAAAAAACCCAAAATAATTTCACCAAATATTTCATTCCTTATCCCATACATGGGCACACATAGATTTAAAATATAACGGCACCATGTAGGAAAAGTGGATTTCACATTTATCTCTTCCAAATATAATGTTTGTATTCTCTATACCACACTATGGTAATGCCCGACACATGCTCCCATGAGTCACAAATAATAAAATCTATTCTCACACAACTAAATAAGTAACCATTCCAATAATTCATTTCAACACCATTTATTCAGAAGCATCCTCAGTGAATCCCTTAATAATCAAGGAATTTAACATATGCCATGGTAAATCATAGGGTCACTTTCTACTAGGGCATCATTCTAAAATCAAAACCGTCTAATTAATCTCTCACCAAGACAATGAATGTGAATACAAAATACATTGGGATCAATATCCTACTAATCATTACCTTGAAATCTATCTCAGATACTAAAAGCACTCAAGGTTCTTAAATAAAATAATTCTAAGAAATCATCATGCTTAATACGTACACCTGACAACACCTCTATTCACCAATCATATAACCTATAACAGCAAAACATTATTATTATCTTTTATAAACTAATAATTCTAGGATAATCAATATATTGGGTAACACTCACACATCTCACTATAATCATCAATATCCTGTTCCGCATAAAAAATAAATTGGATCTCTATCCTAACCCATAGGTTATGTCCCATATAAAACTCATCACATGAGAAACACTTCTCTATTCCCAATAAAAATGACATTAAAAATTATTTGGAACAACACCCATATCAGGATCTTAATTATAAATATTAGGTACCACATTCTATGTTATCATTCCATGATGGGGAACTAATTCTCACCAAGCATCTGTATAAAAGAGTAGCTCCTATATAATAATTATCTCATACAAATCTTTATCAGGACTCCTTATACACGATCTAACCTCTCAAGGATCATGTTCCCATTCATTGGTTCATATTCATAGTTACACTGATCTGTTCTAATATTTGTTAAGTATACTATAACCACGTGGTTCAGTTATGTAGAATCCCACCAAGAAGCTATAGGGGATTACACTATATTGGTTTTTATTGATAGTTTATGTAACCAAATATGCATAATTGTTAGCCATATGTGGATTATCATGAATACATCAAGTGCCAATTATGACCTAATAAGGTCATATATACATGTATTATAGGAGGGACTACATAAATTTTACTAAGGAGTATCTTGCTCCAAGATCCATATAACCTTTTATTAGAAGGGAAAAACATAGTGTTCTAGTTGAGTAAAATTCCACAATAAAGTTATATTTTGAAACACCATATAATTTTTTGTCGATAGTTTAAATTGATTTACTCACTATTGTTAATGATATAAATCACACATAGTCATACATATGTCATGTGAGTCCTACATAACAAAAATGATCCATGAACAGAGAACTTTTAGCAATGATTTGAATGATAAAAACTAATACACCATTAAAATATAATAAATACCTCAAGAAATAATTGAAGAAAAAATAATATTAAATATAATTTTTAAAAGAGATACTAGCAATCCCATATCCATGTTGACGAGGTCTTCTCCGCAGGAAAAGTGTTCATGACACACTTGACCAAGGTCCATCACAACCCCTGATACATTTATATGTTTCATATATACCATCACTCAAATTGTAAGATAAAAACAACTCTAATACACTCTTACTAGTTACATAATCTCTGATACCACATCATGATATCCTTTCCCTGGTTTTCTCTATAGTAATTGGACTGGATTTACATGTGATTCCTCCCAATACACTAGAGACTGCTAACTAGTAGAAGGGGTCTAGTGTAGTTCCTTGGGGATAATATACCACTACATTAGAGTATAATTAATAATGAAAAATAAATAACCAAACAACACCCATAATAATTAAATAGATCATGTGAAATTTTAAAAAAAGAATGAATAATAATAAATTAAATGAGTAAGTATATAATCATTTATATTCAAAGTCATTATATCAAATAATGACTGATCATCCACTTGGATTATCATAATACATTAAATTAAATAAATAAAATGAATTTATGTGAGGCTTTGCTACCCCCTCAAGACATACCTCATCCATATCATGATTATTTCCAAGCCCATATAGATGAACAATCCAACCCCATGCCTATACCTAATCAGAACACGTGAACAATGAAGTCTTCTAAATAACCCAACTATCATGTCCACCCAAGAAGGATGTGAGTACAACTCAGTAGGTAACCACTAACAAGCTCCCATACATATCAGGTAAAGGAGGTATATGTGTATGTGACACACTATGAGGAAAAATAATATAGCATAGAATCATAAATTATTAATTGTCATCAATCCTATAGTTATATGATGACACCCATTATTGACTAAACCTTCTTCATCTACGTTTAGAGTGAATATGATCTTGTCACCCATCTTTGTGGGATACAAGTCTAACCCTAGTATCTCATGAACATGGATTCACTAGATATTACACATAATCTTTCCAAGAATCCTAGGAATCCCAAATAATAATAGATTCAATTAGGATCCTAAGGTGTATCCTAGGCATCTTACTATATCAAGGATTAATATCTCAATCCTTTTCATTATTAGACATCTCATAAATTATAATCAATAATCCTATTAGATCCTAGGATTCACTAAAAATGTTGTTAATTATTACAAGGAATCCCACTAGATCGTATGAATCATTAGGACTCTCATAATATTAGATCAAAAATTAAAACCTAGGAATAACTAGGAATCCATTTAGATCCTAGGATTCACTAGTAATTTCATAAATTATTTCTAGGAATACTACCTCATGTTGTGTATCATTAAAAATATCATAATATTAGATCAATCACCAGATCGTAGACAGTACTACGCATCGTATATCATAAAACATAATTGGATCTAAGGGTGTTAATCCTTGGTATCCCATAATCACCCAAATCAGTAGTTATAATGAACAAATCCATGGAATTTCTATGAATATCTCCCAATATCATAAGTTAAAAATCCAAATACAAGGAATCACTAAGAATATATCCAGTCATCATAAGTAAAATCAACAGATCCTTGGTAGGTAATCTATGAAATCACTAGATCACAAAGTATCACTAGATCATTAGGAGGTAATCCCTATAATTTTAACATTCATCAAGAATATATATATATCCAAGAGATATGGTCCCTTTAATATTTCATCATTAATATCAATTAGATCCCTGGGAGGTAATCCCTGGAATCCCTCAACAAAAATAAAGGGGAATGTATCCACTTGGAAAAAACTCATGGTAATAATAATAATAACATGGGTTAGCCACTTTCCCAACCCATATCATGTAACCAATGTTTCCTCTTAAGTTCATGACCTATTCCTGTCACTGTATCCCTACCAAGCTCACATAATCAATTTTGGTTTTAATTTGTAACCTACAATCATCACTACCCATTCCCTTACAAACAATATGAGGGTTAAACATAACACTAGGGAACCCACTAGGGTCCCACAGGTCACATCATGAAACAACCTACCTACCTAGGGCCCTCACCCTCAACCTAAACATCAAGGTGAACATCCATCACTTAGAGGGAATGGACATCCCTCAACATCATTGTAATAATCCCAAGGATTCATAGGCTTCCACGGTAGGTCCATACTGGAATCTATATAGGGATATGGAATAAAGCCTATATAACATAAAAAAGTTATCCTAGGTTGGTCCATACACCCATCCGATCCTCAAACAACCATTGGCATAACCTGTCACTACTCATTCATTAGTTGGGGAGGAACCCTCATCGAAATATTTCCTCAACTAACCTGTGGTCTTTAAATCATTCGATGTTCTAACACGATATACTTGGGCCTATCATTTCAAATTCATCACACACCTCTACTCAAGGGATCTAAGGGAACCTATACTAAGGGACAATATTTTCATATAATTAATTTAATTTATACCCCTTAAGGTCCATGTATATCAAATAACATATAATTAATTTAATTTATACCCCTTAAGGTCCATTTATATCAAATAACAATGTTATAATTCACCATTACTCCCTTGACAACCAAGGAATCAACCTAGTGAATAAAGGTCCTCCTGCCCCTTGATTTTTTTCAATCCATTCACAAGCATTGAATTTTAAAATAAAAAAAAGTATATTTAAATAAAATATTGATGTACATATATGTATGGACCTCACAAAAAATGGTTATACACAAAATTGTTTTACTAAAGGGTTATGACAAAGGGTCCACACAAATCATTTATAGAGTTATCCCCTTTATAAACAAATTCCAATCATCTTCATCGAAGCTTGTACAAGTTTGAACTTTCATTTTTCATCAATAACATGCCCTAATTGAATTTATATAACTTTAATTAATTACAAAATAATTATAAATTAGTTTTTTAATTATATTATAACCAATTTATTTATAATAAAATACAATATACTCTTCCACCATTAACTAGAAACAAATTCATAAAAAATTTAAGGATAATTTAAGAGACCACTTCCCCATTTCATATTTCCAAATACCATTTTATGTTTCTAAATTAATTATAGAATAATTTCAAAATTTATTTGAGAATTAATTCCCTAATGAATTTATTTTTAGTAAGTTATTAATTATTCTGCCAAAAAACTTATTTTATACCGTAAAAAAATACCTTAAGAAAGTGAATGAAAACTATATTTTTTATTTTTTTTTCAAAATATATATCTACCCTTATAGAGGGGGGTTTGATGAATAAGTGTAATATCATTTACCCTTATGGAACTTAGCCAATGCATAAGGGTAACACTAATTACACTCAAACAACTCTTAACTACTACCCCAAGGTAACCCAAGTTACCCTCTTATAGAAGTCACCCCTTTATTGATAAATAATAATAAGAAAAAAAAACAATAAATCTATTCAATTACACAATTTTTCTTCATATAACATGAAACCAATATTTCCTCAAAAAACCCATGGTATTTAAATTACCTAGGGTTATAACACGACCTACTTGTGCCTATCATTTCTAATTCATCACACACCCATAATCAAGGGATATAAGGAAACCAATATTAAGGTTCAATATTTTCATATAATATATGTAATTTATAACCCTTAGGGTCTATGTATATCAAGGAACATATTTATAATTAATAATTTATCCCTCAATAACCAAGGAATCAACCTAGTTCATAAAGGTCCTCCTAGCCCTTAAAATTTTGTTCATTCCATTCCAAAGCATTTAATTTTTAAATAAAACAATATATTTAAATAAAATGTTTACCAACATCGATTTCTAGACCTCATAGCACATGATTAAAAATAAAATAATTTTACTAAAGGGTTATAAAAAAGGGACCACTTAACTCATTTATAGAGTTACCCCCAATATAAACAATGCCCAATCATCTTCATCAAAGCTTGTATAGGTTTGAACTGTCATTTTTTCTACAATACCAGGCCCTAATTTCATTTATGAAACATTAATTAATTATAAAATAATTATCAATTTGTTTTTTATTTTTTTTATAAAAAATTTATTTATAATAAAATATAATGTACTCTTCAAACATGAACTAGAAAAAATTCCTAAAAAATTTAAGGATCATTTAAGAGACCACTCCCCCTTTTCATATTTCCAAATACACTTTTATATTTCCTAATTAATTATAGAATAATTTCAAAATTTATTGTATAATAAATTACCCAATTAATTTATTTTTAATAAGTATGTAATTATTCTCCAAAAAAAATTGTATACCTTAAAACAATACCTTAGAAAAGTGAACAAAAAATAACAATTTAATTTTTTCCCAAAATATCTACCTACTCTTACACAGGTTGGTTTGATGCATAAGGATAACATAGTTTACCCTTATGAATCTCAAATAATGCATAAGGGTAACACCAATTACAGTCACACAGCTCTTAACTACTGTACAAAGATAACCCATGTTACCTTCACATAGAAGTCTCCCATTTATTGATAAATAATAATAATAAATTGAATAAAATAAAACCAAAACACACTAAATCACTTCTCATACACACTTTTTCTTCACAGAACATGAACCAAATATTTCTTCGACTAACCCATGGTATTTAAATCATCATGGGTTATAACACGGTCTACATGGGCATATCATTTACAATTCATCAAACACCCCAACTCAAGGGATCTAAGGGAACCAATAATAATTCCCAATATTTTCATATAATAAATTTAATTTATACCCCTTAGGGTTCATGTATATCAAAGAACAAATTTATAATTCACTCTTAATCCTGATACAACCAAGGAACCAACCTATTGCATAAAGGTCCTTCTACCCCTTAATTGTTTTCTTCAATCCATTCACAGGAATTGAATTTATTAATAAACAAGTATATTTAAATAAAATTTTGACATACATAGATGTCCAGACCTCAAAGCACATCGTTATGCATAGAATTTTTTTACTATAGAGTTATGAAAAAGGGTCCAAATAAATAATTTATAGATTTATCCCCTTTATAAACAAAGACTAATCATCTTCATCAAATAATGTACAAGTTTGAACTATCATTTTTAATCAATACCAGGCCTTAATCAAATTTATAAAACTCTAATTAATTATAAAAAATTATTAATTTGTTTTTTTATTTTTTTATAACCAATTTTTTTATATTAAAATACAATGTACTCTTCCACTTTTAAATAGAAAAATATTCATAAAAAATTTAAGGATCATTTAAGAGACTACTTCCCCTTTTCATATTTCTAAATACCATTTTATGTTTCCAAATTAATTATATAATAATTACAAAATTTATTTGAGAATTAATTCTCCCAAGAAATTATTTTTTTGTAAGTATTTAATTATTCCCCAAAAACCCCATTTTATACCATAAAACAATACCTTAAGAAAGTTAATGAAAACTAAATTTTTACTCTTTTTTTAATATATATCTACACTTAAACAGGGAGGTTCGATGCATAAGGGTAACATTATTTACCCTTATGAAGCTTAGCTAATGCATAAGGGTAAATCTAATTACACTCACACAAATCTTAACTACTTCACCAAGGTAACCCATGTTACCCTCATATAGAAGACACCCCTTTATTGATAAATTGTAATAAAAAATAAAAAAACACACTAAATATCTTCACTTACACAACTTTTCTTCATAGAACATGAAACACATATTTCCTTAGAAACCCCATGGTATTTAAATCATCCAGGGTTCTAACACAGCCTACATGGGCCTATCATTTCTAATTAATCACACACCCATACTCAAGGGATATAATGGAACCTATACTAAGGGTCAATATTTTCATATAATTTATTTAATTTATACCCATTAGGGTCTATGTATATCAAGGAACATATTTATACTTCCTCATTCATCCCTCGACAACCAAGGAATCAGCCAAGTTGATAAAGGTCCTCTTGGACCTTGAAATTGTGTTCATTCCATTCCAAAGCATTTAGTTTTTAAATAAAACATTATATTTAAATAAAATGTTTAACTACATAGACTTACAGACCTCATATAACAAGATTATAAATAAAATAATTTTACTAAAGGGTTATGAAAAATGGACCACTTTACTCATTTAATGAGTTACCCCTATATAAACAAAGCTCAACCATCTTCTTCAAAGCTTGTATAGATCTGAACTGTCATTTTTCATCAATAACATGCCCTAATTTCATTTATAAAACATTAATTAATTATAATATAGTTATCATTTTTTATTACAAATTAATTTATAATAAAATATAATGTACTCTTCTACCTTTAACTAGAAAAAAATCTAAAATTTTTTAAGGATTATTTAAGATAACACTCCCCAAATTCATATTTTGAAATACCCTTTTATATTTCCTTATTAAATATACAATAATTTTAAAATTTATTAGAGAATCAATTACACAATTAACTTATTTTTAATAAGTATTTAATTTTTCCCCAAAAAAACCTTTTTATACCTTAAAACAATACCTTACAAAAGTGAACAAAAACTAACATTTTAATTTTTTTCCAAAATATCTTCCTACCCTAACATAACTTGGTTTGATGCATAAGGATAAAATAGTTTACCATTATTCAGCTCAAATAATGAATAAGGGTAACAATAATTACAGTCACACAAGTCTTAACTACTAGACTAAGATAACCCATGTTACCTTCTGTCACGAACCGAATCTGGTCACCACCAAATCCAGCCCGTGATAAGGCCAGAAAGGCATTCCCTATCCCCAAGGGCTGGAAAAAGTTCCCAAGTATCATTTATCTTTATTTGGGAACGATTTACGAAATATGTATACATAAAACATCAAAAATATTTGATAAAATGAATATGAAAATTTCATACCAGTAAGGTTTATACAGAAATCCAGAACTGAATACATAAGTGAAAATGAAATATAAAAGTTCCAAAGACATAATTAAATAGAAACAAAACATAACCATGTACTTCACATGATTAGGGGTCATCACCCCCAAGCCATCTCCACAACTCCGCCCCAAGGATGGGGACTAACACCCCGAACCACCATCACCCTTAGCCTTTACTTTACCTAAGTCAAACATAACCAAGTATACTTACACCAAAGTGGTGTAAGTAAGGTGTGATAATAAGACCAATAGGATACCACCAAATTATAACAATGATAATGCAATACAATGTGAAAAAGAAAGCAGTTTTAATACGCAAAGAAAAGCAGTGATAAAATCCAAGAAATGCAACTTTCTATTTAAAACAGTTTTCAAGATAACGTTTTTTGAATTTTCACACATTTAAATATAAATTTTAGATACTATAAAGTAATTCCAAAAACACCCCAATACATGGTAAAATACCACAAACACAATGAGCAATAAAATCGGGAAAACCCCTAGGCACTAGATAGTCTCGGGCCCCATGTACCTCATACCTCGGCGTAATGTAACCATAGTAAAATCCATTCTTGTGAATGATCCACTTTTATAGAACATAACCATAACCTAGTGGTCCCCAATAATAATCCACATAGTTTATTTAGAGTTTTTTTATCCAAATCCTAGGTGAAACAGGGAAAAAACCCATCTGGTCCACTAGCCGTACTAGTACACATCCACCCCACCTAGGTACTCGGGTTTCCCCCTTTGTGCTCAAACCATTTCAGAATGATACATATATCAATATTCATATAAAACACCACTAATGGTCACATATAATTATTACAGTAGCTACAAAAATTATATACCATTTAAAACACACAACAAAACACTTTGAGTTTCAAAAAAATAACTTCTCCAAATCATTCCTTGTTTTGCACCCAAAACTCTTTGAAAACCCCACAAGAACACCATATTCATTCTAATATTTATCAAAAAATAATCCAACACACCCTAAAAATTTCCTTAAACCCGTTATATTAGTTATAAAACAATCACAATAAGCATCACATAGAATACCGATGTAAAACACCCAATTCAACACCAAATTGGTACTCAAAAACCATTTTCTTAACAAACGTCACCCAAACTAATTTATCATAAAAAAAAAGAATAATAACATTTAAAAAATTATTTTCTTTCCTAATACATTTCGATAAGTTCAACTAAGAAATTAAAAGGCATCCCTTAATCAAACAATAAAAGATTTATGTGAAAAGAAACAAATTTCACAGGAAATTGGCCCTTAAAATTCACTTGTATTAAAAACACCACTAAATACAATTTTTGAAGCACCAAATAAATGGGTTAAATATGAGAACATAATAAAGACAGTATATATGTCACAATGATTGCATAAAAAGTGAAATAAACTACCAAATTAATGGAAACCCATGAATCAACGTGCCAAAATCAAGTCGCACCACTAACGCACCTAGAGGGACTTAGAACAAAACTAAAACCACAAAATTTGACCAAGAAAACCCAAGGTTAAACCCTAGTTCTAAAACCCTACCTCCCAGTTATTTGGTACTTCAAGGAAAAGGGAATAAGTCCTAATAAATTAGAATGAATCCCTAAGCAATTTGAAAGAGGAATGGAAGAGACTCACTTACTTTAGAGATCTTAATGAATCACCCCAAATACACTAGTATATGAAATGTAAAACAGTAAAAAATTGAAATGGAGTTTCTAAGAAGGATAAGGAGGTAATTTAGGAACTATAATGGAGGAAAAATAGTAAGAATTAAGAGAGTTAGGATGGAAGGAACTTACCTCCTGAAATCTGGCATATTTCATAAATCCAAAGAAGTTCTGCACTCAATCGTGATGAAGAACTCCAAAGAAAGGAGAGAGAGCTTGGGAATACCTCTTGGTTCAATTTTATTGGGTGAGACTTGGAATCACCGAAAAATCATTAAAATTGAATAAGTTATTAATTAAACATATTTTATTTTAAAAACTGGAATTGGGCTTCCGGGCAGGCCCAATCCCTTAAATAAAAACCCATATACACATTTGTTATGAATTTATAAAGGCTCAAAATTGAAATTTTGGTGTTAAAATTTTAGGGGAGTCCATTTAGGAATTTCAATGGATGAAAAATGTTGAAAAATTAAATTGTTATAAAAGAAACAAAATTTATTTTTAAATATGGAATTGGGCTCACGGTTTGGCCCAATTCAAGAAAACTCGTCTATTCCTCCATAAAACCTTGGGAAACCCCAAAATAAATAATTAATTGAAATTAAATTAAAAATACATTTAAAATATTTCATTTATGTGAAAATTTTCCCAACCATGAAAAATTTCCATCCCGAAAAGTCAACCTGAAGCTTGATCATAAAACAAGAATGAATAGTCTTCTCAACCCATGACTTCCCCTCCCATGTCTCATGTGTATCATTATCATGATGAAAACGAACCCGGACCAACAGAATGGAATTCCCTCAAATCACCTTCTCTTGGGTGTCCACTATATTCACAGGCCGCTCAATAACAGACAAGTCAGGGTCTAGCTTCAGTTCTTCCCAACTCAGCACATGGGATGGATCCGGATTGTAGTTCTTTAACTAGGAGACATGGAAGACATCATGGATGGATTTAAACTAAGAAGGTAAACCCAACCTATATGCCACCTTTCCAATATGTTCGGTGATCTAAAAGAGTCCGAAATACCATGGCATCAGCTTACCTTGCTTCCCCAATCGACGATGGCCCACACGAAAGGATGCT
Organism: Viscum album; assembly: GCA_963277665.1. Classification (NCBI taxonomy): domain Eukaryota; kingdom Viridiplantae; phylum Streptophyta; class Magnoliopsida; order Santalales; family Viscaceae; genus Viscum; species Viscum album. The sequence continues at coordinate 1,445,411,841 of OY728150.1, read as the reverse complement.
TTCAAGAATACCCTATCACCCACATAAAACTCTAGGACTCGACGCCTCCGGTCAGCATAAGATTTATGATGACTCTAAGCTGCCAATAAGTGGTGCCTAATAAACTTGAACTTCTCAGAAGTCTCCTGCATAAGGATCGACCCCAACAGTGAAGTCTCTTCTACCTCAGCCCAACATAGGGGGGACCGACATGGATGACCGTAGAGTGCCTAAAAAGGGTCAATTATAATCAAGGATTGGTAACTGTTATTATAAGAAAACTCAACCAATCCCAAATGGATATCCCAAGAACATCTAAAGTCTAGGACACATGCACAAAGCATGTCCTCCAAAATCTGATTCGCCTGCTCTGTCCGAGCATCTGTCTGAGGGTGGTATGTCATGATCATCTTATCTGAGACCCCAAGGCCTTCTGAAGGCCTTCCCAAAATCGAGAAGTGAAGTGGGGGTCTCTATCTGAGACAAATGCTAATGGTATGCCATAGAGTCTCACCACTTCCTGAATATACAAATAGACCAACTCATCCACTTTAGTTGTATCTTTTATCGGAATGAAGTGGGATGATTTTTTTAGACGATCAATCACTAACCAAATGGCATTCTTACCCCCAAGGTGTACAAGGTAGGCCAAGAATGAAGTCCATGGCGACCTTGTCCCACTTCCAGGTATGAAAGGGTAGTGGTTGGAGACAACCAGAGGGCCTTTGGTGCTCTTCTTTCACCTGCTGGCATGTGTAGCATCTCGACACAAATTCCGCTATGTCCCGTATAATAATAGGCCACCAAAACTGCAGACGAACATCATAATACATCTTAGTGGCACCCAGATAGACAGCCCACTGAGACTGGTGGCTATCCTACATCACCACCTTCCATAGAGATAATGGCACTACTGAAAGACCCTTGAAGCACAAGATGTCCTCTGGAGATGATGAAAAATAAGAGGATATCTCCCCACAATGAAGAAATTGGTTCGACCACTGAAAAAGATCATCATTGGACTGTTCCTTCTGAGTCAACTCCAACAGAGAAGGAGTCCAGTAGACGATCGCCAGGAATGCCCCTCCACTATGTTCCCTGGTCTCCACATGCATCTGAGAAAAGAGCCCCATCAATGTCCACTCATCAGTAGACTTACTCAAATCATGTACTGGAACTCTTCTTCTCAAAGCATCGGCCACCACATTAACCTTGCCTGGGGTATAGACAATGTCAATATTGAACCCTGCAAGTACTCGATTCGGCAACACTTCCTCAAGTTGAGGTCCTTCTGCGAGAAGATATATGCTAAGCTTTTGTGATCATAGTAGACCAAAAACTTCTCCCCAAAGAGGTAGTGACACCATGTCTTCAAAGAATACATCCCCACTCCCAACTACAAGTCGTGGGTCAGGTAATTCTTTTCATGTGGTCGGAGTTGGCGAGAGCCATACGCCACCATGTGACCATCTTGCATAAGTACGCACCCAAGACCCATACCTGAAGCGTCACAATATACCACATACCCATTTCCGGTCTTAGAAAAAATTAGCACGAGGGTGGTAGTCAATGGCCTATTTGGCTCCTAGAATGATTCATGACATTCTGGACCCCATACAGACTTCACCCCTTTATGGGTGAGCGTAGTCATCGGTGGAGCAAGACGAGAGAAATCCTGAACGAATCTCCTATAATAACCAGCCGGGCCAAGGAAACTACTAATCATGAACACTTTCTTCAGATTCTACCATTAAATAACCTCACTAATATTCTCAAGGTCCCCTAAAACCCCCTACCCAGAGATCACATGCCAAAAAAATCTCACTTCCCTAATCCATAAAGTGCATTTTGACAACTTTTCATAGATTCGTTGATCCCTAATGTACCCAAAATGATCCTCAAGTGATGTTAGTGTTCCTCCTCAAAGCTAGAGTATACCATAATGTAATCAAAGAACACCACCATGAAGAAATTTAGAAACTGACGAAACAACCTGTTCATGAGTTCCATAAAGACCCTTGGAACATTGGTCAATCTGAATGGCACGACCAAATACTCAAAGTGGTCGTACATATTTCGGAAGGCTCTCTTAGGGATATCTGACTCCTTCAACCTAAGCTAGTGATAGCCCGAATGCATGTATATTTTTGAGAACCAATTTTCCCCCCTCAAATTATCGAACAAATCATCTATTCTATGAAAAGAGTATTTGTTCTTAATTTTTTCCTTATTCGTCTTCTGGTAGTCAATGCACAACCGGAGGGATCCTTCAGCATTTTTTTTGAACAACACAAGAGTGGACCAAGGAGAGACGCTTAGGAAAATGAATCATTTGGATTTTAAGTTGTACATTTGTATCTATAATTACCTCAGCTCGGTGGGGGCATGCAATAAGAGGGATAAGATATCGGCTGTGTTCCCGACGCCAAATCAATCGAAAACTCCACATCCCACTCTAGGGGAAAACCTAAGAAATCATTCAGGAATACCTCTGGAAACTCATTAACTACATGAGGTAGTACACCTCCAGGGGAAATACCATCATCCTCTAGCATGACCAATGATAACTGGAAGTTAAGACTTCCTAACTCTAGGAGTGGAGGTCCTACGCGACCTGACGGAGGATCCCATTCTCCTCAAAAAACATGACAACTCCAATCATGTGTCATGAAACTCACTCACCGATTGTAGAAATAGATATGTGTTTGTAAGTGTACTAGAAAATCCATTTGAAGAATGACGTCAAAAGGGTCTATATCTAAGACCTAAAGGTCCCACTCCATCTCGACCCCTGACACAGAAAGTGCACACGATGGGAACCTGAGACCCTGCCCCTTATTCTTTCCTAGTGTTGTCACCAATTCCATTGTGAAAGACTTCAACTCAGTTGGAAAATTCACCATGTCCAAAAAATAGGAAAAAATAAATGAAACAGAGGTGCCAATATCAAAAAGAGCAGTTGCTATAGATGATGCGATCAGAACGATACCTCGAACTGTCGATGGTCCCGCCTCTGATCCTGATGGTGCCTGATCCACTACATGGAGATTTCCAGTATCTACCAAAGGATGACCGCTAGTCTATGGCTGTTCCTCGAACTGACTCTTCCCAAAAGATGACCCATCCCTACCACCACGACTTCCAAATCAAGATCCCTCAGTCCTCGACGGCTCGGATTGTGCTGGCACTCCTCTTGAATCCACTGACCCTTCCCTACTCGGAAGTGGACGTGCCACACCACATAACCTCAGAAAATACCCCATACCTCCACACTGGTAACAAGGATATGGAAGAAGTGGATATTGTGGTTGGATGTGCCCAGGATTCCCGCACTGGTGGCACATGACCGATCTCGCATCAGAAGATGCAGACGAAAACTGCCTAGGAGAGTGCCTTGAACTGCCTCCTCCTTTCTTCACATGATCCTACCGCTTCCTTTTATTCTATGAGGAGATGAAACTTCCCAATGTTGATACTGAACCATAAAAACCAGCCCTACCTTTCCTATCAATCTCCACCATGCATGCCCGATCAACGACCTCAGCATAGGTCCTCAACTTAAACAAGAACACCTAGGAGTATATCTCTGGTCGCAAGCCTTTCTCAAACCTTTGAGCCTTCGCCTGCTCATTAGAGAAAATTTATATAGAATAACAAACCAACTCATCGAAATGGTTGGCGTAATCCATCACAAATAGATTCCACTGAACAAGTTCCAAGAACCCTCTAGACCTAGCATAAGCCAACACCTCAGGGAAGTACTGTTCATTGCAGACAACCTTGAAATATCCCCAGCACATCTGCTCATTCTTCCCAGTCTGTAGCATTGAATCCCACCACTTACGGCCGGGAATCTCCAACATAAATGAGGAACACTTAACCCTAATCTCCTCAAGTGTTTCCAGGAACTCAAACATACACTCGATCTTCTCGAGCCATTTCTCTGCTTCCTGGTGTTCTGAGCTGCTACGTATGGTAGGATGCTTGTTTTTCAGAAACTCCTAAGCTTTATATTTTCTAGGACCCGTCTCTTCTACCCTAGAAGGAATAGGAGTAGGATTTGGTTCCTATCCCAGAGCTTGGATAGCTCGGACCACAGCCTCGATTAGCCTCTGATCGATCGGTGTCGGAGAACTCTCTCCAGCTTCCTCCCATGGGTGCGTGGGAGCTTTCCCGAGAGGCATATTGCTACAAAATGAAACAGTAACAAAAAAATAATAAATACCAACATTATGAAAGATTTTATCAAATACATCAAGTATAAATAATCTAAACATATTTCACTAATAAAGACAACTACTCCACCACTGCCCGATGTCCATGTGTGGTCTGCAACACACACGTCTCACCTGGAAGTGATGTCAATCCGTAAATTCCAATGTCCCCTGGTGACTCAAGGTCCACCACAAGTGGTGCGGGCTAGGAACCCTACTCACAACCAAAAACCTGAGCCCCAATAGTCCAAGCTCCTGTCTATCCCAACTCATCCCAAAATATCAATATAACCCAAAAACATTAACCCCCTCTGATACCATTTTGTCACGAACCAAATCTGGTCACCACCAATAACAGAACCAAAACCAGCCCGTGACAAGGCCCAAAGGGTGTTCCCTATACCCATGGGCTGGTACAAGTGACCGGGTATCATTTATCTTGTTTTGGGAATGATTTACCCGAATATGTATACATAAAACATCAAAAATATTTGATAAAATGAATCTGAAAAATTCATACCATGAAGGTTTATACAAAAATACAGAACTGAATACATAAGTTGAAATGAAATTCAAAAGGTACAAAGACACAATTAAACATCAACAAAACATCCCCATGGACTCCACATGACAAGGGGTCATCACCCCCAATCCATCTCTACAACTCCGCCCCAAGGATGGGGACTAACACCCTGAACCTCCATCACCGTTAGCCTCTCCTTTACCCGAGTCAAACATAACCAAGTCTACTTACACCAAAGGGGTGTAAGTAGGGTGTGAGACTAAGCTCAATAGGATACCACCAAATGATTCTAAAGATCATGCAATACAATGTGAAAAAGAAAGCAATTTTAATACGCAAAGAAAAGCAGTGATAAAATCCCAGAAATGCAACTTTCAATTGAAAATAGTTTTCAAGATAAAGTTTTTCGAATGTTCACACATTTAAATATAAATATCATCTACTGTAAATTACTTCAAAAAACACCCCAATACATGTTAAAATACCACAAACACAATGATTAACAAAATCGGGAACACCCATAGCAACTAGATAGTCTCGGGCCCCATGTACCTCATACCTCGGTGTAATATAACCATAGTAAATTCCGTTCTCATGCATGAGACACTTTTATGGAACATACCCATAACCCAGTGGTCCCCAATAATAATCCACATATTTTATTTAGAGTTATATCTATCCAAATTCTAGGTGAAATAGGGAAAAACTCATCTTGTCCACTAGCCGTACTAGTACACATCCGCCCCACCTAGGTACCCGGGATTCCCCCTTTGTGGTCAAACAATTTCAGAATGATACATAAATAAATTTACCTATAAAACACCACTAATGGTCACATATAATCAGTATATTAGCTACATAAATTTTATACCATTTAAAACACACAACAAAACACTTTGAGTTTCAATGAAATAACTTCTCCAAATCATTCCTTGTTTTGCACCCAAAACGCTTTGAAAACCACTATTGAACACCATATTCATACTAATATTTATCAAAAATGAATCCAACACACTCTAAACATATCATTAAACCCATTATATGAGTTATAAAACAATCCCAATAAGCATCGCATAGAATACCGATGTAAAACACCCAATTCAACACCAAATTGGTACTCAAAAACTATTTTCTTAACAAAAGTCACCCAAACCAATTTCTCTGCAACAACCAAAGAATAATAACATTTAAAATATTATTTTCTGCCCTAATACAGTTTAATAAGGTCAACTAAATAATTAAAATTCATACCTTAATCAACCAATAAAACATTTATATGAAAATTACAAATTTCACATGAAATTGGCCCTTAAAATTCACTTTCATTAAAAACAACAGTAAAACCAATTTTTGCAGCACCAAATCAATTGGTTAAACATTAAAACATAATAAATATAGTATCTGTGTCACAAATATTGCATAAAAAGTGAAATCACATACTAAAGTAATGTAAACCCTTGAATCAACGTGCCAAAATCAAGTCGCACCACCAACGCACCAAGGGGAACTTAGAACTAACCTAAAACCACAAAATTTGACCAATAACACCCAGGTTAAACCATAGGTTCAAAAACCTACCACATTTTTATTTGGTACGTTAAGGAAAAGGGAAGAAACCCCAATCAAATAGAATGAATCCCTAAGAAATTTGAAAGAATAATGAAAGAGACTCACTTACTTGAGAGATCTTGAAGAATCGCCCCAAATTCACTAGTAGATGAAATTTAAAACAGTAAAAAGATCAATGGAGGTTTGATTAAGGATTAGTAGGTCATTTAAGAACTAGAATGGGGGTAAAATAGTAAGAATTTAGGGAGTTATGATGGATAGAACTTACCTCCTCAAATCAGGAATATTTTAGAAAAACTAAGAAGTTCTGCATTCAACCCCGATGAAGAGGAGCTCCAAAGAGTGGGGAGAGAGGTTGGGCCTGTGTCTTAGTTCAATGGTCTTTGGTGAGACTTAGAATCACCTAAAAATCATTAAAATTGAATAATTTTTTAATTAAACATATTTTATTTTTAAAACTTGGATTGGGCTTCCGGGCATATCCAATCATTTAAATAAAAACCCATATACACATTTTTTATGGATTTATAAAGGCTCCAAATTGCAATTTTGGTGTTAACATATCATGGGAGATCATTTAGGAATTGTAATGGATGAAAAATGTGGAAAAATGAAAAATTTATAAAAGAAACAAAATTTATTTTTAAATCTAGAATTGGGCTCACGGTTTGGACCAATTCAGAAAAACTCATCTATTCCTCTATAAAACCTCGGGAAACCCCCAAAACAAAGCATGAATTGAAATTAAATGAAGAATACCTTTAAAATAATTCATATATGTGACACATTCACATAGAAGTGTCTCCTTTATTTATAAATAATAATTAAAAATTGAATAAAATAAAACCTAATCACACTAAATTAATTCTCTTACACACTTTTCCTTCCCAGAACATGAAGAAAATATTTCCTCGACTAACCCATGGTATTTAAATAATCCTAAGTCCTAACACGGTATACATTGGGAATATCATTTCTAATTCTTCTGACACCCCTACTTAAGGGATCTAAGGGAACATATAATAAGGCCCAACATTTTCATATAATTAATTTAATTTATACCTCTTAGGTTCTATGTATATCAAGTAACATATTTATAATTAATCCTTCATCCATAAACAACCAAGGAATCATCCTAGTACATTATGGTTCTCCTAGCCCTTGAAATTTTGTTCATTCTATTCGAGAAAGTTTAATTTTTAAATAAAACTATATATTTAAATAAAATGTTGACCAAAATCGATGGCTAGAACTCATAGCACATGATTATACATAATTTTTTTCAATAAATGGTTTTTTAAAAAGGTAGAACTAAACTCATTTATAGAGTTAACCCTTTATAAAAAAATCCCAATCATTTTCACTGAACCTTGTACATGTCTGAAAAATCATTTTTCATCAATCCCGTGCCCTAATTGTATTAATAAAATAATAATTATTCATAAAATAATTATCTATGTATTTTTTATTTTTTAATAACTAATTTATTTATAATAAAATATAATATACTCTTCCACCTTTTACCAGAAACAAATTCATAAAAATTTAATGATCATTTAAGATACCACTTCCCCTTTTTATATTTCTTAATACCCTTTTATATTTCATAATTAATTATAGAATAATTTCAAAATTTCTTTGAGAATAAATTCCATAATTAATTTATTTTTAATAATTATTTAATTATTCTCCCCAAACTCCTTTTTATACCTTAAAAAATACCTCAAGAAAGTGAATAAAATCCAAATTTCTATTTTTTTTCAAAATATTTCCCTACCCTTAAATAGGGGGTTCGATGCATAAGGGTTACATCATTTAACATTATTCATCTCATCTAATGTATCAGAGTAGCAATAATTACACTCACATAGCTCTTAACTACTACACCAAGATAACCGACGTTACCTTCACATCGAAGTAAAACCTTTGTTGATAAATAATAATAAAAAATAAAATTAAATAAAACTAAAACACACTAAATCTCTTCTCTAACACAATTTTTCATTACAGAACATGAACCGAATAAGAAGAAATAAAATTATATCCTTTAAAATCAAAAAAAATTTAAATTTATAAAAAATTAACCTTATAAAACTCGGTAATGACCCTCAACCAAGCTGTAACAATCCATCTATCATAATAGAAATTCAAAATTGAAAAATTAATGGGTGATGTACACTGTAAAAATAGCTTCCTAGATTATAGTGAAATTATGAAGATTCAAGCTTGAAATCTCCCTCAACGGCCACTAGACCAAGATCCAACCCTGATCAAGCTTCTCGGTAACACAAATATCTCTATCCCTCCAATATCTTATCTCGAATGAGTCTTCCATAGGATGGATTAAATTTTTACATCCTAGATGATGGATATAGTTTATTTAGTGACATAATAAAATGTAATTAAATTAAATTAAATATTTTAATTTAATTTTAAATTCCTTTTAAAAAAACTATACCTGATCATTGAACTTGGGACAATTTTATACCTCACTTAGGTAAAACCCCTAATTTTAGACTCAACGAAAAATTTTAAATGTCAATCCAAGACTCTGGTCAAAAGGTTTCACCTATCACCCACATGAAAATAATTAATGTTTAATAATTGATTATTATATATCTCACAATAATAAATTTGGCTCGGAATTCCACTAAAGTATCGTACTAGGGAAAAAACACCATTCAAAAATCAAAAAAGTAATCAATTTTTTATAGGATCACTTATTAGTTGAAATTAATATTTTTTAACCCCTAGGCATTCTAATCCAAAATTCAAATTTCAAATAAATTTCACAACCCAAAAAAATACGTGTGTTTATAAATTTATTCTTATTTCATATGATACATAACATCATCCATATCAATTATATTAGGCCCCACAATAGAATTGATCTCTATTCTCTAACCTATCCTGAACGAGAAGAATCCTACTAAGTATTGTTGGGTTAAAATCATGTTATTCTCACCAAGGTACCCACAAAACATTAACCCTCTTATCTATACATGAAATAGAACTGTATAGAGAACTTAAGAACTACGTGTGGAATGATTCTTATACCATGAGATATATAATGTTTTCTAGATCACCAATCCCTAGAATATACCCAAATAACTAATCAAACCCACCTTATATGAGTGATCAATTAACTTTTATCAGGTTCTCTTCACCTACCTATCAGCGAGATGATGTTATCCTCTAAGGACCAGTCCAAGTGACAGGACCTTAAACTACAATACCCATACAATCTAAGATCCATGACCTTAAACCAATATCAACTATTAAGGTATTATCTCGATGACCTTAATCTAGAAATAACCTATATATTTGAAGTGAAAAAACCTTAAACTTAGAGCTTCATAATAGTTTAATCTATTCAACCTAAAACCCTAATACCATTATGGTTTGTGTTACATGACCTTAGACTAGTAACCCCCATCAATCTAAACAATATAGTGTAAAAATATATATCCTTAGGGATTGAATTAGTCCCTTATTGAGAGGATGATTAAATCCCACTCCTGTTTTTTTTCACGAGGATTTATTTTTTATTTTTCTTGAAATTATAATAGCGCACATTCTTTCCACCAGTTTTGGCATGCCCTGTTGAAATTCACAATGCAAGATTATGTAACCCTAATAGTTATCAAAATCATCATGGGGATATCTCCCTCTTCCAAAAACAAAGATTGTGTTCCCTAATATTGAATTGAAATTAATATCTCTGCCTTTTCAACGGTGATGACACATGTGGCCAAGTATCATCCCTCCTCTTGTTTAGTGCACTCATCCTTGAAGACAATTACTTGGTATAAGTGTAGTGTAATCCATATTTCAAGCAAAGTTATTAGTAATTCTTAACAATGTTTACCACATTTATTTTCATACTTTAGTAGATCCTTTCCTTCATTTAGTCACCCAACATTCATACGTAACCTACATTCCCTCCTACATCAATTCAAAATCATATACCCACATCTTAAATTTATATAACATTTGTTTTATCAAATGGAATTCAAACACCGATGGTGTTACAACCTCATGAATCATTGGATGTTATCATGAAGATTCAATCCTTTATAATCTCACAACCCCATCACCCTATCTCTATAGGTTTTTTATGTATGTGGATTTGATATTGTAACCCCAAACCATCTGACCATGTTGCATACTAATTTTTAATATGAATGTCAATATATTTATATACTATTTATAACACTAAAAATGACTCATGCAGGTTTAGAAATCTTATTAGTTTTTTTCATTTATATAGTTGAGATGAATTGTTTTAAATATAGAGAGTGAAAATATGTACTAATTTTATTTCCAAGAAAACATAAGGATGTTCATAAACAACTTAAATCATCCCCTTAAAAATAAGTTGTCCTTTATAAACAACTGATCCATTATCCATTCAAGACCACAAAACCTTTTTTTGGAGATTTTTTGGCATATTATAGAATGTTCAGATCCTCTATCTCAATTCCAGCATCAGGATGCAACATGACCACATATATTTGGAGCCCTTCTTTCTTACTTCTATACTCCTCCAATCAAGAGATATCTTGGTGTAGCTAAATTTCAAATAATAATGAAAAAAATATCATGGGGTGGGGAAAGAATATTTTAAATCCTAGATTAATATACAAGATAGTGGAAACCTAGGGTTATTTATTGAGAGGGGTGTTCCAAAACCGGTTGTCAATTTTTTTAAAAAATGGATGGTGATTTGAAATGTTTGATTTAGAAAACATATGAAATAAAAGTAAATTAGGATTTGGAGATATGTTTTTAAAAAATTTAAGGGTTTTTGATTAGTTATAAAAAAATAATGTTATGATAGTCTTAAAAATTTTAATTTTTTTTTATTAACTAATGAATAATTGGTTCCATAATCACTTTACCACTCACCATTAGTTCAATGGATATGGTGAGATGTCCTGTGATAGAAATAATTGATTTTTATATCCTCCATTATATGCGTGTGAAATAGTATCAATGAATCCAAAATAGTAAAATACTCATTGTTTATATAGGTAATACCCAATGAATTTAAAAGAAGAAAGTGGTTTTATTCATTGAAGTCTGAAACCCAAGACTTATAATTGGATTTACATACCTTTACTGATCACCAAAACTCTTTAAACATCTATAAAATGGACATCATTTGTGAAATGATAAGGAAAAAAATTATAGAAGATAATAATGCATACCATAATATTGGAAACTAGAAAAATAGCTTCAACACAACACATTAGGAGAGAGTATACCCTTCCTCTAGTTTTCCTCCCTTGATGTAGCTATATCATTCCCTTATTCTCAAGTTGGAAAAATATTATAGGATCTTTCCTATGATGAATTTTGAATATTCCCCCTTTCCCCATAATGTTCGTCTGAAATAACAAACTTCAATTCTTGAAAAAATCTACATCTCTAAATTTCATGTTTCTATAGTTTTTTTGACCAAAATATCAATAATAAATTATGATAGATATTTATTATAATCTATATGTATTAATGAATTTGGATTTCATGAATGATGATGTAGTGACATAGAGATTTGGGTTACAAAAAATGTGAAACTTACAAACTCATATTGCCTCATCCTCTTTCTTGATAGAATTCGAAAAGGAATGGATCCTACGAAGTCCCCCTGAGAAATCTTATTTAGTCCCTTGAAAAATATTATTTACAAATTTTTAATTTTTTACAAACTTATCTGAAGTCTTAAGAACATTGGTAAATTTATTATGATCTATTACAAGTCATATGAACTTCTCAGAATTCATATAAACTTCAACAGAAGTCTTACAAAGTCATACTAAGGAGTCTCATGATATCCTAGATATAATTAAAATAAACACATGGAGAATTACATGAATTTTATAGATATAAATCCATATAAAATTTACTTTTATTTAGAAAAAATATCACTATTTCTCATAAAATCCTTAAAAGATAAAATAATTATCCATTTCTTCATCTTCATTCCCAAATTACTTATAAAAGTTTGAATACTTATCCAAATATCAATCTATAGGTACAAATAATATCCTTTCCATAAAAAATGATAAAATAAGAAGAAATTAGTAGCTACCCATTCATTTATTATAGAAATTAAATAAATAAATTAAATACCCAATTTTATCATTTAATTCAATATTCATAAATTCTTATGAATTGAAACATTAATTAAAAAGTTCCCTAAAACTAACCAAATTAATTAATGCAAGGGAATAAAATTATTTGGATGTTAAAAAAATATAATGTATTTATTAAATTTCTCAATTCCCCTAGACTTAATCCTTAGACTCTCAGACAAGTGATCATTACAAATATCAATCAAGAGAAATTCAAAACATGAGTCATTTTGAGTTCCCTTTTTTATATCATGTCACTAAATCTTATCTAACATCTTTAATTTTTTTCCTTTCTATTTTTATCATGAAGCTCATTGAATTCATTTAAAATTTTCTAATCCTCCCATTCTCATTTATACCTAAAATTATGAAATTATTTCCCTCAAAATCATTTATGGATTTAAAGAAATGTTTTTATTATTAAATTTTCACTATAAGATTTATTAATTTATAAGTATTTATAATTATAAAGAAGTCTTTTTAGAGTTTTTATATGGAGTAAGGCATGGTGGGTTCTATTGTTGGAATATTCTAAGGTAGAATATAAGGTTTTAATCTATTTTTAAGAATATTTCATGATTTATAGTTTCCTTGAAGGATGAAATAATCCCTTCCTTCCTCCTTCACTAATAAACTACAACACCATTGTAATTTGAAAGAAAAAATCATAAATTTTTTACATTATTTATAACAGTCTTATTCTCTCTCCAGTTCCATAAAAAAATTTTATTTATTTATTTTTGGTTGTCCTGATCATATATTAAATTAATGGAAGATATGAACTTTACATTTTTGTGTAGGTGTGTAAACTTTCTTGCCTCATTTTTTTAAGATATTATTTTTACATTATGATAATTTTAGGGGAATTTCATTAAAAAAAATTAGTAATTATTTCATGTATCACCTTTAAAAAAACATATAAATAATAATTTGGAATGTTCACGTAGTTCATCTTAGATTGAGGAATTTCAACTCCCCCACACCTTATATTAACCGAGATCATTCAATAAATTCTATATCTAAGTGTTTAAGGGGGGTTTATTGTAATTATGCTTCCTATTATAGTAATTACCAGCTATTAAGGGATAAATGGATTAAATTTAATTTTAGGATATAATTGAAACCCATTGTAAAATAAATTTTAAAATAAAAATAAATCCCTAATTAAATAAAACAAATGGTCCTCAATGATATAAGGTTTTTATAAGATTAATTATTAAATTTTAGAGATTAAAACATGTATTAGTTTTGTGAAGAAATTTGTACATTGTGAAGAGGTTTCTAAATAGGCATAGAATACTCTTTGGAAAGTTATTTTCAATTAATGATATCATTTCATGGAATGTGATTCAAAAACCAATGGTCTTATTTTCAAATTTCCTCAATTGAATTTTAAAACACTTTCATTTGAGCATTCACATATGTTAATCTAATAGATCAAATTAGTTTTTCATTATAAATGAGGTTTAAAATTTGAAATGTTCTTTAAATTGAGATCAGAAAGATGAAAAAAATTAAAAATAAACATATATAAAATTTAGAAAAGAAACCAATATTTGAAAAAGGAAAAAAAGAAATATTTTACAATCAGAAACTAAAAATATACCCTATCCTACACTTATTTGATGTAGCTTCTTGAATTCATTATATTATTTTTATTAGTTTAAATAGATTTAAATTAAATAAGAGTAATTAATCAAGTATCAGGGAAAGTTACAAAATGATAGTTCCATATTAATAGAGTGTCTGGAGGAGAGGGAGCTCCATTACTGGTGATGATGATAAATTTATATAGTTTTCAAAATATAGAAACAATTCAATTTTTTAAAAAGAAAGGAGGTGAGGTTTGGAAAAGAAATATTTAAATCTAATGTTAATATATATTATATAAACACCTAGGGTTTTCTCTAGTTGGGAGTGTTAAAAATTAGTTTTTAATTTTTAGTTAGAAAGGGGGAGGGGATTAAATTGTTTTAGTTGGAAAAAATATAATAAAATGAAATAAAGATATTGAAATCCAGTTGATGAAAATTTATGGGATCATGATTTATTATCCAATTATAATTCTATCATAGTCTTCAAAAAGTTGGATCATCTTATTTTTAATTGGTGAATAAGAGGTTCAACAATCACTTCACCTCTCACCCTCATTTAAATGGATATGGTGAGGGTTATCTTAAAATAAATCCCTCTTTAGTATAACCTTCTTCTTATGTGTGCGCAATGGTATCAATGAAACCTTGAAAAATAACATATTCCTAATATAATTAGGTAGTAACGAATCTTAATTTTTGTTTCCTAATCAACTTAAGAGTGTTCCACTACCATTAGATGCGTGATGTGAATCTGAAAAAAACATCATCACTCAATATAGTGTATTCTATAATTTATAGAATATACCAAATGGAAGGAGAAAAATGAACATTAAAAAAAGTAATCATACAATGAACAAAAATAAATCAAACATAACCACAATTTAAAACATAAACTGCCACCAAACACTAAAATTACATAATAGTATAAAGGAATATTTTTTATTGATTTCTAAAACTCATGCGTTATTGTTGTATTTTCTTCCCCTACCCAATCACCCAAGATCATTACCCATCTATGATATGGATAAAAGTTTAAAAAATAGAAATATAAGTCATTATATAAAATAATAATTCACAAAATAAAACGCAAAAAATAAATAAAAAACAATATTAAAACATGTCATGAACGAGTGGCCATTCATCCTATATTTCTAACCTTCTTATAGATTAATATTTTCCTTCTTCTTGATCTGATAAAATATTCATAGATCCATATTGTAGAACCCCTAATTTTTGGCACTTGACCCTTTATTTATGTATTTTGAGACTATATAATGATAAAGTTATATTTTAAGATGTTCCAATGGGTTTTGGATCATTTTGCAAGAATTTATGGAGGTTATTGGTTTGGGAATAATGAATAGAAACCAAGGGAGATCTCCAAGAAACTGTGGGAAGGTGCACAATTTGGGAAAGCTAGGTGAATTCCCAAAAGTAACTATGCATCTTTGAATAGAGTAAAATGAATGGATGGTTTATGGTTTTTCTAACCATGTGATCCAACCATGAAAGGTATTTATTTATTATAGTAGCACCACAAGATTGACATATGGTTTGACAAACTGTATGACCAAACTATTCAACATATAGTTTGAACTCTTTAAAAATTGTATGCATTCTAAATTATCCCCTTATGCCCTCAATTTTCCATAAATCTTAGATAACTTGAATTAATTTTATCACAGTGTTGTGAGTTGGGAAGTCATTTGGGTAAAACCTACTGAGTTTATACACACCCACTTCTTGGGCACTATTGTGAATTTTCATATGTCATCTATCAAGACACTGGTAAAGTCAAGGTATATTAGTTCTTTAGTGATGCTTCATGATATCACGGCTTGGAATGCAAAGTTGGATCTTGGAGGGGGTGGGGTGTCACTAGTTTTCATCACATTAGAGTTTTGATTTTTATGGCTTTTTGGTCCTCTTGAGTATGTATTTTAGTTTTCCCTTGTAATTTTATATCGTTTTTGGTTTTGGTTATGTTTGGAGTTTTATTTTTTACTTATGGATCACATAGAGGTTTGTTTGGGATTTTCTTATTTTGTTTAGTTGGTATTATCTCAAAGTGAAAAATGTCCCACAATTGTTTTGAGACACTTGGAATTTATTTCTAGCATTTATTGTCTTGGGGATATCACGTAAGGCTTAGTATCTTCCCTATCACTCCTTAATACTATGAATAGGGGTGGTATATTACAAATGTTATCAATTTTTGTGATCCTGTACATAAAAAATGATATTAGTCTTGGCCAGTCCAAATATTTTTTAAAACAAATGGTATCAACATCATTCAGTCCAAATATATTTTTTGGAAAAATCATATCACCATTATTCAATACTTGAGATAAGAAATGGTGTTAGTTTTGTTTGGTTATGGAGTAATAAATAGTGTCTATATGTCTCTTGGTATGGTAGTAATGAGTAGGATTGTCAGAACTCAAAATACAGGGAATAAAAAGGTGTAGATTACCACTTTATTCTAAACATCACGTTTCAATGGTGTTTGGGTACATTTCTATTTTAAGAAACTTCAAGGTGAGTTGTCACCTCATAATCATGGGTTTAACCAATGAGTTTTTCATGATACAAATTTATGGTAAGAAATCCCAAAATTACTAGATTTTTCATTTTGAGTAAAATGGTTTATAAATCAAAAAAAGTGATAATTTTTAAAAATTGTGAAAATGGTTTATTTTGAAAATAATGGTTGGAGTATTTTTAAAAATGGTTAAAATGTTAATGATGGTTAAATCATGGAAATCGGTGTTATGAAATGTGTTAATGTGGAATATTGAAATTTTGAAGCCTTAAGTTGATAATGAGTAAGAATATAAGCACTTTTTGGGTTATAGTTAATGGAAATGAGTTGGCATCATAGAAAAAAAACCAGAAGAGGTTGCAAAAATGTGGTGATATATTAGCCAAAGGTGAACCAACACCTTGTTCAAACAATTTTAAAGGATTTTTAGGCCATTGATAAGGCTAATATGAATAATTAAATATGAAAAGTAGACCATTCAGTTTAATTCCAAAACTAGACTCCACTCATATTTCTGTGGGATTTTGAGGCATAAAAAGTACAAGTTTTGTTAAATAAGATTAATTGAATCATCAATTTATTTAGAACACTAGTAGTGTTAAATGTTAAGTTTGAAACATATATGCTGGAGGATTTGGAATGATAATGGTGGGAATTATCATTTCAGGATACATTGGACCAATTTATAAAATGAGAAGATTTTAAAGTATTGTTTAATAATAAATTATATGCTCATACCTCTCAGACTACTATAAAAAAAACTTTTTCTGTTTGAAACCAGATAATCTCTCTCAAACAGAATATATGGTCAAATTTATTAATTTATTCCATTTCCCTAGATTATTTGGGAAGTGATTCCTTGAAGGCATACATTTTTGAATTTAGTCTGATTTCAGATATTCATTTAAAGATTTTAATTCTCTATATTATGGATTATACATAAATGTGCAATAGAGTGATGATCATGAAAATGGATATCTTAGTAAATACAGTTTGAGAGATAATGTTTATTCCTATGGGAAAAAGTGTTATTACTAATGCTAGGAATAAGAAGAAGAGGGACACCTACCTATAGAGTGGTAGGACACATTATAATTAGACCATGGGATCTATAAATCTTCCACCATGAACAAAAAGTAAAGAGTTATGTTTTTAGTTTAGTTTACTAGATCACATCAAGAAAGATTTTATGGAATCACCTAGATAATTTCATAACTACAACATGATATAACATCTTTAGGGATATTGTCATAGTTCTACATGGTCTGGTGCTAGGGAGACAACACATGTTCATCAAGGATCTTACGATTCAATGGGATGAGTGCAACCAAATTATTTTATTAATCATAATAGAATGATATATGGTGATTCATGGAACACCAAGACTCTTAAAGAAGTGAAAACTTAATAAGCTAATAAAGACTCAAGTGGGATGAGTAAGTAATGGTTTGGATATGATAAAATGATTGTGGATGATCAATATAGTCCTTTGATGATGAGAGATATGATTATTTGGAATTCCACCATTCTGAAAGATTTTTTTTGACAATGGAACATACCATGTTTAATTGATTTTCATGTTGTTGATAATATGGGTTTTCATGTTGAGATAATTCTCTTTGTTTTAAAATATCAAACTCATATTAGGAAAAGAGAGTGTTAAGAATTTATGTATATATATTTTACTATAAACATTATGGGGGTAGGTTTATCTGGTAGTTCTATATTTTTGAGATGGGTGTTTATAAAATGATTTAGGTATGGATTTTTTGACATCGTTTAAGGCCCACATTGACTATTATTTCAAAAAAGTTATTTTAACATCCATGGATTGTGTTGAGAATCTATTTAGAGGATATTTGGGAAAAAATTATAGTAAATAAGGACTTTTGGAACCGCTAGTTTCAACCATATATTATCACTTGGAAGTTCTTACCTTGGAATATGTGGATGATGTTGTGTAGGGATATTTTCCCACTATTTTTGATTTATTTTCTGAAGTTTTCCATAAAAATTTCTTAGGGTTTCCAACCAAATGATACGTGGATTTTACAATTGATATTCTACATGGGACCAATTGTATCTCACTTACTTCTTATTATATAGATCCAACATAATTTTGAGAATTTAAAGTAATGGGTTCATTAAACCAAGTATGTCTAGTTCAATTTGTAAAGAAATAGGATGGAACTCTTAGACTTTGTGTGGATTTTTATAAGCTTAACCAAGTTATGATTAAGAGTCGACACCAATTTCTACAATTTAATTATATTTTTAATCAATTGAGGGTATCCTAGTGGTTTTATAAAATTTATTTACATTAGTTATATCAATAATTATAGTTTTGGATGAAAGATATTATGATGAAATATTTCATAAGTTGATATGGCCATTATTTGTATATTTTTATGCCTTTTGACTTATGAATGCACCGACTATTTTAATGGAACTTATGAATCAAATATTTTGGAAGTATATGGATTCATTTGTGGTGGTGTTTATTTATTATTTACTAGTGTATTCTAGGATAAAATTGGATCATTATGAACAATTTCTTTAGTTTTGGGTACCGTTCAAGATTATCAGTTGTTTTCCAAGTTATAAAAGTGTGATTTCATTATACAAGAGGTACATTTCCTTGGCCATGTCATTTTAGATAAGTTATTTTGATAGATTAATAAAATATATAAGATGTTATCTCTAGGCCACTTCGGAAGAATTTATTTGAGATACAAAGTTTATTTGGCATAACAGTATACCACATACGATTTCAATATGATTTTTGACATTTTACATCACCAGTGAAAGATTTGAAGAGGAAAGTAGTTCCTTTCAATGAAATGGAAAATTTCATAAATCCATTTATGTATATAAGGATAGATTTATATTAGTACCTATCCTCACCTTTCTAGAGTCTATATAGGGCTTTGTATTCTATTGTGATGCACCGAGATCTCAGTTTGGATGTGTTCTCATGCAGGGAGATCATGTTGTTTCTTATAGATCATGGTTGTTATAGTTGTATGAAATAAACTATCCAATAGATGATTTAGAATTTATTGTTATAGTCAATGATTTAATGAATTGGTGTCATTGCCTCTTTAGTTATAAATTCACAGTGTTTTCATATCATAAGAGTTTAAAACACATTTTATCACAATGATATTTGAATTTAGGACAATGTAAATGGGTGGATTATCTGTACCTGTTTAAATTATATTTTTTTTGATACACCAGGTAAAGGGAACTCTATGGTGGATTCATTGATCATTAATTTTATAATCAATTGGATAAATAATATTCATACTAATAGAAAATAATTTCATTTATATAGGATATGAATCTAGATTACTCAGACCAAGGTAGTGTTGTAGTTTTCATTATAGTTTCATTTGTTCTTGATTTGATTGAGTAGGATAGATTTTTTCAAACTTATAATCCTAATTATGTTACTATGTGGTAAAAAATAAAGGGAAGGGAGATAATTGAGTGATGGAATATGGATGAAAGTTCAGTTTTTTGGTTTATAGATCGGATGGTCATACATTTGGCTTGTTGGGAACAACTTCTTAGTGTCTACCAGCATTCAAGATGGGTCATTCACCCTATAATTCATAAATTATATAAATGTTTGAAAATGATTTTTTTGTGGGTTGTAATGAAAATATTTTTAGTGGAGAATATCTTGAGATGATTTACTTGTCAATAGATGAAGATGGAGAATCAACAACCAGTAGATCTGTTTCAGTCATTACTAATTCCTATTTATAAATGGTAACAGATAGACATGGATTTTTTAATAGCTCTACCAAGGATGGTTAGGAAACATAATTAAATATGGGTGATAGTGGATTGGCTCACAATTTCAGCTCACTTTATACTAATTTATGAAATTAATTTGTTGGATGACCTATAAAAATATTATATTTGAGAAATTGAAATGATTCAAAACATTATAGTCTCGATTTTATTAGATAGATACCCCATGTTTACATCTCATTTTTATAAATCCTTAATGATAACCCTCAAAACACTGATGAAAATGATTATGGATTATTATCCCCAAATGAATGGATAGTCTAGACAAAAAATACAAACATTAGATGACATGATTAAGGATTCTACAATAGATTTTAGTGGATCATGGGATGATAATTTACCATTAGTGGAGTTTTCATATAATAATACTTGCCAC
This sequence comes from Viscum album, assembly GCA_963277665.1. Lineage (NCBI taxonomy): Eukaryota > Viridiplantae > Streptophyta > Magnoliopsida > Santalales > Viscaceae > Viscum > Viscum album. Next base: position 1,445,391,087 of record OY728150.1, on the reverse strand, counting down.
ACCTCGAAACATATGGATAATTTTGAATTATTTTATGTAAATCCTTTTAGTTATCTAGTTTTTTTGAGTAGAAACATGTGGGACTTCACTAATTGGATCTAGCCTTGTCCAAGATACAAAAGAGAAGATTTAGTTGTTCAAAAAGGGAATGATGATGGATCAAAGTCATCATAAATCATATACAGATCTTCATCGATGATCGTTGTCATTTGAGATGAGTGATAATTTTTTCTCGAGAATCTCTCTGAGGAATGGGTTTCATCATTTTGGTAAGCAAAGAAAGATATCTCTTCATTACATATGACCATTTGTGATAATTGCATGAGTTCATGAGGGGGCATATTAGTTGTAATTTCCACCAAGGTCTAGTTTAGTGCAAAATGTGTTTCATGTGTCTAAGTTACCAACATAATCCATACCATTTGATTCGATGGAATGACGTTGAATTAGATCTAGATATTACATTGATTGATGAGCCTGTATAGATTGTAGAATTTTAAGATAATATCTTAAATGGGAAATAATTATTCTAGTACAGGTTCTATGGAAACATGGTCGATATTTGGAAGGAATAAGGTTGTGTGATAATTAAATGGTAGAGTAATGGGGGTTTTCTACTTTTGATGTATGGAAATGATAATGGTGGGTAGAATTCACCACCCTCGATTTTATTTACATGACCATTTATTCATCTATTTAGAGTCTATATAATGATCAAGAGAATTATAAGGAAGTTCCAATTGCCTTTGTCAGGTTTTGGAAGAATTTTTGGAGGTTTATGGTCTGTGCATGGTTAGTAGAGAACATGAAACATCTCCAAAAAACCATGAAAGTGAAGACAATGGGTACTGGGAAGGTATATGGTTGGAACACAGTTTGAAAAAACCATGAGAATGATCAGGTTAAACCATTCCTCTTGAAATTGAGGGAATGGTTGGTTAGCACATGGTTTATCTAATCGTGTGGGGAAACCATGTGAGGTATAGTCTTGAGAGAGTAACACCACACATTTAGAACGTAGTTTGAAAAACCATATGGCTTATCCTTGTGACATACAATTATCCCTGATGAAAAAGGGGGTCTAAGCTGAATTATCCCCTTAGTACCCCCTAAAAACCTATAACTCAAATAAATTTTTATTCCAAGGCATCACATATGACCCCCTTTGATCCAAGAGCGACACTTAGGTGAATCAAATTGTGTGAGAGGCTTAGATTCATCAGTAAGTTCCCATTATTTCTCAATATTCTTAGATTCAAGGTTATTATATCTCTAGGAACCATAGATATAGTCTATTATGGATATATATACGCCTTTTGAATTATTTTATGATTTTATCTTGTTCTATATAGTGAATGGAATGTGTTTTGTGATCAGATCTGGATTTTTTTGTGCTATTATTTTTTTCATCAATGGTTGTGAGGTAGGTGGCATCTATCTTGAATCCACTTGATTTAGATCTTAAAGGATTAGTTTTAATTAAATGATTGTATTGAAATAGTTGTGAAATCCTTGTGTGAATATTGATGGAAATCTTATTTCGGTATTGGATTGGAAATTGTAAAACGTTGATTAGTTTTTAGAAAAACCTAATTTTTTATAATTTTAAAATTGTTATTTTAAAATTATAGTTTTGTTTTATGCACATAAATTATTTTTTGAAATGATTTAAAAAGAATGAAATGTTCAGATTGAAAATAATTTTCATGATGTTGGTATAAATAGTTGGGTGTGAGTTAAATGGGATGGATAATGGTCATGAAGTACCAAAATAAAATCATATTAAGTGTGGATGTTAAGTTCCACCATCAATGATGACACTAATATTGAGTGTGTGTGTGTGGTTGTGTGTCTGGTCATTGAAATAATTCTTCCAAATCAAATGAGAAATGTTTTAAAGAATGTATTGATTCTTTCTTCAGAAAATTGGTCTATGGATTTGATCTAAACTATTTTTATAACTTATATATATTTAATAAAATGTTCTTCCATGTTTTTTCCTAGTGGCATGAGTGGGGAAGTCATTTGAGGAAACATACTGAGTTTAGACTTACCCCTTGTTTGGCCACAATTGTGAATTTGCAGATGTTATCTATCAAGACATAAGTGAAGTCAATGTATATCTGTTATGTAGTGATGTTTCATGATATTGTGGCTTGGAATGTGTACATGGATCTTGGAGTGGGTGAGGTGTCACTGGTTTTTCTCACTTTGGAGTTTTTACTTTTGTGTCATTTTTGGTTTTGTTGTGTATTTCTTTGGTCTCCACTTATACTCTATTATGGTTTTCAATTTGATTATGTTTTGAGTATAATTTTTTACTATTGAATCACATAGAGGTTTATTTTAAATTTTCTAATATGTTTTGGTTTTTATTCTCTTAAAGTGAAAATCATCCCCAAAATGTTTTGAGGTCTATGGCATTTATTTCTAGCATTTGGTGTCTTTGGAATGTCACCTAAGGCATTGTATCCCTCACGTTTCCCCTCAAAATAATAAATACGGGTGGGATTTTCACATCCTCCATTGAATTTTGAATATTTTATCTTTCCCTACAATCTTCTTTAAAAGTAACATACTTCAATTATATTTAAAATTCATTCCCCTTATAATGTTTTCATAATTTTTTATAATCAAAATTATAATCCTAAATTATGATTGATATTTCATATAATTAATATATAAGGCTACATATAGCTTTCATTCATAATGATATAGTGACATAGATCTTTGGGTTGTATCCCAAGTGAAACTTATGATCTCACCTTGCATTATTCTTATTATTAATAGATTTTGAAATGGAATAAGAATTATAATGTCCATGTGAGAATAATTAAAATGTCCCTTGAAAAATCATAAAAAGTACAATATTTTTTTAAAACTTCTTGGCAGTCTTATGAACATCACCCAAAGTCCTAATAACTATAAAAAGTATTATGAACTTCTAAAAAGTCTTAAAAACCTCAAGAAAGTCTTACAAAGTCATACCAAAGTGTTCGAAAAAATACTAGATAGAAGTCTTACATAAATATGGATAATTCCATTCCTTTTATAGATATAAATCCTTAAAAACAATTCACCTTCTTCAAAAAAAGACTTATGAATTCTCATATAAGTCACATGGATTAAAATATATATCCATTTCTTTAGTTCTAACCACACAATTCTAATATAATATCTATGAATTGCAAAAATTTCACTATGAAGCTACAACCAAGATTCTTTTCCGTCAAAACATTAGAACAAAGATTATTCACCGACACTTTCCTAGAGAGAGATGAAGATATAAACTTGGATGTGGAGGTGTAAATAGACGATCATAAAACTTTAGAATAATTTAATATGAGATATGTGTTCATAGAAATACAACTATAATTTATAGTATAATTATAAGCACAATAATATGTGTAAGTGAAGTTGAAATATATATAAGAAAACATTGGATTTTTATAATAGTTCAGATCATTTTGATCTTATACCTAATCTTAAACTCTATCCACACCATGAGAGAAATAGTATCACCAAATCCAAAACCTACATTTCAAAGGGAGTGGAAACCCAAATATAAACACTACCATTATAATAACCAACGAACAAAAAAAATATTATTTTTTTATTAAACAAGGAACAATTATGAAAAACCATACTTATATTGGGAGTCACAACCTGGAACACACCTTCGAAATACAATTATGGTATAAAAAATACATATATTTTTTGGAATAGAGTTATAACTAGTAACAAAATTTCTTTTAGAAGTTAATTCACAAACAAAAAGATAAATAAATAAGTAAATAGATACAATAATACAAACTATAAAATTAGAATAAGAAAAAAAACACTAATGCAACACAATCACTTCTATAAAAATTTAAACGTTTTATCTTCTTAACGATAATTAAATATGTGATAATAGTTTTAGTAAATTTTTTTTAAAAAATTGGTGTCTTATATCCATTTTCATATCTAATTTTTCATTTAGTTACTTTGAGTAGTATTTATATTCAAATCTTCGATGATTAGTTCCAGGTATTTTTCTTATTAGTGATCGATAGAAGGAATAACTGAGGTTTCCGTGTTTGATATATCCATTGATTTCCCATGAAATAAATTCCAAATATCTCTGAAAACTACATAGGAAAAAAATGCACTTCTAGAAACAAGGTGCATAAATAACAATAATAAAAAATAAATCATATTTAACTAATTCTCATAATATCATAAAATTCATATTAGAGTTTGAAATAATCATTTTTATAGTATAAAATAATTTGAAAATATTCATATGGAATGATTTGAAAAATTCAATATGGTTCATTATTTTATAAGATTAATAAATTTCATAAGATAAGAAATATCATAAGCTATATACTGTGTAAGATACATTTTTTTAAATAGATAATATTAAAATATATAAAAAAATTATAAGAAGATAATGTGTAAGAAGTTGAAATAATAAGATACCACATAACATGAGTGAATTGAAATTATGTAAGATATTAAAATATATACAAGTATTTCAAGTATCCATGTTTGAGTGAAATCCTCATATGACTCATCCCATGTAGGAATCATAATAAAAATTAATTTCAATATGAGTCATTTCACATTTTATTAATTCCAAATATCTGTAAGAGTATTTTAATTTAAAAAAATATTGAAAGTAAAAAATATATAAACTTTTCAAAATTATAAATAAAAATATAACCATAATAAAAATAATAATAGAAAAATTTATTAATGAATAATGTAAATAATAAACAAATACATCAGCCCATTTTTTCTTTCATAACTCATGTTAGATGGATAAAGAAAGGGAATTTTTAGAAGATATTTTTCACTATCAAAACATAAAGACTGAAAAGGCCAAGGATCTATAAAAGAAAACATAGATCCAAAAATATTCCTTGGATCAAAATTTTTTAATTTTTATTATATTTAAAAACCAAAATCATTATTATAATGACATCCTCCCCCTTTAGAAAAAAATGAAAAATTTAAAATAATATGATACAAAAATTAAATATCATTTTTTAAAAAATTTACCTATCTAATTAAAATTGAATAAATGTAATGTTAATAAAATATAATTAGATCATCTCTTTCTAAATAGTTTAAACAGTCTAAACATGAATAAAATATCTCCCCCCAAGTGAAATAATAATATATTGTCATGACTTAACCAAATAACTTTATACTTAATACATAACTAAAAAATATTTTAATACGTTACAAAGTAATTAACTATAAATAGAATAATTAATTTAAAAAAAAACCTAAATAAATCTAAAAATAGATAAATTTATTCAAATTAAAAAGGAGACAAAAAATAGTTAGAAATAATAATATGCTAAAAAATTTGTTGACAGTCATAATTTTTTTTAAAACATCACTAAAATTCAATCATACAAAGTTAAAATTAAATAATTTAAAACTACAATGCATCTAATGGTCTACTAAAATTATCATCTCCTTGATTATAAATTAAAATATATGAAAAATAATATATTTTTTTGTAAATTATCTCTAATAAAATGACAAATCACATTAATATGTTTACTTCTTGAATACTATAAAGTGTTCTTAGAGATATAAATAACCTAATAAGTATCACAAAATATAGGAATTTAATCAAAATAAACATCGAAATCAAAAAAATGTTCCAAATCAACAATGATTTATCATAATAGTTAGTAACAAAAATACATATTGAGATTAATTTATATATTAATAAAATGGTTTCTATTTCATTGATCTCACTGAAATTAATCTTTTTAGTAAAAATAACACATTCATTATTTACCTTTTTATAAATTCTAAATCCACTTAATTAAGAAGAAGAGTAACTAATTAAATCAAAATATTTATATCTATAATAAAATAGTCAATAATTAATAGTTCCATTAATTTATCTAATAATTATTTTAATTACTTTTAAATGGATTTCTTGAGGTTAAGCTAAAAATCTACCACACATACAAAAACCAAACACAATATAAAGTCTACTATCTCTTATATAAATAAAACATTCTATCATTCCCTTAAATATTTTTATGTCAATTGGTTTTACTATAGTAGATAAATAAAATTTAAAAAAAGTGATCACAAGGGTTCTAAAATTTTACATGAATCAAGATCAATCCTTTTTACCAATTCATTAGTATATTTAAACCAATTACGAAAAACATTATCACTTCATTAAGAAATTTCATGTTATTATAAGAATTTTAATTATACCATAAGGATCTAATCAAATTCACTAGTCAATAAACGATAAATTTTTTTGAAGAGTAGTTCACTAGTCGATAAAAAAGCATCGACATTTATTTTTATAATTAAAATATAATTAAAATACTTTTTAATAAACAATATACGATATACTTAACCTTTGTTAAAATACTATTCCAAAAAAAATAAAGATAACATTTCATACGAATCTCATGGAGGTTTTTTAAGTATATATATAAATTTTGTATGTTTAGAAACATGGATATGAAATATTTATTGTTCAAAACTTAGGGTTGATTAAAATAAACCTATTTAGAATATAAAACATTTATAAAAACATGTTTAATATCCATATGAAAAATTTTAAAACCATGAAAAGATTAAAAATATTATAAAATCATAATAAACTAAATTTAATAAACAAGTGAAATTTTATCATAAAAATCAATTCCTTATTATTGAAAAAAACATTGAGAAATCAATCTTACTTTATTAATTACTATTTAACCAGATTCATCCAATTTATTCTTATGAATACATTTAGTTCTAATAATTGATTAAATATTTATTTAATATAAATATTATATTTAAATTGTTTTAAGGAATAAAAAACATCATTAGGGATATATTAAGAAAAAAATAAGAATTAACACATAAATTTATAACTAACTTCTTATTTTGAATTCTATAATCCAAATTTCTAATTTAATTTTTTAATAGGGTTGTCTCTATGAGTTTTGTAATTTTTAAATTTATATTGGAAAGGGATATACTCCACCCAAATAAATATATTACATTATTGAGTTTATCTTTACAAAAATTATAATCTATAAACCCTTCATTAATTTACTCTAAATATGAATTTTGTTTCAATTTATTCACAATTGATTAAAAACTAACCTATTCCTCCATAATATTAATTATTTTATTACAAAATATATAATATTTTTGAAAATTATAATATCCTAGGAATTTTTTTTCATCATATTTTGTATCAAATTTAAGTACATTTTATTTAGTATTTAATGGAAACACTTTAAAACAAAAAAATTAAAATATCTAACCTTAGGTTTATTTTCTTTACAAAATTCACAAGTTGTTTTCATTAAAGAAATTATTAAAAGAAATATAATAGATATATAAAAAGATATAATGAAAATATACACACAAAAATATTAATAAATATTAAATTCAATTAACATCGTCCTACCATTTCTTTAATAGTTTTATTTTTCCGTTCAACAACACCATTTTTCTATGGTGATCTACGGGAAATAATTATGAATATAACCATTTTCATCACAAATTCATTAAATTATAGATTAATAAATTACCATATTATATCACATAAAATATAGATAATTAAATAACTTTTTTCATATGGAACTATTTTATAAAAATTATAAAACTTATACAAAGTTTAATATTTATAAGACATAAAATAAGAGTAATTAAATCAACTAAAATAATCAATTATCACAGAAAAAAAATTTATACCACTTACACAAGAAGATGAAATTAGACCATATAAAATAGATGTAAAAGGTAAATAGGTCCTACTATTTTAAATTAAATAATATATCTAAATATTTCTCTATGTTGATTTATTTTCAAATAATAATTTTGGACATGATAATTACATATTTTTAGTTTATCTTGTTGTAGAACTCAACCATGCTTTGATAGATTGTATAGAAACTTGAAATTTTCATGTCCAAGCCTCCCATTCCATATGATATAATTTGTTTCTATAGTAGTAAGACTCTAAACTTTTTTATTTTCTATATTAGTAAAATCAATAGAATATATATTATCTTTTCGATTAATATAAAATAATACTCAATTATTCTTGAAAATATGAAATTTATTATCTTTAAATTTTATTAACATTTCATTATCACATCTTTGAAATACTAATTAGAATAATATTTATACCTTCAATAAAAAATATTTTAGAAATGATAATAGTTTTATAAATACTTACTTCACCAAATATTTAACCTTTCCTTTTGAGTTGTCTCCAAAAGCCATAGATCCCCCATTACATTGATTGTAAGATATAAAGTTTATTAAATGTTCATTTATGTTTGATGATTACCCTATAAAACCATGATATTTTAAAATAATAACATTGTGTTAGATAACATATAATATACACAAAATTTATCTAAAAGGATCAATGAAATATATTTATTTAAATTTAATATATTCGATAGCTTGCGATAAAAGAAACCGTGAGTCTAAATGAACCATATACCATCATAACATAGCTGTTAAATTGGTGAGTATGAATGTAACTAAATAAATTAAAGAAATTATATTATTTAAACATGTAGAAAATAAATTCAATTATTATCTATTGATTAAAAATAAAATTATAATCATTTGAATGAATATGAACTATTTTTTGAGAAAAATCTATTTTTTCTTCTAAAAGGAGGTTTTTTTGCGCTTTGTGAGTATAATTTAAAATTAATTTTTACCCCTTATAGAAAATTTATTTTAAAAAATATAAATATTTTTTTGAAATAATTATATATAAATTATCTAAATTTAAATTTTAGATAATTTTTTGGGACGATTAATTTGTATATGAATAGCGAAAATACAGGTTTTTATTGAAAACTACATTTTCATTTAAATAATTTTAAAGTTAAATTTGTATTTTAAATTGTTTAAAAGTAAAATTATTTGAATTATATTTTAATAAACACTATTTAGGTCATTAAAATCAATTTTATATTGAATTTTTATATTAAAAATTTCTACAATTAGGATAACTTTTCCTTGGAAACAAACTTTTTCATCAAGTCTACGTGATTAATTTTAAATTAAATTCTACCACCTATGTGAATTGAATTTGAAAAAATTGATTCTATATGTGGAATCAATATAATTAATATAATCTAAAAATATCAACATAATTTTGGACGTAATGAGTAGTAAAAATAATAAAAGTTAATTACCACGGTAAATGTTAAAACAAGTTAACTAAGAGGTTAACCTTAAAGGGTATGGGTTAAAATAACCTATAAACATGTAAAATACTTATTTTGTGGACATATATAGACCTTATCTCATACATGGTTTGATATTGTACCATTTTTGGAGCTTTGTGGCATGTGGAAAACATGGGTATCACGTTTTCATTTAAAAAATTCTTAGTGTGTCCTCACCCCCAAATATAAAAGTCCACCCCCACTTATATAATTTTCACACCCCCAAATTATTTTGTTTCAGAAATTACCCAAAACATATCTTTCTTAATTACCTACCCTCATCCTTTAGGAATTGTTTTCATTAGAAATCCTATATAAGAACTATTTTGGTATAAACCTAAAGTGGTTGTCTGAAGTAGAGGTAAAGTTCTTAACTATCCGATTTCATTTTAATTATTCTTGTAACTATATAAAATATTCCTAAACTATGATAAATTAATATAACCAATATATCCTATATAATTAAATGTTATTATGTTAATGTAATAACCTATAACCATCTTCTCTTCCATCAAATGGGAAACAAAACTGTCAATCGTTCGTATGACGGACTATGACCTCACAAACTGATGTAATTCATTTTCCATCACTGCCACTCACCACTAGATATAATTATGGATTAAACATATTCACATGATATTTATGAATTTAATATACTTATATAATTATTATATCTCATATACCTTCTTACCTTCTAATCCTTTATAAAACATTAACATCGCTCCTGTGTACGTGTGGACTACCGACTTCACATAACGATGTGAATTATTTTTCATTTAATATTAAAATGGATGGTAATAAATATATATTTATTAAATATAATGAAGTATATTATATTATAATAGTTATTTAAAGGTAAAATTTTATTTACCTTTCTTACATTCCATCTATTGGAAAAATAGAAACAACGTTCATGCATACATAAGATCTACTGTCTCCATGACCAATGCAACTCTTTTTCACATATCAAAAATTTATAGAAAATTATAAATTATTATATAATTATCATAAATTATATGTATATCACAGTAAAAATTATGGATATTATGGAACCATGATTAATGAAAAATTACTAAAATTACAAAATAAAAACATACATGGAAAACAAAATCATTATTACCCGAAATAATTATTTTAACCAAGATTTTTTAATAAAAAGGTCATTAAATAATATAGTTAAATCATATATTCTATTAAATATATTATTATTTTTATGTGATATATTTATAATAAAAATATATTTATTAGACAAGTATGTATATAGTTTTTCAAGACTTCTAAACTATTCAATCATTTGGAATGAGATCAATTTTATCAAGAACCAATGTAATGAAGTAACTAATGACTATAGAATACTATATTTAGGATATTTACATAGTCAATATCCATATACCACATTTATTTGAGACTCTCAAGATCTATTCCATGAAAAATCATGTGGAAAACAATTTTGGTATGAATACTACTTTGGGTCCAGTTAGATTTGTAAAATAATTCCTTGGTGCCCAAATATATTTTTGACATTTATTTTGGGGAAATGTAAAAGATATAATATTAGATATAATAGTTTTACTATGATTTAATGACTTTGAAAATATCAAGGAAGACTCATTAGTATTATTCCCTTCCATTCTACCCATGAAACATGTAACAGTAGAAACGATTCCAACATAACATTTAAAAAATAAATTATTTAAAACTATATATAACATTTATCCATCTCTAATATATTATTCATTTATTTTATTGAAATAATATTCTAATAATAACACTCATTTCCTTGAACATAAGTAGATAGGGAGTTCCCTTCATAAAAAAAGTCTCTTTCTTGATATTCTCATTTTACTTTTGAATTATTTTTAAACCACTATAAACGTTTTTATAAAGACTATAATATGTTCTAAGGATCTCATTTTCATGAGTAAGATATTTATTTTTCTCAACATGTTTATTATTTTCTCATTTTAGCTCCTTTTATGACATTACAATTCTAAAAAATCAATAATTTAGTTTTTCATTTAATTCATTGAACTCATTAATAATATTGTTTTTTAAATCAAAATAAGAATATAAACTAAAAAAAGAATCACTAGAAACATTAGTTGTAGTCATGATTAAGAACATGAAAATTGATTCTCTATCAGTTTTAGATCCATTATTAGAGTCCAAGTATTTTGTATAGATCCATACAACAATTAATTTTTTTCTCTCATTTTTATTATAATTCATGTGTACTTGTTGAAGGTTTTATTTAGAGTAATTTGACTTAACAAAAATCTTATTATGGTACTCATAACAAGTCAGTTCTAAAATACCACTATAAGTGTTTGAATTACCATTCTTATTTAACTTTCAATCATATTTCTGAACAACTATTTAAATCATTTATTTATTTATATATTTTTGTTTAAACCTTTGAAAAGACGAGTTACATCATCTTTGTCACATTCCTATAACTTAGATTCAAAATAACTAAAAGAAACAATTATATTAGATTAAATTATAAAACATTTATTCGTTATAGTTTCTTTATTTATTATATTTTTCTTCTTGAGTTCATAATGTAGCAATGAACCTATGAGTTTTTCAAATGTGTACTCTTTAAAATTATTACATTTATCATTAGAATCCTTCTTCACTTGACTCTTATACGGTAAGGTTCTTAATATTTTTCTTCCAACACTACGTTCTTTAATGATTTACCAAGTACACTTTTAAAATTGATAATACTGATATCTCTATGAAACATATAGTTCACTAATTCTTATTCACCCATTTTGAAATATTGATAATGCACACATAAGATCCCAATTTTATTTTTCTTGAGAATGTTGATTATATAATTCATCACAGTATAATTTTTATATCTTGATAAGTATTGTATAATAAAGTCTGAAAAATTCACCTCTATTAATTGGAAAATATAACATATTCATGAATTTTATAATTTAGAATTCATTTTATCTCCTCATTACCTATTAAAATATATGGACTAGATTTAGGTAATTTATATGGTTTCACCATTATTTTATAGTGATCAACATTTATATATTTAAGATATGATTAAATTATAGACATAGTATCCATAATCTTTACCATCAAAATATGCTATCCTTTGAGTAATCCAGTCACTATTATAATATATTATTAACATCTCAAAAACTATCATTTCCTCTAAAAATTATGTCCTTGAAAATGTTTTTAGGGAATAATAAAATCAACGGTGGTCAATTTTTTATTTCAAGGACATGCTTTGATTTAAATTATTATCCCAATGAGAGTGTTGATATGTTATATAGGGGGGTGAATATACCAATTTAAATATTTAATAGAATTGAATATTATGATTTAATATTAGTTTTTTTGAATAAAAAAGTATAATTTAATGTTCAACTGGATGTTAAATAAATACTAAAGTGTAGAATAAATTTAAATTAGCAAAGATATCCAATTGTTTTATTAGTTTAGATAAAAATTATACCACACATACTCATCACTTATCTATGCTCAATTGGATAAATTCTATCCACTATGACTAAACATCACTTTTGAAAGGGATTTACAACCAAAATACATACATTTATTTTATGAAGACCAAGGCACAGCCAATCATATCCTTAATTTCTATAGACTGAGGAAAAACCATAAAAAACCCAACTTTTAATGGGAGTCACAACACAAAGAACACCTACCATTTATAGTGTAAGTAAAAATACTAAAAATACCCTTTTTAACGAATTTATAACCTTTAACATGGATAATTTTAGAAGGTAAATAATAAATAAAAATGATAAATGACAAATTAAAAAATACACCAATGCACTCCATAAAAATGGAATAAGAAAATATCAAAATATAGATGGACCACAATCATTTTAGTAAGAGTTTGTATGCTTTATCTCATTGAAGATTATTGTAAAAGTAAAATTAGTAAAAGTAAAAAACATTCTACACTTTTAAATATAAAATCTAGTTCTATTATATTTTTTAATCTCATTCCTTCAATCAGTATTTATAAAAAATCCCGAAATGGTTAGATCCATGGAGTTTCTTTATTCATGATCAATATTAAGAAGAAATGAGGTTTCCATGTTTGATATATACATTTATATCTTAAAATGATGTTTTCAGATATCTCAACAACCTATGTGGGAAAAACAAAACACTTACAAGAACAAGGTGTGTGAATGATAATAAAAAAATGAAACACATTTAAGTAATACCAATATTATTTAAAAAAATTTCATATTTGAGTTTGAAAGAATCAATTTATAATTTGTTAAATAATTTAAAAATATTTTTATGAAATAGATTCTAAAAAATAATAATTTTTTTATTACCAAATATAATAAATATCATAATATAATTGTTATTTAAGATATATTTTCATATAAGAAGTTTATTTCATAAGATTTAGTAGAATGTATATGAATTCAATGCGTAATAAGTATAAATCATAATATAAAATAGAATGGGTAATACATTAAATATCATAATATAAGAAAACTCATATGATCCTATTTTATTATAAATGTAAAAATAAACACCACATATGAGTGAAATACTTGTATAAGTCATCCCATGTATGAATCATCATATAACTGAATTAATATATGAATCATTTCATGTACAAGTCATTCCAAAAAAATATATGAGGCATTTAATTTATGGGAAATAATGAAACTATAAAATATGTACACTTAAATATAATATAAATGTATATAAAAAATAAAATTACTAGTAAAATAAAAAATAATAATATCAATGAATAATGTAAATAATTAATAAATAAAACTACTCATATTGTTTGTCCCAACTCAAGTTATGGGGAATAAGGAATGGATATTATAAAATTGATTTGTATTATATTTTGGTGATTGGACTCTAGGTAGAGTATATCCCTCGATGCTCTCTTCTGGGGCTCCTTGATGGTGCCTCAGTGGGGGGAGGATGATGCACCATTTATTCAGCTTTGTATGCCCCTTTCCTTATTTTTCAACTATTTTGTTTAAGGTATGATGTTAGTGGATTCATCAAAATGTGTTGGAGGCTTAGTCTATGCTTTTATGTTGTTGTCTACCATTTCATGTTGTTCTGGCTTGTGGTTCAGATGCTGATCTCCTGGTTGGTCTACTATAGTGGTTTCGTAGAGTCTTTGGGATTTGAGGTTCGATAGGCCATTAGTGTTCTAAGAGAAGCGTCATACATGCTTTAATGAAGGTTATAGTGGTTTTGTTTTTATCTATGTGTGTTGATTTTTATGGAGTTGGTCTACAATAGTCGCGGTCAGATTCAACCTTATTAATTTCAAGATTGTGATTTTTTTCCTATAGTCTGTTCCCCGAGGTAGTTTTGGATGTTGAAATATATAGCAACCTAGCATTTTATTAAATTACAATTAAATCATTATAAAGGTAATGATAATAATAGTATTACACCATGATAATCTATAACTTTAGTGTCTTGGTAAAACTAGGATCAAACATTACATTTACAACATCAAACATAAACATTTATTTAATTCCTTCTTCTCTAGCTTCTTATTGGCAATTGACCTCTCCTAGTACATGTAGTCACTTGAGGATATACATTAAAAAGGGGTGAGCTGAAAGCCTAGTAATAGGATACATATTAACAATATAAAAATTGGTGAGCATAAACATAACATAGACAAAGGATCACGAACATGGGAGGAAGCACTAATAAAAGACTTGAAATATGGCAATGCATAAAAATGAAACATCATGTCTTAGTGGAAAAAAACCAAAAATACTTGTGAAAAAAGATAGAATCATTATCAAACATAATTTCACTTTAAATCATGAGGTTCATCACTTTACCCAATTCATTGGAGAATTGTATAATTCCAGGTGCACCTGTTACATTAAAACATTCATATTGGACTATATAATTCCGGGCGCACCCGTCACATCATAACATTTTATTTATCATAAATTCCACATAGAACATATATCAATTAAGAAAATAAATAACCATATAATTTAATGGGTTTCAACTCATAAAAACACATTCATAAACTTTGGGTTCCCAAAAGAAAGAGGGAATAACATACTTGATACAAGAACCATCAACCTTGAGTAAGAAGTAAAAGGTGTGTTCTTGAAAGAAGTGTTATTTTGGAAATCATTGTGATTGACATAAAATCCAATAGATAACATTTATATCTCTTATTAGGTAATATAATTATGAAAAAATGATTTTTATTTAGTAACCATATCTAAAATGGAGAGAAAGAGGGAGAACCAAAAGAAAGAATGTTGGGTTCGATAATTTACCCTTACCATGTATCTGAATGATTTCTTCACTTTAATTGTAACACCCCAAGCTTCCACGGTACGTTCCCTTTGAATAATGCAATGACGTGCATTGTACGCAACTTCGAGATTCTAACACACCACAACCAATCAAACTAGCCGTTATGAATAGTAATACATAATTTTAAAATTTTAGAAAATTTATCTCTCAAAATGGACTTCATTTTTGGATTTGGAGTATCGAATTTAGCCTAAGGTGAAATTTTGGTACTTTTCGGATAACTTTAATATTTTGATGGATAGTGAAAATTACTAAATTTTAATTAAAAACAACTTTTTTAATCAAAATAATTAATAGTGATAAATTATGAATTTGAGTGGTTTTAAAGTATAATTAGAATATATTTTTACCTTTTTATCCAATGGTGTTCATTAGAATTAATTTCACTTTGATATTGGACATAAACAATTGTCAATCTTTTGATATATATTGTTTTTTAAAAACACGCTATTTGTTGTGACAGTGGGAATCAATTATAAAATTAATTAATTCAAATTATATGTTTGGAATTTTGTAAAATAGACATCATTTTTGAATTTGTAATGTCAATTATAGCTTAGGGTGAAATTTTGGCATTGTTCTGAAAAACTTCAATTTTTGATGAATAGTGAAATCACTACGTGGTAGTTAAAAAACTAAATTTTTCATAAAACTAAATTTTACTGCTTTTGTGAGTGGAATTTCGAAAATCCGAGAGACACGGTTAATATCAAGGAGTAAAATTTGGTTCAATGAGATGAAAATAATTTTTGGTGAATAGTAACTTTTTACTTTTATTTACCACGGTTAAAAGTAAATTGGGTAATTAAGGGTAAAAATGATATTAATATTACCCTAACACATGTCCTAATTCTATTGGACAAGTGTATCTCGACCAAAAACAACCTTAGGAATACAATATTATCATTTAGGTCCACTTAGATTAGATTAGGACATTTATTATTATTTAATTCAAAGAAGAGTTAAAAAAGTTAAAATCAAGGTTTATTTACTAAAACATTTTTAATATAGGGTTAAACATAAGATAAATTTTATTATAAATATTCATTATAAATATAAAAAAATTTCCTACATAATGATATTTTATTTATAATTTTTAGACATTAAATAATTTAATTTATTTATGACACAATGATGATGCAGTAATTACTATAATAGTGAACAATTAAAATAATTGATATTATAAATACCAAAATAAATATAATTGGAGACTTTTATTGAATTATACTAATTTTATAGGTTAATATGACATATTAGTATCGATTTAATTGACTTTTTTAGAAGTAATCATTCTGATATGAGTTTCACAAAAATCAATTATTGAATAGTGTCAAAATTGACATAAAAGAGTTTTTAAAACAAATATTATATTATCAATTGATATTAACTTCCTAAAAATCTAAGGTTCGGCAAAGAGACTTATATAATGATATTTGTATCATTAATGGACCACTTGGGGGTCTCTTGGATGTATATAGTAAGTTTATTAACCATATAATATAAAAATACAAAGAGACATTGTAAAAGTGAAACTAATAAACTAAGAGTTAATACTTAAAGATAAGGTTAATATAATGACCCAAACCTGTCTAAATTCTATTAGTTGAGTGGTTTTCGACCTATCCCCACATTAACCTTTAAATAATCCACTTTGGAGCCATTAGAAACCGAATATTAATTTATTATAAATTAATATTTCTAGCTTTTCCAAAGGTACCCGTCACCCCTCTTATAAAAGGGAACTCCTCCTTCTCATTACATCACACATTCAAATCCTTTTGGCTAGTCCAAACTCTGCCCAAATACTCTCTCAACTTCCCAAACTTCATCCTATAGGCCTTCCATTTGTCAGAAAGCCATCTTAAGGATCCCTTTTGATCAAATCAAAAGGAAGAACCCGAAGAAGAGGTAATGTTTTCACCGCCCTTTTTCAAGTTCCTTTCTTCTTCCACTTCTTCTTTCTTAGTTATTAACATTCTAAAATAATAAATCCAGTATCTTATATATAATGTGATGTTATTATAAATATGGTACAATCATATTCAGTATTCTATCCATCCTTTGAATAACATGTCACCATACTTGCGTACGTACAGCTTACCGTCTCCACGTCGTGGTGTAATTGTTATTCAATAAATTATTATTTGGATGGGTATAAAAATGATGTCTAATTCATGTAAATAATAAATATAACATGATAATTATTCTATATATATGATATACCATCCAATTATATATTATTTTAATATCAAAAGAATGTCATTGTCGCTCGTGTGTACGTACGGACTACCGTCTCCACGAATGTGATGAGATTCATTCTCCATCGTATCCATTCAAGTATAATTCTCATTTGATGATTTAAAATAATGTTTAAGGGCTTGATATAATTCTGGATATGAATAATATACAACCTATCCATAACAAACACGACTTACGTAACAAAGAATATAAAAGAAAACGAGTAAGTTAACACCCGAAATGACGATAATACTAAGATATTATTAACAAATCAATGTTAAAAGATCATATATGATTTCATATTAATGTAAATTATTCTTGTATAATTAAATAACAACTATTTCACCATTATTCAGGAGGTTAACCTACCGCTTACCAAGGAAAAAGTACAAAGTAAGGGATTTTCTTATCTCACTTTCAATTCTGTGAGATTTCCATTGTTCGCCACTAATTTATTGAAAGTGGTGTATTGTGTACTTCCATTTGATATATATTAACATGATTCTATTTATATTCATGTTATTCTATAAATAATTTGGTGGTTATTTACTTTTGGTCATACGACTCAGTTGATTACAACGTGGTAAGGGGTTTCTTATCTCACTTTTAATTCCGTGAGAATTAAATTGTTCACCACTTATTTATTACATGTGGTATGTGTACTACCCATGTTTGTATTCATTGTGTCATATAATTAAATTTATGGAAATTCAAATCATCATTTTATTATCATTCTTTCACGGGTGCATGTTTCATAAGTTACCTAATCGATAAGGGAATTTGAAATTTCAATTTCCACTCATTCGGCTTTATGCATACTTCATTGATTAATTTACTCCAATATTATGTGTGGAATCACTATTCATTTTATTATTTCATAATTTCCACTCCCCTTTCTGTGGATATAGTTTTTATACACATAATCACTCCATTGATAAATTCTCAAGTCATCGATTTGAACTTGATAAGAGTAATTTTAACTCAATCTCCATTTGTTGAGTTAAATATCCAATTCATTGGTGTTGTTTTTACAAGAATATGTGTGAATGTCCTCTGATTTATTTACACTGAATATCCAATCATTTTGAGTGTATTTATATTTTTCACACATAATTATACCATTGATATATCCTTAACCAAAGGATGTGGTCTTTATAAGAAGTTTCATCTCAAATTACATTCCATTGAGACTCCTTTGTTGTTATACAACAAATCACTTTTACACGGTGTATATAATTCACTTTGATATAGTATATCATGAATCCCTTTATTCTCATGATATTACATAGTTTTTATTACCTTAATTATTTGTATTCAAGTGTCTCTCTTTTGGTTTGAAACTCTAACTAAAATACATTTTTAAGTGTTTTAAATATTGATTATTCTAAATCTTTCTCATTAATGTCCATGTTTTAAAAATGGTTTTAAGGATTTATTTATATGGACATTAATGTTTCAAAATCAAAATTCCTTTTAAAAGTTTCACAGTGGTTTGGGACTCTTTGATTCAAAAATCTATTTTAAATGACTTCTTGATAAATAGTGTGACTTTTAAATGTTTTCAAGAAAAAGGGGGATATTTCTCTCTAATAGTTTTGATGATTATTTTCATCTATGTCAAAAATCCTTCATCATTATCTATTGAGGAAATTATGATACAATACAATCTTCCATATTGTATCAAATGAGTTATATTTGACTATGGATGTGCTATTTTTATACCATTCATGGTTTGTGGATAAAGTATTGACATTTCATATGCTAGTTTTAATACGAATGATTATGTTATGTTTAAAACTATTCATATGTGGAATGTATTGGACTTAGTAAGTGACGGGTGGAGCCCGCTATAGCTCCTCGATGCATCAGTGGGTCTCATGAGACAAACTAGTGTCTTGGCACAAGGCCTTGGCAAAAAATTATTTGTAGTCTTGGCACGAGGCTTTGGCTATGTGGTTATGATAGTCTGGCATTATGCATTCCATCATTATGAAAGTGGTTATTGAAATTGCATGTGATTATTTGATTAGTAGAATATCAATGTGAATAAGTAAATGGAATTATTTCATTTTTACCATACTATATTGAAGTTCAAGTTTAAAAGAATTTTATTTTAGTTATACATTGCCTTAAATGTTTATTCTTATTTATGAAAGTCTCGGCTATATTTTTATCCTTACTGGCCATTTGAGCTCACCACTTTTAATGTTTTATTTTTTCCAGGATGTGAAGAAGTAATTTATGAATGACCTGCAGGGATAGTATGTGGGGACATGAGTGTGGACTATGAAGAAAATTTGTTGTTTTAGTTTTCATTTTATGATGTAATGTAAACCTTATTAATGTATCTAGTTATTCCAAAGCTACTAAACTATTCGATCTTTCGAGACTTGATCTTTCTTGTGATCATTCCAATGTTATGTAATAATGCACCAACTCTGGGTAACTGGGGTCGGGGCGTTATAGTTGGTATCAGAGGAAGTTTAGTACAAACCTTGGAAGCTAGATTTAGATAAACTCTGATTAGAGAATGTAGACCTAAGATGAACTTTGAGGATTAGTATATAAGAACTTCCTAGAATTTTGGTATTGTAGAGATTTTGTGAGTTTTCCGAGCAATACATCCCTGTCTGGATATGAGTAGGTAGAGGCGGCTTTGGCACAGATGTACCTAGGGGTAAAACCCGAAACACCTCTTTCAGCTAGACTCGAACGGGAACTGGTGCATGACAACGGGCCTTGCTGCACTCTTGGTTATGACACTCCTGGGGGATATGCTTAGGATAATTTACATTTTCTTTACAAACCAATTCGAGGTATTATTTATATAAGATGAGAGAAAATGACCTCGGTCAATCCTAATGTGTTTCAAATTGAGAATATGGTGACATGTTAATCTCTAAATGATTTTATTACTACTGTTACTCACACAATGCTTTCTGGTTTTAGTCAATGGCTGGATTCCAAGGAAGTCATAGTGATTTTGAGAATGATGTACAAGGTGGGAACGGTGGTGGAAATGAGCAACAAAATGGAATATTGATAGGCGTTAAAGATATCGTCTTTATGCCAAATTAATTTTCATAAAATATGACCAAAAATATATATATTAACTAATTCCCAGACTCAACAAAGAAAAGAAAGGTGATGAATGATAAGAGCTCCAGTAGTAGAGGCCATGGAGAAAGGAATCCTCAATTTCCATCATGCAGGAATTGTGGAAGGAGACACCCAAGAAAGTGTCTCAATGGGACAAGAAAATGCTTTACGTGCGGGAAGGAAGGACATAAAGTGAAGAATTGCCGAAGAAAAATGAAGAGTACAATGGAAGAAGATAAAAATGGTCCCAAGAATCCATTTATAGTCATTTGCCGTAAATGTAGGGGACCTGACCATTACCCGAGTGAATGCCCTATTCTAAAGGATATTTTCGTGGTCAAAGAAGAAGCTATGTGGAAATAAATGGTTGGAGAAATGTTTAAAAAGTGTTAGTGCTCCTTGTTTATGGGTTTACTTTGGAATAATTTTCTCTTGCATTTGTAACCCTGCAGTTTTCCATGTGAGAATGATATTTGAGGAATAATTATCTTTTCTCTTGTGGATATAGTTATGAATAACCATTTGGTTTTATATGATCATTGTGTTTGAGGCAATTATAAGTTATTATAATTTGGGATGAAAATGAAAGGTATGACATAACATTTGGGGTTAAATTATGTTATGGTTATTTTGAGGAATTTATCTCATTTTTATAATGTTATAAAATATTGTTTTTTAAAAAGGGACAACACGAAGACCATGTGACAACCCATCGCGTCAGACAAAGCTATGGGAATCGAACCCACAACCAAAGTGCGATTGGGATTTATCACCTACCACTGGACTACGTGAAGTCCCTGGTTAGTGTGACTATTAGTTTTAGTTAAATTATTTTATTGATAATTAATAATTTGATTTGGAATCTTATGTCTTATCAAATGAATACCCTTAGTATAGGAAAACGATTTGGTAATTAAGTGATAAATGTTATTTTGGAAGTTTTTCACTTTGTTGTATAGAAAATAGAATAGTATGGGATATCATTTGAGGAGTAATGGTGGATTTTTATCAATCTTTTTATTGTGGATTTATAGTGATTTGGGTCATTTATGGAAATGATTAGGTTAATTACTTTTAAGTATGCAAATTTAAGAGTAATTAATGTCATTTGAAGATACAATTTACCATGGAAGACTACATTCTTATAAGTTTTGAGTTTCAATATTAGTTTGGATTATATTGAAGGATTTTAAGGACAATTGATTATTGAATGGTATTTATTTAACTTTGGGGTATTGATGGTTTAATTTTAGAAATTAAGATTAGTGTTTTTTTATCTAATGGAATATCCATTTGGGGGGTCATCATATATTATACTAACCGTTTTGGTTTTGATTAATCTCTAAAGACAAGGTAAATATATAGTGTATCCTACGTGGATCTTGCATTTCTATAGAAGTTTATTCTAGCTCTTCCATTGTGACCAAGTCTTCTTGAATACTCATTGTTCAAAAAAAATGAGGTAGTGGTAAAAAGTTATTAAAGAATGAAACTCTAATTAAAAAGTAAGTATATCTCTTTATGTTGTTAGTCAATATCATAAATGAATTCCTCGTCCTTATGTAATGTAACTTAAAACAAAAAATTTTGTCCATTTACTTTTCCTACTGGGAGACTGAGGACCGTTTGTCCCAACACAATTTTGTGATTTTATTATTGTCAACTTTCTCCTGATCATGTTTTCTATCCCTCTCCATCAGAACTGAACACATATTTTATCATCCATATTTATGTTTTCCTACATGGAATCCTAGTATGGGTTATCTTGGGTGACCTTTATACCTATCTTCCTTTATTTTGAAGTGACAGTTTTATTGACTCTTTTTTCGATGTGGGACATTCCATTATATATATTCTCAAGCCCAATTTTAAAAAAATTTCGAGGAAACAATTTATTGAAGGAGGGGAGAATGTAACACCCCAAGCTTCCACGGTACGTTTCCCTTTGAATAATGAAATGACGTGTATTGTACGCAACTTCGAGATTCTAACACACCACAACCAGTCAAACTAGCCGTTATGAATAGTAATACCTACTTTTAAAATTTTAGAAATTTTATCTCTCAAAATGAACTTCATTTTTGGATTTGGAGTATCGAATTTAGCCTAAGGTGAAATTTTGGTACTTTTTGGATAACTTTAATATTTTGTTGAATAATGAAAATTACTAAATTTTAATTAAAATCAACTTTTTTAATCAAAATAATTAATAGTGATAAATTATGAATTTGAGTGGTTTTAAAGTATAATTAGAATATTTTTACCTTTTTATCCAATGGTGTTCATTAGAATTAATTTCACTTTGAAATTGGACATAAACAATTGTCAATCTTTTGATATATATTATTTCTTAAAAACACGCTATTTGTTGTGACAATGGGAATCAATTATAAAATTAATTAATTCAACTTATATGTTTGGAATTTTATAAAATAGACAGCATTTTTGAATTCGGAATGTCAATTATAGCTTAGGGTGAAATTTTGGTATTGTTCTGAAAAACATCAATTTTTGATGAATAGTGAAATCACTAAGTGGTAGTTAAAAAACTAAATTTTTCATAAAACATAATTTTACTGCTTCTGTAAGTGTAATTTCGAAAATCCAAGAGGCACAGTTAATATCAAGGAGTAAAATGTGGTTTAATGATAAGAAAATAATTTTTGGTGAATAGTAACTTTTTACTTTTATTTACCACGGTTAAAATTAAATAGGGTAATTAAGGGTAAAAATGATATTAATATTACCCTAACACATGTCCTAATTCTATTGGAGAAGTGCATCTCCACCAAAAACAACCTTAGGAATAAAATATTATCATTTAGGTCCACTTGGATTAGATTAGGATATTTATTATTATTTAATTCAAAGAAGAGTTAAAAGAGTTAAAATCAAAGTTTATTTACTAAAACATTTTTAATATAGGGCTAAACATAAGATATATTCTATTATAAATATTAATTATGAGTGTATAAAAATATTTCCTACATAGTGATATTTTATTTGAAATTTTTAGATATTAAATAATTTAATTTATTTATGACACAATGATGAGGCAGTAATTACCATAATATTGAAAAATTAAAATAATTGATATTATAAATACTCAAATAAATATAATTGGATACTTTTATTGAATTACACTAATTTTCATGGTTAATATGACATATTATGATTGATTTAATTGACTTTGTTTGAAGTAATCATTCTGATATTAGTTTCACAAAAATCAATTATTGAATAGTGTCAAAATTGACATAAAAGAGTTTTTAAAACAAATATTATATTATTAATTGATATTAAATTCCTAAAAATCTAAGGATCGTCCAGAAGACTTATATCATGATAGGTGTATCATTAATGTACCACTTGGGGGTCAATTGGATGTATATAGTAAGTTTATTATCCATATAATATAAAAATAAAAAGAGACATTGTAAAAGTGAAACTAATTAACTAAGAGTTAATACTTAAAGATAAGGTTAATATAATGACTCAAACCTGTATAAATTCTATTGGTTGATTGTTTTTCGACCTATCCCCACCTTAAACTTTAAATAATCCACTTTAGAGCCATTATAAACCGAATATGAATTTATTATAAATTAATATATCTAGCTTTTCCAAAGGTGCCCCTCACCCTCTTATAAAAGAGAACTCCTCCTTCTCATTACTTCACACCTTCAAAGCCTTTTTACTCAGCCAAAATCTACCCCAATACTCTCTCAACTTCCCTCAATTCATCCTAGAGGCCTTCCTTTAGTCAGAAATCCAACATAAGAAGCCCTTTTGATCAAATCAAAAGGAAGAACCTGAATAAGAGGTAATGTTATTACCACCCTTTTTCAAGTTCCTTTCTTCTTCCACTTATTCTTTCTTTGCTATTACCATTCTAAAATAATAACTCCCGTATATTATATATACTGTGATGTTATTATAAATATGGTACAATCATATTCATTATTCTATCCATCCTTTGAATAACATGTCACCATACGTGCGTACGTACGGCTTACCGTCTCCACGTCGTGGTGTAATTGTTATTCAATAAGTAATTATTTTTATGGGTATAATAATGATGTGTAATTCATGTAAATAATAAATATAAAATTATAATGATTCTGTATATATGATATACCATCCAATTATATATTATTTTAATATCAAAATAATGATATTGTCGCTCATGTGTACGTACGGACTACCATCTGCACGAACGTGATGAGATTCATTCTCCATCGTATCCATTCAAGTATAATTCTCATTTGATGATTAAAAATAATGTTTAAGGACTTGATATTATTCTGGATATGAATAATATACAACCTATCCATAACAAACACAGCTTACGTAACAAAGAATATAAAGGAAAACGAGTAAGTAAACACCCTAAATTATGATAATACTAAGATATTATTAACAAATCAATGTTAAAAGATCATATATGATATCATATTAATGTAAATGATTCTTGTATAATTCAATAACGATTATTTCACCATTATACAGGAGGTTAACCTACCGTCTACCATGGAAAAAGTACAAAGTAATGGATTTTCATATCTCACTTTCAATTCTGTGAGATTTCCATTGTTCGCCACTAATTTATTGAAAGTGGTGTATTGTATACTGCCATTTGATATATATTAACATGATTCTATTTATATTAATGTTATTCTGTAAATAATTTGGTGGTTATTTACTTTTGGTCATATGACTCAGTTGATTACAACTTGGTAAGGGGTTTCTTATCTCACTTTTAATTCTATGAGAATTCCATTGTTCACCACTTATTTATTACATGTGGTGTGTGTACTGCGCATGTTTGTATTCATTGTGTAATATACTTTAATTTACGGATATTTACATCATCATTGTATTATCATTATTTCATGGGTGCATGTTTCATAAGTTACCAAATCGATAAGGGAATTTGAAATTTCAATTTCCACTCATTCGGCATTATGCATACTTCATTGATTATTTTACTCCAAGATTATGTGTGCAATCACTATTCATTTGATGATGTCATAATTTCCACTCCCCTTTCTGTGGATATACTTTTTATACACATAATCACTCCATTGATAAATTCTCAAGTCATCTATTTGAACTTGATAAGAGTAATTTTAACTCAATCCCCATTTATTGAGTTAAATATCCAATTCATTGGTGTTGTTTTTACAAGAATACGTGTGAATGTCCTCTGATTTATTTACATTGAATATCCAATCATTTTGAGTGTATTTATATTTTTCACACATAATTATACCATTTATATATCCTTAACCTAAGGATATGGTCTTTATAAGAAGTTTCATCTCAAATTACATTCCATTGAGACTCCTTTGTTGTTATACACCAAATCACCTTTAGATGGTGTATATAATACACTTTGATATAGTATATCATGAATCCCTTTATTCTCATGATATTAAAAAGTTTTTATTACCTTAATTATTTGTATTCAAGTGTTTCTCTTTTGGTTAGAAACTCTAACTAAAATACATTTTTAAGTGTTTTAAAGATTGATTATTCTAAATCTTTCTCATTAATGTCCATGTTTTAAAAATGGTTTTAAGGATTTATTTATATGGAAATTAAAGTTTCCAAATCAAAATTACATTTAAAAGTTTCAAAGTGGTATGGGACACTTTGATTCAAAAATCTATTTTAAATGACTTCTTGAAAAATTGTGTGACTTTTAAGTGTATTCAAGAAAAAGGGGGATATTTCTCTCTAATATTTTTGATGATTATTTTCATCTATGTCAATAATCCTTCATCATTATCGATTGAGGTTATTATGATACAATACAATCTTCCATATTGTATCGAATGAGTTATGTTTGACTGTGGATGTGTTATTTTATACAATTCATGGTTTGTGGATAAAGTATTGACATTTTATATGCTAGTTTTAATACAAATGTTTATGTTATGTTTAAAACTTTTCATATGAGGAATGCATTGGAATTTGTAAGTGACGGGTGGAGCCCGCTATAGCTCCCCGATGCATCTGTAGGTATCATGAGACAAACTAGTGTCTTGGCACAAGGCCTTGGAAAAATATTATTTGTAGTCTGGGCACGAGGCTTTGGCTACGTGGTTATGATAGTCTGGCATTATGAATTCCATCATTATGAAAGTGGTTATTGATATTGCATGTTATTATTCGATTATTAGAATATCCATGTGAATAAGTAAATGGAATTATTTCATTTTTTCCATACTATGTTGAAGTTCAAGTTTAAAAGGCTTTTGTTTTAGTTATACATTGCCTTAAATGTTTATTCTTATTTATGAAAGTTTCCGCTATATTTTTATCCTTACTCGGCATTTGAGCTCACCCCTTTCAATGTTTTATTTTTTCCAGGATGTGAAGAAGTAATTTATGAATGACCTGCAGGGATAGTATGTGGGGACATGAGTGTGGACTATGAAGAAAAGATGTTGTTTTAGTTTTCATTTTATGATGTAATGTAAACCGTATTAATGTATCTAGTTATTCCAAGGCTACTAAACTAATCGGTCTTTCAAGACTTGATCTTTCTTGTAATCATGCCAATGTTATGTAATAATGCACCGACTCTGGGTAACTGGGGTCAGGGCGTTACATTAATTCCCTATATAATGATATTATATTTATTAATTAGAACTTACAGAACCTTTTATACATTAATATGGTTTACTAAGGTTTCATTAAGTTCTTCTATGGGACTTTGGATGAGTTATAAAGCTCAAATTCTTTGTTTGGGTGTGTTAATTTCCTTATCTTTTATAAACGTTTCACTTGTATTTATGAATGGAAATTTGTGTAGAAAAAAGATAAACGTAAAGAACTGATATTACATGTTATTAATGATATTAGAGGATTTTAAATTATATTATAATGACTTATGTTATATATCATGTGGATGAATTACTAGTTAAAATTTAATGATGATCATTTTAGGTTAATTTGGGTGGTTTTTCAATCACAACGAATTTGTTTTATTTTATAAATTAGTGTCATGTAAATAAGTTAGTTTGAAAAAATAAAAGTTGATAAAAATACCATTTAAACTATATTTTTCAACCATTTTATGGTTTTATTTACAGAATTTATATATTTGAAGGAAAATGGAATTGTATCACCCATGATGTAGGTAAATTAACACATCACGAGCAACGATTTCATTTTTATTAACAAAGATTGGGAGGGAGGAGTATAATGAATAATATTACATTTAAATGATATAATACCATTATATCAATCATACTAGAGTTATCATGAAATTTGGATAAGATAAGTTGAATATAAGAGAAGAAAATAATTGACATTTGAAAGGAAATTTAATGAAAATAGAGAGAGGAATTACCTCTTGAATCCTCCTCTTGAGATCCTCTTTAAAGAACCTAAGCTTGGTATTTTGATGATGAAATGAGATCCTAGTCATGCTGTAGGGGATAGGTAATGGATTTGGGTAGAATTTTGAAAAGTCTTGAATCTTGAGATGTGTGAGGAAATGAGGGTGTGAAGGGTGGTATTTATAGTGGAGGGGAGAGGGTTTCTCTTAATATTTTAATCATTAGTTTATTAATTTACACCCAGATAAGAAATAGTGATGATTCCATGGACAATAATAGTAAAGAGGGAATTTGAGTTCTAGATTTTGGTGATTACATCACTTTTTATGTCAGTAATAGTGTATTTAATTTACAATTTATTTATACGGTAAATTAATGTATTTTATTATTCATAAAAAATTCGAGTATTTCAAAAAAATATCAAAAATTCACCCAAACCATTTTTTGATATGTAGAATCCAAAAAAGTCCATTTTTTAAAAACTATTTTCTAAATATTATTAATTTAAATTTTTAATTAAAATCATAATTTACTTGAAAAATACAGTTTTTAAAATATAAACTTATTTTATAATGCTTTCATAAATTACATAAGGTCTTATAAAATTATCTTAATACCAGAAGACATATAATTGTTAATTTAGGAACACATTTTCAGATGGTACATTTTCTTTTAAATTAATTAATGAATTATAAATATTTATGTATAACATTTAAAAAATACCAATACTTTTATTGTGGTCATATTGGCACTTATAAGATAACAAAACATTATTTAACCATTCAAGGGTAAGTTTAATATTATTTTGGATGAATTACTACTAATAAGGGTTATACTACAATTCATAATTGTATGTTACTATTCATAATGGTCAGTTAATATTCACCAAATATTAAGTTTGTTCTATTAGACTCCAAAAATGTTACTGATCGCAACCATGTATGTCATATTTTCAAATTTCAAAACATAGAAGTGGAAATTTTTTGTTTAATTATCACATAGTATTATTGTTCTTTCTATTGTGATTATACTATAGGGAATAATTATAATAACGGGATTCCATTGATAAAACTTATGGGTGTTACATTCTTCCCTCCTTATGAAATTTTGCCCTCGAAATTTCGTTTTACACAAACAGGTGAGGGTACTTATCCTTCATCTCCTCCTTCGGTTCCCAAGATGCTTCTTCAATCTTATGGTTCCTCTACAACACTTTGACTAGGTGGGTTTTCTTGTTTCATAGAACCTTATCTCTCCAGTCTATAATCTTCAATAGATTCTCCTCATATGAGAGATCACCATCCAACTATACCACCTCTGAGTTCAGTACATGTGAGGGGTCTGGTATGTACTTATCATGAGTGATACATGAAAAAAATCATGAAATAGAGCCATATGTGGTGGAAGTGAAAGCCGTTATGCCACAGATCTTATGCGGTCAAGGATCTCAAAGCGGTCAATGTAACTTGGGATTAACTTCCCTATCTTTTAAAACCACATGACTCTCTTCCATAGTGATATTTGAAGGAAGAATTTATCTCCAACATTGAACTCCAACTCCCTTCGATAGTTGTTAGCATAGATCTTTTTCTGACTCTGAGTAGCTTTGATGTGTTTATGGATGGCTTAAAACTTCTCTATCATCTCTTGCACCGGATGTGGTCCAAGTATATTTATTTCTCCAACTTCATCCCAATAGGTTAGAGTTATACATCGATTTCCTTACATAGATTTATATGGATCCATCTGAATACTCGAGTGTAAGATATTGTTGTATGAGAATGAAACCAATGGGAGATACTGATCCCATCCACCTTTGAAATCTATAGATTATTCTCTTAGCATATCTTCATGCTTCTAAATAGGCATTTTAGATTGGCCATCAGTTTGGGGGTGATAGGCCGTGTTGAAATTTAATTCAGTACTCAAATCATGTTGAATGCTCCCCTAGAATTTTGATGTGAACCTTGGATCATGATCAGAGACAATAGACAGTGGAACACCATGAAGTCTCACCACTTCTTTCACATATATCTTTTAAATTTGTTCAGGAGATAGAAGTTCCTGAATAGTGATAAAATGGGTAGTATTTCTGAGTCAGTCAACTACAACCCATATAATACCTTTTCTTTAGGGTAATCTTGTTAAGTTCCCGATAATTGATACACAACCAAAATTTTCCATCCTTCTTCACAAAGTGCACTAGCACACCCCAATGTGATGCACTTGGGTATACGAACCCTTTTTCAAAATTCTCTTGTAGATACTTTTTTATCTCTTCCGGTCCGATAGGAGCCAACCTATATTGACACTTTGAGATAGGAGTAGATCAAGGTATGTGTTTTGTTGAGAACTATACCTCATGATCTGGGGGAATTCTGGGTAACTCTTCCAGAAATACATTACCATATTCCCTCACGAGGGGAATTTCTGAAAGGTTGGCACTTTACATTGACTCAACCATTTAGGTGAGTTATGCTTCTTCATATGGAATCAACTCCCACACCAATGAAGTATTTTTCAAAGGAGATACATGATCTTCCTTGAATTTGTAGAGTATCATGGGATGTTTTGGAATATGAAAAGATATTTCCTTGTCCCGACAATTGATATATGCTCTATATAACGAGATCCGGTCCATTACCATTATAGTATTGAATTCCACCAAAGGAAGTATTATGAGATTTGCTGGAAGAATGTTCAAACATATTACAATAACAGAAGAGTAAAACACTTGTGTTGTAATGATTTCACCCCTAGGTGCTTTTACAAATATCTCTACTTCAAGGTTTTGGGGATTTTATTCAATAGTTCTAACAAACATTAAAGATATAAAGGAATGCGCAGAACCAGAATCAAAGAAGACATTTTACATTCTTGATAGAATAGGAAGTGTACCTTGTACAACTTCATTATCCTTCTCCACTTCCACAGTAGTTATGGCACAAGCCTTACCTTTTTTCCATTGGATTTGGTGGCTACTGACGCTGATTACCTTTGAGGACATGAGGAATAGTGCACTGGCTTTCATAGTGCCCATTCTCCCTATAGTTATAGCATTGGACCATGGGTAGTGCTCCCGTTTCTTCCACTACATTCTCATTCCTTCTCATGTATTTTTGAGACTCCTGAGCATGGTGTCCTTCATTCCCACACTTGAATAATTTCCCCGTCCCTTTTAGGTAGTTCCCATGATGCAACTTCCCACATTTTTGGCATGGGGGTCATTGAGTTTTCTTTCCACCTTTATCATTAGATCCTCTGGCTGGAAAATCCATCTTTAATTTCTTATCAACATATCCATGGGACCATTCTCTAATTACAATCTCCACTTTGAGATAACATCAAACAACTTTTTCATAATGACCAATGTATCGAATTATAAGAGCCTTTGGAAGGGGTGGTTTTAACCCACTAAAAAATCAATCAATTTTTCTATCATTGTTGATAACAAAACCCAAAGTGTAATTTCCAAGCCTTATGAAATTAACTAAATAGGTTATAAAAGATTCCTCTTCCTTTTTCTTGATCTCAATGAATTCCTTATCTATCTTCATAAGAAGTGTTCATGGGATATACTTGTTAAGAATCATGATCTTAAAGTCTTCCCATCCTATCTCTTCAATTTCATCACTTAGAATGGTGTTATTAATCAAAGCCCACCATTGACTGGCCTCTCCATCTAGACAATAAACTTCTAGTGTCACCTTCTCTTTCTTAGAACATTGAAGCATAGAAATGATCTTCTCTTCGGGCTTGACATACTAATCTGCAAAAAGTGGATCAGAAGATAAACAAAACATCGGTGGTCGTTGATGCATTAAACACTCGACAACTAGTTGCTCCATCTTGGGTAAAAGAGGACGTTCCACATTATTCTATTTATTGTTCATAACTTGAGATATTTGGGTAAGCATTGCCATGATTTTTTGAACTCCACCTCCCAAAGCATTGGGTATGTCGTTCAGGCAATCACTTCCTTGTCCCTTGCATGGGTTATGGGCATGGTTTCTCCTAGTCCCCACCATTTTCTAAAATAGAAAAGGTTATAACAAAGCATAAGTCAACAAGTCATTAACAACTTATTCATTTTTTCAATTTGAACTAAAATCCTAACTTATGGGATCCCTATATAAAGCTTCCTGGGTGCATATTTGTACTTAGTCTCATACTAGAGTTTTTCACTAGGGTTTACTAATCATAATCCCCAAATTAACTAAACCTTGAATTTTATACTAACTATAGAGACCCCACCTTTTCTTATATTACTATTAAATCATTATAAAGGTAAAATACATAATAGTATTACACCACGCGGATCCATAGGTTTAGTGTCTTGGAAAAACTAGGACCACAAATAACATTTACAACATCAAACATAAAAATTTATTTAATTATTTCTTCTCTTGACTCATATTGGATCTTGACCTATCGTTAGTGTAAGAGTTGGTGTCCTAGAACCAACTAGTTTTACTTTTATTACATGGTTATTTAATGTATTATTACATATTGTTCATTGTTTTTCATGACTATGATGTAATAATGTCCTAGAGTATTTGTTGCATCAATAAGGTCATGGCAGTTTCCCGCTATGAAGAGAACCTTGAAATTCTATAATAATATTCTTAAATATAGTTCTGTGGTTGGATGAAATACTATGATGGTACACATAGCAGGCATACTGTTAGGTGTGAGTACTCATAAGCAGATGAGACTTCCGCACATGAATTTGGCACATGGTAATCTATCATATAAGCGATTATGAGAACAAACCTACTAGTAAGAATTCCTCATGTTTTAGTTTCATCGAATATATTATATCTACAAGTTTGTGTAATGATCCTTAGACTTTAATATTATCATTAATACATGTCACGACTCGCGTACTTTGATTTACTGACAAAAAATATCACGCATGTAGTTGGCGGGAAGTAGGGTATGTTGGGTACGTCATGAGGGGCATGTTATTAATGGATAAGTTGAGGAAGGATTTTTCCATTATATTTATGGAAGTTGATATCTCGACCCTTTGATTGAAATAGAACCATCAAGAGAAATTCAATGGTTATGGTGTAATGATGAGTTATTTTAGGTAGTTAAAGAATGACATATCAAGCAGAAAGTTGATGGCACTATCCTGGAACCTTCTTGATGAGATATTGCGACAAAGGGATTAGATTACACAGTGAGCGTTCGTATGTGGATGTCATTGTTGTAACTTTATGTTCTTTCTCTTGGGTGTCTTTACCCGTTGCTAGACAGTACTCTTGGACTTTCGGCAAGCCCGCCTACTTCCAATGAGAAATAATCCTAGAGGGTCACACACTTAGGGTTTTTGGTGGTATCTGTTAAATTCTATTTGAATTTAATTAATGAAATAAATAATATTCTCAAGATTATGGAATAATTTTTTCAAGTTAAAATGATCTCATAAATTAAATAAAATATATTGAACATTTAATAAATATTTTTTTACTAGTTTGTAAATAAAATATTTATTTAAGTGAATAAATTATTTATTTATTTATTCAGGTGTTCAATAAATGGAAGTGATATTTGAGAAGACCAAGGTCGGTCTGGTATTAAAATAATTATTTTCAATACGGTAAATAATTATTCAACTAGTTAGAACAAGTTAAAATAATAATGACGCTAGTATTTTTTTGTGACGAAATATTTTATTTTATAATCCCATTTTGCACAAGTTGGCGCACCATGAATAATGACACGGTATGATTATTTTGAGAATGGGTTTTCTCTATGTTCATGTATGCATTTAATTGTTTCTTTGCAATTAAATATTGTAACTGAAATTCCATTTATATAAATAGACAAGTAGGCTTATTGTGCCATACACCACAACGCACCACACACCTGCTAAATTGAGGATTATTGATCCAAACAATTTCTCTCTAGAATCCTCTAATATCCCCTCTCAATAACGAGAGACATTCTTCAAGGCCAAAGAACAAGCGATCAAGAACGACCAACACAAGACACTCACTTTGCTGTGATGGAACCTGGAGAACAAGTGGTGTCGATCAGAGGACATCAAAGCACATACGGATCACTTCTAGAGGTATTCTTGTTGGATCCGTACAAGCACAATGAGATAATCTAGAAGGGTAATTTCGGACCACCAACATCATCAATGAAGAAAAATACCAAATATCCTAGTTTTATTTTTCTTTATGAATTTAAATAAATTAATTATAAACATGATGTGCAATATCCTGTCTAAATGTTTCATGACTCTTTATTCTTTATCTAAATCTTTGATTATGTTCTGTGGAGAATGGCGTTAATCATCGTATTGATCCCAGAATAATCATTGATCATGGTAAAAAAAATAAAATTTGGTTGTTGTCCCAACCATGCTTCCGCTGCGCCCGAAACCTTAAAGTGGCATCCGAGGGGCTACATCATAGTTTATAATTATTTAAATATTTCATTTATCACTTATGCATATAATAATTTAGTTTTTTCAATTCAAGTCAATTATTCTACAATTATGTATCTCAAGATCTATTCCCCCTCTTTCGTTTCTCGTTCACCTTACAGAAATGATCTTTTCTTTTAATTTTGATTAAAATAAAATAGGGGATCTCATCCGGAGGTTCCAAAGCTTCCTGTACATACAACACCAGAACACACAATGTGTATTTGGCATCACATGCTATATAGTCAAGATTCAATGCATCAGAATGGTTGGTCGATCCAAGCTGTGTGTTGTAGTCTTTCTAAGTCTTAAATGACTCCATGTTTTGACCAAGAACAGGTGGAATGATGTTTCCATATTACATACCATCTAGCCCAAATGGACCTAGCGTGTAGTCCCTTTGGGTTAGTGTTGGACTGTGTACCCCGTACACAGCTATCCCGGCTGGAGACTGTGTAACAAGGAACTACACAGTGTGTGGCCGACTGGACACACCCTGAAATCCAGAGATTTCTAAAGTACACTCACACGCCGTTTCCCCAGGCGTGTACTAAGGATGGATTGTGAACAATATTACACACCATGTAGTTGGAACTATACATTGTATACTCATCCAAATTTCCCAGATTTATTAAAATTTATTATTATATTATAAAAACCCTAAAGATGTGTACCATTGTGTAGACATAAATATGAGGCCCAACATGTGATAAGAGTTATATATATATATGTGTTTAATTTTACATCTACGTAATGTTCATTTCTACTCATTAGGTAGTTATGAATAGGAATTCATCAAGTTTCCTCCAAAGTACAAGTTACATACGAAGATAATTTTTAATGAATTAATTTTGTTAATGTTATGATGGATGAAAATATCAAGGAAATTCAGAAAAACATTTAATATTAAAGTATTTATTAATTAAAGATGATAATTAATTTATTCGGGTGTGATTTATCTTAAAAAATAATGATTAAAAAATTGAATTCTAGTTTTATTTATGCGTAAATATCATTGTATATATGGATTATCATGAGCTAGACCCAGACCTTTTTAAGTGGATGGTTTCTTTTAATTTATTTATTTGAATTAAACTTTTTTTCCTAAAAGCCTTATTTTCATTAATATGCAGGGCCTGCATGCCTAGGGTTTATTTTATGTAAAACCAGCTTTTACCCCTCACCTACATGTCAGTTAAAAAAGGGCATATATAATGGATGGAACTCCCAATATAGTGGAGGCGGTTCAAGCTAGAGCCGAGATGAAACCAATCCCAAGAGATATAGAGGCGGACAAGTGGAAGCTATAAACAAAAACCCAAAAGAATCAAGGTGTTTCTACCCTAGGATAGGGTTAGTTTATCAACCTCTAATTAAACTGACCATTAGAAAAGCTCATGATGATGCCATTTTATTTATTTTATTTCTTTCATTTTCGTGGTTTATCATTATGGATGTGTTGTTATGATCACATAATTAATGAATTAAACAAGCATGAAAGATGGAATTAAAATAAACATGAATCATGAGTAAATATTATCCGGACATGTTTAATCACTCAAGTAAGTTCCACTTAATGTTAACAAGCATGTGATAATAATAAATTATTGTATAAGAGATAAAAATCCCTCAAAAAAATATTATGTCAGACCAAGCCTCCCATTACTTGATTAAGGGAAAAACACAATAAAACCATGAGTTTGACCAAACCTTGTTGGGGCACTTACATTTATACAGGAAGCCCTTATGAAAGGTTTCAGGTTGATTTAATCATATTACATCAAGAGGAGTAGCCCTTTCTAGACTTGGTGTAATATTTAAGGCAAGAGTTGAGGAAATCCAAAGTCATGATTTCAGGATTAGGGATTCCACTCAACAGATCAAGGAGCTGCAAGCCTATAGTTGGCAAATAATTGCCTACCTAAATACCACATAATATCTTGACCAACCCTTTTTGGGGTTATAAGAAGGAAAATATGGATCCTTTCCATTAGAATGTCATGTAAATTGGACATTCCAAGTTCAATGGTGAGGGCCATTGAGACTTGATAAAATAGTGCGAGACTTAATAAAATTTATTATTTATCATAAAATATAATCAAGAAAGTACTAATGATATTCTATTTTAATTATAGAATAAAAATGAAAAGATCGTCAACCACACTATCCCTACGATCAATTCTAGATAAAGACAACATCCTTCCCGGCAGTAAATTCCAGGAATGGTTTAGACGACTTCAAGTTATTCTACGCCATGAACGGAAGTCTTACATACTGGATTCAGAATTACCTAACCCTCCTACCAAGTAGGCAGGTGATGAGAATTTCCTAGTCTATGAGAAACATATGAACAATGAGGTCTATGTTCAATGTTTTATGTTATCATCAATGTATAGTGAGCTCATTAAGTGTCCTAAAAACATGGATGCTTATAGAATGATCGAGCACCTTTGTGGTATTTACTAGGATTGAGCAAGATATGAATGGTTTGAGATCTCTAAGGCACTCTTTCAAAGTAATCTTAGAGAAGGGGACCCATTTGGGCCACATGTAGTCAAGCTCATTGGATACATTGAGCACCTAGAGGTTCTAGGGTTTAAACTCCTCAAAGAATTGGGCACCTATCTCATTCTTACATCACTCCCTCAGAGCTTCACTAACATTGTAGTTAATTTAAATATGAAAAACATTGATAAATCTCTATTTGATATTCCTATCCTTATTCTCCATGTGAAAAAATATATGCAGTGTGAAAATCCTTTTATCCTTATGGTGAATAAGAGGAAAGGGAAGGCAGAGAGATTTAATCCCAAAGCTTCTTCACGACCTTCCAAGAAAAAGAAGATCAAAGGGGAGGCAAGGGGATATGAGGCTATTTGTTTCGCATGTGGCAAGAAGGGCCATTTGAAGAAGAACTGCACCCAGCCTAAGAAGTAAGGGACAGCTTCAGGTGCATTTTTTATTGAATGCAATCTATCTATTTCTACAAATTGGGTATTAAATACTGCTTGTGGAGCTCACATATGTATCCAAATACAATAAACAAGTAGATTCAAGAAAGATTGATCGATGGGAGGTAGATCTACGAGCAGATAATGGAGCCAGACATTATGCTGTAGCTATTAGGGACTACCACCTCATATTACAAACTGGGATGATCTTGGTGTTAAAGGGTTATTTTTATGTGCCTTCTATAACCAAAAACATAATTTCTGTATCTAGAATAGATATAGATGGATTTTTTTTTGAAATTTTTAAATGAATGTTGGTTATTTTATAAATATAGAATTTGTTTTGGTAGGGAACATTTATATAATGATCTTTATGTGTTGGATTACACAAACCAAGTAATGGAAATCGATGACAAAGATACTTCACATGACTCATACCACACCCAACTTTGGAATCACCAACTCGATCATGTAAACGAGAAATGCTTGACAAAGTTACATCAAGTTGGATATTTAGATTATTTTGAACTAAAACCACATGGAATATTTCATGCATGTTTATAAGGAAAAACGACCAAAACCTTATTTGGTGGGAAAGGTGAAAGGGATAAAGAGCTTATTGAATTGGTTCATGCCGATGTGTGTGGACCATTTCCAATTGAAGCAATGGGTGGGTAATCATACTTCATAACTTTTACTGATATTTTTAGTAGATATATATATATACTTAATGAGGTATAAGTTGGATTCCTTTTATAATTTTAAGGAATACAAGAATGAAGTTGAGAAATAGCTTGGTAAAAATATTAAGAAACTCTGCTCAGACCGAGGTAGAGAATATCTTAATCATGACTTCATTGATTACTTATAAGAGTTTGACATCCTATCTCAACTCACTACTCCTTACACAACTCAATAGAATAGTGTAAGTGAAATTAGTAACCACATCTTGTTAGACATGGTGAGATCAATGATGAGTCATGCAAGCCTTCCATTATCCTTTTGGGGTTATGCGTTACAAACAGCGGCACAAATACTAAACCAAGTACCAACTAAATTGATAAGTGGTATTCTATACGAGTTCTAGAGTGTAAGAAAAGTCATGTTATCCAATTTACATGTGTGGGGTAGCGAAGAGTTTGTCATGGCCTCTTTAGGTAGGAAAGTCGCACCCCTAGGAACAAAGTGTACCTTTATAGGATACCCTAAGGAAACAAGGGGACATTACCTATACAACCCCTTAGAAAAAAAAGGTTATAGTAGCAATACATGCCATATTAGTTGAGATAGAGAAAATATACAAAAGAGATAGTGGGATCAAGATATACTTCGATGAATTCGAGGCTCAAGGTACACAAGAGTTGGTACAAGAATAGATTCCACAAAGCCCCATGGAAGAAGAATCTATTCCAGAGACACAAGTACTACGTAAGAGTAAAAGAGAGGCCAGAGAACCAGAATGGTACCGGTTTCTAGTTACCGAGGACTTTGACTCATTATTAGTTGATAATAATGATCCTCTAACCTACAAGGATGCAGTAAGTGGCACATATGTTTCTAAGTGGCAAGAAGGAATGAATTTTGAAATGGGTTCCATGTACCAAAACCAAGTTTGGATTTTGGTACATCCTCTAGTTGATGTAAATCCTATTGGCTAAAAATGGGTATTCAAGAAGAAACTAGACATGTAAGTCCAAGTCAGTACCTATAAGGCATGATTGGTTTCAAAAGGGTGTAAAAAGCATCAAGGAATTGACTATGATGAAACCTTCTCACCAGTTGCAATGCTGAAATCCATCAGAATTCTACTCTCCATTATGGCTTACCATGACAATGATATTTGAAAAATGGTTATCAAAACAACATTCCTTAACAGGCACCTTCAAGAAGATTTCTAAATGACACAACCTGAATGGTTTGTGACCCCAAAAGATTCTAATAAGGTATGCAAGTTGTATAAATCCATTTATGGATTAAAGAAATCATCTAGGTCATGGAACATTTGTTTCGATTAATCCATAAAATAATTTGGTTTTATCAAGAATGAATGTGAGCCCTGTGTCTATAAATGGTTTAGTGGGAGTGCATCTGTTTTCCTAATAGTATATGTTGATGAAATATTATATAATAGAAACGAGATACCAATCTTATAGTCTATTAAGGAATGGTTGAATCAATGCTTCTCCAAAAAGGACTTGGGTGAGGAAACGTATATTATTGGGATCAAGATCCATTTTGATAGATCCAATAGATTTATAGGCCTAAGTCAAAGTACATACACTGATAAGATACTGAAGAGATTCAATACGGAACAATACAAGACTGGATAGTTTCCATCATCACATGGAATTCATGTTTCTAAGAAAATGTGTCCTCAGACACTTCAAGAAAGAAATATAATGTAATGAACTCCATAAACATAATAGATTTGGTCAGTCTTGTATTCCATGCTATGTACTTGGATGGATTTTGCCTACGCATTGAGTGCGATAGGTAGATATTGAGCTGACCCAGGTGACCGCTATTGGATGGTAGTCAAGAATATCCTAAAGCATCTGAGGCATACTGAGGATATATTCCTAGTTTATGGGGGAGATACAGAACTAGTAATCAGAGGATATGCATATGCTTGTTTTCAGACGGATCATGATGACATAAAGGCTCAGACGAGATACATCTTTACTTTGAATGGAGGTGCAGTGAGTTGGAAGAGCTCAATGAAGAGTGTGGTCACATATTCTATAGCAGAGTCCGAGTATGTCACACCTTTTGTGGTAGATAAATAATCATTTTGGAGGAGAATCTTCGTCTAAGATCTAAAAGTGACACCTATCATTAAATATCCCATCACACTATACTGTGATAATACTACAGTGGTGGATCTCGCAAAAGATCCAAGGTCACATCAACAGATGAAGCACATACTTTGTAAGTATCATCTCTTGAGGGATTTTTCTCATAGAGATGAAGTTGAAGTGGGAAGTATATCCATATAAGGCAACGCGGAAAACCCATTGACTAAATCCTTGACTTAGTAGAAGCATGATCATCATGTGAGTTATAGAGGACTAACAATTGTAGTCAATTGACTCTAGTCTAAGTGGGAGTTTGTAAGAGTTGATGTCCTAGAAACAACTGGTTTTAATTTGATTGCATGGATATTTAATGTATTATTACATATTGTTCATTATACTTCATGACTATAATGTAATAATGCCCTAGAGTATTTGTTTCATTTATAAGGTCACGAAAGTTCCCCACTATGATGATAACCTTGAAATGATATAACAATATTCTTAAATAGAGTGATGTGTTTGGATGATATACTATGATGGGACACATAACATGCATACTGTCAGGTGCGAGTACTCATAGGTAGATGAGACTTCCTCTCATGATGTTCGCACTTGGTAATCTCCAAGATAAGAGATTTTTATAACAGACCCCTAGTGGGAATTCTGCATGTTTTAGTGTCCTCAGATATTTCGATTTGTGAGTGTGTTTAAAGATCCTTATAAATTAATATTATCATTAAAATGTGTCACGACTCGTGCACTTTGATTTACTGACAAAAACCATCACGCAGGCAGTTGGCAGGAAGTAGGGTACATTGAGTGAATCACAAGTGGCATGTTATTAATGGATATATCAAGGAAGGATTTTCCCTTCCATTTATGGAAGTTGATATCTAATTTATTTTATTGAAATTGAACCGTCACAAAAAATTTTATCGCCATGGTGTAATGATGAGTTTATTTTAGGTAGTCAAAGAATTATGTATCAAGAATAAGATTTGATGATCCCATAATGAAACTTTCTTGATGAGATATTGCAACAAAGAGATTATATTACACAGTGATATTTCATATGTGGATGTCGTTGTTGCGACTTTATCTTCTTTATCTTGGGTTACTTGACCCGTTGCTAGTCATTACTCTTGGACTTTTGGAAATACCGCTTAATTCCAATGAGAATGAATCCTAGTGAGTCACACACTGGGTGTTTTTTGCGGTCTCAGTTTAATTATATTTGAATATAATTAATGAAATAAATATTATTCTCAAGAACATGGAATAATTTTTTTAAGTTAAAATGAACACATAAATTAAATAAAATATATTTAACATTTAAAAAATATTTATTTACTAGTTTTTAATTAAAATATTTTTTTAAGAGAATAATTTTTTTTTTATTTGGGTGTTCAATAAATTGAAGTGAAGTGCGAGCTGACCAAGGTCAGTCTGGTAGTAAAATAATTATTTTCAAGATGGTAAATAATTATTTAACTAGTTGGAAAAAGTTAAAATAATAATGACGATTATATTATTTTGTGACGTGGAATTTTATTTTATAATTCCATTTTGTTCATGTTGGCGTACCATGAATAATGACTCAGTATTATTATTATGAGCATGGGTTTTCTCTATGTTCATTAATTTATTTAATTGTTTCTATATAATTAAATATTGTAATTGAAATTCCATGTATATAAATAGACAAGTAGGCATATTGTTCCATACACTACACCACACCACATGCTGGGTGAATTGATAATTGTTGAGCCAAACAATTTCTCTCTCTAATCCTCTTATCTCCCCTCTCAAGAATGAGAGACATTCTTTAAGGCCAAATAACAAGTGATCAATAACGATCGACACAAGACACTTACTTTGTCGTGCTAGCACCCAGAGAACGAGCGATGTGTATCTGAGTCCATCGAAGCACATGTGGATCACCTCTAGATGGATTCTAGTTTGGATCCTTAGAAGTGCAACGAGATAATCTGGAAGGGTCATTTCAGACGATCAACATCATCAATGAATAAAAATACCAAAGATCCAGGTACTATTTTTCTTTATGAAATTAATTAAATTAATTATAAGCATGATGTTCAAGATCCTATCTAATGGT
Source organism: Viscum album (assembly GCA_963277665.1). Taxonomy (NCBI): domain Eukaryota; kingdom Viridiplantae; phylum Streptophyta; class Magnoliopsida; order Santalales; family Viscaceae; genus Viscum; species Viscum album. The sequence goes on along the minus strand of OY728150.1, from coordinate 1,445,348,537 downwards.
TTTTGGCCTCTTTATTGATTATCTAAATATTTGATTATATTTCATGGAGACTGGTGTTCATCTTCGTATTGATCTAGGAATAATCATTGATTAGGGTAATGAAAATCAAAGCTGGGTGTCGTCCCAACCATGCTTCTACTGCACCCAGAACCTTAACTTAGTACATGTAGTCACCTGAGGATATACATCGAAAAAGGGTTAGATAAAAACACAATACGAGGATAGATATGAATTATATAACAATGGGTGGGCATAAACATAACATAGGAAAATGATCAGGAACATGAGAGTAAGTATTAATAAAAAACTTGAAATGTAGCAATGCATAAAAATGAAACATCATGTATTAGTGGTCAACTACCACACATTGTTGTGAAAAAATATAGCATCATGCTCAAACATAATTTCACATTAACTAATTAGGTTCATAAATTTACTAAATTCATTGAAGCGCTGTATAATTCTGGGTGCACCCATCACATTAAAACATTCATATTGCATTATATGATTCATGAACACCCGTCACATTATAACATTTTCATTATCATGAATGACACATAAAACATATATAAATCTTCAATATAAATAAACATTGAAATGAATGGGTTTTAAATCATAGAAACACATTCACAAACATTTGGTTCCCAAAATAAATAGGGAAAACATACTTGATACAAGAACCACCAACCTTGAGTGAGAAGTAAAAGGTGTGTTCTTGAAACAAGATTTATTTTGGAAAACATTGTGATTGACATAAAATCTAGTGGAAGACATGTATATCTATGAATATGTATTATAATTATGAAAAAATTATTTTTTATGGTGTAACCATACCCAAAATGGAGTGAAAGAGGTAGAACCCGAAGAAAGAATGTTTGGTTCGAGAATTTCCCCATACCTTGTATCTGAACGATTTATTCACTTTAATGTCCTGTATAATGACATTATATTAATTAATTAGAAATTTAAGAACCTTTTATACATGAATATGGTTTAATATGGTTTCATTATGTTCTTTTATGGTCATTTGGAGAGTTATGAAGATTAAATTCACTGTTTGGGTGTGTTAATTTCCTTAGCTTTTATGAACGTTTCACTTTTATTAATGAAGTAAAGTTTGTGTAGAACAAGGATAGACACCCATAAATGATATTAAATGTTATTAATAATATTCCATTAGTTTAAAGTATCTTATAAATAATTGTGTTATATACAATGTGGATGAATAATTTGTTAAAATTTAATGATAATCGTTTTAGGTTAATTTGGGGGGGTTTTCGATCACAGTGAACTTGTTTTATTTTATCACTTAGTTTCATGTAAATATGTTACATAAAAAACTCAAAAAGTGATAAAAAAATATAATTGAGAATATTTTCTCAAATTTTTTATGGTTTTATTTATATCTTTGAAGGAGTTGAAGGAAAATGGAATTGCATCACCCATGAAGTAATTAAATTAACACATCACGGGCAACGATTTCATTTTTATTAACAATGAGTGTGGGGTATAATGAATAATATTCCATTAACATGATATAATACTAGTATATCAATCATAATGTAGTTATCATGAAATTTATATAAGAGATTTTGAGGATAAAAGAAGAAAAGAAATGACATTTGAAAGGAAACTAAAAGAGAAGAGAGAGATGAATTCTCTTTTGAATCCATCTCTTGAGATCCTCCTTAAGAATCATAGTCTTGGTCTTATGATGAGTAAAAGAGCTCCTATTAGTGGGGGAGGGGCTATTGAAGATATTTAAGAAGAATTTTGACAAGTCTTGAAGCTAGAGAGGTGTGAGGAAATGAGGGTGTGAAGGGTGGTATATATAGTGGAGGGGAGAGCGGTTCTCTAAATATTTTAATCATTAGTTTATTAATTTACACCAAGATAAGAAATAGTGATGATTACTGGAAAAATAATAGTTAAAACAAAATTTGAGTTTAATATTTTGGTGATTACATTACTTGTGATGTCAGGAATAAAGGATTTAATTTATAATGTATTTATACTGTAAATTAATGTATTTTACTATTCACCAAAAATTCATGTATTTTAGAAAAATACAAAAATTCAACCTAACCATTTTCTGACATTTATAAAAAAAATCTATTTTTCAAAAATAATTTTATAAATATGATTAATTTAATTTTTAATTAACATCATAATTTATATGAAAAATATAGTTTTTAAAATTAAAACAGATTTTATAATGAATTCATAAATTAGATAAGGTGTTACAAAATTATCATAAACCCAGAAGACATATAATTTTTAATTTATGAACACTTTTTATGATTGAAAATTTTCTTTTAAATTAATTAATTTTTTATAATTAATTTTTTATAACTTATAAAAAATACCAATACTTTTATTGTGGTCATATTGGCACTTATAAGATACCTAAATTTTATTTAATCATTTGAGGGTATGTTTAATATTATTTTGGAATATTTTCTATTAATAAGGGTCATACTACTATTCATAAGGGTAAGATACTATTCATAAGTGTAGGATACTATTAATGAAAAATTAATTTTGTTCCCTTAGACTCCAAAAAACTTACTGATTGTAACGATGTATGTCAGATTTTCAAATTTCAAAGCATTGAAGTGGAAAAATTAGGTTTAATGGTCAGATAGTATTTTTTTTCCTTTTATTATAATTATACTATAAGTAATAATTATAATAAGTGAATTCCATTGATGAAAATTTTGGTCAGTACACAATAAAGGAAGTTTACTAGTGATCCCTTGGTTCTTTTCCCCATCTCTAACCTCTCATTCCATGACTCATCTCAATGTTGGAGCTGGAATAGTGGTTTCTATGGGGATTTGGGTTTGTAGGATGGTAGTCTATGGAATCCCAGGTGCTACATGAGTTTTCTTTGTCCTAGTAAAGTTTTATTTTATGGTATCGACTCATGATGTAGACGAGGGTGAGTGGCGTTGCTAATTTTGAAGATGTTGAATGGTTCTTCAATATTTCATTTTTTCAGTCACCAGCTTTGGCAATGGGAGGAAACAAGAAACGATTCCAAGGTGAAGTTGATTTCGACATTCTATTGATGGTACGATAATTGTGATGACATTAGGGGCGTGCCCTGGGGATTCATTGGCTGAGGATCCATGTTCAAAGGAGGTTCGCTGACCATGATTTTTAATTTTTAATCATTTGTGAATTTCATCTAGATGTTTTTTTGTATTTGGTGATTTGGTAGTTTTGTGTATGGTTTAGTTCTCACTCACACAAAAAGAGGTTTTAAAATATTAAATAAAAATAGAATTTTCAATATAAAAGGTATTTGTAATTATAAAAGTATGAAAATTTTAAAGTGCAAAGTGCTATAAAAGAAAAACTAGCTCTAATAATATTACTTAAATCTAATAACCCCTCCATTATTTTATATATTAAATGAATCAAATAAATGAAAAATTTATCCATTTGAAGAAACATTTATGAATTAAAATGAATTGACACATTAATTCCTGAACACCCTAGAAATCATTGAATAAATAAATGTGGGGAATAAATTTAATTAGATATTAATAAATTTTAAATAATTTATTTTATTTTTCAATGGAAAATTGTTTCGTTAGGTGAGAGACCGCCTAATCCCTTATTATGGTGAGGACCTAAACTGCTACTACTCACCTTGTTGGGAAATTTCATACAGAGTTTTCTGAAGGGCCTCAGTAGTGTGATATATAGACATTAAACTTGAAGAGATAACTTTAATACCTCATGTAAATCCTAATTGACCAAAATGAAATGATCCATTACTTATAGTGCATGATAGTTGTCCTAAAAAACACCTAGGTTCACTAATAATGTTTAAGTGTTTCCATTTGGCTGCCTATATGACCTCGTGGTGTGTTTGAGATAAGGTCCTAGATGTTCTTCCACACCCTCCACTAGATCATCATGTTATCTTTATCAACATCTGAACCTATGTCATATTAATCATTCAGGGAAGAATCATACTATTAGAACTACTCAACCAGTGAAGATAAACCCTAAATATTAGGATATACTATGATAGAAAATATTATATAAGATGTGATCACATTTTTGGTTAATTCCTCTATAGGTAACTAATCAAAATTATATAATATATTATGATACTATTCAGTGATAAAAACATCTTGGGATTGTTATGGAATTGATGCACCAAAAGAATAACCATTATTAATAGTGGGATCTTCAGGTTCTTACATGACTTTAATTTCAATTGGATTAGTGATAGATTCAACCAAACCCATCAGTACACCAAGATCCCACCCCTGAGTGGGGATGAGTACAACCAAAATGAGCCAACCATTGGTTCAAACATTGTAAAAAACAAGTGCATTTTTGGAATGGAGGCTCACCTACCATAAATATTATTATGAGGTTATCTTCCACATCTATTAGAAATATGGGATCCTGAAACACTTGTATCTACACATATATATCATAGTCCAATAGGTTGAAGACCAAGGTCCTAGAGGTAAACTGCCCTGGTAGGGGCCCATTGGTATTGGTTGGAAACTCAGCGACAACTGCATGAGGCTGCTCGATATGGTTTTTAGCCATATAATGGGAAAATTCATAAAGTCGGTATAGAATATCTAGGAAAACATTTAATAGGATATAAGTGGGTTTTTATTTATCTTCAAAAAACTATAGTATGAATATTATTATATCATCTAAACACATCACTTCATTAGTGATCGATTTTGGCTCCACATCATAGGGAGGCGACAACCCCTGAACCATGAGAAATGATAGGGAGTAAGGTGATACTTCTCCCTATTCCTATCTAATCGATAATTAATACCTACTTCTCCATACATGTTATAATAGATTATCTTGAGTATCCTTACCCTTATATTCATGTAGAAGTTATAGTACCTGAATTATGGCCACACAAAGTATAATAGTGACACCCTAGAACTGATGTACTTGAGAGTCACCTACTCTAGTGTGAATTATACTAACTCCTCAATAGCTAGAGTATCCTTACCTTTCTCAGAAGTATCTATGAATTTTACTTCACGTTTTCATGATCCTTTATCAGTATACTCTCTTCACTTGACATCTTTGATTACCCAGACATCCTCTGAGCCTTTATAGTGTTACTCACCAAGAATCTCCATCCTTTAGTTGAAAATGATTTCCTATAGACCATGGGAATAAAATATATCACCGAGTTTAGTGATTCTTGCTATAATGTTTATTTGGGAACCATAGGAATGAATTTTGTGTGCCAAATACTAAGTATTAGTATCCCATTATTCTGTATCTTCTACCAAATTTTTCATTAAGTGATCTAATATTATTGAACACCCCATTGTCTCCAATCTTCATGGAAGGCCAAGTCCCCTTGTATCACTATTATTTTGCGTGGTTTATTTATTATAACCATCATGGGTGAAGACTCAGAGGTACTAGAAGTATTTCCATATAACTATAATTTCTTTCCATGTCATCAATCATTAGAATTGGCACCTTTTCATGAGGCCTCATCATGATATTCCATAGGATCCATGGACTTAATAGAATCCCTTATCTTTAGAATGATAACTTTCATGGATTTATCTTTTTCCCCACTCTTCTTTACATGATATTACACCAGTGAATCTATCCAAATTACCAAATGCCTAATAATTTCCCCAATATTCACCTCTATTTAGATTTGGGTGTAGTTTTGGAGTAGTATGTTCGGGGTATGAAATGGAAATAATATTATCATTTCACTAACAATATCACTAATCAACATCCATTTTTTTGAAAAAAGATCAATGGATTTTACTCATGGTGAAACTTGTCATTAAATATAAGTAGATGTATAAAAACTACTTTATAAAACAAAATGCAGTGTATTGATCACAAATGAAATTTTCATCGATGAATGTGAGAAACACCATGCTTTTAAAGGTCATCTAGTACACTCTAGGATCTAAGATTATATATTCATCATCCATGTCCACCCGAGATGGAGTTTCAAAGGAGGTAATTTTTAACCACTTGTAAAATACAATCATGGTATCTGGCCCCATTTTTTAGATCACCAGGGGAACACCCAATGATGTTTAATAGTGTCTTCTTGAAGATTGAATTTAGGGGCTAATTAGGTTCCTAAATTCAAACCCCTTGAAATTCGTGGCAATCCAACCATATAAGAATTAATGTGGCCATTATAGATGTATTATCATATTGAACAGGATGATATTACCCAACATACTGTGGATATTTTCCAACATATGGATAATTAGATTATCCTGATATATTCTCACCAACCACACTACCAGAATGAGGGTTCTTGACTGCAACCCCATGTGAGAATCCCTAACAGGTAAGATCCATCCACTCATGAAGGATGCTATGAACCCTATGAACCCTTGATATAGTATTTATCACTAATTAAAGAAGAATACCCATTTTTACTAGCCTTACTCTAATAGGAATCGATACCACTCAAGAACGACTCTTTCTTAATGTATCTAGAATTGGTTCTTCCTCTCTATAATTCACGTATCATCAATGTCCAGAAATATCCTAATCTACACCATAATGTTAAATCATGGTGTATGTTAATTTATATTAGTTTCTTGACCGTCATGACCTTCAAAAACACTAGTTCTAAGAGTGATGTTTACATAATGGCCTCCCAAGAATTAAACATTTCTAGGAAGTATATTGGTACCATATGCTCCATGGAATCATTTAAATATGTACAAATAAACTGTTTCTATTTGATATATGTCAAAACATCATATATGATAGTATAATTCCATTTATCTAAGACTTATACACATATCATTATATGATTTTTAACATAAATATTCAATAAACACAAAAAAGGATTAGGAGGTCTAGTGTCTTTAGGATACTAGGTGCATAAAACATAAATATGAATCTCAAATATAACATAATTATTTTAATATCTATAATAATATCATAAATAAAATTTTTATCCAAAAATCACATTGGATAACATGGGGAATACATAAAAAAAATGTGGATCAAGAAACCCCATTAAGGGAATAGACATGATAAATAAGCATAACAAATGAATCCAATGATATATCATGGAATCAAAACGGGAAAGGTATAAAAATGATCACATGGAAGAAATATATTATTATATATGAAAAATAATACTAAAGAATCCTAGGAATGTGTCAGAAATATATAACCTGATATAAGTATAAGTCAAGGCTAGTATCCAAGACAACATGACATGGTATACAAAATCCCATTGTTGATTAGTTTTAGTCGCTAATCTCATACATATCATCTCCTAGGATATTAAAATTACCCAATTAATTTTATATATTTTTGGGAATGACAATTATAATATATACATGCATATGTTTTTATGTAATAAAATCATAAAAATGGATTAAGAATCCAAAAAAACGAGGGAAAGGTAATGGTTTATATAGTTATGTCTTATAACATATCCAAATAGAATTTTATAATGAATTCCAGGAATAAAGGGATTCAATAATTATTTGTGATTTTTAGATATATAATGAAGTAAAATAAATTAAAATGGACTCCATATGAATTTAATACATAAAAATGAGTTGAGAAATATTTTTTTGAAATATACCTTTTATGTGGGTTGTAAGAAAAAGGGTAAATAATCATTTCAAAGGGAAAATAAATAATAGTTTCAATAAAAGTAAAAATTAACTTTTATGGGTTTCCATAATAAAATGATTTTTTATAAACCATGTAAGGTTAAATAATATTCATTTAGTGGTACATGAAATGTGGGAAATAAAACAGAGAAGTTCCCTTTAATCGACTTTTTAACAAAATCAATTACTAAGGGAACCTTGAAAACATATATACACTCATGAAATAAATGTTAATTAAGATATTTATAATGACATGGAACGTTTATATAGATGATATATGAGTTAAATAATAATATTGATATTAAGGGAGGTAAAAAAAGAGAAATCATATCCCAAAGGAAATAGGGTGGTTAAGAGAGATCCCTTACCTTAAGTACATAATCATTATGTATTGACACTTAACATCTATAATAATTAAATAATATTTATAAAATATATGATTTTTAACATTATTTTAATATATTTTACATACTATAAAGATTTTATGTTAGTTTAGAGTAATTTAATTGAGATATCATTTCAGTTCCTACTATCCGATGGTCGTTCGTTTCATAGTTCCAATATTAGATTAATTTATTGATAATTATTGAAGTTCTTTTCAAATGGGACTATAACTAAAAAATTTAAATTAAATTATAGTAATTTACTTAATGAAATTAAAGTTGATCTGAATACCTATTTTTCTAACATAGGGATGTTTCATTTAGTATAATTGTTTTTGTTATAGTATTAATTGACTTATGTGGTTTCATAAACAATCATGAACTAGATTTTTTTATTTAATTAAATGATTATTAATACATTATTGAGGAATAAATAAGTTATAATATACATATTATTATCATATATAATTATTATATTAATTCTATTACCATCCATGAAGGTGGGGGAGAAAAAAATACACTCTTTATGGAGGTGGTGAAACATCCATATGGCGAACAATGCCTTCATTTTTTGAATGGGAATACAAGAGAAGAGGATGGGTGATAGATATTCCCTTAATAAAATAAAACTATAGTATATTTATGATACTATATTCACTATGTAATCTTAGATGGATATTTTTTGTAGTATTTAGAGGAACAAAATATTATAAAGCTTAGTTGTGGGAATTACATTCTCCTTTGTATGTATCCTCTTAGGCTTCTACTTAAGGTACATTGGATTAGTCTCCTTATGGGACCAAGGATTATATGGATGTGTTGGGGAGATGTTAAGATAATTGTTTACAGAATTTATATGGTAATGAAGTTATAATGTGCGGGGACAAGGGGTGGTGGCGGCGGGGGGGGGGGGGGGTATTTATAAGGGGAGGATATGGGTGTGTTTTGAATTCTATATCCATTAGTTTATTATTTTCTACCAATAATATCAATAGAGAGGAATCTTGTGATTATATATTTTAATTATTATACATTATTCTGATCCAATGGTCACTTACATTACCAATGAATCACTTGTTTTGTCTTCTTCTTATGATGAAAATTACAGTATTTTGATGTATTTCACTATTACCAAAAAAAATTATTTTTTAAAAATACCAAAACCATACCCTTAAAATTTTTAATTTATTAAATTTAAAAAATAAAATACATTTTATAATTTTTTTTAAAATATGAGAACTTTTTTTTAAAATAAAATATCTATTCATTTGAAAATTACCGATTTTAATATTATGATCATTTTCGGACCCTTTGATAAATTAATTATGGTCTCAAAAAATTATAATATCATTATAATTAAACATAATATTATTTTATAAAACCATTTTATAAAACTAAAATTTATTTCATATATTTATGTTTTTTATAAAAATTCAAATAAAACATAGATGTTTTACAAAAAAAAACACTTATTTTATCATATCTAAAACATTTATTTACTTCTACATGGATATAAATATTTCAGATTCATTTTATAAGATTCTATGATATTATTTTACACTTTCATAGTTGGGTATACTATTCTAACAATCTTGTTTCTTTTCCAAATGGCCAGATTACTATTGTAATGATCATATTATGTTTCCAACTGATAGATTTGAAATGGTAATATGGGTTCCCTACACCCTATAAATATCTAATAGTTAATTTATTATTAACTCACTTATATTTTATATTAAGGTTATTCATATTTTTATTTTCAAAATGAATATTTTATTAATAATATTCTATTTCATTTCTACAATGTTGTTCATGAGTGATATTATTCTTAGGGATCAAGAGAATCCAAATTTTCATAGTAAAGTTACATTATTTTCTATTTTTTGTTCCATCATAACATGTTAAATTATTTGGCCACATTTACTATATATTTTAAATGTTCAAAGTAGTATAATTATTATTTTTGGTTTTATAATGTGGCGAATGATCTATATATAATACCACATTAATAAATACGAAACAATTATATAATAATAAGGAAAAATTCAACTGATAAAATTATGGGTCAGCAAATTCTTACCCAATTCTAAAATATTATCATCAAAATTTCATTTTACATACTTAGATAAAAATGTGAGATTGCATCTCATCATTTATTCCTTCTGTACCCATGTTTTCTCCTCACACTTATGTTTTACCAAGGTATTTTGACTAGGTTAATTGTCTTCTTGTGTAGAACATTGTCTTTATATTCCAAGATCTTCCCTAGTTTCTCCTCATAAGATAGACCATTTTCCTGATTTACTAGATCCAAATTCAATAAATGCGAGGGATCTAGTATGTACTTTCTTAAGAAGGATATGTGGAATATGCAATGTTCTTGAGATAGGTTTGGTGGTAGTGCTAATTGATAGGATACAACTCTAATGAGATCAATAATCTCGAAGGAGATGATTTACCAAGGACCTAGCTTTCCCTTATACCAAAATATCATGAATATATTCTATGGAGATATTTAGAGTAACACATTATCTCTAACCTCAAACTCCAGGTTTCACTAAAAAATATCAGCTTAAAATTTTTATCGACTTTGAGAATCCCAAATTTGACGATAAATGGTCTTGAAATTCGCTACCATTTCTTAATCAATTTAAGGTTATAAAATCTTACATTAACCAACATAATCCTAATACAACTGTGTTCTACATATCCTTCCATAAAGGGATTCATATGGTTCCCTTTGTATTCTTGAGTTAAATTTATTATATTATGAGTAATTATCTAGAAGAAAATTTTAATCCCATTCTCACTTTAAGTACATCAATTATACTTTCAATATATACTCAATTTTATACATAGTATACTCAAATATTCAATTAATTTGTGGGTGATAAGACTCACTAAATTTCAGCTCATTGTTTAGAGCATACTGGAATGTTTTCAAAAACCTAGATTAATACCTTGGATGTTAATCAGATACAGTCACTTGTGGTGTTCCATAGACCCTCATCACTTCTCGGATATATTTCCTTGTTAGTTTATCAATTAAGATGTCCTCTCAAAAAATAATGTAATGTATAGTGTTTGGAAGTTGATCCACCCCATAAAATTAAGCATTATATCCTTTAGATGTATTCTGAAGAATATTGGAAAAGATGACCATAGTGATTTTTCCCATTTCTATGTAGGCATGTGAAATAGTTGCTTCATCCCTTTATACATTTTCCTTTTTTCCATTACTTTCTAGCATCCCAAGAACATTGATTTATATTCCATGGTCTGTTTATTTATGTTATACCACTATTAGTGATCTCAAAATCTTTATACATCCTATTTCTATATGGGAGGATGTAGAAGGTGGAGCTATGCATATCATTCAACAAATCCTTTATCTTAGGATTTGATAGCACATTTAGTTATGAACTAAATATTACAAATACTTTCTTATTATTTTTAAACTAAAAGGATTTTACTTTTCATATAGCCTCTAGCATCTTCTATATTTAAATGTATTCCCTCTAAGTATCCTTTATCTTCATTAGAAGGAATATTTGAGCAATCATTTGTAATGGGAAGGATGATGTTAACTATTTTATGATTCCCATGTCCATCATTTATTTGATTAATATTATCAGATCCTACCCAATACTCATCATGGATATAGTTACAAGATCATTTCTAGTTAGTGCATCTTACACTTTAATTTTTTTCCCAGGATGGTAATGGATTGAGAAACAATATTACTTGATTTGATCTAATCATTTTCACATGAATGTATTAATTTTTTTATATGAATATATATTTAAGGACCGTATGATCTATATATATATCACACATTTCCTCAAAGATATAATTCTAAAAATTATCAATTTTAAAATTACTATGGATCACTTCATATCATTTATTAGATAGTTATTTTCATGATCTTTCAACTACCTTGAGTCACATACTATCATTTTTTAATTTTACACCTATATAAAACCCAATCCATTTTTAAAGCATCGGTTTATATGATGAATAGTTAATCACAAGAGGGTAACATGAGGAATAGTGTAGGGATATATAATTCTTTTTTACTCAAAAAACCTTCCTTCAAATTCATTAGTCTAGACAAAATTTAACCCCGCATGAGCTAGCTTGGTTAGTAATTTTGATGGTCCAGATGTAACACCCCAATATTTCATAGTATGTTATTTCATCAATGTAATTCAATAACTTTAACTACACACAACACCAAATTCTAGCGCACCCCGACTTACCAAACAAGCCGTTCAAAAGCGGTTATGAATAGTATTAACTGAATTTTGAACTTTATATAATCCTTATAATTTTATAATCCATATTATGAGTTTCTTAGACATAATGTAAGAAAAAATACATTTTTCAGATAAAATAAGTATTTTTCAAAAAATGAAATTTTACCGCCTTTTAATGGCGAAGCCTTTTTTAAATCCAATATTTGAAACTTTTATATATTCAATTTTAAAAAATAAACAGCTTCTTTAGAATCAATACATAAGAATTGAGTTTCAATAAAGTTTTGGTGTTTTTCTGATAACTTTCATACTTGGGTGAATAGTGAAAATACTATATTTTAACTGAAAACAACTTTTGAAATCAAAATAATTTATATTGTAAAATTATACATTTTAATGGTTTAGATGTATAAATAGATTATATTTTTACCATTTAATCCAACGATCGTCATTTTAAGTAATTTCACTTTGAAATTGGACATAAACAAGTGTCAAACTTTTGGTTGTTATTATTTCTTAAAAATACACCTTTTGGTTTTGACATCAGGAATTAATTTTAAATTAATAAATGAAACTTCTATGTTTTTAATTAGGTAAAATAGACTTAATTATTGAATTCGGAATATCAAAATTATCTTAGGGTAAATTTTTGGTATTTTTCTGAAACCTTTTAATTTTTGATGAATAGTGCAAAACACTGAGTTATAGTTTAAAATTGAATTTTTATTTAAATTATTATTTATTTTATTTAAATTTATTTCCTATAAAAATAGATAAAAAATACCTATATAAGTTAAATTTAATTCATTGGAGTCATTTTATAATAATTTTAGATATATAAAAATTTTATTGAACTTTTCACCGTATTTTACCCACCTCCTAGGAGAATTTGCAAATTCACATAAAACATAATTTTACCACATATGTGAGTATAATTTTAAAAATCAGAGAGACATGGATAATATCAAGGAGTAAAATGTGGTTTAATAAGATAAAAATATTTTTTGGCGAATAGTAACTTTTTACTTTAATTTACCATGGTAAAAAGTAAATATGGTAATTAGGGGTAAAAATGAAATTATTATTACCCTAACACATGTCCTAATTCTATTGGATAAGTATAATTAGATAAAAAACAACCATAGGAATAAAATATGAACCTCTTTGGTCCACATGGATTAGATTATGACATTTATTATTATTTAATTCAAAGAGGAATTAAAAGAGTTAAAATCAAAGTTTAATAACTAAATTGTTTTTAATATGAGGTTATGAATAATATAAATTCTATTATAAATATTCATTAGAAATATATTAATATTTCCTACATAATTTTATTTATTTATAATTTTTAGACATTAAATAATTTAATTTATTTATGACACAATGGTGATGCAGTAATTACGTAATTAAAGAAATATTAAAATAATTGATATTATAAGTATCCAAATAAATGTAATTTGAGACTTTTTATGAATCCCAATAATTTTATAGGTTAATATTACATATTATTATTGGTTATATAAATTTTATTCGAAGTAATAATGCTTTTATGAATTTATCAAAAACAAAATACTCAATAGTGTCAAAATTGACATAAAAGAGTTTTTAAAACCAATACTATATTATTAATTGATATTATGTTACTAAAAATCTGAGGATCTTCTAAAGGACTTATATAATTATATTTGTGTCATTAATGGACCACTTGGGGGTCTCATGGAAGTATATAGTATGTTTATTAACTATATAATACAAAAATACAAAGAGACATGGTAAATGTCAAACTATTTAACTAAGAGTTAAATATAAAAGATAAGGTTAATATAGTGACACAAACCTGTATAAAATCTATTGGTTGAGTGGTTTTAGACCCATCCCGACCTTATACTTTCAATAATACACTTTGGTTCCATTAGAAACTGAATATGAATTTATTATAAATTAATACTTTAAGTTTTTCCTAAAGAGCCCCTCCTCCCCCTTATAAAAGGAAACCACTTATAACCAATTAATCACATCTCTAATGCCTTTTGGCTCGTCCAACCTCTACCCAATTAGTCTCCCTACATCCCTATAATCCTCATATAATCCTTACATTAGGTATAAAGCACTTAAAGAGTCCTTTTTGTTTCAAACCAATGCGAGTTACCCAAATTAAAGGAAACAATTTCTCTTAGCTTCTTTTCTTTTATTTTACTTATCCAACCCCTAAGCTCTTATTATTATTTTCTTTTGTAAAAAAACTAGTATCCTAAATATACTAGGATATTTTTATGAGAATTATTCTAAATAAACTTACACACACCTCCATCTAATGGGTGAAAACATAATGTTTCTGTGGATGCCAACCAAACGCCTCACGAAACGATGATTGTTCGATTATCTCCTACCACCTCTCATGGTGACCATTATGATGGAAATATAATTAAATATTATATTAATGATATTTATTTTATATATAAGATTTTGTATTTCCATTTTATAGCATACCATTATTCGTTTCATGTTGTATATATATACGATAATTTCATTTGAGGAAGTGCGGACTACCGCCCCCTCAAAGTGATATGACTCGTTCATAACATACATGGAATGTATAAAAAATAGTGTTATTGAACATAAGTAACATATATAAGATATGATATTATACTGGAATAATAATATACCTATTTATCATTTGGTTTTGATTCCTTTTAAAAGGAAAATGAAATGGAAGTAGCGTTCATGCGTACTTACGAACTACCGTCTCCACGAACGCGATGAGATTCATTCCCCATCATATACATTCAAGACTAATTTCATTTGATGATTAAAAATAATTTTCAAGGACTTGATATGATTCTATATATGAATAAGATACAACCTATGGATAACAAACACGACTTATGTAACAAAACATATAAAAGAAAACGAGTAAGTTAACACCCAAAACGACGATAATACTAAGATATTATTAACAAGAAATGTTAAAAGATCATATATGATATAATTTTAATGTATATGATTCTTGTATAATTTAATAAAAATGATTTAACTACTATACATGACGTTAACCTACCCTCGACCAAGGAAAAGTACAAGGTAAGGGTTTATTTCACAATCTCTTTATTATCCGAGGTTGTTTATACGTAATTATCTACTGGGACTTCTTTATCGTCCACATACATGTTTCGTAAAAATATATTTCAAAACATTTTTACTATTTACTATACTATTTTTTAAAGTAATTTATACCCTTGTTAGAATTTTTATATTTCCTTCATTTTCCAAACAAGGTCCTTCTTAACCTTTTTGACAAAATTAAGGTAAGAATGTCTTTTTAACTGATACGGCGGGTGCGGCTATTTTCAGACGTTATAAAATCGGTGAAGCTTCCCTTACAATCTTATAAGAATATTTTCAAAGTAAATGTTTTATTTTATAATTATGCGACTTTCAAATGATTTCAAAAAAAGAGATATTTCTCCCAAATAGTTTTGATTTAATCTATGTCAATATCCTTTGATGGATTTTAAGCTTATTTGATGTTGATTTATTATGATACAAAAGATCCATATTGTATTGAAGCTTTTGTAATATGTTTGAATATGGATGTGTTATTTTTATACCATTCATGGTTTATGGAGAAAGTATTTACATTTCGTATTCTAGTTTTAATACAAATGTTCATGTTATGTTTAAACCTGTTCATATGAGGAATGCATTGGACTTAGTAAGTGACGGGTGGAGCCCGCTATAGCTCCTCGATGCATCAGTAGTTCTCATGAGACAAACCAATGTCTTGGCATGAGGCCTTGACAAAATCTTATTTGTATTCTTGGAACGAGGCCTTGGATACCTGGTTATGATAGTATGACATTATGCATTCCATCATTATGAAAGTGGTTATTGATATTGCATGTGATGATTCGATTAGTAGAATATCCATGTGAATAAGTAAATGGAATTATTTCATTTTATTTCTTCCATATTATGATAAAGTTCAAGTTTAAAAGGATTTTGTTTTAGTTATACATTTCCTTAAATGTTTGTTCCTATTTATGAAAGTTTCAGTTATATTTTTATCCTTGTTGGGTATCTGAGCTCACCCCATTCTATGTTTTATTTTACCCAGGATGTGAAGAAATATTTTATGAATGAACTTCAGGGATATTATAAGGTGATATGAGTGTGGAGACAATATGTTTTTGTAGTTTTTACTTTATGATGTAATGTAACCTTTATTAATGTATCTACTGATTTCAAGGCTATTAAACAAATTGGTCTTTTGAGACTTGATCTTTTGTGATCATGCCAATTTTTTGTAATAATGCACCGAATTTGGATAACTGGGGACAGGGTGTTGCAGTTGGTATCAGAGGAAGTTTAGTACAAACCTTGGAAGCTAGATTTAGATAAACTCTGATTAGAGCACATAGACCTAAGATGGACTTTGAGGATTTGTATAGAAGAACTTCCTAGAATTTAGGTATTGTAGAGATTTTATGAGTTTTCCAAGAAATACATACCTGTCTGGATATGAGCAGGTAGAGGCGGCTCTGGAAGAGATTTACCTAGGCGTAAAACCCTAAAACACCGCTTTGAGCTAGACTTGAACAGGAAGTGGTGCACGACAACGGGCCTTGATGCACTCTTGGTTACGACACTTGTGGGATATTCTTAGGATAATTCCCATTTTCCTTACTAATCATTATGAAGGGTTTATGAGTATATAATTCCTCAATGAAAAAATCTTTATGATTATGGATTATATCCATAAACTATTCAATTTACGTTAGGTATTTTACAAGTTTGGAATTATTCATTGCAATTCATAAAATGACCTAGTTTATGCTATTGTATAGAAATGGTGCCCAGTAGAAGGAATATGAACTCCAACAATACGTATGATCCAAAGAGTAAGAAGGATCAAATCTTTCACAGTATTATGCCAACATTTAGAAGGGAAATAGTCTCCTATGTATTCTCAACATATGAAGAAATAGTATCATGTGTTAATAAGATAAGTAAAGAATTCTACGAGTCCTATGTCTTTGAAGGGAAGCAAGAGAATAAAAGGATGGAAGAGAGAAAGATGGATAAAGGGAAGAGGGAAAAGAATAATTTTCCCATGTGTGATAAATGTGGGAAGAAAAACCCTATAACTTTCCTAAAGGGAATGGGAGTTTTTTATAAGTGTATAGAAAAAGGACACCATGTACGTGACTGCAAGGGTAAGAAAATGGTTTCCAATTTACAATGCTTCATCTGCAAGGAGTTGGGACACTACGCGAATCAATGTCTCATTCATAAGAGTATACCACAAATGATGTTATTGGAGAATAATAAAGTTATGATACTACCACAGATGAGGAGTAATGATTAGAGTTCTTATGTTGTTATTAGGGAATTATGTCATTTGAGTGTTGTATCAACAATGTACTGGTTATAATAATTATAGAGTATATAAGGATTGTACTGCAGTACTATTTCATTAAGGACATGAGATTGTGTGGAACCCAGAAAAGTGACTCAATAGCAGGTTAAATTTTTGTAAAATATGTGTTTGAGAGAAAGATAAACCATAATACGGTATTGATACCGAGGTAGTGATTTTGGAATAATACATGATTGATTTGGATAAATTATATTAGATATTATTGATTACCTTGAAACTAATTAATGATTTGTATATTCCATCATTGTTGGAGTTTACAACATTTTTAGATAGAAGGAGTATATCCAGTATTCTATAAGGAATACAGGATCATGAATGTAATCAATAAAGTTTTATGGTAATTCAGGATGTTGCAGTGTTTTAAAAGAATACATGATGAAGGTGTTCTCATGTTATTATGCGGAAAAAGGATCTTCATTGTATTTATCTTCCTTATAAATTTTGGACTGTGAGTTTGGACAGAATTATTTAAGATAATTCTTGTTTGAGATTATTTTTGGATTTCCATAAAAGGACAACCCGGAGGTCGGGCAGGAACCCGTCGCGTCCGGAAAATCCGCGAGACTTGAACCCGCTACCGAAGGGCGACAAGGGTGTATCACCTACCACTGGACCAGGTGATGTCCTGGATTGAATAATGTAGCCTTTTTTTAAAAAAATATGGTAGATGAATTATAAATTCATTTTTTACAACCCTATATGAATAGGATAAATAGAATATTATTTTTACGTTCTATTATCTTTTAGAGTGAAAAATGAGTTTTTGGTAGAAATTAGTTAATGGATGGGACTCTACTTGTCAAGTATATATTTTCTTCTTTTCTTATTCTATGAAGAAATTAATTCTTATACTTTAGTGAAGGTATTTTAAAACAAAAAATGTGTTATCCTAATACCATACGTTTTGTTGAACCGATGGTATTTTAAATCATCATAGATTGATGAATTTAAGGCCCTCAATTTTACACTTGCTTGTGATTGATGACCTCAATCACTACGTATATATATTTACATTTTCCCTCTAATTATATGTCTCTAATTTCCACCAATTTTCTCCTAATAGAGATCATAATTTAGTGGTGACCCTTTCATTTCCCTTTTCCTCTTATTGAGACTAAATTTTATTAACCGAATTTCTGATGTGGGTTTTCCCAAAGGTATTTTCTATTTTCAACCATTTATTTTTGAAAAATAATATCAAATTTCAAGGATGAAATTTATTGAAGTAGGGAAGAATGTAACACTCCAAGATTTCATAGTACGTTATTTCTTCAAAGTAATTCAATAACTTTCACTATACGCAACACCAAGTTCTAGCACACCATGACTTACCAAACAAACCGTTCAAAAGTGGTTATGAATAGTATTAACTGAATTTTGAACTTTATATAATCCTCATAATTTTAGAATCTATATTATGAGTTTCTTAGACATAATGTAAGAACAAATACATTTCTTTCAGATAAAAGAAGTATTTTCCAAAAAAATGCAATTTTACCACCTTTTAATGGAAAAGACTTTTAAAATCCAATATTTGAAACATATATATATTTAATTTGACAAAATAAACTTCTTATTTAGAATATAGACATAAGAATTTAGTTTCAATAAATATTTGGTGTTTTTCTGATAACTTTCATATTTGTGTGAATAGTGAAAAATACTATATTTTAACTGAAAACAACTTTTTAAATCAAAATAATTTATATTGTTAGATTATAAATTTTAATGGTTTGGAAGTATAAATAGATTATATTTTTACCATTTAATCAAATGATGGTCATTTTAAGTAATTTCACTTTGAAATTTGATACAATCAAGTGTCAAATTTTTTGTTGTTATTATTTCTTAAAAATACGCCTTTTGGTTTTGACAGAGGGAATTAATTTTAAATTAATAAATGCAAATTATATGTTTTCAATTGGTAAAATAGACTTAATTTTTTAATTCTTAATATCAAAATTAGTTTAGGGTAAATTTTTGGTATTTTTCTGAAAAGTTTTAATTTTTGATGAATAGTGAAAAACACTGAGTTATAGTTTAAAACCAAATTTTTATTTAAATAAATATTTATTTTATTTAAATTTATTTTATGTCAAAATAGATATGTAATACCTATATAAGTTCAATTTAATTCATTGGAGTCAGTTTATAATAATTTTAGATATATAATAAGTTTATTGAACTTTTCACCGTCTTTTACCCACGTCCTAGGAGAATTTGCAAATTCACATAAAACTCAATTTTACCGCTACTGTGAGTGGAATTAAGAAAATACAAGAGACTCAGTTAATATGAAGGAGTAAAATGTGTTTCAATAAGATAAAAATAATTTTTTGTGAATAATAACTTTTTACTTTTATTTACCACGGTAAAAACTAAATAGGTTAATTAAGGGTAAAAATGAAATTATTATTACCCTAGAACATGTAATAATTCTATTGGATAAGTATAATTCGACCAAAAACTGCTTTAGGAATAAAATATGAACCTTTTTGGTCCACTTGGATTAGATTAGGACATTTATTATTATTTAATTCAAAGAAGAGTTAAAAGAGTTAAAATCAAAGTTTAATAACTAAAACATTTTTAATATAGGGTTATGCATAAGATAAATTCAATTATAAATATTCATTAGAAATATAAAAATATTTCCTAAATAATGGTATTTTATTTATAATTTTTGGACATTAAATAATTTAATTTATCTATGACACAATGGTGATGCAATAATTACCTAATTAATGAAATTTTAAAATAATTGATATTATAAATATACAAATAATTGTAATTTGAGACTTTTTATGAATTAATAAAATTTTCTAAGTTAATACGACATATTATTATTTTTTATATGAATTTTATTCTAAGTAATAATGCTTCAATGAATTTATTAAAAACAAAATACCCAATAGTTTCAAAATTGACATAAAAGAGTTTTTTTAAAAAAATATTATATTATTAATTGATATTTTATTTCTAAAAATATAAGGTTCAGACAAAGGACTTATATAATTATATGTGTATCATTAATGGATCTCTTGGAGGTGTTTTGTAAGTATATAGTAAGTTTATTAACTATATAATATAAAAATACAAAGAGACATGGTAAATGTCAAACTATTTAACTAAGAGTAAAATCTAAAGGATAAGGATACTATAGTGTACCAAACCTATCCAAAATCTATTGGTTGAGTTTTTTTCAACCCATACCTACCTTAGACTTTTAATAATCCACTTTGGAGCCATTATAAACCGAATATGAATTTATTATAAATTAATACTTTAAGTTTTTCCTAAAGAGCCCCTCCTCCCCCTTATAGAAGGACACCACTTATAACCAATTCCTCACACCTCTAAAGCCTTTTGTCTCGTCCAACCTCTGCCCAATTATTCTCCCTACATCCCTATCCTCCTCCAAGATGCCATAACTTAGGAATAAAGCACTTCAATAGTCCTTTTTGGTTCAAACCAAAGGGAGTTACCCAAATTAAATGTAACGATTTCTCTTAGCTTCTTTTCTTTTATTTTACTTAAACAAACCATAAACTCTTCTTATTATTTTCTTTTGTAACAAAACCGGTATTCTAAATATAATAGGATATTTTTATGAGAATTATTTTAACTACACTTACACACACCTCCATATAATGGGTGAAGAACACAATGTTTCTGTTGATGACAACCAAACGCCTCACGAAACGATGATTGTTCAATTATCTCCTACCACCTCTCATGGAGGACATTATAATGAAACTATAATTAAATATTATATTATTTATATTTATTTTATATATAATCTTCTGTAATTCCATTTTAAAAAATACCATTATTCGTTTCAGGTTGTATATATATACGATAATTTCATTTGAGAAAGTGCGGACTACCACCCCCTCAAAGTGATATGACTCATTCATACCATACATGGAATGTGTAAAGCATGGTTTTAATTAACTTAATTAACACATATAATATATTATATTATACTGGAATAATAATATAACTATGTATCATTTGGTTTTTATTCCTTGTAAAATGAAAATGAAATGGAAGTAGCGTTCGTGCGTACGTACAGACTACCGTCTCCACGAACGCGATGAGATTTATTACCCATCATATCCATTCAAGACTAATTTCATTTGATGATTAAAAATAATTTTTAAGAACTTGATATCATTTTGGATATGAATAAGATACCACCTATGGATAACAAACACGACTTATGTAACAAAACATATAAAAGAAAATGAGTATGTTAACACCCGAAATGACGATAATACTAAGATATTATTAAAAATAAACATTAAAAGTTCATATATGATATCATATTTATGTATATGTTTCTTGTATAATTTAATAAAAATTATTTAACTATTATACAGGAGGTTAACCTATCCTCAACCAAGGAAAAGTAAAAGGCAAGGGTTTATTTCACAATCTCTTCATTATCCACCGTTGTTTATACGTAATTATCTAATGGGACTTCTTTATCATCCACATCCATGTTTCTTAAAAATTTCTTTCAAAACATTTTTACTATTTACTTGAATCTTTTTTAAAGTCATTTATACCCTTGTTATACTTTTTATAAAATGATTTGAAAGGAATCTTTCTATCGTTTTCCAAACAAGGTCATTTTTAACCTTTTTGACAAAATTAATGTAAGAATGTATTTTTAAATTATACGATGGGTGCAGCTATTTCCCACTGTTATAAAATCTCCGAACCTTCCCTTAAAATATTAAAGAATATTTTCAAAGTAAATGTTTTATTTTATAATTATGTGACTTTTAAATCATTTTAAAAAAAGAGATATTTCTCTCAAATAGTTTTGATTTCATCTCTGTTAACATCCGTTGATGTATTTTAAGCTTATTTGATGTTGATTTATTATGATACAAAGTTTCCATACTGTATTGAATGTTTTGTGATATGTTTGACTTTGGATGTGTTATTTTTATACCTTACATGGTTTGTGGAGAAAATATTTACATTTCGTATGCTAGTTTTAATACGAATGTTCATGTTATGTTTAAACCTGTTCATATGAGGAATGCATTGGACTTCATAAGTGATGGGTGGAGCCGGATATTTCTCCTAGATGCATCGGTAGGAATCATGAGGCAAACTAGTATCTTGGTACATGGCCTTGACAAAATCTTATTTGTAGTCTTGGCACGAGGCCTTGGATACGTGGTTATGATAGTCTGACATTATGCATTCCATCATTATAAAAGTGGTTATTGATATTGCATGTGATTATTTGATTAGTAGAATATCCATGTGAATAAATAAATGAAATTATTTCATTTTATTTCTGCCATATTATGCTGAAGTTCAGGTTTAAAATGCTTTTGTTTTAGTTATACATTTCCATAAATGTTTATGCCTATTTATGAAAGCTTCCACTATATTGTTATCCTTACTGGGCATCTGATCTCACCCCTTTCTATGTTTTATTTTTCCCAGGATGTGAAGATGTATTTTATGAATGACCTTTAGGGATAGTATAAGGGGATATGAGTGTGGAAACAAGAGGTTGTAGTTTTCACTTTATGATGTAATATAACCTTTATAAATGTATCTACTGATTCCAAGGCTACTAAACTAATCGGACTTTTGAGACGTGATCTTTTCTGATCATTCCAATGTTATGTAATAATGCACCGAATCTGGGTAACTGGGGTAGGGGCGTCACACCTGAGAAGTTTCTCAAAAATATTCGATAGTACCCAAGTAATCTAGGGAAACTACATATCTCCATTAGAGACACTGGTTTGGACCAATCCTCAATTACCTTTATCATTGAAGGGCCTATAAATATTTATTTCTTGGTTATAACATGGACCAATAACGATACACTATGCATCCTACACACTAATTTACTACACTTTTAATATATTTTCTCCTTTTACAAAGTATTAATCAAAATATTTAAATTCTTCTCAAGATCCTCCTTGGTATTAGAGTATAACAGAATATAATCTACAAATACTATAACAAATTTTTTTTATGGTAATATCTAAAGAAATTATTAATTAAGTATATGAATATTTTTAGAGAATTATTTAGTCTGAAAGGAATCACTATAAAATTTTAGTGTCCATACATTATTCAAAAGGTATTCTTGGGAATACCTTTCTTATTTACCATTAATTGGTGATAATCCCATCAAAGGTCCACTTTAGAGAATAACTAGGCCCCAACATGTTATTCGAACAAGACTTCAATACATGGTAGTGAATATTTTTTCTTAATCATAATTTTATTTACATCACGATGACCAATACAGAGGAGTAATTTCCCATACTTCTTTTTGATGAAGAGGTCTAGTCCACCACATGGTGAAGCACCCAGGTGCATACAACCCTTTTACATATTCACTTATTTCTTTTCTTTATTTATTCCAACTAAATAGTGGCTATTCTATAAGGATCCCTAGATATGGGTATAGATCAAGGAATACATTCAATTACGAACTCATCCTATTTTTTATGAGGAAGACTATAAAATTTTCAGGGAACACATCAGTATACACCCTCATAATGGTCATTTCTTCAAACATGATTCTCCCCATTGTCTCAATCATTTGAGAGAGATATTATTTCTCACAAGGAAATAAAATCCTTAACTGAGAAGAATATTCAAAAGAAGATTCATTTTCCTCCCAATAGTTGCAATGAATGAGTGGATAACATGGTATATGAAGAGTGTTCTACTTATCCCAACACTTGATGTTGGATTTATAGAGATAAAAACAACCCATGACTAATATTGCATTAAAATTAACTTATGGTTGTATGAAATGTTTTTATGACAAGTTATGTCCATGAAAATTGACTGAGGAGGAGATATATACTTCGGATATAAAAATTATCCCATTTTCAATTCTCATCTATAACCTAACCTCTTTTCTTCTGTGGTGTTTCAATAGTTCTACTGAACTTTCATGATATGAAAGAATTTTTAAAACCAAAACCATATTGTATGTTCACAATTATTTAATTAATAACTATTGTATCAGTCACCACATAATTTTTGGGATCCACATCAACAATAGTGATAGAATATACCATTCATTTATCTCTATGAATATGATGTTTTTGTCATTGATTATCTATGTAAGCCCTTAGGTTAGTGAATTTTCTTGCATAATGTTCATATTATTTTTAGATGAATCACTAAACTACATACTGAGTATTTATCATAACCTTATTTTCTTCTATCACATTAGTGGGATTCATCATCTCCCATTAACATTTAATAGCCCGATATCCATTTATTACACACATGAATCATATCCCCATTCCCTTGAAATTGTTTCCAAAATGCTTCTTCCCAAATTTTTGACATATGAGTAGTCAAGTTCCCTTTCTACCATGTGATTTATCTATTTATCCTCTCAAATTAAACTTTTATTTCCACATTTTATCTCCAGTCCCATGAGACCATTGCGAGTATTTAATAACCAACTCAACCTTATGGGCATAATACATAATATCTTTATATATGTAAAAGTCTAAAATCGGTAAATATTTTCACATAGATGGATTTAATATAGTAAAAAAGTGGCCCAATATACTTTTAGTGTTAATGGAAAAGAAAGAGGCATAGTGTGCTTGCCTTTTTAAGTTTTCCTCATACACGTTAATAGTATCATCTTCCATTTCATACAGTAAAATGAACTCCCTCTCTATTTTAATGTGGAGAGTTTTGGAAAAATATTTATTGAAAAGTATTTTCTTGAATCCGTAACATTCCATAGAATTGATTTCCTATTTGGGTTTCATGTTTTTTATTAGTGTACACCATTTATTATCATCCCCTAAAGGAGATAAATTAACATTAAAACTTTCTCTTATTTAACATATTTGAGGACATACAATATTTTCTAAATTATGTTAATCCATTATTTCACAATGAGGGGATTAGAATATCGAGTAATGGTAAGTGTCCATTTTCACATAAAGTAATCAACCAAAACATGATATTTCTTATGATATGGAGGGAGTTTTATAATATTCATGTTATTTTTTATAACTTGATTCAGTTGAGTTAGTACGAACATGAATTTCATATCTCCTACAACCATTTGGTTTGGAATATTATTAGTGAAACCATCATATTTCATATCACATTGGTTGTTGGAATGATTTATCATATTTCCTTCCATTAAACAAAATAAATTAAATAAAATTAGGGGCTATAATAGTCAAACTAAAAATCATATGAATAGGAAACTATAAACTTAAAAGTAATAATTTATAAACCAAAAGTATATCTTATGCTTAAAGTCTTTAGGTTTCAATATAGGTTATCCATGTAAATTCCTATATTAGTTTTTCTAACCTAACAAAATACTCATGTTAAATATAATGGTTGGTATTTTTTTAATTTTTAAAGTAATATCCTCCGGGAGTTCCAAACTATGTGTGCAATAATGCCACTTTTTCTTACCCTAGGTGCAGTTGGTGTTAATACCCAATGATCTATTTCAATGTTATTACCCCTAGGTATAGCTTTTCTAGGGACAAATCCAATTGTAATATGCATACAAGTATTGAATTTATTAAAAACCACTAGCTCAATAATTCACCCAAATCTCAGGTTATTTCTTTGTACTTTGACTTATCCCTTGGGTTCTTGATGTTTTTAATAATGTGAGGGACACAAGGTGGGTTGAATCTATAGTGATCTTATAAAATTTATTTTCTATTGAAATAACCCCTATAACATGTTAGAGTTTATATAATTTTCAAATTTATTATATCAACGACAGTTCTTATGTAAATATTGGAAGTTAAAGAAAGGAACACAAGATTTACAGGGTTCACCCCCAATGTGGGTGACTACATACTTTCCATGGATACTCCCATTTACCCATTTAAATTCACTATGACATGAGGTGAAGCAAAATTATACAACTCACATTAATCTCATTATATATCATAGTAGGTAAATATACTAAATACCATAAGTTACAATTTTTTTATCTTCTATACAAGAAAAAAATTATAAACAGCTCAAAAAATATTTGTGCAAATATTATTAATTCGGTACACTCTTTGTCTAGTAAAACAATGTATGCTACCTTTTTGGGTACATTTTATATCAACACCTCTATTCATTGTAATTGTTATTTTTGAACTGAGAGAGTACATAGTTGTTAACTGAAACATATCTTTTAATGAAAACTTTTGAACTTCAGTTCTATATCTTATGTGAATAGTGTATTTTTTATTTTACTTGATGCCATTTAAATAGGATCACATCCTTTAAAAATTTATGATAAATCATGATATATCAAATGAAGTTTCCTACTAAATTCATATTTGAATTTGAAAACTATAACTTATTTTGGTTTTATTAAAATAGTTCTGAAACCTTCTAGAATATTAACAAATGAAACCTTCATAAAATGGATTTTTGAATCTTTGAATTATTAAACTCTTTTCAATCATCCTTAAACTCTATATAATAATAAACATCAAAAGAACAACTTAGATTCATCATTATTATATACATCACAATGTTTATGAGAAGCTTCTAAGAAATTCACCTGATGAAAGTTTGTATAATAAATTCATTAATAAAATCTCATTCTTGTGATTATTTCTCATTCCAGTGAACTATATAAGAACTCATCCATATGATTATATTGAAAATTTATGTATGATGAGATTTAAATAATTCTGAGGTCTAATAGAATCATATATGTTTAAATATATTGATATATATAATGGATTGGAATATCTACACCCAACCATCCCATTTTGACTTTATCTTTATATAGGTATTTTTTTGAAAAACTTATTTATGTACATATTCATATAATCATCCTTATAATGAAATCTTTTTTTTTCTGATTCTCTTTTATCTGAAGGATCATTGACTGACCATCATGACTTTCTTAACTCATCTCAGTGGCGTCATTGATCAACCTATCATTGCGACTGATGTACTTTATACTTCCCGTATTGGTAGAAATTTTTTAATTACCTATCTGATAGTACTTATCATCTTCTTAGAATTATTTAATTTTTTTATTAGAGATTCAAATATTCCTTTTACCAATAGAACATAAATATCTATAATCGATGAAACTTCATAAAATTTAAGTATTATGGAAAATCATTGATAACCCATTATATATTCATGCTACAATATGTGGTAGAACATTATAAAAGGCTATTTGATAGATATTCATAAAATTTCTTGATCAATAGGAGTCATTCTGGTGAATTTCTCATAACTTCACATTGAACAGTTGACAACATTCATCTCTATCAAGCATAACTTTGTTCCAGTACATCCAATAAACTACACACCCCTAAATTTGATCTACATTATATATATATATATATATATATTTTCTGAAATGAAAAAATATCCTTCTTCTAGAGTAATAATTAATCTTTTATATGAAAATCAGTCTAAGGGAACTTTTTCAGAAGGAATCGATCTGATAGCCTTTATACAACAACATATTCTACGAATTCCTATCTTCAAACTGTGTACTACTTATAATAGAAACATTGTCACATTATATATATATATAATTTATTTTATTATAAATTCATATTCAAGAAAAAATTACTTTTTCTAAAAATTATTTGATCTCATCTAGGATCATGTGTAGCTTTGTGATGTGAGGAACATGAAGATCAGAAATCATCATTTGAATTGATAAGGAAATATACTTAAACTGTGTAAAGAAATTTTCTTAAAAATATATAAAAACTAATTCTTAATGAAAAAAACCACAACCAAGTTGTTGATAAAAACGAAAATCATTATAAAAAACCCAAAAGATCTTCAATATTACCCTTTTTATTTTTTTGGAAATAATATTTAGAACTCAACTATTTTTTTTATATCATTATCAAACCAAAACATTTCTCATAGATAATTTATTAACACCATACTACTGGTTTAAGTGATGTTTATAATGTAATTCCATTCCTTTTTGAAAAGCTGTTATATTGAAATGATATGATAAAATTTCCCTCAATTATTTTCTCTCCCACTTTTTTTGGTAACACCAACTTCATTTTCACTAAATATAGAATACAAAGTTGCACATTCTCTCCCCATTTGACAATAAATTACAAATTATCATGGGGTTATTTTCTTAATAACTTTAAAAATATATTTTTATATCTTGAACATTTAATTATAGCCTCATATTTCTATTCATTCCCTTGGCATGTATTTGGGGAGAACATTGGAAATTTTATATATTTTTTGAAATATACTCAAGAAAAACATATTCACTAGAAACATTCTATATTATGAAATGATATTTAATATCATTCTAATTTGATCTATAATATTGTGTAATTTTTTCAAGAAGATAAATGGTACTTCCATTATAAAAATGAATCTTCAATGGTTCACCACCATTCACCCTCAAATATTTAAGTCGAAATTTCATCCATATCATTTAAATATATGCTTGGGTAGTGGAATCAAATTAATATTACACTATATTTATGGAAATAAATATTGGTTTTTTATTATGAAATCTCGGACAACATACTCCTGAAAAGAAGTTTCCTTTTGATGTTGATTTTATATGATTACAATCTCCATCAAAATCAAAATCATTAAACCTAAGATGAGACATCTCATTAATTATTCTATAAATCTGACCTTAATTTGATGTTACCTTAATATACATGAGTATTATTTTATCTTCCAAAACATTTCATTTAGATAAATATTATATCTTTTACTTAAAGTAACAAAATTTACAATGTCCCGTATTTAATAAGTATGATAGTGTAAAATTCATATCAACATCTGGAAGAATTTTTGATACAAAATTTTACCAGATATATGATTACTCATATGCATATAAAAATAGATATGTGTAGAGATATACATTGAATCATCTATTCCACACTTCAAAAAGAAATCCTTAGCATAAATTTCCTATGAGAAAAAGATGTATCTTTCTTTATATTAAAATTGTAATCCCAAAATCAATATTAACTCTCCAGGAATTGATATCTCAAATTTATTATTGTTTTTCTTTAGAAAATTATTCACAAGTTTTATCCCTATCTCCTGAAAAAAATTATATTATTAATATAAAAAATGAAAACTATGGTACTTGGATCTTATTATTCCCATAAATGTTTTTGTCAATATTAACTTTAGAAATGTGTGTCTTATTAATGAAACTATCATGTTTAGAGTGACTATTATGAGGAGACTATTTCAACCCATATAAACGATTCTTCAGTTTATAAACCGTGGTTCCATAATTATCATGTGTGAAACCACTGAGTTCCCCAGTATAAATTTCTTATTTAACTTATACGTCTAAGAATACAGACTCACAACCCATCTAATAGACTTTATAATTTTTATGAGTAACAAATTCCAAGAACATTCCTATAGTTTCAAGTCTCACAATTGGGGAAAACATTTCTTCAAAATCATTACATTCGACATGATATAAACTTTTTCAAACAATTCAATCCTAATTTCATGAAATTTATTTGTGTTTATTAATATTGTTCCTAAAATCCTATTTTTCCATATATTATTATTTCTTTCTAGTCAAGTAATAGGATACCAGGTGATATTCTTCCCAATTTTATCTAACTATTCATTCATAAATTTAAAAAAAATTATAATTTCTAACTACCTTTAAAACCAATTGTGGTTCTACATATGAGATAAGGGAATTCTAATTCCAAAATCTCAATTTCCTGATTGTCTAAAATAGATCTTCTCGATTTATAAGAATTTTATCTAATTGAACCATTTTTTAATGTTTAATAATTTGGAAACATTCTTCTTGTATTACTATCCTAATCATTTGAATGATGTGAATCATCTTGAATAATATTAGTTATATAGTTATCTTTCTTCTCATTATCTAATTTAGAAGTCATAATTCTATATTTTTTAGAATATTTATATCATCTTCAACAACTTTTATTATTGAAGTCTAATTTTCAAATACTTTTACATTAAAGAAATTAACCAACTTCCATGGTTTTTTATTATTGCACTTATTATTTCTTCCATCGACTAAAAATCCCATGAAAATTCATTATTATGTATTTTCAAAAAACATTCACAAATATTTATTTTTTATTTTTATTATGTAAGGACTCCCAAAAACCTTAAAGTATATCACTATAGGATTTTCTATACCACATCTCTTAGGGTGAAATTTTTTATGCCATTTGATGTAAATATCTATTTTGAACATGCACAACTATACTTATTACTTATCTCTAGAATAAATTTCGGTGTTTATATTCATTGATCATGCTTCTTATCATTTCGAATGAAATTATATTTTTCATTTCTAAAACTATATTTTTTTGAGGAGTGTAGGGTGAAATGTTTTGGTGTTTGATTTCATGTTTCTATAAATAAGAATTTAAAGAGTTAAATGTGTAATTACTTACATTATATTTCAATTAACTCATGATATATATACCCATATGTTTCTTAATATCCCTTTTAATTTTTTTAAAAACTCATCTACCTCTGATTTGTGTTTCATGAACAGTATACCAGTTAATCAAGTGAAGAAATCAGTGAAACTAATAAAGTGAAAATGTATATTTTTTCATTCATTATAAAACCAAACTGATTAGAGTGTATGAGTTTAAGAGACCTAGTTGATTATATTTCATATTTATTATGTCTGATACTAACCATATTTCTTTTTAAGAAAGATATAAAAGAAAAATCATATTTCTTTTATAGTTGTGGTAAAACTCTTACAAAACCTTCCATTGTAATTGTGATAATTTTTTATATAAAAGATACCCCTGAATTTGGTGATACAAGTTATTTTCTTCCTTAGAGCCTAGATAATAAGAATTACAAGGATATCTAATCTGGAGTAAATTGCTGATGTTTCTTTCCCCTTAGTAATAATGTTTACATTTTCAACTCTCAAAAGGTACATGAATATTTTTTGAAGATAAATTCCTTGACATCATGAAAATGTTAGATAAAAATCATTATGTTTTTATTAATATTATTAAGAAACATGACATTAATTGAATTTAGTTTATGATCAACAATCATAGCGATGATAATTCCTTTAATTTTTAAGAAACTATCACTTCCAAAAGTAATTTTTCGTACTCTATATTCTTCAACGTTTTTTAAATTTTTATGTCACATATAATATGTGAAGAACAAACACTATCAAGAATCCATGATTTATTTATTTTTTTATATTTTAGATTAGTATCAATAATAAAATATTTTCCATCAATTTTATTCTTCCCAACATGATTTTTCCTTTATAGTATTAGAAACACAATTGAAAACTATTTTAATTAATTATTCAGTATAGTACCCTATTTGGTCACACATTCCACATACTTCCACACAACATTCCAATCTATTTATCCTTGATATATTTCTAACTTGTAATGAATTTTTGTCTATTTATTCTAATAAATTCAGAAAGTTACATTCTTTTCTTTCACTATTTATCCCTCTCAATTCAAAACTATTCATAGGTAGAGATATGTTGTGACAATAATCATATGCCTTGTCCAGCTGTATACAATAAAAAAGAAAAAATTCATTTAATTTTGATCTTTTATAGATACATGGTCTTTCCTTGTGATAAGTTGTTTGAGGATCAACATAAGTTTCGACCTAAAATTTCCCTTAGAATGGGGAAATAATATTTGTTTCTTTCATTGATGTGATGGGGTTTTCACATCCATTTTCACTCGAAAAATTCCTATAGTTTTGTCTAACACATATATTGTTAGAAAAATAAGATGAAATTTTGTTTTTAGTGGGTGTAGATATAATCTGATTATTGAGATGATTTATTTCAATAGCTTGTGATGTTTCAGCCTTTACCTCTAAAGATTTTTTTAAATTAATTTTTAATTGATTCAGATTATTTTTATTATCGAGGCATATTTTTTGACTGTTACATAGATATATTTCTTCAATAATAGGTTTTTCATTAATATCTTTCACCATATTTAATTTTTCGAAAACATTTAACTTGAGGACTTTATCTCCTCAATGTAACCATTTTTTTTCTTAAAAATATTTTCATTCAAAAAAATGTATTATCAAAAACCTTATTAAAAACCCTATCTTTTTTATGGTTTCTTTTCTCAAGATATGCCACAAGTTCTAATCTCAACTAATATTTCCTATAAGTTTCTTCACTTTCCTATTATTCACTATTTTTTATTATCTTCCATTCCTTAAACATAAGAAAATATGGTTCTAAATTTATATGAATTTTAATATTTTGACAAAATATTGTTAATTTAGTCCAATTCAACTTTCTAACTCAATATACTTTTTTATTTTTTTCAATGAATTTTTTATTCCATCTAGTTGAAACATTATATTCCTTAGAATACTTTCTCTGCTTATTTCATCAATGTTTTCCTTCAAAATAATCATAATATTCATAAAAATTTATTCTTATAAAAATTAATAGAAAAATATAAAGTGTATCCATAGATAAAACAGTTAAGTTGTATTTTTTTTGTACTTACCTTTACCTTTCTGGTAGTTTTAATAGATAAGATACATAATTTTATCATTTTCTTTAGCATCAACTTATATTCGGATTTACAGAGTCCCACTATCTCATGTTTTGGTTCATGAATTATAATATTCTCTTTAGCTTCCAAATCCATTTCTTCAATAATATTTTTTTTATTATCTGATATGTCATCATCTTATATGAAACAATTTTTTTTGAAATTAATCAAGATATAAACCATATTTATCATATAAATTTTAGATATTAGGATCATATATGTCTTGAAAGTTCCTCATCAGTTTCTTAATAATGGTATAATCTTACAATACATCCCTAAATCCCATGATATTACTAAAAATTTCATAAAATATGTTAAAGTATTCACCAATAGATTCTTCACCAGCTATTCTAATATCATTGAAAATACTTCTCTAGATTTTGAGTTTTATTTCATTTAGTTAAACATATATATTAAAGATACTTTTTGTGTTTTCCCATGTTTCCTTAGCTATCTTGATACCCATAACCTTAATATAATCTTATTTTGACAAGTGGAAAAGAATTGAATTCTATGATTTTCTATCAACATAATGATTTATTTTTTTAGAAAACGGAATCAGAGCATCTTTCTCAATGGGCCGAAACCCCACTGTAGTTTCATCAATCACTTTCAGGATAAGAGGCCAAAGATAGGGCTTCACTCTATTTTCCATCCATGATAACTTTTTTCCATCGAATATAGGGATACCTCTTCTATTAAATATGTTTAAATAATCCATGATAAATATATAATAGGGGGAAAAATTAATATGATATAAATTAACGTTTCTAGGAATGTGGGGACTACTAAGAGTGGGGTGGGGGTGACTATATACTTTCAATTGAATTCCTCTGGGACTATGAAAATTAAGGATGATATGATGTGAATAAAAATCTTACAACTTTTGTAAATATCCTCCTGGATCTTGACAGGTAATTATATTAACTCTCATTATTTACAAATTTTTATTATATTTTGAGCCACCAAAAAATAATAAACTTTCAAAATTGATAAGAAAGATTCTTTTTGGAATTGTCCGTATTGTATATGCTCTATTCAATATGACTCCTTTTGGTGAAAATTTATCTTTATCTATTATGATACTATCTAGTGTGCCTTAAAATATTTCTAGTTCCTCTTTCTAGTACATCAGTATCTTGTATCTCCGTCTCACACCATTTACCTCTTTACCTCTATCTAGTGTACTTATTCTCTTTAAACCAAGTGATTACTTGGTTAAAAACTCATGCTACCGTTTTAATGAAATATTTATCACTTCCAAACACTCTCATACATGAACAATGTAAAATTACATTATACTCACACCTATTTATATAGGGAAATATCCTTGAAAATTTCTTGAGAAAGAACAAACCATCAAATTAATTTTCCCTCTCAAATCAAATTTTAATTTATATACTCCAACTCAAATCGAATTCAAGAGAAAAAATCTCAATCATCATAGAATATTTGAGACAACAACCTTTATCAATGGTTATCTAGAATCTTGATATTATTAGACTTCTTCAAATGTCCTTAAACTCTCTAGAATAACAAACATATAAAGAACATATTATCATCATAATTGTTATGGTCTTTACAATGGTTATTTAAATCTCTTAATAAATCCATCTGGGGAAATTTTTTATGATAAATTAATTAATAAATTCTCGATATGGTGATTTTCCTCTATCTAGTGAAATATATAATAACTCTTCTATATGATGGTATCGTAAAATCCTCTCAGATGAGATTAAATTATTTCCATCCTATGATGGAATCACATATGTTCGACCATCTTGATCTGTTTGATGGATTGGAATGTCTCAGTTTGACCATCTCATGTTCAAAAAAACTTCAAATAGGTCTTCATTTGAAAAACATAGTATGGTACATCTTCATATAATTACCCTTCTGATTTCATTATATATATATATTTCCAATTATCATCCATATAATAGATCTTTTTCTCACCAACTTGACATGATAAACTCATCTTGGTGGATTCATTGATCATCCCTCACACTAACTGGTGTATATTATACATTCTTGATAGGTAGTACTTTGTTAATTATCCATCAGGAAGAACTCATCATAAACATATCCTTCGTATACTATTTTATCATATTAGAGGTTCTTATATTCCTCATATTAGTAGAAATTCATTATTCTGTACCTAATTCAACATCATGAAATGTTTATAAGATGAAACGTCATTGATAACCAATTATGTAATCAAGCTTCCCTTTTTTGTTTAACTTGGTAGAAGATCATCTAATGAAAATTTATACATCTTCTCAGTTAGTTGGACTCATTATGGTGACTTTTTAAGAACCACACTTTGATCAGTACACAACATTCATCTCTTTCCAGTGTAATAGTGTATCTATCAATTTAGTAAACTTTAAACACTTCCATCTGATCAAAATTAAACATATTCTTCTAATTAATAGATAAAAATCCCTTCCCCTATAGTAGCAAACACTCTATCATACAAAAATCCATCCAATGAATGTTTTTCTAATGGAATTAATTACATATCCCCATATATCGGCACCTTCCATGGATTTATAACATTAATATTTGTGTAAATTCAAAAAATATTGTTACATGATATTGGTAGAAACTATCAGTCCAAAAAAATCATCTTACAAAAAACTTCACCATTGTGAAAAATTATTCAAACTCAACTAGGATCACAAGTATCTTCATGATGCTTGAAAACTGAATTTTAATAAAGAACTGTCTTTTTGGTAAGGAATATGTATTACCATAATAAGGAAAGTTTCTTAAATAACTCAAGAAAATATTTCTTAACTAAAATTCATAAATATTCAAAAAAAAAGATGTTTATTTAAAATATAAAAAAATTTAATGTATCCTTTGGTCTTACTAAATTATTCTCATAATAATCCTAAAAAATAACTCTACCTTCCTATAAAACCACAATAGAGACCCAGGTGTTACACATATCATTAATTTTTTTAACATAAAACTATAGTAAAAAATTCATGGATAAGAGGACTCTTATATTTAAGGGAAAAGGTATATAAAAAATCAACATTAAAATTAAATAAAACATATTAATTGTAATATCATTAATGATCTCCTAAATCACATTGATCTTTTTAAATAATATAAGATAACATTGGGGATAAAAAAATAAAATGGATGAGCTAAAAATACAAATAAGGAAATAAACATGATAAAGAATCATAACATATGGATCAAATAAAATATCATGATATCATAATGGGTCAAGGAAAATGAATGATAAAATATAGGCATGAAATAAGAATGCAGGTAACATGATATAACAACATAACTGGAATGTTCTTGCAATATAGGAATTTTGATAAGTATAAGTTAAGGATAACATCCCAAAACACAACACATAGTGAAAACAGTCCCATTATGGATTATGTTTACTATATAATCCCATACATATCAACCCATAAAACATAAAATTTACCCAATTCACTAATTATCTATCTGGGTTCACCCCTCATAATATGTCAATTCATATGAGCACCATGTAATGATATCATATATAAGGTATTTGTATTAGAAAAACGCATAGTAAGGAAATTTTTGTTTATGGTGATGGCGTGGCGACGGTGTCGAGATGAGGTTCTGTTCGTGGTTCATCCTATCTCGGTTCATTTGTTTCTCTCCTCTGGTTCTGGGACTCCTCCTATCTCTCTGAGGCAGAGTAGCGTGGCGGTGGTCATGGTTCTTTGGGTCGTGAGATCGAGCGGTCGGTTCAGGGTAATCGATAGCGGTGGCCTGTTTTGGCATCAAAGGTTCATGCATCGTCGGTTTTGCAGGCAGTCATTGTTGCAAGGGCCATCGGTGACAAAGTGAGGAGGATGAAGACCTTGGAGAGTGTTGTTGTGAAGATGACAACAGATTTTAGTTGGCAGCATGACGATAGTGGTGATATCACTATTGAGTCAGCTTGTTTTCTTATTTGGATATGTGTTTTGAAATTTTTATTGGCGGTTCCTTGAATCTGAATGGGAGGGAATGAGGCGTCATTTTGGATCTTTTTAATTTGTGGTGTATATGAAACCACCACACTATTAGGATCCACTCTAGATGAGGTTTAGAGCAGGAAGCATTCACATGAGCATTGCTAATCAGATTTGAAAGTTTGAGAGGGTATGGTTCTGCCATCGGTATTGGGCCCGTTCAAACCCTACACGGGACTGCTAGCCGAATGGTTATAATATGGTGGAGTCTTGTCATCACGATGTAGTCGTTGTGGAGGATCATATCCTATAGTCTTGATCTGGTTATCTTATTTTATGGTTTTAATTAGATGTATTGTATGTTTTTTTGGTTTCTAACTTTTTCCTCAAAAGTGTGTTGATAATATAAAAAATTATGTTTCAGTCAGTCATACTCAAAAAAAATTAAGTCCAAGTGAATTAAGGACATAAAAGGAGTTGGAAAATAATTGTGTAAATATACCATTTAAGTTGCGTTTTAAGAAAAAGGGGGAATGAATCATTAAAAAGTGTATGGGAATACTAATTTTGGCACATGATCCACAAACCAGTTGGTGAGGTATCCTTAAGTGAATCCACAAGACCCATGTTCAAAACTAGGTAGAGGGATATTTCCAGCACTATAGTAGGTACTATAGTAGGTATTATAGTAGACAGCACACTATATGGTTCTGTAGCAGAACTGTACATTGTACAGGTATTGTAGTAGAACTACACACTCTGCGGGTACTGTAGTAGGTACTGTTCGGTACTGTATCAATTAAAACTATTCACCATGGGCCACCGGTTTAGGCTTGGAGTCCTTAAGGATTTTGGGCCACCTAGGACTTCGGGTAAGTAGGCCTTTTGAGCCACCTTTAAGTCCTTCGGGCCACCTCAAGGCCTTTGGGCCACATGCAGTTGCCCTAGACACACTATAAAAAAGGAGAAGCCCTAGAAGAAGATTAGTGCAGGTTCACTCACCAAAGCAGTGCCAAATGGATTTTCCAGAATGAGAGGGTATGGATATGCCATTGGGACCAGCCTGTTATTGCACGGGAAGCCTATCCAGACGGCCATGTGAAGGTGGAGAGCTATTATCATGATATAGATACTGGGGAGGGGCAGTTCATTGTAGATAGTCTGGTTGAATTCCCTAAGACCTTTGGGTCATGTAATCTCCTAAGCCTACGGGCCATGTAATCTCTGAGCCTACAGACCTTGTAAGGTTTCCCCCTCATCCCTTGAAAGGGGGTTTATCAAAAATCAATAAAAATGAAGGCCTTCGGGCCATTCGGGTGGGGATAAAACCATAAATAATATAAGATTATTTTAAAAAATAAAATTATTTTTTAGAATCCTTTTATGTTTAAATCATTTCATTGAGTTTTACCTTGAATGAGGTAATGAGAAAAAGAAGATGCCTTTAATATACTTTTCTTTATGAAAGGAACCGATAAGAGAACCTTTAAAAAAAAATATCCCTATAAATTAAAGGTGAAATAAGCTAGGTATATATATATATATATATATATGGAACATATATAACTAATATATAATATAAAAATAGGAAGACGATAGTTATAAATGGAGGTAATACTAGAGAATTAATACCCTAAATAAAATACGGTGGTCTGTTGAGATTCCATACCTTTAATCCAGAAGTGTTCTACACTTGCTCTTAACATACTGAATAGTCAAATTAAATTTATTAAATATATGATTTAAAACCTTATTTGGAAATATTTAATTTATTATCAATATTTTATCTTTGTTTAGAGTCACTGATTTGAGATATCATTCTAGTTTCTATTGTCCAAAGGTTATTCATTTCATGGTTCCAAGATTACATTAATCGGTGAATAATTATTGAATCTATTATAAAATGAGTCTATAAATCCAAAAGTTATATTAAATAAGATTCATTTCCTTATTTAATTTTAAATGGTCCCAAATTTCTTTTTTTTTTCTGTATAATGATGATTCATTTTATAGGTTATTATACAGTTAGTTAATTTAGGCGGTTTCATCAACCATCACAAAATAAATCTATTTTATTTATTTAAATGATTATTAATACATAATATATAATTAAAAAAGAATTAATATACTTATTATAATTATATTTTACCGTATTTTTTTTTCTATTACCATATTTGATAGAGGTGGAGAAAGATAAAGAACTTTGTTTATTGAGGTGGTGAACCGTATATTTTGTGAATAAATTTTTTTAGAATGAGAAGAGAATAGAATTGTATGGATGATAAATATTCAATTAAAAAAATACAATTATAATATATTTATGTTACTGGGGTCATTATTTCATATTGGATGGATTTTTTAGAGGACCATAAGGAATAAAATATTTTAATAGGTCAGATGAGGGAATTATCGTCCCATTTGGATGTCTCCTCTTTGGATTCCCCTTAACAAACTTTGGTTTTTTATTTTGATGGGGATAAGGAATCTAGGTATGTGGGGGAGATGTTTTAGATAAATTTGAAGAGATTTTTTGTGGTAAATAATTTATACTATGTAAGGAGAGGGGGTGATGTGGGGTGATATTTATATAGAGAGGAGAGAGGTGTTTTTTGAAAATTATATTCATTAGTTCATTATTTTATATCAATCCTACCAATAATGATGAATATAGTTACTATATATACTAATTAGTGCATGTGAGGATAATATAATGGACACTTAACTCATCCATTCCTCATTTGGGAATTATTTTCTTTATAACAACAATTATCATATTTAACAGTGTTTCATTATTCCCCAAAAATTCATTAATTATAGAAGAATAAAAAAAACATCACCCATACCATTTCTTGAAATGTTTATTCCAAAAATGAAATCCATTTTATGAAAATAATTTTCTAATTATGAAATATTTTCTTTTTAAATAAAATCCTTTTACTTGAAAAGTAACAATGTGAATATTATGTTTATTTTTTGGACCCATTAAAAAATTACTCTTGATCTGATAAATTATAAAGATGCTTAATATTATTTTCTAAAATATTTTTTTTTGAGAATAAATTTAATTTTATATATTTTTATTTTTTATAAAATTAATATAGCACATGTATGCTTTTAAAAAAAATAAACACTTAATAATCATTTTTAATGTACTTATTTACTTGTATCATAACATAAATATTTCATATTTTAATTTTATAAGATACATAAATATTATTTTTAACTTCCATAAGTGACGTCAATATTATAAAAATTAGGTTACTTTTCCTAAGGGCTAGATTACTATTAAAATATTTAGGTTACAAATCCAACAGTAATGTTTTTAACGAGCATATTAGTTTACTAATTCATATAAATTCATCATATTTCATTAGATATTCATTAAATCTTCTTTTCTATAAGGGTAATATTTATTTTTATTTTAAAAATGAATATTTTATTACTAATATTTTTTATATAATTTTTCATGAGTGAGATTATTCATGGGGATAAATCATATCCAATTTTTAATATTATAGTTATCTTATTTTCTATTTTTTATCCCATGGTAGAACTTTCAATAATCATGTACATTTTTATTCTCTAAATATAATATTAAAATTAATATAATAAAATTTTATTGGTTTTATCTTGTGGTGCATGTGCTTTATATAATACTAAATAACTAAATATGATAAAATTATATAACCAGATTAGAAAATTCCATTGATTAAATTCTAGTTTAATACAAAAATGTCCAATAATAAACCCAAGTAGCTCATATAATTTAAATAAGTATGAAAAAATAAATCTAATTAGTACCTCATTTATATTATGATGTTGGATTCTTCTTCCATTAAATATGATCATTTCTCAAATGATATAATTTGAGTACCCTGTAGATCATCCACAAATAGTTATTAATCCTTCCAATATTCCAATATTCACATTCCAAGTGCGAGCATAAAGAATCAAAGATACTTCAGATTCTCTCTCTATGACCAAATAAAAATTTCTTCAATATGGTAGGGGTTTATTGGATTATAGTGGTCCTATATTCTCTTTATCTTTTAACAATTTATAGGTAGGTGGGAGAAGATCTTAAATTTTTAGATGAATTAGTTTTCCAGAATTTAGATTACGTTTTGATTAAATTAGTAGTTTAAAACATTTTAAAATTCCACTTTAGCTCATTAACAAGTCAAACCTTCTAAATAATACTTAAATGAAACTTATGACCCAGTATATGTGTGAAAATATTCATAAGTATTCTACCACTTTCCTGAAACATAAATATTATATTACATTATATAATATTATTCCCTAACTTGAGTAATTTATCTAATAATATTTTTAATTTAATTTGAATAAGGATTATATATTCATAAAATATTATCATATATTCACTTAATAACATGTGAATACATTGAGTTAATAAATTTTACTTTTATTCTAAAGTAAAATAATATTGAATTTATTTATTTTTAAAATATCATTGAAACATGGATGTTACCCAACCCCAACCAGGGGGCCCACAATGTCCTAGACTCTAATTTATTAGATTTGGATAAACTTATGAATTCACTATGGGTGTGAACCACTAGGTACAAATGACGATATTATTGAGAGTCACAAATAGAATAGGATCAATGTATAATAACACATCAAGGTACCCCAAAGAGATAAGGTAAATTCATAAAATTTAAAACCTCTCTTATATACATACACTCTATAATACAACTAACTTTTCTCATTATATCTCTTGAAGAATGATACAATTATTATGTCTCCATCCTTATATTACTTATTTATTCATTCTGTGACCACTATGTACTAACTTACCTCCTTTAACCATGACCATGTGGTTAATGAAAATACTACCATCAATGTCATCTAGGCTCAAGATATCTATTCCTCTAGTCAGAAGTGATAAATCATTTCTGGATCATTCAATCAATAACACACCACAAACGACATACTTGGCATGAACCGTATCACTAAAAATTATAAATGTCATAGATTTAATCTTGAATCAATGTATGTGATAAAATTATACACATTCATAATTATCTCAATTTGACAGACTAATACACAAATTCATAGATTTCAACATCAAATGACACATAAAACAAGCATTGTTTCTATTGGAAGGGAATTCAACATTATCTCCCCCAATCAAGATCACAAGTGTGAAATTTATGGGAATAAGTATGAATAATTTTTATCCACAAACACCTGATTATTGAAAATAATTTATTTCATGTTATTATAATATGTATATATCATATAAAATATATTCAAGATTACTATAATAGTATGTCATGGTTCTCACTATAGCTGAGAAATACTTTATCCTTTTGATACTACAGATAATTTAAAGGAATTATCATATATAAAGTGTATATAGAAGTAATAATACTATCATGGAAAGTGAAAAAAAATATATATTAATATATATAAAGGTAATGGTAACTATAATATATAAATATGTTGAGTTTTGGGAACCTACTCTCATAACACTCACACTTTCACTATATTTAACTATTAAAATATCCCAATATACATGCTCTAACATGAGAATCAGGATTCTTCTGAGATATGGATTCCAGAATGGGGTCTACCACATTATCCACTTTGACTAATATACTCACTAAAACATCACCTATTTGAGTGAAATCACTCAGTAAATGAATCTTATAATGTATATATGTTATCCTATACTATGACCCAGACTCCTTGGAAATAATCATTATTTTTTCACTATAACAATATAATATAATAGAGTTTTTTACTTCTAGATATAATTCTAATAACTAAGGAAAACATGCATATCAAACCTATTTCGTTAACTACATCAGATGATTTTATATAATCATATTATACTATAAAATAATGACCATCAGTTTCTTTGAGCTTATCTAGATCACTATACCACTATTTAGAAAAAAATACACACCTTGAATATGATTTAAAATAATTTGATCTATCTGGAAGATATAATTAGTGAATCCCTTCACCCCAATGTTTTCATCAATTATACATATCAGGAAGATAACCTCTTTAATCCATAAGTACTTTTGGATAGTTTTAACCACTTTCCGATGATGCTATCCTAGTTTATATTTATATATTCACACTACTAATAAATCTCAATAATCATAAAACCTTGAATATAACATGGAATACATGATAGATACTAACATTTAAGCATAATGGATTCTACTCATTCATCATCTCCCCACCTATGTTTGTGCACACATTTTTCTAGAGAGATTAATTTCATGTAACACTGAAAACAATCCTCTCTAGGATCATTC
The DNA here is from genome assembly GCA_963277665.1 of Viscum album. Lineage (NCBI taxonomy): Eukaryota > Viridiplantae > Streptophyta > Magnoliopsida > Santalales > Viscaceae > Viscum > Viscum album. The sequence goes on along the minus strand of OY728150.1, from coordinate 1,445,305,009 downwards.
CATTTTAAATATTTTGGGTACCTTATCAAATTTTATACATTGAATTTGTCTAGGAATCCATTGATATCTATCTTGATAGATCTTTATCCCTATAATATATTCTTCTCCACTAAAATCTTTCTTGGATAATCATTCATTTAACTAATTATTTGAAGATACAAAGACTTTCACATCAATTACCATTAATAATATTTTATCAATATATAATAATTGGAAAAATATGAAACCTCTACTAGCCTTATTTGATAAACATGGAAATATTTATTTATTATTGAAAACAATTTTTCTTATGGCCTCATAAAAATAAACATTCTCTAATCATGATGTTGGTTTCAATCCACAAAGGTATCTCTAAAGATTGAATACATTATTTCCATTTTTATACGAAATAAATCCTTTGGGATGTGTCATGTAGATGTCTCCAACACTCTTCCATCTCAATAAATTAGGTTTGATACACATTTTATAAATTTAATAATCATCAAATATTCTACTATAATTATTATTTTGATAAATTTTATCATTGAAACTAGTTATAAGGTTTTATTATATTCAATTCCAGGAATTTTTTCAAAACATTTTCCATTCATTATTTGTAGGTATTTATACTACAATAAATGTCCATATTTTTCTTCGATACCCATTTTAACTCAATAGTTTTTGACATCAATTTATTGGTCTTCTAAATTCCATAATTGATTTTAAAACATGGACACATGCTTAGAATTCATGTATTCATTTCATTTATCAACATTATTTCATCGACTACTTACTTTTTGGTTAGGGGTTCATCATATTCAAGGAATAATGTGTCACCTGACATGGTTATAAGAAACCCATATCTTTGTACTTACATATCCTTCCTTGAAGAACTACACTGTACCTATTCCTTGGGAACTTATTCTTCTCTCACTATCTATTATAGAGTTTGTTCCTGTACAAAATTTTTCACATATGGATCATTGGCTTCATTAAATTCAATCATTATCCCACTATTTCAATTGAAAATTTATTCTCTTTGAAGAAGTATATTATGTATTTATGAAGTGAACTTTCAATTTCATGTTTTTATATAGGTAATATCTTTTATCTTCCTTATAATAACCTATAAAGATTCAATTTATTCCTTAATATGCTTGTTTGTTATTTGGAATTGTCTTACAAAATTCGTCACATCCCCATAAAACTATTTGTGATAAAATGGGTTTCCTTCCATAACATAACCCATATAGAATATGATTTTCCACTTTAGTAGGTACTAGGTTTAGTGTATATGTTTTTGTAAACAATTCATATCCCCAAAAGTATAAAGTTAGAGTTTCATGAATCATCATTGATCTAACCATGTCTAGTAAGTTATGATTCCTCCATTAAATGAACCATTCCACTGAGGTGTATAAATAGTTCTGAGATTATCCCACACCCCTTCAGGTGATCAATGAATTCTCAGTTGAGATATTCTCTTCCACTTTTTGAGAATATGTTCTTAATTTTATTACCAAGTTGATTATCTATTTATTTCAAATATTTCATAAACATGTTAATTTAATATTACTTAGACCGCATTTAGTAGATATAACTATATATACTAAAGTCATTGGTAAAATAAATAAATTGTGAAAACCCACCCCAATCCACTTCTAGAAATAGATCACATAAACTAATACGTGTTAATTCCCATAGCTCTATACCCCTTTCACCCTTTATAATGAGAGGTGATTTTTTCATTCATATATATAAACACATGTGACATATATACAAGGTTTTAAAAAATTAAATTCAGAATAACCTTCTTGATGAATCTTATATAAATGATAATCATTGACATGACCAACCCTAAAATTCCATATACGAGTTTGACAAGAGTCGTTGTCACTATATTTTTCATTGATTATTAAAACTATATTTTCATATTCAAGACTATATAATGCATTATTAATATGAAACATATAATAACATATGAAATCATTATAAAAGTAAAAAAAACTATTTCCAAACTTGAAATTAGACCCCATAGTGTATCAACTCAAAACTACGATGACTTTTTTGGTAATTGAAGATAAATAAAAACTATTATTTAATACAATAACCATTCAACTAAGTAATTTAAAATGATAATCCTTAGCTAAAAATAATATAAATATTATACTATTTTTTTCTTAGAGATCTACCTCACTACTTTCAATCTTTTTGAATCTACTTAGTTCCTATATTTGAATTAAAATGTGTGAACCACATAAAGTATAACACCACCTGACTTATAGGGTCCCATACTGAGCGGATTGTATGTTGAGAGTCCCCCCACAAGACTACCTCTTATTGGTCATGGTATGATTACTATCACCAAGTACGCATATATCATAGAATATGAGACCTTATCCAATATGAAACTAGACAATATTCATATATTTCACATATAACTAAACATTTCATACCAATATATATATATATATATTTATAATTGTATATTGTCTAGTCTTGATAAAACCACTAATTTCCAAAATTATAACCATTACATGAACCATATTGTGAAAGGGGAAAGATAAATTCACAAAAACCAAAGAGGAAACCAACAGAAGAAACTATGGTAAAAAACTAATACAAAACTTAATCTAAATATAAACTATTCTCATAACTATCAACTCTAAGCACCACTAATCCATATCAGTACCATTCCCTCCAATTTTATCAATATGAGTCAACTCTGATAAATTCATACTTGATCAGCATACAAAAGGTATATATTCATCCTATGAATCATAAAAATATAAAGAACATGTTTAAGCACAAAGATCGTTTTGGTGTGATTACAAACACACTAATTTGTATGATCCAAGACTATAAAGTAATGATGAATTTTGTTCTATCTCAATGGTTTGGGTACTATGGGGTAACCGGGGTAAGAAAAAAGAAAGAAATATAGATATAATCAGTCAATAGAAGTATTAGGGACACAGAGAACTCTCCGTAATCTAAGATCCAATACTCGAATTTCAAAACACAGTATTAAATAGGGGAGATTAGAATATTGAGGAGTATATGAAGCCTAAAACTGATAACCAACTATATACCTTAACTCAAATGAAACCAATAATATGTCAAGAGTTACACCTCCCAAATATTTCTAAACTACTCAACCCTTCCTACTACTACACTGACATGAGAATCCATGGGGGGAGGCTTCTTAATATTGAATCATGTCTCATAGTTCAGTACCAAAATCATTTGGTCTATCATTACTATACCACCGATAAAGTAATCAAGCTTCCAATTAAAAGAATCCCACAAAACCTCATAGTAATTGTAAATGGAAATATGTGCCTCGTTGAAAGACACCTCAGTTGAGGGAATATGAACCACTAGTAGTGAGTCTAATGTCTTCATTAAATTGGGTGATACTAAACCTTATTTATAGGTTATGATAGATGATCTCAAGCATAGGTATATTGGGGTGTACCTTACACTATTTTTAAATTGACTTATATATAGGGGTCCCACATCTGAGTAAAGTAGGGGATACCTGACCCTACATATAAGAAGTGATAGTAGTTCCCAAGCCTGAGTATATGAGGAGATACCTAACCCTCTCTATAAAATATCCCATAGATATAGGATCCCATGCCTTAGGTAAATAGAGGGATACCTAAACCTTCCTAGATGATGAGATTACACTAATTTTCACACCCAAATCTAATCATAGACCCTATAGAGGAACAAAACTGGCCACGAAACCAGAACAGACTACCCAATTATTTTTAATAGAAAAATAAACAGCATTAGATATCTACAAATTAGAAATGTGCATCAAATAACAAAAAAACATTTCCTAAAAACATAAAATAGAGAAATTATCTGATGTGACTAGGGGAATTTACCTAAAGTTAGAATAATAATAATTTTTATTAATATAAAATATAATAATATAAGTGTGAGGATGAATTCACATGTACCCTATCTTCTATCTCTACTCGTGCCACACATTTCCCCCTCAAACCTAAAATGTACTTTTGTTTTTAAATTAATTTATTTTTCCCTTATCTTAATTCCATTATTACAGGGTATCGTTATTCCTCCCAATGTGCCTCTTATCCAACACCTTCCTTCCAAATAAATCTCCCCACTAGATTGGATTCAACATTTCTAAGACATACTATCTATACCTTTTGAGTTGCATCATAATATTTTTCTCTATTCCACAACCACTGACATCATTTACATCTGTACACCATTGATTTCATGTTTCCATTCACACCTCATGCGAACCACCATGATTTGGTGTCATGATTCCATTTCACCACCTAGATTCACATTACCACCCTTCATCATTACAGTTATACATGGATAGTATGGTATCTCTTCACTCTCAAGAATGAGTAGTGTCACAAGTTAAGTGAGTGATATAATATAGGGATGACAATAAAATAGGAGAGATAACTTGTTTTCCTAATTCTTAATAGGTTTCTGTAAGGTTAATCACTAAGATTATACAAAAATAATTGACATTAAACAATTTATATCATTACTTTTTTTACATAGGGATATAGATTCATAGAATGGGAAATTATATAATCCTAGGTGGGTAGAAAATTATTCTAAAAAGATTATAATAAAAAATTTATTAATTAAAAATAAATTTTAGTTTGTTTATAAAGAACGAATTTTTCACAAATAAAAATTAGAAATCCCAAAGAACAAAGAAATAATTTAGACTAAATATCCCTATATTTTTGATGAATCATCATTGATTCAATCAATACCATGGATATAGGTCCATTAATTTTTAACATTGATCTAGTTTTTGTTCAACGATCCACCAATAGTTCCATTAGAAACCATCCCCTAATTTCTTTCTCTCTAGGGATTATACAATAATGAAAATTGGAAAAACCATTATAGGATACATACATCTTACTATATTGGATTTAACTGGGGTTTTAAATTATAAAATAATTAATTTAATATTACCAAGATGTTCTAAGATCCATTCCAACCTAGTACCAAAATTTATTAAGGACATGTGTATACAAAATCAATAAGTATAAGGGGTTTTACAAAGATTGGAGTGGATAAACCCTCACATAACTACTTCCAACAGTGGTGCATATTATTCTGGTGTTCTGAAGGACCACATTGAACTCATTTCAATGATATTTCTCTCAAAAAAAGAAATTGACACTTGATTTAGTTACCTATACGAATGTGATACAATCAGATAATTTTTTTTGACACATTGGATGAAATCAATTCAATGAGGTTGTAGCTTCTAAGATAAATCCATGGTTATATTTTTTAAGGGCATGAAAGTAGTTTCAGAGTCAAATTCAATATATAATGAGATCGATCTATACCGAAAACATGTTTTATAAGATACATTATATCATCGAATTTAAATTCATATGAAATTACAATTCTAGTATAATGATAAAAACATCGTTTGTAAAAACCAACATAGGTGTGGAAACACCTCAAAGAATATTCAGATAATGATTAGGGTAATCCATTTGATATATTTAAGAATAAGGTGTTTCCTAGGATTTATTGAGACACCAACCATTCAAAGAATATTCAGATATTCAATGGTATTATTCATATCTCCCACTTGTACCTTAGTGGAAACTTGTATCTCTCTATGTACATCAAGTATATAAAAATGTGTGTATGGTGTTTGGTTACAAAAAAATATTCTTATTTATTTCATTCCATACCAAATATATGACTGAAGCTACTCTAGCTATAAGTAGATTACAATTCTGCTCACTCATCTTAATTGTGTAGACCACCTCTAAGATCTGTTGACGATGCATATCAATGCATATATAAACTCCCAAAAAATATACAACATAAATCTAGAGACTCTGGGACAATTTATATCCCATTAAAAGATGTTTTATATCTTCTTCATCCCTCAAGCATAAATGACATGCTAAAACAATGCTTTGTCCAACCCTCTTTAATTGGTCGTGTGTGGGAATTCTATTTTTTTCCATATCCTCTAAAGAATAGAAAATATTAATGGATATACAGATTTTACATTAAATATTAACATCCATGTTGGTGGTATGTTGAATCCTTTACAATGCATCTTGTAATACTCTTCAATCTTGAACTTCCCATTCCTATCGTGCCTCCATATTAGAAAAACCATGTCTATAAATGCATAATTCTTGATATTTATTCTGTTTTATAGAGTGATAATTCAATGAAGGCTAATTTTCTATATCAAAATATCAGCAATGAATTTTTTTTCCTATCATCTAGTACAAGGATAATGTTTTAAGTGGTTTGTCCAACCAAAAATGCTCTAATATTTAAGATTCTATTTCCTGCTCACCAACGATTTTGTGTTTTTCAGGATGTCATTAAAATAATTCCTGATTGAATCCAAAAATATATGATGAGTGGAAGTGTTGTTATATTTAAATAATTTATATTTTGAACCTATTTGATAAAAAAACACAAGAAGATTCATTACAATTCAAAACATTCCTTGTGAATTTACCAATAAGAACATCACAAAAGATCTTTAGATCATTAATTACAAGCCCTCCCGTTTTAATAGGATTGATAATATATTTCAATGCCACAAAAATAAATTATCTCTCATTCACCAACCTTGTCCAAATAAAGTTCCTTATCATAGATTTTATTTCTTTTACGAGAGTTCTAGAGAACTTGTAAATAGAGAAGGAATAGAAAAATTTAGATGTAATCAATAAGTTGACAAGGAATACCCTTCCTACCTAGGACATGGATTTCCCTGTCCATGTATCCAACTGATTGATAATTCCAGAGTAGATATTTTCAAAATATGTTGTCCTTAATTTTCCCCAAAATAAAAGGACCCCAAGGTTATTAAAAGGGGTGGGCCTTTTTTTATCCCCAAGTATCCTAGTGATCCTATTTTTCTTTCCAAATATGATTTAATCAACAAACACAATGAAGTATTTCTTCTAACTGATTGAATACCCCAAAAAATCCTCATAATGTGTGAAAACAACATTAATTGAATATATAGTTTTCTTGGAACCATAAACAAAGAGAATAATGTCAAATGAATACAAGAGATGTGATGGGGTGAAGTAATTTATACTTGCCTTGATAAACTTATAAATGACATGTTATAAAAGATTATTAATATATATACTCATATAATCTACAAAAATGGAAAAAAACACCCTATGAGTGGATCACCCTATCTAACACATCCTGTGCATTGAATGAATCCCCTTGGAAATCAATTGATATGTATGGATAGCCTTAAAGAGGCAAGGATGGTTTATAAAATTCTGATGAAAACATATAAAAAACCACATTTAATGATCTCTAATTCCATTAATAAAAGGGTTAGTATGATTATTCCTGCTACAAAACCAAATTGATTAAATGTGATGTTATCTTTAATAATTACCCCTATCCTAGTCATGATGATTTTTATAATGATTTTTGGTACAATATTCCCAATAGTAACTGACATGAAATTTTTTATGGTAATAAAAATGTGATTTTTAGGAATCTAGGAAATGAAGTAAGAGTTGAATCTATAGAGCATAAAAGAACGATTGAAAAATACCTAACTATATTGGTCAATTAATTATGAAAAATATCCCAATAAAACATGAAGAAGTGTTTTTGTAAATCCATCTAGACTAGCTACATTGTCCATCTTAAGGGAGAATGAAGCCACTTTAACTTCATCATTTGGGGGTGACATAATTAATTATTGAGTTTTAGGCTCTTATATACATGGAGTTATGTTTCCAATCATGTTTTTTGTTCCATCCATTCCATCATTAAAATAAATATCTTAAAAATACTCCATCACTATATTTGAAATTTTATTTTCATAGGCATGAAGGTATCCATCAATTATCATGAAATTATTCCTTTATTTAACTCTCTTTTCTTTATGAAATTGATGAAAATATTTAGAGTTCCTACAAACATCCTTCAACCATTTAACATTAAATTTACTTTATTCAATGTAATAGGATCATCTATTTTGGAATGAGCTCACATTTCTTATCTAGATGAGAAATTCTGCTGCTGATTTATAATTTGATTATGAGAAAGGTTTTCTTTAGCACCATTAATGTCAAGATTCATATTAAATAAAAATTTTATAATCCATTCCCTTAACAATACTTTGGTGTTATTTAATATATCATAATGAATATGAAGTAATATTCTTAGTGGTTTACTTTCCTAAGCATTGAAAATAACTCCCCCACATCCAAGAGTGAAACACCACCCATTATTGAATTAAATTGGTAAAGGTACTGACCTTGAAATCTGATTGGAGATCTCTACAACAATGGGGCTATGATATGAATGATTAATTCGAAGTGTAAATTTTGAGACCCCATTTTTATCACATCCATATTCTATTTGAACAAATCATATATCAATCCTATATTTTAGTCTTCCTTTCAAATTGTATATATTCAAAGTAAAGTTAGCTCCTACAATTGGGACTTCCAAAAGATTACATTGACCAAAACATGAGGAGAAGTATAGAGTACTTGTTCTATTAAATATGGATCCATTTTTTTCTTTCGATTTAAATAAAATATTGAAATATTTCATTATCACTTATTTGTGATTCATGTTTTTATCTGGACTGTCAAGATCCTTCTGTAGTTCTCTTCTTCTGATGTATGATGTGTAACCATACACAAAGATGATGAATGAAGTACTGCATTAAGTATTGAATGAAATTAATATAATCTTGGTGTAATTTTTCCAGGACATAATATGAATTATTTCATGTTTCATAATCCATAAATGACTCATACTAGAGTCTTGGAGAATTTGAGACACAAAACTATATCCAATAGAGGCCCACTTGAAATATTGATAACACTAAAATAGCATTTTGGTTCAGTAATTTCATGAATCATGGGGTTAAATTCCCTGATATAATGCCCAATATACATGGATGTTATTTAATTACCTCACCCATGACAATTCTAGTAAATTATCTTCATTACTCGAGAACTTTGCCTTTGGTTAGAGGCCCCTCTTACTGTGTCAAAGTCACCTAAGTTAGCTCCCTTCTTACATTAATCATTTTATTACCCCATTATGTTTTTTCCAATGTTTTCTATTCATTCACAATTGGTTCAACATTATTCTAATAATCTTTTTTTGAGAATTCTCATTAAGTTAATCATTCTCAGTTTCGTCAGACCAGAATACTACACTCAATGGAGTGAATTTATTTTCTTATTCCATTTGCTGAGGGGTCTTTTATATAATTACCCTTTTCATGGAATCCCACGGGGAAGGAGAATTTTATAAATTATATAAATAAATAACCCTTATAATAGGCTATCTAGTCTGGTACTGATTTGTAACATGTCTTCCTCTCAGGGTAGCTATGTCAACTGTGAATGTATATACATTAACATTAAATCCAACAGAATGTTCCTATTCCTCGTGATTTGGTATCCATGTAGTCTTTCCATCAGAGTGATTCTAAATTTATTTTTATTCATTGATAAGCCACAACTTTAATCATGTATTGAGTCTCAAATATAGAATTCCCATGAGAGATATTTGATTTTGACACTGCATGAAGATTCAGTTCTTTTGGGCCAATCATCACTTCATCAGAAGAGTTTGGATATTGATAGAAATTCACAGATTCATCCAATTTCATAATACCAATGATAGAGATAATATCATTTTCTATCACCTTTATATCAAAATTATAGGATCATGAGGATTGTGAAGAGGGGAAGATACCCTCATCAATAGAATGATCTATTTTCTCATCAGCATTCCTATCAATATAGACTACATTGGATGGTCATTTATTCATGTTATAGTATGATTCAGGATGAAAGATATTTCCTTTCCCCTTTCTACTAATTAACTAAGCATCAAAATGGCCTTTAATATTGAAAAAATTATAGGATTGTCTCTATTTCATTTAGAAGTTAAATGCCCAATGTACATATAGCACATATAAAACTTGGGCTTCCTTTTACATTGAATTTCATGATTTATGGTATCATCCATTATTGTTAGAACTATATATTCCACCAGAGTGTTAGACTTTTTAATGCCCACTAGTTTTCTAGAATAGTTCCCAAATCAAGGATTATATGTCTTCTCATCCATCCAAATAGGATTCCCAATAGAGGTCGCAATATCGCATAGAATCTGAGGCTGACAATAAATCCAATCCAGCTTAAGGATACATATCTAGATTTGAGCATGACAATTCCTTACATTTTCATGGTCAAAATTACTATCACATTCCTAAATTTTTATGAATCCAGTCTTCCAGAAGATTGACCCTTGACTCCATGCTCTTCTCTTACATTAATTAGAAGGAAACACCACATAATAGTATCCCCTCCCCACTACCATCATTATCCCATCATCAAATGCCATATCTATGTAATAATTTAATTATGATTATTAAATTTACATATTCTCTCACCTTTATAGACAATAAATCATGGAATAATAGAATACCATGATAGATTCACCCTTTTGTCAAATGCTTCCTAATTGGTTGAGACATGTTCTATACAACCTTTCTTGATTATCATCCATAGAGGGGGTGTGTCAAAAATATGATAAAGAGAGATTGTATGTAGATTTAAATACCTAAACAAAATTCTTCCTCGGGTTTTCTACATAAATAAGATCACACACGTTCACTTTTGATTTTGAAGAAAAACAGAATAGCTCTTTATGTCCAACAAGATTAATCTAGTGTTCACATCTTGAAATTTCCACATAATTCATCTTCTCGCATTCTCAAATATAGTTAAAGTTTTGTTATTCCCTTCTAATCCCTTGATCCACCATTATTGTTTGAATATAAATTAATTCATTTATTCACTAATCCTGGTGGGAAACACCCTATGACCTAATGAAAATACAAAATACATCGTCCCTTGGGATATACCACCACAACTATAGAGACCCCAACCCTAGTAACCGAGAGATTATTTCTTACTTTATTACATTTAAATAGATACAATAAATAATAACATGAAGAACTGAATAGTTTAATAGTATTTTTAAACAAGATATATACAACATTCCCATATTAAATTTGAATAGAAAAATTACAACATAATATTTTTCAAGAATACAATTATTTCCTTTAGAATATTCTTGTATATCTTTAATTACACCCTTCAAGGATTCTTGGTAATGGAAAAAAATAAAGGTGAGATCAAATAATCCGTAAGGGTTTGGTGTAGTGCCAGCTATCCTGAATCAATGAGTATAATCAACATGCAAATATAAATAACTGAACATGCATTCCATTTAAATAATTTAAGTATATAATAAATATGGAATGGTAAATAACTAAAACACATTCCATTTAAAAAATAACATGTCCCATATAACTGGATAAGTTCTGGTCAATATAGAAAGGTAAATAACTAAAAACACATGTCATTTAATAAATAAATGAGAACGAAACACATCCATAGATAATATCATTAAGAAAATCTCATGGATAATAATAACCTATTTCTGAATGAAATAAATTCTTAATTATTGGATGCCATGTTTACAAGGGACACGATACCTATATTGTCAATATCCATCCCCAATAAAGTTGAAAACTGATGGGTAGAAACCCATTTAACTGAGTATAGCCAACTGATTCATCCCATGAGACTACTAATGATTTGGGGGGCTATATATAACCATACCCACCCATTTATTTCATTTAAAAATCATTACTCATATATAAAATAATCTATTTAATTTATAAATAATTTTTCCCATCATCAAATATTTTTATTGAGTTAAGAAAACAGATTTATCAATATTTCCCCAAATAAACAAATGGATTTAAATATAGAACACTGTATGGATAAATGATATATAGTTTAAGAGACAAACTAATCCATGATAAATAATAAGTATATTTAGGAGGAATTTAATGTCCAATGATCATACGAAAGTTAACGTTTCAAGGGAATATTATTGACTCCCAAAATGAATCAAGAAAGTGAATTACAATACTATATTTGGTAAAAATAATCATAAACCATTTATAAGAAGAATAAAGATTTTATTAAGACAATATATACCAATTAAAGTAATAATAAAGGATTTTTTTATTGATGAATAAAAATATAGTAAAATATATTTGAAAACATTTTTGATGAAAATATGGTTTTCATTTTAAAAATAACTTTTTAAAACTATAAGTTCGAAAAAAATTAAAATATTTTTCTTTTAAAATATTCTATGAAACTTATAAAGGATTATTGAAAACATTTTATGTTCACGATTAAAGGAAAATATATTTATCCCATGCACATTAAAAGATATTCCATTTAGTTTTTTTGTAAAAGACAAACAAGCATTTTTATTAAAATGACATGATTATTCCTTAAAAAACTGATTTCTTTAAAAGGTAATGAGAATATAAATATCATTTATAAATAATATTTAATATGTTAATTTTTTTTGAAAATATATTTTCAAAACAATGTTTGGGAAGAAAAAATATATCTGATCATAAAGAGAAATAAATTATTATTTTCATAAAAACATATTCTAAATTATTTTAATTACAAAAGTGTGGAAAAATGGTACTATTACTTAAAAATACCATGAATAAAAATAGGATGATAAAAATAAATGGTTTTATTAGAAATTTTTTTAAATAATTTCCCTCAATTAAAATTCAAGGATAAATTGTCTCTATTAAAATGAGATAGTGAAATAAACCTTAAAAATGATCATAACATTGATGTGAGAATTAATTAATTAATACATTATGTGTATAAATTTTAAATCCAAATAAATAAATTTTAAATAAAAGAATTAGGGAATAAAAATTAATTACACAGATAATATTATAATATCATAGACAACTAATAATTGATATAACCTAATGAAAAGAAATTGAGTTATGAAATTCTTTACCACTTGATAACTCTTATGTCAAAACCCCTTGGATGAAATAATTCAAATTAAATTATAAAATACCACAAATTATTAATTAATCGTTATATTACATGTCAAATGGGAAGTATAGACACCATATAAATGAAATTAGGTGAATAACATTACAATATGCCTTAATGAAGAGAAGTTGAGATGAATTCCCTAACCTTACATTTCCTTTTAGAAGAACTTGCTTTGAGATCATGTATAGTTTCTAAAAAATATTAATATGTTCTACCAGTACCATATTAATATTTATAATATCATATATGGTCATTTTATAACATCTTATCACCCTTTAATTAATAGTATTTTATTATTTTAATTTTTTGATGTGTTAATTTCCTTTCTTTCCCATTCGTGTTTTGTCATGAAGGATCCAGTTTTTGCATTTATAATATAGTTATTTCATATATAGAATAATAATAATGGTATAATTATAATATTAAGAAACTAATTATACTTTTAATACCAATCATTAATTTTGTTTGAGAAATAATGTACATTACAATCATGGAGATGGTAGGCTTTACATACGCATGAGTAACTTTTCCATTTTTCAAATATCATTATGGAAAGAAGTTACGTAATATGTTATATTTATATAATGATAATAATATAATAAAAACATATTATTAAATTAATTATACTTATATATATCATCTATGTGGTGTGGTGATGAAAATAGAGCAACCTAGTTTCATGAAGTTGGTAGTCTACACATACACGAACGACGTTATCATATTTCATTAAGAGAAAATGTATGAATGAAAACGGTATATATTATATTTTCAAAAGGTTAAAAATTTCACGGATATAATAATTATGTAATTTATATCACATATAATCATTAACTTTATCCTTATCACTTTCCATGCAAAGAATTAGTGAAAGGAAAATCACATTACTTCACGAGGAGGCAAATCCCCGTACACACGAACAACATTATCATATCTCGTACTGAATAAAAATTAAAAAGGTATATATGATATCTTTAATAAAAAGGTATAATTATGTTTTAAATATCACATATATCCTTTATTTAAATCATTGAAGTCAATCATGAGTGGTCGTAATGGAAAAATAAATGACATCGGTTCACAAGGCAGTTGTCCACCGTACACACGAAGGATGATTTCACAATCCATTTAATATAAGAATGGATTTTTGTATCTCATAAATATAACATAACAAAAAATATATATATTGAATATATTTAGGTTATTATATTATCCATTTTAATAATAATTTATGTAGGTGGAGGAAGTAATAAAATAACAATACTGTTTGAAGAATGTTACCTTCTCTTTGGGTATCCTCTATTAGTTTAAACAAAAAGACTTCCTAGGTTGGATTTATGCACTAAATAAGGATTATAGTATGATATTAGGTAATATGGGAAGATATTTGGGTATGTATTGGTGAAACCCAAAGTGTGTGAATGTGCAAATAACAGAGGAGAGGGTGTGGTCTTTTATAAGTGCGATGAGTGGCGCAGTTGTAATTGTTTTTTGAAAATATTCTATCACACCCACATTTTTATCTTATCAAAATTCTAAAAAATATAAAATTATCTAAAATAAAACATAAATGTTTAAATTAAATCTTACCACTTTCTGATTTATAGGTTTTATGTCATTTTTATCACTTATCTTTTTAGTTTAACCGCTGATAAATCCATTTTTACCTTACATTTGGTAATTAATTTTTACTGTTTTCACTATCCATTTTAGTCAAATAATATGCTTACAATATTGGAAATAGTAAATTATTCTACTTAAAAATATGTAATATAATTTTCCAAAATTAATTCACCAATTTAAAGTTAATCCCACAGACGCGATGGGAAAGTAGGATTTTAAAGATAAAAATGACAAATGCTTACACAGTTTTTATATTAAAATTCATTATAAAAATTAATCCAAAAAATAAATTGGATAATTTATATAATGATGAAATAAATTTACTTTAAATCCAATTTGATATATAATTTAACATAAAAAATATTTAAATGAAAATGCATTTTTTAATTAAAATATAGTACTTTTCACTATTCATAAAAAATGAAACCTTTCAGAAAAATCCCAAAAAAACACCATAAGATAATTTTAATACTTTTATATCAAAGAATATTTTCTTTTTATAAAATTAAGTTTCTATAATTGGTAAAAAATAATTTAAAATTATTCTTGTGAAGCGTGACTAAACCATCATTTTGAAAAAAATACATTTTTACAGAATTATTTTCTTTTAAATGATTATTATTTTATTTATAATAAAGCGATTACCATAGTTTTCATAATTTGTATTGTAATATTCATACCCTACAATTTATTTACTAGGAGATAATAATAAAATTTTAATAATATGACATGTTTTTTTAAACTTGATGTACCGTGTAACACAAACTAAACTTTTTTTCTGTATATAATGCAAGCGAAAATCTATGTTTCACATAATGCAAAATAGAAATAGTATTGTGTGCAATGAAATATATTGAATAAATTTAATTTATTTAAGAATAATTATGTCCTATATTATCAAGGTGTTATATTTTCTTATAGTCTTGTTGTTGTGTGTCATACATGCTATCAAATAGAATGTTCATATTTTAGAATTTCAGGGTTTACATTCTCTACAGATTAAATAAATGGAATCCTCTCAATTTAAAGTTTATCTTTGTAATCAAGGGTTTTACATTTAGAAATACAATTGTTCAAAAATACAATTCATAATAAAGGTTAATAAATCATCCTCTTAAGAGGATGGTTTTTTTATTTCAAGATCTATTTCCTAAAGTTGATGAATTCATTACTCTCTAGGAATATAGGAAAATATACATGATATGTTTCTAATTCATAATAAATTATTCATACTTTGGTTTTTATTTTATCAATTTACAATTCATAATTTAATCTGAGAAATGAATATCCCGAATTTTTTTTTCTTGAAGCACTAAAATTCAGTTTTAACGGATAATAAGATCTAAAAAAGAGTTTCTAGTCTTTACATCTATCTTAAAATATTTTAAAAAACCAATATAGTTAGAACAAGTTATACAATATAGCTAATTAATCTCCAAAACTAAACTATAACACCCTTTATTCATCATTAATATTTACTCATATACATGTTTATATAAAAATAATGACATACTAACTTGGACACCATGTTGGCCAGTGGTAGACATTAAACCCTTATCATCCTTCAGTCATGGGTTCAAGCTCCACAGCCTTATCGTACACATCGGTTTGTCACTAGGTATGCATGTTCTATTTTTTCTAAAAATGTAGTAATATCTTTCATATAACATTCAGAAAAAATAACATGATGGACATCATTGAAATAAAATTAATAATTAAATAACTTTTTTGTTATGTTTTTTAATAAAAAAAATTTTTATCCAAAAAGTGAAATACTCTTATTTGACTTTTATTAGAATGTAATTAATGATAATATAAACCCCAAATTTATCATTAACATTAAAATTATATCTGTAAAATTTAAATGCATTATTCCACAAATAAATGTTTTCATAAAAAATATACTAAACCAATGGTTTTTATTGGTATAAATTTCTCCCCAAATATTCTTAATCTTGGCAGAATCCCATAACATAAACCTTAAAAGGGGGGTTTTAAGACATTAAACTTCTGATAAACTTTAAACTCATAAACCCATTATGATATCCATAAATTATAAGTTAATAAATACATATATGCTCTAATAATTTTATAAGGCCCTGACATTAAACAATACATAATCTTTAGTTAAGTCACGAACATACATGCATTCACATTGAGGATATTTTAAGGTTTGGAGTTTTAGATAATTTTTCCATAACTATTAAATAACATCTAAAATATTGAAAGTGGAGAAGTATACACACTATCTATATTTTTCATAATATTAAACATTTTAAAATAAAATATGAATTTCATTTCATGATAAAATTCTTTATAAAATTATTCTTGTGTTATTTCTTTCTCTTAACCATCCTTATAACCTATGGAAAATATTACAAAAACATGGGATGAGCACAAAAATCAGAGTAAGGGATATAAATAAGGAATTAAATCATTAGTCCATAAATATTTTAAACTCATGAAATTTTTTTCACAAAAACATAATTTTCACCTATAAAACAAAAGTTATTTAACATAAATCATGAAATCATAAGATTCTTGAAAAACGTCATAGAAATCATAAATCATAAAGGTAACTTGTGGCATCCATATCATATATACATTGTATCTTTCACAGCTACATAGGATGTAATCTTCATGGTTACGTTTGGAATACCCATCAAAATATATTCATTAAATCCCTTCAGAGAAACCTTATCATTTTACTATATCTCATTGCCCAATGCATTTTAGAGCTATAATAAGATTACCCACTATCATATTATCACAGAACTACTCATATACATAAGAAATTTCCAAGAACCATGACATAATCACAAAACATTAAAAAGTATGAAGGAAAAATAACATTTCCACATTCCAATCACAAGATATCATTTCAAGATATTGATATAATCAATCGCTTCTCAGAACCATTATCAATACCAAAATACCAGGAAAGGGAATATGGTATTTATTTTCCTGTTAAAATCATTAAGGCTTATAGAGGAATCCATATATCAAATAATGGTCATAGGGGAGGAAAATTCATTGTTCATGCATATGTTATCAGTTGGTAAAATTCTTCATAGAGAAATATTACTTTAAAGAATATTTGAATTTAATTAAAAGTCAAAGAGGTTAATTATACAGATTATAAAATAAGGTGGTTTATAACATTAGAATATGACTCAATGAAAAGAGATTGAGATGAAGTCTATTACCCTGAGTCTTAATCGTCTTGTATGTTCTTCATATTCCTGAATAAAATTTTAGGTTAATTTATAATTTCCTAAGACCCTTTTTCAGGTTAATTATTCCTTTTATATCACTTATTTCCATGTTATAACAATTGAAAAATGATTTAAGATCAAAACAGATGTTTTGTCGCTATCTGGTTCTTATGTCGAAAATAAACATGCTATGATGGAAATAGTCCATGTGGTCATAAGTGATTTATATCCAGAATAATATTAATGAAATTATTATCATTTTTATACAAAAAATGTATATTTAAATCGAACAATGAATTGTGGTCATAAAAAATGAACAACATTATAATCATGGAGACAGTAAGTCGTACATACACATGAGTAACGTTATCAATTTTTCATTGATTGTTATGAAAAAATTTAAGTATTATTTTATCTTACTAGAATGATCATAAAACCATTAATATTATATTAATAATTTAAATATACTTATACATATCATACAAGTGATATAAAAAATGAGTCACATCGCTTTGTGGAGGTGATAGTTCACACGCACGCACGAATGACGTTATCATTTTTATACGTATGGAAAAAAATAACATTATTGATATATTTTTATCTTATAATGATTATTATTTCATTAATATAACATATGAAAATTAATTCCATTATTATAACCAGTCATGAGAGTTATTTATGAAAAACTAATTAGATGAGTTCATGGAGTTGATGTTTCCCACGTACACATGAATGATTAATTCCTTTCCCATTTAATCGAAGTGGAGATAGATTTAGGTGATGGTATTATCATGAAAAAATATCATTATATTGAGGGAAATAGATTTATTATTTCATCTAGTATGAAAAATATTTTAAGGAAGTGTAAGAAGAAATACAATAGAAATACTTAAAGAAAATGATACCTCTTCTTTGGTTGATCGCCTTTGAAGAAAACCTTAACACCTATAAGAAGGGTTTTATACCTAAACTATGGCATGAATAATGTGGGGAGAGATTATAATAAGGGGTTTGGAAAGATCTTCTTCAAACCAAATGGTTTTGGAATTGTGAATAAAAGAGAGTAATGAGTTCCTTTTTTATAGGTGAGGGGAGGGGTACCGTTGGAATTATAAAAAATATTAATTTAATATAAATTAAATATTTATTTAAAATGGGATAAAGTTGATTTAGTTTTATTATAGGATTAATTAGGTCAAAATATAATCATATAATAATAATTAGACAATTTTTGAATAATTTTTTATCCTTATCCTTTTGTTTTATCCTTTTTAACTCTTACCAATTTATCTTGTAATTTACACTTTGAGAGTTAACATAATTACCAAATCATGACATAAGATTAATTAATGGGTCATTAATAAATAATTTAGTGTTATATAAACCTATTAGTCAATCCAAGGATTTTTATAAATTTTATATCATTTAATTAGATATTTTATAATTTAAGTTATGAATAATGTCAATTTTGAAACTATTCATTTAATGACTTTTTAAAAAAACACAAGAACGTGATTCCTTCAAAATAAACTATATTATAATAAATAATAACATGTCATATTTCTCCAAAAAATTCATGTATGGAATCAAATATTTCAAATTATATTTATTTTAATATTATTAATATAATTAATTTGATTCTTTCTTTAATAAATCAATTACTCCATGATCATAGTGTCACTATTTAATTTAAATTTTTTATTTCTTAAAAATGACAAATAAATTTCCATGATGTAGGAAATAATTTTATATTTATATTTACTACTTCTAATCGAAAATATGACTTATATAACCCCATATTAAAATTATTTTAGTAAGGAGAGACATATTTATGACATATTTTCCATTACATTAAATGAAATGTAATAACTGTCATAATCATACCCAAGTGCCTTAAAATGGTCAAAATTCTGGCACATGGGTTATATTGGACAACAATAACTCATATAATAAGATTAATAAAAGTGTCAGGGTAGTTTTTTATTTTAATAAAATTATTTTTACCTATTAATTACCCTATTTACCCTTAATTGTGGTAAATAAAATACTAATGTTACTAATCAACAAAAACTATTTTGATCCTATTGGACCAAATTTTTCATACTTACTAAAACCATGTATATACATTTTTTTTAAATTCAATTCACAGAAGTGGTTAAATTAATTTAATGTTAATACTGTTGATGAAATGATAAAATGAGTTTTTTTGAAGTAAAAATGTTCAAAATTCCACAAAGTCTTTTATATAAAATTTCATTGTGAAATTGATTATAATTACCTAAATTAAATTAATGGATACATATTTTATTTAATTATAAAAAATAATTAAAAGGATTACTTAAATATATAAATAAATTAGATAGAAAAGCAGTTTTGAATTAAAATGCAGTATTTTTCAATATTCATTACAAAATGAATATTATCTGAAAAATAACAAAAATTCAACCAAAGTAAATTTTGATATCCTGATTCAAAAGAAGTAGTATAATTTTTTATATAAAATTTATAAATATTTCATAAATTTGAATTAAAAAGGGTTCACCATCAACAAGTAGTGAAACTACCTTTTATAAATATTAGATATTATTTTGCTTAAAATTGGATTTATAATTATTTTAGGCATAAAAAAATTTATTGAAAGAAAGTAAAAACAATTAATAATTTTTTTAAACATAATATATTTAGTTCTGTTCATTCCTTCCAATAAAATAACTAGGTGATAACTACTATTTAATATAAAAAAATTAATAATGTTTTATTTTGTAGTATAACTTAGTCTTGTGTGCAACATAAGATTTCAGGGAAACCCATTTTTTCATGTGGGGTATGGTATCATACGTAGAGTCCTATTTAAATTAAAATCAATATCTAATTCATAAATTTTAATAGATATGAATTTGACTTATTCTATAATTACCTGGGATGTTACATCCTTACCCCCTTTTGGAAATTGTGTCCTCACAATTTTATTCACTTATCAAATAAGTGGGTGTATTTCTCCTTCAAAACATTTTCATATTCCTATGTTTCTACTTCACCTATATAGAATTTCCATAAAACCATAAACTGATGAATCACTTTATTCTGCAACACTTTCCCTCTGTGGTCAAGAATCTAGACTGGATATTCTTTATAAGAAATATTCTTCCCCCACTAAACTACTTCTAGACTCAAAACATGAGATGGATCTGGAATATACCATCTTAACATTGAAACATGAAAAACATTGTGTAAATTGGATAAAATTAGTGGTAAATCCACTTTGTAGGAAACTGATACAACTCTCTATAGGATTTCGTAGGGTCAAAAGAACCGTAGACTCATCTTTCCCTTCTTACCGAAACACTTAAAACTTTTCCTTTTTGAAAATTTATGAAATACATGACCACCTACCTTAAATGAATTATCTTTCCTCTAGTAAAACACATAAATTTAATGCCTCCTCTGATCTATCCTCACGGGTCTTTAAATTAGCTGATCCTTTTCTATTATCTATTCTAACAACTTTGGTCCCATCATCTTCATTTCTCTGAGAGCATCCCCAAAAGCTGTAGTTCAACATAACTTTCCATATAATGCCTCAAATAGTTACATCTATATACTGGAATTAAATCTGTTAGTATAATAAAACTTAACTAAGGAAATATTTTGATCCCAAATTCCTTTTTATTCTATTGAACAAGAATATAGAATATCCTCCAAAGTTTTAATTGTTCATTTTGACTACCCATCTGATTGTGGATGAAAAGCTGTACTGAAATTTTATTATGTTCCCAATGACTTATAAAGGCCTTCCCAAAAGTTATAAGTGAACCTAGGATCATGATCAGATACAATGGAGAGATTAACTTCAAGTAACCTAACTATGTCTTTAAGATGCAATGAAAATAGTTTATCAAGAGACACTATATCTCGAATAGAGAGAAAATTAGAAGATTTAGTCAATCAATCAATAATAAACCAAATCACATTGTTACCACATGAAGACTTTGGTAATAACCCTATGAAATCCATGGATATATTTTACCATTTCCAATTTAGTATTGGAAAAGCTTGAAACATCCCCTTTTGAAACTAAAATTCTACTTTAACCTACTAACAATTCAAACACATCACAATAAATTCAGTAATATCTCATTTAATTCCATCTAACCAGTAATACTCTTGAAGGTATCTGTAAATCTTAGTACTTCTAGGGTGAACTAAAAATGGAGAACTATGAGATTTACAAAACAACTCTTTCTTGAACTGTGAATCACAAAGAACAAATAATCTATTTCCAAATCTCAAAAAAATCATTATCAATGTTAAATTCCAGAAACATACCCTTTTGAACCAATCAACCTTTTTCCGAAATTCACTATCTTCCTTATTTGATTTCTTAATTCTATTTCATAGATATGATTACACTGAACTTGATACAAAATAGAGTAATTTCCCACACCAATAACTTTCATGCCAATGTTCATCAAATCATTAACCAAAGGATCGTGTTACAAATGTAACATGATTAATGTAGCATTAATTTTCAGACTCAAAGCATCAACCACCTTATTTTATTAGCCAAAATACTAATGAATCATGTAATCATAATCCTTGATTAGTTCCAACCATCTTCTATGTCTCATGTTCAATTATTTCTGAGCGAATATATACTTCAAACTTTGTGGTCAGTATATATTATATATTGTACTCTATAGAGATGATGCCTCCAATTTGTTTAAAAAAAATAGATGCTAATTCCAAATCATGTGTAGGGTAATTTAATTCATGAGGTCTCAACTAACATGGACCGTAATCAATTACATGATCATTATGAATAAAAAAATAACCAAATCCTTTTCTTCGAATGGACCGAAGGCCTTCTTTTTTTATTTTATTATGGATAATCCCCCTTTTAAGGGTTGAATGGGAACCCGTACATGACCCTTAGGCCGATGGAACAAGGCCCGACATGACTTGAAAATACATGAACCGAAGGCCTAGAGGCTTAACATGCCCAATACATGACCCGTAGGCCCAACCCACTTGAACTTCCCCTCCCTAGCTTCTGTATCATTGATCACCTAGCACCCCACCATGCATTGCTGACCAGCTAGCATTTCCCCGTACAAAGATGTACGGTGCCTGGTCCTGATGGAGGTTACAATACCCTCTCATTCTTCCAATCTTGTTAGCTCTTCATATGGTGATTGCAATTCTGGTTTCTATAATCCTATTTTGGGGCCTACTCTGTGTGAATTGGGCTTATCCATGGACTCAATGTCCTGAAGGCCTTATGGCATGATGGCCTTTGTGTTAGGTTGGTATGGAATGTGATATTCTCCAATGAAACCAACTTGAGGATTGAAATGATACTGTCGATGATCAATATACAATTGGGGGTGAGTTGTATAGTTTAAAAATTCTTTTGGAACTTTCATGATAATGATTTTTAACAAAGTTAAACAAGGTAAATTCACAAAACCTCTAAGTTCTACTAACTTGCTTGATTCTGAAAATGTGATTCTGAGAATGTAATTCCGAAAAATTGATTCTAGAAATGAAACATAACAAAAGTTTACAAACCAAATATTCTACCTAAAAGCATATATAATCTTATAAATCATAGTATACAAGTATAAGAATGTATAAGATAGTTATAATTTCCTTAACAAACAATATGCAATGAAAAACATGAAACAATACAAGTAATAAGTAATAAATATTTTAACCCAAAGAGAAGGGTATCCAACATCCTTGGGTAAAGGTCCCTTGATTTATACTTTCAAGAAAGTTTGTCTTATCCACGCCAGGGTAAGACCTTGATACAAAGATCAGAGACTGTCTTACTATCCCCACAATCCCTCAACTTCAAGGTAGTCGACACCTCTGTCTTCCTATCCCCGAAAGCCCTCAAATGTACTCAGCAACATTCGGAGTCACACGAAGCAATTCTGGACAAGTTTTTCAGTACGTACAAAGCATTAATGTATATCTCTAGAAATCACTTCAATAGAATGTAATCTCTAGAGTCATAGCACAATGTTGAGCTTGTTCAAATGAGCTCCTATTTATAGGCACATTCTCAACGTTCGACAACCTCCTCCAATATCCATATTTTTCCTTGAATTTCAGAGGGACCCATACACGTGTCACTCAAAAAAACGGTTATTTAGTAACTGAATGCACAACATTATTTCATAACCAAAACATGAGTAAGAAAAAATATGATACTCAACCAAATTTATTTTTTTGAATGTAAGAAAAAATGAAAGTTTGGAGTCTACCCAAAATCTATTTGGTGTATATAATACATGGATATTTAGATTCTGTTTACCTTAATTATTTGGAGTTAGTATTCTATAGAATTCCTGAGTTTTAATTTCAAGGAAATTTGAAGTCCGAATTCATATGAATTTAGAACCCGAACTTACAAAGTTCGGAGTCTAAATTCAGAGAACTTAGAGTCTGAACTTAGAATGTTCGGAATCTGAATTTAGAGAACTCAGAGTCTAAACTCAGAGTGTTTAGAATCTGAATTCAGAGGACATGGAGTCTGAACTCAGAAATTTCGGAGTTTGAATTCAGAGAACTTGGAGTCAGAACTCAATAGAGTTCAGAGTTTGAATTCAGAGAACTTGGAGTCAGAACTCAGAAGAGTTTGGAGTCTAAATTCTAAGAACTCGAAGTCAGAACTCAGAAGAGATCAGAGTATTAATTCAGAAAGTTTAGAACCTGAATTCATATCCTGAAAACAAAATTCTTTATATCTAAGTATATATATGATTCCAAGGTTTTGGATACAAAATCAAATTTTATACTTAGACAAAATGAACACTGAAAAACATGGTAAGGATAAATTTCCTTGGGGAAGGAAAATTTTCCTTATGAAATAAAAACAAAGTGTAAATGAAAATTTCCTTAATATAAGGTGTTTGTGATTTTCAAAACATAAAGAAATGGTAACGTCATAAAGAATCCTTATTGACTCAATAATATCCCCAAACATGAAGGAATGGAAAATTCATAAGTAAACCTTATTGACTCAACAATCTCCCCCTTTTTGGAAAGCATAAACATCCTTTCGAAAAATAATATATGAACTTAGAAAATATTTTACTAGACTTTTAATAAAATACTTATCTCCATTATCAAATGGTAAATGATGAATACAGCTAACTCCCCTTAGTCTTTGGGACACTGAGGATCGTATTCTAGATATTTGGAATGAGACTTAGCATTTTATTGCATACAAAAATCTTCTTGTATAAGAACTCCCCCTTAAATGAAAACTCTACCTTACTTATGAAAATTTATTAATTTTTTAGAATTCTTTTTCCTTTATCTCTCTTTGTAATTTTTGAAAATAAATACAAGGAATGGAAAAGTAAATATGGTACCTGACATATTAGTACAAAACATCCAAACAAAAATGAGAAACAAAAATTTCATTAAGATTGAAAATATTTATACAACAAGGAAAATACAAAAAAAAGATCGTATTGGGTCTATCATCCTTTATTCTACTTGGGAATCAACTTATCCACAAAGTTTTTCAGTTTTTTGAGCTCCTTGTAATCCTCCTTTGATCTCTTTAGAATCTGATCCTGATCCTCAACTTTCTCTTCTAAGGTTTGATCTTTTCTTCCTGATCCTTATGAATTTCAGCCTAAGCCTTCAAGGATTCTTCTTGATTTACTAGATTCTCTTCAATATCAATCCATAGATCTCTTTATCTATTCCATTTTTTGAGAATCTAAATACAGTTTCCCATTCAAATCCATCACTTCTTGAATCTGATAATTCTTTTCCAGAGTTAGCTTTTCTTTAAAACAACTTGTGAGATCCTTGATCTTACCATCTTCAATGTCAAATGACTCTTTGACACTATCTTCGAACTCATCAATAATTATCATGTCCTATATGGTTTTCCTTGACCAACTAGTCATCTTCTTGCATGATCTTTTATGGGATTCATAGTTGATGAAAAAAATCTTGAATTCGGTCTCAAGCTTGACACACATATCCATCACCAAGGATACTAAATCAAACTTTTGATTTAGGGTGTATTTGAGCATCTAGCATCTTGAGTCAATACTTGGAAATGTCGGAATAGTCCCAACAAGCTTCTTAAAAGATTGGAAAACAAAACCATGTCCAAGGGAGGACGACTCCAAATCTAAAACTTTACTTGGTGAGGATTCTTTCTCTAGTTCATCCGTCTTCTTCTTTGATGAAGCACCTACATCATTCTTCATCACAATAGCTTTACTAGGTGTATTAAAAACCACATGTTTTCCTTTATCATCATTCGAAAAATATTCCTCATTAGGGGATACATGTTCACTATCAGATAGTTGAACAAATCTATCTTCATAAACCTTCTACTTCTCCAATCATTCCTTACAATCTTCTGGATGAATGAAATCATGATTAGAACTTTCTTCTTCAGACATCTTATTCACTTCTTCTTCAAGATTATCTTCATCCTTTCTAGGAGTAGAAATCTTTGATGATTCGTCTTGAGAAGTTCAGATTGATAATTTTTTGGAAGGTGTTTTCTTCTCTTGAAAATACTCAACTTCCTTAATGAGATCTTCAGTATCACCCATGCTTTTTGCTTCTTCTTCAACTTCTTCTACCTTTTTTACTTCTTTGACTTTTTCCAGAGTCACAAATTTTTTCCCTAGAGTTTCAGGTAAAGCATATACAAAGAAGGATTCTGGTACCAGAATATTTTCAGATGCTCTCTCAGCATCCTTCAGAAGTTATTGAACTATTTCCGCCTCAGAAATATTCCCCTTTTGTTTCTTTTCTTTTTCTTTCTTTTCAAGCTCATCATCAGTCTTCTCTTATAAATCCTTAGCTTCAGCCGGATCCAAACCAAAACTTGGCTCTCCTTCTTTCTTATTCTTCATATCATCACTCCGCTTAGCTACTACCTCATTCGGATATTCCTTTTGCTTCTGGGGCTATGGTGGTGTGGATTGGGTTTCCGTAGCATCTGATGTTTTTTCTTTTTCTTCTAATTTCTTGAGCTTTCTCATCCTTCATTCCTTCTTAGAAGTTTCAGCAGCCTCTAGTTTCTCTGATATTCCATCAAGTTCTTCTTCTGGAAAAACATAAAATTCTGCAGATTCTTTGGAAAATCCAATATTCATCCTTCTCAAGGCATCATCACTAACCAACGTGACAATTTCAATTCCATGGTTTTTAACTAAAAGAAATTTTTAAAGACTCCAATCACCGAACAATCAGCTTCAAAAGAATGGATGGATACATAATGAACTGAGCCATCGGATTTCCATTCTTTATATTCTCGATCATAATCATAATATGCTTAACCATGTTGATCTTTCTCAGGTTCACCAGAAAATCCAAAATATACACATCACTTTTCTTCAATGTATCCTTGTCACATTTTCTTGGTATAATGAATCCTTGAACCCATAATTTGAGAATCTAAAAATTTGTAGTGAGGTGAACAATCTTCGGAGTCTTAACATCTATAAGACCAAAGCATTCCATAGCTTTCACCTTAAAAAAACTTCCTTGAACATCTGTAAATTTATGATACAAAAATTAATCTTCTCATTCATATAGAACTCCAATCAAATTTGCAGCCTTGGTATACGAGAGAGCATAATTCTCCCATAGCTTTTGAAAGAGAATCTGTCTCTGCCTTCTTCATTGAAAAAGATTACTATTTCATAGAATTAAACTAGCAGATCTAGATACACTAAATCTTGAGATCCTAGATTCAATACAGGAACACTCTCCCATCCATTGAGCTTGATGTTTTTTGAGATTATAGAATCATACTTGGTTAAGAAGTTTGTATGCACCAACCATTCCCTATAAACCTGCCACTCTGAGATTGGCTTGGCATTTGACATGTCTTTCTAAGAAGATTATTCGAAAGACATTCGGATTTGAGCAAGTTCTACGAATTTCGGAATGGGATTAAGTAGAAGGGAAGAGCCTCAACATGCATAAGCTTTGGAATCAACGTGGGACAAACATTTGTGGTCCTTTATATAGGCATTAGACACAATGGTTCAAATTCCATATTTAATCCACCGGTTGAAAAGACTAATGATCTGATATGATGGTTGAGATGATAACCAAACAGAAATTTTGATAGAATCCGATCTTTTAAGGTTTTTAATAAAAACATTCAGATTTGAGAATGGATGAATACAAAAATCTAAAACAAATAGATGAAAATACCAACAATTAAAATATGATTATGAATATTTAAGAAAGGGAACATACCTTTTGGATTTCTGTAATGAGTATTCCTAGTGAGGAAAATTTCATCTTAAAGAACTTTAGATTCTGAAAAATCAATTACGAAGTTTTTTGAAAAACTGACTATGAATGTTTTATAAAATCTGCATTACAAAAATTAAAAAAAAACTCATTACGAAAATTTAATAAAAAAACTCATTATGAAAATTTAAGAAAAAAAACTCATTACGAAAATTTTATAAAAAAACCTCTTTTTGAAAATTTAAAAAAACTCATTATAAAAATTTAACAAAAAAACACATTACAAAAAAAAATCATTACGAAAATTAATAAAAAAACTCATTATGAAAATTAAAAAAAAAATCATCATGAAAATTTAATAAAAAAACACATAAAAATGTACTGCCCGTATTGAAAGGAGTTTATTACTATAAGGAGATAGGTTTCAAGAAGAAGTTAACAAAGAATATTACCTTACAGCTATCATTCCTAACTTTTGTTTAATGTATTCAAATCTATCGGATGGAAAAGATTTTTTGAAAATATACGCAATTTGATCTTGAGTTCCGATAAATTGTAGAATGATATCTCCATTTTGTGTGTGATACCTAAGAAAGTGATGCCTAATATCTATGTGTTTTGCATGAGAGTGATGTGAAGGGTTTTTACAGAGGGCGATGACACTATTATTATCACACAAAATCTATGTTTTTGGTAAAACTCATACCATAGACAGTGAGTGTGTGTTGCATCCACAACAATTGAGGACATCAACTTCCAGCTGCTACATATTCAGGTTCAGCAGTGGAAAGTTCTACTGAGTGTTGCTTTTTTCATGACCAAGAAACTAATGAATCTCCTAAAAAATGACATGTTCTGGATGTACTTTTCCTAACCATTCTACATTCACCAAAGTCAGCATCTGAAAAACTTTTTAGAACAAAATTATTTCTAGAAGTATAAAAGATTCCAAGTTCCATGGGTCCCTTTAAGTAGCAAAAAATTCTTTTTCACTACCTTTAAATGAGATTCCTTATGATTGGATTGATATCTTGCATATAAGCATACCAAGAACATTATGTTTGGATGACTAGCTATCAAGTAAAGTAAATTTCCTATCATACCTCTAAAAGTTGTTTGATCTACTGGTTTCCCAGTTTTGTTCAGATCATGTGAATTTAAGGTACCAATGGGAGTACTTATACTCTTAGTGTTGTCATATCCATACTTTTTAAGAAGATCTTTAATATACATATTTTGAGATATATATATTCCTTCTAGTTTTGGAGAAATTTGAAAACCAAGGAAAAATTTTAACTCACCCATCATACTCATTTCAAACTCATATTTCATTAGATCTGCGAAGAAATCAGTAAAAGATTGTGGAGTTAAACCAAATATAATGTCATCAACATAAATTTGAACAATCAAAACATTTTTATTATCATTATTTATAAAAAAGGGTTGGATCAGCATTTCATTTAACATAATTATTTTGAAAAAAAAATCATGTAAGTCTATCATATCAAGCTCGAGGGGATTTTGTAAGTCCATACAACGCTTTATAATGTTTAAAAACTTGTTCAGGATGTTTTGTATCTTCCAAACCAAGAGTTTGTTCAACCAAAACTTCATCTTGAAGACAACCATTAAGAAAACCGCATTTAACATCCATTTTAAAAAGTTTGAAATTGAAGAATGATGCAAAGGCATGTAAAATACGAATAGATTCAAGTTTAGATACTAGAGCATAGGTTTCTTCATAGTTTATTACTTCTTGTTGATTATAGACTTTAGCAACGAACCTAGCTTTATTTCTTACAATGATTCCATTTTCATCACATTTATTTCTGAAAACCCATTTTACTCTAATAGAAGAAGTTTCCTTTGGTCTTTCAACCAAGGTCCACACATTATTCCTTTCGAATTCACTTAGTTTCTCTTGTATAGGTTTTATCCAATCATCATCACCTAAATCATCATCAGTGCTTTTTGGTTCTAATTGGGAAAGGAATGCTATATGTTCTACTTCATTTTTTAATGAACTTATAGTTCTGATAGGTTGATTTACATCACCAATGATGCAATCACTGGGATGGTCCTTTAGAAACAATTTTTTTGGGTTTTGTAAAACCTGTTCATCAACATAGGGTAGAAAATCTTCTGGGGTAAATGTTTCCTTATTATTTTATTGGACATTTTCCTTATCAGAAGGATCTTCTTACAAAGATTGATAATCCATTTTTAGACACACAACTGTCGATGTAAGTTGATATTGTTTAAAAACAAAATGATCAGTTTCATGATATTTGACATGTACTATTTCTTCAACAGTGCATGTGTTTTATTGAAAACACTATAAGGCTTAGAAGTTCTGGAGTAGCCTAAGAAAATCCCTTCATCATATTTTGGTGTGATTTTTTGAATATTATCTTTAGTATTTAGAATGAATACCTTGCACCCAAAAACCAAGAAGTAGGAAAGTATAGGTTTTGTACCATTCCGTAATTCATATGGAGTTTTATTTGGAAAAGGTCTAATAAAAACTCGATTTATAGTATAAAAATAAGTACTTACAGCTTCAGCCAAAAAATGTTTGGGTATATAATATTCACTCAACATGGTTCTTGTTATCTCTTGAAGAATTATATTTCTTCTTTCAACAACACCATTCTGTTGAGGTGTTCTGGGTGTTGAAAAGTTACGAGTAATGCATTTTCTACTATAAAAAGTTTCAAAATCTGAATTTTGAAATTCTCCACCATGATCACTATGAATATTTATCAAAGGAAATTTTTTCTCATTTTTAACTTGGGCTCTAAAACTTTTAAAATAAGAAAAATCTTTAGATTTATTTTCTAGAAAATAGACCCACGTAAATATAGTCTAATCATCCAAAAGGAAAAATACATAATTTTTTCCTCCAATACTTCCAGTTTGTGTTGGGCCAAAAATATCCATATGCGCTAACTATAATGAATCAGTGGTTGAGACTTCACTGACTGATTTAAAGCTTGATTTATGTTGCTTTCTATATTGACAAGGATCACAAACTTTTGAAGAATCAAATCTAAGCTCCAGTAGATCCATAACTAGTCCTTTATTAGAGTGTTTTCATAGGTTTATAAGGTTATATTGTCCTAATTTTATATTCCACAACCATGAATGATCTTCCATTGCACTAAGATAAGGTAGGTCTTCGCTCCTAAGGTCTTCTATGTTTAGTGTGTATATATTCTCTTTCTTATAGGTAGAAAGAATAAATTCTTCCATGGATTTGTGTACTAATAATTTTTCATTCCTAAAATCCACAAGGTAACCTTCATCACATAATTTACTTATGCTAATGAGGTTGTTCTTAAGACCTTTAACAAATAAAAAATTTGAAATAAATTTTTTTGCAAGAAGAACAATGTAACCTATAACAATAATATCTCCCTTAGAATTATCTCCAAAAGTTACTTTTCCTCCTTTCGTCTTGATAATCTTTTTAAAGAAGTGTTTATTACCAGTCATATGCTAGGAACATCCACAATCCATGTACCAAGTTTTGTTGTTAGTACCATATTTATTTTCTTGAAAATAAGAGTGTTAGACTTTCAGAACCCAAACTTTCTTAGATCTGGAAATTTTAGAAAGAAAAATTTTAGGCACCCACATTTTCTTAGAAAAATAAGGTTTAAGAAAACATAAAGACTGGGTTTTATTTAAGGAAGAAATTTTTTCCTAGTGTCCACTACACTGCCACATAGTGAAGAATGGAACACTATGAGGAAAAAATAGTTGTTACTAAAAATTGTTTTTGAACTAGTATAAACAAAATCATAATTATTCCTAAGAGGTCGTATTTGAGAATACATCTTATCAAAATTTTTGTTACTTAAGGTAAAGTTTGACAAACACTTCCTCAAGAAAAAAATTTCTTACTTTAGATTAATAACTAAGTTATTGTCTTCTAAAACATTAGTTTTAGAACTAAGTTAGGCTCAAAACATTTTTCTTAATAATTAATTTTTCTAGATCCTTAGAAAGTTTATCCTTCTCAGAATTTAGTTTTTCAAGATTTTTTGAAATACTTTCAAAATCAAGGGTTTTCTTATCAAGATCTTTAGAAAGATCTGATATTTCATTAGTAAGAAAAGTATTCCTAGAAATTTCCATATCTAGATTTTTCTTGGGTTTTTAATTCTCATTCTCAAGAAGCTTAGAAAACCTAGAAACTTATTCATAGGTAGGTAAAGTATTATCTTCATCAGAAGAAGATTCTTCATCAGAAGAGTTATAATATTTATTATTACTATAATTAGAATTTAACGATACATTGGTCTTGGATTCAATATTGTGTACCTTAGACATTCAACAATGATTTTCAATAAGTAGTTTGGCTATTAAACCAAGATTCTTTTGTCAAGAAGATTAGTAATCAGATGATTCATCTAAAGAGTCTCCACCACTGGCACTCTAGGTGTCATTAGATCTTAATACTTTCATAGCTTTAGCTTTGTATTACTTCTTTCTATTTTTCTCAGAATTCTTTTCCTTTCTTTCCTTTCTCTTCAGCATAGGATAATCTGGTCTTATATGTCCAACTCTTTTTCAATCATAAAATGTGTCTTCTAAATATTTATTATCTTTCCTTTATTTATTCTTGTATCTAGATTGAAGGTTATTATTTCCAAAAAATCTTTTTCAACATTTGAGAAAGATTTTCTAACTCATTTTCTAAAGATTCACTTCCACTATATTCGTATTGAATAGAAATCGTCTTAGATTTAGATCTTTTAACTCTCTCAGGAGTCTTGGATTTCATATGATTTGAAGTTGTTGAAAAAGAAACACTACCATTCCAATTATTCTTATTAATATTATTAGCATCTCACTTCATTCTAGTCTTATGTTGAAAAAGAATTCCAAAAAGGTCATCAAGAGAAATCTGAGTAACCTTTATGTTCTCATCAATATCAGTTCTCTTAGATTCTCACTCATTGGGCATGATGTCTATGATTTTGTCCACAAGGGATTCACCATCTAATCCTTTCTCACCCATAGATTGTAAACTATTAACAACAGTCATGAATCTATGTTGCACCTTACATATAGGTTCTTCATAAGGAAAGCAGAAACCATGATATTTAGCTCTGAGCATGGATCTTCTAGTTTCAATAACTTTGGAAGTTTCAAAGTGTGTAACTTCAAGCTTTTTCCAAATACAATTTTTTGCTTCACAAAATGAAATTTGGATATATATATATTTCTAGTCATAGAAAAAAAGAATGTTTTTTTGTACCTTGTAATTCATTTGATATTCATGATTTTCTTGGTTCATGAAAGTACTAACTTCCTTGTCCGGGATTTTATAACCTCTAGTAAGCATAAAAAAATTATCTACTCTAGTATTGATAATGAATGTCTTCAAGCGATATCTCCAATATTCGTAATCATTCCCATCAAAAATAGGTGGTCTAGATGGATTTAGGTTGTATGTGGAACCAACACTGATTTCTTCCATCTTGGAAAAAAACGTTACACACAAACTTGTTAGTAATTAAAGTTTGTAAACAAGGATGATACTATCCTAAGAAAGGAAAAAGCAGAACAATGAAAAACTTGAGCAAGGAAAACTTATATATGAATATAAGAATTTTAGAGACCTCCTCTGAAACCAATTTTTAGGTTGGTATGGAGTGTGATATTCTATAATGATACCAACTTGTGGATTGAAATGATTCTGTAGATTCTCAATATAAAAAATGGGGTGAATTGTATACTTTAAAAATTATTTTGGAACTTTTAATGATAAGGATGTTTAACAAAGTTGAATAAGGTGAATTCACCAAACCACTATGTTCTACTAACTTGATTGATTCTAGAAACGCGATTCCTAGAATGTAATTCCAAAAAAGTGATTCCGGAATTGAAACTTAACAAAAGTTTACAAACCAAACATTCTACTTTAAAGCATATAGAATATTGAAAATCAGAGTATAAAAGTATAAGAAAGTATAAGATAGTTGTACTTTCCTTAACAAACAATATAAAACGGAAAAATTAAAACAATACAAGTAACAAGTAGTAAATATTTTAACCCAAAAAAAAGGGTATCCAAAAACCTTGTATAAAGGTCCCTTGATTTATACATTAAAGAAATTCTATCTTACCCACACTAGGGTAAGCCCTCGATAAAAATATCGGAGTCTGTCTTGCTATCCTCACAAGCCATCAACTTCAATGTAGTAAGCACCTCTGTCTTCCTATCCCCAGAAGCCCTCAAATGTACTCAGAAACCTTCAGAGTCACAGGAATCAATTCCGAACAAGATGTTCAGTACGCACAAAGAATGAAAGTCTCTCTCTATAAATCACTTCAATTACATGTAATATCTAGAGTCATATAAAATTGTTGAGCTCATTCAAAATGAGCTATTATTTATAGGCACATTCTCAACGGTCGGCACCCTCCTCCAACAATCATATTTTTCCTTGAATTTTGGAGGGACTTGTACATGTGTCACTCAAAAAACTGTTAGTTAGTAAATGAATGCACCAAATCGTTTTATAAAAAAAACATGAGTAAGAAAATATATGATACTCCACCAAATTCATTTTTTGGAATGTAATAAAAAATTAAAGTTTGGAGTCTACCGAAAAACTATTCGGTGTCTATAATACATGGATATTCAGATTCTGTTTATCAGAAAAATTCAAGGTTATAGTTCTATAGAATTCCAGAGTCTAAATTTCAAGGATATTCGGAGTCTTAATTCATATGAATTCAGAACCTAAACATATAAGGTTTGTTCTTAAATTCAGAGAAACTGGAGTCTGAACTTAGAAAGGTCGGAATCAGAATTCATAGAACTCAAAGTCTCAACTCAAAAATCTTGGAATCTGAATTCAAAGAACTCGGAGTCTAAACTCAGAATGTTTAGAGTCTGTATTCAGAGAAATAGGTGTCAGAACTCATAAGAGTTTGGAGTCTGAATTTAGAAGAAATAGTGTCATAACTCAGAAGGGTTCGAAGTCTGAATTCAGAGAACTCGGAGTCAGAACTCAGAAGACTTAGAAGTCTATATTCAGAGAGTTTGAAACCTGAATTCGTATCCTGAAAATATTATGCTTTATATCTAAGTATATATATGATTCCGAGGTTTTAGATGTGAAACTGAATTTTATACTTAGACAAAATGAACAACGGAAAACATGGTAAAGATAAATTTCCTTGGGAAGGAAAATTTTCATTATGAAAGTAAAACAAAGGGTAAAGGAAATTTTCCTTAAGATAAGGTGTTTGTGATTTTCAAAACAGGAAGAAATGGTAAAGTCATAAGGAAAACTTATTGACTCAACAATCTCCCCAAACATGAAGGAATTGAAAAGTCATAAGGAAACCTTATTGACTCAACAATTTTATGGCTCGAAGGCCCTTGAGACCCATATGCCCAAACCAGTGGCCCAAAGGCCCAAATCGGGTGAATAGTTCTGGATGATACAATACTGAATAGTAACAACTGCAACCCTGCTACAATGCCTTTAAAATAATAATTACCTTAGATAATAAATTCACCATTTCTAGAAGGCAAGGCCATAATTGGATTATTCACCAATATTATTCTCAATTCATGAAAATAATCATTACATTCCTTTAGCCAATTAAACATAACACCTTTTCATGTTAACTTAGTTAGTGGGATATATTAGTGTGCATAATTTTCAACAAAACACTTGTAATAGCTTGCTGAACCCAGAAAACTACGAATCTCAGTTATATTTTTTAGTCCTGGCCATTCTTTAACAACATTCATTTTAGAAGTGTCAAGAGTCATTCCATCTTTAGATAAAATGTAACCAAGTAAAGAATTGTTTTGCTACCAAAATTCACTCTTGCTAAATTCCACATACTAAATATTTTCTCTTAAGGTTTTCAATGTAACCTTTATATGACTTTCATACTAGTATTTACTTTTAGAATATACCAAAATTTCACCAATAAACACAACCAAAATTTTATCCAATAACTCATAGAATATTCTATTCATAAGATCCCTGAATATAGTATGTGAAATAGTTAATCCAAATAGCATAAATAAAAATTTATAATGGTTGTATCTAGTATGTAATGAATTATTGAAAATTTTTGCTTCCTTTAATTTTAACTGATGATACCCTGAACTCAAGTTATCCTTCAAAATATATTTTTCTCTTTAGAGATAATAAAAAAATCATTGATATGAAAAAATGGATAATTTTTATTAATAGTGATGTTATTCAGGGCTTTACAATAAATAAAAAGTCTCATTAAACCAAATTTTATTTTAATAAACAAGACAAGAGCAGCTATAGTGATGTACTAGGCTGAATGGAAAATTTATCTAATAACTCCTACAATTTCTTCTTCAACTCTATTAGTTCAATTTTATCCATTTGATAAGGGTTTTTAGAAATTGGATTAGCATTAGAGACTATGTCAATAGTAAATTCAACTCCTCGAATAATTATAATACTAGGGAACTCACGAGAAAAAATATCAAGATACTCATTTACCACTAGTACATCATTAATATTAATAGTTACTTTGGTTTCAGAAATATGTGAAAGGTAACATTCAATTACATATTTTAATAGTTTCTCAACTTAAAAATATGTTATTAATGTTAAGGGTTCATTATTTTATACAAACTCAAAGTATTTCCGAAAAGAAACCTCTTTATCTCAATAATAAATCTTATAATAGTAAACAAAAATCCAATCCATGCCCAGAATATCCCTAAACTCTAGTAGAGGAAAAAAACTAGTTTTTTAGGTAAATTATTTCCACAGATAAAGAAATTAATATTATTATAATTTTTTTTCCACAACAGTCCCCAAAGTTTTTTAACATAAGTTTTGGATTCATTTCCTGATGTTTAATTTCCTTTTTACCAAAACAATTCTCAGAAATGAAAGAATATGTACAACCTAAATAAAAAAACATATTTTCATAGTCTTAATAAAAAAACAATGTACCTAATACCACTTCATTTTATGGACCAACATATACTAAAGTAGTTGAAAAGGATTTTACCCCAACTTCTATATATATTATGGCTACTTCCCATCATTAAAATTCTTCACTGGACACTCGTTTTCATAATGACCTATCCCATTTCAATTATTTTTTTTACTAAATATGGATAAAAAAGTATCTTACCAATATCTTGATATTTTTCAGTGTAGTTACATACCTTATGTCCCATTTTACAACATCAGAATCACTTACCAGAATTCATAAGGCATTCTACAGTGTGTTTTTTCCACAATTTTCACAAACTATAAACTTAATTTTCTTACCATTATAATTTTTTGAAGAATTAATAACTTATTCATTCCACATTGACCACTTATTCTGCTATTTTTTAAAGAAAAAAAGATCATAGACAAACTCCATTTCCACCTTCTCTGCACATTAAAAAAGTTCTTCATGAAATATGAATATACGAGAAGAAAATGACCTTAGATATTTTGGATTTAATCCTGAGTTAAAATGATCGATTTTATTATCAAGATATCAGATGAAATTTGGAGCATACCTTTCCAGGTGAGTGATTTTTTCTTCATATACTACCACTGAATCCTTATCTTCCCTCAATTATAAGAATTTTTTTCTATCATAAGTCAAACAAACATAGGAAAATATTTTTTAGGAAACAGATTTTTGAATTCATCCCACTCAAGAGCATAAATATACTTCTTGTACCTGATATTCTTAACCATTGACCACCACTGAACAATTTAACCTTCAAAATTGTAAACAAAGAAACTAACCTTTTGATTTTCTAAACACCCCCATGACATCCAAAATCTTTTCTAAGGCTTTAATACACCCTTCATCTATCATAGGGTCCGATGATCCTCTAATTGATGGGTGGTGTTATGCCATAAAATTCACCACTAGTGACATGTTCATCTTGGTGGAACCGGCTGATCTCATGGATGGATACCACCACCATTTATAGACTGAGTCGGATATTCCATCACCACAAAAAGCTATTCAATTTTGATTCCGACCATATTAGGTTCCTAATTTGGAATATTGTTTTTCCTCTAGATGTCATCCCAACACAACTTCCCTATTTTCTTTTGGGGAAAACCATTCCGAACAAACACATATTAGACAATATAACATGGTAATATTTATATACTATTTCATTTCATTTTTTCCATAAAGTAAAAATCATTCAAGGATATTTTATTATCAATATCCTAACCACTATAGCAATCTTAACCGACCTATGATACCAACTATAAATCCCCAACCATTAACATGACATAATCTTGAGTTGAGTCAAGAATTTACATCCATTAACATTGTAGATATTTTCAGGTTTTGTGTTTTATATAATTAGTCCATAACTATTAAATAACATCTCAAATATTACAATTTGGAGAATTCTATATGCTACCCATTTTTTTCATAATCTTGGCACATAAAAATAAAACATGAATGATTTTTCCAAAAAAAATTATTCATAAAATTTATCTTGTCTTATTACTTTCTCTTAACGATCCCTATACTCTATAGAAAAATTTTCAAAAAATTTGGATGAGCACCAAAATCTCAATAAGGGATATAAATAAGGAATGAAACTAGTAGTCTATGAATATTTCAAACTCGTGATTTTTTTTTCACAAAATCATAATTTTCCCCAAAATACATATGTTCACTAACATAACTTATGAAATAATAATATTCCTAAAAATATTTAGAGCAATCATAAATCACAAAGGTTACTTATAGAATCCATATCATACTTACATTTTAGGTTTCATAGCTATATAGGTAGTAACCCTCAAGGTTACATTTGAAATACCCATAATAGTATATTCCCTAAATCTATGAGAAGAAACCTTATAGTTTAACTCTGAATCATAACCCAATGCATTAAAGTGCTATCATGGGATAAAACACCCTCATTTTATAATGCAACCACACATACACTTAAGCAATGCTCAAAAACCATAACATAATCATAACACATTAACTAGAATAATTGAAAAATAACATTTCCACATTACAATCACAAGATATAATTTCAAGATATGGAAATAATAAATACCTTCACAAAAAAATTTCTATATCAAAATACATGAAAATAGAATATGGTATTTATTTTCATTTTAAAAATATTGAGTCTTGTAGAGGAATCCAAATATCAAATAATGTTCATGGGAGCCGAAAAGTCGTTGTCATTATGTATGTTAAAAAACATTAATTTTTTAATTTAGTAGAATGATTCATAGAAAAATATTCATTTTTAAAAACTTTGAATAAAATTAAAATTCTAAGAGGTTAATTATACACCTTATAAAATAATGTGGTGTAAATATCAAAATATACCTCAATGAAAGGAGATTGATATAAACTCCTTTACCTCGAGTCCGAATCATCTCGTATGTTCTTTATCTTCCTAAATAATAAACTTAATTTAATTTATAATTTATTGAGTACCTTTTTATTGTTCATCATCACATTTATACCACTTATTACCATGTTATAAAAACTACATAATAATTAAATTTCGCGTCATATGTTTTGTCGATATCCTGTACTTGAGTCCAATATGAAATTAGTACGATGTAAATAGTCCATATGGTCATAATTACTTCATCTCAAATATATAATTCATGAAATTATTTTTATTTTTATACATAAAATAAACCTTTAAATCAAACTATGAGGCGTGGTTATGAAAAATAGACAATGTTATAATCATGGAGATGGTAAGTCATACATACGCATGAGTAACATTTTCCATTTTCATTAATCATTAAGTAAAGAAGGTAAGTATTATTTTATCTTTATAGAATGATAATAACATAATTAATATCATACTAATAATTTAAATAAACTTATGTATATATATCATACATGTGATATAAAAAACAAGTCACATCGCTTTGTGTAGGTGATAGTTTGCACATACGCACGAACGATGTTATCAATTTAATTCCCATGGAAAGTAAGAAGATATTTGATATATTATCATATTAGAATGATTAATATGTCATTAATATACCATATGACCATTAATTCCATTATTATAACCATTCATGAAAGACTGTTATGAAAAACTAATTAGATTGGTTTGTGGAGGCGATAGTTCACACATATGCACGAATGATTAATTCATTTCCCATTTAATGGAAGTGGAGATGAATTTAGGTGATTATATTATCATGATAAAATCTCAGTATATTGAGGATATTGGATTTATTATTTCAACTAGTAAGATGAAGATCTTAAGGAAGTGGAAGAGGAAATAAAATAGAAATACTTAGAGATAACAATACCTCTTCTTTGGTTGATCGCATTTGAGGAACACATTAACACTTATAAAAAGGGTGTTATGCCAAAAATAAGGCCTCATGAATTCGGATAGGGATTATATTAAGGGTTTTTTGGCTAATATTATTAGATCCAAATAGTTTTGGAAGTGTGAGTAATAGAGAGGAATGTGTGCCTTTTTATATGAGAGGGGAGGGACACCCTTTGAAGTATTAAACATGTTAAATTAATATAAATTTAATTTCAATTCAAAATGGGTCAATGATGGTTTAGTTATAATATATTATGAGTATGGGATGAAATATAATCATAAAATTATAATTATATATGTTTTCATAATTTTTAACCCATATCTTTTTTGTTTTAACCTATTTAAATCTTACCGTTTTATCATGTTATTTACACTTTGAGAGATAAAATAAATACCAAATAATTCCAAACGACCAATGAATTGGTCAATAATTAAATTTTTAGAGTTATATAAATTTTTGGTCAAAACTTTGATTTTTAAAAATTTTATATCACTTAAATAGTAATTTTATATTTTCAGTTTGGAATTATGTCAATTTTGATACAATTAATTACACGACTTTTAAAAAAATCATTAAAACTTTATTTATTTGAGAAAACTATATTAAATCCATCAAAACATGTCACATCCATCCAAAAAATTCATGCATGGCATAAAATATTTCATATTAAAATTGTTTTGTTATTATAATTATCATTTATTTAATGTTTTCTTTAATAAATCAATTACTACATCATCATTGTGTAACTATTTAATTTAATTATTTATTTCCAAAAAATTATAAACAAATTAACATTATGTAGTTAATATTGTTATATTTATAACTACAATTAATAGTAAAACATATCACTTATATAACCCCATATTAATTTTTTTTGTAAGGACAATGATATTTATGATGTATTTTCCTTTACTTAAAATTAAAATCAATAAATGTCATAATCACACCCAAGTGGCTTACACAGGTAAAAACTTAGGAAAAATTGTTTTCATGGTCTAAAATAACTCATAAAATAATATTATGACAAGTGTTAAGGTAGTTTTATATTTTTATAATAATATTTTTACCTTTAATTACCCTATTTACCTTTAAATGTGGTAAATAAAATACTAAAGTTACTATTCATAAATTTTTTTGATTATACTGGACCAAATTTTTTATAACGATTACAACTCGGTATTTAAATTTTTTAAAATTAAATTTATAGAAGTTGTTAAACTAATTAATTGTTAATCCCGTTGATGGACAGAGAAAACATGTATTTTTGAAGTAAAAATGATCAAAAGTTCACAAAGTTTTTTATATCTATGTTCAATGTGAAATTGATTATAATGAACTAAATTAGATTAAATGATAAAAAATTTATTCAATATTAATCTAATACCAACTAATCAGATAACCTAAATATATAAATAAATTAAGCAAAAAATCAGTTTTCAATTAAAATGCAGTCTTTTTAACTATTCATTAAAAAATGAATATTATCAGAAAAGAACCAAATATTAAACCTAATAAAATATTGATTTCCTGATTTCAAAAAATAAATTTAAATTTTCAAATTAAATTTCTAAAACTTTCATAATTTATTATTTTAAAGGGTTCTCTATCAATAGGCTGAAAAACTACCTGTTAAAAGTATTAGAGCTTTTTACGCTTAAAATTTGATTTATTCGTATTTTAATCCTCTAAAATTTATTGAATTGAAGTAAATAAAATTAATAAACATGTGTCAATATAACATATCTAGTTTTTTTAGTTCTAATACAATGGACAGGAGATAAAAACCATTTAAAATAATAATATTAATAATGTATTAATTTTTGGTATAACTCAGTTGTCATGACCCGTCCTCGGGGCCCGTGCCGTGACTACCCCAAGCCCGCCTTCCATAGGCCAGGGGCTGGCGACTAGCACCAGGGCATAAACCCCAGAAATAGGGAAGGCATTGCCTTTGTAAATTAAACCAAAAACACCACAGAGTAAGAAGGCAGAAGTAAACACTAAGTAAAAACTAAGTACAATAGTAAATGTGGAAAGTAAGTGGGCCAGTATACAAACCCAAACTAAAAATAAAGTACAACTGGAAGGGAAAAAAACAACTGAAAAGTAAAGCCGCAACACCGAGATGCCCACTGGAAATCCCACCTGAAGTGTGGGTACAGATAGCCTCCACTGCTCCACGGGTCCAGCCGACCGCTCCGAGTATGTCCCGCCCAGTGGTCCACCACCAGGTACCGTCCTGCTCCGCAAGCCTTAACCACGACCAGCGCTGTCTGTCGTCTGCAACCAACACAACGCAGTGCGGGCATAAACCGTGTTGGGGTGAGTATAAGATACTCGGTAAGGACCCTGAGACCCCCGAAGGTCTCCCAGAATCCACAAAGGATAATCCAAAAAGGAAAGATAAAATCACGAAGTAACATCCGACACTGCTTAGGTATATGCCCATACATATACCCAAGTCATCAATTTTCGTTCGGCTCCAACATCTGAGCCCAAGTACAACCCAGTCCACATAGGAAAGAAAAACGTAAATCCACACAGGGTAGCACAACACAATCCACAAAGAAAAGCAAAATGGGATTGAGCTCACACAGGTATACTTCTTTGTATGACGATAGAGATGATAAGATATTGCCACTGAATCATCTAAGCCATCGGAACTACACAGGATCGATAGGTAACTAACCCCCGCAATGAACCACAAAGGATCTGACCCACACAGGATCGATAGGTAACTAACCCCCGCAATTACCCACAAAGGATCTGACCCACACAGGATCGATAGGTAACTAACCCCCGCAAAGACCCACACAGGATCGGACCCACACAAGATCTGTAGGCGCTGGCCAACACAGGACCGCTGAGCGCTGACCCATAGATGATCAGACCCACACATGATCTATAGCACTGACCCACGTCGGATCGCTGAGTGTTGTAGTCATTTCAATAGAATCCACTGATGATCTCTATTCAGTCGTCGCCGTCACAGTAGCAGTCGCAGCCAGCTCTAGGGTTCCCGCACACAGCAAGCTCGTTTTGGAGGGTCCGCTCAATGAGCCGAGAGGATGATACATCAACTGACTCATAGTCCAGAGTTGATGTATCCAAAAGTTCCGTATCATCTACAGGAACCCAACGTCGCAGATGGCGCGTCAATCGGACGCCCGGTCTGAGAATTATTGGCTTTTTGGTCCCAAGGGCCCAGTTGGTTTTTAAGGCAAAACAAACCCGACCATACTCCACCTGCATCCAAACATCAGGTGAAGTATGCCAAAAGATCTGTCTCACTTAGAGGAATCCAACAATGTCAACAACACATCAATCGGACGTCCGCAGCTCAAGATATGACTGTTTCCGCTCCGAGGGCCTGGTTGGTTTTGTGTACGAACCAACCCGGCCAAACCCAAATTATTCCGAAACCTTGAGTGCGATATATCGAAACGACCGTCTTGATCCAAGGATCGCATCGCCATTGATGGCGCATCGATCGGAAGCCCGTAGCTCATGATACGTGGAAAAGATCGAAAAGGGCCGAAAATGGGGGGTCTGGGCCCGGACCGACCCGGCCCAACCCCCCTGGGTCGGCCCGAACCGGGTCCGACCCGGCCTGCGCGACCTGGCCCAGCTGGGCGCGGCCCGGCCCGGCGGTCCGGTCGGGCGGCTTGGCCG
Source organism: Viscum album (assembly GCA_963277665.1). Taxonomy (NCBI): domain Eukaryota; kingdom Viridiplantae; phylum Streptophyta; class Magnoliopsida; order Santalales; family Viscaceae; genus Viscum; species Viscum album. Next base: position 1,445,260,960 of record OY728150.1, on the reverse strand, counting down.
GCATGCTGGCGCTGGCCAGGCGTCGCACAAGGTAGCCGCGACCCCCCGCGCAGGGGCCGCTCCGTGACACCCGGACGCGGCTTAAGTCGCGTCCCTCCTCCTCGGTCCCGCGTGGCCGCGGGACCGGCCAGCGCCGCCGCGGCTTCCGCCACGGCGGGTCTGCTGGACGACGCACCGAGCGCCGCCGCATCCTGGCAGCCGACCGCTGCCGGCCGCCGGCGCCGTCGTGCCGGCGGGGCGCGCCGGCGGGGGGTTTCGCGGACCACTGGGCGCGCTCCTGTGGTCCGATTCGCGCGCGGTCTTCGCCAGTGCTCATCCCGGGACTCGTTCTTCACTGCAAAGCCTTCAAAATTAACTTACATCCCGTTTGTCGTCGCCCGCCAATCCGCGCATAACAACAAGAATGGCGGTGGGTTAGGACTTGTTTGTTGGTCCGCACCCACCGCATTAGCGGTTTTTAAAGTCTCACAATAATCATATTTAACAACCGGGGATATAAATCACGAATATTTAAACAGAAACAACCCCTACCTCATCATAGTCGTCGAACATGCATTCTTCGCGGGATTGACCATCGTAGAAGAAGAGGATCGTCGCGTCGCGGAAGGGCGTCGCGTCATCGCGGTATACAGCATCACGTCGACGATCTCCGAGGGTTAATGAAAACACACAGATTTAATTTCACGAATTAAATCCATTTTAAGGATAAAATCCACAAAGGAAATTAAAAAAAAGTTCTGTTTTTCCTACCTCAATCGATGTTGATCGAAGATTGTCGTGGGGACGGATCGCCACAGAAGAACATCAGGGGATAAGAATCGTTGGCGTCGCGGTACACGGCGTCGCGTCGTCGATCTCCGAGGGTTCGGCATTCTTCGTCACCTTTCGTCGAAGGCCGGCGTTCTTCGCATTCTTTGTGTTCTTCGCGTTCTTCGAGTTCATTGCGAAGAAAGATGAAGATCTTTTAGCTTCAGAGATTTCTCCAAATCCTCTAAACAAGACACCCCTCAAAAGACAAGTGTTGGTCTTATCTTTTAATCTCATGCCAACAATTGATTTTAAAGATAAGTAATGAACAAATTAATTCATCGAATTAATTGCAACGTATTAACCACCCAATTAATAGGGGCGTTAAGAATTTAGAAAACGCGTTAGTTGACTTTCATTAAAGAGGAGTTTTCACGGGTGCGTTACTTAGAGGAAAAGAAACGGTGGGGCTCATGCGGGCCCCACCTCACAAATATCCTACCAAGAGGGTAGGATATTTTGGGTTCCACCCTATCCGCTTCAACTCAGCTTAAGCAGCTTAAAGTGGCTTTAAGTGGCTTTAAGTGAAATAAAATAAAGTTGTCGCACTACTTTATTTTATTTTCTTCTCTTAATGCAAAAAATTAAAAACCACACTCGAGCAAATGCAAATCCGGAAGAGGCGTTTCCAAGAAAATACCGGCGATGCGATTCCATCAGTGCCCTCAGAATTTGATTCTGAGCACCGGTTCAAAAGTGAGAAAAACCCACTCCTTCGTTCACTTAACGTACCCGATCCAAACTTAGGAAAATGATTCTGGGAAAACTGGTCCTCGGAATCACGTGCCGTCAGAAACTGCGTTCTTTTAAAATTCCAAAGAAGATTAAGAAAAAAAAATCATTGAATTTTATGGGTCTTTACATCACTCCCACCTCAGGGCTTTACATCCCCGTAAAGATACATCATAAACTAGGGAAACAAATGTGGGTACTGAGAACGCATCTGAGCCTCCCGCTCCCAAGTGCTCTCTTAGAGGTTCTCGTGCTGCCATCTGATGCACGCAAGAGGAATCGACTACCCACGCAAGACCCGCTCCTATCGATCCTCGATCTCCACTGGGACCTCTGTAAAATTCGCCCCATCATCAATGTCCAGCTCCCCATGGTCAATGATATGCGCCGGGTCGTGCACGTATCTCCTCAGCTAAGATACGTGGAAGACGTCGTGTACCCGGTGCAACTGAGGTGGTAGAGCCAGGCGATATGCCGCCTCGCCAATCCTGTTGAGGACCTGGAATGGTCCGATGAAGCATGGAGACAACTTTCCACCTTGGCCAAATCTCCGTAAACCATGTCAAGGTGAGACACGTAAGAAGACGTGGTCTCCATCCTCGAACTCTAGTGGCCTCCGCCTCCTGTCAGCATATGACTTCTACCGGCTCTGAGCTGTCCTCATCCGCTCCTGGATGACCTGGACCTTCTCTATCGTGGCCCGGACCATCTCTGGTCCCACAAGTGCTGACTCTCCAGGGTCTGTCCAGTACAAAGGAGATCTGCAAGGTCTGTCGTATAATGCCTCGTATGGTGCCAACCCGATGGTGGAATGCTAGCTATTGTTGTACGCAAACTCCACCAAGGGTAGGTGGTCCTCCCAGCTGTGACCAAAGTCGAGGACACATGCATAGAGCATGTCCTCGAGAGTCTGAATGGTCCTCTTCGTCTGACCATCCGTCTGAGGGTGAAAGGCGGTGCTCAAACGTAGCTGCATCCCGAATGACTCCTACAACCCCTTCCAAAGCTGAGAAGTGAATTGGGAATCTCGATCAGAGACGATATATGATGGAACACCATGAAGCCGTACAATCTCCTGAACGTAGAGATGTCCCAAACTCTCCACTGAGCCTTGCTCTCAGATGGGTAAGAAGTGAGCCGACTTGGTGAGTCGGTCGACAATAACCCAAATGGAGTCGTGACCTCTGGAAGTGTGTGGAAGCCCAGTCACGAAGTCCATAGATATCCCACCCCACTTCCACTCCGGGACCTCCAAGGGATGCACCAAGCCTACTGGTACCTGGTGCTCTTCCTTCACCTGCTGGCAGGTGAGGCATCAAGAAACGAACTCTGCCAGAGCCTTCTTCATTCCCGACCACCAGTGCTATCGTCTGAGATCCTGGTACATCTTCGCCACTCCAGGATGTGCTGCCAAAGGTGAAGTGTGAAACTCTTTCATCACCTCCTCCTGTAAAGCAACTGGTACCAAGTTACATCCTCTAAAAAGGATGTCATGCTCTGATCCAAAGAAGAACCCATCAGGTGCCTGTCCTGAGGATATCTGTGCACGCCGCGTCTCACAGTCAGCGTCCCCACGCTGTGCCTCTCTGACCCGCTGCAATTGTGGAGGGGTGACTGTGAGAGACTGAAGGAAGGCTGCTCCATCTCTATCCATGAAGGATATCTGCAAAGAGTCTAGCTGCCCTATCGCCTCCTCAAGTAGCTGAATGCCCGTCCTCCTGATGAGAGCATCGGCTACCACGTTCCCCTTCCCAGAAGTATAGACTATCTCAAAGTCATAGTCCTGGAGGAACTTGAGCCATCGCCGCTGTCTCAGGTTTAGTTCCTTTTGAGAAAATATGTACCTAAGACTCTGATGGTCAGAAAAGAATGTAAAGTGCGAGCCGATCATATAGTGTCACCATGTCTTCAGAGCGAAGACCACTGCTGCTAACTCTAGGTCATGGGTAGCGTAATTATGCTCATGAGGCCTCAAATGATGTGATATGTAGGCGATCACTGCCCACTCCTGCATCAAGACACATCTGAGTCCGGTCCCTGATGCATCGTAGTAGACTACGTAACCTACTCCCTCCTCAGGCAACCTCAAGATAGGGGCACTGGTCAATCTCTGTCTCAGCTCCTGGAAGCTCTCCTAACATCTGTCTGACCACACAAAGGGTTTCCCCTTCTTCGTAAGAGCCGAGAGAGGTGACTCAACTCTGGAGAAGTATGGAACAAATCTCCGATAGTATCCAGCTAGTCCCAAGAATCTCCGCACCTCCATCACACTCTTTGGTGGCTCCCAAGCTAGCACTGCCTCGATCTTCGCAGGATCCACCGCAACTCCTGCCTCAGAGATGACGTGCCCCAAGAAGTGGACCTCACGTAACCAGAACTGACACTTCGAGAGCCTGCCATAAAGCTGGTGCTCTCGAAGTGTGTCCAGTACAACCCGAAAGTGGTAGGCATGTTCCTCCTCAGTCGTCGAGTAAATCAAAATTTCCTCGATGAAAACCACGACAAATCGATCAAGGTACGGCTGAAATATCATGTTCATGAGTCCCATGAACACTACCGGAGCGTTTCTCAGGCTAAAAGGCATAACCAAGAACTCATAGTGGCCATACCGACATCTAAAGGCCGTCTTCTGCACATCCTCGTCCCGAACTCTGAGCTGATTATAGCCTGACCTGAGGTCTATCATCGAGAACCACCGTGCTCCCTAGAGCTGATCGAAGAGGTAATCAATACTCGGTAGTGGATACTTGTTCCTCACTATGACCTAGTTCAGGTGATGATAGTCGACACAAAGTCGCACGCTCCTGTCCGCCTTCTTGGCGAACAATATTGGGGAAGCCCAGGGTGAAACACTGGGTCGGATGAAACCCTTGCCCTGAAAGTCCTCCAACTGTACCCGTAGCTCTCGAAGCTCAGAGGGGGCCATCCGATATGCTGGAGTAGATATCGGGGTTGTCCCGGGGTACAAGTCAATATAAAAGTCTACCTCTATGCAAGGAGTTAGTCCTGGAACGTCGTCGGGAAAGACGTCCGCATACTGATCCTCCACTGTAGGAAAACTAGGACTCCACACGTCAACTGATCCGAGGATGAGGCTAGCCAACTGATGAGTGATGGGATGTCCTCTCCTCTGCGAGCATCCATCCTGTGCTGCGAAGTCTCCCTTCTCGTCGGTGAAGGTGAACCTGCTCCCGTCGGTGCGTACACATCACACCTTGCGCCTAAAACAGTCAATCTGTGCATGGACTGTAGATAACCAATCCATGCCCAGGATGACGTCGTAAGGCCTCGATGCCGCTACACGAAAATCCCAGCTGAAGATCTCGCCTCCTAGAGTAATCTCACACTTCCAGAACCAGTGCGTGATCATCAAGTCTGCTTTCGTAGGAGTCTCTAGCCGTAAGGATCGAGCCAACGGCTCTGTCGGAATCTCCGAGATCCGAACAAGGGCAGCGGCTATGAAAGAGTGACTCGCCCCTATGTCTATAAGAACTTCAGAAAGGGTGGAATAGACACAGATAGTACCTTGAATCATCTCGGGTGCACCGTGCTCATAGGCTTACGCTGCCTGGAGCTGTGCCTGTCTCTTCCCGCTAGCTCCCTGTTGTCGGGGTGGAACTCTTGGTGGTGGTGGTGGTAGAGCCTCAAAGCATCTCCCACCACCTGCTGCTCAACCAGCTCCTCTGCCTCGTCCGCCTCCTCCCTGCGGAATTCCACGGTCAACCCTCTGCGTCTGACTGGGTGGCCCCTCAACCGTCTGCTGCTCCTCGGCATGGTGGGTCGGGCAGTCACGAGCCATGTGACCCTGCCCGCCGCATGTGTAGCACTGCATGCCTCTCGAAAGACTGGCTCCATGCTGTGTGCCCCGCACTGCTGAGCCAGTGTCCTAAGGTCATCTTCCTGAGGGTCTGGTCTGCCTGGACCCCTGAGTCATCCATTGACTGCCTACTGCAGATGACTCTGCTACGTGCCGCCATGCGGTAGGTCTCGACACTGATTAAGGCTCAGCAAGAAAGCTCTCGATCAAAAGGGCTCGCTCCAGTACTCCTGCCTGAGTCGGAATGCTGAGGGAGATCAGCGATGCCCTGATATCATGTCTCAAACCCTGCTCAAAGGTCCGGGCCCGGAATAACAGGTCTCGTACCATGTCTGTCGAGTAGCACGAGATATCGGTAAATCTCGCCGAGTACTGGGCGACCGTCAAGCTGCCCTGCCGCAGCTAAAGAAGCTCCTGGATGCGTACCGCACGGAGGGTGGCTGGGACGAACTCTGAGCGGAAGAGGCTCTCAAAGTCTGTCCATAGAAGAGATGACTCATCGTGAACCTGGGGCATCAAGCTCCACCATCGGCCTGCTGCCGCATGCAGTTGGCTCGCTGCGAGGATAACCATGAGCTCTGCTGGTGTCCTCACTAACCGGAAAACCCGCACCAATGCCTCCAGACATTCATCAGCTGCCTGGGGGTCCGTCTCCCAGCGGAACATGGGTGGTCGCTGGCACTGGAACTCATGCAGTGCACTAAGGCGACGTGCATCGTCAGTGGCTAGGGATGGAAGCATCGGTGGCTCAGCGGGTAGAGGTACCGCCGGTGCCTCTACTGTCAAAGGGCCCTGTACTGAAGCCTCGTCGCTCGGCGGGCTGTCGTCACGCTCAACTCTTGGAACCCTAGACGACTGCCATCGTGGGGGAATCCTAAAAAGGAAACATGTGTGCCACGGTCAGAACATTATACCTAGTGAGCTGACACAAAGTAATCACAAAGAAAACTTGAAACACACATGCAATCAATGTTTTTGTGCATTATGTCGGAAATCAGAATTCAGGGTCCTGGTCTATGGATACGTCGGCGGCCGCGCCAACACTGGACTCCCTGGACTGATAACCACACTCAATAAGCTAAACACTATTGCTTCACATAGAAAAAAGACCAGAGTCCCAAGGTTCTGTGGTAGAACCGAACTCCTCTGATACCAATTTGTCACGACCCATCCTCGGGGCCCGTGCCGTGACTACCCCAAGCCCGCCTTCCATAGGCCAGGGGCTGGAGACTAGCACCAAGGCGTAAATCCCGGATATAGGGAAGGCATTGCCTTTGTAAATTCAACCACAAACACCATAGAGTTAGCAGGCAGAAGTAAACACTAAGTAAAAATTGAGTACAACAGGAAGTGCGGAAGGTAAGTGGGCCAGTATACAAACCCAAACTGAAAATAAAGTACAAATGGAAGGGAAAATAACAACTAAAAAGTAAAGCCGCAACACCGAGTTGGCCACTGGAAATTCCACCTGAAGGGTGGGTGCATATAGCCTCCACTACTCCTTAGGTACAGCTGACCGCTCCGAGTATGTCCCGCCCAGTGGTCCACCTCTAGGTACCGTCTTGCTCTGCAAGCCTCAACCATGATCAGTGCTGTCCGTCGTCTGAAACCAATACAATGTAGTGCGGGCATAGCCCGTGCTGGGGTGAGTATAAGCTACTAGTAGGGACCCCGAGACCCCCTAAGGTCTTCCAGAATCCACAAAGGATAATCCAAAAAGGAAAGATACAATCACGAAGTAACATCCGACACTGCTTAGGTATATGCCCATACATATACCTAAGTCATCAATTCTCGTTCGGCTCCAACATCCGAGCCCAAGTACAACCCAGTCCACACAGGAAAGAAAAATGTAAATCCACACAGGATAGCACAACACAATCCACAAAGGAAAAAAACGGCATTCAGCTGACACAGGTATACTTCTTTGTATGACGATAGAGATGATTAGATATTTCCACTGAATCATCTAAGTCATCGGACCCACAAAGGATCGATAGGTAACTAACCCCCGCAATGACCCACAAAGGATCTGACCCACACATGATCGATAGGTAACTAACCACCGCAATGAACCACAAAGGATCTGACCCACACAAGATCGATAGGTAACTAACCCCCGCAAAGACCCACACAGGATCGGACCCACACAGGATCTGTGGGCGCTGGCCCACACAGGACCGCTAAGCGTTGACCCACACAGGATCAGACCCACATAGGATCTGTAGCACTAACCCACGTAGGATCGCTGAGTTCTGTAGTCGTCGTCGTTGAATCCACTGAGGATCTATGTACAGTCGTCGCCGTCACAGTAGCAGTCGCAGCCAGCTCTAGGGTTCCCGCACACAACAAGCTCGTTTTGGAGGGTCCACTCCACAAGCCGAGAGGCTGATACATCAACTGACAAATAGTCCAGAGTTGATGTATCCAAAAGTTCCGTATCGTCAACAGGAACTCAACGTCGCAGACGGCGTGTCAATCGGACGCCCGGTCTGAGAATTATTGGCTTTTTTGTCCAAGGGGCACGGTTGGTTTTTAAGGAAAAACCAAACCGATCGTACTCCACCTGCTTCCAAACCTCGGGCGGAGTATGCCAAAAGATCTGTCTCACTTAGAGGAATCCAACAATGTTGACGGCACGTCAATTGGATGTCCGTAGCTCAAGATATGTGTGTTTCAGCTCTGAGGGCCCGGTTGGTTTCGTGTACGAGCCAACCTGGCCAAACCCAAAGTATTCCGAAACCTTGAGTGCGATATACCGAAACGACCATCTCGATACAAGTATCTCATCACCACTGACGGCACATCGATCGAAGACCCGTAGCTCATGATATGATCAAAAGACCGAAAGGGTCCGAAAACGGGGTGTCTGGGCACGGACCGACCCGACCCAACCCCCCTGGGTCGGCCTGAACCGGGTCGAACCAACCTGGGTATGGGTCCGACCCGGCCAGCGTGGCCCGGCCCGGCGGGGCACAGCCCGGCGGTCCGGCCGGGCGGCTTGGCCGGTGTGCGGGCGATGGCCAGGCGCCGCGCAAGGCTGTCGCGGCCCCCCGCGCGGGGGCCGCTCCGTGACACCTGGACGCGGCTTAAGCCGCGTCCGTCCTCCGCGGTCCCGTGCTGCCGTGGGACTGGCTAGCGCCGCTGCGGCTTCAGCCGCGGTGGGTCATTCCGGCGGCGCGCCGGTGGTCCGATTCGCGCGCGGTCTTTTCCATTGCTCATCCTGGGACTTGTTCTTCACTGCAAAGCCTTCAAAATTAACTTGTGGCCCGTTTGTCATCGCCCGCCAATCTGCGCATAACAACAAGAAGGGCGGTGGGTTCGGACTTGTTCGTTGGTCCGCGCCCACCGCGTTAGCGGTTTTTAAAGTCTCACAACAATTACATTTAACAACTGGGGATATAAATCACAAAGATTTAAAAAGAAACAACCCCTACCTCATCATAGTCGTCAAACGTGCGTTCTTCGCGGGATTGACCGTCGCGGAAGAAGAGGATCTTCGTGTCGCGTCATCGCGGTATACAGCATCGCGTCGACGATCTATGAGGGTTAAAGAAAACACACAGATTTAATTTCACGAATTAAATCCATGTTAAGGATAAAATCCACAAAGGAAATTAAAAAAAAGATCCATATTCCCTACCTCAATCGGTGTTGATCAATGATTGTCGTGGGGAAGGATCGCCGCAGAAGAACGTCAGGGGAGAAGAATCGTTGGCGTCGCGGTACACGACGTCGCGTTGTCGATCTCCGAGGGTTCGACGTTCTTCGTCGCCTTTCGTCAAAGGCCGGCGTTCTTTGCGTTCTTCATGTTTTTTGCATTCTTCGCGTTCTTCATGAAGAAAGATGAAGATCTTCTAGCTTCAGAGATTTCTCCAAATCCTTTAAACAAGACACCCCTCAAAAGACAAGTGTTGGTCTTATCTTTTAATCTCATGCCAATAATTGATTTCAAAGATAAGTAACAAACTAATTAATTCATAGAATTAATTGCAACGAATTAACGGCCCAATTAATAGGGGCGTTAATAATTTAGAAAACGCGTCAGTTGACTTTCATTATAGAGGAGTTTTCGCGGGTGCGTTACTTAGAGGAAAAGAAACGGTGGTGATCGTGCGGGCCCCACCTCACAAATATCCTACCAAGAGGGTAGTATATATTGGGTTCCACCCTATCCACTTCAACTCAACTTAAGAAGCATAAAGTGGCTTTAAGTGAAATAAAATAAAGTTGTCGCACCACTTTATTTTATTTTCTTCTCTTAACGCCCAAAATTAAAAACCACACCCGAGAAAATGAAACTCCGTAAGAGGCATTTCCAAGCAAATACCGGCGCTGTGATTCCATCGGTGCCCTCAGAATTCAATTCCGAGCACCGGTTCAAAAGTTAGAAAAACCCGATCATTCGTTCATTGAATGTACCCGATCCAATCTTCGGAAAATGATTCCGGGCACACCGGGCCTCGGAATCACATGCCGTCAGAAACTGCATTCTTGTAAAATTCCAAATAAGATTAAGAAAAAAAATTTCTTGAATTTTACGGGTCTTTACATCAGTCTTCTCTGGAACATATGATTTTAGAGAAGCCCATTGTTGCGTTTCTGGTATGCTATCAAAAATAACATCCCCATTAAAGTTAAATTAATAATTAATTCATAAATACTAATAGACATGAAAATGTGTTATTCTATAATTACCTGGGATGTGTTATTCTATAATTACCTGGGATGTGTTATTCTATAAATAACATAATCCTTAGATGTTTTATAATTCTTATAACAAAAATGCTATTGCTAAAAATAATTCAAAATTTTAATTTTTGAATCCAAATATATAAATAATTCAACCATTTTATTTAAACAAAGGTAATTTCTTAGTTTATGGTTCAACATTTTTAAGAGGTCATTAAGTCTGATAATTCCCATGTTCCCGACATTTAAGATAACAAAGTATGAATGGATACATAGTATGGGATTTGTTTTCTTTTATCATACTTTTCATTTTCCCTAGAAATTATTTTCAATATTCCTTTACTTTTCACACATAAAAGATGTTTATATTCCTTTGAGACACATTATTTTCAATTAAATACACCTTAAGTTTAACTAAGGTCATTCATTTTAATCATCTATTCAAATCCATCATAATAGTTTGTAAACAAAATATGAATTATCATAAGTATATTCCTAAGTAGTGTCCAAATAGGTGTGTAGTATGTATAATTTTCATATAATAGGTGATGATAAGGTCAAAAAATGATCCATTTTAAGATTTATTACCCCTAGGTACATCTGTTCCAAAAACACATCCACTTATAGTATCCATGCATGAACTTATTGTTAGTAAGACCACATAATCTCTTCCTTATCGATACATTATGCTGTTATTTTATACATATCCTCAAATTCTATATTTGGGCTACCTTAAATAATCTATGTTTTTCTAAATCTATTTCTCAAGGTTTCTACTAAAATTCCTTAGATAACAACTATTGGAACCCTAACCCTAGTATCCTGAAGCTGATGACTATATTAATACACTGGAATATGTTACAATGAATCATATCCTAAATAATTTAATGGATTATTAGTCGGGTTGAACTAGATACATACATTATTCAAATATTAAATTTGAATAAAAAATTAAAACATAATTTTTTCAAGAATATAATTATTACCCCTAGAATATTCTTGCATATCTTTTATAGTATGCTTCATGGATTTCTAGGAAAGAAAACAAAATAACATCAAGATTAAATTCTTAATAAGGGTTAAGTACAACATAATATATCATGAATCAATGAGAATAATCATCATGTAAAGGTAAATAAATGAACACACATTCCATTTAAGTAATTTTATTTTTATAATCAATATGGAAATATAAATAACTAAAACCACATTCTATTTAATCAATCACATGTAAATCATAACTAGATAAGGAGTGATTAGTATAGAAAAGTAAATAACTGAAAAAATTCCATTTAGTCTACAACTAGATAAGAAATGCATGTAGAGATAAAATCATGGTGAAAATATCATGAATAATAATAAATATATTCTTAATGAATTCAATTCTAAATTATTGGACATCATATTTCCTAGGCATAAGATATCTCTACTATCAATATCTATACTCAATATAGTTCAAAACTTATGGGTAGAAACCCATTCAACTATGTTTCGCTAGCTAATTCATTCCATGAGACTATAGATGCATCATGGGACTATATATAATTGTTATCCACCAATTTATTTCATGTATAAATAATTACTCATATATCAAAAAATTGATTTAATTCACAAGTAATGTTCCTTATCATTAAATATTCGTATTGATTAAAGAATTTAAATTTATCAATATTTCACCACATTAAAAAATTAATTTCAATGTAGACCACGATATTTATAAATTATATACAATTTAATCCATAAAAATATATATGTCGAATAATAGGGATGTTTACTATTAATTTAATGTCTAATGATCATAAGAAATTGAATATTTCAAGGGAAAGTTTTTAACTATGAAAATGAATCAAGGAAGTGAATATAAATACTATTCATGGTTAAAATAAATATAAACCATACATAGGATGAATAAAAATTGTATTAATATAACATATATCCATTGAAGTAATAATAAATTGTTTTTGTCATTGATGAATAAAAATGTAATAAAAATTTCAGTAAAAATATTCTTGATGAAAATATCCTTTTAATATTAAAAATAATTTTTTAAAAAATAATAGTCCACAAAACCTTATAAAAATAACTTTATTCGAAATTAATCATTAAAATATATAAATTAAACTTTGAAACATTTATGTTATCATTATTTAATGAAATTCTATTCATGTCGTACAAATAAAAAAAATTATTCCTTTACCTTTTTCGGTAAAAGACAAACAACCATTTTTTTTGTAAATGATATGAATATTCTTTAAAAAGATATTTAGTTAAATGGTAAAAATAGATAAAAATTTCTTTAATAAATAAATTTTTAAAATTTAAAAATAAAAATTTGAAAACCTATTTTTTAAAACACAGTTTGGAAAGAAAATAAATTCTCAACCAGAGATAAATGAAGTTATATTTTCTTAAAAATAAATATCAAATAATTTATGTACCTATGAGTGTAAAAATGATAATATTAATTTAGAATATCATGAATTACTAGATTATGTGAATATTAAATTGGATTACTATACAATTGTAAAATAATTTCCAACAACTGAAATTCACGAATAAATAACATTGATTAGAATGAGATTGGGAAATAAACCATTAAAATGGTAAGATCATTGATGTGGGAACTCTTCAATAAATAGAATATGTGTATCAACATTAAAGGAAAATAATAAAAGTGGAAATAAAAAATAATATAATCATAATTAATTATTGACGTAATATTATAATATCAAATACAATGGTGAAGTAATATTACCTAATGAAAAAAAATTCAGTAATGAAATTCTTTACCACTTGGAAACTCTTAAGTAAAAACCCATTGTATGAAATAATTAAAATTGAATCTTAAAATAACATTAATTTTTAAGGAATCATAATATTTAATTTCAAAAGGGTATTATCCAAAACAAATTAAGTAAATTAGGTTCATAACATTACATTATTCTTTAATGAAGTGAAATTGAGATGAAGTCTGTCACCTTACACTTAATTTTGGCTTAACATGGTTTAATCCCATGTATAATGTCTTAAAACTTGTTATTAACATATAAAATAACCATATTAATATTTATAATACCATATATGATCATTTTATAACATATTATTACATATTTATTAATAATATTTCATTGATTTCATTGTTTCAGGTGTTAGTTGCCTTGTTTTCTCAGGCATGTTTTTTCATGATGGATCCAGTTCTTGATCATATTATATAGTTATTTAATATATATAATAATAATCATGATAGATATGTCATATTAATACATTAATTATACTTTTAAAATGAATTATTAAAGATGGATTTGAGAAAGTAAGTATGTTATGATCATAGAGACGGTTAGTTGTACGAACACATGAGTAACATTTCCATTTTTGAATGGTCATTGTTGAAAAAAGGTAAGTAATATTTTATCATTACCGAATTAACATTATATCATAAATACCAAAATATTTATTTAAATATACTTATTTACATAATCCAAGTGGTGTGGTGCTGAAAATATAGTTACATCATTTCTTGAAGGTGGATGTCCACACGAACACGAACAACATTGTCATCTTTCATTGAGTGATATGTTAAGTAGGAAAATGATATATATTATCTATTAAAAGTTATAAATATGAAATTAATATCATAATAATATCATTATTATTTCATAAAAACATTAAATTTATCCTTATCACGTTCCCGGCAAAGCATTAGTGAAAGATGAATCACATCGCTTCAAGAGGCGATAATTTTCTATAAACATGAGCGATTTTATCGTATCTTCTACAAAATAAAAATTAAAAAGGTATTTATGATATATTTAAAATATGGGTGTAATTATGTTATAAATATAATAAATATAATTTATATCCATCATCATACCCAATTGTGAGATGTGGTAATAGGAAAACGAATAACATTGGTTCACAAGGTAGTTGTCCATCGTACACACAAATGATGATTTGGTAATTCTTTTGATGGTAGTGGGGTTGGTTGTATGGCATGAACATAGAATAATAAAATCTTAGTATATATAATTTAATATTTTAATTATATAATAATTTATGAATAATAATTTATGATGGTGGAGGAAGAAATAGAATAAAAACTCTCATTGAAGTACGTTAACTTATATTCAGGTATCATCATTGGGTTTTCCCAAAAATATTTCATAGGTTGGAGATCCTCCTAAAATAAGGATTATATGATGAGAGGAGGAAATTAGGGAAGTAATTTGGGTATGTATTAGATAAAACTAAAGTGTGTGAAGGGGTTAATAAGAGAGGAGTGTTAGTGGACTTTTATAAGCGAGGTGAGTGGAACACTTGTAATATTTTTAAAATATTCAACAATACCAACGTTTTTATAATGAAAAATCCTTAGAAATGGGATATTATAGAAATTATAAGAGATAAGGTCTAAATATGACCATATAATAGGTGTTTTAAAATTTTTTAGGTCAATTATAACCCTTATCTTCTTAGTATAACACCCTCATTAAATCAATTTTTACCATAACTACTGTAATTAAGTTTTAATGTTTTTTACTGTTAATTTTGGTAAAATATTAAGTTGAAAATATTATAAATTTTAAATTATTCTTATAAAAAAATTGGAATAAATTTTTACAAATTAAATTTATATAATTCTTAAAATTTAATATAAAATTAATCCCACAGTCATGAGGAGAAAACATTCTTTAAAAGAAAAAAATTTAAAAAGTTCATCATGTTTTTATATAAAAATTCAATATAAAAATTGATAAAATGAAATAAATTATATTAATTGATATAAAATTGAACTAATTATACTTTAAAACAAATTTATAATATAAATTAACATTATAAATTATTTAAATGAAAAGGAAGTTTTCATTAATATTCAATATTTTTCACTATTCCAAAAAATGATGTCTTTCAAAAAAATCCATAAATTTAATCCTAATATAATATTGATATTATAATTTCAAAAATTCTATTCATTTTATAAAATATATTTTATATAAGTGGTAAAAATTAATTTTAAACTATGTGTGTAAATTATAATTAAATGGACTTTTAGAAGAAAAACTGTTTTTCAAAAACACTTCCTTTTTCTTTTAAATGATTCTCATTTAATTTTTAATAAATATATAACCACCGTTTACATATTTTTTATTACTATTCATTCAATATAATTTAACAACTAGTCTATAATAATAATATTTCATTAATCTGCCACATTTTTCTTAAACTCAATGATGCATGAAACATAAACTAAACATAGTGTTGTGGGTAATGAAAGATAAAACCAGTGTTTCATGAAATTAAAGTTGTTAAAAATATTGAATTTATTTAAAAATAAATAAATCATAATTTCATAGGAGTTAAAATTTATTCTATGTTGGTTGTCTAATTCCATGTATGTTATCAAATATAATGTTTGGTTTTTTGGATTTTAGGGTGTTATAATACCAAAATCAATTATGATATTAGTTTTCTCATCCTATACTTTTTTAGGAAATATTAAATTTTTTATTATGAATACATTAACATGAACTGAAAATATATAGTTTTATACTCTTTATGTTTTTATCTAGGACCTATCATGCCCATAGATCCATTCTATCTCACCTAGGGTTAAACACCACATGCAAGATCTATTTTTCCCCAGACCCACACTCCCAACTCTATTGCGGTAAATAGATAAATTACATACATTACATGATGCCATCAAAAAATGAATGGGTATATCCATCATTTATTTCAAAACCGGTGATGATTAATGGATCATTTAAACCTTGAGGAAATTCTCTATTTTTGAGATTTAGAGAATTAGTACAAGGAATAAATTAATTATTCCAATGTTCTTTGAATCAAAAGGATAAATTTAACATTATTTATGAAAATACTTAACCTAAAATGATTCTTCAACATTTAACATAAATAATTTCACATGTGTTATCCTTCTAAATATTTCATGTGTACTATGTTTCTTAATATCTTAGGGAAATATAAACATATAAAGATGTGCAACAAGATTTTTAGTAAGGGAAAACATACAATTAAAGAAAATCATGGAATAAAAAAGAAATATAAATTATATAGGGAATAATTAGACAACAGTAATCCATAATCAAATTGAAAATGAGATCTTGTTATATCCATATCCATAAATGGAAACATAGATATCAGTATTATGAATCAGATACTTGTGTAATACATATTTCGAAATATACAAAACATTTTTTCAATGAATTTTTCCAATAAATTTACTTATTACGAAGACTGAAGTGAAGACATATTGAAAATTTTGGTACACATGCAACAAATACAAAAAATTATATTATATCATGAGGCCTATTGATGAATGTAGGGGCCATAAAATTTTGGTCCCCACTTGTGACATGATTAAATCCAATGAAATACTTATAAGATCAAAAAGACATTTCTTACCATTATGTAAGGAAATAAAGATAGAATAAAACATTTCTTTTCCATATAATGAAAGATACAAAATGTCAAAATATAATAAAATTGTGTTAAAAATTTGGAATCGCCAATAATTTCAATACTTTCATCTATGTAAATAAAATGGTTAACATGGCTGTAACTATTCCAGTTAAAGAGTTTTGATTAAAAAAAATTCATAGTCAATATTCCAACAATAATATGTATTTTAATTCCAATAATTTTTCCCATGTCAGTAGAATAAAGCTTTTTCTAGGTGAAAATAATTCAATATAAATTATGTAAAATCTTATTTTCACACTGTATAGAGCATTGAGTAAACAACTAAGTGAATACTAAAATAAAAATATCATAATAAATCTATGGAAAAGAGGTTAATAGTTTCAAAAGAACATAACCTAATAATTTATATGTAACATCCAAACCCAGGTTTCATATACCAGTACCCTGAGCTGGTTTGTTATGTGTCCTTAGGTGCACCTCCCTGTATATCGGAGTATGTTGACAAGAAACGAGGGTCTAATATGTAACGTGGCCCTATTTATCAAAGTGAAACAACAATTAAAATAAATAAACAATACCTTTATGATAATAAATAAAAACCAATGAAGAGAAACATCTATTGAAGAATCCAAAATAAGAAAAATAACGGTAAAAAAAATCCATTAATAAGTAATACCATACATGTTTTAATTGTTTTATGAAAATAGAAAATTAAGACAAATTTAAATATCCCAAGAGTGTCTAGAAATTATGTTTAGTTTTATCATCCATTCTTCATCCCAAATCCCAACTTATCCATACAACAAAGGGCTATTTCCTTTATCCTATCCTGAAAATAAGTAGTCTATCTGGGTATGAATCAGGTGGAATGAGTTGGTAATGAGGATAAATCAGTCAGCCCCCAATTATTTTCAAAGAAATATCTAGTATAAAATAGTGTGTAAATTTTTATAAATAATAATAAAATAAATATTATGGTAAACATGTTTCACATTTAATTACCTATTACTCAACCACACTGGCCCTCAGGTTCGAAGTGACACCCAAGTCAACCATACATGCTTCGGACCATGCATGATTCATAACCATAAACCATAAGGATATCAGAATTCATTCTTTCATGGGGTTTAATTATTCAAATACATTCCAATTTCATTCATGCATTAGGGGAAGATAGAAGTATGGAACCCCATGGGTATTTGGAGCCTCATTCATTGACTGACAACTCATTTTTCACATTCACACACACACACAAGTATATATATATATTGGTGTTCTAGATAGATATTCTAAAACCCCATGGGTATTTTGAACATAAGTCCCTAAACCAAAAAATCATTCTTCACATTCATGCATCGGGGTCCTAGAGCATCAGTCTGGCACCCCACAGGTATTTGGAGCATCATTACCTGACCAAAACTCATTGATAAATCACATATATCACTTATATAAATCAAAGATAAGCAAAATTAACATTATCATCAATCATTCACATCACAGTACACCATTTCATTTATCAATCACAACCATTATTCTTTAATCATAATGAATAACATGAAAATTTCTCAATTCACCCATTTATCATTAATTAATCACATCTCATTAACCATTAAAGGTTAAGATAATCAACCCTTTAAATCCCAGTATCAAATAGGTAATAAGGATTTATTTCAATTCCATTAACTTATTATTACCCAATTTTACAATTAATAAATCATTATTTCAATTGTATTGGCACTCCCCAGGGATTTCCAATAAGATCGGTCTCAAATCTATAAAGGGTTCAGTGGGATCTTTTAAGTGTCTCAAAATTTCATGGAATTAAATTCAAAATTTTAATTTAATATCAATTTCACAATGTGGAAATACAATGGAAAAATTAAATACACATGATCATAATCATGGCTATAGGAATTTTCAATTATACCACCATCCTCATGGTCATCATGAACACTCACCAAACTGCAGCACTTAATTCAATGTAAAAAAGTAAAATTCACAATGGTAGAGAAGATCTAGGATCAAAACCTAGAATCAACATCCAATGAGAATAAATCCATGAAAACCTATATTTAAACCATCATCAACTGAGGAAATCATATCTCCTAAAGTGAAAAGAAAGATGGGGGAGAGAGGAACTTTAAACAAAGAAGATAATCTCTTACTGGAGAGTCAGTATTCTATTACTAGGAATTCAATTTGTAAAAGATGGAGTCCACAATGTCCTGAAACCCTCTCCAGAGTCACAAAAAGTGATTGAAATTATACTAGGTCAGATAGGGTTCATTAGGGATCTAAAATAGAGGTTCCGTAAATTTTAAATATATTTTTAGGGGTTTGGATTCCAGTGTGAACAATTTCTTGATGGGAGGCACGGTTCGAAAAACCACATGGCCCAACCATATGACCCTACTGTTTGGGGTGATGGTTACTACTAGATGGGTCACGATTTTCCAAACTATGCATTAACCATGAAATTTACATCTATTCAGAGGTACAAAGTTTGGGGTGGGTGGTTGCATGGTTTAGTCAAATAGTGTGCCCCCATCCCATATATCGAAAAGAGGCATGTGGTTTCATGGGGAAAAGCACATGGTTTTCCCTAACGGTTATACAACTGTGCAAAGCCCAATAGGCATTAAAAATTCTAAAAGTTGACCTGAAACAACCTCGAACCAAGACCTAACCAATGTATGATTAAGACATGGGTTAAATAATATTAGTAAATAAAGATGATATGTCTCTATAAAGGTCAATATTTTACAATTTCCTAACATTGTAATAGATTATCCTTGACTTGTAATCCAATGAATCACTAATATTCGAATGTAAAAATTTCAGGCCACTAGGCCTGCATATTTCCTTCACTCTACCATGTTTCCTCCTAAGAACGACCATGCTACCACAACACTTGGACCAATGAAATAATCCTTCCCCAAAAAACATTCTCACTATAATCCACAAAATGAATCATATTGTCCTTAAAGGATTGATCATCATGAATCTTGATATTATCTACATAAATCACATGAGAAGGGTCTTTATTTCAAGAGAGTTATAATGAAAATGTCAAAACAATTACTAACTCCAACAGAAAAATAATTCTTCTATTTACTGATATGAATAATATAATACTCATCGAAGAGAATCATTAAAGGGATATCCATGTAACTTTAGTTAGTGTGATTAATACCAATGGGATGGGTATGTGACCCTATTCGAAGTAGGTTTTTTAGAATAAACAAATTAAGGAAAAGTCACATGAGAGGAGTGGATCCAGGTAATTCGTTCCAAGTCCCATCTTATAATTTTTTTAAGAAAATAAATTTCAATATGGATTGAAAAAGTATTAACTAGAAAACCAAAATAATATCCACTTTGGAATGATTGGATTCCATAAAATATTGATGTTCATAATGAATAGTTTATTTTCATTAATACATTGTTAGATGCTTGGATGGTTGAATCTAAAGTATCTTCCTATCAAAATAGAGATCAGGTATCCATGATAAACTGTGTATTTAATATGTTTAGTAATTTCTATCTGGTGGATGATAAAGGCATGATTTTTTTGTGAAAGGAAATGTAAACATATGAATGAAGAATTGAGAATTCATGAAATTATATGATGTTCTTCACATAACTGGCATTAAACGAAATGCTATTTCTATTGGGAATTTGGATGATGCTAGTTACAGAACATGTTTTGGAAATTTGGTATGGAAGGATACCCAATGATCCATGGTGATTAAAAATAGTATGAAGGATGGGACCCCTTATATGACTTGTAATTTATATGAGAGTACAATCATAAGAAGTACTACATTTGATTATCTAGAAGTACAGTAGTACAGTTTTTATCACCTCAATGTGAAGAACGTGATTGTTATTGAGGCCATCATCATACCGAATCTTTATCACATATAAATTGGAATGTGTGATAATTTTTCTCTAGTAAAGTAGAATAGGGCGACTTTAATAATATATGGCAGGAAGCCTAAGAATCAGAATTTAAGGCTTGGAAAATCAAATGTTTTAGGACCTACCATCATACATTGATATGGTGGTTAAATTTAATTTATAACTTTAATTTTTAATGAAACATGTAAAGTATGGATTTACATATTGAACCATACATCTGATGTATCTTAAGTGTTCATTCAGTAAAAAAACATGGGAAGAAATGGAATAAAGTAGGAATTTGAAATGAATCCGAACAAAAAATGGTGGTAAGTACATATGATGCAGATTTAGAAATTTCTATAAGAAGAAAGGAATAAGGAATGAGAGGAAGATGCCTAAAACTCCACAAAAAAATGGAGTATTTGAAAGCATAAATTATACTTTGATCTAAAAATATATAAGTATGAAGTTCCACTTGGCCAGTCTTATGGATATTTAGGAGGAGGTACTTAACATGATGGATTATCTCATCAATAAAAGACTAACAAAGATGGTTTTTAAGAAGCCTATAAAAGTGATATGTTTTAGAAAACAATATGATGTTTATAATATTAGATTAATATATAGTTTTGAATATACACATGTAAATTATAAAGACTATGAAAAACGTGAATATATTCCCAAAATGTTTTTTTCAATAGTTATGGTGATAAAAATTATGGATTTATTTTGTGGGATTGTGAATTGAAACAAATAATTCAAAGAAATAATGTTTCCATTGATGCAATGGTTATATAGAAGTATTAGGACTTGGTAAAATAGAATGTTTTTGGATAATCATCTATCGAATTATATGTTGATGAGAGTATGGGTAAATTAAAAAACTAGTGAACTCAGAAGTTGGTACCAAAATAACTATAAGTCCATATGTAAGACCATAATAAGTTCTATAATGTTTTAGATTAACCTATGATCAAGTGGTATCATTGAATGTTTTTTTAGGATATATGTGTATCTTTAGTTTAGGTACCAATAAAACGAGTGTAACTTAGTATGGTAGAGAAACTGATTTAGTTAAAAATATAAACTATAATTAGAAGACCAGTTGGGAGGATTGGGCATGATTTGGAATTTATACTCCTAACAGATGTAGGAGAACCTAAAAATTTGGAGGATGAAACTTATCTTTGTGAAACCAAGCAGTGAGATTCATCCATGAATGAGGAGGTGAATTCATTAAAGTTTAATAGAATTTGGGAAATGGTTTAACTACTATAGGGTAAATGGGAACATGATAAAAAATGGGTTTATGATATAAAAGAAGAATTTACTAGAAATAAGCGGTAAAAATAAAGACTAGTAGCAAAGGGGTTTCAAAATATGGAAGATGTTTATTTCATGATAATATTTTTACTAGTGGTTATACATCCTACCATTAGAATAATGCTAAGTATTATTTCATTAAAAGATCTATATCTGGAGGAGAGGAGTTTCAAGGAAAAATTCCCTCATAGTGATTTGGATGAGGAGAATTAAATTTAATAAATAATAGGTGTACCAGACGCTAGGAATTTGAATTTTTAATATAAACTAAAAATAATATTGGGGGTATTAAATCTATAACTATGTTGGTAGAACACAAAATTTGACGGTTTTATGGAATAAAAAGGCTTCAATAGGTGTAACCCTGATTATTTATGTCACCCAAAAAAATGGGAGACTTGAATTTCATCATTTTTATATTTTATATTAATGACATGTTGGTTGTTATATTATATTTTCAAATGATTTAGAAATAGAAAAATAAGTTTTCTGGATGTTTTGAGAAGAAAGACATCGAGCATGCAAGGAAAATATTTAGGATGTGGACAAAATGATATAGGAAGATCGTAAATTTGGTTCTATCTCAAAAGAAGTATATATTCAAAATCCTTGAATTGTCTTTCATGGATGAGTGAAAAGAAATTTCTATGACTATTATAAAAAACATCAAACTATCCAAGGAACAAGATTCTACAATGGAAGATGAGTGTTGGTATATAGAGAATGCTCTTTAAGATTTAGCTTTCATAAGAATAATGTATGATAAAAATTTTACTTGATTGGATATTACATTTTTGGTTAGATTTTTAAGAATAATTTTGTCTAACCCTTGAAATAAAATTGGTAATATGTCAAATGGATCATTTAGTTTTTGAAAGGATCAAAATATCTGACCCATTTATACAGAAGAAGACACATTATGAGGTTTTATTTATCCTAATTCTGGTAAATATTTAGAAAATTATAAGAGAATAAAATGATTCGTATTTTCTTATAGAGGAAAACAATTAGTTGGATTTCTTGACTATAGATTCATTTTACAATGTTTGCAATATATGTGTTGTGTGTAGCATTAATGAAAGTTGGGAAGAAGATGGTATGGATAAAGAATATGTAGAAGGAATTAATAAGAATTTAGGATGGGGGGATTTTTTTTGATATCCAAAGTGAAAAATAATTAGTTAAAAATATGATATTCCATGAAAGGATAATAAAAACTGACCAAAAGTACCATGTCATTAAAAATATGTTATAGGAAAAAGTTTCAGATTTACAGAATATTACTGGTATACAAAATTAAATGGGCATGTTATATAAGACATTGTCTTA
Organism: Viscum album; assembly: GCA_963277665.1. NCBI lineage: Eukaryota > Viridiplantae > Streptophyta > Magnoliopsida > Santalales > Viscaceae > Viscum > Viscum album. Next base: position 1,445,237,916 of record OY728150.1, on the reverse strand, counting down.
ATAAAGTTTAAGGAAACATCATTCCTTGGCAGGTATTAGGTGAATTAATGAAGGAAAATTTTGAGTAACTATGTTACTACTGAAGAAGGTTGATGAGATTTTCTCTATAACAAGTCTTAATGTGAACGATTATTAGGGTATGAAGTATAGTAAAATCATTAAATGATTGAAAATTGATTTTATGAGCATCAAATATTTGATCAATGGCCAATGGATATAATTAGTGTAAATGTTGTTATTCTCTTCAACAATATTTATTCCATATAATGTTCATACATCTAATGAATTTGTGGGTGGTCCAAAATCAAAGGGAATATTTTAGAAGGAATTATCTAGAAAAAAGAAGCTAGAAATATTTATTGGATAAACCAGTTGAGATCAACAATGTCAAGGGTGATTAATATTGATATTCAATTTGGTAGCATCTTTATGAATATGGGAAAATAGCATGACCTATGGGACCAAGTTGAATAGATATGATTTTGTAAGTAAGAAAAGTTTTTTTTCAAGAGTGTTGTCTTTTTTTTCAAAAAGGATAATTAAATTCACTTTGTAAAAGATCTTGTAAAATATGATGATGTTTTTCTGATTTTTATTTCATATGTATCATATGTTTTTTAGAACTTATTATGAAATCCTTATGAAGGAAAGGGGAAGAAAAGGTGTTGCCAATCATATTTAGTTTTAATTGGAATGAATGATGTAATTAGAAGATAGGGAAGTTACAATACTTTCCTTAAAAAATATGATGATGATAAATATGATCAATCAGAGATTAAATATCATGACAAACATAGATTCTGATGAAAGAAATTACCACAAAATATGATGGATGGTGTTGCTGAAGCATATTTTTAAGATGGCGCCATTTCCTAGTGTTTTCCAAATTATTGGGCCAAAAAATTGGCTATTAGTTTTTTTGGAAAATGGATTTTTTCTGTAAAACATAGTTCATAGATTAGAAAGGAAAATTCAATAACTGTATAGGAGGTACATAGAGCATATAAGGAATATTAGAAATGTAAGGATGCTGCATAGAAGCACTATGATTACCTTGAAGTGTGGTATGTAGACTGTGTAAGGAAAATGGTTTGTGGGAGGATAACAGTTCATAGGATGATTTTTTGATTGTGGGTTGGTCGTTATTTTCGGTTGAGTGGTAGTGATCTATTTATGGATAGACGCAACTGCTATGAAGGAATAAGGGAGCCATGTGGCCCATGAAAGGGAAAATGATTCCTGGAAGGGGCACAGTCTGTGGTGAAGGTTGTACCACACTGAAAATTTGGGTAAACCAGATTAGAAAAATTTTCCGAGTTATTTTTCTTGCATTAAGGACCCTAATACCATAATTATGTTAGAGTGATTTTAATTAGAATACATATTCACTCCGAGGAAGAATTTAGTGAAGTCTGAATAGTTCACGAAGGAGGATTCCATGAAGGAAAGAGTATATGGGGAAGAGATTCTAGGGAAGAAGAATTAGTTATTGGGGGATAATTTATGCAGAGGGGATTGTTTATAGGGATAATTTTTGGAAGTGGTTTGTGGGTCTTGATAACCGAAAAAGGAAAAATTATTTGAGGTATTAGTTGCTCAATAAGGAGAGGTCATTCATGATGATGGGGTGGTCCTCGAAGCATCAGCAGTACGCAAGGAATTTTCTATCCTCAGAGCAAAAACACACCACATAATAATTGGTGGCCTATGAAGCAAGAACACTATAAGATGAAACTTATTTTACGGAGGATACATGTAGTCCATAGATGAAGAATGATAGTTCACAGAGGAATGAAATATTTTCCTACCAATATCTAGGTAGGAAATAGAATAATTGTTTTGAAATATCAAGCTCGTGAAATATAACAATGTAATGTAACATTGTATTGAGTCATTTTGTTCTAGAAGAAGAACACTCACAATTGGATTGTTTTCAAAGTGCTACACGAGCGTAATGGAATATCCTACTTATTATAATCCACATTAAAAGATTATTTTATTGTGTATTGTGTGGTATTGGATTATTTCAAAACTATACCAAGGATGTAGCTACTATTATTGAGTATTGAACCTTGTAAATTCTTGTGTTCCTAGAGATATGTGTCTGAATTGTATTTAGTAGGGAAAGAAATATTTAACAGAGGGTGAAGGTTGTTTCAAAAGTAGGGAAATATAAAAGTAAAAGATATCACTGATTCATATCCTCCCCCTCTTAGTGATACTTGAATCCTAACTAGGAAAATTTATGACCTAGAAAATTAAAATTGATTCCTACAAAATAACATAGAGATCTACCTTGCGTATTAGACAAAACATGACATACAATAGTGAATAAATGTTTTATAAAGTGTTTTTCATAATATAATGAAATATTAATTATTTTTTTAGTTTTTTATAATCTTTTTTTACATCTAATATATTAGTGATGTTTTAGTGGTTCCTCCCATGAGGAGAGGGGAAAAGTAGAAATAATACTAAATTCTATTATGTCCATTTACTTCTTTATGTACATCAGTGTATGTATTAATTTTTATTGTATTTCCATTGTATTTTTTACACTAATATGTTTGTGAGAGTTAAAATTTGTGTACTGGGTATGGTGAATTGACTTAACACTTCTAGTACACTCAGTTGAAGGGTGGAAAGATGAATTTAGGTGGTTCTATCTTCTATTTCACTGATCTGCACATGAACATTCAGTAGATCTGTTGATCATACATCTGGTGGTTTATTGGTTATACAAGTGATTGGAATTTTATTCTAACATTTATTTCATATAATATATATAAATATATATATATATCTATCTATTTTAATAAAAGAATCCCTATTATGAACTATCTCCTCACATGTCCCCTTCATCAGATGGTTCACTGTCCTTTGCAATAAGCATCCACCACCATGCCACTACTGCACTACTAAGATGTCAAAAACCATACTGAATTTAATTTCAAGAAGTTAAATACCATAAAATAAGTCCTAACCACATACTTTGGGAGTTTTCCACACAAGTTTCACTCTCATGGTAAGATAAGGGAAAATTACTCAACAACCTAGCATACTCTTTTTTGATTCATTACAAATGAAGATTGAATGTAACAACCCACTTATTTATAGAATAATACTTTTGATTTCTATTAATACTCATTAATAAGATATTAATTATACATTAAAGGGGATTCTATGTTCTATGGTGTACCCAACATGCAAAAAATGAGTTTCTCCAAAACCTCGTGTTGCACACAAGACTGAGTCATACTAAAATATAATAACATAATATTATTATTTTAAATGGTAGTTAACGCCTAGATGTTGTATTGGAGGTAATGAAAAAAACTAAACATGTTATTATGAAACATTTTTGTTAAATGTTTTTATATTATCCAATAAAATTTAGATGCTTAAACTGAGAATGAATCTAATTTTAACCATAAATAGTCTAATATTTTTAAAAGGTAGTTTTACCGCCTTTTGGTGGTGAACCCCTTTTAAATATTGTCTTTTTCACTTTTATTTGTTCCATTTGAAAAAAATAAACTTCTTATTTAGAATCGAGACATAAAAACATACTTTGGGTAAATATTTGGTATTTTTATGATAAAGTTCATTTTTAATGAATAGTGAAAAATAATGCTTTTTAAGTCAAAACTGTCTTTTCATCTGATGTATTTATATGGTTAGATCATATTTCTAATTGTTTTTAAAGTGTAATTAAATTATTATTTTTACTATTTAATCCAATTTTGGTCATTTTATGTAATATAACTTTTAAATTAGACGTAAACCCATAGATATCCTTTGATTATTATTATTTCTAAAATACACTTTTTTTGGTTTGGACAACGTTAATTAATTTTAAATTAGCTTCTACAACTTCCATGTTTCGAATTTGTAAAAATGGTTTCAATATTTAAAATCACAAGGTCCAAATTTTGGAAATATAATGCCTTTATTTTTATACATTTCGAATAATAACTTCAGTAAATATTTTATTTTCCATTGTTAAAGGGTAAATGTGGTAGATGCAGGTAAAAAATAATGTTATAATAATATTAAATTACCCAAACATGATTCCTAATTCTATTGGATGATATATATCCATCTATGGGCATCATTGGGTCAATTCTAGGACCCCATGAATCCAATTTTGTTTGAAAATGACATTTAATTACTTTTAATTTAATGTTAAGGAAAATATAACCTAAACATGTATCTTTTGGTAAAACACCTTTTATATGGGGTTATATAAGTTATATTTTCAACTATAAATAGTAATTATAATGAAAAAAATATTCCCTAAATCATCGTATTTTATTTATAATTTTCATAGATTAAATAAATAAATTTAATTTTGACACAATGATGATGCAGTGATTGCTTCATTAATAAAGGATTTAAATAAATGGCATTATAAATGTTGAAATAAATGTAATTTGATTATTTTTATGTCATCGAAGAATTTTATGGATTATAGTAACATTTTATCTTTGTATTAATAATTTTTTTCGCATCAATAAGGTTGAAATGATTTTTGAAAAAAAATTCATGATATGAATAGTGCTAAAATTGACACAATTCATATTTTAAAATATAAAATATTTTTATTAAATATTATAAAATTCCAAAAAAATCTAAGATTCATCCAAATAGTTATCATCAGTCTAAATTTTTTTGATTGAATATTTAATTGTACATTTTTCATGTTTTGGTAAATATTTTGATTCTCAAAGTGTTAAATGTTTAATAAAATGGTAAGAGTAAAAAAGGGTTAAATATAAATGATAATGATTAAAAAATATAAAAAACCAGTCTAATTATTATTGAATGATTTTATTTACACATATATTTATCTTATCTTCTAACTAGAATAATTTGGAATCATTTATACAATATATAGAATTTATAATAAAATAATAATTCAAGATATTCTTTAAGTGCCCTCCTCCCTCTTATAAAAGGACACCACCTAGAACCCTTACTCACAGCTCTAAATCCCCCTTGGATCACCCAAAATCATCCTAAATAAGCTCCCAACATCCCTCTATTAATCTTATAATCCTTTCCTTGGGACTATGGTAATTAAATAATTCTTTTTATCTTAAATCAAAAGGAGTTACCCAATTTTAGGTAACGTCTTCTCTCAATTACCTATCCATTATTTTCCATCTCTACATCCTATGATCTTATTATTCTTTTTTTATATAAAAAAACCAGTATCCTAAATTTACTAGGTTTTTCAACTAGAGGTATTCAAACTACACTTACACACACCTCTATCTAATAGATACAGACATACTGTTTCTGTGTACGGTGAACTGATGCCTTACGAAATGACGATTATTTGATTCTCACCTACCACTTATCATGGTGGATGTTATGATGGAACCTAATTATACATGATATTTATGATATTTGTTTTATATCTATGATTATGTAATTATCATTTAAAACATACCTCTATTCTTTTATTTTTGTATAAATACAATAATTTTATTTGAGGAAGTGCAGACTACTGCAACTCAAAGTGATATGACCCGTTCATGCTATAAATGGAATGTATAAAGGATGGAATTAATTAAATTATGTAACATAAATAACAAAGATATTATATTATAATTATAATATACCAATGTATCATGTATTTTTCATTCCTTTAAATATGAAAAAGAAATTAAAGTAGCGTTCATGCGTATGTACGAATTACCGTCTCCATTAACGGTGTATTTGATTTATTATATCCAAATTCTTGGAATTATTATAAATACATAAATATACTAGATATATATGATATATATGATATCTAAATCATTAATATAAATATTAATATAATGTAATTTTTACCGCATAGACAATTTATAATTACAACAAGTACATTTGTACTTAAGTTCTGAACATTGAGAAAATGTTCGATATGAACTCAAATAATTTAATAATTATTATAGCAAGGTAATAAGTGATATAATAGGAATAATAAAATTGAAAAGGGTTTTTAAGTAAACAGAAATTATCTTAAGTTTATTATTTAGGAAATTAAAAAACGAACAAGTCAAGTTGGATTCAAGGTAAGGGACTTTGTCTCTATCTTCTTTCTTTGAGGCATATTTTGATTTATACATGAATTTATTTTATATGGTGTATAAACCCCTTTTAGTTTTAATTTTTTAAAAGGGAATATTTTTAAACATACCGTTGTACTAAACAACAAAAGGAATGGTTCTTTTTAACGTACACAGTGAAAATGACCTTTCCGCCACCATAAGCATTGTTTGATATTTGGATTCCTTAACAAGATGTGATGTTTTTAAATGGAAAATAATTACCATAAAACATTATTAAATATTTTGGATTTTAAAATGGGTTTGAAAGTTGATTTTCTATTTCAATATCTTGAAATTATTTCTTGTTATTGAAAATGAAATTTTATGATTGAAATGTTGAAATTTGAGATCTTTTATGTGTGATGATTATATAGTGGTACATGGAAATTTGAAGGGTGGTTACATGATAAACCAAATGACGAGTGGTTCTATGATAAAACTAGAATGGGTGTTTATATTATACCCTCCAATTCATTGGGTATGGATGTTATCCATATGGCTATTTCATTTTTATGAATGATTTTTGGAAGTTGACAGTATGGTTATTCCATTTATGTACGATTATGTTCCAAGTTTACCTTTATATGCTATAGATTGTTTTCTATGGGATTTATGGTAATATTTTGGTTACAAATAAGGGTAAGCAATGAACTTATATTCATTGAAGTGTTTGCTACTTCTTTAAGGTGAAAATTATTACATTATGGTAAAGTATTCATGGTTTACATGTTGTTTTGAAAACTAACAAATTTCAATATTTGTGTATCCACTACTGAGCTTATTATGCCCATCCCAAGTTTTTGAAATGTTTTTCATATGAATTAAGGTGGAATAGGGTCAAGGATGGGATCAAGAAAAATTCATGTTGTTTAAAACATGAAACTAAACATGTTTCTTTTTATATAAGAGTTTTTATTTAATGAAAAACATAGATACTGAGTAGAAGTTTCTACATTTAATATTCAAGATCTTTTGAATAAGTTATGACCTAATTCTCTAAATATATCAACCTAAAAATATCCTCAATTTGAATTTTTAACTTCATTTAAGATTATGAAATGTTTAAGTCTGGGGTGTTATAGTTGGTATTAGAAGTTAATTTAGATAGCTTTAGGAGTTATAATTTTTTTAATAGAATATCCATAAACTATTTTTACTTTATGGTAAGATTGAAATTATATATTTAAGGATACCATGTTTCTAGGAATAATATATTTCTATGATCAGAAGGGTTTTCCTTAGAAGAAACAAGGTAGAAATGATGGAACAACATCAAGATGAAAACAACCTTCCCACTCCACAACCTGAGATGGTCAGAATCAAAACTGAATAGTTTGTTTTAGTGATGGGAAAGTTGAATCAATATATAAATGTTGGTGGTATCCATGCACAAGATCATCCAGATCAACCACAGAGAAACATTTTAATATTGGAGAATTTCATGGGGCAACATCCCCCAACATTCAGAGGATGACCCTATTCAAGCTGAAGGGTGTAACAAAACACTGAAAAAAATTTCGATGTCATGGGTTGTACAGAAAATAAAAAGGTTAGTCTTGTTGTTTATCATTTTGAAGGACAAACAGATCAGTGGTGGCCAATGATTAAAAATATCAGGGACAATGAGAAGATTTATGCTCTCTATTGGGAAGAATTCAAATTTATATTTCTTGAGAAATATTTTCTGAAGTCAGTTTGAATTAGGATGAATAAATAATTCTTGAAATTGAGGTAGGAGGAGGACTCTACGCATATTTATGAAGAAAATTTCACTTGACTAGCAAGGTATTCTCCAAATTTCATCCAATATCTTAATAGTAAGATAAATCAATTTTACTGAGGACTAAAGCCGCCATAACAAAGAGAATTAGCCTCTCATGAATTAAAAATCTATGAGAAACATGTCAGATGGTCCGAGAAGGTAGAAATAGAGTTTTTTGAGGATCATGTGTTCTAATAGAGATAGTAAAAGAAGAGGTCATATTGTCAGGAAAAGGGAAATAATTCATCAAAAATCCTGGAGGTAAGAAAATTAAATTTCCATCTAGTAAAATGTGCGATAAAAAGAATCATGAATAATGTCTCTCAAAATATATAAAGTGATTCCGGTGTGGTATGACTAGTCATATTGCTCATAACTTTAAAGAAGATGATCATGAAGGAAATGGAAATCCCATGGTAAGATGTTTTAGTTGTAATGAGTTTTGACATTATGCCAATGTGTGTCTAAATTTGATTACCCTGGGTGGAATCTAGATAGAGAAAAAGAAAAAGGGTGGGAAAAAATCTTTTGCTACTACTACAGTTGATGTGGGCCCATCTAATAAAGTGTTATAAAGTACTTTTTTTTGTTTTTTTAGATTATACCAATGTGTTGTTTGATTTAGTATTGACACATTCTTTGGTTTCTGAAAAATTTTATAGTAAATTAGGAATTCCATCTAAGGATATGAATCTTGAACTTGTGGTAAATGCATCTGGGGGAAATTTTGAGGAAACAAGATATTATAAGAATATTTATATCATTATTTTTCTAAATAATTTACCTAAAAACTTTGTTGTTTTTTCTCTAGTAGAGTTTTTTGTTATTTTAGGAATGGATTGGCTGTCTGTTTTCATTGCTAAAATTTACTATAGAGGTAAAGATGTTTCCTTTCATAATGACTTTCAATTTTATATAAGAATGAAACCTTATATATGATAACATAATAGAAAGCTAAGAAACTAGTGAAATATGTAAATGAATGTTACCTTGAACATATTTCTTAAAACAAAGGAAATGTTTATATTAATGATGTGCTTGTATTAAATGATTATTTTGATGTTTTTCTTATGAGTTTATTGGTATTATACCTGGTTGGGAAGTTGAGTTTATTGTTGAATTAGTTCCTGATGCTAAGAAAATTTCAAAACCCCCTTATCAAATAGATCAAATATAACTTTTAGAGTTAATGAAACAATTACAAGAGTTGTTAGATAAAGGTTTCATTTGACCTAGAACATCACCATGGGGTGATATAGTGTTATTTTTTAAAAAGAAATATGGTTTAATGAGACTTTGCATTGATCATACAACCATGAATAATATAACTGTTAAGACAAGTATCCTTTTTCACACATTGATGATTTGATTGATCATCTCTAGAGATCTCAGTATTTTTCAAAGAATGACATGAGGCTAGGGTAACATCCGTTGAATGTAAAGGAAGTAGACTTTCCAAGACCACATTTCGTACTAGATATGGCCATTATGAATTTATAGTTTTGAATATTGGGTTAACCAATGCACCTACTGTATTCATCGATCTTATAAATAGAATTTTCCATGATTTCTTAGATAATTTTGTGGTTGTGTATATTAATGACATTTTGGTATATTCCAAAAATAAAGAGGAACATGAAATCCATATAATGGTTGTCATAAAAACCTAAAAAAGAAAATAAATTTTATGGTAAATTCAGCAAGTTTGAGTTTGGGTTACAACAAATTTCATTCCATGGTAACATTATTTCAAAAAATTACTTAGATGTTGATTCTTATAAAACAAAAGTTGTTGAATAATGGCCAAGAACTACAAATATAACTAAGATTCATAGTTTTCTTGGTTTTGTAGGCTATTACAGAAGGTTTGTTGAGAATTTGGCAAGGTTATCTATCCCACTTAGTAAGTCAACTCGAAAAGGTATTATATTTCTCTGGAAAAAAATGTGATAATTGTTTTTAGGAATTGAAAAGAAGATTGGCGAATTCTCCAATATTAGAGAAACCTTCCAGAAATGGTGATTTTGTTATCTACAATGATTCGTCTTTGAAAGAAATTGGTTTTGTCCTAATGAAGAATAATCAAGAAATTTTTTATGCATCATGTTAGTTGAAAACTCATGAGTTAAATTACCCTACACATGATTTGGAATTAGCTTCTGTTGTTTTTGCATAAAAAATTTGGGGGCATCATTTGTATGACATAAATTGTGAAATATATATTGATCACAGAAGTTTGATGTAAATATTAACTTAGAATGAATTAAACATGAGACAAAGGAGATGGTTAGAATTAATCAAGGATTATGATTGCATGATCCATTACCATCTAGGAATGGAATATAAAGTGGTTGATGATTTGAGACAAAATAGTAATGCTACATTAATCATGCTTCGTTTGTCACAATATCCTTCAACTAACGATTTGATAAATTTTGGAGTAGAGGTTGTTACTGTAGGAAATTCCTCTGTTTTGTTTTAGGTGGAAGTGAAATCATCTCTAGAAGACCGAATAAAGCAATCGCAGAATGAATACAGTGAGCTGCATAAAAAGAAATTGTTGGTTCAGAATTGTAAGTTACCTGAATTTAACATTGATAAAGATTGTTTTTTTAGGTTTAGAAAGAGATTGTGTGTGACTTGTGGTTCACTGTTAAAGAATGAGTTGTTATGTGAAACTCATAGTTCTCCATTTTTAGTTCATCCTGAATATAATAATATGTATAGAGATCTTTAGGAGTATTACTGGTGGGATGGAATGAAAGGAGATATGTCTAACTTTACTATGAAGTGTTTTATTTTTCAACAGGTTAAAGAAGATATAAAGTTACCAAAATGGATACTTCAGACTTTACCAGTGCCAGAGTAGAAATGGGAAATTATATCCATGGACTTCGTTGTGGGATTACCGAAGATATCTCAAGGTAATAATGAAATCAGGTTTATTATTGATCGATTGACCTAATATTCTCATTTTTTTTTCTATTCGAGATACTCTATTACTAGATTAATGTTCTCGATTGTATATTAATGAGATGGTCAGTTTAAATGGAGTTCCCCTCTCCATTGTATCTGATCATGATCCCAGGTTCACTTCTATCTTTTTGAAGGACCTTCTGAATTCATTGGGTTCTGAATTGAATTTCAGTACAACTTTTCAACCTCAATAAGATGGGTTGTTAGAATGAACAATTCAGAATTTGAAAGATATTCTACATTATTTTTCTATGGATTACCATGGAATTTGGAACCAAAACTTTTCATTGGTTGAGTTTTCTCATAATAATCGTTTTCATTCCAGAATATAGATGGATCTATTTGAAGAATTATATGGAAATCAGTGTTGAACTCTAGCATTTTGGGATGATATGGGTGAATTAAAGATGATGGGTCCAAAATTAGTAGAATATATGGGAGAAAAAGTTTAGTTAATTCCTTAGAACATGAGGAAAACATAGAGCAGGAAAAAAAGTTATGCAGATTATTGGAGGAAGGATATTTTTTTTGAGGTTGGCGATCATTTATTTCTCAAAGTTTCTCTATGGAAAAGTGTGATTCATTTTGGGAAAAAGGGAAAGCTGTGTCTGAGGTTCATTTGAATCTATAAAATCCGGGAGAAATTGGATCAGTTTCCTACAAAGTAGAATTAACTCCAATTTTATCCCAGGTACACATGTTTTCCATGTTTCAATGTTGAGAAATTATAATCCATGTCCATCTCATATTTGAGTCCAGAGGTTATTCAGTTGGAAGAGAATCTTTCTTATGAGGAACAACCAGTCTAGATTTTTGACCAAAGAGAGAAAGTGTTTCAGAATAAATTAATTCATTAGGTCAATATTTGTTTCTGAAAAAACCTCATGGTTGAATAGAAAACATGGGAATCTGAAAATTCTATGATGGATAAATACACCCACTTATTTGATATGGGAATATAATTATGGGGACACAATTCCCAAAAGGGGGGAAGGATGTAACAACCTAGGTTTTTAAAGAATAATACTTTTGATTTCTATTAATACCTATGAATATGATATTAATTTTAATTTAAAGGGAATTCTATGTTTGATGGTGTACATGACACATAACAATGGTTTTTCTGAAATTTCATGTTGCACACTAGGCTGAGTCGTACAGAAAAATAATAACATAATATTATTATTTTAAATGGTAGTTAACTCTTAGCTTTTGTATTAGAGGGAATTAATAGAACTAACCATATTATGATTAAACATGTTTTTCAAATGTTTTTAAATTTATCCAATAAAATTTAGAGGCTAAAAATGAAAATGAATCCAATTTTAAGCATAAATACTATAATATTTTTAAAAGCTAGTTTTACTACCTTTTGATAGAGAATTCCTGTTAAATCTAGTTTTTTTCACATTTATATGTTCCATTTTAAACAATAAAATTATTATTTAGAATTGGTACGTCATAAAATACTTTGGGTAAATTTTTGGTATTTTTATAATAAAGTTCATTTTTTAATGAATAGTAAAAAATAATGCATTTTAGGTCAAAACTGTATTTTCATATGATTTATTTATATTTTTAGATTATATTTTTAATTGGTTATAAAGAGTAATTAGATTATGTTTTTACCACTTAATCCAATTTTGGTCACTGAAAGAAATTTAACTTTTTAATTAGACATAAACACATGTCTGTCTTTTGATAATTATTATTTCTTAAAAACACGTTTTTTTGGATTTGACAATGAGAATTAATTTTAAATTAATTTATGAAACTTCTATGTTTTGAATTTGAAAAAAATATTCCATATTTGGAATAAGGAGGTTCAAATTGTGAAATTAGGTAACTTTTATTTTTTAGGCATTATGAATAGTAACCTTAGTAAATAATTTATTTACCATGGTTAAAGGGTAAATCAGGTAAATAAGGGTAAAAAATAATATTATAATAATATTAAATTACCTTAGAACATGTCCTAATCCTATTGGATTAGAGATATACCAATATGGTCATACTTGGGTTGATTTTAGTACCCCCATGGAGCCACCTGTGTGTGATAATGACATTTAGTTACTTTTAATTTAAAGTTAAGGAAAATATAACCTAAACATGTATCTTTTGGTAAATAAATTTTTATATGGGGTTATATAAGTTATCCTTTTATAAATAAATAGTCATTAGAAATCAAAAAAAATTTCCTAAATCATTGTATTTTATTTATTATTTTTATATATTAAATTAATAAATTTATTTATGACACAATGATGATGCATGATTTCTTCATTAATAAAGGATTCAAATAAATGATATTATAAATGTTAAAATAAATCTAATTTGGTTATTTTGATGTCATACAAAAATTATATGGATAATATTTAAAGTTTATATTTTTACTAATAATATTTTTTTTTAATCAATCAAGTTGTTATGGATTTAAAAAAAAGACATGATATGAATATTGTCAAAATTGACATAATTCATCTTATAAAATAAAAAATATTTTATTAAATATTATAAAATTTTAAAAAATATAAGTTTCATAAAAATAGTTATCACGAGTCTAAAATTTTATTATTGACTCTTTAATTAGATATTTTTCATGTTTTGTTAACTATTGTGAATCTCAAAGTGTGAAATTATTGATAAAATAGTAATAGCAAGAAAGAGTTAAAAAAATATAAGGATTTAAAAATATCCAAAACCTATATATTTATTATTGGATAGTTTTAGTTAGACTTATATTTATATAATGTTCGATCTAGATGAATTTGGACTTATTTATTCTCGAAATGTAATTTATAATAAAATAATAATTCTAGATATTCCTTAAGTGTCCCTCCTCCATCTTATAAAAGGACACCTCCTATAACCCTTACTCACACCTGTCAATCCCCCTTGGATCATCCATAATCGGCCCAAATAATCTCCCAACATCACTCTATTCCTCATAAAATCCTTAACTTGTGTGAAAGTAAATTCAAAAAGGCCATTTAGCTTAAATCAAAAGGAGTTACCCAATTTGAGGTAACATCTTCTCTCAAGTTCTTTTCCATTATTTTTCCTTCTCTACTTAATATTATCTTATTATTCATTGATTATATAACAACACTGGTATCCTAAATATACTATACTGTTTTTATGAAAAGTATTTTAACTACACTTACACACACCTCCATCTAATGGATACAAACATACAGTTTCTATGTACGGAGAACTACTGCCTCACGAAACGATGATTGTCCTATTTTCCCCTACCACCTCTCATGGTGAACATTATGATATAACTGTAATTATATATGATATTTATAATTATTATTTTATATAAATTCTTATATAATTATCATTTAGAACATACCTTTTATGCCTTTAATTTTGTATAAATACGATAATTTCATTTCAAGAAGTGCGTGCTACCACCCCTAAAAGTGATATGACTCATTCATGCTATTCCTGAAACATATAAAGGATGGAATTAATGAACTTATGTAACATATATAAAATATATATTATAATGGAATTATAATATATATATGTATCATTTAGTTTTCATTTCATTAAATATTAAAAATAAATGAATGCATCATTCATGCGTACGTACGAATTACCGTCTCCATGAATGGTGCATTTCATTTATTATATCCTAATTATAGGGAATATTTTAAATACACTTATACTAGATATATATGATATATATGATATCTAAATCATTAATATCATTTGGGATATAATATAATTTTTACCACATGGAAAATTTATAATTATAACAACTTCATTTTTTACTCAAATTCCGAACATTGACAAAATGTCCGATATGACCTCAAATACTTAACTAATAATTATAGAAAAGTAATAGGTAAAATAAAATTAAAAATAAACTTGAAAAATGTTCTTGAGAATGTATTAAATAACATAAATTTATTATTCAGGAAATTAATGAATGAATGAGTCAAGTCAGACACGAGGTAAGAGACTTTGTCTAAATCACCTTTAATTGAGGATTATTTTGATTCATACATGGCTTGATTTTATATGGTGTGTAAAACCCTTTAAATTTTAATTTCTTTCAAAAGGAATATTTTTTTAAATATCTTTTTTCTAAATGATAAATGGAATGTTTCTTTTTAACTTATATGATGATAACGACCTTTCCACCACCGTGAGCATTATTTTATAATTGCCTTCTTTAACAAGTCGTGATGTTTTTAAATGGAAAATAAATACCATATACCCTTTTAACATATATTTGTATTGAAAATGGTTTTGAAAGGGGATTTACTATTACAATATCTTGAAATTATTTATTGTGATTTCAAATGAAATTTTATGATTGTAATGTTGATATTTAAAATATTTTATGTGTGATGACTATATAATGGTAATTAGGAATTTGATGAGTGGTTATATGATAAACCAAATGATGGGTGGTTCTATGATAAACCATAGATGGATGGTTACATTATAACCTCCAATTCATTGGTTATGGAAGTCGGTCGTATGGTTATTCCATTTCTAATAATGATTTGTGGAAGTCGACTTTATGGTTATTCCATTTAAGTATGATTATGTGCCAAGATTACCATTATATGATATACATTATTTTCTATGGGCTTTATGGAAATATTTTGGTTAAAAATAAAGGTAAGCAATGAGATTATATTTAGTGAAGTGTTTTTCCACTTCATTAAGGGGAAAAGTATTACTTTATGATAAAGTATTAATGGTTTACATGCTATTTTGAAAACTAAAAATATTCTTTCTTTGTGTATCCCTTACTGAGCTTTTAATTTTCATCCCAAGTTTTTGAAATCATTGTTAGATAAATTAAGGTGAAATATGGTCAAGGATTGGTTCATGGAAAAGGAAAGTTGTTTAGAATATGGAACTAAACATTTTCTTTTTTTAAGAGTTTTTATTTTATAAAAAAAATTGATTCGGAGTAGAAGTGTTTAAATTTAATATTAAATAAGTTTTGTATAATTTATAACCTAATTATCTAAATATCTAATCCTAAAAACATCCTCAATGTGAATTAATTACTTTATTCAAGATTATATAATGTTAAATATTGGGGAATTATAGTTGGTATCAGAGGCTGGTTTAGATAACATCAGGAGTTAGAATTTTGTTAATAGAATATTCATATATCATTTTTTTCTTTATGGTAAAAATGAAATGATATAGCACATGAAAGTTATCATGTTTCTTCACCTAAGATATTTCAGTGTTCATAATGGTTTTTTGTAGAGGAAACATGGCAGCTATGATGGAACAACATCAAGAGGATAAAAACCTTCAAAATCAGCTTCCTGAAATGAATAGAATCATAACTAAAAAGTTTGTTGTAGTGATGGAATAATTGAATCTAGATATATATGGTGGTGGTATCCATGCACGAGATCAGATAGATCAACCACAGAGGGACTTGTTAATAGTGGATCATTTCATTGGGCAACATCCTCAATCATTAAGAGGTTAATCTGACCCTGTTTAAGCTGAAGGGTGGATCAAAGAACTAGAAAAGGTTTCCTATGTCAAGGGTTTTATAGAAAATCATAAGGTTAGTCTTGTTGTTTATTGTTTTTAAGGAGAAGCAGATCCGTGGTGGTCGATGGTTAAAAATATCAGGGACTATGATGATATTCATGCTCTTTATTGGGAAGAATTAAAATGTATGTTTCTTGAGAAATATTTTCCTAAGCCGGTTCGACTTAGGATGGAAAAAAAATTCAAGGAATTTAGGCACGAGGATGACTCAATGGCTTCTTATTAGTAAAAGTTCAATCGACTGGAAAGGTATTCTCTAAATTTAATTTGATATCTTAATAGTAAGATCAATCAAGTTAACTTGGGACTGATATGTGATATCAAAGATCATTAGCCTCTCGTGATATCAAAATCTATGAGAAATTTTTTAGATGTGTCGAGAAGGTAGAAATGGTGTTTTTTATGATCATGTTTTCCAAGAGAGAATGAAAAAGAAGAGGTTAAATTGGCTTGAAAAGGGAAATAATTCCTCAAATAAGTCTAGAGGTTAGAAAATTAAATCTCCATCTTGTGAGAAGTGTGGTAAAAAGCATCATGGAGAATATCTCTCAAAATTTTGAAAGTGCTTCTGGTGTGGTAAGACTGTTCATATTGATCATAACTATAAGTAAGATGATCAAGATAGTAATGAAACTCCATCATTTAGATGTTTTAGTTATAATGAGTTTAGAAATTATTCCAATGTGTGTCGAAATTTGATTACCTAGGGTGGAAACCAGATAGATCAAAAGAAAAAGGGTAGGGAAAAATATTTTTCTACTGCTATAGTTGATGTGGGACCATCAAATGAAGTGGTATCTGATAATTTTTTGTTTTTTGAAATTACACCAATGTGTTGTTTGATTCTAGATCTACACAATCTATCATTT
Source organism: Viscum album (assembly GCA_963277665.1). Classification (NCBI taxonomy): domain Eukaryota; kingdom Viridiplantae; phylum Streptophyta; class Magnoliopsida; order Santalales; family Viscaceae; genus Viscum; species Viscum album. The sequence goes on along the minus strand of OY728150.1, from coordinate 1,445,220,667 downwards.
ATGAAACATTTTCTAGTAAATTGGGAATTCCAACTTAAGATATGAATCCTGAACTTATGGTGAAAACCCAGAGGAAATGTTGAGGCAAAAAGAAATTATTAGAATCTTCTTATCCTTATCTGTAGAAAGAATTTACCTAAAAACCTTGTTTTTTTTCTATAGTAGAGTTTGATGTTATTTTGGGAATGGATTAGATTTCTGTTTACCATGATAAGACTGACTATTGAGCTAAAGTGATTTTTTTCAGAAATAATTTTAGTTTCTGTACAAGAATGAACCCTTATCTCGGAAAACATATCATGAAGGTGAGAAATAGTTGAAAGATGTAAATGAGTGTTACCTTGAACATATTTCTGAAAAATGGAACTATTCAGATTAATGATGTTCCAGTAGTAAATTAGTATCATGATGTTTTTTCTGATGAGTTTCCTGGTATTATATCTGATTGATAAGTGGAATTTACTATTGACATAGTTCTTGACGCTAATCCAATTTTAAAACCCCCTTATAGAATTGTTCAAATAGAACTTTTTGAGTTCAATGAAAATTTTAGGAGTTATTAGATAAAGGTTTCATTTAAACTAGGACATCAACTTGGGGTTCTCCAGTCTTGTTTGTTAAAAATAAAGATGGTTCGATAAGACTTTTAATTGATTATAGAGCCTTGAATAATATAACTATTAAGAACAGGTAACCTTTTCCTCATATCGATGATTTGTTTGATCAGGTTCAGGAAGATCAGTATTTTTCAAAGATTGACTTGTGTTTGGGGTACCTTCAATTGAATATAAAGGAAGTAGACATTCTAAAGACCATGTTTTGTACTATATATGGCCATTATGAATGTTTAGTTATTCCTTTTGGGATGACTAATGCACCTTCTGTATTCATGGATATTATGAATATAATTTTCCACAAGTTCTTCGATTAGTTTGTGGTAGTGTTTGTTGACGAAATTTTAGTATATTCCAAAAGTAAATAGGAACATGAAATTCATTTAAGTGTTGTCCTAAAACCTTAAAAGAAAATAAATTTTATGGGAAATTTAGCATTTCTGAGTTTTGGTTACAATAAATTTAATTCCTTGGTCACATTGTTTCGAAAAAGCGCATAACTATTGATACTTTTAAAACAAAAGCTATTGAAGAATGGCCAAGAACATCAAATAAAACTAATATCTATTGTTTTCATTGTTTTTAAGGCTATTACAAAATGTTTTTTTGAGAAATTTTCACAGTTATCTAGCCCACTGACTACGTTAACTCAAAAAGGTGTTATGTTTATCTAGAAACAATAATGTTATGATTGTTTTCATGAATTAAAAATAAGATTTGTGAATGATATAGTATTGACATTAACTTCAAAAAATGGTGAGTTTTTATCTATAGTGATGGTTCCTTTAAAGGACTTAGTTGTTTCCTAATGCAGAATGTTCAGGAAATTTCTTATGCTTCACATTCGTTGAAACCTCATGAGTCAAATTACCCTATACATGATTTAAAATTAGTTGCTGTTGTTTTTTCATTAAAAATTTCTTGGCATCTTTTGTATGGAATAAAATTTAAAATATATACTGATCACAAATGTTGTATGTATATATTCACATAGAAGGAATTAAACACGAGACAAAGGATATGGATAGAATCAATTAAGGATTATAATTTCATGATCCATTACCATACAGGAAAGGAAAATTAAGTTGATGCCTCTTTGAGCCGATAGAATATTGATACATTAACCATGCTATATTTCGAATAAGATAATTTTATTAATGATTTGATAAATTTTGTAAAAGAATATTTTGGTGTATGAAATTAATTTATTTTGATTCAGGTTGTAGTGAAATCATCTCTAGAAGGCAGAATAAAGAAAGAGTAGAAAGAAGACAGTGAGTTGAAAAAAATGTAGAGTTGGATTATAAGGGTAAGTTACCTAAATTTGACATTAATAATGATTGTTTTTTGAGGTTTGGAAATAAATTATGTGTGCCTTGTGATGTATAGTTATAGAAAGAGTTGTTATGTGAAGCTCATAGTTCTCCATTTTCAGTTCATCTTGGAAATACTAAGATGTACAATGATCCTAGGGAGCATTGCTGGTGGGATGAAATGAAAAGAGATATTTTTTACTTCACTTTGAAGTGTTTAACTAGTCAATAGGTTAAAGTAGAGAGGTAGTTAACAAAAGGAATGATTCATCATTTTCTGGTTCCAGAGTGGAAATTGGAAAATATATCCTTGGACTTCATTGGGGGATTAATGAAGAAATCTTGATGTAATAATGTAATCATACTTATTATTGATTTATTGACTAAATATGATCATTTTCTTCTTATCCTAGATACTCTATTTGTAGATAAACTTTCTCAATTGTATATTAAAGGAATAGTTATGTTAAATTTAGTTCTCCTCTACATTATATCTGATCGTGATCCTAGGTTCACTTCTAACTTTTGGATGGGCCTTCATAAGTCATTGGGTGCTAATTTAAATTTCAGTACAACTTTTTATCCTCAGTTAAATGGGATGTAAAGACAAATAATTCAGACTTTAGAAGATATGATATCTGATTCTTCAATGGATTACCAGGGATGTTAGAACCAACCTATTTATTTGGTTTAGTTTTCTTATAATAATAGTTTTTATTCCAGTATACAGATGACTCCATTTTAGGCATAATATGGAAAGGGGTGTCAAACTCTAGCTTTTTGGGATGATGTATTTGAAAAAAAGTTGATGGGACTAGAATTGGTAAAAGTGATGGCATAAAAAGTTTAGTTAATTCAGAAGCACGTGAGGATAGCATAGAGTAGGTAGAAAAGATAGGCAGATAACTAGAGGAAGGATCTTTCATTTGAGGTAGGTGATCACGTCTTTCTCAAAGTTTCTCCATGGAAATATTTGATGCATTTTTTTAAGCAGGGACAGCTATGTCTGAGGTATATTGGACTCTATAAAATTCCAAAGAAATTTGGACCTTTTTCCTACAGAGTGGATTTACATCGCAGTTTATCCAAGGTACACAATTTTTTTCATGTTTGAATGTTGGTAAGGTATATGTCGGATCCATCTAATATTTTGATTCTAGAGGTAGTTCAGTTGGAAGAGAATATTTATTATGAGGAACAACTAGTCTAGAATCTCGACCAAAGAGAGAAAGTGTTGCATAATAAGGTAATTAATTAGGTAAATGTTTTTTGTAAAACCCACATGATTGAAGAGGCAACATTGGAATCTACAAAATCTATGAGGGATAAATACCCCCACTTATTTGATATCTGAATAGAATTGATGGGACACAATTTCCAAATGGAGGGAAGGATGTAAAGACCCAGGTATTTATAGAATAATAGTTTTTACTTCTATTAATACTTTTGAATGAGATATTAATTTTAATTTAAAGGGGATGCTATGTTCGATGGTGTACTTGACACACAACAGTGTTTATCTGAAATCACTTGTTTCACACAAGGCTGAGTCATACTAAAAAATAATAATATAACATTATTATTTTAAATGGTTTTCAATACCTAGACATTGTATTGAATGGAATGATCCCAACTATCCATATTATGATTAAATTTTTTGTTAAATGTATTTACATTTATCCAATTAAATTTTTAGGCTTAAAATAATAATGAATCCAATTTTAAGCATAAATACTCTAATATTTTTTAAAGGTTGTTTTACTGCTTTTTGATGGAGAACCTATTTTAAATCATGTTTTTGTCACTTTAATATGTTCTATTTTACAAAATAAACTAATTATTTTGAATCAGGATATAAAAATTAAAATTGGGTAATTTTGTTTAGTATTTTTCTAATAAAGATCATCTTTTAATGAATAGTGAAAAAATACAGCATTTTAAGTCAAAACTATCATTTCATCTAATTTTTTTATATGGTTATATTATATTTATAATTATTTTAAATTGTAATTAGATTATGTTTTTACCTTTTAATACAATGTTGGTAATTGTATGTAATTTTACTTTTTAATTAGACATAAACACAAGTTAATCATTGAATAATTATTATTTCTTAAAAACATGCATTTTAGTTTTGACAATGTGAATTAATATTCAATTAATTTATGTAAATTATGTGTTTTGAATTTGAAAAAATGGATTCTATATTTGGAATCAGTATTTCCAAATTGTATAAATAGCTAACTTTTATTTTTAGGTTTTATGAAAAGTAACTTCATAAAATATTTTATTTACTATGGTTAAAGGGTAAATATGGTAAATAATGGGAAAAATAATATTATAATAATATTAAATTATACTAAAATGTTTCTTAATCATATTTTATTATATATATTTGACAATTGGAATCCTTGGGACTATTTTAGGACCCCATGGAGCCACTTGTGTGTGAAAATGACATTTAATTACTTTTAATTTAATGGTAAGGAAAATATAACATAAACATGTATCATTTGGTAAAAAAGATTATATGGGGTTATATAAGTTATTTTTTAACTTAAAATAGTCATAATAATGATAAAAATATTTTCTAAATCATGTTATTTTATTTTTTATTTTTAGATATTAAATAAAAAATAAATCAAGACTCAATGATGATGTAATGATTCCTTCATTAATAAAGGATTCAAATAAATGATATTATAAATTCTAAAATAAATGTAATTTTGTTATTTTGATGTCATAATAGAATTATATGGATTATATTTACATGTTATATTTGTAAGAATAATTTTTTTTGAATCAATCAAGTTGTTATGGGTTTATAAAAAATGTCATGATATGAATAGTGTCGAAATTAACATAATTCATATTTTAAAATAAAAAATATTATATTAAATATTATAAAATAAAAAAATATAATATTGATAAAAAATAGTAATCATAAGTCTAAAATTTTATTATTGACACTTTAATTTGATATTTTTCATGTTTTGTTAACTATTTTGATTCTCAAAGTGTTAAATTCTTGATAAAACATTAAGAGTAAAAACTGGTTAAATAAAAAGGATATGGACTAAAAAATATCCAAAACCTATCTGATTATTATTGGATGATTTTATTTTGACTTATATTCTTCTTATTTTAAAAATAGCATAATTTGGACTAATTTATACTTGAAATAGAATATATAATAAAATAATAATTCAAGATATTCCTTAAGTTCCTCTCCTCCCACTTATAAAAGGAAACCACATATAACCCATACTCACACATCTCAAGCCCCATTAGATAGACCAAACTAATCATAAATAAGCTCCAAAAATCCCTATATTTCTCCTAGAAGACATCACTTGGGAAAAAGAAATTTTTTGAAGGCATGTTATCTTAAATAGAGAAGAGTTACCTGATTTGAGGTAACGTCTTCTAACAAGTTCCTTTATATTATATTTCCTTCTACACTTCCTATTATATTCTTATTATTTTTTATATAACAACACCAATATCCAAAATATACTAGATTTTTTTTATGAGAATTATCCTAACTACACTTACACATACCTCCACTTAATAGATACGAACTTACTATTTTTTTGTATGGCGAACTGCTGCCTTACAAAACAATAATTGTTCGATTTCCCCTACCACCTCTCATGGTGACCATTATGATGGAACTATAATAATGTATGATACTTATGATAATTAATTAATCTATATTCTTATGTAATTCTCAATTATAACATTCCTTTATTCTTTTCCTATTATGTAAATACAATAATTTCATTTGAGGAAGTGAAGACTACTGCCCCCTCAAAATGAAATTACTTGTTCATGCTATACAAGAAACGTATAAAAGATATAATTAATGAAATTATGTAACATATATTATGTAGATAACATTATTTAATTATAACATACCTATGTATCATTTATATTTCATTCATTTAACAATGAAAAATAAATTAAAGTAGTGTTCATGCGTACGTACGACTTACCGTCTCTATTTGAACTGTGCATTTCATTTATTATATCCAAATGCTAGGAAAGATTATAAATAGATATATACATGATATATATGATATATATTATATGTAAATCATTAATATAATTATTGGTATAATGGAATTTGGACCACAGGGGCAATTTATAATTATATCAAGTTTATTTTTTACTCATGTTCTGAACATCGAAAAAATGTTCGATATGAACTAAAATAATTATCTAATTGTTATAGAAATTTTATAAGTGATATAAAAGGAATAATAAAATTGAAAAAGTTTATAAAGAAAGTATAAATTAACTTAATTTTATTATTCAGGAAATTAGAGAACAAACGAGTCAAGTCAAACATGAGGTAAGGGACTTTGTCTCAATCCCCTTTCTTTGAGAATATTTTGATTTATACATGACTTGATTTTATATGGTGTATACACCCCTTTTACTTTCAATTTAATTGAAAGGTAATATTATTCTATGCAGTGTTGTACTAAACAAAAAAGGGAATGATTCTTTTTAATGTATGCGGTGACAATGACCTTTCCGCCACAAAGAGCATTATTTGATATTTTGATTCCTTAACAATCCATGATGATTTTAAATTGAAAATAAATACCATATACCATTTTTACGTATTTTGGTATTGAAAATGGTTTTAAAAGTGTATTTACTACTTCAATATCTTGAAATTATTTCTTGTGTTTTCAAATGAAATTTTATGATTGAAATGTTGATATTTGAAATATTTTATGTGTGATGATTATATATTGGTACTTGGTGTTTTGATGTGTGGTTACATGATAAAACAAATTATAGGCGGTTCTGGGATACACCAAGGATGGGTGGTTACATTATAACCTCCAATTCATTGGGTACGTAAGTCAGCCGTATGGATATTCCATTTGTAGGAATGATTTCTTGAAGTCGACCATGTGATTATTTCATTTAATCATGATTATGTCCCAAGTTTACCTTTATATGATATATATTGTTTCCTATGGGGTTTATAGTAATATTTTAGTAACAAATAAGTGTAATCAATGATATTATATTCAATGATGTGTTTTAACACTTTTTAAGTTTAATAGTATTGCCTTATGATAAAGTATTCATGGTTTACATGTTATTTTGAAAACTAACAACTTTAATTATTTGTTTATACCTTAATGAGATTTTTATGCTCATTCTATGTTTTTGAAATGTTTTTCACAGGACATAAGGCTAAATATGGTCAAGGATGTGATCATGGAAAATTCATGTTGTTTAATACATGGAAGTAAACATGTTTTTTTTTCTTTTAAGAGTTTTTATTTTATAAAAAAATGGATACTGAGTAGAAGTGTATTCATGTTACATTCAAGATGTTTTGTATAACTTATGACCTAATTCTATAAATCTATATACTTGAAAAGAACCTTAGTGTGAATTATTAACTTAATTCAAGATTATGTAATGTCTAAGGATGTGGCATTATATTCAATCCCTATTCTTCACAAACTCGACAATGATGTTCATAATCCCACTCAATGAAAAATAAATCCAATGTATATAATTAAATTATTTTAGTATATTGGTCTCCCACTAAGCTATTTCCATGGGTTACCCTCCAGAAGATTCCATTAAATCTTACTTAGTTATAGTGTGTAAATTCCAATGAATTCAAACATGAACACAAATACATGTCTTTCAATTATTTGTTTCATGGATATAACTTTATATGGGAGTGAATTTCATACAGAACCTAAATGGAACCCACTAACATTTAGGCGTGGAACATAAATCACAAAAAACTATACATCACCATGAAACTCATTCATTGGTATGAAAATATACCAAGAGAGGTACTACTGGACCCCCCTCCACTATAATGGAGTCTCATGAAATACCCCTCTTCTCCTGAAATAAATAAAATTACTTATTATAAAATGGAAAAATTAGATTCTCACCAAAACATTTGTGCTCACTTCACATTAAGAAACATAGAGATATATGAATTCTAAAGTTCTACATTTAAAACATAAGTGAACAATGTCATGCTAACTCCATCATTGAATATGTCGATATCACCCCACCAAACTCATTGAGTGAAATATGGTCACCACTAGTGAAACCTTATTTAACAAGGGTCTAGATTATGGTTCCACAATAATCCACAACTACCAAACATATGATGAAAAAATTATAACCTATGAATGTGTTAAAAAGTATGATGGTATTTGGAATAAGGAAGTTAATCTTAATAAGATTTATATTATTTATCACTAATTTATTGGAATCCTCTATGAACACCATCCTATAACTCTAAATGTCAGCACTCTTTACTAAATAATAAATATCCAAATATAGAGATTATGAGGGTGGATTGATGTGTCATATATTACTATTCCTCAACCAAAAAACTAATCTTTAATGGATGGGTCATACAAAATTGGAAATTGTTACCATCATTGTCTCTAATGGTAAGGTCCATCCATGAAACTACTCAAGCTACCTTCAGGTAAAAAACTAATATTTCCTCACTATTAGTGTGAAAATCAATAATTAATTTTACAATAGCTATTTATCAGTCAACATACTATAGTATAGGTGGTGTTTCATGAAATCATAATAATATATCAAAACTCATTCCTCTCGTTCCTCTACATGGACCATTATCATATAAAATTTTCATGAAAAATAATATCCATAAAACATCATGAACAGTCCTTGATGGGTACTTGAATTTTATGCCTCTCCTATTAGAAATTCAAATAACCTTTAATTAAGCTATGTCCTAGATGTAGCCTCTGAATCTAACCACAATATAGAGTCTCATCATGATTTTAAGAAAAAAATTACCTAATATCACCTCACTATAATGTATTAGAATATTAATTCCAAAATCAATAGTTAGTAAAATATAAAGCTATATAGAATTGAGATACATATAGACTTTCAAAACCTCTCTCACTCGATGTTTAGGCATAGTTCACAAATCTATGAGGTCTTTTTTATAAAAACAAATATCACACCCAGTCAATAGTGTGTCTAATCCAACTCATTGGGAACTACCATCCATTAAAAAGAATATACAATTAGAAAAGAGTGGGGATAAATAGCCTCAGATTATATAATAAGAATGGAATATCTCATTAACTGGTAAAAAGATTCCAAATTATACACACATTATCCTCATGAACCTTCCTTCACACACAAAATGGCTACTTTTGGGTATCACCCTACAATCTATATGATATTTGGAGACCCAATCTTATCATACATAGAATTTACATAATTTTAGATAATTACTCATTACATTATAAGAATACATTCATAAGGACTATAATAGTTTAGCACCTTTGAAAACTTGGAACATAATCTTATAATATGGTTAATGATTTTTAACATCTCCTGCAATGATCTTATTGTGTAGAACTCCTCTTTGGAATACCCTAACTAAACCTCTCTTTGTAATATTAGGGAAGGAAACAAAAGAAAGGTTACCTTAGATGCTCAATAAGTGTACACATAAGAGATATCAATCTATGATCACATGAAAATGGAAGATAATCATAAAGTTATTTTATAATGAACATAACTTACAAAGCTCATACCCATCATATCACAGCTCATAAAAAATATTCATGGAATAAAACATTATCATTTGAGAAAACATGTTCAAGAGTAAGAAATCATCATAAAAATATAATGAAACACAATATCATGTCATCAAAGTGTGGAACCATCATAAATATAAAAGTCTATATCACAAGTCAAGGTAAACAACCAAGACTATAAACATAGTGGGTAAGGACTTATTACTTGTTTCCCATTATGGAATAGGATGCTCTTATTTTTTATTGTTGATTAGGACAAACCTATTTCCCATAGTGGACCAGGATATTTTTTTCCATTTTGGATCAATTCCATAGAATTGTTTCCCATTATTATCTGATGAGATATAATTATTTACCCAACTCAATAGAAGGAGATATAGGTCCCATTTATCACATAAAGAAAATAATATTTATGAATTCTAGAAGATAATAAAAATTCAATATATCATAACCCATGAAATGAAATATGTTTCATAAACATTTCATCATATCATATCCCATGGAGAAGAGACATGTTTAATAATCATTTCAACAATTCATCATATCAAAACCCATGAAAATATGTAGGTTTCATAATCATTTTCTAATGGTATAATCTATGGAAGATAAATGCGTTTCATAAATATATTGTCATTATAACCATTCAAATAAATAATTATAATTTTATCACTATGTTCATAATCCAAGAAAATAATAAATTATATCATGGTACGTCATCTTAGATGGAAAATTATTTTGAAATATAACTTGGAACATTTATTTAAGGTAAAATCACTTTAATTTAAAAATCAATATTTTCTAAAATAAAAAATTTAAAAATAAATTTATTTGAAAATAAATATTAAAATTTATAAAAGAAGATATAAAAATCATTAAAAAAAATTCTTGAGAAAAATATAATTTTCACAATGATTTTTTTTAAAACCTAAAAATTTTAAAAACATTTTTAGAAGCATAGTCTTGGAAGGAGAATGGGTTTCAACTAAAATGATATTTTTTTTAAAATGTTCTTTTTGAGTTATTGAATACATAAAAAGAGCAAAATGAAGAGGTAATATTGTATTCTAATGAAACAAAAAAGGTATAATAAAAGTATTCAGTTTTATTAGATATGGATCCTAAGTTTTTTTCATTTAAATCCTAATCATTAACAATCCCAGAAAATTATGAGATTGTAACATAAAATATGTACCACTTGGTAACATTAAATCATAAAACCGGAAGGAATAACATAAAAAAGAACATAAAATATAATTAGGATAAATAAATTCAGGATATTACATATAAAATGGGTTGTATAAACACATTTTAAAAGAATTTATGTTCAAAACATGACATATGTCTCAATGAAATAAAATTTAGAATAAAAAACGTATAGATTTGGTAATGTTTAGACTGAAAACCCCTTAAGGTAGAAATAAGAAAATGGATAATTAAATTTATATAATTATCATTATGAAAATCATAAAATGCATTCAATGTAATTGTACACACCACGTAAAATAATAATTGTTTAACATGACATGTGTCTCACAAAAGTGAAAAGTGATATGAGAATCCCTTACCATAAGTCTCAACTCTGGTTGTACTAATTAAAAACTCATGTATAAAAAATATAAGATTTTTATAAATATATTAGAGAATAATATTCACATATATAATACCATAAATTACTTACATATGTTGTTTTACTACCATTTCATTAACAATTCAATGTTAAAGATATGTTTCTAGTTATGACTTCTTTTTTGCATATATGTTTTTATTTGTTATATTTTTTGTCATATTTCATTGATTATGGTTCTATAATATACAGAATTATATCCTTTATATAAATATCATATATATTTAGAATATATGTATTTATATTAATCCATAAAATTTAGTGATAGAAAATGAAATGCACTATTCCCAGAGATGGTAGGTTGTACATATCCATAATGTCTATATTCATTTTCCTATTGGATTGAAAAGAATAATGGTAAAAGATATATAAAAATTAAATAATAATTTTTATGCTATATATATATAATATTTTAATTAATCCAATCATTAAAACCTTCAATGTAATGTGTGAATGAATCACATCGCTTCACGAGGCGGTAATCCGTCGTACACACGAAGAACAATATCGTATTAAAATAAATGAAAAATATTAATTCAGGTGTGATATAAAATTATAGAATCGCAATAACATAATAAATATCATATATAAACAACATATTAATCATTATTTACAGTATAAAGTGGTTATAATGGAGAAATTAATGACATCAGTTCGTTAGGCAATAGTCGACCATATACAAGAATGTTGATTTCCTAAACCTTTTGATTGAAGTTGATATAGTTGTAGGTCATTATGTTCAATAAAATACCTAAAAAGATATTAAATATACCAAGGTTATTATATAGTTATGGTATAATAATAATTTAATTGGGTGGGGGAAGAAATAAAACAAATACGCTCATTAATGAACATAGACTATTCTTTGGGTATCCTCTATACTTTTTCACTAAAATCATTCTTTGGTTAAATTTCTACCCAAAATAAGGCATAATGAATGATTGGAGATATTCTGGGTTGTTATTTTTTTATGTTTTTTTTCTGAAAAATGGGTTTAAATTTAAAAAAGAAGGGTTAGGCATGACCATTTATAAGTGGGGGAGCTGACACACTTGACATTTTTGAAAATAATTGAGTGCTCCAACTTTTTATATATAAAAAGTGTCCAAAACAAGGAATTATATTACATTATAGGTTTAATGGTATAAATTTGGATAAAAAATAATTTTATATAAGTTAATGGGGTTTTTTACACTTATATATTTAGTTTACCTCAAGGTAAACCAATTTTTTCCTTAATCATGACAATTAATTTTCACTACTTTCACTATTCATTTAGGTAAAAGATTTAGTTTACTTTATTAGATAATATAAATTATGATGATTCTAAATATGGAATATATTTTTAAAAATTCAATTCAAATAATTGTCAAAATTGAATTTAAAATTAATCTTGTAGATACGAAGAGAAAGTATGTTTTTAAAGAGAAAATGTTGGTATGCTTACAATGTTTTCATATCAAAATTCAATGTTAAATTGATTCTAATGATCTAAAATGGATTAAGGGATGTATAATTTGACTAATTGTACGAGAAAAATAATTTAAAATATAATTTCACTATATAAATAATTTAAACAAAAAAGACCATTTTCAATTAAAATTTAATATTTTTCACTATTCATAAAAAATGATAATTTTTAGAGAAATCCCAAAAATTAAATCTAAGTTAACAATTTAATAAATAATTAAAAAATTATGAAGATTTTTTCAAATAAATATTATTAATATTTTATAATTATTTTTAATAAGTACACCATAAAAAGGTAACAAAAATAATTTTTTGAAAAAAACTATTTTATGAATAAATTAAATTTATTTTTATATATTGTCTATAAAACACATAATATGAATTTAAAATAGTATATTTAATATAAAATATATAAATTTCTTCTAAATCATTCCAAAAATGATTTTTTATTTTATTTTATTGAGGTAGAACACATTTTCATGCATAAAAAATCGTCGTCCCGAAAAGGATTTAATTTATTTTGAAATATTATTTATTTTAAATTATAAATAATTAGTATCCAAATGAATAATTACATGTATATGTGTAAACCCTATTTTTTAATTTATTTAATCTGATTCATACTCTTCATTCAAATAGTTAGGTGATAACTGTGATATATAAATATTTTAATAGTATGTTAGGTTTAATTTAAACTCTATGTTGCATGTAATGTAAGATAAACTCAGTATTGTTCCTAACTAAATTTAAACATAGTGTTATGAGTAATGCAATTTAAAATTATTGTAACCTATAACAATAATAAAAATAACTATGTCATTTAAAAAATATATATAAAAACTAAATATATTTTTTAAAATATATTTCACAAAATTTCAGGGTGTTACATTCTACCCCCATTAAAATGAATTTATCCATTGAAATTTATCTCAATCATGAATGTTTTTACAGTTTAAAATTATTTAATATCAAACCACATCATAAATGGGGTTAATAAAACATCATCTTGAAAAAGAGAAAGGGATGTCCTGAAGTCATCTAGAATAACACATAATAGGTTTCTAAATAGGATAACATAGATGGGAAGTGAAAACCATTACATAGAAGAGAAAAATAACACCCAAATACTGATGAAGTGTGATAGGGACAATATTTTATTTCAATATCAATTTCCCAAAGTTTAATAATTTTCATGAGAAGAGATACTTACATAATTTCATTCACTTTCATAAGCTAATTGTCACCCATTGGTTATTTCTTGATCAATTTCCTCTCTATATCGTACTCAATGAAATAAATATGAATATTTTATGGCCAAATATCTAATGGATCATAATATCAATAAATAGAATGATAATTCATTTTATCTTTCTTTAGTCATCATCACTAAAAAATAATCAGTATCGATTATCCAATATGCATAAATAATCATATGTTGAGTAATATCTAAAGCCTCATCGTATGCTCAACATAAACCATTCCATAAATGGTTAACATTAAAACTCTCCCAAAACTCAAAATCTATAAAGAAGGTCACTAAATTTCTCAAATTAAATTTAACATTAACCCCCCATATATCATAAAGTGGCTCCTGGTTGTCACATACGAAACATGTGAATTCCTTCATTATGTGTTCTTTTGAAAAATGGTAATGAAATTAATTTCCATAAAAATAAAAATTCTACCCCATTCCATACAAAAACAAATATTATTGGATATAATCCATAAATCCAAAAATGTTGTAAACTCCATCTGTGATATCATTAACAAGTTTAAAAAAAATAATTAATCAGTTTCAAAGAAATCTGTACAATATAATTACTTTATTTATATCCAACATAAATTTATCTAAATATAATTTTCACAACATACATAAAAAATTAAGGGTTACCTTCCTTTAATCAAAATATCACCTTTCCATTAAATCACTTTTCAATTACATCAATACCATTTAACATATTATTTAAAATACTTAACAAAAAACTTATTCTAAAAAATACATATATATTTTATGATTTATATAACATTATCCTTGAAATAAAATCCATAAATAATTACAACATCCCACATAATTATTAATAAATTAACTAGGATGAATCATCTTATTTCTCAAACACTTCATTCATTTATTATGTTCTTTAATGTCTCGTAATCATCAAAATTATTTGTACAACCTTTATGATTCTATTTATGAAATATCACTTTAATAAATTGATTTGCATAATGAATATATATTCAAATTTAGAATATTAAATTATCAATGATATCGTGGGGAGAAAATTATTCTCATCCACTACATTAACCAAAATCTTTATTTTCCTTTGTAGTTACATTATTTTTTTAAATATTTTCCACAAAAAAAAAAAATCTTACCTTTCCTTCAAGACATCCACTAGGGTGTTTATTTCCATGTTCTGGACTGATAGAAAGTTGAATATTATTTGTTTCATTGTATCCATTACCAAAACTCTGAAAGAACTCTATCCTTATCTTATTTGGGGAGTAGAAGAGTTTTTTAAGGTTTACATTATTAATCTGGTTTTGTGATAAGTAATTAGGTATAATGACAATATCCTTAACTATAGTCATCATCCTATCTGATTTTTCATTAGCAAATTAACTATTATATTTAATTTAAAACCAATTCCTTTAGGTTTCTTCCATTGACTAAAACCAAAAAGTAGAGCGTAAGAAAAACTAATAATAATGTAAAAAAATATTCATGAAAATAACTTCTAAATTTTCTAAATAATTTCTCCTTATTATTAATCTATGACACCATAGGTTTATCCTAGTTTATTCATAGTCACTATATATTTAAATATTTTATGATTCTTTGTAATTTGTTTTTGAATTTCAAAATCATATCCCCCTGATTTTCAAATATGGTGTGCTAAAAGGCCCCTTATCATTGAACATGTGCTGATTGAGTCCATCTTAATTTTCCATTTTTAAGTTATTTACCCATGAAACCTTTATACCAGAGCTATTTCCACCTGTAATATCCAGGTATGGATATAATTGGTTGAAGATAACTTACCCTATCTATTACAAATATTCATGGACTTTTTTACTAAAATTTGACTAGTCCTTGAAGTCATCCTTATATACATACATAGAAATATCCCAATAAATATCCTTAGGTATATCACTAATATTTTATCGTACATTTTTCCAATAGTTAAATAAACTTTTCCTTTCATACCAACTATAGGGACCCAAGATTCTCATACATGGATATTACATATTTTTAGTTAAATATTCATTAAATTACATGAAAACATTCCAAAAAATGTAATAGTTCAATTTCTTCATTAAATTCAAAATAATATTATAATATAGTGAAATATCTTCAAAATCACATAAAAATGTCCTGTCACATAGTACTCCGCTTAGGCATACCCTACCTAAACATTTTGTCATAAAACCATAGAATGAATCATTAGATTGGGTGATCTCAAATTCCCAGTAAGGGTAAACATAAGAGATATCGATCACATATTATATTAAATCATATGATAAGAATAAGGGTATGTGATAATGAAAATAACTTCAAATATCCACCCAACCTATCATGGATCATAAACCAGATTTGTGGAATAAGAAATTAATATTTTTGAAAACATCGACCATAAGAGTGATAAATAATCATAAATAAATCATGAACCATAATATCACATCCTAAAAGTGTGTAAACATCATAGATATTGAAAATTATTTCATATTTCAAGGTAAAATTACAAGACTCTCAACATAGTGGATCCAAAATAATTACTTGTTTCCCATTGTGAATCAGGATGCACCTATTTCCCATGGATCAGGACACACTTCTTTCACATAGTGGATCAGGACACACATATTTCCCATAGTGTATATAGTCCATAAAGTTGTTTTAAATTAATATCTCATGATATATAAATATTTACCCAATATATTTGAGGGATATATAGGTCTCACACACCACATAATGAAAACCATATTTATGTGAGCCGTAAGATTATAAAAATTCAGTATACCATAACCCATGAAATGAAATGGGTTTCATAAAAATTTCATCATATCATAACCTTTTAAAAAGAGGTTGGTTTCATAATAATTTCCTAATTTAATAATAACATAACCTATGAAATGAATCTTGTTTCATAAAATTTTTATCATTGTATATGAAATGGAAGTGAAATGAGATTGATAAAAATATTTTCATTTTAACCATTCAATGAAATAATAAGAGTGGTCTCCCTAGGTTCATATCCTCATAAAATAATAAATTATATAATTTTATGTCATATTATATGGTAAATTATTATGAAATATCACTTATATCATTACATTGTGGAAATATAAGTTTTCTTTAAAAATCATTTTTGTAAAAATAAAACATTTTAGAAATCATTTTCTTTAAAAATAAGTTCAAAAAAATACAATGGAAGATTTAAAAATCAGTTGTTTTTTTGTGTGGTAAATATATTTTCTACTTTGAAAATAGTTTTCTTAAACAAAAAATATCTTGATTTTTTTATAAAACATGGTTCTCGATGAAGGGGTGTCGATTGAAAATATAATTCTTATTTTAAAGGTTATTTTGAAATTATTGATTAAATAAAGAGAGAAAAAGAATGGGAAAACATGTATCATCATGACATAAATATGGGATAAAATATTTTTGAGTTTCTTGACATATGGATCATAATATTTTACCATCTAAAACATAATCGTAAAAAATCCAGACATGTCATGAGATTGTAACATATAATATTTTCCACATTCATAACATTGAATAATAAGGAAAATGAAGGAATAAAATAAAACAGGACAAGTAATATTATGAGGATAAATAAATTCATGATATTACATGTCAAAGGGTCTTTATATACTCCTCGTAAAATAATATTTGTGCATAACATGACATATGCCTCACATAAGGACAAATAAGACATAATTCCTTACCATTTTGGAAAACATTTAAACATAAAACCCATGAAAGAGAGATAATAAAATAGATATATAAATCACAATTATTATAAATATAACTATAATAAAATGTATTCGTTGTTTGTATAAACACCATACTATTGAAATAGGTGGGGAATATGTCTTGTGTCTTGTGGAAGTAAGAAGGGAGAATGAAATCCCGTAGAGGAAGTCTCAACATCTGTTTTACTCATTAAAACCTCTTGTATAATAATTATAAGCTTATTATAAATCTATTATAGAAACATATTCACATATATCATACCATATATGATCTCTTTGTGACCTTTTATTACCTGTTTGTTAATAATTCCATGTTAAATTATATGTTTTGTGTAATAAGAGGATTGTTTTTCATATATGTTATGATTTTTTATATTTTTAGTCCTATTTAATTAATAATGGCTCCATCATCATCAAAATTATATAAATTATATAAACATAATATATATTTAGTATATATGTATTTATATTAATCCATAAAATTTATTGATAGAAAATATAATACGCCGTTTATGGAGATGGTAGACCATACATACGCATGAAGGCAATTTCCATTTTATTTTTGGACAAAAAGAAAAAATGTAAATGATATATTAAAATTATATCATAATTTTTATTTCATATTTATCAAATATTATCATTAAATCAATCCTTAATACCTTCCATGTAAATCATGAATGAATCATATCTCTTTATGAAGCAGTAGTCCCTTGTACATATGAATGATGTTAGCGTATTCCCACAAAATGGAAATTATGAAGGTATGTGTCATATAATAATTCAATAATAATAATAAAATAATAAATATCATTTATATAATTAAAATATATCAATAATTATTTATATCCTAGAAAGGTGGTAATGGAGAAACAAATGCCATCTATTCCTGAGTCGTTATTCTACTATACACATATACATGAATTTCATAACCAATTTGAAGGATGGGGATATATTTTTAGGTCATGAACATAACATAAATATATATATGTATATGGAATTTATTTATTTTTTTATAATCATTGTATAATAAAAATTGAATGGGGTTTACGACGAAATAAAACTAATATGCTAGTTGATGATTGTTACCTCCTCTTCAGGTATCCTCCGTATGTTTGAACGAAATTAATTCTTTGGTTATATTTCTGTTCATAATAATGAATTTATATTGAGCTTAAGGAAGTTTAGAAATGATTTGGGTAGGTATAATGAAACAATTTTAAGGTGTAAAGAAGAGAGAATAGGTGGTGACCCTTTATAAGTGGGAAATAGGGCACACTTGGTATTTTGGAAAACAATTGAGTGATCTCACAATTTTCATATGTAACAAGAACTAAAAAGTATCCATTAATGAAACTAAGAGTTGTAATTTTCAAAATATAAATATAAAATATTTTTTTATAAAAATTTATATGTTATTTTTACCCTTATCTTTTTAGTTTAACCCCATGTAAACCGATTTTTACCATAAACACAATGATAAATTTATACTACAATCAATATTAATTTTGGTAAAAATTTAAGTTGAAATTATTATATAATATTAATTATTATAATTATAAATATGGAACCCATTCTCCATAATTCAATTTATTTAAGTGGGAAAAATTTAATTAAAAATAATCTCGTAGCTGTAATGAGAAATTAGGATTTTAAAGATAAAATGTTCAAAAGTTTACATTATTTTCATATAAAAATTAAACATTAAATTGATGAAAATAAACTAAATTGGATTAATGGATATATAATTGAACTAATTTTAATTAAAAATAAAATTAAAAATAAAATTTAAAATTATATATAAATTAAATGAAAATTCGATTTTCAATTAAAATTCAATAGTTTTCACTATTCATCAAAAAATGAAACATTTCAGAAAAATACCAAAAACTCACCCTAAGATAAATTTGATTTGAGAATTTTAAGTTTTTCTTGTGAAATAAATTTTATAAAATTGTCAAAAAAATTAAGTAATTGATCTATTATAAATCGACCAAACTACTTTTTAGAAAAATACATTTTTGGCATAAAATATTATTTATTCTTTCCTCTTGTCTAAATGACACATTAAATGAATGGTAAATAGTTGATTGAGTATATAATATATAAATGTGATTAAACTCATTCTCTGAAATAGATTTTTTATATTATTTAGTTAGAACACATTTTCTTAAATATTTTCAAATAGTTTTTATTTTCATTGATAATTAATTAACCGCCAAAGAAATCATTATATACACATCTGTAAACCAAATTTTCATAAATTTTTTATCCTATTAATACCGACCATTCAATTGTCAAGTTGATAACTATCATATAACAATATTTCAATAGAATATCACACTTTATTTAAACATGGTGTTTCTTGAAAAACAAGATAAACTTGATATTGTTTTTCACACAAGACAAAAATAGTCTTCTGTGTAACATAAGGTAATCTAAGTGTTAATTATAAAATAATCTGAAATTATTGTTTCAAGTCCCAAAAAATATCAAGAAATTAAATATTTTATAAACAATATATTCCATAAAAACTCAATGTGTTAAAAGATTAAGCTATTTGGGTTAGGGAATATCTTTATGATTTTATTTGTAACACACCTGAAATATTATACTTAGATAGTATATTATTCATAAAATAATTAACTCATACCCTCTAAATGATGTCTTAGATCTCCGGGACAACTATCATGTTATCAGAGTCTTAATAAAGGGATACGATAGTTTCCATAACTACTTTAGTCTCAATGATCTAACAATATAATTCAAGAACCCCTTAATATGATACCCCTAAATTATTAATTCAATACTTACTTTATTTCTAACTCCAAATTGTATACCTTATAAAAAACCCATGTTGATACCACTATGACAAGACCTACCCCACTAAGGCCCCACCTTGGCTTATGGTAAGTTAAGGGTTCCATGTTAAGCCTACCAAGGTAGGATAACCTCCATATGTTAGAAGGAAAGATTCCACAAAGAAAGTGATAGATAAAATTGAAAAATTGAAATTCAAAGATAGAGATAACATGATCACCTATTTCATCATTGATCACTATTGGGTTAATCACCAAGATCTAAGAAAATTCATACCATTAAATATTTCAAATCTAGAAATTCATAGTGTTATGATTTAGGCTCCAAGAATGGGAAATTCCAATATTACAACCTAGTTTAAAATTATTCTCAAAATGAAAATATAATTGAAATATGATTATAAATAAGTACTCTATAGTTCATTGATTAAAACAGAGTTTCTCTTCACCAATAAAAAATAAAAATAATGAATAACATAACTATAATTTGAAAAAATAATTCTATATTGATTGAGTATTATAGTATTTTAAATAAATAATCATAGTCTTAAGCCCATTTATTATTGATGATGACTGGGTATTTATTCTATAATCCACCATTATTCCCACCATGATCCATCCCTCTCATATTCTTCTTTTATAGGGGTTTTAAATTGATAAAAATCGACAAACCATTGATAAGATTCAAAAAACAAAATATATTATTTACCAAGGATTTCCCCCATTAATTAATTAATTTAGTATTAAATAATTAATTTAATTTATCATTGTGATGATCCAATATCAATGACCTGATGAAAAATGAAATTACCTCCCTCAGGTGACCCACCATATCAAAATTAATCATGCTTTTTATTTTCTCATCTGAGGCTCTATTTTAGATATTTAAGAAATTTTACCATGAATATGCATATATAGACTAAAACTATATATATTTATACTTAATATATTTTTATTTAGGCATTTATAGACTAGAAATTCTATCTAGTTCATCCCATGGGTGAACAACACACTTTAAATGTAATGAAGCCATCATATAATTTTTTGAGCTCATTTAATAGGGTAAATTTACTATTTTAACCTTAGGAAGGTCCTAGTGCTTTGAAACTCAAAATTGATCTAAATATTATCAAGAAATAATCCTGTTCACTACACTATATCAAATACCCTTCTTGTGAAAATATATAGGTTACATTAAATGAAACATTTTCCTAAAGTAAAAAAATCACCTAGTTTCTTCTTCATAGTTATAAAAGTATTCTTCATGTGGCCATTCATGATATTTGAAAATAAGACAACTTCCTTTTAAATTCAATACATTTGTATCATTGTATTTTTATTAGGGTAGAACATTGAGATATTAGGTTTGGGTTGGCCAACTACCCCTGTTTTTTATCCTTCATTATATTATTCACCATAAGTAGTAATGAGTTTGTTTTATTCATATCCCCATAAACTCAGAAAAACAAAAGCCAATTATTTTGGGTGAGGCTAATTATTATTGTTCATATTTTAATAAATAATGAAAGTCAAATACCTAGATGACAAAAATATTAGAATGATATCTTTTTACGGTTTTTGGATCATCATAAACCCTTGGTTATTCTATCTATAAATGTACTACATAATTTTAAGTACATGAAGTCATATTTGATTCCCTTCTTTCAGCATACACTTATATAGTGTGATTAAGATCTCATAACTTTCTGTACTGTCTCTCTAATATTATAATTCTTATAGATGAGTAATCCAGTTTTATGCATCCTCATCCTCAGTAATGTTTTTAACTCACTAGAAATACATGAATACATGATACACTATACATCTAGGGCATCATTAATATGCTTTTTATGGGCTTCCATCTTGACAGTTCTAACTCCTCAAAGAGGTTCAGTAGGAAATTTTGACTATTGTACATAAAAATTATTTTAACAGCACAGTACATTGTGTAAGCATCGATCCCAATCCAAGAATTTATTATTAGTTATTATATTTTATTTATAAAAAATTGATCTCAATGATATTGAATTAGTGGTGGTGATAGACACTTGATATATAAAAATAAATTTCACATTTTTTTAATGTTTCTTGACTATAGAAATATAATACATTATTGATTAATGAATATTTAAAGGTATACAATCACTTTATCCAATACTACTAGATTTTAACTACTTGATTTGAAATATTTTTTCAATTGAATATTATAGTAGAAAGGATAATTCAATACATCTCTTCATAGTCTATTATATGGATATAAAACTTCTCATAGAATCTCAAGGTAGGATTTTTCCTAGTTAGACACATTGTCTCATAGATTATTGGTATATTTATTGATGTCACATGTTCTATTAATCATAACCCTGAATTCATTAAATATATTGACTCTATTGTTACAACTAGATATCTATGGAAACTTCATTGAAGAAAAATTTAGTTAATTCGACTCATAACCTTTATAAGAACTCCCTATTTGTCGGAGGAACCCTCAACCATGGTTTACATGCACCTCATACTTATGGTTGTATTCAAATTTAAGTGATGGAAAGAATTTTAGTTAATATTTTTTTTGCGGGATATTGGTCTCCCTCATCTAATGAAATATTTTTCTATTTATCATGCTAGTTACTATGTGATCAATATGATATCTGGAGAATTTCTAAATTTAAAACATTCCTCAGGTGTTAGATTAATTTTATTTATGCGTTCTTGTATATTATTCTATGTGGTCACATATATGTTACCAATTTTCTAACTCTGATGATTTATTAAGTTGGGAAACTAACCATAATGGCTTTATCTTCTCAAAAAACTTCTACAGGAATTATTTAAGGGACTCCAATAATGATTTTTCATAGATAATTTTTTTGATAGGATGTGGATTAAGCCTTCACAATTTACTCATGTTTGGAGAATTTCTCACAATAGGTCCCGCCAAATGTTTATCTTCAGTATTTTGGGGTTCAAGTTTGGTTTAAATATAGACCATTAAATATGAATATAGAGGAAATTAAACATAGATTTTTATCCATTTCCACTTATACCGCTCTGTGGAAGTATATTTTTGATATCATTAATTACAGATGGAATCTTTTGGACTCAATCAGCCCTAAACTACAACATCATACTACTATATATGTCTTTCAATAGATCAAACACCTTTTTAGAAGAAATTTCTAAACTCCTACATTTTATTTATTATGAAAGGAAAGATTATATTAATTAAAATATCTTATTTAAATTACATGTAGTTTGGGTGAGGATCAACAATGTCGTCGAAGATGCTTCTTCGATCCAGAAAGGGAAATTCCATAACTCTATAGGAAATTTCAGCATCCTGCGATGATTAAGAGTCGAAGGTGTCTAAATTCATCCAATATATACTTCTTAAGTCTTCTATAAAACCTGAATTTTGGGTTTAATTAAAGTTAATGTTAATGGTTCTTCTAAGAGAACCTAGGGCCTTCGATACAGAGTAGTGTACAAGGAACATAATGGGTAGATTCATGGTTTCATCTCTGGAACTAGTGTATTTTCCTCTTCTATGGAGGTGGAAATGTTGTGTTTCGTTAATATAGTTACCTTATAAGGTAAAAGGGATGAAATAATATTTGTTTAGAATGTGATTCTACCACTTTCGTGTAGGCTCTCTATAATCACATGGTGCATCATCCTTTCCCACTTACAACTCAATGGATGGAATGTTTACACTTGCTCTTAGAGATCATCCATATTATCACACATGTCTTTTGAGAAGTGAACTTAGTTTATGATGGGATTGTAAACAAGGGAGTCAACTATGACATCACCTTATTGGATGAACTTCTTTTTTTATTATCGTTCCTTTCATGAAAAAATTTTAAAAAAATTCCCTCTTTAAGAATATTTTATCGTTTAATTTTAATATAAACATGTCTTAGTTTTCTGACAAAGGCACCACCTATTTAAAAAAATAACTATAAACAATGTATTTGAGAAATAAATTATATGATCATGAAAATTTCTAATTTTGTATCCAATTAGTGGATGAATGTTCAATTGATACCCTATGGGAAACTCTTTGAGTAATATCCATCTTGAGTTGTAGAGCTCCTATCATTTTGTACATCTGACTCTTTTCTGGTACTTTACTACGTCATGGTGAAAAATGCATCTGATTCTTACTCCTCATTATACAACAATACTAACTCATTGAAGAGTTTTCCTCAGGTATGCATGATATAAAAAATAATATCTCTCATGGACATGTGGACCCATTTACAAATAATGAGTTCAAGGGATTGTTTATAGATAATCACTTATTAATAATTTTTACTAGCATTCCAAATTATAATAAATAAATAATAAATAAATAAAACTCCAAATATAGATTATTCACTTTAACTCGTGATTATTTTCCATGAATTAAGCTCATATAATAAAATATCATTTGCAAATAATTCCTCCTTAGGTAGTTAATTATTAATTAAAACAAATTAAAATAATTTTAATTCATAATTTAGTAATCAGACAGTCTAAAAAATTACATTAATTATTTTCTAATATTCTTATAATACTAATAGATTTTTTATATCATTTTTTAGGTTTCTAAGTTATTAAATTATAACCTAGAAGGGTGTTATAAGCTTTCTAGTCCATGACAGGTGGGGTAGGTTCGAAAGATCCCAAATAAAATGGAATATATGGTTGAAAGATGAGGGTTCCCCGAGTGTGGCATGGGGGGCCCAACAGAAAGAGCTCACATTTATTTTCCATTACACTTATGAAAACAAAACAAAAAAATATTTTTTTTAAATAAAAATGCTACCCATAAGTGGTGAGTAGCTTTCGCCACAAGAAAGTGGCGGGAGACTTCCACCCCATGGAAACGCAAGATTGTTTTCTTTCAATTATATGGTAGCTTTAAGTACCCTTAGATTTTATTTTTTAACCTTTAATATATAGTCACGTGGTGAATACCCTCACCTATTTTATCTCTAGGAGACACACTAGCTAGTGCCCAAATGACAATTCCTTCCCCATACCGATGTGTTCTCTCCCTCGACCATAATATATATATATATATATATATGTTTTTGTGTGTGTGTGTGTGTATTTCTTAGGTTATTTTAGGCCTTAAAATGTTTTTGGATAATATAATGGTTATATATCATCCATAAAAGTTCAGATTGGTGTACCCTTAGTGGCGTTGGGATCATATCAATGCCCTATAACTGAATTCTAGAGAAATTGATTTTAATTACAACTTATGAAATCACATGATTCCCCTAATTCAACTTGTTAGTACTAAGTGTTCCAAAAAATTATGTAAGCTGGTAAATTTTTTTTTAAATTAAATAGACATCACAACATCAGACCTGACACTAGAATTCCCATTGATCAACTCAATTATCTCTGGTAGTTTAAGTAACAATGAATAATTATATCGATGTTATAAATCATCCAATTTTTTGTTGAAACATTACCCTAATCAAATATTATAATTACATAATGTATTATTACTAATATCCCACTAGATCATCATTACATTCTTTAAAATATTTATAGTTCATCAATCATTGAACTCTGGGTGGTAGCATTAATAAAAGAGTGTTCTTAAGATGAAATCACGATCATCATAGTACCATTTATTTAATATGGGAGGGATTTTATAGGCATAAGTTCTTTAATCTCCTCTTTCTCAATCGTAGAATTATGAGGCATGTATTAGAAGATATTAAATTGATTAAAGAAATACATTTTGTGAATTTAATCCTTTTTTAGCTTAAATAGGTTGGATTAAACTTATCAAATGTTCACTTTGGTTCATTAATATATTTATCCCTGTAAACAATCTCTAAATGAAACTTATGTCCTAGTAAATGTGTCACAATTGACACATGTATTTTATCACTTCATTATAACATCAATATTATATTATGTGATAGAATATAATCCAGTAATTTGACTCTTTTTTCTCATAAAATATTTTGAAGAATAATGAATAATTAATATTCATTAATAAATCACTATCTTGTATACACATAATAACATATGAATATATTAATTTAATAAAATCAGTACTTATTAATCTAAAATTTAACGATATATATTTTTTATATGATTTTTTAATCAAAAAAATTACCCAATCCTCGTTAGGGAGAAACCATATCATAAACACTAGTTCATTAGAGTTGATTTTTTTGAATGTTATTTGTTTGTGAATCTAAAGGAAATCACCTCAATATTTGTGAGATTCACTCACCAACTAAAAGAATTGTATAGAAATATATCATGGCCTTTAAATAGTAATATTTAGGTATAGAAATAATAGAATCTCCTAAAAGAATACTTCATGTAATGTTTTATTTTTATCATAATATACCATAAAGTAAGATGTATATCTTGCATCAGCATCCTTATATGATATATTTTTTCTTTCTATGACCATGCCAGATGAAATTAACACTTTATATCATGGATATATAATTAATGAGCATAATACCATCCTGAACAATGATTTTTGAGATATATCTTTATCAAATGGGAAGTAAAATATCATTTCTGGATCATTTAAAAAATTATACACCCCCAATTACACACCTTGATAATTTTACTATGAAAAAAACATAAATCTTAGATTTTTCATTATATATTAATATATTTGATTAAACGATAAAACTTGATAATGATCTCTATTAAAGAGACTAATATAAAAGCTCGTAGATAGTGATATCCAATTATACCAATAACATAGGGTGTTTATATTGGATTATTAGTCCTCATGATCCCCTCTATTCAAGATCAAAAAGTGGAAAATTCATGACAATAAGTCTTAATGATGTGGGACATCTAACACATTATTTTAAAACGTTATCTATGTCCAATTAGTACGATGTATCTAGATGATATTCTATAGGTTTAAGATTACAATCACAGTACATTTAGGTCCTTAGTGTAGTTGATAACTTTTATAACCTCTTGATACCATGTGTAATTCAAGGAAATTACTAGATATATAGTATATGTAGACCGAATAAAACAATCTTGGCAAGTTAAAAATATGTATATATCATGTTTTATATGTGAAATAGAAATAAAATTAAATATAGTAGTTAGTTTTTGTAACAAATTTATTTTTGAATAATATTTGTTTCTTGAATTTGTGTATTATTTTATTTTATATTAAAAAACTATATCCTTTATTTAATAAAGTGAGTATAAATAAAATAATACCACTAGGATTTGACTGTTATATTACCATTGGTCAATATGACCATTAGAAACTAAATTCTTAATATTATGATTATTGTTTATAAATACAGGTGATCTAGGTTAATTAATATAGAAAGAATAGTCGATGGCCTAAACCAGTAGACTCGGGCCATACGAATCCCATCTATCAGAGCTTGGGAAGGAGTTTGCATCACTAGGCTTTGCTCTGGACCAAGCCCAAACTGAAATCCATCTTGTGAAGCTTGAATGAAATCACTAATGGGAGAAGTTAAAGCTGATAGAAATCACCACTCGGGAAATGTTGTGGAAGCCACCCCAAGATTCTGTCACCATAGAACATCTTACACTTAGGTTTTATGACGGTGTTATTAGGGGTTATGTTAGAAATCCACTATTACTTTGTGTAATCATTTTTTTTAAATACAATTGTTATTTATTCTTATGGTAAAATTTGTGTATTTCAAATGTCTAGAAAAATATAAGATGAATTTATAAAAGTTCCATATTATTGATGATTTTTGGGAAAAGGATATTTTAAAATATTTTTTGTATATTTTAAATAATTAATAATGTAAAATGATTTAAAAAAAATGGTCTTCTACAGTTGTGACCAGTTTGAAATTTAGTGTCTAATAAGATCAACATAATTTTTAGTGAATAGTAAAGTATAAATAGTAATATTACCCTGATGATTAGTAATGAGACCAATGGAATAGTAACCTCACTTAAGAAATTATAAATATAATTTAGGCATCTTGAATTGTAATGTGATATAATTTTACAAGTAAATAGTTGTTTTAAAAATTATTAGTTAAGTATTAGTATTTTTTCAGGTAAATAGTGTTTTTACTTAAAAATTAAATACTGCATAATTTAAAAATTTATTTTCAAAAAATGGAGTGCATTTTTTAATTCCTATCATTGATATTAGGTTAGGGATAATTTATGATATTATTATAAAATGTTTTGTTTTTTGGTGAATAGTAAAAATACAGTTTTGAGTTTCGGTGTGATTAATGACATAATTAATGATGAAATAGAGATTTAATAATTCTAATCAACTCATGAATAGTATGATATGTTATGAGGTGTCCTAATTTTCCAATACCATGAAAAAATACCATGGGAAAGCCCATGGTTTTTCAAATACCACCGATGAGGTGTCCCTTAGAAATTAATTAAATATTACCTCACTTTTCTATAAATACCAACCCATTATTCCATTAATTTCACTCCAAATTCATCATAAAAAATCTCCGGTATTTTTACCTCCCAAGGGGTCCTCCCAAGATTCCCAAAATCCCCATAGAGTCCCAATATTCAAGCTTTCAATGTTACTCTTCATGGTAAGGGAATCTTTCATCATCCTCTTTTAAGTCATGAATTCCTTTATGTTATGCCTTCTAGTTTCCATTTTATTATGTAGGGGTATGTTCTTATATATCATTATTATTTTAAATTTTATTTTCAAATTATGAGATACCCTTTCATCTATCATCAACTGATTTTTTGGATTTTTAAGTGACACCATTAGGCTGCCAAATATTCGTAAAAGAAATCACATCTTCTTTTTTCTTTCAACTTCCCTTTTCATGCGACATGTCATTAAAATATACATTCCATGTTCTTATTTCTATTTTATTATGTCCCTATACTGTATTATGATTTATTTATGATTTTTTTATCCTTTTCCCCTCTCTTTTATTGTTTTCTAAAAATATGTTATGTAGCCATTATGTTGCAGAATGTTCGTCTCAAAATCTATCAATTTTTATTAAGAAATTATATTGTTTTATTTATGTGAATACCCAAATATATTTTCATTTCCAGGGTTTTTTATAATGAAATAAAATTGATCTATTTTATTTTGGAATTTACATACATATAACCCTCACTCTTTTTCTGTGGGTTATAAATGACATAATGAACTTATTTTTAAGCAATTTTAAAATGTCACGATTTTGAAGTGAAAACCATTTCTTTTACACTCTTTAGGTTATTTATGAAATATATGATTTTGATATATGTGGATAACATGAAAATAAATATATATTAAGGGTGATCCTTGAAAGCACTCCAACACATTAGGTAAAAAATTTAATCTCTAGAGATGATATGTTTCCCAATATCTTGGTGAATAACCTTGATAATTTTTATGAAACCTTCGGGATGAAACTTAGTGATATGTCCATGATTGACTAAATTAAATGTAGTAGAAAATTATTCATGTTATGGTTCATGTTCTTTTCATTATGATATGCCTCTACTTCTATTACTCATGTCTTTATGTTTTCTATCAACTTCTTATTGATTTCATAAGTAAATTGATTACCTTGATTTTTTTACTGGGCCTTATACTAACCATTTACATTGATGTATGTCTCTAGGTTATGAGATATACTAGTTGTAAATAGGATAAAAATTTAAAGAGTCTTATCAAGGGGATTTAAAAGAGTGTTTTATGTTTTCATGTATTTTGTTCCTGATTTTCAGGACACTAGACTTTAAAGGTCCTCTATTTGTAAAATGTAATGAAAAGTTATGTGTTAAAAAGGTGGGATGTCATAGTTGGTATAAAAGGATACTTTAGTTATTTATGGAAATTAGGCTATGGAAAATTTATGAATAACCTGATAGAAAAGTTTAAATATAGGAAAAATTACCGTTATTTTAATGAAATGTTATGTAATTGGTTTTCAAACAAATAAATCCATGTCTAGATAGTAACAAGTGGATGTGGCTCTGGCATAGATGTACCTAGGTGTGAAAACTCTGAAAAATAGTTTTAGGCTTGACCCGGGGTATCTTGGTACAAGACAACAGGTATTTCTACACTATTGGTTTTACATTCCCATGGATATGTTTGGTTAATCAAAAGCTTTCTATGAATCATTATGGAGGATTTATAGAGAAATGTAATTTCTTAAGAATAATGTTTTAGGACATAAAATCCTTTTTAGTTAAAATATTTATAAATGAAATAAGCTTCTCACCAAGGTTTTATTCTTTTATAAAATGGTGGGAAATAGGAGGAACTGTGTAAATGGTGACTATAATGGACCATGCACTGATGACCCTCCGATGGATGCCGGAATGGAAACTTTCATGAGAATGATGAAGCAATTAACTCAAGTTATGGGAAATAACATGGTCTAAGATGAGAGACTGATGTCACCGTGAAGGGGACAAAATTATATTGAGCCGTTTATGCTTTAATGACCACCAACCTTCAGTAGACATACCAGCCCTTTGATTGATTAATAGTGGATCAGTACTATCATGAAGATCTTCTCTGTGCTCTGTTATACATAATAAGAGATGGTCACCCTGCCTATTTACCACTTAGTGGGAGAAGATGATCAGTGGAGGGAGATAATAAAAAACATGACGGCAATAGTGGAGGTTGAAGCTATGGAGTGGGAAGAGTTTAGAGGGATCTTCTTCAATAATTATTTCCCTCGTTCAATGAGAAAAAAATGAAGAAGTTGTTTCTCAATATTAAGCATAAGGAGAATGAATATGTTGGAAGCTATGAGAGGAACTTTATGAGGCTTTCATGTTACACCACTAGATTTTTCCTGAATCCAAATGGTAAGGTTAATAGATTCTTCGGTGGACTAGGACATCATCTAAGGAAGAATCTAGCTAGCTAAGACTATGATAGCTTTGGGGAGATAGTGCAGAGTGCGATGAAATTTGAACTGGATTTTGGTGAGACGCAATGGTCTCATAAATCCAATGACAAGAAAATATCTAAGGATCTAAGATTAGGGAGGACTTTTGATATGGGAAGATGAGGAAAGAAAGTGAAATATCTGATGTGGAATAAATATGGGAAGAAGCATTCCAGGAACTTCCTACTCGGGAGCGGGAAGTGATACATGTATAGAAGAGATGGCCATATCATGTGGAATTTTCATAGTGAGGTAAAGCCACAACTTCTAACACTAATGAAAAAGGGAAGACAGTGCAGGACCTACCTAATGTCCAATGTTATAAGTGTGGACAACTTGGGCACTTTTCCAGTCACTGTCCAAATCTGAGGGCAGTAGAGGAGAACCACCATCTGCCTCAACAAAGGTCCAAGGAGAAAGTTTTTTCTTTTTATATCACGAAGGCTGATGTTGAAGCACCAAATGATATGGTGGTAGGTACTCTTGCTGTTCTCTCAAAGATAGAAAGTACATTGTTCGATTATGGTTCCAAAAAATCTTTTTTTTCCTCCATGTTTCTAAATAATTTAGAATCAACCCCTAAACTGCTAAAAGTAGAGTTATCGGTCAAGAATCCTGGTGGGATTATCCAAGCATCATTAGTTTTTAGAAACATTAGTATTTACTTTATTGATCAAATTCTCATCGCAAATCTAGTAGTCATTTCCATTTTTGGAATTCAACATTATAATAGGGATGGACTGACCCTAAAATTATAATCATAAGATCAAATGTAGAAGTATGGAAATATCAGTAGTCTTGAATGGAAAACCTTTGGTTTTCTTCCAAGGAGAGATATCTAAACCTGATATTTGTCTAGAAGAACCTCTTATATCCTTCTGTATTGAGTTTATCAGTGAAGAAGTAGAAGGAAATCAGAGTATAAGGATAAGAAATGTCCCCATCATCCAAGAATAAATTTGATGTACTTTTTGAGGAGTTACCTAGACCTCCCCTGGAAGGAGAGGTAGAGTTCCCCATTGAACTCATACCTAGATCTCATCTGATATAAAAGACCCCATATAGGATGACAAATGTGGAGCTGGATGAATTAAAGAAGAAACTCCAGGATCATTTGGAGATGGGGTTTATTTGACCAAGTGTTCTTTCTTGGGGAGAACCTGTTCTCTTTGTGAAGAAGAAGGATAGATCGTTGTGGCTGTGCATTGATTATAGAGAACTGAATGGTATCATAGTAAAGAAAAATACCCTCTTCAAAAAATAGATAAATTAATTGACGAAATTCTTGGGGATCAATTCTTCTTTAATATTTATCTTCTATTTGGTTATCATCAATTGAGGATGAAGAAAGAAGATATTCCAAAAAACTGCCTTCCGATCAAGATATGAGCATTAAGAGTTTATTGTTATGCCCTTCAGACTGACTAATGCATGTGATATTTTTATGGATTTGATGAATAGATTCTTTAAAAACTACCTTGATAACTTTGTGGTAATTTTTATTGATGATATTATAATATATTCAAAATTTCAAGAGGATCATGGGGATCATCTAAGGGTTATTTTAAAAACTCTATAAAAGGAGAGGCTTTTTGGAATGTTTAGAAAATGTGAATTTTGGTTACAACATGTTTCTTTCTTGGGGAACATTGTTACCAATGATGGATTCATAGTTGACCCTGTGATGAAAATTTTTTTAGAGGAGTGGCCTTATCCTATAATAATAACTGAGATTCATAGTTTCCATTTACTAGTAGGATATTTTAGGAGGTTTGTGAAAAACTTTTCACAAATTTATAATCCAATAACCAAGTTAACTCGAAATGGGGTCAAGTTGTTCTGGAAAAAAGAGTGTTAGGAAAGTTTCCAAGGGCCTAAGAAGATTTTGGTTACTGTACCCAGATTAAATCTACCCTCAAGTGGAGAATGATTCATTATTTTTAGCAATGGATCTCTAAAAAGTATTGGGTGTGTCCTCATGAAAAATGACAAAGTCATTGCTTATGCATCTCGAAAGTTGAAGACTCATGAGAAGAACTATCCTACACATTATTTGGAGCCGGCTACGGTAGTTTTTTCTATGAAGATATGGAGGCACTATATTTATGTTGAGAAATGTGATATATACAAAAACCACCAAATTTTGAAGTATATTTTCACACAAATGGAATTGAAAATGAGACCAAGGAGATGGTTGGAACTTCTCAAAGACTATGATTGTTCAATTCATTATCATCCCAGAGGATAAAACAATGATGTTGATGTATTAAGAAGGGAAGACCCAGTTGTTCCTTCCATGATGAGGATTCAATGATATCCGTTGATCAGTGACCTAGTAAATCTAGACATGGGAATTATAATGTAAGGGACATCATAAACCCTAACCAAAATGATTTATCAACCGTCATTACTAGAGAAGATCAAGAAATCTCAGAAATAAGATCCTTTGTTAAAGAAGAAGTATGAGACTGTGAAGGATAAAATGTTTCTTGAGTTCAATATTGATCAAGAAGGTGTACTGAAATATCATACAAGGCTTTGTGTTCCATCTATTCTGGAAATAATGAAGGAGTTGATGGATTAATCTCATAGCTCTACATTATCTATACATCATGGAAGAATGAATATGTATAGAGACCTTCGGGATCATTATTGGCGGAATAATATGAAAAGGGAGATTTCCGACTACAATTCAAGGTGCCCGGTATGCTAGAAAGTGAAGGCAGAATGACAAATTCCTAAAGGGGTATTGCAACAACTACCCATACCAGCATGGAAGTGGGAAAATATCACTATGGACTTCATAACTGGTCTCTTGAGACCTTCCAAAGGAAACAATGTGATATAGGTTATTTTGGACCGTCTCACCAAGACTACCCATTTTAACTCCATTTGGGGAGATTTCTCTCCTGATCGACATTCCAAGATTTACGTGAAGGAAGTGGTAAGGATCATGGAGTTCCACTTTATATCGTATCAGATTGTGATCTAAGGTTCACATCAAAATTCGGGAGAATTATTAAACTGCTATAAGCACTGAATTAAATTTTAGTACAACCTATCACCTTAAAACTGATGACCAATTTGATAGGACTATTCAAACCCTTGTGGATATGATGAGAAAATTTTCAGTGGAATTTAAAGGTAGATGGGATCAACATCTCCTTTTTGATGAGTTCTCTTACAACAAAATCTTCCACTAGAGAATTCAAATGGAACCCTGTGAAGCTCTATATGGTAAGTGATGTAGAACTTATGCTTGCTGGCATTAAGCTAAATAGAGAAAGCTTCTTGGTCCTGATCATGTGAAAGAGATGAAATTAAATGTCCATTCCATCCAACAACACATTAAGGCTGCTCAGTGTTAGAAAAAGGGCTATGACGACAACCATCAAAGGGACCTAGAGTTCGATGTTGGTGACAAGGTATTTCTTCAAATTTAACATTGGAAGAGAGTCCTAAGGTTTGAGAAGAAAGGGAAGCTCAACCCTAGGTACATTGTCCTCTATGAAATGCTTGATTGCATAGGAGCAGTGGCCTATCGACATTCACTTCCTCCAAATCTAGCACAAGGTTATGATGTCTTCCTTGTATCCCTCTTGAGGAAGTACATACCAGACCCTTCACTTGTACTAAATCCAGAGGTGGTACAACTAGAACATAACCTCTATTATGAAGAGTAGCTGGAGGAGATATTGGATAATATGAACATGGTTCTACGCAACAAGACTACCCACTTTTTTAAGGTGTTCTGGAGAAACAAAAAATTAGAAGAAACCACGTGGGAACCAGAGGATTCTATGAGACAGAATTACCCACACCTTTTCTCTTCTGAGCATACAAGTTAAAATTTCAGGGACAAAATTTCTTAAGGGGGGAGAATGTAACGACCTAAAGTTTTGAATAATATTTGTTTCTTGAATTGGTGTATTATTTTTTTTATACTAAAAAAACTATATCCTTTAATTAATGAAGTGATTATAATTATAATAATACAATTGGGTTTTGAATGTTATATGAAAGTTGGTCAATATGATTGTTAGAAACTAAATTCTTAACGTTATGATTATTGTTTATAAATAAAAGTGATCTTGGTTAATTAATATAGAAATAAGAGTCGATGGCCTCATCCCATAGACTCGGGCCATACGAAGCCCATATGTCAGAGATTGTAAAGGAGGTTGCATCACTAGGATTTTCTCTGGACCAACCCCAAGTCAAACTCCAACATGTGAATCTTGAACAGGATTTCCTAAGAGAGAAGTTCTAGCTGATAGAAATCACCACTCGAGCAATGTTTTCAGAGCTGCCCCAAGATTCTATCACCATAGAATATATTACACTTAGGTCCTATGCAGGTGTTATAAGGGGTTATGTAACAAGGCCATAGTTACTTTGTGTAATCTTTTTTATAAATAAAATTGTTTTATATTCTTATGGTAAAATTTGTGTATTTCAAGTGTCTAGATAAATATTGGATGAATTTATAAAAGTTCAATATTATTGATGAATTTTTGGAAAATGGTATTTTAAAATATTTTTTGTATACTTTAAATAATTAATAATTTTAAATGATTTTAAAAAAATAGTCTTTTATAGTTGTGACCATTATGAAATTTAGAGTCTGATAAGATCAACTTAATTTTTAGTGAATAGTAAAGTATGAATAGTAATACTACCCTTATGAATAGTAATGTGATCAATGTAATAGTAACCTCACTTAAGAAAGTATAAATATAATTTATCCATCTTGGATGGTAATGTGATATAATATCATAAGTAAATAACTATTTCAGAAATTATTAGTT
This sequence comes from Viscum album, assembly GCA_963277665.1. Taxonomy (NCBI): domain Eukaryota; kingdom Viridiplantae; phylum Streptophyta; class Magnoliopsida; order Santalales; family Viscaceae; genus Viscum; species Viscum album. The sequence continues at coordinate 1,445,184,567 of OY728150.1, read as the reverse complement.
AAGTATTACTATTTTCAGGTAAACAATTTTTTTAATTAATAATTAAATATCTCATAATTAAAAATTTATTTTCATTAAATGATGCTCATTTTCGAAGTCAGATCATCGATATTAGGTTTGGGTGAATTTATGAGATTTTTATAAAATGTTTAGTTTTTTAGTGAATAGTAAAAATACAATTTTGAGTTTCCGTGTGATTAATGACATAATTAATGTTGTAATATTGATATAATAATTATGGTCAACTTTTTAATAGTAATATGTGTTATGAGGTGTCCCAAGTGGAAAATATCATGGAAAAATACAATGAGAAAGCCCATGGTTTTGCAAATACCACCAATGAGGTGTCCCTTGGAAATTAATTAAATATTCCCTCACATTTACAATAAATACCAACCCATTCCTCCATTAATATCATTCCAAATTCATCATCAATGAAGCTATGGTCTTTTTACTTCTCATGGAGTCCTCCCAAGGATCCCTCAATCCTCCCAAGGTCCCAACCATCACGCTTTCGATGTTACTCTTCCGGGTAAATGATCCTTTCACCCTTATATTTTAAGTCATGACTTCTTTTATGTTATGTCTTATAGTATCCATTTTATTATGTGGGGGTATGTTCATATATATCATTATTGCTATCCATTTTATGTCCAAATGATGAGATACCATTTCCTCTCTCATCAACAAATTTTATGGATTTTTAAGTGATGCTGTTAGGCTATCAAATTTTCGTAAAAAATCACATCTTCTCCTTTTTTTTCAAGTTTCTTTTTCATGTGGTATGTCATTAAAATATCCATACCATGTTCTCATTTCGATTTATTCTGTCCCTATAATGTATTATAGGTTATTTCTGAGTGTTTTATCCATGTATATTCTCTTTTAATATTTTCTAAAAACATGTTATGTAGCTGTTATGCAGTAAACTTTTCGTCTCGAAATCTCACTATTTTTCAGAAGAAATTATCTTATTTTATTTATGTGAATAACCAAATATATTTTCATTTTTTGGGGTATTCATTGAGACATAAAATTGATCTATTTTATTAATTAATTTACATACATATAACCCTCATTCCCTTTCTATGGGCTATAAATTACATAATGATCCTATTTTTAATCACTTTTAAAACATCACAATTTTGAAGTGAAACCCATTTATTTTACTCTATTTAGGTTATTTATGAAATGTATGATTATTATCTATGTGTATCACATGAAAATAATGTCATATTAATGGTTATCCTTGAGATCACTCCAATTCATTGGGTAAATAATTTTATATCTAGAGATGACAAGTCCCACGATACCTTGGTGAATAACCTTGGTAATTTTTATGACACCATAGGGATGATCCTTGGTGATATGTTCATAAATGTCAAAATTAAATGTTGTATCCACATATTCAAGTTATGGATCAATTTATTTTCATTATGATATGATTATAATTTAATTTACCTTACCTTTATGTTTTTCAATAAGTTCTTATTGATATCACAAGTAAACTGTTTCCCTTGATTTCCTTACTGTGCCTTCTGTTTACCCTTTACTTTGATGTATGTATCCAGGTTTTGAGATGCAGTAGTTGTACATAGGATGAACATTTAAATAGGATTTTAAAGGGAATTTAAAATAGTGGTTTTAAGTTTTCATGTATTTTTTTCATGATTTCCATGACACTAGACATTAAAGGTCCTCTGTTTGTTAAATTTAATGGAATGTTACGTATTAAAAAGGAAGGATGATAGAGTTTTATGTCACGCAATATCACAAAAAAATTTGTTTTATATCTCCCTGAGTATGAGGATGCTTATAAAATTATTTAAATCCCATAGGATGATCCAAGATTTACATTGATGAAGATGGTTTGTGTTTGTGTCTAGTGTTTTCTAGCTCCATAGATCCAACATGAGGTTAGGGTGGTGGAATGTATGGAATGGAGATTTCCATACTACCTAGTATTGTTTGAGCCTTTAATAGAGCACTCTAAACTACTCAATTGAATGAAAAATCAAGTAGCATTACACATAGTCATTTACAAATTTCCTTTCTTTGTGTATGTCCCACTCTATGTTTGAGACTAATAGTTTTCCACAATACTTTCTTGGTATATAATAGTTTATTATGGGTGAATTTTATTAGTGGTAATAAAATAGGCATTTACTCTTCAGATCAGGTTCAATATAACATAGGATAGGGCTAGGTTCTGTTATCTCGCAACATGAACTATGACTGTGATGTTTTAAAAAACGAGTTGTGTCAATCACTTGATCTAGTAGATGGGACAATCAAGGTCATTTTATAAGATATTGGTATCCAACTATGGGTAGTACCCTCTAAAGAGTTTCCTATGTGATATTAGGCATTTTATTTGGATTGCACTGAGTAAGTTAGCTAGTATTATGTTTTTTTGTAGAACTTCTTAGATCATTCCAATTATGAGGTTTTCAAACTTATCTTTAATATAAGTAGTTGTGTCTTGATTTGTTTGGGAAACTGTATTGTGGTTTTAATGAAGAGGTAATTTTTTTTCGTTAGGTTCTAGTTCGCATAAGGTTGTTTCACACAAGAGTTTTATACTTAGAAATGATAAATCTCCAGTTAGAAAAATAACATTTCACCACAAAGAACAAATATTGTCTCACATGAGTCCCATTCATGTGAACGATTATATTTAAAAGACAAAAAATATTTTCATTGGACTATCATTTAAGTGTAGTGTTCTCTAAAAATATATGTTCATCTCAATTTCTACAAAATACTAGTGGTCCCATATAATTTTACAACCTTTAATTGGGCATATTGTGTTATGTGGGAATGGACGAGGAAAATGAAAAACATTATCGACTTCCATAGAATTTTATTATCCTCCCCATAATTAGACCACATTTGAATGGGGATATTTTTTTACTCTAAAAAATCATTAAATAGGGTTTATGTATGTTGTTATATAGAAGTTAATTTAGGGTAGATGGATAGATTCCTGAACAATATTTTATTACTCAAGTCCATAACAATGGGGCATCAAAAAAACTAAAAGTTCTCTACATAAAAAACTCTAGGTGAATCTGAATGTTATGTTGAAGAATAAAACTAAAGTTACATGCATGAATAAACGTTTAAAAGGTTTTTTTAAAGAAACATAGAAAACTAATGTTCTTCTTGTGCACAAAAATTTTGTGAGTTCCTCATTTTTGAGTTTTAAAGACTATAAATAACCCTCAACTAACTATATTTGGGATAGATCATTAGAGTAAGTCAGTGCATCTAAGTTCATGAAACAAAACTTCTATGCCTCAAATAATATGATATAAGATAGTCTTTTGAATTTTTGAAGGTGAATATATTTATAAGATTTAACATATGTATTTCCATTGTTGTATTTTTAATCATTTGATGCTATATTACACAACCCCCTCTCACTGGAGAACACAATTTATGTGAAAACAATTGTCTCACATAAGTCAATGTCCCGTACAACCCCAATCTTGAATAAGAACGTGTTATAGAGACCAATTTTTTTACATTTATTTTTACATGAGTGTTGATGGATCATGGACCTACATCTGTACAATCTCAATTTTTTCCTGAACGTTACATATATAGAAGTAGAATTGTGGGTTTTCACCTCTAAGCCATATCCACCAACCAAGGTCTAGGTAACACATGAATATGTTCTAAAAATATCCTTTATTTTTTCATGAATATTTTTGGATTCCCAATACGTATTCTCCATTAAATACCATATTGTCACCCCTTTCATGAAACATGCATCTTTGTTGCATGATGTTAAAAAACATAGACCAGTCCTATGATAGAAAATTAAATTATGAAATATTATTAATGGGTGTATTAATTCATATTCTAGAATGATATGTCAGATTCCTATCGTAGGTTCAATACCAACATCATTATTATATCAATATCCACCATGAGAGATTTTATCTATTAATATTGACCACCTTCCTAGGGAGAAAAATCTTTTAGGGAATCTCTACAGAACTCTGAACTATGAGTGTACCCATTGGTCTTTAAATAGTGAGTTCTCTCACTAGACATTAATCTGTAATTTTCTCCCCAAAAATCTAAACCTTGATCATCCTCACCAAACATTAAATTGTAACCAACCTTATATAAAAAGTATAATATGATTATCCTTATATGAACTGAATTGGATGACTTTTGTGATGAGCATAGTATATATTATGTGATTAGTATAAGATTCCATCATAGTCATATATAAGGAAGATAGAATATAAATCCTTCATAGTTACATATGACAAACTCATCCATCTCTTATGTTATGGGAGTATAGTTCCTTCATGGTCTTATATGAAAAAGATAAGATAACCTTCTCACTGAATTCTAAACAGAAAACAAATTCTTCCATTATTTGAAAATGATATGATGATTTCCTGGACAGATAGTATGAAGATAATGAAACACCCAAAATTTCCAACACCCAACACACTTAACCTTTCTAATGAAACGGTTGTCTCCCTACTAAGGGAACTTGTTATGTAATTAAACAATGATTAGAAGGAAAATGATGAGAATGTGATTGAAAAGTATGTTATAAATCTATGAGGTCATCTCATATTAGGAAAAAAAAATACCCATAGAGAGAGATAGTCGACCTCCCATCATTCCAATTACAATCAAAGGTTTGATCATCATCACCCTGATGGGGAAATGTCTCTATATTTTGGAAGGAAATAAAATGGGAACCATATTGTGACCATCCTAGGGAAAACAATATATCTTTTTGGATAGTAAATCATTAGATAAAATTAATCTCATAAGGAGAACAATTTATAGTTTCTTATATTACAATGTAAAAAAAGAATGTACCTATTTATTTTGATCCAGAAAACATTTTAGCTTATTGATTTGATTACTCAGACTTATGGTCATAATAAAATTCATTATTAGAATATTCCAAATCTATATAGGTATAATTTAATGTTTTATTTCCATTCTTAAAATAATATGATATTATATAAGGATTTATTTTTTATTTATTTGTTTCTTTTAACCATGGATAATCAGGTTTGATAAGCATTGGGATTTTACATTCATAGCATCTGAATTCATTTGAACATCCACTATTCTTTGTAAACATGTTAAATAATATCTTAAATAATTTTTTATATAATATAGTTTACTTAACATTATAGAATGTTGGGTATGTATATCTTCAAAATAAGAATTACACAATTATCCTTTATTTGATGGTTTATGATATATATCATTGACCTTACTCTAATATTTTTAAGTAGTTAATTTAGGTGAAACATTATACATTTTTAACATTATTATTACCATCAACTTCAATTTTCATCTCCTACTAATACCCTATTTGAATACCAATCATATTTTACATTTTAATATCTTTAACTGGTGTATATTTTATAATAGTAGGTATGATATCACTCTATATAGTTTGTTAAATCATGATAATATTCTCATGTAGAACATTAAAATTTCACATAGTTATTGATAATAACAGTGATTTTTCCATTCATATGATTGATTATTTACCAATAAAACATCCATGAATTCCTAAACATAAATCAATAAGAATTGTATCTATATTTTTTCATATTTTTTATTCCTTCCTCAGAAAAATAAATATGTTCCGACATATCATAAGAAGAATTACATTGAGAAACCCTATTAAGTATATATATTCATAAACCAAAGATATAAAAAATAATAACACCTGAATAAAGATCACATTCAACTTATTATTCAATAATGAAAATATTTGGTTCACTAGAAATTAATTTAAGGGGTTTCCACATCTTCATATAAACTATAAAACCGAGATTGTTGTTAAAATAATCACCCCTATTTTCTAGAATCCATATTTTTCACTACTAATGTAAGGATATATAAACATAGATATTACTTCCATAATATTATAAACTATATAAATAAAATATAAATATTTATAACTTCATTTAACCCATGTAGTGGACTCAAAATCATTAAATCGAACAACATGTTTTTTCCCAGTTATTTTTTTAATACAATTTCTCAAGAGGGGTGTAAATGGTGTTCTGGAAATTTTTTATTTTCAAAAATTACTTCCCTATTCTACTAATTATTTTTCTATTTTAATTTATTTAGATATACGTTTAGTAGAATAAACTAAATAAGATAAATAATATAACACAATAAATTTTCATAATTTAGTTTTTGAGTTTCATGGATCTTCTTAAACTATGATCCACTAACTCTCAATGTATGTTAGGTGATTCTGTTAATATATTTTTATAATGGATCTCACAATAGTGTATAATTATTTGACACTTATTTGTTTACATGATATAACAATTAACCTAAACCATTCTCTTAATACATGTCCCATTCTTATATTTAGACCACATTTAGTGTATGAAGTTTTCACTAAAAAATAATATAGCAAATATAAAGATTTATTAATGTAGTTTCATATTATTGTGTTAGAAATCATAAAAGACATAAGTTGAATCTTCTACAAAGAAAAATATATGTCTCAAATGTGTATCTCTAAATATATCTGTAGTCATATATTTGTTTTTGGGAACAAAATCTTTTTAAAAAAACTTCTTTCTTCTAATTTCATTATTCAAGTTGTATAATATGTGGAATGTGAATAAAAAACTCTTATAAGAAATTCATAAATCAAAGTACTCAAATATTGGACGTATCTCTACATTCAAAAATTGTTCATTCATATGAGAATTTTTTTTTACTTTTTTAATTATATATTTAGAATAATTTTTAGTCAATTGATTAATAATATTTATTTTATATACTCATAATATATTATAGTTTCCATACGAATTAGAAAATAATTATTTTTATATAAATATAACAGGGATTATAATTAATAAATACTCTTTCAAGTGAACACAACTTCTTAATAAACCATATCAAAGTTGTTACATAGTCTCCTACAAATCAAAAAATTAATACCTCATTGAAAATATCTCTAAATTTTAATTAGGAATGAGATAATAAGATATAAATATTCAATGCTCGATAAATGTTTTAAATAATAGTTTATTTAAGAATGAAATCACTATATTGAATTTTATAAATGATTAAATATACTTTTTATCCTTATAGGAAAAAAATTACTTAATGTTATAAAAAATAATGAACAGACTGACTAAATAAACAATTTAACTTTTCCAAATTTTAATAAAAGAGAGTAAAATATGTTTTTAATAGTTCATATACTACTCTATATAAGATATTATGCATAGATAATTTTCCAACATGTATGAATAACTTGAGCATCCTAATGATTTTTTAAGAGTATCTCAAAACTATACAAGATATTTTTTTTAAAAAATTCATAATGAATTATTAATATTATAAATTCTATGAGTGAATAATAATAATACAATCATTATATAAGGTTTTACACTTTTAAAATTTCCTCAAAAATCATTAATAGCGGACATCTATGTATAAGTTTTCATTGAGAAACTCTTTAAATGATAAATAAATAACCTAAAACTAACTTAAAGTAAATTATTTAATAAAATAATTAAATTATTTTGTGACCTTATAAACTTTAATTAAGATAGAGTTTAATAAAATGAGGGTTTTCTAAAGAATTTCCTCAATTTTTTAATAGATTTAATTAACTCCATATATTTTAAAAAATAATTACATGTTATTTTTTGCATACAATTTACATTTGTTATCAAGAAAAGTAGGGAATGGGGGAGAAGATGACAATATCTAGTAAAAAATTCATTTAATTTATTGAACATCAAAACCAATAAAAAATATTATTAATAATGTAAACATTTAGGTTAAAATTTATGAAATCCCAAAAAAAAATGGCCATATAAATCAAAAAGGAGTTTCAATATTCATTTAATCTAAAAGATATTGGAAAAAATAAAATAAATTAAAATAAAATGAAACAAAAATAAATGTACCAAACACATAAAAAACATAAAATTGGGTTTACACTCCCCAAGTATCATTTATTACTATCATCGTTTATAGTTAAGAATAATTATAAGAGATGGGTAGTAGAAACAAATGGGAAAGAGATACCGAACCTTGGGGTTATTTTTTAATGGAATGTTAAGCCAATGTCTTATGTATTATCATTTTAACCTTCTGAGAAAATAAATGTAATAATAAAATTACATAAAATAATTGAAAATATAATAAGGGAATAGAAATATTGCGTTAAATCCCCTATGTGGGTGATGTGCTTCTACTAGCCTTATCAAAATAGTACCATATATCATTCAGAATCACAAGATGGATGAGCATTCATTTATAGATAAAACCAAATATGTTTTTCCCAGTGTATATAAGTGGAATGAAGGAATGAATAACCCTATAGAGAAGTCAAATTTTATAATCCAATAGGTAATATTAAAGTGACTGCAAATATGGAAGTTGAAGAGAAATAAGTTGTCCCCCTATAAATTGTTTTATACATCTCTACATATTCTTAAAATTCTTCCTTGATGAGTAATTAAATTATAATTGAGAGCATAAAGGGTGCATAACTAAGGGTATTACAATATTTATTCCATAGGATCTCAAATGTAAGGTCCCAGATCCATGTGGATCGACCCTTTGTGTGTTATCGAGGCTTGAGGTTACCAAAGGAGGCTCATAGAAATTTTAAAGAAGTTCAGTTTCTAGAAGATAGAAGTAGGAAAGGATTTCATGTTGTGAAGAGTTACACGACATGAAAGTGGGGTTCACATCATGTAATAGACCAGGGAAGGAAAAATAAAATAAATTGAAGAGGCCATATTTTTTCATCAAAAACCAAATTCTGGGGATTACACTGTGTGAAGGAGAATTACAGGTCATGTAACTCGCCAATTTTTATGGTTTAAAACATTTTCTAGCTGCTTGAGTTGTCAAAAAATATTGTTTATTGCCTCAAAATTGACTCCAGGTGAACCGGAGACCCCCTCTTCAATGTTTTTGGGATTCTTATTTCATACATCAATTCTTATCTTCTATCTTCAACCCACAATGACTCGGGTTGATCATAGGTGTGTTTTTTCCAACATTTTCTAGCATTGTATCCTAGACTGATCTCAGTTACACTCATATCTTCGGTTTGTGCAATAGTTCTTGCTTACCCATGCTTCTAATAGAGTTTTTATTGGTTGTTGTTGGATCAATTGTTCTGTGGAATTCTCAGATGTATGTAGTTACTGTTGGAGGAATGATCAAAGATTCGTTGTGTGGTCCATTCTCGTGAGAAGAAAATCTATAACCTTTTGAGTTTGGAGATTTTTTTATTCCCTTTTTATTTATGTGAAATAATAGAGTTATCATGATTTATCCCCTTAGATTACAATGAAATTAACCTAATAATTATTTTAACTAGATTACATAATTTGTATTGACCACATAGAGGTTTTTCTGATCTATGCCATGATAACTATTTTCCTTTTGATTTTCTAGATATTGTGATATATATGAATTTCTTGGATTAGCATATTTTCCTTGATGGGAATTGGTAAATAACATAAATACCAAATTAATTGGTAATTAATAGTGTAAAGAAATTAAAGTGGTATGTTTACTGAATCAGGTTGTTGTTGTTGTAATTTGATGATAATAAAATTGACGCAAGTGTTCGTTTTTAGTTGAATTTGTTAACAAATGTGAAGCATGATGATTTTTGTTGATAAAAAAATTAATGGTATGTTATTAGCTATTTAATTTATTTGTGATATCATGTGATAGGTTGTAGTATAGGTTTCTTGTAATTGGAACCTATGAATAATGAATCTTTTAATTAAAGATAGAATAATAATAGGTTGTGAGATAAAAGATAAAGCCTTTATAGGGTCTAGGTTTCAAAATTTCTTGGAATGGCCATGTACCTTATTCTTTGGATCTGTGAGAGATCATTGTGTATGAAGTATAAATGACTTGATTTAGAACAAATAGCCCCAATTATTATTTTTGTTTTTTGTTGATTATGATGTGATCTTGGATGGATGATCCTGGAGGGTTATTGTGGCATGTGAGGTAGGGAGGCTTGGATGCAATGTCAGCCTAGAATGGCTGAGCCTGGGGGGATGTTGTGTTATGAGGGGTGGAGTGGTCCAGTTGTTGAGGCTAAATTTGAAACATGGAGTGGCATGATGCATCGAGATATTCATGCTGGTGTTAGGGAGGACACTAGAGATTACATAACTGGTTAAATCTGTGCCTACCCATTATGATGGATGTTGGATGTTTTTTCGAATCATTTTCTTGGCCGATAACCATTTCATTTTTTATCCTCATTACATTCTCCGCTGCTTGAGGTAGATGGTTTTGGTTACTCTCTTTCCAAGATAGGTAAATACACACTAGGTATTCCACATGCTTTATACGTATATCTTCTATTGGTTGTATGGGTCTATGGTCCTACCATATGTGGAGATGGATCGATGGGTAGATCACCTACTCACCATATTTATCCATTTATGTTTGGTAGCTTATATTTTTTTATTGAATACCAAATAATATTAGAAACAAATATTCTAATAAATTAATAAATGTTTAACCCATGGTGTCTGAGATTACTGGATGCAATCCATAAGTTGTAATTCTAAGAAGTTGTGGACTCGGTTTTCTTATGCCTAGAGGGAATTGATCATTGTTGTGATGTTAATATATTTTAATTTATAAAACATTAAATTTTAATAATTAATTAATGAAAAGTGAAACTGATTAAAAATGGATAGTATAAATTAATGTAGCTATTTTAATGGTTGTGTGCATATATCATATCTGGTCTTACTACTGGCATTAGGTAGTTTGAGAGATGTTAGTTACAGTAGAGTATGAGACTAGGATATGCCTACCGTGTGGCTGTGATCTATATTATATCATCTATATTTTGAGTTTTTATATTATCTTCATAGTGACCCTTTCTTTTATTACATAAATATTAAATAACTATAAAGATAAACAACATAACAGTATTACACCACAAGGATCCGGTGTTTTAATTTCTTGGGAAATGTAGGACCAAACATAACATTTAAAACATCAACCATAAAATTTATTTAATTCCTTCTTCTTTAGCTTATTATTGGCACTAGATCTCTCCATAGTACTTGTCTTCACATGACGATATTCATCAAAACGTGTTGAGTGAAAATCCCAGTAAAAGGATAGATAATAACCATATAGCATGGGATGAGCATAATCATAACATAATCATCAAAATCATGAGAGGAAGCATTAATAAAAGACTTGAGATATGGCAATGCATAAAAATAGAAACATCATGTATTTGTGGCCATCTACCAAAAATAGTTGTGAACTAATCTATCATCATTTTCAAACATCATTTAACTTTACCTCATGAGGTTGATCACTTTACCCAATGCATACGAGCACTGTATAATTCCGGGTGCACCTGTCACATTCAAACATTCATATTGCACGATATAATTCTTGGATCACCCATCACATCATAAAATTTTCATTATCAAGCATGCCACATACAACATATATAAATAATAACCATCTAAATTGATTGGTTTTAACTAATAATAACACATCCATAAACATTGGGTTCCCAAAATAAATAGGTAATAACATACTTAATACAACAACCATCAACCTTGAGTGAGGAGTAAAAGATGTGTTCTTGAAAGAATAACTTTTTTAGAAAACAATGTTTTTGACATAAAATCTAGTGGAGAACATTTATTTACAATAATATGTATTATAATGATGAAAAACTGATTCTTAATGAGTAACCACACCAAAAATGGAGTGAAAGAGGGAGACCCCGAAGAAAGAAAGTTGGGTTCGAGAATTTCCCCTTACCTTGTATCCAAACACTTCATTCACTTTATAGTACTATATAACCAAATTAGATTAATTAATTAAGTATTAAAGAACCTTTTATATATTAATATGATTTATTAAGTATTTATTAAGTTCATTTATCAGCTTTTGGATGAGTTATATAGGTTAGATTCATTGTTAAGGAATGTTCATTTTGTATGGTTTTCTTGAACGGTTCACTTGAATTTATGAATGGAAGTTCGTGTAGAACATGGATAACCATCCAAAACTAATATTACAAGATATTAATGAAATTAAAGGAGTTTAAATGAATTTATTTTATATACCATGTGGAGGATTAATTTTTCACGATTTAATGATTATCATTTTAGGGTAATTGGGGCGATTTTTTTATCACGATGAACATATTTTGATTTATCATTTAGTAATATGTACATAAGTTAGTTTCAAAAAATTAAACAGTATTAAATACATATAAAAAAATATGATTCAACCGTAAATATTGTTTCATGACTAGATATGATGGAAGTAAAGGAAATTGAAAACATGTTGTTCTTGAAGGTGATAAATTAACACCTCACGAACTACATTTTCCTTTCTAAAATAAAAATGAGGAGGAGAGGGGGGTTGGATGATATAACATCCCATAATTATCATTAAATTACAATATATGTATGATACTATAGTTAACATACAATATGGATGAATATATGTGGGGAGATATTAAGAAAAGAACTTCAAATTGAAAGGAAATTAAAGGGAAAGAGAGCGGAGAATTGCCTATGGAGTTATCCTCTTGAGATCCTTCTCATGGAACCTTGGATTGGTATTTTGATGAGATAAGAAGCTCCAAGACGTGGGGGATGGGATAGAGAAGATGTTTGGGTAGATATTAGACAAGTCTTGAAGCATGAGAGGTGTGAGGAAATTAGGGTGTGAAGGGTAGTATTTATAGTAAATGGGAGAGGGGTTTTCTCAATATTATATTAATTAGTTTATTATTTCTCCACATGAAAAATAATATTGAGTATTCCATTACTAAATAAAACAATTTTATCATGTGAATCAGAACCATATGTGATTATATCATCATAACATCACCCATGACTCTATAATTTATGAATTTAACTTATTTTGTAATTTACTGTATTTCATTATTCATAAACATTCAAGTGTTTCAGAAAAATCCCAAAAATTTAACCCAAACATTTTTTGACATGTAGAATCCAAAAATAAAGTCCATTATTAAAAAAAAATTCCTAAATATGAGTAATTTATTTCTTAAATAAAATTATATTTTATTCAAAAAATAACAATAATGAAACATTTATTTTATTATTCCAAAATATAGGTACATCATACTTTCACAAAAATATCATATATATACTATCATAGGTAAGTTTACTATTAATTAGGGTATGTTACTATTCACAAGGGTATCATTACTATCCATAATGGTATATTAGTATTCACCAAAAATTAAATTTGTTCTATTAGACTCAAAAAATCACCGTGAACACAACTGTGTATATCAGATTTTTGAAATTCAAAACACCAAAGTGGGAGAAATTATGTTTAACGGTCATATAGTATTTAGTATTATGATCTATAATTGTGATTCCAAATTTTTATTAGACTATAAGGCATAATTAGAAGAAGGTAATTCCATTGATAAAACATTGAGTCATTACATTCTTCCCCCTTACGAAATTCCTCCCTCGAAATTTCATTTTATTTAAAAAGGTAAGGGTAATTCTCCTTCATTTCCTCTTCAGGTTCCTAAGTAGCTTTTTAAAACTTATGGTTCCTCCATAAAACATCTACATGGTGGGTTGTCTTATTGTATATAAACTTATCTCTATTTCCCAAAATTTTTGTTGGATGCTCCCCATAGTAGATATCATATTCTAGCTGTACCACCTCTAAGTTTAGTAAATGTGATGGATCTGGTATGTACTTCATTAGGTGTGATACGCAAAAAACATCATTAATTTGATCCATATTTGGTGTAATTTCAAGACGATAAGCCTCAAATCCTATGAGTTCATGGATATTAAAGGGGATAATGTACCTTTGGATAAACTTACCTTTGCGTCTAAACTACATGACTCTCTTTCATGGTGATATTCAAAGGAAGACTTTATCTCCAACGTTGAACTGCAAGTCCCTTCTGTGGTTGTAAGCATAGGTCTTTTACTAACTCTGAGAAATTTTGATGTGTTTTTGGATGAATTGAACCTTCTCTGACATATCTTGCACAAAATTAGGTCTGAGTAGTTTTATTTCTCCAAATTCATCCCAACAGGTTAGATTCAAAAATTGCTTTACATGCAATGATTTATATAAATCCATCTAAATACTCGAGTGGAAGCTATTGTTTTATAATAATTCAACCAATGGGAGATGATGATCCCATCCACATTTAAATTCTAGAGAGTAGGCTCTTAGCATATCTTCAAGTGTTGGAATATTACTTTCAGATTGGTCATCAGTTTGGGGGTGATAGGCCATGCTAATATTTAATTCAGTACTCAAAACATGTTGAAGCCTCCTCTATAATTTAGAAGTGAACCTTGGATCATGATGAGATACAATCAATAGTGGAACACCATGCAGTCTCACAACTTCCTTCACATATATATTTTCATGTTATTAAAGTGATAGGTCTTCCCGAATAGCGATAAAATGGGTAGTCTTGGTGAGTTAGTCAACCACAACCCATATAGCATTATTTCACTTCGATATCTTCAGGATACCCATGAAAAAGTCCAAAGTAACATTTTCTCATTTCCACATTGGTATATGAAATTGTTGCATCATAAAATTACACTTTTTTTACTCTACTTTAACTTGCTGACATACAAAGAACCTTGATATATATTCTGTAATCTCCTTCTTCATGTTATCCCACCAAAAGTGTTATTGGAGATCATAGTGCATCTTGGTACTCCCAATATAGATAGAGAATGTTGAGCTTTGTTCATCATCCAATAGCTCATTCTTTATCCCGGGAGATGAAGGTAGAAAAAGATGCATTCCAGACCAAATCACACCATCATTTTAGATATGGAACTCTTACAGTTTCCCTTCCATTACTATATTCACCTTGTTTTGTAACTTCAAATCACCCCTTTGTTCCTCCTTGATCTTTACTTGGATAGATGGTTGCATAATCATTTGGGAAAGGTAGGATGCATCCCCTACACTTATGATTTTTAAACACATCCTTTGTATATCCAAGAAGATAGGGTCTTTCTCAATCTGTAACATTGATAGAGTATAAGGTTCTTTTCGGCTTAGATAATCACCTACCTTATTCACCTTTCTAGGATGATAGTGAATAGAGAAATTGAAGTCCTTGATTAGATCTAACCATATACATTGACTCATGTTGAGATCCTTTTTTTTTGAATATATAATTGAAGCTATTATGGATGGTGTATATCTTAAACTCTTCACGATAAAGGTAGTGCCACCATATTTTCAAGGAAACAATCACGACTGCCATTTCAAGATCATGTGTCATGTAGTTCTGATCATGGATCTTCAACTTCCATGAGGTGTAGGCTATTACATTGTCATTTTTCATGAGTACTCAATCCAAGACATTATTTGAAGCATTGTTGTATATCACAAAAATTTGTCCACTTTTCATTAATGTGAGTACAGGTGCAGTGATAAGCCTTCTCTTTAACTCCTTGAATCTTCCCTCACATTCTTCCGTCTAGACATAATTTAACCATTTCCTTGTTAAATTAGTTTGTGGGCCTGAAACTCATGGGAAAGTTCTCACAAAACCTCGGTTGAACCCAAATAATCCAAGAAGACTATGGATTTATATGATAGTAAAGGGCCTGGGCCATTCCTCAATAAACTTTGTTTTTGAAGGGTCCATAGAAATTCCATCTTTTGTGATCACATGTCCCAAGAAATTGACATGCTTCATCCAAAATTCAGACTTGATTAACATGGCATACAACTTCTCCTTTCTCAATGTCATTAATACAAGTCTTATATGTTCTTCATGTTCCTCCTTTCTCTTGGAATATATGAGAATATCATTAATAAACTCTACCACAAATTTGTAGAGGTAATGTCTAAAGACTCTATTCCTAAAATCCATGAATATTGTACGGGAATTAGTAAGTATGAAGGGAAACACCAGAAACTCTTAATTCCCATACCTTGTAAAGAAGGCAGTCGTCTGAATATCTTTGTAATTCCCCGATCCCAGCTACCCAGAGTCGGTGTTTTACTTCGTAACATTGGCATGATCACAAAAGATCAAGTCTCGAAAGACTGATTAGTTTAGTAGCCTTGGAAACACTAGATACATTCGTAAAAGTTACATTACATCATAAAGTGAAAAACTACAATAACAAAGTCTCCATATTCCACTCTCATATCCTCTTCTGACAATCCCTATAGGTCATTCATAAAATACTTCTTCACATCCTGGAAAATATTAAAACATTGAAAGGGGTGAGCTCAGATGCTCAGTAAGGATAACAATATTGCGGAAGCTTTCATAAATAAACATAAACATTTAAGGAAATGTATAACTAAAACAAAAGCCTTTTAAACTTGAACATCAACATAATATGGCAAAAGTAAAATGAGATAATTCCATTTACTTCTTCACATGGATATTATACTGGTCGAATAATCACATGAAATATCATTAACCACTTTCATAATGATGGAATGCATAATGCCAGACATTCTGAAACATTTTGTCAAGGCCTCGGCCAAGACGTCTAGAATGATTAAGGCATCGACCAAAACCATAAATCAAATTGGGAAAGGGCCTCGGCCAATTCCATGTCCAGTTGTCTCATGAGACCTACCGATGCATCGAGGAGCTATAGCGGGCTCCACCCATAACTTATTAAGTCCAATGCATTCCTCATATGAATAGGTTTAAACATATCATAAACCATAACATAATCGTATCACATAAAACATGCATAAAGGAAACATAACATTTCCACATTTCAATCACAAGATATCAATACAACACATTGATATAATAAAAACGCTTTCAAAACCATTTTCAATACCAAAATAAAAGAAAAGTATAACATGGTATTTATTTTTCGTTAAAAAAAGGTATGGCTTGTAGAGGAAGCCGAAAATCAAATAGTGGTCACGGCGGTGGAGAAGTCATTGTCTCCACATAAGTACGACAAAAACATTCCCTTTTTCCGTTTAGTAAACGCTTCGTATAAAAAATATTCCTTTTGAATAAATGTAAAAGTCAAAGGGGTTTATACACCGTATAAAAGAAATTTCTGTATAAAACCAAATATGCCTCAATGAAAGGAGATTGAGACGAAGTCCTTACAAAGATCATTTTTAAAATAAAATAGAAATATTATGTGTATTCACTATAGGTACACATAAAGAAAGTAAAAATACATAATAAGACAAAATAATATCCTGACATAATTTGAAAGTAGGAGATTAACCCAATGAATGGAAGTTGGGTTAAGAAGTTCCCTTACCTTGTGTCCGACTTGATTTGACAGTTCTTTAACCTCCTGAATAATAAACTAGAGTTAATATCTACCATTTTCAATTTCATTATCCTTTTTATATCACTTATTACAATGTTATGAACATTATGTAATTATTTAAGTTAATAACGGTCGTTTTGTCGATTTTTGGTACTTGAGTCAAAAATAAAATTCTTATAATTACAAGTTGTTTATGTGGTAGAATATCGATTATCTCCAGAATTATATTCTTGATTTAGATGTCATATATTTCATATATATCCAGTATATACATTCATTCATAATATTACGTAACATTTAGAGGTAAGAAATGAAATGCACCGTTCATGGAGACGGTAAGCTGTACGTACGCATGAACGCTACTTTCATTTCTATTTAGTATTTAATGGAATGAAATCATAATTATATAAAGGTATAATATAGTTCCAGTATAATATCATATATAATATCATTTACTCCATCTTTTATACATCCCACTTATGGCATTAACGATTCACATCACTTTGAGGGGGCGGTAGTCCGCACTTCCTAAAATGAAATTATCGCGTTCACCCATAATATAAATCATAAAGTATGCCATAAATTAGAAATACATAAGAATAAAGAAAACATAAACATATTATATATCATATATAAATATATTTACATCTTAATGGCCACATTTGAAGGTGTTATATGAGTGTTGAACAATCATCATTTCGTGAGGCAGAAATTCGCCATCCACAGAAACAGTATGTTCTTTAACCATTAGATGTAGGTGTGTGTAAGTGTAGCTCGAATACTTCTTATAAAAACATCCTAGTATATTTAGGATACTTTTTTGTTACAAAAGAAATGAATAAAAAGTGTTTAGGGGGTT
The DNA here is from genome assembly GCA_963277665.1 of Viscum album. Taxonomy (NCBI): domain Eukaryota; kingdom Viridiplantae; phylum Streptophyta; class Magnoliopsida; order Santalales; family Viscaceae; genus Viscum; species Viscum album. The sequence goes on along the minus strand of OY728150.1, from coordinate 1,445,166,384 downwards.
GGAGAAGAAAAATAAAACTAAACAACATTAGAGTAGACATTACCTCAAAATCGGGTAACTCTTTTTGATTTGAGCCAAAAGCTTCCTTGGGAAGAGTTATGCCCAAAGTGAGGCTTCTAGGAGTAATAGGGGGAAGTTGGGAGAGTATTTGGGTAGAGTTTGTTCGAGAAAAATGTCTTTAAAGAGTGAATGAGGTGGTAGAGGTGGGGGCCTTTTATAAGTGGAGAGGAGGGGCACTTTTGGAAAGTAAAGAAAAGTCACTTTATTATAAAATGAGTTTCGGATTTTAGAGGTCCCACACTTATATAATTCGAGGATAAGGTGATAAGGGTTCGAAATTTACTCATCCAATAGGTTTTTGACAAGTGTAAGCCTTGAATTTTACATTATCTCTTTATTTTATTTAAATCGTTAAATAATGAGGTCATCGCTGCATCATCATGATGTCATAAATAATTTAATTTATTTAATGTCTAAAAATTATAAAAAAAAATACTATGATGTAGGAAATATTTTTATCTTTCCAATGACTATTTATAGTCAAAAATATGACTTGTATAACCCCATGTAAAAATTGTTTTAGTAAAACATTTCATGTTTGTATCATTTTTTACTTTAACATTAAATAAAAGGTATTTATGTCATTTTCCAACTAAAGTGGCTCCATGGGGTCCCCAAGTTGACCCATGAATTGTCTTGGTCGTCCATGGCACATACAATGAGGGTAGGACAGGTGTCAAGCTCATCTCATATTATTAAAACATTATTTTTACCTTAAACTACACTAATTACCTCTAATCGCGATTAATTAAACTTAAAAGTTACTATTCACCAAAAAACTATTTTAATCTCATTGAACCACATTTTACTTCTTAATGACAACCATGTATGTCGGATTTTTGAAAATCAAAACACAGAAGTGGTAATATTTCATTTAAACGGAAAATCAGTTATTTAACTACCACTTAGTGGTTTCACTATTCATCAAAAATTGAAGTTTTTCAGAACAATGCCAAAATTTCACCCTAAGCTATAATTGATATTCCGAATTAAAAAATGATGTCTATTTTACAAAATTACAAACATATAAGTTGAATTAATTAATTTTATAATTAATTCCCGCTGTCACAACAAATAGCGTGTTTTTAAGAAACAATTTATATCAAAAGATTGGCAATTGTTTATGTCCAATTTCAATGTTAAATTAATTCTAATGACCACCATTGGATAAAATGGTAAAAATATATTCTAATTATACTTTAAAACCACTAAATAGTATAATTTATCACAAGAAATTATTTTGATTAAAAAAGTTGTTTTAAGTATTTTTCACTATTCATAAAAAAAATTGGAAGTTCTCAGAAAGTTACAAAAAATTCAACTTAGGATAATTTTGATATTACAAATACAAAAATGAATTCCATTTTGAAATATAAAATTTCTATAATTTTAAAAGGTGGTTATTACTATTCATAACAGCTACTTTGATTAGTCACGGTGTGTTATAACTCGAACTTGCGTACAATGCAAGCTATTGCATTATTGAATGAGAAGCGTATCGTGGAAGCTCGGGGTGTTACAATCTTCCTTATTCACCTTTAGCTGTTGATATATAGAATGAAGATCTACCATTAAGAAGTATTTAGCTCCTCTTAACTGGTTGAACAAGTCATCAATCCTTGGAAGAGGATAGTTGTTCATTATGGCGATCTTCTTGAGTTCTCAATAGTCTATACACAACCACATTGTTCCATCCTTCTTCCTCACAAAGAGTACTGGCGCACCCCAAGGTGATGCACTAGGGTCTATGAACCCCTTTCCTAGATGATATGGCATTTGTTTGTTTAAATCCTACAGTTAGATAGGAGCCATCCTATAAGGACACTTTAAGATAAGAGTAGCTCTATGTAAGAGTTCAATTAAGAACTCTACCTCACGATCTAGGGGACGTCTGGGTAACTATTCGAGAAATACATCACAGTTTTCCCTCATGCTGGGATTTTCGGCAAGGTTGGAACTTTACTTTGACTCAACCATTTGGATGAGGTATTCTTCTTCATAGGGTATCAACACCCTCAATAATGAAGGATTTTTCAAAGGAGATTTATGATCTTCTATGAATGTATAGAGGATCATGGGATGGTTTGGAATATGAAATGATATATCCTTTTCCCGACAGTTGATATGTGATCTATATAACAAGAGCCAATCCATTCCCATTATAGTGTGAAATTCCATGAAGGTATGTATAACAAGATTTTCTAGAAAAATCGTCCCAAATACGCCAATATGATAAGAGTCAAACACTTTAGATTCAAGGATTAATCCACTTGGTGTTTTTACAGATATATCTACTTCAAGGTTTTGGGGATTATATTATATTATTCTAGAAAGGTTGAAAGATATGAAGGAATGCATAGAACCAGAATCAAATAAGATTTTTTTCCATTCTTGACTGAATAGGAATAATATGTTGTACAACTACATTATCTTGAACCACTTCCACAATTGTGATGGAATTAGCCTTCTCATCTTCCTTTGGAATCGGTGGCTACTGACGCATATTACCCTTAAGAACTCAAGGTTTAGTGAACTAGCTTGCAAAGTGCCCTTTCTCCCTACAATTCTAGCATTGAACCATGGGTGGTTCTCTCCTTTGTTCCACTACATTATCCTTACTTTTCATGTATTTTCGACACTCTTGAGCATGGTGGCCTTCTTTCCCACACTTGAAGCATTCCCCGTCCCTTTATGGTAGTTCCCATAATGCAACTTCCCACATTTTTGGTATGTGGTTCATTGAGTATTCTCCCCACCTAAATCATTAGATCCTCCATCTTGAAACTAATTCTTTCGTTTCTTATCACCATAGACGTGGGACTATTCTCTAAACTCCATCTCAACTTTGAGAGCACATCAAAAAACATATTCATAACTCCCAAAGTATCAAATTTCTGGAGCCTTTTGAAGGTGTAGATTTAATCCATTAAACAATCAATCAATTTTTCTATCATTATTGATAAAAAACCCAAAGAATACCTTGTAAGACTTGTGAAATTCACTTCATAGGCCATTACAGATTCTCCCTTTTTTCAATGAATTATCTCTCAATCTTCGTACGAAGAGTTCATGGGAAATACTTGTTAAGAAACATGATCTTAAAGTCTTCTCATTCCATCTCTTAAAATTCGTCACTTGGATTGGTGTTCTTAATCTATTCCCAACATTTATCAGCCTCTCCATACAGTAGATAAATAGATAAATTCACCTTCATTATCTTAGAATGGTGAATCACCCAAAATATTTTCTCTATGGAGTTGACCTACTATTCCGTAACCAGTGGATCAGAAGATCCAGTAAATGTTATTAGTCATTTCCACATAATAAACTCGATATCTAGTTTCTCCTTCTTTATTAATAGAGGACGTTCTCTATTATTCTGGTTATTTTTCATATCCTAAGATAGTTGGGTAATAATTTCCATGATTTTTTGAACTCCACCTCCCAAAGAATTGGTGATATCATTCGATCAATCATTGCACTGGCCCTTACATGAGTTGTTGGTCTAGTATCTCTTAGTTCCCACTATATTATAAAATAATAAAGGATAGAACAAAAAATAAGTCAAAAATTCATTAATAACTTATTAATTTGTATGATATACACTAAAATCATAACTTATGTGATCCCTATATAAATATTCTTGTGTGAATATTTGTACTTAGTCGCATACTAGAGGTTTTCTCTAGGGTTCACTATTCCTAATTCCCAAATTAACTAAACCTTTCCTATGGTACCAACTATAGAGAGCCTAAAATTTCATAAAATACCATTACAGTATTACAATGATAAAAAATAAAAATATAATTACACCATGGGGATCCATAGGTTTATTGTCTTGGGAAAACTAGGGCAGAACATAACATTTACAACATCAAGTATACACATTTATTTAATTCCTTATTCTCTATATTCTTACTGGGACATGACCTCTCCTAACTACATGTAGTCACATGAGGATATGAATAAAAAAGGGGTGATCTAAAACACCAATAAGAGTATAGATAATAACAATATATCATGGGGTGAGCATAATTATAACATCATCATCAAAATCATGAGGGGAAACTTTAATAAAATAATTGAGATGTGTAAATGCATAAAAATGAAACATCATGTCTTAGTGGTCTTCTACAACACATAGTTGTGAAAAAATATCGAATAATTTTCACACATTATTTCACATTAACTCATGAGGATCATCACTTTACCAAATGAATTCAAGCTCTGTATAATTCCTCGCGCACCCGTCACATTCAAACATTTATATTGCGCTATACAATCATGGGTGCACCCATCACATCATAACATTTTAATAATCATGAGAGCCACATTGAACATATATCAATCGTAACCATGTAAATTAATGAATTTAAAATCAAAAGAACATATTCATAAACTTTGGGTTCCCAAAATAAAGAGGGAATAACATACTTGGTACAAGAACCATTAACCTTGATTGAGAAGTAAAAGTTATGTTCTTGAAAGAAGAGTCCTTTTAAAAAACGTTGTGTTTAAAATAAAATATACTAGAGAAAATTTATATCCCAAAATAGGTAATATAATTATGAAAAAATTATTTTTAAGGAGTAACCATACCAAAACTGGAGTGAAAGAGGGAGGACCCAAAGAAATAAAGATGGGCTCGAGAATTTCCCCTTACATAGTATCTGAACACTATCTTCACTTTAAAGTCTTGTATAACCACATTATATTAGTTAATTAACAGTTAAATAACATTTTGTAAATTAATAAGATTCACGAAGATTTTGTTATGTTTATTTATGGGCTTTTGGATGATTAATATAGTTTAAATTCATTGTTTACGAATGTTCGTTTTTTATGGTTTTCCTGAACGGTTCACTTGTATTTATGAATAAATGTTTGTGTAGAACATTTATAAACATAAAAAAATGATATCAAATTTTAGGAATGATATTAATAGATTTTAAATGAATTTATATTATATACAATGTGGAATAATCATTAGTTAAGATTATATGGTGATCATTGTAGGTTAATTTTGGCAGTTTTTTGATTGTAATGAACATGTTTTGATTTATCATTTAGTAATATGTACATAAGATAGTTACATAACATTAAATATGATATAATATATATAACATAATCAGGTTCAACAATAATAATGGTTTCATGACCATATATTAATGCAGTAAAGGAAATTGAAAACATGTCGTTCTTGAAGGTGACAAATTAACACCACCCAAACAAGGTTTTCCTTTCTAAAATAAAACGAAGAGGATAAGGGGGGTGCATGATATAATATCCCATTATTATCATAAAATTATATTATATGTATGATAATGGAGTTAAGATACCATGTGGATGAATATACTAAGGGAGAGAATAAGAAAAGAACTTGAAATTGAAAGGAAATTAAAGGAAAAGAGAGAGGGGAATTACCTCCCGAGTTAACCTCTTGAGATCCACCTCAAAGAACCTTGGATTTGTCTTTTGATGAGGCTAGAACCTATTAAACGTGGGGGAGGGGATATGGATGATGTTTTGTCAGAGTTTAGGTAAGGATTGAAGCTTTAGTTGTGTGAGGAAAGGAGGGCATGTAGGGTGGTATTTATAGTGGAGGGGAGAGGGGTTTTCCCAATATTATATTTACTAATTTATTATTTCTTCACAAGACAAGGAATAGTGAGTATTCCATAAAAAATACAGTAATTTTGTCATATGAATCTGAACCATATGTTCTTACATCAGAAAAACATCACCCATAACTCTATAATTCATAAATTCAACTTATTTTGTAATTTACCATATTTCACTTTTCATCAAAACATTATCTATTTTTAAAAAATCCCAGAAATTCACCCCAACCATTTTTTGACGTGTAAAATCAAAAAATAAAGTCCATTTTTAAAAAATAATTTTTTATATATGAGTAATTTAATTCTCAAATAAAATAATTTTTTGTTCGAAAAATTTCAATTTTAAGACATTTATTTTCTTATTCCAAGATATAGGTACATCATACTTTCAATAAAATATTATATATATAATATCATAGGCAAGGTTACTATTTATTTGGGTTTCTAAATATTAATTAGGGAAACATTATTATTCATAAGGGTATGTTATTATTCACAAATAATTTAGTTTGTTCTATTAGACTCCAAAAATCACCCTGGACACAACCATGTATGTCAGATTTTTGAAATTCAAAACACAGAAGTGAGGAAAATTATGTTTAATGGTCACATAATATTTATTATTATGATATTTCATTGTGATTTCCAATGTGATTATACTATAAGGAATAATTTTAAGAATGTAATTATATTGATAAAATATTGTGTTGTTACACTCCTCCACCTTTTCAGTTAGGGAATCTGAAACCTAGGGGAATCTAAGCCCTTGGTGGGGTGTGGGGGGGGGGGGGGTGCTTCCCCCAACATCACTGTGGTATGATGGAAGGATGAATACCACATTTGAAACTAATATCTTATCTTGGTAGTTAATTGTACTAGTATTCACAATAGTTAGTTTTCCTCATATACATGTATAGAGGGCTGTAATACACTATGGTTATTTCCCACACATGTATTCTGGATATAGTTTCCTACGAACTACTATAGGTATAAAGTGTATAGGTAGATATGGATTGAGTATCCTTACTCAGTGTATGAGATATGATGGGTTAATGTATAATACCAAGTGTATGGTACACATTATATAGGATGTGGTATCTCTAAGAAACTATTTGGTTACTTTGGATTATGTGGACATGGTGGTGTGATCCCTAGGTTCATGATGTGGTGCCTTGCGTAGGTGTATGTGGGATAATATTCTTAGATATATATGATTAGTACGTACGATGTAGGGGCATAGTATAAAACCCATAGGGAAGTGGTAGCAGGGTACCCCTAATATTGATTATTAAATGTCATTTTATGTGATAATTTGTGAGAGTATCCATGGTGAGGAATGTGAAACAGTATACCTCATTAGTTGATGAGTTATATTCACTAATTGTTTACTATGATTTAGTATGTTTTTATCTTTTTAATGAGAGGCTCTGGGGATGATCCAATTTATTATACCATTATACTCACCCTATGTATATATGAACCATTTTTCAGGTCAATTGTAGTTGGTTAGAGATTAATCTGGTTATTACTAGCTTAGGGTTTAGCATGAGCTATTTGGGATTGATGGTCACTACCATCTTTACTTTCTTTTAGTACTTATAGTTTTCCTTTCATTTTTAGTAGTGTTTTATGATATTAAATTTTTGTACTCGAGTTTCCTTTTATATTGAAGTTTGAGATGGAGTTATTTGGTGTCTATATTATCTATCTCTTCCACATGTCTTCTCTTACCGGGAAATGCCACCCATCTAAATGTTTGTTATACCCTTAGTGCTAGTCACCAATCCTAGGCCTACTGGAGGTGTTAATTTGGGGTCACTATCTCTCTTCTCCCATTTTCGGCCAAAGAGGGGCAGACTTTCTAGGGAGGGGGTCGTGACATCAAACACTTCAGTTGATTCAATCGAGTCAAGACATGTAAATTTATTACTAAAATATATTTCAAGGATATTAAGATAAATTTTTTTAAATTTTTTAATCCCCTATTTAATTTTATCTCAAATCTCTAGCTCAATACTCAATGATTCTGGAAGATTGTTTTATTCCAAAAGTAAGTAATAAAACTCTCACAAATCCACTTCTAGGAACACCTCCTCTGAGATTTCATATGTGTGTATCACTAATTCCTCTTTAGTTTCACCATTCTATTAAATCTATATTACCCATTTAATTTTTTCAATTATTTATTTTTTTGTCCAATTTAGCTATTAGGCTATTTATATAATAGATATATCCACTTTCAACTCTAAGAATCATTTGTCACACTGTGAAATATTTTTTATTATAATATGACAAACATGATTATAAATCTCCCCCAAATAGTAGTTGTTCAACAAATTAAATGTAAAAATATGAAAACCATTAATAAAATTTGATTTAATTTAAAATAAAATATACTAAAAACTGATAAAATGTTGAAGAGTTCATTGTGAATGAAACATTCCTCCATATAAACCATGAAAAAAGTGATGTGTGGTGACTATGGTGAAGGGAAATCCCTATAATTTAGAAAAATATAAAATGTATCATAACAGTTGATCTCCAAAATTATACTCGAGAGAATATTTTTTCATGCACAATGTCCTATTATTTATATAAATATATATATATATATATATTAATATATTATTATTTTTGTATATTAAAATGTTTTTACGAGTGAAAGGTATAATAAGGTTATTAGTGATGACTAGAATTAGAAAATATAAATACAATAGAAAATGAGGAAAAAGATGCAATGAATGAGAAAAATTAATAGGATGGAATGATATTTTTGAGAATATATTTATATCTATGTTATTTTACAATAAAAGGAGAAATATCCTAGTTATTTTCTTTTTTTCTATTTTTAGTAGAATAACTAAATCTAGTGAGTGATTTGTGACCTTGATCGACCCACATAACCCTATTTAATAGGAATATCTCATCACTAATATGTCTCTTATATTGAATTAATCTCTTAAAATGATTATTAGAGAGGCATCCAAAGTCTTAGTGAAATTTCAGAATAATAATATAATTTATATTTAACTCTTCCAATCCAAAATTAAAATAAAGGGATGTTAATAATTAGTATAAATAAGAGGTAATCAGATTGTAGGGAGTCATGGGTTGTCACCTCAGTCATTGAATCATCGACTAGAAAAAATTAAATATCATGAAATTTAAAACTATTGAATTATTATTTGGTCTCAAAATCAAATTTTAAAATTTACACTAATGAACTAGAAATGCTAGTTATTTCTCTGTACCATAGGTGGGAATAGTAGAGATATACCATATATCCAAACATTTATAACATACATGTTATCTTGTATTGTAATGTATGATATAATTATTTTATATATAATAATATCTAATGAAAATTCTAAGCTTGAGATTATCATTTATTATGATATTCATATATTATATTTCACTACCGTGGACTATCATATTCTATGAAATAGTAATATCATAGAGCATTTAATCAAAATTTATGATAAATGTGGCCTCTTATGATTGGTATATGAATATTAACTATTTTTTTATCCACATAAGTTATCACCAATGAAATATTTTATATGATGTAACATATAAATATCAATGATTAATTTACATGATGAATGTATAGTGGTTGAGGAATTTATTCATGTATTTCCTAATATATGGGTAAATGCTACTAAGACTCAGGAATATCCCAAGGGCCATTATAAAGAGGCACTCACTATGAATAGTGCATATATGGTTCTACCTATGCCAATTCTAATTATCACTTCCCTGTGAATCTCTCCTTCTCCTACTAATTTTCTACAAATAGGTACGAACACACAATGGGTTTAAAGAAGAGTCCCTCTTAAACATTGGTTTATTCCAATAAACCCAGGGATACACCATAGAGGTGGAGTCTAATGGCTATATATTTGTGATTTTTATAAACCATGTGATTGAGGATGAATTCGCAACCATCAATAGTGTAAGGTAAACATCTTTTCCTTCATTTATAATAATATATGGTTTTCATTTCATGAATTTTGATCTTGTTATTTTATGTTTTTAGTGCTTTCTACCAGTTTAATTAAGTGTTAATTTTTCCATATAAAAATGTGGATGGTACTATAGTTTTTAGTTTCTCCCAATGTCCATCGCATGCATGATAAAAACCTTATTGTTATTAATCCCATAGATGAGGGATGTGAGATTATTGGACACCAAGAGAAGATATATAGGTGTCAAAAATTAATGAATTATACATCATGGGAATCTATTATGAATTATATTAGATCCTTTGAATTCGTGTAAAATGTTTCAGCTCAAAATATTATTAGGAGAGGGAGTAAAACAGACATTACTATGAATTAGGAAGCCATTATGAAAAGATTTTAGTCTATCAATAACTTAATTATTGAATGGGTTATTTTTAAAATGAGTGAAAGTACTTGGTAATTTGATGAGATATCAAAGAGAATCTCATTAGCCTACTGTTTATCTAATTGGAGGATGAAATCGATAAGGAACAAGTTATTTCACATCATATTTCTATTTGATGACCTTAAATGGAGAGCATAGTCCTTTGGTTCGGTTACACTAAAAATAGGTATGCATCTTATTTAAAAATTGGATACTTATTTCAAACCATTATATTCCTGAAACACTGTATCTCTTGTATGGCTTATATTTGTTAGAATTAGTTGGTTCTACATGAATCTTATGATTAAATATGATGTTAATTCATTGGTTGGATACCCAATTAAAATTTATAGGGATGAAATAATTCTTAATTTGGTCACTATACTAGTATTTTAGTTTAGGTTGATTTATTATCGACCGTCATTAATCAAGTGACATTATCTGCTGATGATGATAACCTAAAATTAAACATCATGTATAAGAAGTTTATCATCCTTAGTGATGTTTGAAAAACTATTGTTCATGATGTAAAATTAATGAAAAAGAATATATTTGGTACATAATAACTTTAAAATAAAAGAGTCCATGAAGAGGTGGAATTTATGATGAAATTATGGATCCAAATAAAGGGGAAGAATGTTATTGAATCTAAAGGTTACATAGGTTAATAATAGTGCTTGGATTAAAATCATATTGATGACAGGCTAGATGTTGGCCTTCAAAAATATCCAATTTTATGTTTCCACTTAGTTTCATGTTTAGAAACAAATGAACTTTTCCTTTTCTTCTAATCAATAAATAATAGGGGGGATGAATAGGTTGACATTCTATAAAAAATTAGAATGGTTTTCAGATGACATCTAATTATGTGATTACATTGAATGACCAATCATAAATCCTTTAAAATGATTATGGTAATCAAGTTGGTGATGAAAAAAAAGAATATTGTGCCCATTTAATGTATACAACCCTAGAACATGATGATGCCAATGACTCTAAGTTAGATAAATGATACCACATTGATTGTAATGAATGGGAGGAGTATTACTATTCCTTGGGTTCCATCAAAGGTTAGAAGAATATTCCAAATGTAGGAGGGTATGTTTCATTAAAACAAATGAATTCAAAACTGCAAGAAGATTAGTAAATTATAAAAAGTCCATGGTTATAAGAATATATAGAGTTGGGGTAAAAATGTTTCCAAATATTTATAACGAATATATAAAAGAGAGAATGAAAGATTATCCTAAAATAAAAGCTGAACTATTTGAGTAATTTCTCCAAAAAATCGATGAACATAATACAACCTTTCATAATTAGTGTGAAAAAAATATTTTTTTAGTTTTTATACATACCATCATTCATGTAATGATATGATATTAAAAATTAATAGTGAAAAAAAACAACACAAATTTTTATTTTAAAGACCTTACATTGGAAGGTCAACTATTCTATTTGGAATGAATTTCTATGGGATTATAAGATATAGGATTATCTAGATGTTCTAGATTCTACAGTTCCTATGAGCAGTGATAATGTTAAATTTTGTAGTTCATGGATGATTTTATTTTGTAGTGTGTAGAATCTTTTCATTTTTTGGACATTAATGTAATATTTGGTGGTGATATAGTGAATGATAATGGTAAGAACCCAAATTTTTCTTGATGTAAGAATACATTAGTTTCCAATTTAACTCCTTGATTTTCACCTAATATGGATTTAGAGTTTGGGTATGGAGGAAAGAATGTATTATGGGGATTTTTTGGATCATATAACTGCAACTAGTGGAAGAAACCACTTGGCTACATTTTTAGTATAAATCATGCAGACAGATCCACATTATTTCTTCAAATTGTGTTGGGTGTTCAGTGAGTAGAAGTGGTATGCACAATTTGATGAAACCGTGAAACACAGGATTCGTACCCATGCGGGGGATCTATTGTTTTTAACAGATCCCAATGGAATGTTTTGAAAATAGTTTCTGAAACTGTTTATATAAACAGCGTCAGTCGATCCTTGGATAGTGCATGATGCACGGCTAGAAAACGATTTGGCCAACCATGGGGCCAAACTGTGAGACCCTTGTAATTTGGGTAAAATTACCATTTCACCTTTAAATTATTATAATTTTAACATCTCATAATCTTCTCATCATTCTAGCAGAAAAAACTTATACCCTTCTCTAGGTTGAGCTCCCAAGACTTTTCTTCTAGACCTTGACCCCATTTCATTATCTAACCTATGATTTAAGATATGATCACCTAGTTGGATTCCTATCGGTAATTGATTAATTTTTAGGATAGTTTCATCATTTATCTCTCTTGGTGATTCTATATTGATGCTGTCTCATTTGAATTTTTTTGGGAATTCATCCAATCTTTAATTTTTCTCCCATAAGGGAAAAAAGGGATGATAGAGGAATAAGGAAGATGGTATGTGACTCATCCCATAAAATATTTCCACATATAAATTATTTTCTTTGAACACACTCTTGCTTCATCAGGAGTTACCACCAAAAATTTATCTACCTTGACATAAATTTTCTAGGCTATTTTTTATGGACATAATAATATTTCATGACACTGTTGGAAGTTGTTACCTCAAGATTAACCACTCAATTAGGGTGTTTTATTAATTTAAGACTTTGTGACCCATGTTGGGTTTATGTTTTACACCATTCAGGTGCATCTAACTTGACATTCAATAAGGGAATTTTTCTTTAATAATTAATAAACTCTTGAATTAATGTTATGAAAGTTATATATACATATCGATATCACATGGCCTACTTAAATGGGTATGTAATTAAATTTATAGTGTTTGAATGTCCTCTACCCCTTATCATGTTTAGGGAAAGGTATGGAATTAACCAATTAATATTTTTATTAATTTTTGTGATAAATGGATGCATGCCATTGATACAACTTTTCAAAATTAATGATGAGATATTAAATGTTTAATTATTATAATAATTACACATCGTATAATTATATATGATATAAATGAAATTAGTATAAGTTTCATGTTTCTTTGTAACATTTTAAACATTATAGGAATGGTCAGGCTTGACTTGACCTTGGATTCCCAAGGGAATGCCTTGAACTCTCATAGGATTAAATTTTGATTAATTGAGACAATTTATATGGGAGATACCCAAAAAATAATCTATTATTTTTCTTATTATGTGAATTAATTGGTCTATTAAAAATTATTCACATTAAATGTTTATAGATATTAGAATTACTTCGATGTACTATTTGGATTTAGCTTGATGTCTTCAGTCACATAGTGCCATCGATTTAACACATTAGGAATAGTTATCCATAGACATGGATTACATTTTAAGAGATATATAACCTCAAATAGACTCTTTTATAGTGGAATTAATTGTTTGTTCCCCATGGATTAGACTTAGACCCCTTATTACTAGATTTCCTGTCCTATTACTATAATCTAGATGACCCCTGAGGTTAAGGATTCCTTGGTATCACCATGAGTCCTATTTTATTATTATAATCTATTTTAGTGTTGTTGACATGTTCACATAGTTATCTACATAAATTGAATGTTGATTAAATTAATTAAATTGTTACATGTTCAAACACCAGGTGAGGATGAAGAAGGTGTGAGGTTTTTATTTATAATTCTTTAATTTTCTATACATGCATGCTATTTCCGTTTATATACACCGTATTGATTTCTATTGATTTCAATGGTGGTGGACTAATGATATTTATCTCAAAACCTATCCAGAACACCATTGGAACCTTGGGAGATTATATGATCGCATGTTTGGAAAAGGGGAAGAATCCCTATTTGGACACCTAACATTCTTACCTTAGGATGGGATCTTGGTTGCAGATGACTATGACAGTTCTCAGGATGCTTGGAATGCTTTTTTTCTGTTTTTATTATTTTTTATATCATTTATCTTACTAATTAAATGTTTTTTATGCCTTACTAGTTTAATTTTTGTAGATCCATGACATTACATCATATTTATTGTATGATAATGTTCTTCTTTTGAGTTATTTTTTTATTATATAGATGATTATGCTTATTTTTGTTTTGAATTTTATTAATTTATCATATTACTTCTTGTGTTTATTCATTTGTCTTATAACCACTATGCTCCACTCTAACTTGAGGTTATTGTATCACCATGTTCACACTGTAGGCCCTCACTACTCGTCGGCCAACCCTAGCATATAAAGAGGTTCTCTTGAGGCAAGGTGGATGACCTAGTATAGTTATTCAAGAGTGAACCAGGTCTAGGACATCACAAGGTTGTATCATAGTGTTTTATTTTTCTTTTATTGTCTAATTGTTTGGGAAATTTATATTAGAGACTAGGATCATGTTTAAACTTGTTCATATTTAATATCTAGCAGTAGCTGACACATGTTAATGGTAAATACCAAGTAGCCTTGGAATGTTAAATTGTTGTTCTATTTTTCATTAATTGTAGTTGATATACATTCAACGTTGGTTGATGCACATGAATTCTGGTCTTTGATATTATTTATGGAGATTCATTCATGTCCGGTTATATAAATGATAAGATTTATAAGCATCATCATAGGCACATAATATTCACATGTCATGAATATTCCATGCCATATTCATGTATTTTTTGCTCGCATTGCATGTATTTCTTGTGATTTTTGACTGTTCCTTGGTTGGGAAATATTCCTTTTACACTAATGCCTTATACAGGGAATTGAAATTTGGTGTTTAAAATTTCAACATCAACCTAAATAGTGTTTTCAAATATATATTGATCATGGATTTTTAGATAGCTAATTTTGACCCAGGTAAGCTATGTAAGCTCATTTTGCTGAGCTCGGTTTTGGATGTAATTACATGACTACCAGTTTGAATTATAATTTGTATAAGTCCTTATAAATTGGAATTAGTAATTAATTGATAGGGAGAAATCCTATTTTACGTGTTACATTCTAATATTGAATGTAAGGGGGTATGGTTGAAATTAAATGAGTCTCAAATAACATTAAAAAGTAAATGATAATTTATTAGTTGGTAGTCATAATATATTTAATTACATATTTTTCTTTATATAAAATTACTTAAAATTTTAATGTTGAAATTCTATCTTACAAATAAAATGGTTTGCAGTATATGAACAGTAAAGTTGAAATTGAAAGATCATTTACTCCGTTAATTTCAATTTACCCATCCATATAGTAGAATACTTGTAACTAAAACATGAAAACTTACCAATACCATGTAATTTTTTGCAGGTATTTGGTGTAATATTTTTGGTATCTATCCTATTCCCATTATGAAATTATTCCACTAGTGCTTCTGTATGATTTGAAACATTGTTCTTGGGTGTGTGATTTTCATTTGTATAGATTTTTCACCATGATGTCCTCGAGTCATGTTCTAGGAGGTGGAAAAACCATGCTCCAGAGATGGTGGGCCTTGATTAATTAGTCTTACTGATAGGAGTTCCACTTGCATCATCACCTGATGTTACCAAACATGATAGTGATGCTCAACTTCGAGATATTTTCCTATGTTTAATGTAGTACATGAAGGGTGTATCATGACTTGAACCAACGATGTTTGATTTGGGCTGGGTGTTCCTGTAACAACATCCTCCTATCATCTCAGTGGATGACAGTCTGTGTAATGTCCCATGTTTTTGAACTGGATAAAATTACAAAGTCAATTAAATTTTATTGTTTGGGGGATGGTCCGTTTTGTAAACTGAGGGTTTGAATAGAATTTAGAGAGTTAGAATACTTGAATGGTTTTTTTATACTTGGTTAAATTTTAGAGGGGTTCCTCATGTGTTCTATTGAGTTTCGAAAGCATCAGACCCTAGAAAATAAAACCATAGAAGGTTGAAAGGGGAACACAGTTTGTATGAAACTGTACCACCCTCTAGAAGAAATCCTTCAACCTAATCCAATGGAATTGGTTGTGTTGCCCAATTTGATCAAACCATGCTGGGGAGTGTGCATGGTAGTTTGAGGTTTTACGGATTTTGGAAGAGGGTGTGCATGGTCAGTTCATTGTTTCCCAAAACCCTATACCCAGACCTCATTCTTTGTGACAATTAGATAGAGTGTGTGTACATTTTGGCACATGGTTGGCGCATAGTTGTGGAGACTGTTTTGGTCAATTGTGCAGGGTGTGGTTCCTAAGTAGTGGGAGTCGCAAGATTGGTGCACGATTTGGCCAAACCATGAAGCCAAACCATGAGATCTGGTTTTTAACAGTGAAATTACTAAAATGATATTAATGAATATTTAAACCAAATTTTCTTTCTTCTCCCTTTCATTCCTCAGTGTGAACCAAGGGGATCCCAATCAAGCTCCTCTCATCCCTCCTCTTATGTATGGATCTATCTCCTCCATTTGGTGTCAAAATCTGCTGATGTTAGTCTTGTTTGATACGTAGCTATAATCTCTTGATTCCCCTCCATAATTTATATATTTCCATTCCAATCTATTATAAAATTTTTGTGTGATCTCATTTGACCTATTTATAGGGAAAATTTCTATTTCATTAATTTCCCTCAAACCAGACCAAATCAAGCCTTGATATCAGATGTTTTGGGGCATCCTTGGTATAGAGTAAGTGGTCTATCTTCTTTATAGAATTTAAATTAAATTATATATGGTGTGACATTCTTGCACATGATGGAACCCTCTAGTGATTCCACTAACTTGTCAAATAAAAAATTAAACTCATTAAAATATCGGATATGACCCTAATATGCGATGAATCAACCCTTGGTTGATCTCCTTGTCTTTAAGAACATTGAAAAATGTGTTTTCCCCTTTTAAGAATGATTCACAATTACTAAAGTTGGTTGATATTTCTTAAGTTGGATTTTAAATTGTAATAAATGCTTGAAGTAAAGAATTAAATCAAGATAAATTGGTGGCCATGAGATAAGCACTTGATCTTAATTCCTCGTGATTTACTTTTCATTTTGTATTCTCTATGATTGAAAATTAGTTCCATGTGCCTCATGCATTATTCTTTATTTCCTGTCACTTATGTATTGCACCTCTTTTCATACACACTCTGATTTATACCTATTCTTATGCTTACGGGCTTATGAATTTTTTGATTTTCCATATACTTTATTAAATTTGTTAAATATCTACATTGTGTGACATTTTATTACTTACCTATGGAATCCAGATTATGTTTAGAATTAATGCCTCTATTCATTAGCCTTATTACATAGTTTCTTGTCCATTTATGGAATTATTGGGATAACTTATTTAGTATGTATTATTTTTCATGCCTCCTAGCTCCGTTGTTTTTAACAATATTTGCAAGGTAATTTTCATTTCCATCTTTTAGTAGTTTCTCTGCATCCTGATATGTTATCAAAATTAAAGGTTCATTTTTGTACACAAACTGAAAATATTTCTAAAAAGAAACCTCTTTAGCTCTACAATCAGTATTATCCTGATAAATATAAATCCAATCCCTACCCAAAATAAAATAAAAATATACTAAAGTAAAATCCATAAGGTTTGTAGGTATATTTTTTCCGCACACAAAGAGAGGAAGGTTCTATTAATTTCTTTTTGTCTCAAAATTTCCTCTATGTGTTTGTGCCATAAGTTCAGGA
The DNA here is from genome assembly GCA_963277665.1 of Viscum album. NCBI lineage: Eukaryota > Viridiplantae > Streptophyta > Magnoliopsida > Santalales > Viscaceae > Viscum > Viscum album. Next base: position 1,445,148,696 of record OY728150.1, on the reverse strand, counting down.
TTCATATCATGATATGGAATTCCCAATTTACTAAAAAACTTCTAAAAAATGAATGAATGTGTAGACCCTGAATCAAACAACACATTGTCATAATCTAAAAAAATAGACAATATACCCGATACTACTTCATTTGATGGACCAACATCTTCTGAAGTAGTTGTAAAGGATTTCTCCACCCCTTTCTGCTTGTAGTCTGGCTACATTTCCTTAGTTAAGTTCTTCGTTGGACACTCACTTGCATAATGACCCATTTCATTGCACTTAAAACATTTTTGTGACTATAAATCATATTTTTTCTTACCAATACCCTGATTTTTTTAATGAATTTATGAGCCTTATGTCCCATTTTACCACATCAGTATCACTTACAAGAATTAAAAAGACATTCCCCAACATGTTTTTTACCACAATTTTCATAAACTATAAACTTAAGTTTCATACCATGATTTTTTTTGAAGAGTTATTCCCTTTCATCTTCCACATTGACCTATTATTATATTTTTTTATCAAAGAACACCTGATCATTAGAAAAATCTATTTATACCTTCGTCGTACATTAAACATGTTTTGATAACTTTGGAACTCAAGAGAAGATAAATCCCTTAGATAATTTGGATTTAATACTGAGTAAAAATGTTGATTTTACTATCATGATCTCGTATGAAATTTAGAGCATACCATTCTAGTCGAGTGAATTTTGCTTCATAAGCAGCCACTGAGTCATCCTACTGTTTCAATTCTAGGAATGGGTTTTCCTTCCTAAGATGAACCACCTTAGAAAAATATTTCTCATGAAACACACCTTTGAATTCATCCCAATCAAGACCATAAATCTCCTCACTATCCGTGATATTTCTCACCATAGACCACCACTGATCAGATTTATCTTCAAAACGGTAAACAAATAGACTATCCTTTTGATGTTATGAACACCCCATGACATCAAAAATCGTCACCAGTGATTTAATCCAACCATCAGTTAGCACAACATCAGATGATCCTTTGAATGATGGGGGATGTTGCCTCATGAAATGCTCCACTACTGACATTTTCCTCTGTGGTTGATCTGGATGATCTAATGCATGGATACCACCACCTTTTATAGCCTAATTTAATTGTTCCATCACTACAACAAACTGTTCAGTTCTGATTCCAACCATATCAGGTTTCTGATTTGGAAGATTATCTTCCTCCTAATTTTGTCCCATCACAGCTTCCATTTTTCCACTGCAAGAAACCATTCAAAACATAGAAATATCTTAGGTGAAGCAACATGGTAATCTGTAAATTCTATATCATTTTAATATTAAAATAAATTAATTTATGGATATTAATTTAACAATATCTTAACTCATAATTTAATCTAAACCGATCTCTGAAACCAACTATAAAGACCAATATTTATAACATTACATAGTGATGAATTATATTTATAATTCAAATTAATGATGTTTTCAGGTTTAGAGTTTCAGAGAATTAGGCCATAACTATTACCTTACATCTCAAAAATTACAATGTATACCCTTCTAGTCAGTTTTCAATTTTTCATAAAATAAAAACTCCAAAAAGTGACATATCTTCTTCTATGTTTTAGACAGAATGAATTTTCCTTGATCCCATCCTTGACCCTAATCATCTTTAAGTCCTATGAAAAACATTTCTAAACCTAGGATGAGCATAAAATCTCATTAAGGGTTATAAAATAAAGAAAGAAAACATTAGTTAATGAATACATAAGCTTTTTAACATGGATCATGAAGTTATAAGATTTATGAATAACACATAGTAATCACAAATCATAAAGGTAACTTGTGGCATCCATAATATACTTATGTTGTTGATTTCACATCCATGTTGGGAGTTACATTTGGAATACACATCATAATATATTCCTTAAATCTCAAAGGAGAATCATTTACATTTACCTTTGTCATGTTTCCCAATTCTTTGGAGAGCTATCTCAGGCTCACCCGCACTAGATTTATCATGGAACAACCTGTATATGAAAGCAATTACCACGAACCATAACATATTCACAACACATAAAACTAATATAAAGGAAAGAAAACATTTCCTTATTTCAATAAAAATATATCATTTAAATATACTGACATAAGAAATCTATTTTCAAACCCGTTTTCAATACCAAAATATGTAAAAAATGTATATGTTATTTATTTTCTTCTTAAAAATATTAAGGATTGTTAAGGAATCCATAGATCAAATAATACTCACAGCATCATAAAAAGACGTTGTCGCCGATTACATTAGAAAAAAAGCATTATTTTTTGTCGTTTAAAAAAATGCCTCATAGAAAATGATTTCTTCTGAATAAAATTAAACGTCAAAGGTGTTTATAGACTGTATAAAAGAATTTTGTGTATAAAACTAAATATGCCTCAATGAAAGGAGATTGATACAAATTCCCTTACCTTATGCCTGACTCGAAGCATTCGTTATTCAATATACTGAATAATAAATTGAAGTTAATTTATACTTGATTAAGAAATATTTTCAATTTTGTTATTATTTATATATCACTTATTTCTAGGTTTTAAACATTATTTAATCATTTATGTTAATAATCGTCATTTTTTTAATATTTGGTACTTGAGTCAATAATGAACTTCTTATATTTAAAAGTTGTCCATGTGCTAAAAAGTTCATTATTTATAGAATTATATTCATGATTTTTATATCATATATATCATATATATATCCAGTATATATATGTATTTATAATAGTTCATAACATTTGGAGGTAATAAATGAAATGCACTGTTCATGGAGACGGTAATCCATACGTACGAATGAACGCTACTTTCATTTCTATTTCATATTTTTAATGGAATGAAAACTTAATGATAAATAGGTATATTATAATTGCATTATAATATAATACAATATTTAATTAACTCTATCTTTTATATGTTCCACATATGGCATGAATGAGTCATATCACTTTGAGGGGGCGGTAGTTCGCACTTTCTCAAATGAAATTGACACATATACCTATTATGGAAACCATAAAGGTATGATATAATTGAAAAATAAAGAATCATAGAGACAATATAATTATAATATATATCACATATAAATATAGTTCCATCATAATGGCCACCATATGATGTGGTAGGAGAAGTTTGAATAATCATCGTTTCGTGAGGCAGTAGTTTGCCGTCCACAAAAACAATATGTTCTTTACTCTTTAGATGGAGGTGTGTGTAAGTGAAGTTTGGATCCTTCTCAAAAAAACAACTTAGTATACATTTTATAATGGTGTTGTTATAAAATAAATTAATAAAAAGAGTTTTGGGGTTTGAGAAGTAAAATAAAAAAAGAACTTAAGAGAAGACGTTACCTTTAATTCGGGTAACTCCCTTTCATTTGAACCAAAATTATTTATTGAAATCCCTTTAGCCTAAGTTGATGCTTCTAGGTGTAAGAGAGGGATCTTGATAGCTTATTTAGGCTGAGGTTGGACATTACAAAGGGCTTGAAAGGTGTGAGTAATGTGTTAGAGGTGTGGACATGTTATAAGGGGGAGGATGGGCTCTTTAAGAAAGTTTGAAAATATTATTTTATTATATAAAGATTTTCGGTTTCTAAAGGTCCAAAAGATATTAAATATGTAGATAATATGACTCTTGTTAGAAATAAAATCATCCAATAATAATTGGACGGGTTTTGGATATTTTTTTAATCTTTTTAATTTTATATATTTAAATCATTCATTAATGAGGTAAACACTACATCATTATTGTGTCATAAATAAATTTATTTATTTTATGTCTAAAAATTATAAAAAAATACCATGATGTATGAAATTTTTTTATATTTCAAATTAATATTTATATTCGATTATATAACTTATATAAACCTATGTAAGAATTAAGTTACTAAAAGATATATGTTTTTTCATTTTTGTCATTACATCAAATTAATTAATATAAAGTGTCATTATCACTCTTATGTGGCTCCATGGGGTTCCAAAATCTACCAAAGGAAGCCCACGGTTGGAAATTAATAAACCAATAGGATTAGGACACAATTTACGGTAATTTAATATTATTATAATATTATTTTTACCTTGAATTGCCCTAATTACATTAAACCGGGGTAAATAAGAGTCAAAAGTTACTATTTACCAAAAAATATTTTCATCCTATTGAACCACATTTTACTTACTAATAATAACCATGTTTGTCAGATTTTCTAAATTCAAATCACATAAGAGGTAAAAATTCATTTAAATGAAAAAATGAGTTTTTAACTATTACTTAGTGTCTTCACTATTCATCATAAATTGATGTTTTTTAGAAAAAATATCAAAAATTCAGCCTAAGATATATTTGATATTAAAAAATTCTAAAATTATGTCTATTTTACCAAATTAAAAACAATAAAGTTTCATTAATTAATTTAAAATTAATTCTCATTATCAAAATAAAAAGCGTGTTTTTAAGAAATAATAACTATCAAATGATTGACACTTGTTGATGTCCAATTTCAAAGGAAAATTATTTTCAATGACCAAAATTGGATTAAATGGTAAAAATATAATATAATTAAACTTTTAAACCAATTAATAAGATACTATATCAATACAAATAAATTGGATCAAAATGTAGTTTTGAATTAAAATACAGTATTTTTCACTATTCATTTAAAAGTGAATTTTATTTGAAAAATACCAAAAAATTACCCAAAGTAAATTTTTATGTCATGATTCTGAAGAAGAATTTTATTTTTTAAAATATAACATATAAAAGTGACCAAAACTAGATTTAAAGAGGGTTCTCTATCAAAAGGCGGTAAATCGACCTTTTAATGAATATTATAGTATTTATGCTTAAAATCAGATTCTTTCTTTTTCTAAGCCTTTAAATTTTATTTGATAAATGTAAAACATTTATAAAAAAAGTATAATAATATTTTAGTCTGTAATATTCATTCCCACCACTAAAATGGAAAGGCATTAACTACCATTTAAAATAATTTTATATTATAAAATTTCAGTATGACTTAGCATTGTGTGTAACATTAGACTTCAAAGAAACTCGTTGTTGTATATCAGGTATTCCATCGAACATATAATCTCATATAAAACAACATTAATATTTAATTCACAAATATTAATAAATATGAAAATGTATTATTCATTATTTACTTGAGATATTACAGGTACACCACATCAAGAGGATGCTGAGAGATTATCGAAATACCATTTCTATCTATTGAGGACTTCCTAGGAGAGTTAATGGCTAAAACCATTTTTGAATTATCCTTCCTTTTAGTGATAATATTTTCTTTAATGTTTCTTGAAGCAAAATCATTTTCTATTTTTATAAAAAAATTAAGATAAATACATAGTTCATTGGATAAAATGTAATCATTAATAAATAATGATCAATTTTGATTTTATTTTCCTTTCCTATGAGTTTATTATATATATTTTACTTATTTATTTTTTCATTATTTAATAATATATGTGTCAATGAGTCTCATGTATGGAGCCTCGATGTAGTCCAATTGAAACAACAGTTTATATGAGGAAAATTAGTTTTAATTATTGACCATTGAGAAAATGTTTTGGGAAATAAGGTATTTCATTATGTTATGTTCATTTTTTTGAAAAAATATATTTCTAAAGAGGAAACATGGGAATTATAAAATTATATGAATAATTAATATCCCCAATTGTTTAACTAATGAATAAAACTGTGATGAAAAAATTTACAATGGGTGAGAGAATGTTTCAACCTTCATAATTTTAAGATATTTCATTTTATTATAATGATAATATTAATTTTTTTATAATTTAAAATGTTATAATAATTGATATAATTTTAGGTATTTTTTATTCAAAATGGAATAAAAGTTTTTAAATGAAATTTGGTATTCATTCATTATATCATTTTATATAAAATCTTGATTTAAAAATTATATAATTTTAAATTTTCCAAAATGAACTTTATTTTTGAATTAGTCATGTTAGAAGTATAAGAAGATTAATTTTTTTAATATTTTAGATAAACATTTATTTATTATTCAATTGTGAAAATTATGGATGTTTATTAAAAAAAATCATTTTGTTTAACGAATAGAAAAGGTTAATTTTTTAATTAATAGTTTAAAATTTAAATTAGTTCATTTATATAATGAATTATTCTATTATAGTTATTTGAATAAAAATTATTCTCGAATTTGGTATAAAATCAATTTTTACTTCAAAATGGTTTTTTCTAATTAACAATTGTTCGTCATATTTTTTGTGTTTAATTTTAAATACAAATAGTCCACAACTACGAATTGAAATTTTTAAAATGGAAAAATTATTTTAATTAATATTAATTAATATTATGTAATATGATCAATTTAGTTTTTGGTCATTATGAATAGTAAAATGTGAAAAAAATGTTACCATATTTTAGGTTAAAACATGTTTACTGGGGGTTTAAACTAATGATATAACAGATAAAATGAATTAATTTTTTAAAAATAAAATGTAATTATTTATATTTACCATTTTTCATATAATTTTATAAAATAAAACATTTAGGATCCTTTTTATTTATTAATACATTAATATATTCTATCCTTTTTAAAAATTATAAGCATGTCCTCCTCACCAATTATAATAGGAGAAACCCATCCTATGCTCATGATGGTTCAAGATACTTTTGGATCAGTAAATACATACCCAAATCCTACCCTCACATTAATCCAAATTTCATAGATAATTTGGTTTCTTAGAAACCCAATCTCTGATGGATTTAGCTATAATCCTAATTATGTTTTTCAAAAGAAGAGGTTTAATTCTTAACCAAGATTTGTCATTTTATTTCTTATTCTACCTCTATAAAATAGTTTTCAGACATTATTAACCAATAAAAATATAATATTAATTTGATTGTTTATTCTAATTTAATAATATATATATATATATATCATTCTTATTCAAAACGAAAACGAAATCATCGTTCATGTTTATTAGGGATTATAGCCTTGCAAACCGAAGTAATTTGTTTTAGATCATCAACTCATACAGATGGTAATAGTTATTGATTTAATATATATATACATTATTTATTAAATAAATAAAATTATGGTAAGATATTATTTCTTCTATACTCTTATATTTACACCATTTGAATTAGGATAACATATTTCATGTGTGTGTGTGCATAATCACCTCAACTATGCGATGAGATTCATTTTTCAAGACTAGATTACATGGATTATATATAGAAGTGTATTTAAATATATAAAAGGATTTCTTATATAATCATCATTCATGAAATGTAATATACTACTTACATTCTTTCATTCATTCTCTTTGAAAGATGAAAACATTTCTCAATCACACATAAAACCTACCCACTCCAAGATCGTAATGTAAGTCATTTTTAATTACCTTATTTAATGTGTTGTCTTTAAATTATAATTAATAAATAAAAATTATGATTATATAATGATGATTATAATGGGGATGATGGAATAATTAACAATGTAACCATTTTTAATTTACATGAGTAATTTGGTACATATGATCTGAATATAATCAAAACATGTGACATGGACATAAATTATTATGTAATAGAATATAATTTAGAGATAAATAAAATAATAGAAATAATAAAAATGATAAATTTTATTAATATATTAAATAATCTACCTATGTTTACTATTCTGAGTGATAAATAATTTTCATGTTGTTTTCGACTCGCGTAAATGGAAACCTTAACATAAAATATTATTTTATGTGTTTTCAAGAATTATTTTCTAAATATTATTCTTCTATGTCCATTTTATTTTAAATATTAGATGAAAATTATTATTAATGATTTCATTATTTCTAATGATCATTTTCATAAATATTTTACATTTATTAAATGGTTTAAAATGTAATCATTCTTACATAATCAATGTTTTTAACTATTAAATCTTCTTACCAATGTGTAAAAGAATGTTTTTGTTAAACATGTATGGAATGAACCAAATTTTCTTCCTTCATGAATTATCTATTCATTGAATTTTACATTAAATATATCTATGGTAATTTTCAAATGAAATATTTTTCTACATTACAATAAAAAAATTCATATTATTTATTTTTCATAAAAGGGGTATTTTCTCACACTTTTTATGTTGAAATGGGATTTTTTTTATTAGGGTTTCAAATAAAATTTTCCCAAGTTTTATAACAGGAAATTTTATGGATAAAATGCTTCATCCCTAATATGGTTGTTGAGAAATATAGATAATGATAGTTGAGCCTGATATATCTTATACGATGGATGACCCCGATTTATCTCTCCAATGCATTGGTTAATGTTACATGTATTCAAAATAAATAAGAAGTAGTTAAATTATTGTGGTTTCTTCTATGAATTTAACAAGGATCCCATTATTTATGATTTAATATTTTAATATAATGCTTCATGTTTTCTAAATGGTTTCTATTCATTTATTGTGGGTTATATGATATTTCATTGATAAAAATATGTTTTATTTTATATGGGGTGATTTATATAAAATGTTTAAATATAATGGTGATATGAGAAAGAATTTTATGGGTTTTCATGTTTTTCACGACATAAATTTTTTTTATTTCTTGTCCCTTACTGATAATTTCAGGATCATCCCAGTTTTTTTGTTTTTTATTAGATTTAAGGTTGAGTAAAAACCCAAAATTAGTCATTTTTATTGTCATGATGATTTTTAATTAGAGATTTATTCCTTATTAAAATTATTTTCTTGTACGAAAAATGGATAAGTAGTTGAAATTTCTAATTTTAATATATATATTTTTTGTAATGTGTGATATATTCCCAATTTCTCTAAATCTATAAACCTAATAGATCATTGGGAATGAAAGATTGTGAATTATTGAATAAAGAATCTATATTATTTATTTTTTATGATGGTTCCATATAATATCCATGGAAATTCATGGGTAATAACAATAGAGAAAGATCAAAAATACATGAGGCATAACATAAGGGAATAATAACATGTTAGTGGGGTATACCATGGAAATGTGATTATAAAAATAAAATTAGACATTCCTATGAATATCACCAGGGTTTATAACTGTGGATTCATAAAACATATTACCATGTTCATTAAATATAGTTTTATAAAAATGTTGTCTCTAAACATTAATTCATTACCCAATTTAGTGGGGTTATATTAAGGTGTTCCCATTATACCAATAGATTCATGTCTTATAAATAGACAATTTACTAAGAGAAATAATTTCATCAATAACTATTAGGAAATAAATAATGAGTTTCAAATAAAACTCATATAAATAAAAAGATATTAAAAACATGGAATTTTCATTATTATAAAAAAATTATAATGAATGTGGGTTTTATAAATGGTATTTGAACATGAAAAATGAATATTAGTGAAGAACCACTATGGGTGAATCAGGTAATAAATTTTTCCTCAGTGATTTAACCATTGTTATGTGTTAATGTTGATTTAAATCATATACCAAGACACACTCACATTTGGAAAACAATATTTTAGTGGTTTACCTTTCAAAATGTGAAGTCATGTGCTTAGTATGATCTATATTTCACTCTGATCATACAACCCACTAGTTTGAAGCATTTGGAACAAATATAAAGGTTTGTCTATATACCTCCATTACAATATGTTTTTATATTTTGATAAAACTTCCCACACTAGTACAATAATGAGGAACATGGTATCAATATGAATAATTCATTTCTATCAAATAATTCAATTATTGTTTTAGTTCTCTTTATCTTCGTATTCATTAACATATATAAGTTAAAAGATAATTTTTTACTGTATGAAAATTCTCATATCCACTTATTGTTCATCTTTTATTATTATTATTTCAATTTTTACCACACTCCACAAACATATGACTTATTTATTCACATTAAAAAAATCACAAAAAGCATAAAAAATTGTTTATTCATCAAGAACATAAGATTTTAAAGTCAGTTTAAATTTCAAATAACATTATTGATTCAAAATGCTTAAATAATATCTCACTCAAATCATAGTTATTAAATGATAATTTGTAGTTTAAATTTTTTAGAATAACCATAAGATATTAAATACGAACCCTAGTGAGCATTCTATCTTGAAATGATATGATTATCCCTTTAAAATAAATTCAGTGGTGTTTCATGGGTCTTAGTACATTGCATGATAGATTTTATTGGTATTAAATCAAAAGAAACACATTTTTGGCCTAGAATAAATACAATGGTATGATTCTATAAATATTTGTAGTTCCACCGACAACCACTATAAACACCTCTGACACATGGTTTATTCATTATATTGTAGTAATTCATATTTACTTATAACTACTGTTTGAGAAATTTATGTTTGTATGGTGATCCCAAATTATCCAAATTTATTGAAATCATACCAACATTCTATATTTTTTTCTCCTTATACATCATGTAGAACTCCAATTCAGTGTCCATTATAACTTGTACTCTCACAGTGCGACAATATTTCTTGTAAAGCATTTTCCCTCCAACTTTAAATTTCATTATTCCAAGGAAGGGAAAATTATTTTACTTCATATCCGAACACATTGTCCTCAAAAATTTATTGTTAACTCAATTATCCCATTGATATTCTTTCTCAAAATAACTTCTATGGGGCAATATTTTAATTTTCATAGTGTAAATTTATATGTTACTTCCATCATTATACTAGTGTTATGAACTCTCCCTATGATATATGAATGCATACTAATAGAATAATCATCATCTGAATTATCATTTAATATTACAGACTTATTGAAATAAATGTGGCACAAAAAATAATATCCTCCTCATGAATTCATTAACCTCACTCATTACATCGACCATTTTATCACATCATGGGAACAATGAAATTAAATTTAAATTTTATTATCATCCATGGATCATAAATCACTATGAAACTCTAATTAATTTGTATTTGGTCATCATCCATTAATTATAAGAATATATGAGAGAAATCCTTGTTGAAACTAAGAACATTGAATAAAAAATAACATGTTATCAATAAGATAGTTATCTTCATGAATCTTCTATAGCACGAACCTCACAAACACTAGTCAGAACATCATCAATATTTCAAACATGAAACATTATCTGAGGATTATTTTAATAAAAAATTATAATAGTTTACATATTATGAAATCATAGATTTACCTTTTTAGAAACTGACTGTTAATAAATTACTCCATTTAATAGACAATTTAATTAAAGGTAACACATATAAATATATTTTATTTATATAAATATTATCTCATAAATAAAAAATATTAAAATAGATAGATATAAAATATAATTATTTTTTAATTCTCTCCCTCTTAAAAAAAATCCAACGATATGATGAGATTTGAGAAAACTACACCATACCTTTTAATTTTTTTTAAATGAGGTTAAATACCTTTCATCATTATCAGATTATGAAATTATTCATCTAACAGGGTCTTGGTGAAAATATATTCAATATACTTATTCCTAGGTTCAATCTAAAAAATTATCCATTCGTCTCCACTTTCTTGATTATGAAGAGATATTTAATACTATTTTGATTGGATAATGAATATTGAACTGCATTCTTCTAAATATAAATACCTCTTTTAATGTCACATCTTAATAGTAGTTGAAACATTACACCAAATTTTAAATATTTTAACTGGATATTTTCCCAAATATGTTGCGTAGAGGCATGGATGATGGAAACTTATTCTTCCACAAATGTGTATAATGTGACTAATTTTTTCATCATTTAATGTCAAAAAATACATATTTCTCATAGAAATTAATCACTACCAGATGTATACTACCTATCATCAAAAAATTCTTCCCAAAATGCATTTGAGAAACCAAACATACAATGATTATAATTAATGTAATATTTCTATCCATTTTCAAGGATATATTCATGTATCTATGTATTCTCATTCCATCAATAAAATGAGTCACTTTGGTGGAACTTTGATATTTCGAAAAACCTATAACTCCAAATCCTTTATCCATTCATGAATAAATAAAGTAAAAATAATATGCAATCATGTTCCAAAATTCTATTTTATCAATATTATTTCCTATTAATATTTTTTTAACATTATTCCAACTTAAATTCCATTAATTTTTTTTAATCCTCGATGAAAAATCTTACAAAAATTCATTATCAGACTAATAATGAGATTGAATAATATAATCATTTCCCTAAATAATATATAAGTCATGAATGTATCTCATCTCACTAACCGTGTTCATTTCAAAAATATTTTTTATTTCTTCAAATGATTATTCCCAAACTCTTCCATAATTTCCATAAAAATGATACCATCAACATGAATGATATCAATGATGACTAACTACTTATCATATTTAATATAGATATTTTTTTCAATACTTACATTTCGTACATGAAACATCATATACCAGATTTAAATATAACAATTTTAAGATATTTGGCCTTACTTTATCTTGTATAAATTATTTTTACAAAAAAACACAATTTTCCACTTCACCATGAGTGAAACAAAATGGTTTTTCAATATACCACATCTCTTTCAATTTACTATTGAGGGAGGATCAATTGAAATCTACCTAAATGATATTTCATTTCCATAGTTCTGAAATGGGATTAAATTATTTTATGAAATCATTTATTGAAATTAGTGAAAGGGTATCCTCAATGTCACTTTTTTCATACTATGAATTTCATTTACACATAAATATTACATTATATCTCTTCATATAACCTTTTAATTCATCATGTTTTTCATGAAAAATATTTTTCTAATAATGTTTCTCTCTTTTTATTACTAACCAATTCGTTGGACACATTCAATTCTATCTAATATTTCAATTTATTAATAGCATCCGTCCACTCTTAATATTTCATTACTTCTTGCATATATCATAGTTAAAATTCAGTGAACAATGAGATATGGGTGGTTATCCCCGATATTCTCCTAGTATGAATCTGTTTATCTGATTTCTAATTTAATTTTGACTTTCACATCCCCCCTCATCCATGGATGATGGGAAAAATATTTTTATTCATCAATTTAATTTCCCCAGTCATTCTATTTAACTTTATCATTTTCCAAATTCTAAAAATTTTCTAAAATATAACATTTTTGTTCCATAAAAAGTGATTCATTGTCATCAAATTTGGAGCATTAATATTTATTTGAGCTTACTTTTTCTAGGTGTTCCATTATTTTCACAACAAAAAAATGAAAAACATCCCATATATATTATTTTTAACAATGACACCTTCTTATATTTTGTGGATATCCTAGGAATATGCCTTCAACTTTATTCATTCAAATTTTTGGCGTCATCATTGATAATACACAAAGTTAAAAACTCTATTAAATTCATCCAATGTGATTATTTCTTATAATACATATCTATTTATTCTGGAAATGGGGATGGCCTTGTTTGTTAAAGGTTCAAAATTTACAATCGATTTTTAATGGGTTTATTCATAGAACCAAAAACATCCAATGATTCTATATCCATTTGGACCTACTTTCCAAAGCTAGGTTCTCATTAGTTGTGGACTGATGTTGCTTAACAATTTGCATCGGTCGAGAGGATGGGGTGCCAGACTCATCAAACCTTTTTGGGGGAATTATTGTCTACTCAAGGACTCTCTTATAGATTTAAGTTATGTTCATGAATCCTTATTAATTTACCTAGCATGAAAATGAGTTCTTCCTTTAAATATTACAATAAATGATTGATATTTATGGGATTTATAGAATCTTTTATATTTATTTGTGGTTCTTCATCGATAGAGAATCATTAATATTTATTATAGATTCACAGTCAATGGTATCCTTCAATACATTATATAGAAATCTCTTGATCATTATGATAACCATACTGGTTTTAAAGCTAGTCAGTGGGCCACTTGAAGTTTATCATCATTCAGAAAGATAGGTATTATTTTAGAGTTGGGATCATACCCGCAGATGGGCTACCTATGTATCCTTGTTATAAAAGGAATCATAACCCACATAGTTCGAGGGAAAACAATGAGGTTTATGCATGATTAATGGATCTAAGAGAGATTTCACAATAACTTTTACACTCTAAGCTCATGTGAGTCATGCTCGGTGTGAGAAACAAGAGGTATTAGTAAAACATGACGATTGTGCCACGAAAGATGAAATCATAAGAAAGGATGTGGGGCTTATGTATGTATTACTGCCCAAGTAAATGAAGACAAATACTTTTAGAAAAGAAGCCCAAGATCAGGGTTCGTAAAGGTGTTTTTACTTTATGAAGATTTGGGATTTTAACCCAGGTCTTACTCCTGAAAAGGAATCCAAATTTAAGAGGGACTTATGATTGGGGATTATTCCTGAGAAGGAGGCCCAAAATTAAAGGAATTATGACTGGGGTTTACTCTTAATAAAGAGGCCCAAAATTAAAGGAATTATGACTGGGGCTTACTCCTGAGAAGGAGGCCCAGGTTACTTGAAATTATGACTGGGGCTTACTTATTGAGAATGAGGCCCAGGTTAAAGGAAATTAAGACTAGGGCTTACTCCTGAGAAAGATGCCCTGGTTAAGGTAAATTATGACTGGGGATTACTTCTGATGAGGATGCCCAGGTTAAGATAAATTATTACTGGGGCTTACTCCTAAGAAGGAATCCCAGGCTAATGGAAATTATGACTAGGGCTTACTCCGGGAAATGAGGCCCGGGTTAAGGGAAATTATGACTCGGGCTTACTCCTGAAAATATGGCCCAAATCAAAATAACTTCGTATAATTCCTTTTAGATAAGGATTCCAACAAAGGAACCATGCCAAAAATGGCTTTGAAGAAGGTTTTAAAGGCTAAATCTTGAAAAGGAGAGGTGAATTTGAGGAAAGGAAGTGAATTGGAAGGATGCGTGCAAGTATTGGTCTGGCGCACAAGTCCTGGTTGCACAAGTATACTTGTGCGACATGAGTTCACTTGGGTAATGAAGAACTAGTGTAGTGATACTTCGGAGACTTTGAACTAGAGCCCTTAGTATCATCCCTAGAGGCTTTCAGATGGGTGGCGCACATGTTTCCTTGAGAGGGAATGAAAGCGTGCAAGTATCATCACTTCACGTGAAGGGATGAATACTTATTCATGCAAGTATTGATGAGTTCTAATAATTAGGCCTTATTGTTCCTCTTTGTATCTTCCATTCTAGGTAAAGAATTACCTTATAAGTGTTCTGAAGACTTCAGACAGAGACTTGGGTGACTAAAGCTTGAATCTGAGTTTTGGATTTTTTTGTCCCCGAAATAGGGGCCCACATGGGGTATTTATAGGCTATTGAACACCTTGGGGAAAAGGAGAATAGGTTGCGCAAGTATACTTGTGCGACCCATATGTGGCGTGCAAGTGACTTGCGCGACCAGAAGGAAACTTGCGCGACCCATGCTTAAAGGGATCTGTGTTCATGCCTTTGTAAATTTTTGATGTTCTTCAAAGGATGAATCTATTTGGGCATAATGAATTTACATTTTCCATTCATTAGACTCTGTGACGGAAAGGAGCGTCAATAAAAGTCCCCCCTCAGATTCAGATCCAAAAAAGGATGGAGGATTTGACTCTGAGGAAAACGATAAACATGGTGTCGCGGCGCGCAAGTAGTAGGCGCACAGATATTGTTCTGACATGCAGGTTCTGGCGTGCAGGGGTATGGCCTCGCCTATATATATGGGCATCAATCTCGTGAAAAGAACTCGTCTTCCAAAGCTTCTCTCTCTCGTCGTGCAGGTGTCTGGATTTTTGCTCGTCCGCACTTCTGTTCATTGTGTCATGCTTCCTCAGTCTGTTTTTGACTTTCACGCCAGTACTGGTGCGGTAAAACTTGCGCGAATGACTTAGACTTGTGCGCCTTGTTTATACTTGCACTCCATAATGCCTTATCCATTTATTTTCGATTTATTTAAAAAATTTATGAAAAACCAACTTACTTAAAAGTTAATTATTCGATCATTGTGCAGATTAAATAGCTCTCAAAAGAATCAGATCAGAAGTTGAGTTGGCTAGCAATCGGATTGATGACATGATGAAAATCGTTGGCCATGATTATTATGATATCTGCGATAGTACTCTCCCATATTTGGCTAAGTACTTGAATAAATATCATGTCAATTTCCCACAGAGCATTTATCTTCCTTTATATGGACATGGTCATCTACAAAGAGTCAATGTTCCAGAGGCAAAGAATTACATTCTTCATTCCTGGTTTCAGAATTACACCAACATTTCTTCAGAAAATGTTTCAGTTGTAGGATCATTTGTTAATGTTGGAACAATGGAGAAGGCCTACATAATGCATCATAACCATTGTGCTCCAGATCTGAAACCTCACAATCTTGAGTTGCAGCTGCACTGTTATCCCTCTATTTCGGTTATGTTGTGCATTAAGAGTAGCAACAATGGTGTGAACTTTCAAAATTTTCCTCCATGACATTTCCTTGAAAATATGAAAATGGAAAACCCATGGGATGATATGTTTTCTGCTACCGGTTGGTGGAGAGAAGACTATTATGACAGTAGAACAATATCTGAAAAGAGTACTCTCTCCAAATGGATCTTTACTTCCAATACTCTATTCTCAAATCCATGTAACCATCTTCCAAGTCTATTGGACAGAAACAGAGTCACTGTTTGATCAGCAGAAAATTTTCTCAAACCGCACTCAAGAAATTCTTTTACAATTGTTCCAAGAAGAGCCGATATCAATGCATCTCTTATTGTATCTAGTTTAATGAATGAATTCTAGGTGGTTGCTGATGAAACTTGGAATTCCGTAAACCAAATGAAGAGTTATGTTGAAAGCCTCTGGTAATTCTTGAAAAAGAGAAGAGACTCCAATATGTGGATGTCCTTCTAACTCTTGTGCATCAATGAAAAACAATTTCATCTTCAATCAATTGTGTCTGAATTCTCTTTCTACTTGCTTTAATTAATTTTACCTAATCCAATGGGCCTAATAAGCATAGATTGATTTTTTATTGGGTGATACAAACAACCCCACAAACATTGCATCTTTTGTTGCTCAATATTTCCTAAATCATACAATATGTACATTTAGCGAGCTGGGACTCGACTTTTTTTTTTCATATTTCCTTTGTCTTTTGTTGGCGGTTTAAAGTCATACACATCGGACATGAAAAGGGTAATGTTTAAGGTCAAATATCTTTGACCAAATGGATTAAAATTTACTAAACTCTGTGATAATTTGTTTGAAAACATATTACCACATTCAAGTATGGAAGAAAACATGTAAACTATGGCCTAAGAAATTTTGAATCTAGGGGATGATATAAAAAAAGGTATAAAAGGCATTAGAGGAAGTATTTCCTAAGAGTGAAGTTACCACTATTTGACAGACCCTTTTGGGGGTTTAATTATGCATGAACATTTAAGGGCATTGGTTGCATAGTCAAATAATAACATCTTTTGGCTGATAGGTCTGCTATGTATACTACTTATTCAAGGCCACCTAGGGGCACGTGCTGCATAGTCATGCAAAAGAACTCTCAAGAATTTTACTTTTCTATTGCTAAAAATCCAGTGGAAGTTTATGGAAATTAAAATTTTCCAAATAATAGAGTTTTCTGTTTAGAGAGTGGTACTTGAATATGGAGAGGATATTCTCAATCAATATTGTCAAAGAATTGGATGAATGTCACTCCTGTGAAGGTCTTACCCAAATGTAGGGAAGGGAAATATAAACCATAGACATTAATACTTTCAGACCCTGAAAAAGAGTATGGGACAAATATGTTATGGATGGTTGTTTTTGTGGATCCCTACATATTGTAGTTAATACCAATAAGGAAAAAATGTTTTCTCCCCAAAAATAAAGCTGCCACTATTTGACAAACCTATTAGGGGGTTTGAATTATGTAGGGCCACTGAAAGGAATTGGCTGCATAGTCAAATAATAGCATCTTTTGGCTGACAGGTCTGTTTTGTAGACTAATTATGTAAGGCCGCCTAATGGCACGTGCTGCATAGTTAGGCAAAATAATTCCCAGGTTTTAGACATTTTGTGACCAGAAGTCAAGAAAAGGGCTATAGAGATCTGGAAGTATTTAAGGTTAGGATTATGACACATTAAAATGGACATTGTCCAATGCATGAATGAGATACACAGACTAATGCTAACCATAATCATGTTGTGGATGGGTCCTGAATTGAGATGTTGGAATTCACTACGTATCCCATAAGGATGGGAATCAAGCAATACGTAGTTCTTGAAATATAGCTTAACGTCATATGGGATGAGAGTGTAGGAGATATTAGTTTAGGGTCGTAGAGTTCGGACCATAATGAGGAATACACATTGTGTGTTTTATAAACCTGATGTGAATGAAGACCAGGGTTTTCATACCACATTCAAGTTTTCACAGGGAGACATTTTAGCCAAGGGACTTAAAGTGGAATTTAGGGTCAGAACCAAAGACTTGGGGCTAGATCTGAGGTACACTCGAACGTTCCTACGTATCCCATAAGGATGGGAATGAAGACATAAGTAGTTCTTGAAATACCCTCTGTACATATTTGGTTCGTACAAGTAAAGGTTGAAAAAGGAATTTAGTGAAATGATGGTTTGACCTAAGATTAAAGGTTCTGGAATTACCTTGTATGCACGTAGTCTTTGAAATATGACATGATTGGAGATTAATTTCAATGATGATTCCCTCTCAGGCAAGGGACAATGGGGGACTGTATAGTTTAACATCGTATAGCAAGGATGATGGTGTTCTATAGTTTAGTGTCATGTAGTAGGGACAAAAGGGACATACACAGTTTACCGTCATGTGGGACGAAGGTGAACCAACGTGAAGAGATTGGTTTTGGGCTGCTTCACGAATCAACATCATATGAGATGGAGGTGAACTGACATGAAGAGATTGGTTTTGGGTTGCTTCACGGATCAACATCGTATTAAACGGAGGTGAAATGACATGAAGAGATTGGTTTTGGGCTGCTTCACAGATCAACATTGTATGAGACGAAGGTGAACCGACATGAAGAGATTGGTTGTGGGCTACTTCATGGATCAACATCATATTATATGGAGGTGAGCCAACGTGAAGAGATTTGTTTTGGACTTGAACCTCGGGAGGTTGCTTACGTACCCAGCCTAGAAGGCAAGGATCAAAGTATGCATAGGTCAATTGAAGAATGAATTGATGATCGAGTTTTAGTTGAGGAAAAACTGAAGATGGTGTTGGGACTTACGTGTGGTTAGCAGCCCAGAGAAGGTGTTATGGTTGAAGCTTACTCTAAGCTCCCGTGAGCCATGAAAAGTGTAAGAAATAAGTGGTAGAAACAACCCTAACGATGCACATTTTAATGTCATGTGGTAAAGGAAAAATGGACTTGAACCTCAAGAGGTTTCCTACATACCCAACCTAGAAGGAAAGGATCAATGTCCTCGTATTTCAATTGAATAATGAATTGATGATTTAGTTGTACTTGAGGAAAAACTGAAGATGGTGTTGGGACTTACGTGTGGTTAGCGGCCCAGAGAAGGTGTTATGGTTGAAGCTTACTCTAAACTCACATGAGTCAAGCAGGGTGTGATAAACAAGAGGTAGAAAGAACCCTACTGATGCATAGTTTAACGTAATGTGGGACATGAAAAATGGACTTTAACCTCGGGAGGTTGCCTACGTACCCAGCCTAGAAGGCAAGGATCAAAGTCGGCATAGTTTAGTGGAAGAATTAATTGATGATCGAGTTGTACTTGAGGACAAAATGAAGATGGTGTTGGGACTTATGCGTGGTCAGCGGCCCAGAGAAGGTGTTATGGTTGAAGCTTACTCTAAGATCATGTGAGTCATGCACGGTTTGAGAAACAAGAGGTAGCAATAACCCTAACGATGCATAGTTTAACATCATGTGGGACAAAGGGTGTTGTAGAATTTAGTTTCATGTAGCTAGGAGGTATTGTTGAGCATTTTAACGTCTTGAAAGACACGTGCAAAATTTAACATCATGTGGGACATATTTAAGGGACTTTTTCACAGTTTAAACATCATGTTGGATGAACATGTATAGTTTAACGTCGTGTAGGATGTATAAGGGACTATGCAGTTTAAAGTCCTGTAGTAAGGGATATGGGGACTATGCAGTTTAAAGTATTGAAGTAAGGACTAAAGGAATTTAAGGTCATATGCATGGTCCAGTGTTGTGCCGTTTAAAGTCATGTAGATAAGATGACACAGTTTAACATCATGTTGGACGAAACACAGTTTAACATCATGTTGGACGAATACACAGTTTAACGTCATGTTGGAAGAAACACAGTTTAACGTCATGTTGGACAAAACACAGTTTAATGCCATATTGGACGAAACACAGTTAAACGTCATGTTAGACGAAACACATTTTAACATCATGTTAGACAAAACACAGTTTAAAATCATGTTGGATGAAACACAGTTTAACGTCATGTTGGACGAAACATAGTTTAACATCATGTTGGATGAATATGTATTTGTGTTACACAAAATACTTCTTCAAGAATCATTCGTTGGTTGGAGTTGTGATGAGTTCTCCATCCATTGAAATTAAATAATAAGCTCAATTAGAGTAGACCTTATGTATTGAGTAAGGTCCTTCCCATTTTGGCTCAAGCTATGGAGGCTTCTTTCCTGGTATCATTGGAGTTCTGAGGACCAATAACAATTCTCCTTGAATAAATGAATTAAGATGAACATTTTTGTTAAATGACCATTCTATTCGATTCTGATAGACTTCTATGTGGTGCATAGTGAACAATCTTTTTTCATCTAATCATTCCAATTCATCCAATAGATTTTGAGATTGTTCATCTGTAGATTACTGATCACAAATGGATAATCTAATAAAGGTAATTGGTCCTCAATGGGCAAGACTACTTCTATTCCATATACCAATGAATATGGAGTTGACCACGTAGGAGTGCAGGTGGTGGTCTGATAAGCCCATAAATCATGAAAAACATTATGAGCCCATGATTTCTTATCTTTATCCACCATTATTTGCAGTATGTTTGAAAGAGTCTTATTGAAGGATCCTATTTGGCCATTGGCCGCTGCATGATACTGAGGTGAATGGTTGGATTTGATGTTGACTTTTTGAAACAACTTCCTTACTCAGATGAATAGAATTTGGTTCCATTGTCCGTCAATATGGAATGAGGGACACCAAATCTGGTAATGATGTTAGTATTGATGATTCTAACAATGCTTTTAGAAATAACTTCTTTGAGAGGTATTGCCTCTTCCCATTTGGAAAATAAGTTAGTAGCAGTAAGAATATACTTATACTACTAAGATATAGCCAAAGGGTAAGGTCCTACAACATCCATTTCCCATGTGGAAAATGGCCATGAGTATTTAGCTGTATGAAACAACTCTGGGGGTTGATGAATGGAATTGGCATATAATTGGCAAGAATGAAACTTCTTAGTGAAATCAACACAATATTGTATCATTGAAGGCCAGAAGGATCCAAGCCTTCGAACTTGATCAGAAAGTCTATGTCCAGACTGGTGGGCACCACAGACTCCTGCATGTACTTCTTTCATGACAACCATTATCTATTCACCATCAATACATATGAAGATAATATCATCAAAACCTTGCTTGTAGAGACTTTTTTGGTGATCTGGGATATCATAAAGAGTAAAATTGACCACAAGTCGCCTCTATCAGGTGGGAGTGTTCCATTTTGAAGATATTCCCTGACAGATGTCATCCATCCTGTAGTATGACCATATGGTTTGGAAATGGGACTAATTTCATTGATTTCCTCTGTTATGATTTGAAACTAAGGTGAAACTACACGACGGTGGGCAATACTGATGATTGTTTCGTCCCGATTTGGATCTGCCAGAGCTGTGGCTACATTAGCGAGTACATCAGCTTGAGCATTTTGTGATCGCGAGACTTAAGAAAATGTTGATTTCGAAAGAAATTACACCATTAAATCTCTGACGTATTCATACAAAGCGATTGACTCTTCTTTTATGATGTCATAGTCCCCATTTACTTGTTTGATTACCATGTCTGAATCACATTTAACCTTTATGTGATTCACCTATTCCAGAAGCACAAACTCCAAGCCTACGATGAGAGCTTGATATTCTGCTTCATTGTTTGTACCTCCCTCCAATAATAATAAGGAATAGGGTAGCACTGCATTTTCTTGGTAAATAAGAACAATTTCTAACCCAACTTTATTGAATTTAGGATCTTCCAATTTCTTCCCTATTGGACTTCTGGAAGCACCATCAATGTGAATTTCCCATGTTTGATGATTATCTTGAATAGAGAAGACTTCCTCATCAGGAAGTTCAGTATCTAAAGATGTATCTTCTTCAGATGGGTGTTCATCAAGGAAATCGGCCAGTTCTTGGCCCTTTATTTCCATTTGAGACACATATTGGATATCAAACTACTCCAAAATAACTTCCCACCTTTCCAGACGTCCTGTAAGCATTGGACGAGTAAGGATATATTTGAGCGGGTTATTGTGAGATACCAATTGGACCTCATGATGTTGCAGGTAGTATCTCAATTTCTGAACTGCAAATATTTATGTTAGGCAGCACTTTTTAATACTTGAATATCATGTTTCCGCCTCAAGAATAGTTCTACTGAGATAGTAAATGTTGTTTTCATTACCAGCATCATTATTTTGGGAAAGGAAGGCACCCAATGATCACTCTAAGGCTGTTGCATATAGAATAAGTGGTCTTCCTTCAACATGTGGAATTAATACCTATGGACTCAAGAGATATTTCTTGAGAATATTGAATGCTTCTTGACATTCTTCAGTCCACTGGTAGGTGACTCCCTTCTTCATTAATTTGGTGAAGGGTAAACATTTTCCTGCCAGATTGGCGATGAAATGCCGAATATAGGCCAAGTTTCCTTGAAGTCCTCTCTATTCTTTCAAATTTCGAGGAAGTGACATAACAAGGATTGATTTTGTCTTCTCAGGATCAACTTCGATACCACAATGGAATACAACAAAGCTGAGAAATTTTCTTTAGGTTACACCAAAAGCATATTTCAAGGGTTTTATCTTCAAATTGTGTTGTCAATGTTTGTGGAATATGATTTTCAAATCAGCCAAGTGATTAGAATGTTGTATGTATTTAACCACCAAATTTTCCACATAACATTCAACAAATTTCCCTAAAAAGGTTTTGATGATACGGTGCATGGCACCTTGATATGTTGCACCTGCATTCTTTAAGCCAAAAAAATTACCTGATAGAAAAACACACCTTGAGGGGCTCTGAAGTCTATAGATTCTCAATCTTCTGGAGCCATTCGGATTTGATTATACCTAGAATATCCATCCTTAAAGGAAAGAACTTCATAGCCAGCTATTGTATCAATTAAGAGTTCTGTGATCGGAACTGGAAAATCATCCTTGGGACAATTCCGGTTAAGATCTCTGAAATCAATGAAAACTCTAATTTGTCCATTATTCTTTTTCACAGGGAAAATATTAGCCAGCCATTTGGGATGTTGAACTTCTCTGAAAAAGTTAGCCTTGATATTCTTATCCACTTCAGCTTCAATTTTGGAGGCATATGTTGGGTGTGTTCTTCTTGCAGCTTGCTTGAATCCTCGATGTTCATCTAGGAAACCCAAATGACGAGTAGAAACATCAGGATCAAGTCCTGGAATTTCTATATAATTCCAAGCAAATACATCTCTATTTTTTTTAAAAAATGAAATATACATTTCTTTCTCTTCAAGATTCATGTCCTCAATAATTAATGTGGGGTGTGGATCTTCTTTTGTACCCTGATTTATTTCTCTAAGTTCATCCACAGTGGTAGAGATACCCTCTTCAAATACTGGAGAAGCATCCCTGGGATCTTTCTCTTCTTCTTCAGTATATGTTATTTCTTCTGTTTCTACTTTCATAGTAAATGATGAAGAAAAATTTCCATAATTAGAAGATAAGTTAAAAGTTTAATATCTTAAAGAAGAGGTTACCATTTCTGACCCTATTGATGATGAAGGGTCTTACTTGGGTAATAAAGAGGAGATGATGGATTGAGAATTGACATCATCGTTCATCTATGACATTACTATAACTTCTTCAAGCCTGGTTAATGAAGTATAGAATTGTTGGATTTCAGCGGATAAAATGAAGACATCTCCATTTGATCTTTCATCATTTTCTGATGAATCAACAATTTCTACCATGTTGTCTGGCTTGGTTGACGTAATTGACATTATGGAAGTTTCCATAAGAGTGTTTGGATTTGGGTCTATCCTATCAATTTGACTAATAGGCAACACATAATCTTTACTCATATGTATGAATGGGTTTACTGGAATCTTTTCCAAACCATATGGAGCGTTAATTTTGGTAACCTCCTTTGTTTTGGATATCTTCTTTCCCGCCATGTGATAGAATTATGCCTCAATTTATTGAGATTTACATGTTTTGAATGGGGCTTTATCACCATACAATGTCCCAATTTGAACTTTGAAATAATATTTGAGACATTGAAGGTATGATGAAGTTATAGCCGCATGTTGATGTAGCCAAGGTCCTCCAAGAAATATGTTGAAGGCTGTGTCATGACGAACTACCCAGAAATACGAATTGGATACAAGGTCTCCAAACAGAGTTTTGAGTATAATCTCGCCCAGAGGTTATTGTTCATTTTTAACATATCCTTGAAACATCAAAGTAAAAGGAGAAAAATCAGATTCAGTGAGGCCCAATAGAAAAAGTGTATGAATAGGTATGAGGTTGACTCCAAAACCATTATTAATGAAATCTCATCAGATGTCTATATCATTGACCTTGCAAGATAAATACAAAGGTCTAATATGTCCATGAAAAACATCATCTTCATCTTCATCTGTAAAATATATCACTGCATAGCATTCTGCAGGATCATTCTCTATATGGTAGAATTCAGCCACAACAACTTCAGTTGCGAATTACTGAAGACTTGACATAGCCTAAATGAGCACCTCCTAAGTTTCTTTTGATAGATTCAAGGCATCCAAAATTTATAACTTTGCTGGTATGTGGGCTAAATGTTTCAATACATCATACTTTTGGTCCAAGTTTCTACGTCTCCCAACAGGAACATGTGGTTTCGCAGGTTCTTTAGAAGTTGATGCTTTGGAAGTAGATGTATCTTGTATTGGGGTAGGAGTTGGAAATACTTCTGGATTTGTAAGATTAGACCAACTAGGTCTATTTATTTGTTGAGAGGAAGAAGGTGTAACCTCTAACTAATCTTCCAAAATAACTGTACCAGGACATAATATTCCATGCATGGAAGAACATTCTTATTCTTGTTGAGCCTGCTGAAGGGATTTTCGACGAGTTTCTGCTACATATACAATTATAGCAGGGTTAGGATTGGAATAGTGGCTTATGAAATATCCACGTCTTCTCCAGTATCCTAGACCTCCGAAACTCCCTCTAATCTCTCTGTTTGAT
The DNA here is from genome assembly GCA_963277665.1 of Viscum album. Lineage (NCBI taxonomy): Eukaryota > Viridiplantae > Streptophyta > Magnoliopsida > Santalales > Viscaceae > Viscum > Viscum album. The sequence continues at coordinate 1,445,123,182 of OY728150.1, read as the reverse complement.
ACAGGGAACTCAGGATCATCATGATTGAAACAGTTACTAGAATGAGGATATGTTAAATGAATCATGTCAAAAAAACTAAAGATCAACTCTTCATCTGATAAAGACTATGCCTGATTAGCCAGTTCAGTCTATTCCATATGGTGGGGGTGGTGCCTGTGCTATTGAAGTAGATGGCATAAAATCTGTCAGAGTCAAAGACAACTTATGATTTGACACGAGCTCATCTTCTTCTAACTGCTCTTCTTTTTTCAAATTATACTGCATTTTTGAATATTTTCCTTCTAATGAAGGGGGATTTGCAGTGACATTCATAGTAGAAGACACAATTGGTTGATTAAATTATGTTCATAAAATGTCATGAGTTCGGTTGATCATTTTCTTGATCATTCAGTCATCATATTTCTGCGCATTTTTTCTTTTGACTTCATGCCATTAATCTTCTTCTTCTAGATTAGTAGTAGTAACACATGCTACCTGGGCTGAAAAATCTTTCAATTTTACCTGTCCATATTCCACCATCTTTTGCTGGAGGTCTTTGATGACAAAACACTTCTGAATAGGATGCCCCAACATCTGATGAAATGATCAATAGTTAGGGAGGTCTTTATCTCCTTCCTCATTCAGCCTTTTGTGCCTTGGCAACTGGACCAGATTGTTTGCCAAGGCTGAGATGAAGTAGCCGATAACATGTTCATTCCAGAAAGAATAAACTTTGTTCTTTAAATCGTCAAAATATTTCCGTCTTTGATCTATTTTACCATCTTGATGTGGTATCCATTGTTGTTGACGCTCAGGAGGCAGATCCCTTCGATATGATGAAGGTTTTGATGTGGAATCAGGTACAAGTGATTGTTTAAGTGCAACTGTAGCAGTCTCTACACTCCCTATTATCCTTCCTAGAAGTGATAGAATTGCACGAGTTTTAGCCTTAATTTTTTTAAGAGAGTCTTAAATATGATGAGCGATTGAAGTAAGGTCTTGAAACCATCTTTTGAATTTCACAGGGATCAACGTTGTGCATAATTCATCACACAAATTTCCCACACAGATTGGCAACAATTCTTCTTGAGAGAGTGCTAAACATAAGGAATATGTTAATACCTTCTATCGAGAAATGAAATCAAAAACTCTTCTATTCTCCCTTTTCCTACAATTTTTAAGATAAAAAACAGTTTTCTTTGGAAATGTTGAGCTGAATTGAAGAAGGAATTTTTGACGGGGATCCTCCCACTCAGTAATTTACTGAAATTGCAATCTTGTATACCAGATGAAAGAAGGACTTTGTAATGACTATACAAAACACCCGAGCTTACCTTCTTCTTGTTGTTGAACAGTTCCCATCAGAGGGTCACAATGAAAAACAAAATGTGTTATGTGTTGTTCTAGATCTCCCAAAACATTAAAATTTGGGAATGTGGTACTCCCAAAATTTTATGGGGGAGAAATTACATCCACCCATTCAGGGTGAGCTCTCTTCTTCGATTGAACTGGTGCACGTTTTCCTTCCATAGCTTCCAAACAAGCTGTTAATGACTCAATGGTAGTCATTAATTTTGGAGAAATACCGGGTTGATCTTGGACCTGAGTAGGTGCAATAAATGGTGTTCGGACGGGTGTAGTGACCTGGACTTCCACTGATGGTAGTATTGTCGGTTGTTGTTGCATATAACCCATAGGATTGGACCTGTGAGGGTGTACTGGTAAATGAGGATATTCTTGATCCATCATAGTAGCTACAACGAATTCCCTTGACTGACTAACTCTAGCATGATTAGGAGGAGGACTACCTTGAATTAGTTCTCCATTCAACCTCTTTAACTCCTTCATTTCTGCCTCTTTATGTGAGAACCTTTCCTTTAATGAGAGTGATTGGCCTTCTCAAGAGGTAGGGTGGGGCATAACCTGAAATTTTCCCTTTTCCTTGGCATGTTCCTTTCTAGAGTATGGATGGGAATTTCCCAATGGAATATCTTTCCTCTGGGAATCCCTCTTGATTCTAGTACACCCACCTTCTTCATTTACTTCTGTGTGTACAGCTTCTTGAATAGGAACTTCTTCATCTTTTTCCTCTGAGAGAACCTCATTTTCTGAGGGAACAGTGACAACATCATTGATGAAAATTATCGATGCATAACACATTACATCCCTTATATCAAAATTATTCCAATATTGTCTTCTTCCATGTCCTTTTTGATACATTTCCTTTTGTTGGGTTGATTCCTCAAGAACTTCTTGATGAACCTTAATTTGGAGGGAGTCTCCTGATAATTTGGCTCTACGTTCCTCTTGTGGATTCTTCCCTGATCAAGAGAATACTGACTTTAGATGAGGAAGATATTGAGGATTTGAAAAAGTCCCCAGTCCAATGGACTGGGGCTATTCCTGCTCAACTCCTCGAATGCTATCTTTTGATCCCAATGGTTGGATTAAAATAGTCCCCTGTCTGGAAAGCTGAGGTGGATCTTGAGCTACTACATCTGAGATTTTCTTAAAATCTCTCATGATTTTGTGGACATTATTCTAAAAATTGGGTGGATTCATCAATCTATATCCACTCAAATCACCTAGCTCAGATGGCCGTTGGATTATTTCTGACACTTCTGTCACTTGATGGTGTGCCTGCTCTAAACGAGAAGCCTATTCGATATCCTCATTTTCTTGATGCAAGAGTAATTTGTCAACATTTTCATTATATTCCTGACTTTGGGAAGTACTAGTTGAGGCTAGTTCTTGAGAAAGAATCTAATTATAGATAAAACTAGTTGTATGTGGCCAGCCATGACCAATAAAATTGCATGAGACCACTTTTGGCCGACATTGTTGACTGGAGAGTACAGTGAAATGTAGTGCTCTATGAACACCCCACCCCCTTATATGAATACCAGATGGGGCATTGGTAATTAACTAGAGAAACCTTTTTAACATGCCAAGGCATGAACGCTGAAGGGCTCTCTGCTGCTTTTCAACCTTTGGATGTCGAGAAACTTAGAGAGATGCCAAATCAATTTGGATTTGTAACCCTTCTATTATCTTGACATGATTTTCATATTCATCATAAGATAATATTTTCTCTTTTAAGTGACAAATATTTTTCCACATGTTGAGACGAATATCATGAATACAATCTTCTGTCAACATTTCTGGAATATCATACTGAGAGTCATCCAAAGGCCAAAACATGACTGGTATTTCACCTTTCTCCACTTGTTTTCTAATATTCATCACTTCGTCCTTATTATTTGATAAAGATTCTTCAACCTGATTAGACCAAAGATGGATCTTCTTTGTTGCTTTATTAGATTCAACAAGATTATTAGAGAATTAATTTATCAAATTAGATGATGAATAACCCAAGGGTGGTTCATAGAATGAACTATGCCCTGGGATATCTTCTAATTGATAAAGTATTTCACCTACTAGCGGTAAAGCATCCGACATGATTGGCTTCACATTTTCAATTGCCTCAAGATAAGAGGGCTTTCTCATTACTACATTTTCCTTTGAATAATTTTCTAGGAAATGCGAATTACTACTATGGAGAGGACCTTCACAGCTAAATTTATCATCATGGGGAGGACCACCATGGTGGGTTACAGCAAAAGATGAAACCTTTTCATCCTTGATCTTCTGGCCATGCAGAGGGTTATCGGGGCTCTCATCAGTAGATGATACTTCGAGATTGACAAAATTGTCATGAATCAAGCCTTCATGAGGAAGTGTCTGATGAAGACCTTCAGAATTATTGTTTCCACTATTGGTAAATGAGAGAGTAGAATCTTGAGTTGCAACAGATAATTGTTTGAGGGCTTCAAGAACTCCAGCATCGAGCAAGGCCTTATTACAGATTGGATGTTGATTTATCGACTGTGCTGGATGGGTCTTTTTCTTAGACACCTTCTTACTGACTTTGGAAACCACTTGTTGAAAAAAGTGGTTATTACGGGTAGGTGTATGTGACTGCTCAGGAGAAATGGTCAGGTTAGGCTAATTATCTCCATTTCAATCGGGTGTGTGTTCCTGACTTGATTGTCCGTACGACATGGGGGAGTATACACCACAACTCTCCTGGACTGGGACAGAGGTGTGTATCTATTGCGAGGTGACATGTTGATGATTCACTCCACTAATAGGTATAGATTTGTGATTCCTTTCCTTTGATGCTGCTAAAGTTGTTATAATATTCGAACAGGTATCCGGAATATGGGCATAGATTTGCTTCTGTTCTGTTACCATTGTCAGAATGTGCTTGATGACTTCAGATACCAAAATGGGAATATACATCCATTTCGTGCCTAGAGTAGGTGCATGTGCCTGCTCCTATCCTCTTTTTCATGATAGTGAATTTTGACAGTACTCATGTGTGGGGGAATAAAATTTTGTCTGCCTCCTGCTTGTCATTTGATCATTTCAATTGGAATCTCCAAGTTCTACCAAATGAGATTGTTGGTTAGCTTGATGAATTGCAGGTGTATGTAACTGATGATTGTTCCCCACCACTTTTGATTGGTGAGTTTCTTTGGTTGCAGTCAGACGAGCCTGCTGACTAGCCGATGAATTATAAATAGGTGTATATTCCTACCTATAATACTCCACAGGAATTGCCTGGTGGGGTTGGCGTGTTTCTACCAGATGAGTCTTCTAGGAAGTAACATCACGACGGACATGTGTATATGCCCGCTCATTATTTACCATCATGTTTTCTTTATAGACTTCTCTAGAGGGGTCAGAGGTAAGAACTTGCTCCCTGTTGGCTGAGTTTCGCCTCTGACTATTCGTCTTGCATGCTCGGGTTTGAGGGACCTGAGTCGAACCTCTAGAGGTGATACCGTCATCATGTTGAGGGTTCACTACAGCATGAGTCTAGCAGCGATTGTTGATGGGAGACCTCAGGAAGGACACATTTCTTCATGAACCGAGGCCTTGAGTGACCTCTTCATTCACCTCCCTTTAATATGGGAGGGATTGGTTGTTGTGTTCTGGGGATAATGACCCGAAACAGTTGGAGACGGTGGCTAACACCACTTTCTTCTTGAGCACTGGTCGTCGCTATCCGGACAACTAGGGTGAGTTGTAAACCTGGAGGGCTTGTTTAGTGGCCTCCAGAGTCAAGATAGTACCATGTTGACAGTATTCTCTCACCAACTCATTCGAGACCCAACGTTGTAGATGCTGATTAGGTGATGTCGTCCTCAGAGCGGACGAGGATCGCACAAGAGTAGTGGCTGAGGCATTCATTGGTGTGAACTTTAAAGCAACCATTTCTGTAATTGAGAGAGATCTTGGAAAAGAGTGCCTGTTTGATATAACTGACATAATCAAGATAATTCTGGCAAGACTACATCTTTTGGATGAGTGCATATGTTATTGACTACTTTGTTTGCCCTCATATTGAGTTAAATAGGGGCCTAAAAATAAGTAAAACATCATTTTAACTTGGTTAAGGATTAACGTTGGGTTCACCATTTTTGTTTCTTCTGGAAATAGGGATGACCTTCTTTGTTTAAGGTTAAAACTTTCCAACTAGTTTCTAACAGGTTTATTTGTAGAACCAGAAACATCTATTGATTCTATATCCATTTGGACCTAATTTCCAAAGGTATGTGCTCATTATTTGTGGACTGATGAGGCTTAAGAATTTTCATTGGTCGAGAGGATGAGAGTTCAGACTCATCACACCTTTTTGGGGTGAATTATTGTCTACTCTGAGACTCTCTTATAGATTTAAGTTATGTTCACGAATCCTTATTAATTTACCAAGCATGAAAATGAGTTCTTCCTTTAGATCTTGTAATCAATGTTTGATATGTATGGGATTTAGAGAATATTTTATATGTATTTGAGGTTCTTCATCGATAGATAATCATCCGTATTTATTAGAGATTCTTAGTCAATGGTATCCTTCAATACATTATATAGAAATCTCTTGGTCATTTTGATAATGATACTAGTTTTAAAGCCACTAAGTGGGGCACTTGAATTTTATTATCGTTCAGAAAGACAAGAATTGTTTTAGAGTTGGGATCGTACATGTAGATGGGCTACCTACGTATCCTTGTTAGAAATGGAATTGTAACCCACATAGTTTGAGGAAGAAATATGAGATTTATGCATGATTAATGGCTCAAAGAGAGATGTCATAATTACTTTTACACTCTAAGCTCACGTGAGTCATGCTCGGTGTGAGTAACAAGAGGTATTAGTAAAACCTGATGATTGTGCCCTGAAATATGCAATCATCAGAAAATATGTGGGGCTTACGTATATATGACTGCCCAAGTAAATGAAGACTAAGTCTTTTAGAAATGAATCCCAAGAGTAGGGTCCATAAAGGTGTTTATATTTTATGGAGATTTGGTATTTTAACACAGGACTTACTCTTGAAAAGAAATCCAAATTTAAGAGGGAATTATGATTGGGGATTATTTTTAAGAAGGAGGCCTAAAATTAAAGAAATTATGACTGGGGCTTACTCATGAGAAGGAGGCCCAAAATTAAAGGAATTATGAATGGGTCTTACTCCAGAGAAGGAGGCCCAGGTTAAAAGAAATTATGACTGGGGCTTACTCCGGAGAAGGAGGCCCAGGTTAAGGGAAATTATGACTGGGGCTTACTCCAGAAAAGGTGGCCCAGGTTAAGGGAAATTATGACTGGGTCTTACTCCTAAGAAGGAGGCCCAGGTTAAAGGAAACTATGACTGGGTCTTACTCCTGAAAAGGACACCCAAGGTAAAGAAAATTATGACTGGGGATTGCTCCAGAAAAGGAGGCCCAAGATAAGAGAAATTATGAATGGGGATTACTCTTGAAAAGGAGGCTCAAATCAAAAGAACTTCTCATAATTCCTTTCAGATATGGAATCCAACTAAGGAAACATGCCACAAATGGATTTGAAGAAGGTTTCGAACGCTAAATCTTGAAGCGGAGGGGTGAATATGAGGAAAGGAAGTGAATTGGAAGTAGGCACGTAAGTATTGGTCTGGCGCGCAAGTCCTGGTCGTGTAAGTATACTTGTGCGGCATGAGTTTACTTGGGAGAGGAAGAACCTATGAAGTGATACTTGGGCCACTTTGAACTGGAGCCCTTAGTATCACCCCTAGAGGATTTCATATGGGTGGTGCACAAGTTTCCTTGAGAGGAAAAGGCGGCGCACTAGTATCATCACTTTCCTTAAAAGGCTGGATACTTAGGCGTGCAAGTATTGATCAGTTATAATACTTAGTAATTATTCTTCCTCTTTAGTGCTTCTATTCTAGTTAATCAATTACCTTAGAAGTGTTTGGAAGACTTCAGAAAGAGACTTGGGCGACTAGAGCTTGAATCTGAGTTTTGGATTTTTTTCATCCCCGAAATGGGGGCCCACATGGGGTATTTATAGTTTACTGAACACCTTGGGTGAAAAAAGAATAGGGCGCACAAGTATACTTTCACGACCCATATGTGGCGCGCAAGTGACTTGCGCGATCAGAAGGAAACTTGTTTGACCCATGATTAAAGGTTTTCTTGTTCATGCCTTTGTCAATTTTTGATGTTCTTCAAAGAATGACTCTCTTTGTGCTTAATGAATTTCCCTTTTCCATTCGTTAGACTCTATAACGGAAAGGAGAATCAACAATATCATATGATGACCTATATGAATTTATCCTATAAAATACATTATTTAGAATAAAAAATATTCTCTCACAATCTATCCCCATAAATAATTAAATTCTTCTTGATTTAACAACATTGTTTGAGCTACCTCTTACAGACTTGCATTATTTAATTCGGCCAGATTATTTTGTTGACATAAATAAGGTGTACAGAGTTTATAGAATATAATATGGTTTTCAGGATTGAATTCATGTATTACACTGGTATAACCAACACCATTAACTATTTGAATAATATTTAAAGGTTAAACACACTCTTTCTCTACACATCTCTTAATATAATTGAACCTTTTTAGTGTCTTTCATTTAATGACATAAGAATAATACATGTAATGTGATAAAATTCATTATTAATATAAATAAAATACTTATACTATTTTTTTGGTTTCTTTTACATGGTCCCATAAATTATAGAGTGAATTAACTCCAAATTATGAGTTAATTTTATTTCAACCATCTTCTATATAGTATTTACAACTATTCCCATTTGTTAAGTAGAACACATCAAATTAATTTCTCTTTTAAACTTACTCACATCATGAAAATTGTATCCCTGGATATTCTTACTCGTATTCTTTGGTCCCTAATTACCATTCCATTTATGCGAAAGTGGTTTTTATTCATTCATTTTCATTTACCATGATTTTATTGGATCTCGAATCAAAAATAATTTTTCCTTGTTTTGATTATTCTTTTCTACATACATCCATCATTAATGATCTTCACAATGATCCCATTTATCATAAAAATTAATTCATTTTGCTTCATCACATAATGGAGACATATAGTAAAGATTATTTTTCTGTGCTACGACAAATAATGTTCTCTTATATTTTAATTTATCAGTAAAATTCAATTATGATCTAATACACTGTTTTTTGAGTTACCCATTATTTACAAAGATAAAAAATCCATCATAGAATTTTTCATCATCTGTGAGGATATTCATATCTTCATTCATATATGCGGAATAATATATGTACTAAATCGATGTACATTATACTTTAGATTCGATATAGATGAATTCTTTAAATAAACATTTTTCCTTTATCTTTATTCTTATGAGATATTCCATCAAAATCTATTGAGAACATTTGGGTTGGTATCATAATAAAAAACCCATCATAAATATTACTAAGTGGATCACATTTCACAAAAACATATTCTAATGGTTGAAATATATTTCCTATTTTCAAACTTGAATTCTCTTGTTGACTGTATGTTATTCTTTATTGGATGGGGGGACTCCCCCCCCAATTTATGTTTTCTAGACCTTTAAGACTAATTATTTTATTTTAAATTAAACCATTATATACTTTATTTATTCTCAACCCTCTAAAGTTTTCCCTAATAACTATGAAAAATATAATTTTAATTAAAACAATCATGATCTCTAGAATTGTAAAATTGTTTTTAGACCATCTTCTAGTCATTAATATTGGATTATTGTTTCAGAATATGTATTTTTTAAACACATGAATCATTCTTATTCAAATCCATAATCATTTAATATTTTCCCTTAACTATATATAGTAATTTTTTAATAACAACATATGCACTCAAAAATTTTGTGCTCTAGAATGTTACATTACTATAATACCAACATGGTCTTCTTGATTGGATTCTTCTTCTCATAAAAAACATATGTTCTATTAGTTATTTTCTAATTATTTATTGTAGATCACTATTGACTTTAACAAACATCATCTTTACATTATCATTCACTATGTGAATTAGTAGAGTTCTAGAAACATCACTTAAGATTTTAATCATCTATTTTAATATTCACAAACATATATTTTTATGACCTATTACTCTTTATCACACTATTACAATACTTAAATATTTAATCTTTAATTACTCTATTCATAAAATAATTTATTTTATTCATTAATAAATTTCTACAACATTTATTTTCTCAAATATGAAATGATTCATTTCTACAAGGACATTGATTTTTCTTCATCATATTTTTTATATATGTTTACACCATAGATATCTTTTATAGAGAAATATTTTTGTCCCTTTATGAAATCATTATATCTTAGTTTATTTTATTTCCTCACCTTTACTAAAACTTTGACTAAGGAATTCAATGTTATTTACATTTTTTAAGATGTTTTTTCAACAATAAATATTTATATTTCAATTTCCTCATCCAAATCACTATTATCACTACTATAATACATAGAAATTTAATTTAATCTCATGAGTATTGAGAAAAACTTTCACTACTAATAAAATTATAATGAAAATCAGAATCAGAGTAAGAAAAATCAATATATTTAAAAAATCTGAAAACCCTAAAATCCTAAAAAACCCCAATATAACTTAAAAACAATAAAACCCACTAAAAAAATATAAAAAATCATGTTAAGCACTAAAAACATTATTAATACAAAAATCGTAACCCCCCCAGACCCCTAAAACACCTCAATATCCTTTGAAACCAAAAAACCATAAAAATCTAAAAGAAGTGCTAAAAATCCTTAAAATATAAAAAACCAAAAGTTATGAAAAAATATAAGAAAACCATGGAAACCTACAAACACATAAAATCACTATAATCATAAGATGCTAAAAACCCTAAAACCTTAAAATACGTTAAAGTCCCTACAACCACTAAAATACCATAAAAATACTAAAAATTCCCCAAAAATAAGTTCAAATTGTAAAAATCCTTAAAAAACAAAAAAAACAAAAAAAACAAAAAAACCCTAAAAACACCTAAAACCAATAAAAACCTAAAAAATCCTAAAATCATAAAAATTCCTTAAATCCTCGTAAACCCATAACACCCCTAAAAACATAAAAATACTAAAACCCCAAATATAGTAAAAACACTCTAAAAACTCCAAAACCTCTTTTAAACCCTAAAACATTGAAAACCTCTAAAATACTTTAAACCCATAAAAATTAAAAAGATCCAAAAAATCCAAAAACCATAAATACCCACAAAAACTCTAAAAAAATAAAAACCACTATAAAATTCATAAAAATCCCTAAAAAACCTATAAACCCATAATAGACTCTTAAAAACATAAAAACACTTATAACCCTTAAAAACCTAAAAACACTAATGACGAAAAAAAACCCTAAAAACCCAAAAACTCTAAAAACCACTAAAAACCATAAAACCACTAAAAACAATATTAACCCAAATAACCCCACTAAAAACACTAAAAACATTTTCAAAATAAAAAAAAAAATTAAGAGATACAAAAAAACTAAAAAAACTAAACAACTCAAAAAACACTAAAACTCAAAAAACTACAAATACTCTCAAAATCCCTAAAACGCATAAAAAAATAAAAATCCTAAAAATTCATAAAATTTTAAAAAAATCATAATAAATTAAAACAACCTACAAAAACTTTTGAAACATAATAATTATTAATACTCCTAAAAACATTAAAACACTCAAATCCCTAAAAACCCTAGAAACTCTTAAAACCCCCAAAATCTGCAAAATACCAAAAAACCCTAAATATCCTAAAATATCACTAAAAATTCGAGAAAAATGTAAAAAACCTAAAACCCCCCCAAAACCATACAAAAACCATAAATACCTAATAGCACATAGAAAAACAAAAAACCTCAAAAATAACAAAAACTCAAAACCCCTAAAAACCCAAAAATCCCAAAAAATTCCTTAAACCCCAAAAAACAATAAAAATATTAAAAATACTTAAAATTCCCTAAAAGTATATAAATCTTGAAAATCATGAAAAAGAATAAGAAAACCGTAAAAACTTAGAAGCACTAAAAAACCCAAAAAACTAAAAACAATAAAAACACTAAAACACTAAAAATACAAAAAACCTTATATCCCCTAAAAACCCAAAAAACGAAATAACATAAAAATACATAAAATCCATAAAAACACTAAATTCCCACTAAAAACTCTAAATACAATTTAAACTACTTAAAATTATAAATTACTCTAAAAACCATAAAACCCCAAAAAGTTCAAAAAACCAATAAAATAAAAAAACCCTAAAAACCCAAATAAATCCTTAAAACCCAAAAAATCTCTATAAACTCTAAAAACCATTAAAATGCTAAAAAACATTTAAAATACTTTAAAATATAGAAAACCCTAAAACGCAAATAAAATATTAAAAAACTCAAAACATTTAATACCCCTAAAAACAAAAAAAAACTCTAAAAACCTAAAAAACTAAAATAGCCCCTAAAAACACAAAAACCTTTAAAAAATATAAATACATAATAAACCCTTAAAAATATTAAAAATTATAATAAATAAAAAACCCTTAAAACTAAATATAACTCAATAAAACTGAAAAAACCATTAATACCCTAAACCCCATTAAAAAACCTAAAACCCCTCATATTCGCAAAACCCTTAAAACATAAAAATCCAAAAAAATCCTTAGAAATACCTAAAAATGTAAACACCCCTGAAACCCTAAAAACCCCTAAGAAGAAATTAAAACCAAAATACACAGAAATCACCAAAAACCACAAAAGTATTTAAAATCCGTTAAAATCCCCAAATACCATAAATCTAAAAACCCAGAAAAATATCTCAAACCCCTAAAAACTGATAAAATACCCAAAATCCCTAACAACGTAAAAAACCCTTAAAATCCTAAAATCTCCATGGAAAATTTAAAAACCCAAAAACACATAAAACCCCAATAATTTTAAAAACACTAAAAGCCCTAAAAACCCAAAAAACTCTAAGAAAACCACAAAACCCCTTAAACCATAAAATCCTAAAACCTGTAAAAACCATAAAATTCCTAAAAACTACATAAAACTATAAAAACCCTTTAAATCCCTAAAAATATTAAAAACTATAAAGACCCAGAAAACCCTAAAAATCCTCAAAATCAAGAAAACTCCTAAAACACCATAAAAATACTAAAAAATTAAAAAAATCCTAAAAAAATTAAAAACCCACAAAACCCTTAGAAAATTATAAAAACCTAAAATCATGTAAAACCCCCAAAAACCTTAATTATGATAAAAACCCTAAAACCCTCAAAATTAGTAAAACCAATAAAAACCCATAAAAATTGTAAAATACCTAAAAGTCCCGAAAAATATAAAAAACCACATACCTATAAAAACCCTAATAAAACATAAAAAACATAAAAAAACTTTAAACCCCTAGAAGGCCTAATAATGTTAATACCCCTAATAACCCTAACAAGGCCTTAAAACCCTAAAAACATAAAAACTCCTAGAAACCATATAAACCCAAAAACCAATAAAAACCTTAAAACCCCACTAATAAATCTAAAAACCCTTTAATCATATTCATACATTAATTTTTTTTTAAAACATTAAAAACCATAAATACATAAAAATGAAAAAAACAATAAAAACCAAAATACCCATAAAATCCCAAAATCCATCAAAATTACTAAAACCCGTTAAAACCATAAAAATTCTAAAATATCCCCAAGAATCCCTAAAAACATAAACAAAACTAAACACCCTAAAAACCCTAAGAAAACGATAAATACCAAAATCTCCTAAGACCCCTAAAAACCTAAAAAATTATAAAAATCCTAAAAACAATAAAACCTTGAAAAACCAATAAATTCATAAAAAATACATAAATAATAAAAACCCTAGGACCCCTAAAAACACTATAAAACCTTAAAACCCTAAAAACACATAAAATCCCAAAAAAACCTAAAAAATTCTAAAGACTCTATAAAACCCTAAAAAATAAAAAAAAACTAAAAACAAAAAAAAAATCCTGAAACCTTAAAAACCGTAAAACCCATAAAAATGATACAAACCACTAAAAAATATAAAAAACTCTAAACACTATAAAAATAATAAAAACTCAAAAAAACCTGAAAACCCAAAAAAATCCATACAATCCCTAAAACGCCTAAAATGCATAAATACCCTCCAAATCCATATAAACCCTAAAACCCCATAAAAATTCTAGAAAATCCCTATAATACCTAAAAACCATAATACCCAATTTTTTTGAAAACCCCAAAGAAACCCATAAAAACCAAAAAACACATAAAACCCCTCAAAAACCTAATGCACTAAAACCCCAAAACCATTAAAATTCATAAAACACCATATAAATTCCCAAAATACCTAAAAAAGCTAAACCACTAAAATTATAAAAAGTCTTAAAATCCCTATAATTGTAAAAACCTCAAAATACACTAAAAAACCCCTTAAAGAACCTTCAAAACCTTAAAAATTGAAAACCTCTAAAACCCTAAAAATTATAAATACCTAAAAAACCATAAAAATGAACCTAAAAACCTAAACCTACTAAAAACCATAAAAAACAATAAAACCCACAAAACCCCTAAAAACACAAAATATAACTAAAAACAATAAAAACCATTTAAATATATAAAAAAATGTTAAATACTAAAAAAACCAAAAATAACTAAAAAAACAAAAAACCCTAGAAAAACCCTGAAAACCCTAAAATCCTGGAAATCCCATAAAAATCATTGAAAACACTAAATCCATTAATCCTAAAAAATCCCTAAGAATCCCTTAAAACTTAAAAAACTTGAAAACCCTAAATACCACTGAAAACATAAAACACCAAAAAATGATTAAAAACCCTAAAAACAAAAAATCACTAAAACCATAAAAACCCTTAAAACCCCTCAAAAATCCAATAAATAATAAAAAACCTTAAAATTATAAAAAATCCCAAAATATCCATAAAAATATAGAAACCAAAAATACCGTGAAATACCCTAAGAAAAAACTAAAAACTAACAAACATTAAACCCCATGAAAACCTAAAAATTCAAAAAACCCAAAAAAAGCATAAATGACCCTAAAACCCAAAACACCATAAAACACCTAAAATCCATAAAAACAGTAAGATTCCATAAAAACACAAAAATTCACTACAAATAATAGAGACCCATTAATCCCCTAAAAATGTAAAAAACTCTCAAAACCATAAAAAACCTAAAACATTATAAAAAACTCTACAATCCTAACAAAAGCAGAAAACCCGTAAAAGAATTCAAAATCTTTAAAAACCCTTAAAATTCCTAAATGATCTCTAAAAATCACTAAAAACATAAAAAACCCACAAAAAACCTAAAAATAGTTGTGAAAAGCTTTAAAACATCAAAACACATAAAACACATATAATCCTAAGAAATTATAGAAACCATAAAAACCCCTTGGAAACCATAAAAACACAAAAAAAACCTTAAAAAATACCTGAAATCTGTTAAAACATAAAAAACCCAAAATCCAAAAAATTGATGAGAAAACCTCAAAAACCAATAAACACATAAACTATAAATAACCCCTATAAACTATAAAATCCCTTCAAACACGTAAAAATGATAAAAGACACCCTGTAACCCTAAAACACAAACAAATAAAAACAATAAATCCCCAAAAACCCCAAAAAACCCAAAAAACCTGAAAGCCCATCATAACCCCTAAAAACCATTAATACCAAAAAAATCCCAAAAAATCCATAAAAATGTGAAAACCTTTATAACCACGGGAAAACCCAAAAAAACCTTAAAACCAAAAAATAAAAATAAAACCCATAAATACTAAAATATACTAAAGTATCTAAAAAACGTAAACCCTCAAAAAACCTTATAAACCATAAAACCCTAAAATCCATAAACCCCATAAAAAACATAAAAAAACTAAAAACATAAAAATCCTTTTAAACCCCTAAAAAGTTAATAATCTATAAAAAACATTAAAAACAATAAAAAACTAAAAAAAACCTACAAAGAAAAAACTGTTATTAATATAAAAATACATAAGAAATCCTAAAACCCATCAGAATCTCTAAAAACCATAAAAAACCTAAAAAACCTTAAAAATCTTGAAAAGAGTAAAATAACTATGAAACCCATAAAAACCTAAACACACTTAAAACCCCTAAAACCTAAAAACACTAAAACCCCTAAAACCCATAGAAACCGTAAAAACCTTACACACTCTAAATATCAATAAAACCCTAAAATCCCACAAAAACCCCTATAAACCCTTTAAACCACTAGAAGATAAAAAAACTCTACAAACCTTAAAACCAATAAAAATCTAAAAACCCCAATGAACCCAAAAAAACAATCAACAAAGAAAATCCTCAAAATCCTAGAAAACACTAAAAACACATAAAACACCTCAAATCTTTAAAAGTTCTTAAAAATACCTAAAAACGTAAAAACATTATATCCTATGAAATCCCCTATGAAAACATTAAAAATATAAGAAATATAAAACCCCAAAAAACCTAAAAAATGTTAAATCCCATAGAAACCCCTAATGAAACAAAAACCCCATAAAAATCCATAAAAACCCTTAAAAGGACATAAAATCCCTAAACACGTAAAAAAAATTAAATCCCTATTAAAACCATATAAACCTAAAAAATACTTAAAACTCATAAAAACCTAAAAATGCTAAAATCCTAAAAACCCATAAAAGATCCTAAAACCTGTAAAAACTATAAAACCCCACAAATACATTTAAACCTGAAAAATCCATAAAAACACTAAAAACACTAAAAAACTAAAAACACATTAAACCACTCAATATGTCAACAAAATATAAAAGAAACTAAATCTCAAAAACACCTCAACATCCATAAAATCCCAAAAAACCATAAAAATTGTAAAATAATTCCTACAATCCATATTTATTTTTAAAACTTAAAAACAAAGAAAACCCCTAAGAAAATATTGAAAACCTGAAAACACATAAAACCACTAAAACATAGATAAACACTAAAACCTGGATGTGTTGACGCTGCTTGGCTGTTCTGTTTGGTAGTGGTGCTGGATGCTGGTGTTGGCTGAAAAAAATGTGTGGACGCTGCTATTGTGTTTTGTTTTGTGTCTGCTTCTCTGTTTTGTTTTCTTTTTTGATTTTCCTTTTTTTGGGTCTTTTGGTGTGAAGGGTTTTTGGGTGTGGGTCTTTTGACCCCTCCCCTCCCTTGTCTGCAGGTCTTTGTCTCTTTTCTTTTAATAAAATTTGGGGGGTGCGAGGAATATCCTGGAGTCGAGCCTTCCTTTGCTCTAAAAACCATAAACTCATAAAACCCATAAAACCCTGAAAACCACTAAATTTTTTCTAAAAACCCTTCAACTCCCTAAAAACATTTAAACCTCTAAAACCCCATAAAACCCTAAAAACTAAACTAACCCCTAAAACCTAAAAACCCATAAAAACAATGAACCCCCCCCCAATCCCTAAAAACCCTAAAACCCATAAAAATGGTAAAACCCCCTAAAAATACATGAAACAGAAAAAAAAACTAAAACCCCTGACAAACACTATGAAAACTATAAAATCCTAATAAGATAAAACCTTAAAATTTGATAAAATTCCTAAAAACCCTAAACCTTCCAAATCGTTAAAACCCCAAAAACCATAAAAAAACATAAAAAATACCTAAAAATTCATAAAATCATAAAAAGAACTAAATAACATGAGAAATCATTTGAATAATCAAAAACATAAATACAATTAGAACCACTAAAAATCCAAAAATGTTAAAAATCTGAAGAACCCTAAAAACATAAAAAATGCCTAAAAACATTAAACAACCCTGAAATCCTTAAAAACCCTAAAATCCCATAAAAACCTTAAAAACACTAAACACTATAAATACTTTAAATCCAAAAAAAACATTAAAAAATCTAAAAACATATAGAATCCATATAAATATCAAAACCCTAAAACCCCAAAAAAGAACATAAAAACCCTAAAACCCTGCAAAAACACAAAACCCCTCAAAATACCTAAAAATCTAAAAACCATAAAAATCCTAAATATCCTTAAAAATTGTGAAACCTAAAAAGACTTAAAAACCCCATGTAACCCTTAAAAACCAAAAAACACAGAGAGCCCATAAAAAGTTAATAAATGCTAAAAAGCATATGAAACCATAAAATCTTAAAAAGCCCCAAAAAATCCTTAAAAATGTAAAAACCCCTAAAAACCTTGTAAATTTCTAAAAAAAATACAAAACCAAAAACACATAAAACCCATAAAAACATAAGAAATAATAAAGCACTAAAACCCCTAAAAAGACCATTGA
Source organism: Viscum album (assembly GCA_963277665.1). Classification (NCBI taxonomy): domain Eukaryota; kingdom Viridiplantae; phylum Streptophyta; class Magnoliopsida; order Santalales; family Viscaceae; genus Viscum; species Viscum album. The sequence continues at coordinate 1,445,105,483 of OY728150.1, read as the reverse complement.
AACCCTAAAGACCCCTAAAAACAATAAAACCCTAAAGACCATAAAAAACTAAAAACCCATAAAATCCTAGAAACCACTAAAAAATAATACACTATTAAATGGCTAAAAATATTGAAAACTCTAAAAATCCATAAAACCCCTAAAAACACATAAAACCCCTAAAACCAAAAAATACAATGCTATGAAACACATAAAAAATGTGAAAACCCCCAAAATCCTTAAAACTCTTAAACCCCCATAAAAATCATAAAAAATACCTTAAAATCCCAAAAAAACAAAAAAACACAAAAAACCTTAAAAAGCCCTAATAAATCTACAAAACCCAAAAAACACTTAAATCCCCAATAAATCCCAAAAACATTAAAAACCCTAAAACCCCAAAAAATCCTAAAAACCCTAAAACCCATAAAAAAATTAAATATATTTAAAAATATCTAAAAATTTAAACAATATAAAATCCTTGTAAACCCCTAAGAAAACCATATAAACATAAACACACCTAAAACCCCTAAAACTATAAAAATGATAAAACCCGTAAAAACCCAATAAAAGACCATGAAAGCCATAAAACCCTCTAAAATCCATAAATCCCCAAATAAACTTATCAAACCCTAAAACAACATTAAAACCCTAAAACCCCAACAAAAAATCATGAAATCATTAAAACACATAAAAACCCAAAAAACAATTAAAAACACTAAACCCATTAAAACCCATAAAAATGTTAACTGACTCTAAAAAAACCATTAAACCACAAAAAACTCAAAAAACCCTAAAACCCCTAAAATTGTAATACTCTTATAATCCTAAAAAACCCTAAAAATCCCCAAAACGACTAAATAAAAAATACCATAAAATCCAAAAAATCAGTAAAAATCCCTAAAAACATAAAAAACCATTTAAAACCTGAAAACTTGTAGAAAACCCTATAAACCTGAAGACAATTAAAGCACATAAAACATAAAAAGGTTAGGAACCCAAAAACACCCAAAAACCCAAAAAACTATAAAAAACCTTAAAACCATAAAACCCCTAAAACCCGTAAAATTCCAAAAAATATTCTGAAAACTAAAAATCCTGTTTAAGCCCAAAATTGTTTAGAAAACATATGAAACTATAAAACCCTAAAAATTATTTTTTAAACCCCAAAATCCCCAAAAAACCATAAAAACCCGGAAACCCAAAAACCCCTTGAAATCCATAAAAACTAAACATTCCCATGATAATCCTAACTCCCTAAACATAATAAAAATAGAGACAAACCATAAAAAACATGAAAACCCCAAATAAAACCATAAAACCTAAAAACACTAAAAACCACTAAAAACCTAAATAAAGTAAAATCTCAAAAAATCCCTAAAATACCTAAAAACCAAAAACCCAAAAAAACCTTGAACAACAATAAATCCAAATAAAATTATTAAAACAACTAAAACTCTAAAAACACATTAACCTATAAAAACTTTAAAAATCTAAAATTCTGTAAAAGTGTTAAAAAAAACTCATAAAAACCCTAAAACCCAAGAAAAACAAAAAACCCACTAAAAATATTAAGAACACTCAAACACCCTAAAAACCCTTAACCATAAAAATACTAAAATATCACTTAAAATCTATAAAAACATAAAACCCAAAAAACTGTAAAAAAAATATTTAAGACAAAAAATATATAAAACCCCTAAAAATGATAATTCCCATTAAAAACCCTAAAATCATAAAAACTCCTAAAAACCTTAGAATCCCAGAAAACTACTAAAAACATTAAAAGTCCTTTAAACCCCAAAAATATTAAAAACACTAATAACCCTAAAAACCCAAAAATAACCCAAGAATACCCCTAAAAACCAAACAAAACCATAAAAACGACAAAGACCCTAAAACCCATAAGAATCCATAAAAATAAAACCCCCCTAAAAATCCATTAATATGTAAAAATACTAAAAACACTAAAAACCCCTAAGAAAAAAATAAAAACATAAAACCTATTAAAACCCTTAAAAACTTAAAAAATGGAAAAAAACACAAAAAACCCTAATAACCCAAAAATTCATAAAAAACAATTAAAACCCCTAAAAACCAATAGAACCAAAAAAAACCAACTGAAAACTCTAAACACCCGTTAGACCAACTAAAATGATAAAAACTCAAAAAACCATAAATACCCTAAAAACTCTAAAAGACAAGATAATTAGCATTAAAACCCTAAAACCCTTAAAAATTACGAATACACCAAAAACATTAAATATCATAAAAAATCCCAAAAAATCCATAAAAACAGAAAACCCCCTAAAAATCACAGAAAAAAAACCTATGAAAAAATTTCAAACCTAAAAAAACATGAATCTCTAAAAACCATAAAATGCGAAGATCTTTAAAAACCCAAAAAACCCCAAACAGAAACCCTAAAACCTCCAAATACTTTAAAAACCCTAAACCCATATCAAAACTATAAAATACAATCAACATATAAAAAATAGTAAACCCCTAAATATTATGAAGAATCTGAAAAACTATAAATCCCTTAATAACTCAAAAAACACTAAAAACCCAAAAAAACTATAAAAATAATAAAATCCATAAAACCATCAAAATCCCACATAAATTTATATCCCATAAAAACATAATAAACACATCAAATCCCTAAAAATATAACAAACCCAAAATACACTAGAAAATATAAGAAAACCATAAAACAGTAAAACTGTTAGAACCCCTAAAAACCTAAACAATGTTAAGACCCATAAAAACCAAAAAAAACAAAAAACCCCTAAAAACATCTAAAAATACAAAAATCCTTTAAACCACTAAAAATGTAAAAAAAATTATAAAAAACCATAAAAACCCTACAAACATAAAAAGCACTAAATACCCAAAAGAACCCTAAAAATCCAAGAAAAACTTTTAATCCCTCAAAATCTATAAAAACCATCCAACCATAAAAAATATAAAAAATCACTAACAATCACTAAAACATAAAAATACATAAAAACGTTGAATACCCTATTAAAATCTTAATAACATAAAAATTATTAAAACCCCTCAAAACCTAAAAATTCCAGTGTGTAAAAACCCCTAAAAACATAAAATCATCAAAACACGCATAAAAACATAAAAATAACAAAAACATTAAAAAAAATTATACTGCTAAAAAGAGTATAGAACTCTAAATAACATTTAAAACACTAAAAACTATAAAAAACCCCTAAAAACACAAAAAAAAAACAATAAAAACCCTAAAAAATTAAAAACCATCAAAATCCATAAACACCATAAAAACCTTATATATTTTAAAAAAATCATAAAAATGGATAAATATGTAATAAAGATCTAAAAACCCAGAACAACCCTAATAAAACCCTAAAAATCTAAAAACACTTAAAACCCCTATAAACAAAAATAATTATAAGACTACTTAAATATCTAAAAATCCTTAAAAGCCATGAAATCACTAAAAATCCATAAAACCATAAAAACCCATTAAAAACTCAAAAAACCCCTTAAACCACTAAAAACATTTAAAAATTCTAAAAAACTTAAAAACCCTAAAAAATAAAAAACTTAAAATCCCAAAAAAACCATAAAAACCCTAACAACATTGATAAACCCTTAAAACCTCATAAAACTAAAAAATCCATACAAATCACTAAAAACATACAAAACCCTAAAATCAAAGAAAACCCCTAAGAAAACATAAAATCCCTAGAAACACTTAAAACCCTAGAAACCCCCAAAACAGTAAAACCCCTAAAACAATAAATTTTTTACAAAAACCTAAAGCCCCATAAGACCTCTAAAAACCCACTAAAACTCTAAAAATCCTTTACGCTCCTAAAAATTATAAAAGATAAAAAAAATTTAAGGCCATAAAAATATCAAGAAACATAAAAACCCAAAAAACAATAAAAACCCTAGAACACCTAAAAACCTGAAAACCCTCAAAATCCTAGAAAAAATACCAGAAAAACATAAAAATCAAGAAAATACCCAATAAATCCCTAAAAATATAAAAACCCCAAAAAATGCTGAAAATATCTATGAAAACCATAATATCCTAAAAATGCTTAAACCCCCTAGAACCTAAACAACTCCAAAAATCCCAAAAAATTCAAATAACCATAACCACTATAAAAACCCCAAAAAATAAGAAAAATCCTCAAAACTCTTTAAAACCCTAAAAACCCAGAAAAACCCTAAAACCCGTAATGCCCAAAAAAACATTTAAAAACTCTTAAAAAACATAAAAACCAAAAATACTCCAAAAACCCCCCAAAATCCAAAAAACTATAAAAAACCCTAAAAACAATAAAAACCATAAAATCATTAAAAATAAATAAAAAACATAGAAACCATGAAAATCCTAAAAGTAACTAAAAATCTAAAAAAACAAAAAAAACCTAAATTAATAAAAAATTAAGAAACCCATTAATTCCAAAAAACACTTAGTCCCCCTAAAACCAAAAATCACTAAAACCCCAAAAAACAAAAATACACTAACAACCCAAGTAACTATAAAAATCCCTAACAGCCATAAAACCCAATAAAAAGCCTAAAAACACACTAAAATCTCTAAAACCATTTAAACCACTAAAATTGTTAAAAACTGAAAAAAAATCCGTCAAAACCTGATAAACTGAAGAAAAAAACCCCCCAAACCAAATAAATTCCAAAAAGACATTAAAAACCGCAAAACATCATATAAATCCTAAAAGGTTCCTAAAACTCCTTAAAATGTAAAAAACCCTTAAAGCCTTGAAACAACTAAGAATTCCATAACAACGTATAAGAAACTAAAACCACTGAAAAACAAAAAATACACTAGAACCTTAAAAAACCAAAAAAAAACAAAAAACTCTTAAAAACAGTAAAACCCCATAAAAACCATAAAACTCCTAAAACCTATAAATAGCCTAAACCACACTAAAACCTCTAAAAACCCTTTAAACCCATAAAAATAATAAAAACTCCAAAAACCTTTAAACCCCTAAAAATATCAAAAAACCTAAAAACCCATAAAACGTTAGAAACACTAAAAACCATCAAAATCCCTATAAACCCTATACCCCTAAAAACTAAAAATGTCTCTAAAGGTGCCCCAAACAATAAAATATTCTAAAAAAATTGTAAAACCTATGAAAAACATAAAAACCTAAAAACACATAAAACGAATAAATAATCTAAAACCACTATAACCCTAATAAACCTCGAAACACCAAAAAACCCCTATAACATTTTAATATCCTTAAAACCCTAAAAAACATAAAAATACTATAAAAACCATATAAATTCAATGAACCCTAAAAAACCTAAAAAACACTAAAAACCCTAAAAATCCAAAACACAAATAAACCCCTAAAAACCCAAAAATATATAGAAAACTGAAATAGACCCTAAACCCAAAAAACCCTTATAATATAAAAAACAAATATTTACCTTAATACTCCAATAATCCAATAAAATCCATAAAACCAACTTAAAACATGAAAATCATTTTAAACCCTTAAAAAAGTATAAAAACTCAAAATCCCATTTAAAATCCTAGAAACTCATGAAACCCTAAAACCCAAAAAATTCAATGAATCCGAAAAAACCCTAAAGCCTGGGAAACCCTCAGTATCCATAAAAACCATAAATATTATAAAATATCTCCATTGTAATTAGTAATGAAAAAACCATAAAACCTGATAAAAACCCCATGGAACCCATAAAAACATTAATATAATTAAAATCCCTAATAATTGTAAAAAAAGTTAAAAACCCTAAAATACTGTTAGACCCCCTAAAATGATAAAACCCCTAAAACATTAAACCCCTCCCCCCCAAAAGAAAACCCAAAAAACACTAATAACCCTTTAAAACCCCAATGACCATAAAATAATCTTCAAACCCTTAAAACCCCTAAAAACCCTAAAATGCCAAAAAACCATAAAACCCTCAAAAATCCTAAAATATCTAAAATACCATAAAAATCCTAAAAACATAAAAAATACCAAAATATTGAAAACCCATAAAACCCAAAAAAAATCCGTAAGAAAACCTAAAAAACAAATAAACTCTTAAAACCTAAAAACAAAAACATAAACTAGAATCCTTAAAGAACCCTAAAAGACCAAAAACCATAAAAACCCATAATACATTAAAAAACCTAAAGACATAAAAAAACATAAAAACTAGATAAAACCCCCCAAATCCCTTTAAATAACTAAAAACACTAAAAATAATAAAAACCTAAAACCCTTAAAATACTCAAAAACACTAAAACAAAAAAAGAACCCATAAAACCATTAATGCACTAGAAATCCAAAAACCCTCCAAAATTCATACAAACCCTAAAACCATAAAAATCATAAGAATCCCTAAAAATCCTTAGAAATATAAAAAACCTTGAAAACCAATATTAAAAAATTAAAAACCTAAAAATGGTTAATATCCCTAAAAACCTAAAAAATTATAAAATACCTAAAAACCCCTAAAACCCAAAAAAACCCTAAAAACCATGAAAACTACTAAAAACGTAAAAACCCTAAAAACCCAGTATAAAATTTAAAACCCTTTAGACCACAAATATATTAAAAATTAAAAGAACCCATAAAACCCCTAAAGAACTAAAAAAACACAAAAACCCTAAAAATAGTAAAAACCCAAAAAACTCTAAACCTCCTCCAAATACCAAAAATCCATAAAATCCAAAAAATCTTAAAAATTCGTAAAACCTCCAAAACAATATATACCCTTAAATCCCCTAAAAACCCCTAAGAAAACCTTAAAAACATAGAAACTCTAAAATCCCCTAGAGACATAAAAACACAAAAACCCTTTAAACCCATAAAACGCTAAAAACCATAAAACCCCTAAAAACCGTAAAAATAAATAAACCACTAAAAACACTAAAAATTCATCAACCCCCTTAAAATTTTAAAAACACTATGAAAACATTAACCATGTTATAAACTCAAAAAAACCCTAAAAACAAAAAATCCTAAATACCATAAAAATACTAAAACCCCTAAACACCCCGAAAGAAATCCATTAAACCCCCAAAAACATAGAGAAATAATATAAATCCTTAAAAATATTTAAAAAGGTAAAAACCCCATGAAATACCTAAAAAAATTAAAATGTAGAAACACTTGAAACAATTAAAAAATTAAAAATGCTAAAAACCTTAAAAACCACTTAAAACCTTAAAATCCACAACCACCAGTAAAAAATCATTAAAATTTAAAAAACACTTAAAAACTTTTACAACCCTAAATCCCACTAAAAACTATGAATACCTTTAAAACACATACAAACCTTAAAAACCCTTAAAACCCGAAAAAATTCAAAACACCCAAAACATCATAAAAACCATAAAATTTTAAAAACCATAAAAATTATTAAAACCCCTAATAACCCACGAAAATATATAAAACCCATATAAACCCCTTAAAATGATAAAAAAATCTAAATACATTAAAATACATAAAATCTAAACAACCTATAAAAGTCAAACATCCACAAAACCCTCAAAAATGCCTTTTTACCTAAAACCCCATAAAATCCTAAAACCCTAAAAATACATCAATCCATGAAAATCCCTAAGAAATCCATAAAAACTATAACTACATAGAACCCCTACCCCCCCTAAAATTTATAAGAACTTTTAAAAACCCTAAAATCAATAAATATTAAAAAAACCCTAAAACCCCTAAAATCCCACAATAACCCTAAAACCCACTAAAATATCAAAACACCCTTTAAACAATTAAAAATGATTAAAAACACTAAAAACGCTAAAAATATAAGAAAACACACAAACACTAAAAACCTAAATACCCATAAACCCTAAAAAATTAAAAAATCCTAAAAATCTCAAATACACATAAAACATAAAACCCAAAAAAATCCAAAAAAATCCATAAAAGTATAAAAAACCGGAAACGCTAGGAAAAACATAAAATCCTAAAAAACTTAAAACCCCTAAAAAACTAAAAATCATTAAAATACCTAAAGACCTAAAAACCATAAAACCTATATAAAAACCCTAAAAACCAATAAAATTACTAAACCCATTTAAAACCCTAAAAAATTTGAAAACTATTAATAACCATGAAAACATTAAAAAAACAAAAACCATAACCAAAAAACCATAAAAATCTAAAAAACCTAAAATTCTAAAAATCTCTAAAATCCCTAAAACAAATAAAAGTTACAAAAATCCCTTAGAGTCCCTAAAAGCACAAAAAAACTAAAAACCACAAAAACTAATTAGAATAACTTTAAAAAGTAAAAATAATAAAAATCCCTAAAAAAATAAAAACTCTAATAAATCTAAAAATAATTTAAAACCCTAGAAACCATAAAACCCCTAAAACCAATAAAACCATAAAAACCAAATAAAAACTCTAAAACCAATTTAAACTCATACAAAATTAAAAAATTAAAAAAAACTAAAAACCCTACAAACACAAAAAAAACCATAATAACACAAAAAACCCTTAAAAACCATAAAACCCTCAAAATCCCAAAAAACTCTAAAACCCAATAAAAAAAGGACCTAAAATCCCTACAGAACTAAAAACCCAAAAAACCTAGATAAACAATAAAAAAACACTGAAAACCTCAAATCAATTAGACCCACTCAAAACCTGTAAAACACTAAAAACAAAAAAATACCCTTAAAACATTAAAAAACCTTTAAAACCCAAAAAACTAAAAAATCCCTAAAATCACTAAAAACCCTAGAACACCTAATGTAACGACCCAAAAATTTCACAGAATTTTTTTTCATAATTTCTTATGAATTTTATGAGTCCGTAGTTTCTGATGGCGCCTGATTCTGAGGCCCAATGTTCCTGGAATTAATTTTTGAAGTTTGTTTGGGTACGTTTAGTAAACATATGTGCGGGTTTTTATATCTTTTGAACTGGTGCTCAGAATTAAAATTTGAGGGCACCGATGAACTCGTAGCACCAGTATTCGCTTAAGGGGACATTTACCGTAGTTGCATTTTTGGCACGTTGAAGGTTATTTTTGGAATTTTATTAAACTAAATAAAATTATGTGTTATATAGTTTTATTTAGGGTGGTGGTTATTTACTCCAAAGAGGAGTTGTAGGTAGGGCCCACACACCACATATCCTCCCATGTGAGGATAATGGTGGTGGGTCCCACACGATCCCTAACACTTCAACTTCCCCTTAAACTCCCCTTAATTAATTTTGACACCACCCCTCTTTAATTTAGACTCTCCATCTTCTTCTCTCTCCCATAAATTTTTTCCAACACCTGTTAATTAATTAATTGAACTCCACAATTAATTAATTTAATTGAGTGTTTGAATTTTGAAAACATTAAGCCAACTTTAAATAAGTGAAGCCTTTAATTTATTTTGGGTTGGTATAATTATTGGATTGCCTTGGAGGATTAGAGGGGAGGTGTTCTTCCCATTAAGAACACAAATAACTTCTTCAAAATGATCTTCCTCCCTGTCAAGGGAGAATGCACCACCTGCAAGGAACATCTCCAATGATAGAGACTCTTCCTCCGACATTGATGGAATGACACCGTCTTCGGCGATGCCTCACTTCTGTGGCTCGTCGATGTGAAACGTTCTTGAAATCGAGGTAGGAGAAAATATTATTTATTTATTTATTTATACGTTTGTAAATTACCCTCACATCTTGGTGTTTGATTTTGGTTGATGGTGATCAAGTTGTTATCAACTAATGCAGAGGATGCAGGCTGAACAAACATGGTCTGACGTCTCTCCGTTGAACATTGATTATGTTGGTGATGGAGGCAGAGCCGGAAGGGTGCGGTGCTGATGCACTATGCCAGAGAAAAGAGGCCATGGTCATGAGGCGGTGGCAACTAGAGGCCATGGCCAGGCTAGGCCGCAACGGTGGAGGACCTGCGACGTCACACCGGCCGCGTGGGGAAAACTGCTGCCCGCAAGCGCGGGCCGCTCGACCGTAGAAGAACCGGCCCGCTAAAGCCGTCCAGGTTGAAGGAACAACATGAAACCTTTTGGACGTGCTACGGAGAAGGTGCATCCCACATCTGAAGGCCGCTTGTCGAGCTGAATTGGTCGGTTGTAGCCGGTCGGGCTGTACATCACGGTGCCTCTTGGCACCGAACTGCGGGAAGACCGCGACCCGCACTGGGCAGGCCGCTTTGGCGGGTGAACCAGCCGAGTTGCAAGAAACCGAGGCGCCTAATGGAACCACGTGCGATGGATCAGTGTCCCACAGTGCATGCCACTCACGCGGGAAAACCGGCTAGCTTTGGCCGGCTGGACTGAAGAGGCGGTGAGGCTCGGCGCCACCGTTACAAGAAGCCGGTGGGGTCGTGCCCCCTGCTCCACTCGGCCAGCCACGGGCTGGCCCGCCTACCACCAGTCTGGGCTAGGCCGCACCCCATCGGGCCAGATCTGGACCCGGGTCGGGTCGACATAGTGCAGGCCGACCCCAGGCGGGTGGGGCCGGGTCAGACCGGACACAGACCCCCCTCTTCGGACTGCTTTCGTTTTTTTGCGCATAACATGAGCTAACGACCCCTGATCAAAGCACCGTCAGTTTTGTAGGTCTCTATGGATCAAGACAGATGTTTAGATATATCACACTCAAGGTTTTTGGCAAATTTTGGGTATGTCCGGGTTGGTTCGATCCCGTAACCCACCAGGCCCTTGTAGAGGAAACACTAATAACTTCAGGATTGGATGCCCGATTGATGTGTCTTCAACTAATTTGGATTCCTTTTGATGAGACGATTCTTCCGGAATACTCTACTTGAGGTTCGGGCATGGTTGGAGTACATTCGGGTTGGTTTGAGCCTAAAAACCAACCGGGCCCCTAGAATGGAAATACTAATAACTCACAGACCTGGCATCCGAATGATGCACCGTCTGTTTCATTGAGACCCCTATGTTCTGGAGGTCCTTAAGGATATTTCTACCTGAGACATTGTGACACTTGGAGTATCGACCATCTGCTCATGCAGTAGATCCTCCCGGAGACGAGCAGACGAAGTGCAAAGACCTTGTAGCTCTACACCTAATGACTGCTTTACCGAATCGACTCGGAGTGATTCGATTCGCCCAGTGGGTGGAGTGCCTAGTTTAACGGCAGACCGATAGAAGATGGAGTGCCTGGTTTTGCAGTAGACCTGTGGTACTTGAAAGGAGAAGTACCTCTGACGGCTGCTAGGGGAGTGCCCAGTTTGGCGGCAGACCCACAGTGGACGGAGTGCCCGGTTTGGCAGCAGACCCGCAGTACTCTACAGGAGGAGTACCTCAGCAGTCTAATGTTAGTGAGTAGCGCCTTAGAGTCGCGATAGGGCCACTGTACTTGACAGAGGAGGAGTTCTCTAATATCCATTGTTTTGAAAATAAAAATCCTGGATTGAGCTGAGACTTTGACCTTTGTGTTTTCCACATGTTTGAGATGCGTTACCAGATAACTTAGGTATATGTATAGGAATATACCTAAGTAATGGTTATTTGTTAAAATAATTCTTTTTGGTTTATCCTTGTTGGATTTTTTGAGACCTTGAGGGTCTTAGGGTCCCTATTGAGTATCGTTATACTCACCCCTGCATGGGCTACGCCCGTACCTCGTTGTGTTGGATGTAGAAGACAGACAGCGCTGACGAAGGCCGAGAGCGCCAGGACGGGACGATACCCATAGGTGGACCTTATGACGTTTCGGTACACAGTGTATTCTGACGGACGTGGAGTGATGAGGAGGCCATATGTACCTACCCTTCATGTAGGAACCCTGGAGGACGATCCAGAAGCTACTTCTAACTTTCAGTTGTTTGTCCCTTTTTCAGTTGTATTTGTACTTTACTGTTGGGCTTGTATTCTGGCCCCCTTTACTTTTAGTACTCATGTTATATAGCTTTTACATAGTGTTTGATTTCTCTTGTACCCTGGTTGTGTGTGTTTAGGATTTATAAAGGAAACGCCTTCCCAATTTTGGGAAATTACGCCTTTGTTGCTAGGCACTAGCCCCTGGCCTATGGAAGGCGGGCTTGGGGTAGTCACGATGCAGGCCCTGGGGGACGAGTCGTGACACCTAAAACCCATAAACCCCTCAAAATCCCTAAAAATCATAAAAACCCATAAAAATACATAAAATGAACTAAAAATGCTAACAATTTTAAAAAACCTAAAGACCTTGAAAATACTTTGAATTCTTTATAAATCTAAAAACACTAAAAACACCTAAAAACCTAAGAACCCTAAAAACCATAAAAATCGTAAAAAACCCCTAAATCCACTAAAAACAAAAAAATCTCAAAAAACCTAAAACCCTAAAAACCCATAAAACCAAAAGAATAAACTAAAAACTATAAATCCACTTTAAACCTCTAAAAATATTAAAAAACACTAAAAACATTAAAACCCTAAAAAACATAGAAAACCACTAAAATCCCAAATATAAAAAAAAAATAAAACTCTAAAATTACCAAATACCCATCAAAATCACTAGAAACATGAAATCCATAAAAATTTAGAAATTCCATAAAACACTAAAAATGTAAAAATATCCTCAAAATCTTAATGAACATAAGAAATCCTCAAAAACCTAAGGACAATTCAAACCCATAAAAAATCAAAAATTTATAGGCGCTTCTTCCAGGGTTCCACCTAGCTTCCGCTTGGGGCTTCGGTGATGGATCTTCAACCTTTACGGCTTGTGGGTGGTGATCTTGGCAACGGTGTGCTTTGGAAGCACCTTCTAGATCCCAGGTGGTGGTGGTTTCTTGTCTTAAGAGGCTTCGACTTTCCCGAGCGATTACGTTTTTTGAGCCTTTGGATTCAGATCCATGTAGGGTCTGGCTTATTTGGCGACAACTCAATGGCGGTGTGTTTCTCTCGGGAGTCACCATTGCCACCCCTAACTTGGCATTCTTTTGGTGTTGGACTTCATAGATCTAGGCTTGTGGGCGGTAGGATTCAGGGGCAGTCAGAAAGATAATGGGGCCTTTGGTGCTTCGCGCAGTCATGGAAACCTTCTAGTCATATTGGTTTCAGGTGTGTGGTTTTGGGGTTTCCACAGATGGGTTAGTGGTGGCGAGGGTCTTAATGGCAGACAGGGTCTCAATGGTGGAAGGAGTTTGTGTTTCGTCGATGGCTTCCTTCTGGTGGTTCGGTTGCCACAATGATAGGTTTTAGTAGAGGTTCATCACTATGTTTTGTCTCTCTCAGTCGCCAGTGTTGCAGATGCTTGCAGATCCGAGGCTTGATGTGATTTTGTGGTTCTTCTTGATTTGTGACAAAATATGGTGGATTCATAAGGCTTTGCATCAACTTGCTGATGGGGTGCATGGTTTGGTGGTGTGGGATCTCAGATATATCGGTCACCAGTTTGTACTAAAGATGTAGGTCTGTTTTTATGGTTCCTCGGGTTTATCTTCGTTTCATGATGTTGATGCGGGATGGCTTACGTTGTGATATGACCAGGTTAATATGTTGGTATGTGGTTTTCTGGGGTGAAAAAGTAGCCCTTTTGGTTCTATGTATGGATGGACTAGTTGTGAGATACTGCTAGTGTTGGATTATGGATTTGATGAGAGGTGGGGGGGAGTTGTCTGGTAATGTTCTGAGTCTTAGGAGTGTTTTTTGGATTTGGAAGTCGATTGGTAAGGAGGTACTGGTTGCTAAGAACTAGGCTGCTGGGTGATGGACATAACTTGCCTGGGATCTGTTGAAGGAGATGTTGGCTGATGGAATCTGAGAGTCTGTTGGAATTGGATATTGGGGTGAAGTTGCTTACGATTGTCATTCCCCTTGGCTCATGAGAGTACCTCAGCACGTTCTTCCCTCTCCATCACACTGGACTCCGCCTTGGTTTGGTATGATGGTGCTAGTGGTAGTGTTGGGATGGTGATTGTGGTTCAGCTCTATGTCAAGGGCGGGTCTCGGTGGGGCGGCGTTGTTAAGTGGTGTAGGCTTGATAAGATAAGATTGGAATATGGGAAGATGGTTACTGATCTTGGTAAGGTGTTGAAATATGGCAGTACTGAGGCATGTTTTATTGTGGCGATATTGGTATCGTGCTGATGAATGTTGATGAAGTTGTTGCTTATGATTATGCTGCTACTAGATGCTAGATGTTGGTTGTTGTTTGGTTGGGAGATGCTGATGGGAACATTTATGAATTTCTTCTTTGCTTCATTTTGTGTGTTTTTTTAGTGTTTTGGGTTTTTTGGGTTTGGGGTTGTTAAGGGTTTTTGGGTGTGGGTTGTTTGACCCCTCACATCCCTTTTCTGCTGCGTCTTTTTTTTCCTTATAAATTTGGGGCGGTCGGAAATAGCCTGACCATTCACCTTCCATGCCCTAAAAACCCTAAAACCCTAAAACCCAAAAAAGCATTTAGAACCGCAAAAACACATAAAAAAGGTAAAAACCATTAAGAACCCTTTAAATCCATAAAAAACTTAAAAACCTATAAAAACAATAAAAACCCTAAAAACCTAAAAAAACTATAAAAACCCAATAAATTCATAAAAACCGTAAATCCATAAAAAAATAATAAAACCCAAAAATCCCTAAAAACCCTAAAAACAAGAAAATCTAAAAAAATTACTAAAAATCACAAAAATGTTAAAAAACGTAAAAACCGGAAAAACCATAAGAAAACATTATAAACCTAAAATAACTACAATCCCAAAATAACTAAAAGAAGCTAAAAACCATAAAACCCCAAAAAAACTTTATAACTCCTAAAAATCAATAAAAATCCTAATGAACCAATAAAAATGCTAAAACCCCTTTTAAAACCCTAAAACTATTAAAAACTATAAAAAACGCCAATCTCTAAAAAATTTAAAAAACCCTAAAAACAAAAAAAACCCATAAAAATACAAAATACCAAAAAGACCCACAAAATACCTAAAACCCCTAAAACCCATAAAATACTAAATATTCACTAAAACCCACTATAAACATAAAAAACATAAAAACATAAAAATGTGAAAACGCCTAATAAAACCTAGAAATCCTAAAAACACTTAACAACCATAGGAACTTAAAGAAATCTAAAATTCGTAAAAAACCCTAAAAACACGAAAATCCATAAAAACACATAAAAATCCTAAAAATCCAAAAAAAAATTATAAACCCTAAAAACCCTCAAAAACATCCTAATAAAACCTTGAAACCGAAAAAAGCTAAAAATTGAAATACCCTATAATAACCAATAAAACCCAAAAACCCATAAATTTCCAAAAAACATGTAAAATAACTAAAAACATAAAACCATAACAAATCTAGAAACCCCTAAAAAACCTTATTATCCTGAAAACATTTTAAACCATTAAAACTGAAAACACTAAAACCCTAAAAAATATAAAAACACTAGAAACCATAAAAACCATAAAATCTGTAAAAACTATAAAATACTAAAATCGCTAAAATACTTAAAAAGGTAAAAAACCTAGAAAACCCTATGAAAAAAATGAAAACCTAAAATATATAACACCCCGTAAAACATAAAAAACAAAAAAACCCCAAAAACCCTAAACCCCCCAAAAAATCAAAAACTCGTAAAAACTCATAAAACCATAGAAACCTAAAACCCCGTAAAACTAACTAAAAAAATATAATGACCCTTTTAACCCATAGAAATGTTTAAATAATCTCTATGAACTATAAAAACCTAAAAAAATCAAATAAACCCTAAAAAATCAATAAAACCACAAAACCCCTAAACACCCTAAAACCCCTAAAACCTCTCAAAATACGTAAAAACCATAAGACCATAAGAATCATAAAAATCCATAAAAATCCATAAAAACATAAAAAACCAAAAAACCTAGATAACCCCTAATAAAACATAAAAACATAGAATCACATAAAACACCTAAAAACCTAAAACGATAAAAACTCTAAAACCCCAAAACCCTAAAACCCAAAAACCCTAAAAAATCCAAAAAACCAAAAAACATAAAAATTCTCTAAAATCCCTAAAAACCTAAAAACACTAAAAGCCCTAATAAAATAATTAAACTTAGAAATACTTAAAACTCCAAAAAATCCAAAAATACTAAAAAACGTAAAACCCATAAATATGCCTTAAAACCCAAAACCCCTAAAAAATACATAAACTCTAATACATTAAAAAACCTAAATTTCCATAAAACTATAAAATTGTTAAGAACTATAAATACCTTTTAAATCCCAAAATACATCGAAAAAATATAAATAACCTTAAAACACCTACAAACTAAAAAAATAAATAAACCTATAAAACCCTAAATAACCTAAAAACACTCAAAATCCTTAAAACCATAAAAACCATAAGAATTCTCATAAATCTCTAAAATATATAAAAATGTTAAGCCCCTAAAAACACTAAAACACACAAAAAATCTTTAAAAACATAAAAACATTTAAAACCATTAAAAACACTCAAAATAATAAAAAAACACCAAAAAACGAAAAAACCCATAAAAACCAAAAACCCCAAAATACCCATAAAAACCCTAAAATTCCTTAAAAGGCTCAAGATCCCTAAAATGCCCTCAAACCAATAAAAATCTTAAGGAATACATAAAAATACCTAAAAACCTTGAAAATGCTAAATAAATCCCTAAAAATGAAAAAAAAACATAAAACCCCTAAAAACCTAAAAACCCTTAGAAGCACTAAAAACCCTAAAACCAATAAAAACCCTTACATGCCAAAAACCCCTCTAAATCATTAAAAAAATTAAATACCATAAATTTCATAAAAATGAAATAAAATCCCTAATACATTTCATACACTAAAAACAAAAAATTCTCTAAACCACAAAACTACCCCTAAAAACACTAAAATCTCTAAAAACCCCTAAAAACCCTCTAAATCGCTTAAAAAATAACCATAAAAATAATAAAAACCCCTAAAAAAATTTAAAAACTTAAAAAAACCCTAAAAAATATGAAAATCCTAAAACCAAAAAACACTTAAACCGCCGAAAAGAAACAAAAAACATAAAAAAAATTAAAACACCCTAAAAACTTTAGAAACCACTAATAAGAACAAATCCCCATAAACCTTAAGAAACTTTAAAAACATATAAATATATTAAAAACCAATAAAAATCATAAAACCTTTAAACATATAAAAAATTTAAAATCACTAAAATTCTAATAACCCTAAAAACAAAAAAACCCCTAAATCCCCATAAAAACCATAAAAAACGTAAAACCCAAAAAACACTTAAACCCTCCGAATACTTAAAAACCCTAAAAACCTAAAACTACTAAAAATCCCTAAAATCCCTAAAAATATGAAAACCATTAAACCCCTAAGAATACCTTAAAAATATAAAAACACGTAAACCCTTAAAAAACATAATTCTTAAAACCTTAAAACCCATGAAACCCCCAAAAACCTAAAAATATAAAAACCCCTAAAACATTAAAAAACCCAAAAACCAAAAAAAAGCCTAAAAAACCTAAAAAAATCTAAAAACCCTTAAAACACCTAAAAATGTTAAAATCAATAAAACCATAAAATCCTAAAAACTCTAGAAAAACCTAAAACCAAAAAAACCATAAAAACCAAAAAACAATAAAAACCCTAGAAACTCAAAATCACTAAAACCCAAAAACTGATAAAATTCCTAACAAGCCATAAAAATCCCAAATATGTAAAAACTCTTGAAAACCCTGAGAAACCATTAGAATTATAAAAACATTTAAAATTACTAAAAATATAAAAACGCCAACAAACCTAGAAACTCAAAAAACCATGAAACCCGTAATAACATTTAAAAAACATTTAAAAACCCTAAAATCCAAAAAAACCATAAAAAGAAACTAAAAGCTCCAAAAACCCTTTAAACAGATTCAATGTTAAAATGATCTAAAAATCCTTAAAACCTCCAAAAAAATATAATATCTCAAAAAACCCAAAAAAAAAACATAAAAATCCTAAAAAACACAAAAACCCTCAAAATCCATAAAACCATAAAAATCATAAAAATCTTAAAAAATGTCTAAAAATACTTGAAAATAAAAAAAAACCCAAAACCCTGAGAAAACTAAATAAAACCATAAAAAAATAAAAACAGTTAAAACCACTAAAAAAACTAAAAATGGTAAAAGACCTATAAATGTTAAAAACCACGAAAACCCTTAAAATTCAAAAAATCCCTAAAAATAATGAAAATCATAGTTAATCTCTAAAATACCTAAAAATGTAAAAAACCTTTGAAACCCCTAATAAAACCCTAAAAACCTAAAAAACATAAAACCACTGAAATCCAAAAAGAGGCTGAAACCTCAAAAACCATAAAAACACTACAAACCCTAAAAATAGCTAACAACCATAAAACCCTCAAAAACCAAAAAACCGTCAAACCCTAAAAAACACTAAAAATAATAAAAACTATATAAACCCTTTTAACCCCTAATTTTATTGAAAAACTATAAAAGTCCATAGAACCCTAAAAAACTAAAAAAACCAAAAAACCCAAAAGAAAACATAAAAAAATAAAAACACTTAAAATACCAATGAAACATAAAAACACTAAAAACACTAAAAACCGTAAAAATCATAAAAACACATAAACCCTTTTAAAAACCTATAAACCCATAAAAACTCTAAAAACCTAATAAAAACACTAAAACCCCTTTAAACACCTAAATACAATTAAAAACTCTAAGAAACCTAAAAACCCAATAAATAAATAAAAACCTATAAAAAGGAAACATAAAAACCATTACGACCATATAAATCTCTAAAAGCTCTAAGAACCCATAAAAATCCTAAAATTCCCAAAAAATAAATTACAAATTTTAAAACCCCTTAAAACCCTAAAAATACATATGTAATCATTAAATCTCTAAATCCACATAAGACCCCTAAATCATAATAACCCTAAAACACTAAAGAAAACATGAATCCTTAAAAAAAATATAAAACACAAAACATTACAAAAAATGTAAAAAATCATAAAAATCATAAAAAAAATAAATAAAACCCCTAAAATATAGAAACACTAAACCCCCTACAAAAACCTTAAGATAAACTTAAGAACATAAAACACATAAAAACTCTAAAAATTAAAAAATCCTAAATTCCCCTAAAACACTAAAAATCATTAAAAACTATAAAACCCCCAAATACGATAGAAAACCCTAAACCCTATAAATCCATAAAACCCACAAAAAACATTATTGACAATTTATAGTGATAAAAATGTTAGAAAAATATAGAAACCACTAAAAAAATAAATAACTCAACAAACCCAAAAAACTCAATAAAACCCCAAAAGCCTAAAAAACCGAAAACCCCTAATTTCTATAAAAACCCTCAAAATCCATAAAAACAAAAAAAACCAACAATTTCATAAAAATCCTTAAAATCCCTAAAAATCTAAACTATACCAAAAATCATAAATAACCCCAAGAATACCTTAAAAATATAAAAAAACCAAAAACCATAAAAAATAGACAATGCAAAAAACCCTAAAAACTATAAAAACCATAAAACCCCTAAAATGCTAAAAAACCAAAATACCCAAAAAAATCATAAAAACCATAAATCCTATTAAAAATGTAGAAACAATTTATACCCCTAATGACATTACTAAAATCTAAAAATCCATAAATCATTGAAAAAACTCAAAAAATGTGAATACCCAAAAAAACCATAACAACTCTAAAAACCATAGGAACCCTAAAACCAAAAATCACTAAAACCCCCAAAAAACAAAAATACACTAACAACCCAAGTTACTATAAAAATCCCTAACAGCTATAAAACCCAATAAAAAGCCTAAAAACACACTAAAATCTCTAAAAACCATTTAAACCACTAAAATTGTTAAAAAATGAAAAAAAATCCGTCAAAACCTGATAAACTGAAGAAAAAAACCGCCAAAACCAAATAAATGCCAAAAAGACATTAAAAACCGTAAAACATCATATAAATCCTAAATGGTTCCTAAAACTCCCTGAAATGTAAAAAACCCTTAAAACCTTGAAACAACTAAGAATTCTATAACAACGTATAAGAAACTAAAACCACTGAAAAACAAAAAATACACTAAAACCTTAAAAAACCATAAAAAACAAAAAACTCTTAAAAACAATAAAACCCCACAAAAACCATAAAACTCCTAAAACGTATAAATAGCCTAAACCACACTAAAACCTCTAAAAACCCTTTAAACCCATAAAATAATAAAAACTCCAAAAACCTTTAAACCCCTAAAAATATCAAAAAACCTAAAACCCCATAAAACGTTAGAAACACTAAAAACCATCAAAATCCCTATAAACCCTATACCCCTAAAAACTAAAAATGTCTCTAAAGGTGCCCCAAACAATAAAATATTCTAAAAAAATTGTAAAACCTATGAAAAACATAAAAACCTAAAAACACATAAAACGAATAAATAATCTAAAACCACTATTACCCTAATAAACCTCGAAACACCTAAAAACCCCTATAACATTTTAATATCCTTAAAACCCTAAAAAGACATAAAAATACTATAAAAACCATAAAAATTCAATGAACCCTAAAAAACCTAAAAACACTAAAAACCCTAAAAATACAAAACACAAATAAAGCCCTAAAAACCCAAAAATATATAGAAAACTGAAATAGACCCTAAACCCAAAAAACCCTTATAATATATAAAACAAATATTTACCTTAATACTCCAATAATCCAATAAAATCCATAAAACCAAATTAAAACATGAATATCATTTTAAACCCTTAAAAAATTATAAAAACTCAAAATCCCATTTAAAATCCTAGAAACTCATGAAACCCTAAAACCCAAAAAATTCAAAGAATCCGACAAAACCCTAAAGCCTGGGAAACCCTCAATATCCATAAAAACCATAAATATTAAAAAATATCTCCATTATAATTAGTAATGAAAAAACCATAAAACCTGTGAAAACCCCCATGGAACCCATAAAAACATAAATATAATTAAAATCCCTAATAATTGTAAAAAATGTTAAAAACCCTAAAAGACTGTTAGACCCCCTAAAATAATAAAACCCCTAAAACATTAAACCCATCCCCCCCAAAATAAAACCCAAAAAACACTAATAACCCTTTAAAACCCCAATGACCATAAAATAATCTTCAAACCCTTAAAACCCCTAAAAACCCTAAAATTCCAAAAAAACCATAAAAACCCTAAAAAAGCCTAAAATATCTAAAATACCATAAAAATCCTAAAAACATAAAAAATACCAAAAAAATGAAAACCCATAAAACCCAAAAAAATCCCTAAGAAAACCTAAAAAACAAATAAACTCGTAAAACCTAAAAACAAAAACATAAACTAGAAACCTTAAAGAACCCTAAAAGACCAAAAACCATAAAAACCCATAATACATTAAAAACCTAAAGACATAAAAAAACATAAAAACTAGATAAGACCCCCCAAATCCCTTAAAATAACTAAAAACATTAAAAATAATAAAAACCTAAAACCCTTAAAATACTCAAAAACACTAAAATAAAAAAAGAACCCATAAAACCATTAATTCCCTAGAAATCCTAAAACCCTCCAAAATACATACAAACCCTAAAACCATAAAAATCATAAGAATCCCTCAAAATCCATAGAAATATAAAAAACCTTGAAACCCAATATTAAAAAATTAAAAACCTAAAAATGGGTAATATCCCTAAAAACCTAAAAAATTATAAAATACCTAAAAACCCCTAAAACCCAAAAAAAAACCCTAAAACCCATGAAAACTACTAAAAACGTAAAAACCCTAAAAACCCAGTATAAAATTTAAAACCCTTTAGACCCCAAATATGTTAAAAATTAAAAGAACCCATAAAACCCCTAAAGAACTAAAAAAACACAAAAACCCTAAAATAGTAAAAACCCAAAAAACCCTAAACCCCCTCCAAATACCAAAAATCCATAAAATCCAATAAATCTTAAAAATTCGTAAAACCTCGAAAATAATATATACCCTTAAATCCCCTAACAACCCCTAAAAAAACCTTAAAAACCTAGAAACTATAAAATCCCCTAGAGAAATAAAAACAAAAAAGCCCTTTAAACCCATAAAACGCTAAAAACCATAAAACCCCTAAAAACCGTAAAAATAAATAAACCACTAAAAACACTAAAAATTCATTAATCCCCTTAAAATTTTAAAAACACTATGAAAACATTAACCATGTTATAAACTCAAAAAAACCCTTAAACCCAAAAAATCCTAAATACCATAAAAATACTAAAACCCCTAAACACCCCGAAAGAAATCCATTAAACCCCCAAAAACATAGAAAAATAATATAAATCCTTAAAATTATTTAAAAAGGTAAAAACCCCATGAAATAACTTAAAAAATTAAAATGTAGAAACACTTGAAACAATTAAAAACTTAAAAATGCTAAAAACCTTAAAAACCACTTAAAACCTTAAAATCCACAACCACCAGTAAAAAATCATTAAAATTTAAAAAACACTTAAAAAATTTTACAACCCTAAACCCCACTAAAAAGTATGAAAACCTTTAAAACACATACAAACCTTAAAAACCCTTAAAACCCCAAAAAATTCAAAACCCCAAAACATCATAAAAACTGTAAAATTTTAAAAACCATAAAAATTATTAAAACCCCTAATAACCCACTAAAATATATAAAACCCATATAAACCCCCTAAAATGATAAAAAAAATCTAAATACATTAAAATACATAAAATCTAAACAACCTATAAAAGTCAAACATCCACAAAACCCTCTAAAATGCCTTTTTACCTAAAACCCCATAAAATCCTAAAACCCTAAAAATACATCAATCCATGAAAACCCCTATGAAATCCATAAAAAACTATAACTACATAGAACCCCTACCACCCCTAAAATTTATAAGAGCCTTTAAAAACCCTAAAATCAATAAATAATAAAAAAAAACCCTAAAACCCCTAAAATCCCACAATAACCCTAAAACCCACTAAAATATCAAAACACCCTTTAAACAATTAAAAATGTTAAAAAACACTAAAAACGCTTAAAATATAAGAAAACACACAAACACTGAAAACCTAAATACCCATAAACCCTAAAAAATTAAAAAATCCTAAAAATATCAAATACACTTAAAACTTAAAACCCAAAAAATTACAAAAAAATCCATAAAAATATAAAAAACCGGAAACGCTAGGAAAAACATAAAATCCTAAAAAACATAAAACCCCTAAAAACCTAAAAATCATAAAAATACCTAAAGACCTCAAAAACCATAAAACCAATATAAAAACCCTAAAAATCAATAAAATTACTAAACCCATTTAAAGCCCTGAAAAATTTGAAAACTATTAATAACCATGAAAACATTAAAAAACAAAGACCATAACCAAAAAACCATAAAAATCTAAAAAAACTAAAATTCTAAAAATCCCTAAAATCCCTAAAACAAATAAAAGTTACAAAAATCCCTTAGAGTCCCTAAAAGCACAAAAAAACTAAAACCACAAAAACTTATTAGAATAACTTTTAAAAATAAAAATAAAAAAAATCCCTAAAAACATAAAAACTCTAATAACTCTAAAAATAATTTAAAACCCTAGAAACCATAAAACCCCTTAAAACCCATAAAACCCCTAAAACCAATAAAACCATAAAAACCAAATAAAAACTCTAAAACCAATTTAAACTCCTACAAAATTAAAAAATTTAAAAAAAACTAAAAACCCTACAAACACAAAAAAAACCATAATAACACCAAAAACTCTTAAAAACCATAAAACCATCACAATCCCAAAAACCCCTAAAACCCAATAAAAAATAAAAAGGACCTAAAATCCCTACAAAACTAAAAATTCAAAAAACCTTGAAAAACAATAAAAAAACACTAAAAACCTCACATCAATAAAACCCACTCAAAACCTGTAAAACACTAAAAACAAAAAAACCCTAAAAACATTAAAAACCCTAAAACCCACTAAATACCTTCAAACCCCTTTAACCCCCTAAAAATAATAAAAAACATTAAAAAACCTTTAAAACCAAAAAAAACTAAAAAAATCCCAAAAATCATTAAAAACCCTAGAACACCTAATGTAACGACCCAAAAATTTCACGGATTTTTTTTCATAATTTCTTATGAATTTTATGAGTCCGTAGTTTCTGATGGCGCATGATTTTGAGGCCCGATGTGCTTGAAATTAATTTTTGAAGTTTGTTCGGGTACGTTTAGTAAACTTACGTACGGGTTTTTATATCTTTTGAACTGGTGCTCAGAATTAAAATTTGAGGGCACCGATGAACTCGCAGCACCGGTATTCGCTTAAGGGGACATTTACCGTAGTTGCATTTTTGGCACGTTGAAAGTTTTTTTTGGAATTTTATTAAACTAAATAAAATAATGTGTTATATAGTTTTATTTAGGGTGGTAGTTATTTACTCCAAAGAGGAGTTGTAGGTAGGGCCCACACACCACATATCCTCCCATGTGGGGATAATGGTGGTGGGGCCCACACGAGCCCTAACACTTCAACTTCCCCTTAAACTCCTCTTAATTAATTTTGACACCACCCCTCTTTAATTTAGACTCTCCATCTTCTTCTCTCTCCCATAAATTTTTCCAACACCTGTTAATTAATTAATTGAACTCCACAATTAATTAATTTAATTGAGTGTTTGAATTTTGAAAACATTATGCCAACTTTAAATAAGTGAAGCCTTTAATTTATTTTGGGTTGGCATAATTATTGGATTGCCTTGGAGGATTAGAGGGTAGGTGTTCTTCCCATTAAGAACACAAATAACTTCTTCAAAATGATCTTCCTCCCTGTCAAGGGAGAAGGCACCACCCGCAAGGAACATCTCCAATGATAGGGACTCTTCCTCCGACATTGAAGGAATGACACCGTCTTCAGCGATGTCTGACTTCTGGGGCTCGTCGACGTGAAACATTCTTGAAATCGAGGTAGGAGAAAATATTAATTATTTATTTATTTATACGTTTGTAAATTACCCTCACATCTTGGTGTTTGATTTTGGTAGATGGTGATCAAGTTGTTATCAACTAATGCGGAGGATATAGGCTGAACAAACATGGTCCGACGTCTCTCCGTTGAACATTGATTATGTTGGTGACGGAGGCAGAGCCGGAAGGGCGCGGTGCCGATGCACTACGCCAGAGAAAAGAGGCCATGGTCATGAGGCGACGACAACTAGAGGCCATGGCTAGGCTAGGCCGGAACGGTGGAGGACCGATGACGTCACACCGGCCGCGTGGGGAAAACCGCGGCCCGCAAGCGTGGGCCACTCGGCCGTAGAAGAACTGGCCCGCTAAAGCCATCCAGGCTGAAGGAACAACGTCAACCATTTTGGTCGTGCTGCGGAGAAGGTGCATCCCGCATCTGAAGGCCGCTTGCCGAGCTGAATTGGTCGGCTGTAGCCGGCCGGGCTGTAGATCGCGGTGCCTCTTGGCGCCGCACTACGGGAAGACCGCGACCCACACTGGGCGGGCCGCTTTGGCGGGTGAACCATCCGAGTTGCAAGAAACCGAGGTGCCTAAGGGAACCACGTGCGACGGATCAGTGTCCCACAGTGCATGCCACTCGCGCGGGAAAAATTGGCCAGCTTTGGCTGGCTGGGCTGGAGAGGCGGTGAGGCTCGGCGCCGCCGTTACAAGAAGCCGGTGGGGTCGTGCCCCCTGCTCCACTCGGCCAGCCGCGGGCTAGCCTGCCTACCACCAGTCTGGGATAGGCCGCACCCCGTCGGGCCAGATCTGGACTCGGGTCGGGTCGAATCAGTGCGGGACGACCCCGGGCGGGTTGGGCTGGGTCAGACCGGACACAGACTCCCCTCTTCGGACTACTTTCGTTTTTTTGCCCATAACATGAGCTAAAGACCTCCGATCGAAGCACCGTCAGTTGTGTTGGACTCTATGGATCGAGACGGATGTTAAGATATATCACAATCAAGGTTTTTGGCAAAGTTTGGGTATGTCCGGGCTGGTTTGATCCTGTAACCCACCAGGCCCTTGGATAGGAAACGCTTATAACTTAAGTATTGGACGCCCGATTGATGTGTCTTCAACTAATTTGGATTCCTTTTGATGAGACAGTTCTTTTGGAATACTATACTTGAGGTTCGGGCATGGTTGGAGTACATTCGGGTTGGTTTGAGCCTAAAAACCAACCGGGCCCCTAGAATGGAAATACTAATAACTCACAGACCGGGAATTCGAATTATGCACCGTCTGTTTCATTGAGACCCCTATGTTCTGGAGGTCCTTTGGGATATTTCTACCTGAGACATTATGACACTTAGAGTATCGACCATCTGCTCATGTAGTAGATCCTCCCGGAGACGAGCAGACGAAGTGCAAAGACCTTGTTGCTCTACACCTAACGACTGCTTTACCGAATCGACTCGGAGTGATTCGATTTGCCCAGTGGGTGGAGCGCCTAGTTTGACAGTAGACCCATGGAAGATGGTGTGCTAGTTTTGGCAGCAGACCTGTGGTACTTGACAGGAGAAGTACCTCTGACGGCTGCTAGGGGAGTGCCCAGTTTGGCGGCAGACCCACAGTGGACGGAGTGCCTGGTTTGGCAGCATACCCGCAGTACTCGACAGGAGGAGTACCTCAGCAGTCTAATGTTAGTGAGTAGCGCATCAGAGTCGCGATAGGGCCACTGTACTTGATAGAGGAGGAGTTCTCTAATATCCATGGTTTCGAAAATAAAAATCCTAGATTGAGCTGAGTCTTTGACCTTTGTGTTTTCCTCATGTTTGAGATGCGTTACCAGATAACTTAGGTATATGTATAGGAATATACCTAAGTAATGGTTATTTGTTAAAATCATTCTTTTTGGTTTATCCTTGTTGGATTTTTGAGTCCTTGAGGGTCTTATGGTTCCTATTGAGTATCGTTATACTCACCCCTGCATGGGCTACGCCCACACCTTGTTGTGTTGGATTTAGAAGACAGACAGCGCTGACGAAGGCCGAGAGCGCCAGGACGGGACGGTACCCAGAGGTGGACCCTACGACGTTTCAGTACACAGTGGATTCTGACGAGCGTGGAGTGATGAGGAGGCCATATGTACCTACCCTTCAGGTAGGAACCCTGGAGGATGATCCAGGAGCAACTTCCAACATTCAGCTGTTTGTCCCTTTTACAGTTGTATTAGTACTTTACTGTTGGGCTTGTATTCTGGCCCCCTTTACTTTTAGTACTCAAGTTATATAGCTTTTACATAGTGTTTGCTTTCTCTTGTACCCTGGTTGTGTGTGTTTATGATTTATAAAGGAAATGCCTTCCCAGTTTTGGGAAATTACGCCTTTGGTGCTCGTCACTAGCCCCTGGCCTATGGAAGGCGGGCTTGGGGTAGTCACGATGCAGGCCCTGGGGGACGGGTCGTGACACCTAAAACCCATAAACCCCTCAAAATCCCTAAAAATCATAAAAACCCATAAAAATACATAAAATGAACTAAAAATGATAACAATTTTAAAAAACCTAAAGACCATGAAAATACTTTGAATTCTTTAGAAAACTAAAAACACTAAAAACACCTAAAAACCTAAAAACCCTAAAAACCATAAAAATCGTAAAAAAACCCTAAATCCACTAAAAACAAAAAAACTCCCAAAAAACATAAAACCCTAACAACCCATAAAAACAAAAAAAATAAACTAAAAACTATAAATCCACGTTAAACCTCTAAAAATATTAAAAAACACTAAAAACATTAAAACCCTAACAAACATAGAAAACCACCAAAATCCCAAATAGAAAAAAAAAACTCTAAAATTCCCAAACACCCATCAAAATCACTAGAAACATGAAATCCAAAAAAATTTAGAAATTCCATAAAACACTAAAAATGTTAAAATATCCTCAAAATCTTAATGAACATAAGAAATCCTCAAAAACCTAAGGACAATTCAGACCCATAAAAAATCAAAAATTTATAGGCGCTTCTTCCAGGGTTCCACCTAGCTTCCGCTTGGGGCTTCATTGATGGATCTTCAACCATTCCGGCTTGTGGGTGGTGATCTTGGCAACAGTGTACTTTGGAAGCACCTTCTAGATCCCAGGTGGTGGTGGTTTCTTGTCTTAAGAGGCTTCAACTTTCCCGAGCGATTACGTTTTTTGAGCCTTTGGATTCAGATCCATGTAGGGTCTGGCTTATTTGGCAACAACTCAACGGCGGTGTGTTTCTCTCGGGAGTCACCATTGCCACCCCTGACGTGGAATTCTTTTGGTGTTGGACTTCATAGATCTAGGCTTGTGGGAGGTAGGATTCAGGGGCAGTCACAAAGATAATGGGGCCTTTGGTGCTTCGCGCAGTCATGGAAACCTTCTAGTCATATTGGTTTCAAGTGTGTGGTTTTTGGGTTTCCAAAGATGGGTCAGTGGTGGCGAGGGTCTTAATGGCAGACAGGGTCTCAATGGTGGCAGGAGTTTGTGTTTCGTCGATGGCTTCCCTCTGGTGGTTCGGTTGCCACGATGATAGGTTTTAGTAGAGGTTCAGCACTATGTTTTGTCTCTCTCAGTCGCCAGTGTTGCGGATGCTTGCAGATCCGAGGTTTGATGTGATTTTGTGGTTCTTCTTGATTTGTGACAAAATATGGTGGACTCATAAGGATTTGCGTCAACTTGATGATGGGGTGCATGGTTTGGTGGTGTGGGATCTCAGATATATCAGTCACCAGTTTGTACTAAAGATGTAGGTCTGTTTTTATGGTTTCTCGGCTTTATCTTCGTTTCATGATGTTGATGCGGGATGGCTTATGTTGTGATATGACCAGGTTAATATGTTGGTATGTGGTTTTCTGGGGTGACAAAGTGGCCCTTCTGGTTCTATGTATGGATGGACTAGTTGTGAGATACTGCTAGTGTTGGATTATGGCTTTGATGAGAGGTGGGGGGCGTTGTCTGGTAATGTTCTGAGTCTTAGGAGTGTTTTTTGGATTTGGAAGTTCATTGGTAAGG
Source organism: Viscum album (assembly GCA_963277665.1). Lineage (NCBI taxonomy): Eukaryota > Viridiplantae > Streptophyta > Magnoliopsida > Santalales > Viscaceae > Viscum > Viscum album. The sequence goes on along the minus strand of OY728150.1, from coordinate 1,445,076,556 downwards.
AGGTACTGGTTGCTAAGAACTGGGCTGCTGGGTGATGGACATAACTTGCCTGGGATCTATTGAAGGAGATGTTGGCTGATGGAATCTGAGAGTCTGTTGGAATTGGATATTGGGGTGAAGCTGCTTACGATTGTCGTTCCCCTTGGCTCATGAGAGTACCTCAGCACGTTCTTCCCTCTCCATCACACTGGACTCCTCCTTGGTTTGGTATGATGGTGCTAGTGGTAGTGTTGGGATGGTGATTGTGGTTCAGCTCTATGTCAAGGGCGGGTCTCGGTGGGGCGGCGTTGTTAAGTGGTGTAGGCTTGATAAGATAAGATTGGAATATGGGAAGATGGTTACTGATCTTGGTAAGGTGTTGAAATATGGCGGTACTGAGGCATGTTTTATTGTGGCGATATTGGTATCGTGCTGATGAATGTTGATGAAGTTGCTGCTTATGATTATGCTGCTACAAGATGCTAGATGTTGGTTGTTGTTTGGTTGGGAGATGCTGATGGGAACATTTATGAATTTCTTCTTTGCTTCATTTTGTGTGTTTTTTAGTGTTTTGGGTTTTTTGGGTTTGGGGTTGTTAAGGGTTTTTGGGTGTGGGTTGTTTGACCCCTCGCATCCCTTTTCTACTGCGTTTTTTTTCTTATAAATTTGGGGCGGTCGGAAATAGCCTGACCATTCACCTTCCATGCCATAAAAACCCTAAAAACCCTAAAACCCAAAAAAGCATTAAGAATCGTAAAAACACATAAAAACAGTAAAAACCATTAAGAACCCTTTAAATCCCTAAAAACCTTAAAAATCTGTAAAAACAATAAATACCATAAAAACCTAAAAAACTATAAAAACCCAATAAATTCATAAAAACCGTAAATCCATAAAAAATAATAAAACCCAAAAATCCCAAAAATCCCTACAAACAAGAAAATCTAAAAAAATTACTAAAAATCACAAAAACGTTAAAAAACATAAAAACCGGAAAAACCATAAGAAAACATTATAAACCTAAAAACACTACAATCCCAAAATAACTAAAAGACGCTAAAAACCATAAAAACCCAAAAAAACTTTATAACTGCTAAAAATCAATAAAAATCCAAATGAACCAATAAAAATGCTAAAACCCCTTTTAAAACCCTAATACTATTAAAAACTATAAAAAACACCAATTTCCAAAAAATATAAAAAACCCTAAAAACAAAAAAAACCCATAAAAACACAAAATACCAAAAAGACCCACAAAATACCTAAAACCCCTAAAACCCATAAAATACTAAAAAATCACTAAAACCCACTATAAACATAAAAAACATAAAAAACATAAAAAACGTGAAAACGCCTAATAAAACCTAGAAATCCTAAAAACACTTAATAAACATAGGAACTTAATGAAATCTAAATTTTTTTAAAAACCCTAAAAACACAAAAATCCATAAAAACACATAAAAATCGTAAAAATACAAAAAAAATTATAAACCCTAAAAACCCTAAAAAACATCCTAATAAAACCTTGAAACCGAAAAAAGCTAAAAATTGAAATACCCTATAATAACCAATAAAACCCAAAAACCCATAAAATTCCAAAAAACCTGTAAAATAACTGAAAACATAAAACCATAACAAATCTAGAAACCCCTAAAAACCTTATTAGCCTGAAAACATTTTAAACCATTAAAACTAAAAACACTAAAACCCTAAAAAACATAAAAACACTAGAAACCATAAAAACCATAAAATCTGTAAAAACTATAAAATACTAAAATCGCTAAAATCCTTAAAAAGGTAAAAAACCTAGAAAACCCTATGAAAAAAATAAAAACCTAAAATACATAACACCCCCTAAAACATAAAAAACAAAAAAAACCCAAAAACCCTAAACCCCCCAAAAAATCAAAAACTCGTAAAAACTCATAAAACCATAGAAACCTAAAACCCCGTAAAACAAACTAAAAAATATAATGACCCTTTTAACCCATAGAAATGTTTAAATAATCTCTATGAACTATAAAAACCTAAAAAATCAAAAAAAAAACCTAACAAATCAAAAAAAACACAAAACCCCTAAACACCCTAAAACCCCTAAAACCCCTCAAAATACGTAAAAACCATAAGACCATAAGAATCATAAAAATCCATAAAAATCCATAAAAACATAAATAACCAAAAAAACTAGATAACCCCTAATAAAACATAAAAACATAGAATCACATAAAACACCTAAAAACCTAAAACGATAAAAACTCTAAAACCCCAAAACCCCAAAACCCTAAAACCCTAAAAAATCCAAAAAACCAAAAAACATAAAAATTATCTAAATTCCCTAAAAACCTAAAAACACTAAAAACCCTAATAAAAAAATTAAACCTAAAAATACTTAAAACTCCAAAAAATCCAAAAATACTAAAAAACGTAAAACCCATAAATATGCCTTAAAACCCAAAACCCCTAAAAAATACATAAACTCTAATACATTAAAAACCCTAAATTTCCATAAAACTATAAAATCATTAAGAACTATAAATACCTTTTAAATCCCTAAATACATCGAAAAAATATAAATAACCTTAAAACACCTAAAAACTAAAAAAAAATAAACCTATAAAACCCTAAATAACCTAAAAACACTCAAAATCCATAAAACCATAAAAACCATAACAATTCTCATAAATCTCTAAAATATATAAAAATTTAAAACCCCTAAAAACACTAAAACACACAAAAAATCCTTAAAAACATAAAAACATTTAAAACCATTAAAAACACTCAAAATAATAAAAAAAGCACCAAAAACGAAAAAACCCATAAAAACCAAAAACCCCAAAATACCCATAAAAACCCTGAAATTCTTTAAAAGGCTCAAGATCCCTAAAAAACCCTCAAACCAATAAAAATCTTAAGGAATACATAAAAATACCTAAAAACCTTGAAAATACTAAATAAATCGCTAAAAATGAAAAAAAAACATAAAACCCCTAAAAACCTAAAAACCCTAAGAAGCACTAAAAACCCAAAAACCAATAAAAACCCTTACATGCCAAAAACCCCTCTAAATCATTAAAAATCTTAAATACCATAAATTTCATAAAAATGAAATAAAATCCCTAATAAACTACATACACTAAAAACAAAAAATTCTCTAAACCACTAAACTACCCCTAAAAACACTAAAATATCTAAAAACCCCTAAAAACCCCCTAAATCGCTTAAAAAATAACTATAAAAATAATAAAAACCCCTAAAAAATAATAAAAACTTAAAAAAACCCTAAAAAATATGAAAAATCCTAAAACCAAAAAACACTTAAACCGCCCAAAAGAAATAAAAAAACATAAAAAAAAAATTTAAAACACCCTAAAAACTGTAAAAACCACTAATAACAACAAATCCCCATAAACCTTAAGAAACATTAAAAACGTATAAATATATTAAAAACCAATTAAAAATCATAAACCCTTTAAACAAATAAAAACTTTAAAAACTCTAAAATTCTAATACCCCTAAAAACAAAAAAACCCCTAAATCCCCATAAAAACCATAAAAACGTAAAACCCAAAAAAACACTTAAACCCTCCAAATACCTAAAAACCCTAAAAACATAAAACTACCAAAAATCCCAAAAAACCCCAAAAATATGAAAACCTTTAAACCCCTAAGAATACCTTAAAAGTATATAAACACGTAAACCCTTAAAAACAACATAATGCTTAAAACCTTAAAACACATGAAACCCCCTAAAACCTAAAAATATAAAAACTCATACAACATTAAAAAACCCAAAAACCTAAAAAAACCTAAAAACCCTATAAAAAATCTAAAAACCCTTAAAACATCTAAAAATGTTAAAATCAATAAAAAACCATAAAATCCTAAAAACTCTAGAAAAACCTAAAACCCAAAAAAAACCATAAAAACCAAAAAACAATAAAAACCCTAAAAACTCAAAATCACTAAAACCCAAAAACTGATAAAAATCCAAACAAGCCATAAAAATCCCAAATACGTAAAAACTCTTGAAAACCCTGAGAAACCATTAGAAATATAAAAACACTTAAAATTCCTAAAAATATAAAAACGCCAACAAACCTAGAAACTCAAAAAACCATGAAACCTGTAATAACATTTACAAAACCTTTAAAAACCCTAAAATCCAAAAAAACCATAAAAAGAAACTAAAAGCTCCAAAAACCCTTTAAACCGATTCAATGTTAAAATGATCTAAAAATTCTTAAAACCTCCAAAAAACATAAAAATCCTAAAAAACACAAAAACCCTCAAAATCCATAAAACCATAAAAATCATAAAAATCATAAAAAATGTCTAAAAATACTTCAAAATAAAAAAAAACCCAAAACCCTAAGAAAACTAAATAAAACCATTAAAATATAAAAACAGATAAAACCACTTAAAAAACTAAAAATGGTAAAAGACCTATAAATGTTAAAAACCACGAAAACACTTAAAATTCAAAAAATCCCTAAAAATAATGAAAATCATAGTTAATCTCTAAAATACCTAAAAAGGTAAAAAACCTTTGAAACCCCTAATAAAACCCTAAAAACCTAAAAAACATAAAACCACTAAAATCCAAAAAGAGGCTGAAACCTTAAAAAACCATAAAAACACTACAAACCCTAAAAATAGCTAACAACCATAAAACCCTTACAAACCAAAAAACCGTCAAACCCTAAAAAACACTAAAAATAATAAAAACTATATAAACCCTTTTAACCCCTAATTTTATTGAAAAACTATAAAAGTCCATAGAACCCTAAAAAACTAAAAAAACCATAAAACCCAAAAGAAAACATAAAAAAATAAAAACACTTAAAATACCAATGAAACATAAAAACACTAAAAACAATAAAAACTCTAAAAATCATAAAAACACATAAACCCTTTTAAAAACCTATAAACCCATAAAAACCCTAAAAACCTAATAAAAACACTAAAACCCCTTTAAACACCTAAATACAATTAAAAACTCTAAGAAACCTAAAAACACAATAAATAAATAAAAACCTATAAAAATGAAACATAAAAACCATTATGACCATATAAATCTCTAAAAGCTCTAAGAACCCATAAAAATCCTAAAATTCCCAAAAAATAAATTAAAATTTTTAAAACTCCTTAAAACCCTAAAAATACATATGTAATCATTAAATCTCTAAATCCACATAAGACCCCTAAATCATAATAACCCTAAAACACTAAAGAAAACATGAATCATTAAAAACATATAAAACACAAAACATTACAAAAAATGTAAAAAATCATAAAAATCATAAAAAAAATAAATAAAACCCCTAAAATATAGAAAACACTAAACCCCCTACAAAACCCTTAAGATAATCTTAAGAACATAAAAAACATAAAAACTCTAAAAATAAAAAAATCCTAAATTCCCCTAAAACACTAAAATTCATTAAAAACTATAAAACCCCCAAATACAATAGAAAACCCTAAACCCTATAAATCCACAAAACCCACAAAAAAAATTATTGACCATTTATAGTGATAAAAATGTTAGAAAAATATAGAAAACATTAAAAAAATAAATAACTCAAGAAACCCAAAAAACTCAAAAAAAACCCAAAATCCCAAAAAACCGAAAACCCCTAATTTCTATAAAAACCCTCAAAATCCATAAAAACAAAAAAACCAACAATTTCCTAAAAATCCTAAAAATCCCTAAAAATCTAAAATATACCAAAAATCATAAATAACCCCAAGAATACCTTAAGAATATAAGAAAACCAAAAACCATAAAAAACAGAAAATGCTAAAAACCCTAAAAAACTATAAAAACCGTAAAACTCATAAAATGCTTAAAAACCAAAATACCCTAAAAAATCATAAAAACCATAAATCCTATTAAAAATGTAGAAACAATTTATACTCCTAATGACGTTACTAAAATCTAAAAATCCATAAATCATTGAAAAAACACAAAAAATGTAAATACCCAAAAAATCATAACAACTCTAAAAACCATAGGAACCCTAAAAACCCTAAAACCATAAAAATAATTAAATTCCTAAAAAGGCATTGAAAGATTCCTAAAAATCTAAAAAACCCTAATAACCTTGAAAACTCATAAGAAATCCTTAAAACCTAAAAATACATAAAACCCCAAATACCAAAGAAACACAAAAACCAATAAACTGTCAAATATAATAATAACCATTAATGCCCAAAAAAATAAAACCCCTAAAAACCCTTAAAACCCACTAATAATTATAATATTTCTTTAAACCACTAAATCTTATTGAAATCTCTAGAAAAACGTAGAAACCCTAAAGGAATAAAAAAACCCAAATAATCCATAAACACCATAAAACCATAAAACCCTATAAAACCATAAAAACCCTAAAAACTATAAAAAAACCTAAAAGCACTAAAAAACACAAAAAATTTAAATAAAACCCTTACTCACTTAAAAGGTTTAAGAAACCATAAAAACATAACAACACTTAAATCCAAAAACAAACTGAAAACCCCCAAACTTTATAAACACCATTATCCCTTAAAAATTAAAAACAGTAAAACTTCATAAAAACAATAAACTATAATAAAACTCTAGAAAACCATTAAACCCCTAAAAACAAATAAACTCTTAAAAAGCTTAAATAAAAAAAAACCTGAACCCCCAATAAACCATAAAAACAATCAAATCATTAAAAATAGAAAACCCATAAAAATCCCTAAAACCCCTAAAACCCATATAAATAATAAAAAACCATAAATATTCATAAAAATGCAAATAAATAAATAAAACTATGAAAAATCCTATGAAAATCATAAAAACATTTAAACAGTTAAAACCCATCAAAACCTATAAATACTAAAAACCCCGAAAAACCTAAAATATAAATAAAAACCATAAAACCCCACAAAAAAATAAAAACAAGTTAAACCCCTAAGACTATGAAAAAAATAAAAAAATATTAAGAAACCTAAAAAACTAAAAAATGATAAAATCCCAAATCCCCATAAAACCATTAAAACAGTAAAAAAAACCCCAAAACCAAAAAAATATTACTAAAAACCCTAAAAACCTAGAAAACCCCTAAGAAATACATAAAAACCTAAAAAACATAAACCAACCAAAAAACAAAGAAAATAATGAAAACTCTAAAAAACCCTAAAACCCATAAATCCCCTAAAAGCATTTAATTTCCCAAAAAACCCATAATAACCCTAAAACCCACTCAAACACTATAATGTATAAAAACTAAATAAAAACTCAAAAAAACCTAAATACCCTCAAAACACATAATGACCTTAAAAACACTAAAAACCCTCAAAATCCCTAAAAACACTAAAAAAAATTAAAATAAAAAAATCATTATAATTCCCTAAAAATGTAAAAATCCCAAAAAACCCTATAAAAACCTTAAAATCCTTAATACACTTAAAACCCCTAAAACCTAAAACGGTTAAAACCATAAAACCCCTAAAAACCCAAAATACACAAAATATCTTAAGAACCCATAAAACATTGAAACCCCCTAAAAACACAATAAAACCCATAAAACACAATAAAACTATAAAAATCTATAACACACCTCAAAAAAATAAAAAGGTATACAAACTATCCAAACTATAAAAATCATAAAAGAACTAAATCCCAAAAAACAACATAATAACCCTAAAACAACATAAAAAACCATAAAATCTATCAAAAAATATAAAAAAATCCTAAAGAAGCACAAAAAAAACCTAAAACATTAAGAACCATAAAAAACATGAAACCCTATAAGAAAAACATAAAAAAAATAAAAACACTAAAAGCCCCTAAAAACTCGAAAAATGCTTGAAATCATAAAAATATGAAACCCCTCCTAAAAATACTAAACCTATAAAAACCATTAAAAACCATAAAAAACAATTAAAATCTATAAAAACCCCTTCAACCCTTAAAAATGTTAAAAATCTATAAAAACATTTATTTCCTAAAACTAAAAAAATCTAAAAACCCAAAAAATTCAATAAAATTTCCTAAAATCCTAAATACCCTAAAAATTAAAAAAAACATATGTAAACCATAAAATACCTAAAAAAAATAAAACCCATAAAAATAAAAAAGCACTAAAAGCCTAAAACCTTTGAACCCCCTAAATACCATAAAAATCACTAAAACCCACTAAAAACCTTAAAAATGAAAACAAATAACACCCACAAATAACAATAATAACCCCTTAAACCTCCAAAAATTTTAAACACCACTAAAATCCTTAAAAAATCTAAAAACTAAAATAAAACCTAAAACTTCGAAAATCATAAAAACCTTAAAAATCGTTAAATCCCAAAAATCCCTAACAAAACTAAAAACTATACAAATCTAAAAAAATATCTAAGAATTCCTAAAAGGTGAAAAACACTCCAAACCTTAAAATCCCCTCATAAAATAATAAAAACCTATAAAACATAAAACCCTTTAAAATAATAAAAACCCTAAAACCCCTAAAATGCCATAAATAACCCCCAAAATCACGAAAAACCAAAAAAGATAAAATCCAAAAAAATGGAAAAACCCCAAAAACTAAAAACCCCCTTAAAACACTGAAAATCTCTAAAAACGTTAAAACCCTAAAAAAACAAAGAATACCTAAAACCCAAAAAACGAAAAAAAACTTAATACCATAAAAGACCCAAAGACCATAAAACTCCCATCAAAACCTTAAATACCCCTAAAAACCTATAAAACCCCTAAAAGACACTAAAAATTATAAAAACCCAATAAACACCTAAAATTATTAAAAAAATATAAAAAAAAACTTTAAGGACCTAAAAAAATTAAAAAAATACCTTAACATCCCAAAAAACCATAGTATACCTAAAAAACCTTAAACCCCCAAAAAATCACAAACAATCCTAAAACCGATAAAAATCATAAAAGGCCCTAAAAATCTATAAAAACATCAAATCCCCTTATAAAACCTTAATAAACTAAAAATAATAAAACCCCATAAAACCCTAAAAAATATAAGGACCCTATAAACCCAAAAAATCATAAAAACACTAAAAACCATAAAAACCACTAAAAATATTAAAATATCATAAAACCCCCTAAAACCCAAAAAACATCCAAAAATATAAAAACCCATTTAGCCCCTAAAAAAACTATAAAAACCTAGAAACCTAGAAAACCTTAAATAACCCTCAAAATCATTATAGACACTAAAAAGAAGAAAAATCCTAAATAATTATTAAAATACATAAATTATAAAAAAAAATAAAACCACAAAATAAACATAAGGATTCCTAAAAATCATAAAAACACATAAAACCTTTATAAAGTCTAACAAATGATAACACCCTAAAAACACCAAAACCCATAACAATCATAACACCTCTAAAAACTGTAAAACTCTAAAAAAATTAAAACAATTAAAACCACTAAAAACATTAAATACCCATTAAACCCCAAAAGATGAATTAATTCTTAAAAAAATTAAAAACCACAAAAACACAGAAAACACTAAAACCCCAAAAAACCAAACAAACCCTAAAACACCCTAAAACCCTCAAAATATATGAAACCCATAAAAAATATAAATTACCAAAAATCTATACAAATACATAGAAATGTAAAATTCCCCCAAAAACCAGAGAACCCAAAAATAAAACATTAATAACCTATAAACAATTAAAACCAATAAAAACCCAAACTGACATAAAAACTTTGGAAGCCCTTAAATACTCAGAAAACCATATAATAACTGCAAAAACCAACAAAAAACTATAAATCCTTTTGTAACCCTAAAATGATAAAGAACTCTAAAATCCTTGAAAAACCTAAAAAATCAAAACAAATCCTATCACTCAAAAAAACAAAAAAAACCCTATAAATCCTAAAAGAACATAAAATCCCACAAAATCCCAAAAATCGCCCAAAATCCTAAAAATCCTAAAAAATCCCCAAAAATACCTAGAATCATAAAAAATCTTAAAACACACAAAAACCCTTTATGAACCCATAAAAACCTAATAAAACATAACACCCCTAAGAAACCTAAAAAACATTAAAATCCCCAAAAACCCAAAAAATATAAAAAGCCATTAAACCCCTAAAAACATTAGAAATACCAAAAAATTCCCAAACCCCCTATACCACAAAAAACTAAAAACCCTTGAATCCCCAAAAAAATGTTATAAAAATATATAAAAAATTATAAACCCTTGATACTCAAAAATAACTACAAAAAACAAAAAACCAAAAGTCCTTAAAAAATACATTAAAATATCCATATCCATAAAATTCCTTAAAAATATAAAAATATTAAAAAATCCCTAAAATCACTAAAACTATAAAAATCCCTTCAAAACCATAAAATACATAATAAGACCTTAAAACCGTAAAGCACGTAACACACATAAAAACCCTAAAAACCATAAAAACTCACAAATTCATTAGATTCCCTAAAAATCCTAAAAAATATAAAGAATTATAAAAGCCCCAAAAATCCCAAATTTTTTTAAAATATACTAAATCCCCTATAAAACAATAAGAACAAATTAAAAACATAAGAACACTTAAAAACAATATAAAACCTAGAAAAACTAAATACCCTAAGACCCCTAAACCCCATAAAATCCTTAAAACCTATGTAGATATTCTAAAAACCCTTTATCATGCTAAAAAAGATTAAAAAATGTAAAAAACCATAAAACCCCTAAAAAATCAAAATAAAATCCAAACCCCCCCCCATAAAATAAAACCCTCAAAACCCTAAAAACTATCAAAATACCAATTAACCATGAAAAATGTAAAATCCAAAAATTCCTTAAAATTCACTAAAAGTTTAAAAAACTGTATAAACCATAAAAAAAACAAAACCTTAAAACCCTTATAATACTTTAAACATGTAAAAAAATACAGATACTAAAACCCCAAAAAATTATAAATCCCTCAAAACTCTAAAACCATAAAAACGTGTAAAAATCCAATAATATACATGAAAATATATAAAAATATAAAAACCCCAAAAACATGATACCCTTGAGAAGATCATAAAATCCCAAAAACACTTAAATCACCTAAAACCTAAAAGTCCTTAAAACCCCTAAAACCCATAAAAATACATTCAAACCCTGAAAACCCCCAAAAAACCATAAAACACCAATAAATTCCAAAAAACCTTATAAAAAATAAAATAATAAAACCCCATAATCACCTAAAAACTTTTTAAAACTCTAAAAAACCTTCAAACCCCAAAAAATAAAGAAATCCTAAAAATACAAATAACCATAAAAAACCCTAATACCCCAAAAAATCTTAAAAACCCACTGAATCCATAAAAAACCTAAATAATTATTAAAAACCTAAGAAATAACTCAAATTACTAAAATGTACAAAAACACTAAAACCAAGGAAAACCCTAAGAAATCCTTCGAAACAAATAACTGGTTAAAACTCGTAAAAACATAAAACATCAAAAAAAATCTAAAACACTAAAGAATCCTAAAAACTATAAAACCCCTAAAAATCATAAAAACCCATAAAAACACTAAAAATGTACTAAAAATCTTAAAACCATTAAACCCCCTAAAAATTATAGAAACTCAAAAAAACCCTAAAACCCCAAAAAACTCAAATGTTTTTTGAAAAACCCAAAAAACCCTAACAAACCTAAATACCCTCAAAATCTGTAAAAACCTTTAAAAACCATAAAATTCCTAAATAAACCCTAAAACACCTATAGTGTAAAAACCTATAAAAATCCTGAAAAAAATAAGAAAACAAAAATAACCAAAAAACACTTAAAACCCATAAATGTCCTAAAAACACTAAAAATCATAATAACCCAAAATAACCATAAACCTCCTAAAACCATAAAAAAAACCTAAGAACCATAAATACCATTAAACCAATAAAAACCATGAAATAAAACTAAAACTCTAAACACCCTTTAAACCCCTAAAATCATTAAAAAACTCTAAAACCAAAATAAACCTAAAAACTCAAAATAACCATAAAACCCCAAAAAAATATAAAATCCTAAAAACCCTAAATAATTGGGAAAACCCAAAAATTCAAAAATCCCTAGAAACCATTAAGTTCTTAAAAATCCATAAAAATTCCAAAAATCCTAACAAAACTTGAAACACCCTGATACACGATCCAATACTCACTAGGAAGTGTTCTAAAAACCTGGATCATTCTTCATGTGTTGAGAACCCAGATATTTGTAAGAATAAAATTTTGTAGGTCTACAAATGGATAAAGAATGGAAAAAATATTAGAGTCACAAAAGGTATAAACCAAAGTGAAATTATCACTAATAATCGATCTAGAAGACATAATAAAACATGACTAATCCATTGAGAAGTCAATAATTAATCAAAAACACATAGGTTGTGAGAAAATATATCTTCCATAACATTACCATATTTATCTATGTTCAAAGAGTACAAGGGGTGTCCATTTATATGTAAATATTGACAAAAAATTATAAATCAAATGTTCCCCATGTTAAAAATTCTAAATGATGCGTTTTATAATTTTGAAACATGCCCATAAATTTAAGGGACAAGTAGATCACCCTTCGAGAAAGTAATGAAAACTAGCCCACCACTTTTGACATTGAAGATTCCATGGTGGGGTGGGATTGAAATTTATAGAACACCATGGGATGGGTCTTTAGAAACATGTTTGGGCCTTAATTTATGTTTATATGGGCTATTTTGTTTCCCCTAAGAAAGTGCATTGGGTATTACCTTGTAATTCCATGATTAACCCATCTAAGGGTCCTTCAATCTTTGGGTCCACTTCCTTGTCATTAGGCCAACAACTCCTCACAATGAGTCTTATTAAATATTGTTTATTCTTCTACCCTCATAAAGTATACATTCAAACCATTCATTAAAATGTGTTACATGACCCTCATAATCCCCTCCCTCCTCAAAAGGATTCTTCCTTGAATGAGAAAATTCAAAATAAGAATGATCAGAAACATTAAATGTGACAGTAAAATTTTCATACCTATCAGGTAACTCAATCTTGTTGGCTTTATAATTCATCTTCTCTAGGACATAGAAAGGTCTCTATCCTCATGGATAATGTTTTTATTTGAATTTCTCTATGAACCTCTCTTTTATTAGGTTTTTCCATTCTGGAACACCTAGATCAAATGTACATCATTTCTAACACTTATTTCCTCAACCATCATATCCTAGTAATAAAGGCACAAAAAAGAAGGAATTGATAGGTGAATATAATTAGTGGTAAACCATCTCACTTTTATAGAATCATTATATTTTACTCTCCATCTAAAGATCAATTTATCAATATTTTTCTTGAAAATAAAGTCACTTTTCCCTTGACACTCTTTATTTCACTTTTATTTTCACTCTTGTTTTGAAACATTTCATTCCCGTATTTATTTTTTGACTCTTGATTTTTGCATTATCTCTATTTTTTCACATTTATTTTTATCTCTTATCATAATCTCTCCCAAACATCACATGTTCTTGATAAGAGTTCAATAGACTCAAGGGTGTATGTATAACCTTCCTCCCATAGTACTCAAAAAAATAGGGGTTAGTGTATCCTTTATGTCTGACCCTCGTATACAATTACTAATGCCTTTATGATAAGATATCTCTAGCTTGAATGGGAAGCAAATCACATATCACATTGTCTTAATACATCCTAATATAAAGTGTAACTTTCACATTATCAGTCACTTTAACACCCCTACTATTATTCAACCATGATAATATATATGTCCTAGGATACTTAGTCATAGAAAAACCTAACTTATCAGCCATCAAACTACTTTCTGCATTTTCGTAATGACACCCATCAATGATCATGCTACATAACATATCTTGGAAGAGGTATATAGTTTAAAAATTTCACCCCTTTTATCTTGATCATGTTCTTCTTAATATTGAGAACTCAAAGTATGACTTGCCACTCGAATTTATCCATATACTAAGATCTATATTTTTATATATAAACACTCTTCAAGTAGTGGAATTTCATCTCCTCTTGTGGTAAAATTAAAAATGTAACCATAATACAATATAATCTTGGTCCTGTTGTTTCTAATTTGTGATAGAAATTTTCCAAATCCTTGAAATTTAAAACAAATTATTTCACATGATTGGGAAACAACCTTTCCCTATATTTTACCTTTGGATTCCAACAATAATGGTTTTAGTAGGGCCAACAACTTCAAATATGTTTTTGAAAACATACATTTTATTTTGGTATTTAATCCTTGAAAATGAAGGAATATTTATAATCCTTACCATGCATTTAAGGGTAAATATTTATTTCTGTTACTTTCCTCCCTACTTTAGTATCCATGTGAATAAGATCCTTTATATTCAAATAGTAGCTTATGTCCACTATTCCCCAAATGGAATGTTTAATTTCATTCAAAACCCATTAAATGTTGGAATATCAATACTCATCAATATTTTCCCAAATAATGATGAACTCTATCTCTTTATCATACTCCTTAACACTCATAGAACTTTTTTTAATAACCTGCAAATTGAGGAACAAATCACAATAATAGTTGATTGAAATAACCCTCTTATTGATTGCTGCTTTCATCTCGTCCGATGTGTGGATGGGTCTTTCTCCACTTGTTTTCCGACTCACATGTAGTTGGTACATCAAAATACTATCATAGTTGATGAATTAAACAACCACTAAATTTACCATATTTTTTTGAAGAGTTATGAAAACCAAAAACATGATCAACCATTCATTCCCATTCCATTTATGTTTTGGGATCTTTCTTACCATGTAATTAATGTATCCTCAAATTTACTCCTACAAAATCATTGGTTTGCCTCCATAGTGGTTTGTTTCTTTGAATTACTACCTCAAAATAATTAGAGAACTCCTTCCCTTCTTCAATAACACTCATCCATAGTGGTAATCTATAATTGGAAGAGGATTATAATTTTTCCATCCTCACATTTAACCTTTTTAATTGTTCATATACAACACTCATGAATGATTTAATTTCTATTTCATTGTTTTTACTAACCTCTACCATTTACGAATCATTCAAGAAAATTTTAAGGGAAAGGGTATGGACCTCAAAAAATCCCTCAAGTGTTTACACTAAAAAATATTATGTTCTATCATGATTCACTAAATAATTGTTTTTTAACAAATTTTTACAATCTTTATTGTTACTACTCAACATGATTCATATAGAGCTCTTACCAATTCCCAAAAAAAATATTAAGGATAATTGGAGTGTTGAAATACTGAACTAGAATTGAAAGAAAAAAATTTAAAATGGATTCAAGTGGAAAATGTGGGGCGGGGAAGATTGAAGATGAAGGAGAGTGATAAATTGAAAAAGCATTAAAAATGTTACAATTTTTTGTGCCTTAATCATTTTGGGGCTCTTTTTGGGAATACATTCAGTAGAAACAAGATTATTTTAAAATATTTAAATGTAGGACAATAAATAATTTGAAATATTAAATGGAATTAATGTGATAGTTTTGATGTAACATCATTCCCCTCCTCACTAGCTTGAGAAGTGATGAGGGGTCGATTAGGCATTAGGTGACATCCTCAAGGCACAAATGGCTACTAATAAATTCTAAGAGCCTCATAAATAGTTAGGGGATGATTTTATAATTTTAATATAAAACTACCAAACCAATGATAAACATGAAAATTGAACTTCTTAATGATGCATGTTTACCAAAGTTCAAGACAATACATGACTAAACTAGAATAAAATATCAGAGAACGTGCAGAATCAATGTGTCATAAACAATGGTACCAAATGATTACCAAAAAAGACACAAAAGACACTAAAAACTACTAAAAATATTATCTATGCTCCAAATCCACATTCCCAACACTAGGTATCATGATGTATCACTAAAAAACAGGTATAACTTACTTTACCTATGTGATGATACATACCATTTTCATATACACTATAATTCCCACACGAGGGGTTAGTGTAATACTCTATAGGAATTCCAAAATGAATCCAAAAATCGTTACATTTGGATTGAACATGTTATCACGTATATATAAAAAAATTTAAAAATAATTAAAATAATTTTTAATCCAACCAAAATATTTTTTGAAATAAAAAAATCAAATAAGTCTTCAAAACAATTTTTTTCAAGGAATACATAAACAAACTAACACAATCATTTTTCAAGGGAAATAAAAAAATAGTTAAACAATTTCTCAATTTATGGTTTGGAATAAGAATTTCCATTTCCACACACATCCTCAACACAAACACACACACAGTGTTGGTGTAACCATTGATGGTGGAATTTCACATCCATACATTATCCCTTTGATGGTTGTACTTAGAAAACATTATCCATACCATTAAATGCAATCCCAATAATTATTATCAAATAATATCAACCCATTTAAATAAATGATTTTCAACTAATAATATACTATAATAAACCAACCATAATATTAAAACCACCATTTTAGAATTATAAACTGCAGTTTTCTGAAATGACATCCAATTCCCATGATTTCCAAAAAAACATAAATCAAACTAAAATTTCATAAAAGCACACCAAGTGTTTCACCAAAATTTCATTAAATTAAATCAACTATAAATAAATAATTCCCCTTATAATCAATATTTTTTTAGATAGAATCCATATACCTCTTAATAATCGGTGAAAACAAAGAATAGAAAAACAAATTTAACAAACCGGCTTAAATAGTTAATATTTCAACTTAGATCTTGTTACCTTTAATAAAAAATAATATACCACCAATATTTTTATAATATTACATTGTTATATCCCCCAAAAATTAGATACATGAATCCGAGAAAATTAAGTAAAATATATCAAAGGATAATGATGAATAAAGAGAACTCACCAAAGAATCGGTGTCTTCAAAAAATATGGTTTCGCCTTGAAATTTTTCCTTAGTCAAAATAAATTTCCTCCAAATCATTAGGAGTAATAATAATTCATATTATGGACTATTTAGGGATAAATGAGTGGTTTAGGAGGTAAATTGGATTAAATCCATAATTTTTGGATCAATGTTTTCATGATGCATGGTTAAGGTGCACAGTAAGGAAAATCATACACTAGTCATGTATTACCCGCTACCTCCAAACAAACATCCCAAGGATAGATCATATGGTTAGAAAAACCAGTGACCAACAATTAAAAACCCTCAAAACCCCAAAACCATTAAACCCTATATACAAGAAAAAACCCTAAAAACCATAAATATACCTAAACACTCTAAATACAACTAAATATATTAAAAAGGCACTAAAGTACCTAAAAAAATAAAAACCCTAAAAATGTTGAAAAACATTTAGAAAACCATAAATAAATAAAACAATTAAAACCCCCAAAAACCTAAATATGGAAAAAACCCCAAATCCCTTAAAAACACCTAAAACCATAAAATCCCCAAAAAACCTCAAAACCCATAAAAACCCAAAAAATCACTCAAAACATGAATAACCCATTAAAACCCTAAGATGTTTAATAAAGGTATGAATATAAAAACCCTTAAAACCCCAAAACCCCTTAATCATGCCAAAAACCATAAAATCCAAAAAAAATCAATAAAACCCTAAACCCCTCAAAATATATAAAAACACTAATTCCCAAAAAAATCATCAAAAAACCTAAAAAATCCCAAAAAACATAAATAACCCTAATACCCATAAAACCAATAAAAACCTTAAAAAATAAAAACACATTGAACCCCTAAAAACCAAAAAAAATCTAAAAACTCTAAAACTCATAAAAATTATAAAGTCAAAAAATATATCAAAATTCTAAAAAAACATATATACCATAAAAAATCAGAAAATGACCATAAACCCCTAGAAACATAGAAAACATTTCAAACCAATAAGAAGAACAGAAAACACTAAAAACACAAAAACCCCAAAAAACCTATGAAATGCTAAAATCCCTAAAACTCCCTAAAAAACATAAAAATCCTAAAACCATTAAAACCCTTATGAACCTTAAAACACAGTAAAAAACCATAAAACCCATATAAATCACTACAAATTATTCATCTAAACCCCTAAAATTTTTAAAACCTCTAAAAAATCTAAAAAAACAAAAAAAAAACTATTATCCCAAAATAACCATAAAAACCATAAATCCTTAAGAATCCTCAAAATACCTAAAAACACTTAAAACCATAAAAATATAATAAAACCCCAAAAATCCAAAAAAAATTAAAACATTAAAACCTTAAAAAAATCCAACTTAAACCTTACAATCATAGAAACACTTAAAACCTCTAAAAACTAAAATACTCTTAAAACCCTAAAAACCATAAAACCCCTAAAATTATCTAAAAACCATTAAAATAATAAAAACCCCTAAAAATTTGAGACAACATAAAAAATCAAAAACCCCTAATAAAACCATTAACACCTAAAACTTTTAGAACTCCTAAGAAACCTAAAAAACTCTAAAACCCCCAAAAATATCCTAAAAACCCTTAAAACCATAAAAACCCCTAAAAACATCAAAAACCCTACAATTCCATAAAAAATTTAAAAACCTACAAATAACTCTAAAAACCAATTAATCCCATAAAAATGTTAAAAAACTTTAATACCCTTAAAAAACATTAAAAATACATAAAACACAAAACCCCCAATAAAATTCTAACATTCATAATAAACCCCAAAAAACCATCAAAATACATAAAAACCCTAAATCTATAAAAATATTAAAAATTCATAAAAACCTATAAAAACATGTAAACCCCTTCAAGGCTTGAAAAAACTTAAGAAAATCTTAAAAAACTAAATCAATTAAAACCCCTAAATAACTAGAAAACCTAAAATCCCTTAAAACCCCATTAAACCCCTAAAACCATAAAAACCTTGAAACCCATAAGACCCCTAAAAACATTAAAAAAAATATAGAAACCTTTAAAACCCTTAATAACAACTAAAAAATCTAAAAAGGAAAAAGATAACCATAAACCCCTAACAATCCAAAAACCCTCAAAACCCTATGAACCCTAATACAAGCAAAAAATACTTAAATGCCAAATAATCCCTAAAAATGTAATAATACACTAAAAAACTGAACATCCCGAATAAACATTTCAAATCCAAAAAATACTTAAAATTATTAAAAAACTAAAGACCTTAAAACCCATTTAAACCTAAAACCCTATAAACCCAAAACCCCCAAAATTCATAAAAACCGTAAATATCATTGACAACCAAAAAATCCAAAAAATCCCTAAAATCCTAAAGAACCCAAAAAACTCTAAAAAGTATAAGGAAAACATAATAACCAAAAAAACTTAAATCCATATAATGTTATGAAATGCAAAAGCTCTAAAAATCAAAAAAAAACCCTAAACACCATAAAAACAATGAAGACCCCTAAAAACATAAAAGGCCAAAAAACCCAAAAAACCCTATAAAGTTATTAAAAACTCTTGAAACCCTTAAACCCATGAAAATTTTAAAATACATTAATATAAATTAAAATACATTAAAAACATTAAAAACCCATAAAACACTAAAAACTCAAAAATAACCCCTAAAAACTCAAAAAACCCATAAAAACCCTAAACCATCTGAAAACTACTTAAAACAATCAAAAAATAGTAAAACACATAAAAAATCTACCATATACCTTAGAATAACTAAAATCATATAAAATCTTAAAACACTAAAAACACCTTTGAAAACCTTTAAAAAAATACACTTAGAGCCTCTAAAACGCGTAAAAATGATAAAATCTGTAAAAACCCTAAGAACCCATTAAAACCCTCAAAATCCCAACAAACCATAAAAATTGGAAAAAAACAGTAAAAATATCTCAAAATGCAAAAACCAAAAACAACATGAAATACCATTAGAAATCTAAATAAATCATTAAAACCTGTAAAAACCTAAAAAAATGTTAAAACCCCTTAAAACAATAAAAACCCTAAAACCCTAAAATACCATAAAACCCCTAAACCCCCATAAAATTTAAAAAAACCACTAAAAACATTAGAAAACCATTAAACCCAAAATAATAATAAAAACTCTAAGAACCCTTAAATACCCAAAAAAGATTAAAAAATATCAAAACCTTAAAAATATAAAAACACTAAAAACAAAAAAACCCTAAAAATAAAAAAAAATTCCCTAAAATTCCCAAATAATGTTAAGTGTCCAAAAAAGCCCGAAAACCCATGACAAAAATTTAAAACCTAAAAACACTTAAAAAACATAAAAAACCTAATTAACAAAAAAAACTAAAACCCCTAAAACCCTAAAAATAAAAAAATCCTTAAAAAACATAGAAAATCATAAAAATCATATAAACACCTAAAAATCCCTAAAAACCTAAAAAACCTAAAAAACCTTAAAATACCTAAGAAAACCTTAAAACCCTAAAAATAATTTAAATCCCTAAAAACCTAAAAAATATAAAATCCAAAAAAAATATAATAACCCTAAATACCATAAAACCGCTAAAGATAATAAAACCCCCAAAACTCCTGAAATCCCTAAAACCCGGCTAAATACTATAAAATCCCTTTAAATCCCTAAAAACACTAAAAAACATCAAAACCTTAAAACCCTTAAAAACTAAAAAAACCCTTAAAACTACAAAAAATTTAAAAAACCAAAACTCCATAAAACCCCTCAAAATCCCAAAAGACACTAAAAACCATAAAAATAATAAAAATCCCTAAAAATGCCTGAAACATAAAAAAACTCAAAAAACCCTGAAAACACTTTGAATGTTTTAAAAACCAGAAAAAAATTAAAATCCATAAAAACATTAAAATACTAACAACCAAAAAAAACCTTAAAACCATAAACATTATAAATATAAAAAATACAGAAAAACCATAAAAATCATAAAAATCATAAAAATAACCATTGAACGTAAAAAACACAAAAAGAACATATAATAACTGTAACAAACTCTTAAAAACCTAAAAACAAAAATAAACCCTAAAACCCAAAAAATAATATTAAACCCCTTGAAGACACTAAAAACCATAAAAATCCATAAAATCCATAAAAACTAAAAAACATAAGTTCCCTAAGAACCAATAAATCACTAAAAACCAATAAAAACTCTAAATACCCAATTAAAGCATTAAGAATGTTTTAAAAAACTTTAAAAATGGGGGTTCAGAACCCATTGGTCATATGTACTATAGCAGTACTATAATTTATTGTAGCAGCGGCGACACTATTGCAACGATGAGCACTATAGCGGGGGCAGGTCACTATAGCTGCGACAGGGTACTGTAGCAGCGGCTGATACTACGCAGTAATGTAGCAGGCATAGTACTATAGCAGAACTATTTACAGAATGGGTCTGGGGCCAAACTTTTGGGCCTACGGGCCATGTAATGGGCTAAATGCCCACTGGGCCTTCAGGCTATGTAATGGGTCTCCCTCTCCCCGGTTAAAAGAGGTCTTTTCATTACTTTAAATAATAAATGAGGCTTCATCTCAACATTTAAAAAAATTAAAAACCTAAAAAACTAAAATCCCCTTAAAAACCCAAAAAAACATAAAACCCTAAAAACCCATAAGATTATAATATAACCCTAGAATACTCCAAAATCCATCAAAATCCCAAAAACCCATAAATATTTAAAAACCCTAAAAATACCTAAAAACATAAAAACTTCTAAAAACATGAAAGACCCTAAAAACCCATAAAAACCAAAATTACTAAACACCCTTAAAAACCTATAAAATTATAAAAACACCAAAAACCCTAAAAACCATAAAATCCATAAAAACAAGAAAAAACCCAAAATCCCAAAAAAAATTAAAATCACTAAAAACTCTAAAAACCCATTAAACCCCTAAAAACATTAAAAACAAAAAATAAACCTTAAAACCCCCAAAAAACTAAAAATACCCTAAACACCCAAGAAACCATAAATACTCTAAAACCCTAAGAATTCTTAAAAACACTAAAACCCATAAAAATATTAAAAAATACATAAAAATACCTAAAAACATAAAAACCTTAAAATCATTGAAAAAGAGTAACAATTACTGAAACCCTAAAAACTCTTTAAACCACTAAAACACAAAAAACCCATAAAACCCTCAAAATAACTAAAAACCCTAAAAACCATAAAAACCTAAAAAACCCTAAAATTTAACAAAATTATAAAAATCCTAAATAAACTAAAACCCTAAGAATACCATAAAATGTAAAAACACATAAAAATCCTAAATCCCCCAAAATGCTAAAACACCTAAAAACAATAAAAATCAATAAAAATAGAAAATCATCAAAACCCCTAAAACCATAAAAACCTATAAAACACCAAAACCATTAAAAACATTAAAACCCATTTAAAACCCTAAAAACATTAAGTATTCTTAAAACCCTTAAAAACTCAAAAAGCCCCGAAAAACCATAAAACCCCTAACAAACATAAAAACCTAAAAACCAATAAAAATTATATAAAATCACTAAAAATCCATAAAAACATAAAAACCCTAAAAACCTTGAAAAAACCTAATCAAAAATTAAAAACCAAGAAACACAAAATCCCGTAAAAACCATAAAAATGGTAAAAACCATAGAAATCCATAAAAATCCCTAAAAATCCCTAAAAACGTAAAACCCCCTAAAACTATGAAAAACCCTACGAAAAACATAAACACATAAAAAAACTTAAAACACCTAAAAATCCAAAATATGTTAAAAACACTAAAAATCCAAAGAAACCCTAAAAGTATTAATTCCATTAAAAAAAATAAAAAAATTAAATTTCCATAAAATTTCCAAAACCTCTAAAAACTCTAAAAAAACATTAAAACCCATAAAAACATGAAAAAACTAAACAAAACTGTAAAACCCTGAGGATCTAAAAAACCAAAAATAACCATAACAACCCAAAACCTCTAAAAACCCCTAAAACCCCTCAAAACCGAAAAACCGCACTAAAATCCTTAAAAATCCCTCAAATCCCTGAAAACAAAAAAACAATAAAAACCTTGAAATACTATGAAATCTTATAAAACCTATAAAAAACGAATAGAAAACTTCAAAATGTTTAAAACCATAAAAAACACTAAAAACCATAAAAGCACTAAAATCCATTAAAATCCCGCAAAACCGAAAAATAAGAAAAACCCAAAAAACACTTAAAATTTTAAAAAATTATAAAAACCCCAAAAATCCCAATAAAATCATTAAAAAACTAAAACACATAAAACCCCTAAAAACCGAATAAAACCATAAAAACACTAAAAAAAATTAAAAACCCTAAAACCACTAAAAACCATAAAACCCTTAAAACCACCCTAAAACTAGAAAAACCACTAAACACTCGAAAACCCATTTAATACCTTAAAATTTTTAAAATACTCTAAAGCACATTTAAAACCCTAAAAATTCTAAAAATCACATCCTATCCAAAAACCCTAAAACCCCATAAAACATTAAAACCCCATAAAATTCATAAGAAACCATTAAAATCATAAAAACCATAAAAATTACTAAAAAGTAAAACCCCTATAACCATGAAGGTCCCTAGGAAAACCATAAAAACATAAAAACACTTAAAACCATTAAAACCCTAAAAACACTAAAAACCCTAAAATTCATAAAAATCCTAAAAACTATGGAAGCCATAAAAACCATAAAATTACAAAACAAATACCCAAAATACATAACAACTTAAAACCCCCTAAAAACATAGAAATCATTAATAAATCCTTCAAAACCTAATAACACTCTTAACCCCTAAAAACCAAAAAATGCTAAAATATCTAAAAACCCAAAAAACTTTAAAAAATTCAGAATAAGAAAAAAAACCTTCAAATTTAAAAACCCTAAAACCCCATAAAAACCTAAAAACATTAAAATAATCTAAAAATATTATAAACCTAAAAAATTAAAGATCCATAAAACTAATGAAAGAATTAAAAAACCTATAAAACCCCTATTAATTTTTAAAACCATCAAACTCTCTAAAACCCCTGAATACCATAAATGTCCTAAAGAATCCATAAAATTTACTAAAAATGTAAAATAAATCTAAAAACCTAGAAATTTCCAAAGAAAACCTTGAAACCCTAATATCACTTAAAAACCCTAAAAACCTAAAAACACTAAAACACCTAAATAACCCAGAAAACCACTAAAAATCTTTAAAAGACAAAATATATTTATAAATATCCTAAAAATCCATAAAAATCATTAAAATATAGAAAACCATAAAAACAAGAAGAAAAACTTGAAAACGCTTATAAAACCTTTAAAACCTACAAACACATAAAAGACCTAAAAACCTAAAAACGTTAAAATCCCCTAAAACCATAAAACCCTAAAACCCCTAAAACCCAAAAATATCAAAAATATTAAAAATACTAAAAACCCAAAACCCCGAAAACCCACTAAAAACTCTAAAACCCTTTAAACCACTAAAAATGCTAAAAACACTAAAAAACTTAAAACCCAAAAAACTCTAAAAATCCCAAAAACCCTAAAAACCCCATAATAACGTAAAAACCTAAAAAATTCTAAAAGTCACAAATATACAATAATACCCAAAAAAATTCCTAAAACTGTAAACACCCAAAAAACAATGAATTTTTTTTCGAAATCTATAAAAAAATAGAGACACATTAAACCCCCAAAAAACAAATAAAATATAAAAACCCCTAAAACCCCTATAAATGCCTAATACCCTGTAACCCCCAAAAAAATCATAAAAATATATAAAATCACTAAAAACATAAAAACACCTAAAAACATGAAACCCTCTATGAAAACTATAAAAATCTAAAAACACTTAAATCTTCTAAAAACATACAAACATTAAAAAGACTAAAACACCTAAAAACCATAAAAACCCCTATCAAAAATTAAAATCCCAAATCCTATTATAACCCATAAAAATATTAAAAACCCATAAATCCATAAGAATGTAAAACCCATAAAACACTAAAACCTCATCAGAAATCCCTAAAAACCAACTAAAATTTATAGAACCATTAAAACCAATAAAAATTTAAAAAATATATGAAAAACAGAAAAACCCAGAAAAATTCAAAAAAAAAACATAAAACCCAAAACCCCATAAAACCCTATAACACCTCAAAATCCATAAAAACCATAGAAATTCTAATAAATCCAAAAAATCCCCCAAAACATTAAGTACCCTAAAACCCTGAGAAACCCTAGGAAAAATTTAAAAACCAAAAAAACACTTAAAACCCATAAAAATAATAAAAACGCTAAAACCAATAAATACCATAAATACCCTAAAACCCCTTAAATTCTCTAAAAACCATAAAAATACCGAAAAACCATAACAATCCCTAAAAAAATAAAAACCCATAAAAGCCCTAAAAACCCTAATAAAACATTAAAAACCTAAAAACACATAAAACCCATAAAACCATAAAAACTCTACAATACCTAATAACCATAAAAGACCCTAAATGCCCTAAAACCCCTAAAACCCTAAAAACATTAAAAACCCAAAAAAAATCCATAAAACCCCAAAAAATACACTTAAAATATAAAGACAATTTATACCACTAAAAACATTAAAAACTATAATAACCCATTAAACCCATAAAAACTCATATTAACTCTAGAAACATAAAAAACCTCATAAACACCCTCAAAATCCCTAAAAACCCCAAAACCCAAAAATACCTAAAAACCATAAAAACTAAAAAAGGTTATAAAAATATTTAAAATGTAAAAAAACATTCAAAATATTGAAAAACTCTAAAAAAAATCTTAATACCCAAAAAATTCTTAAAACTCCTAAATTATTAAAAAAAATGTTTAAACCCCTAAAAAGATGAAAAAACCCTAAAACCCCCTAAAACGCAATAAAAATCCTAATAAGTCCTCAAAAGCCCGTAAAAACATAAAAATGAAAATCCTTGAAATACTATTTGAAAACGTAAAAAACTAAAAAATATATAAAACCCCTAAAAACCTGAAAAATGAAAAACCCTGAGAAAACATAAAAGACCCTGATACCCAAAAACCCCCAATAAAATCCTAAAAACTCTAAATACCCATAAAACCTATAAAACCAACTAATATAAATAAAATAACCCTTTAAACCCCTAAAAATGTTAAAAACCACTAATAAACCTTTAATCCCCTAAAAAATCATAAAACATTAAAATGCATAAAACCCATAAAATAAAAAAGAAATACTAAAACTCCTCAAAATCCCTAAAAAATCAAAAAACCAAAAATATCCTAAAACAACCCAAAATATATATATAAATGTAGTAAACCCTTAAAACCCTATCAAAACCATAAAACCCATCAAACACAAAAAAAATCAAAAATCAAAAAAAAACCCATAAACCTCTAAAAACTCAAACAAACCCTATAAACAAAAAAACTCTTTAAAATCCCTAAAAATCGATACATGGTAAAAAACCTAAAAACTATAAAAACCATTAGAAAAACATAAAATCCTAAAACACTTAAAACCATTAAAAATCTAAAAATGTTTAAAACCCTAAAAACACTAACACCCCTCAAAATACATAGAAAACCTAAAAATTATATAATTTTGTAAAAGCCCTAAATATCCATAAAAATGTAAAAACCAAGAAAAGTCATAAGAAAACCATAAAAACCTAAAAACAATTAAAAACCAAAAAACTCTAAAACCCTTAAAACCCCATAAAAGACACTAAAAACTCTTTGACCCTAAAACAATAAAAAACATAATCTCTTAAAAAACATGAAAACCCCATAAAATCAGTAAAAAAACTAAAAACTATAAAAACCCTTTAATCCCATTTAAAAAATTTAAAAACTCTAAAACCATAAAACTCTATAAAAAATAAAAAATACTCTAAGAACAAAAAAATGAAAAACCCTAAAAACCCTTAAAACACTTAAAATCTATAAAAACAAAAAATAATTAAAAATCCTAAAAAACCCAAAAATTATCTAAAAAAATAAAAAACCCAAAAAACATCGAAATACCCTCAGTAAACCATACATTCTAAATAAACATGAAACCACTAAAAACCTAAAAATTATAAAACCCTAAAACCCCTACACCCCATAAAAACTCTCAAAACCCAAAAAACTATAAATATAAAAAAACCTAATTTTTTTTAAAAAATCACTCAAACATAAGAAACCCTAAAAAAGCCTAATAAAAACATAAAATCCTAAAAACAAATAAAACCACAAAAATTTAAAAATCCCCAAAACACAAAAATATCTCAGAACTAAAAAACCTTTAAAAACCATAAAAACACCTAAAAACAAAAAATTCAAAAAAACACTAAAATAAAACTAAAAAAATATAATACCCCTTTAAACCCAAAATAAATTTGAAAACTCTAAAAATCATAACAACAAAAAAAACAAAAAATCCAAAAACCCAAAAAACCATATAAACCCTAAAAATAGTAAAAACACTAATCCCTAAAAATCACTCAAGACCTTAAAAACAACAAAAATCCTTAAAAATCCCTAAAAATGAAACAAACACTAATATCCCTAAAAAGAAATAAGAAAAAAGTAAAACTAAAAAACAATTGAAACCCCAAAAAACTGAATAAAAATGAAAAAAACTAAAAGAAAATGTAACAACCGTAAAAACCATAAATTTCCCTAAAACCGTTAAAATTCCATGAAAACCTATGAAAGCAGTAAAACCCATTTGAAACTGTAATACTTCTTTAAGCCCCAACAAATTATAAATAAATAAATAAATAACACATTTAAAACTAGAAAAGACCTAAATATCTTAAAAACCCTCAAAATCCAAAAAATACTTTAAACCATAAAATTTTTAAGACGCCCTAAAATCCATTAAAACGTAAAAAAACTGAAAATTATAAACAATCATAAAATTTTAAAAACACTTATGAACCCTGAAAACATAAAAAACCCCTAAATCCCCTATAAGTCCAAAAAAACCCCAAAAAATATCTAAACCACCCAAAAACATAAAACTACTAAAATATTCCATTAAAATAAAAAAAATTAAATACACCTAGAAAGACTCTAATAAAACATTAAAAAACTAAAACAACAAAAAATACCTACAAAACTTTAAATAATTTGAAACATAAAACCCTAAGAGACCTAAAAACAGCTAAACACGATATAACCCCTAAAAACCAAAAAAACCCTATAAAACCTCTAAAACACTAAAAAAATTAAAAATTCATTAAAACCCCTAAAAAATAAACTACTATAAAAAACCTTAAATCCATAAAAACTAAAAATCCCTAGCCACAAAAAATCCAAAAACCGTAAAAACTAAACAAACTCAAAAACCCTAATAACCCTAAAACCCCATAGAAATAATAAAATATCCCTAAAAATCTCTAAAAACATAAATAACATTAAAACCCTAAAAAAATAAGAACACCTAAAAACCTAAAAACACTTAAAACCCAATAAAACCATAAAAACACAGAAACCCCAAAAACCCAAAAAACTAAAAACCAATAAAACCCCCAAAAATCGATAAGAATGTAAAAACCCATAAAAACCCCTCAAAACCCCTACAAAAACCTTAAAACCCAAAAACTTGTTAAAATATTAAAAGACCAAACAAATGATACAAACCATAAAAGAACCAAGAAATCCTAAAACCACTAAATCCTCAAAAACCCTTTAAACCCCTAAAATAGTGAAAAAAACTCAAAAAAATATAAATACACTACAAAAACTAAAAAACTCTAAAACTTAGAAAAACCATAAAACCCTTAAAAACCCTCAAAATCCATAAGGAACCTAAAAATCATAAAAAACAAAAAAGTCCCTAAAAAAACCTACAAACAAAAAAAAACATAAAAACTCTGAAAACCCATAAGAAAAACATAAAACCCTCAAAATACAAAAATTCCTTAAAAACCCTCAAAAGTGCTAAAAACCATAAAACCCCTAAAAACATTGAAACCATAATACCCCCCCCCCCCAATGACCTTAAAAATACCAAAAAAAACAACATATCCCCCTAAAACTAAAAACACTAAAGACTATTTAAACCCATAAAAATGTTAACAAACTCTAAAAATCATTAAAACACCTAAAAACTCATAAAAACATAAATACCCTAAAACCTCAAAAAACCCCCAAAATCCCTACAAACCAATAAAATCCCTAAAATCCCTAAAAACACTATGAATACCATAAATAACTAAAACCCAATAATAACCTAAACATCCTTTAAAACCCTAAAACCCCTAAAAATCTCTTCATTCCCTAAAACATATTAAAATTAATTAAAAATCCCAAGAAAATCCTAAAATAAAAAAACACTAAAAACCTTAAACACCATAATAAAATTTTAAAAACATGACAGTCACTTAAACCCCCAAAAACATAAAAAATGCTTAAATACCTAAAACCCCCTAAAAGGCTCTAAAAACCATAATCCCCTAAAAAGCATAAAAACTTTAAAAACCAAAAAACCCATAAAAACCATAAAAACACTAAAACAAATGAAACACTTTAAACCCATAAAAATGTTGAAAACACCAAAACCCCTAGAAAACTAAAAACCCCAAAATACCCTAAATCCCTAGAAAACCCATTAAAACCCAAAAACCCTAACAATCTAAGAATCCATAAAACCCTAAAAACCCTAAAAATATTAAAAATCCCTCAAAAATAGAAAACCCCATAAATATCCTAAAAATACAAAAAGTATAAAAAACATAAAGACCACTAAACAACTAAAAACCCTATGAGAACCATAAAACACAAAAAAAACACTTAAAACACATTAAAAAAATAAAAAATTGTAAAACCCCTACAAACAAGAGAATACCAAAATACAATAAATACACCAAAAACCCATAAAACAAAAAAAAAATCATTAAAATCTCAAAAAACCATTTAAACCACTCATAATGTTAAAAAAATAAAAAATCCTAAAAACTCGATAGAAAACTAAAAACCTGAAAACCCTTAAAAGGCATGACAACACTAAGAAACCGTAAAAACACTCAAAATCCCTAAATACCTAAAAACCATAAAAAACCAGAAAAACTAAAAAATATGTAAAAACATAAAAAACCGTAAAACCAAGAAAACCTGAAAGAAAACCTTATAAAACTAAAAAAATAAAACCCTTAAAAAACTAAAATCAACTAAAAACCCTAAAAGCCCTATGTACCCAAAAAACTAAAAACCATTAAATACCCAAAAATCCATAGAAAAACCCAAACCCATTAAAAACCAAATAACGAATTTTTTTAAAGACCATTTAAACCCCTAAAAATGTTAAAAATAATAAATAAACCTTCAAACCCCTAAAACCCAAAATAATCCCTCAAAATCCCAAAAAATAAAAATCCGAACGAATCAAAACCCTAAAGACCAACAAAATCATCAAAAAACCAAAAAATTCTAAGATACCAAAAAAATTAAAAATACCTAAAAATCATAATATCCCTAAGAAAACCATAAAAACTCAAAACAAATAAAATCCCTAAAAACATAAAAAACCCTAAAACCTAAAAACCATTATAATATTAAAAACAAAAATATCCCTAAAATCCCTATAAAACATAAAATGCTAAATAATCCATATAAATCCCTAAAAACATAAGAACCCCTAAAAACCCTGAAACCCCTAAGATAAACATAAAAAACTAAAAAAATGAAACCCTTAAAAAACATACAATTTATATAAATACTAAAAAACCTAAGAATATCAAAAAATCCCAAATATCCCTAAAAACTATAAAAACCACTAAATCCCTTGAAACCACTAAATCCCCTAAAACCCTTAAAATATAATAAAAACTGTAAATCTGTTTGAACCTAAAAACATAAAAAATACACTAAATCCCATTAAAACCACTAAAACTCCAAGAAATACAAAATCCCAATATTCCAAATATCTTGCAATGAACTCTAAAAACCATCAAAATCTATAAAAACCATAAAAACCTAAAATACTATAAATCAAAAAATGTATAAAAATGTAAAATACTCTAATAACTAAGATAAAACTAAGAAAAAAGAAAAACTTGAAAACACTTCAAAACCCTTAAAAAACTAAAAAACACTAAAAATACTTAAACCTCATAAAACCCCTAAAAACCTATAATCCCTCAAAATCTCTAAAAACACAAAAATCACATAAGATCCTAAAAATCCATATAAATTTCAAAAAATCATAAAAACCCTTACTACCCTAAAAACCCAAAGAAAACTAGAAAAACCTAAAAATAATTAAAACCCATAGAAAATAAATAACTTTATATACCAAAAAACACAATAAAACTATAAAAATATCCCTTTAAACCCCTAAAAAGGATAAAAATTATTAAAAAAATAAAAACCCTAAAAATTCTAAAAAAACTGAACACCCAAAAAACCTGAATACCTAAAAACATTAATACACCTAAAACAAGAAAAAAAATTATAAAACATTACAATACTTGGAATAATTAAAACCCATAAAAACATGATAAAAGAAAAAATACCTAAAAAGCTTAAAGACTAACAAAACACATTAGAACCATATAAATAATAAATATACTAAAAATTACTAAAAAAATCTAAAAATGTAGAAAACCGAAAAAATACCCTATGAAAACATTTAAAACCTAAAAACATGTCATACTCCTAAAAATTGTAAAATCCCTAAAACCCTAAAACTAACAAAAAATCCTCAAAACCCCAGAAACCCATTAAAATCCTAAATTTCTCTAAAATTCTCTATTAATATATAAAACCTTAAATAACTGAAAAACTCTATGAAAACCAAGAAACCCTAAAACAAATAAAACCTTAAAAACCCAAAATATAATTGAAACCCCTAAAAACACAAAAAATATATTAAAATCCCCAGAAACCCATAAAACCTCAAAAAAAACCCAAAAAATCAAAATAACTAAAAAAAATACTAAAAATAATAAAAACCATAAAAACTATTAAAACCCTCCAAAAATCTAAAAAACATAAAACACTAAAAATCATAAAAAATCAATAATCCCTAAAAAACAAAAATATCAAAAAAATACAAAAAAATCAAAAAACCTAACAACCCCTAAAAACCTAACAAAATGATAAAATTCCTAAGAACCAATAATACCAATGAAACCCTTAAATCCCCATAAAACCACAAAAACTACTAAAAAACTCGAAAAACACTTTAAAACCATGAAAACACTTAATTACTCCAAAAACCATCTAAACCCCAAAATACAAAACAAAAAAATGAAACTCAAAAAAATATAAGAAACTAAACATTATAAAACCATATCAACCTTAAAAATCCTTAAAAACCATAATAACCCATAAAAATCTTAAAACGAATACAAAATACCCAAAATACATAAAATTACCAAAATATCATGAAAACCCATAACAAAATCATAAAAAAACATAAACCCCCATGAAAACCATAAAAACACTAAAAATCATAAAACCCTAAAACACTTCAAATCCTAAAATCCTAAAAAACCTAAACAACACTAAAAACCCTCAAAATCAGAAAAATATCTAAAAACCATAAAATCGTAAAAGTAATAAATATCCCTAAAAAGTTAAAAAACCATAAACCCCCCTAAGAAAACCAAAAAAACATAAAAACATATATAACCATAAAAACAAAAAAAAATATTTCAAAACCTCAAATAAATATCCTAAATCCCTTAAAACACATAAAATTCCCTAGAAACCTTAATAACCCTAAAAACCCTAAAAAGATAAAAACCACTAAAAACACTAAAACCATTTGAACCATAAAAATATTAAAAACCACTAAAAACCTTAAAACCCCTATGAAAATCAAAAAACCATAAAACCCCTGAAATAACAATTGGACCCTAAAAACCATAAAAGATCCTAAAAACCCCTGAAATCCCCCCCAAAAAATACAAAAAATTAACTAAAAATGTAAATAACCCTAAAACCCAGTAAACCCTGTAATAATACCACAAAACATAAGAAAACATAAAACTCCTTAAAAACCTAGAAATGATAAAATCCCTAACAACCCAAAAACACCTAAAAAACCATGAAGTCTAAAATTTCGAAAAATCCATAAAACAAAAAAAATCTTAAAAATCCATAATAATCCAAAAAAATGACAAAACCGTGAAAACCCCTATGAAAACTATGAAAACCAAAAAACATTTATAACTACAAAAAACCTAAAAACACTAAAACCCCTAAAACTCCAAAAAATAAATAATAATCCTAAATCCCATAAGACCATAAAACCTTTAAAACCCCTAAAACCACTAAAACCTCAAAATCCTTTTTATACCATTAAAAAATAAAAGCTCCAAATTGATTAAAAGTAATCAAATCTCAAAAAAACCTAAACACCAAAAAACAAAAAACCCTAAAATCATAAAAACCAAAAAAACCGTAAAATTCCTAAAATACCAAAACAACCTTAAAAATCCAAAAAATATATAAATATACCTAAAAATGTAAAAACCCATAAAACATTGTAAATCACTATGAAAACCATAATGACCTAAAAAGAATTAAAACCCAAAAAAGCCTAAAGCTGTTAAAAACAATAAAAACCCTAAAACTAATCAAACCCCTAAATATCCCAAAAAATACAAATGAAAAACCTCTAATAGACCATAGAAGGGATGGTGACTCCGCCCTCTCACAATGGTGATTATCCTCTCCCATGGAAAGATTTAAGATGGCGACCATTTTTGTGCCCCGCCCTCCCCCCTCCGTAGTGGAGGGGCCTCCACTGGTTCTCAATGATGAGAATCTATTTTTTCTGTTCTCAGATCTTGATTTTCTTCCCCCTTTTATGAATGTTGAGATTTTTCCTAAGGTACCTAATTTTCATGAAGGATTTTCGTAGCTCCATCTATCATTGGTGGAGTTTAATGAGGCCTTTTCCCTACATAGACTAACCCTGGTTACTCAATTACTAAATTGGCGACCTCCAGTGGATGTCTTTGACAGATTCGTGTTTGAACAATGGGACCTCTGAGATCGCGCTATGGTAGGTCTTGTTTATAGTATTCCTATATTTATTCACATTGTTTTGTAGGAAGATTTAGTTCATTCTTGGTATGCGTCTCTAAGAAGATGCAACGCTGCATGTTTCCCCCTTTCCCGGTGGATTTTTGATCTGCATTTGAACTGTGACTCACCAATGGTGGAATATTGGGTTAGATTTCTTGAACTGCCCCTTCTTTTTAAAAAATTATCCACTATTTCAATGTTGGGGAATCTGGTGGGAAGGTTCTTAGGTGTGGAAAGTACAAATAGGTCCCTTTTTCACCTGGTATCCCTAATAGCCATTATTGAGTTTGAGGCATCTAAATTACCAGTTGATTTTGTTTGGATTGTTGTTGGTGTGGAGATTTGGTGCAAACAACCTATAATTTTTTTTGTGGCAGACTGATTTCTTCTCATCATGTCATCATATAGGACATAGTGTTCAAGCTTCTAGGTGTAGTAGTATAAAATTTGGTGTTTTTAATCAAGATCAGGAGGTGTCTAGTGAAGGGAAGCAGGATCAGGGAGAGGTGCAGGTGGCTATGTACACAGATCCTCAACTCTTGAATTTAGTTCAGGTTGAGTCTGGTGAAGGGGGTTAGGCTCATGTGTGTGTGTGGGGGGTGCATATTAAGGAGGTCGTAGTATCTATTTCAATAGGGCATGAAAAGATCAGTGTTGAGGGGGTGGCACTTACAATTGGTCTAGGTTCTGGATCACTCAGCCTGAAGATTGTGCGGGTTGGTCTTCTGGTTGTGCTAGGGGGTCGTGGGTATGCAGTATGCGATCACAGTTTGGGTATATCAGTTGTTTAGTGCTAATTATAGCCCAACTTGAGTGATATTTACAAGACATTGTGGAGTGACTAGAAGCTTTTGGATGATGGATGTTTATTATGAAGGGAGGTTGCTGTTGGTGGGATGTTTATTTCCACTTATAGCAGTATGAAGCAGAGGCAGGGAGTTATTCCAACTTTCAATAAATTTGAAGGGATGGATCTTGAGGGGGGGTTCAAGGGTCTCTAACTATTGATGTTGGGAGTGTGAGGTCTGCTATACATGGGAGTGAGGTGTAGGTCATTGCTGCTGGGCGTGATGGAGGGAGTTTGGCCCAGAATGCTAGTGAAGTCGGGCTATTGTTTGACACCACCGGGCTCCCAGAAGGTTCTATTGATCATGATAAAAGGAAGTTTTCATGTTCTTGATCAAAATATAGATAGGATTGTTTTGGATGAGGTGAAATTTATCAAGATTCCAAGGAGGAGGGGAAAGGTTCTTCGGTTTCTTATGCGGGGAGTGTGAGGTTGTTGTACACGTGTAGATTGAGGTACAGGTCGTCACTGCAAAGTGTGGTGGAGGGAATGTGGCTCAGAATTCTAGTGAATACAAGTTGATGTTGGACATCATTGGGAACTAGGATGGTGCTGGTGATAAGGAAAAAATGGAGACGTAGGGGCTTTTGCACTATAGTGATGGGATGGTTGAGATTGATCCCTCTTGACAGGGGGTGTAAGCAAGATGCCTAGGGGGGAGGGGAAATTGCAGCTGGCCCTGGATGGTGTGGTGTTCCCTCCTTTTCAGGATGTTGAGGAACCTACCCATGTGGTTTCTAGCATACCACAGTGTGGGGTTCTTACTGCATGTTCCCTGAATCCGAAAGCCTCTTTCCTCCTTGATCAATATTTTTTCCAGGAAGATGGTAGAAGGATATGGCTATGGTCATTAAGGATAGGGCCCTACAGGATGTGGATATATTATATAGGATGGAAAAAACCTACATGGTTCTCTTTAGATCCTCGAAATAGGAAGATGGGGAAGGACTATTCTAATTTTCCAAATACAGTGTCCACGAGATCCTCTTTCAAAGCTAAGTAAGTGTCCCCTGGCAGGGGAGGTAGGTTTGTCAAGGCGCAACTGAATGTGGAGCAGCAAAATCTCAGAGAGTATTACACTTCCTTACTTAAGCAATATGAATCAACTAAATGGGAGTCATTGGATTCAGATGCTTCCTCTGGTTATGTTGTTGATGGAGACCCATATGGGCATGAAGGTGTTTATTTTTAGTTCTTATTTCTTTCTCTTATGCTTCTTGGGTATTTTGAGGTTTTGGTGTCTTGGGGGGGTATAGGGTTTTTCAATGTGGATTTTCTGGCCCCACCCTACCCTTCTTTGGTTTGATTTTTCATTTAATAAATTTTGGGAGACTAAGAATTGTCTAACCTCACACCTTCCTTACCATAAAAACACAAAAAACACATAAAAATCCTAACAAATCCTTAAAAATCAAAAAAAAATCTTAAAAACCCTAAAAATCAAAGAAACCCAAAAAAAAAAGTGAAAAACTATACGTAGTTAAAACCCGAAAAAAATCCTAAAAAATAAAAAAAACCCATAAACCATAAAAATTCTTTAAAACATTAAAACTCCTTAAAACCCCTTGAAACCTATCAAGTGGAGCGTTATTTCCTAGGTCCTGTCTAAGTATGGATTCTCGAGTAATTTTATTAGGATCTTCATTTCCATTCTTAGTAGTGGATGGGCCTATATTATTCTTAATGGCTCCCCTAAGGGGTTTATCCCCTATTACCGTGGAGTCGGATAGGGTGATCCTCTTTCAGGAATCCATTTTGCGATCGCTGAATACTACCTTAGCAGGTGCCTCATTGATCTTTGTCAGGCTGGCCTCTTCAGTCCTATCTATGAAAGGAGGGACCTTCATGTGCCATCACATTTTCTATATTCAGATGATATTATCATGTTTGGGAAGGATGATAAACGTACTCATGATTCCATTCGGATGATTTTCCGGCATTATGATCATGTTGCAGGACAATCCATCAGCTGGAGTGAGTATTTGATTGTATTTGGGGAGGGGATTTCACAGTCCCAGTGGATCTCCATTTCCCGGTCCCTTGGTGTAAAGAGAGGGTCGTTACCTTTTGACTACCTAGGTGTTCCCATCTTTTAGGGACGTGTCAAGTGGTGTTACCTTGAGAACATTGACTCTAAAATCACTCAACAACTGGTGAAATGTAAAGGGGAGTCCCTCTCGCAAGATGGAAGGGTCTGCCTCATTAACATGGTGATTACATCTATGTTCACTTATGCTTTCTCCATTTATAGGTGGCCGGTTAATCTCATAAAGGACCTACAGGAAAAGATCAGGAATTTTTCCTTGATGGGGTGCATAACTCAAAGGAAACTGGTCACTCTGGCCTGGAAGGAATGCACCAAGCCAATTGAGTTGGGTGGGCTTGGTATCAAAGACCTCAGAAGCTACAACGATGCCATCCTTGTTAAGTATACTTGGGGGCTGTTAAGTCCTATGGCTCCAAGATTGAATTTCACTAGGGAAAGATTTGTGCTCAAGCTCTATGATGGATATGAAGGGTATTTCCCCTCCTATGTTTGGCCAGTAATTAGGGCCTCATACAAGGCCATTGTCCCTCTTTCTAAATGGTTTGTCTCCAACCACTCAGTCTTGAATGCCGGGTCTATGCCCTGGCTTGATAGGCCCCTGAAAGATCTCATCAGCCCTTCTCCTGGATTGAAGCGACTGTCTATGGCGGAGTTCATCCTGAGGCTGGAACAATTCAAGGCCCTCCCGCCTGCTGTATTACTCCAAATTCAGCGATATCACATCATAAATTCCGATATCCTAATCTGGAAGTCCAATCTGGTTGGGCAACTCACTGCTAAGGAATACTATCGGTACAATTGTGCCAGGGGATCCCCTCCACCGACCTAGCTTTCTAATTTCAAGAGGAATTTCATTCCCCATGAAAATCAACTTCTTATCTGGAAAATCTAGAAAAATCGATTTCCCATGCTGGGTCAATTGCAGCAAGAGGGTCTCAACCTTGCCTCTGTATGTTTCCTTTGCCATGGTGTGGAAGAAAATGTCCACCACACCTTCCTGCATTTCAGATTCAGCGCCGATCTTTGGGGTTATTTACAGCAGACTTTTGGATTCCCAGCTGGCCTTGACAGACCTTTTTTTTGAGCTCCTGGCGGACCTGTCCAACTGGGATTACAGTGAGCAGGTCCGCAATTGTTTGCTGGCTGTGGTTGCAGCCACCATCTCCTTATTTGGACCACTCTGAATGTGGTTTCCTTCAGTAAGAAACGACTCTCCCTCCATGCTGGAGTTGTAGCGATTCACATGGTTTCTTATGAGGCCTCCCGGATCCAGATAGGACATATGGAGAATGACGTCCATGAACTGATCATCCTTCGATTGCTTGGGGTATCTGGTAGGGAAAAAACCCATGGTCCCTAGGTTTATTCGCCGGATCCCTCTATTCCTCTCCTGGATCATAGTCAATGTGGATAGTGCGGCCTTTGGTGCCACGGGCCCTGCTGGATGTGGTGGAGTCTTCTGCACTTATCGGGGTGTTTTCAAGGGTTGTTTACAACACTTTATTAGTGATGGGTGTTCTCTTGATGCTGAGTTATGGGCCATTATAAAGGCGATTGAATATGATGTCAGTTTTGGGTGGATTTTTCTGTGGCTTGAGTTTGGCTCCATGCTTGCTGTGAGTGCTCTTAAAAGCAGATCTAGGTGCGTCCCCTGGAGGCTCCTTACCCCGTGGATGGACTTCCCTTCCATGAGCCAAAGGCTGCATCTCACTATGACACATGTCTACCGGGAGGCCAATGCGGTTACAGATTCTCTCTCCAAGCAGGCTATTGTCCAACATTGTTCTTTGTGGTCCTTTGTTGCCACACCTCCCTACTCCTCCTTTGTTGTGTTTGATTTGAAGGTTGAGGTGCACACCCGGTTATGTAATCCCCCCTTTTAGCACTCTATTTGTACCTTTATTTTTGTTTCAATTTGGGGGGCGCCACTTCTTCCTAGCCCTAAGCCTTCCTTGACCCTAAAAACCTAAAAATTCTAGAATCCCTAAAAATATAGAAAAAACATTAAAATATCTTAAAACAATCCTAAATACATAAAAACTTAAACCCATAAAAATTAAAAAAACCCTAAAAATCTCAAAAAACATAAAAAAAAACCCATAAAAACAACGTGCATCCTAGCTTCATTGGTGAATGGACATAGAGGGTTCCACAACCAAATTCTTCAGCAGTTGTTGTGCAAGGACCGATACTGGGACATGATTTTCACTAATACTCTAATCGTGTTGTAGCCTTGTATCCCATAGAGTAAGTGGGAAATGATGATTGGAGTCTTAGGAGCCAACAATTGAAGGTTGTGGCAGTTAAGGATGTTTTCGATCCCCCTGTTGACCTATAGAAGATGCATTTTCTTCCTTTTTGTGTAGAATTTAGGCTAGTGGGAGTGGAGAATAGTACCATACCTACTGATAAAATGTAGGAGCATGTGCTGGATGAAGCTGTTGTTCTTGGGGATAGTCTGATTAATTCCCCTCAGCATGGCAGTATTCTAATATCCTTTCACCAGTTAGGAGGACTATTGAACAACCTGATCCGAGCTCTATCCTTGTTGTGTTTGAGACTCGACCTCTGTGTGGTGAGTTGTATAATATGATAATGCTTGAATATTCTAAAATCCCTTTTGAGCAGCATCAACAAGAAATCTGGTATAATCTAGATCTGCAATAAGTGATCTTCCTTGGGGATGATAATGATGAACATATAAGGTTAGGGGAAATCATCTGAGATCGTAATGACATCATGTATGCTAATCTGGCTATGATCAAGAGGGAGAAGACTTTGATGGGTCTCCTAGTTTCTCCTGTCTTGGACTCATTCCCCTATAAGAGGAAGTTGTGGTCTGTCTATGACCTCACTTCTAGACCTAGTAAGGGAGGTGCAGTTGAGCTTCCACTGCTAATCATAGAATGAATGGGATTTTCAATCCCATGGTGTTGAGTGCTGATGAGGTGTTGCAAAGCAAGAAGGAAGGGCTTGGAGATCCCCTATAAACCAGAGAAAAAGTATGGATTATTGTTCCCTTCCTAGGCCAATTTCTACGAGGGCCTCCACCAAGGCCAGAAAAGTTGACAGAGATTCCCATGGCAGGGAAGCTCGGTCTAGAAAGGGGCAGTTGAATGTGGAGCAACGACAACTTAGAGAGCATTACACAGCCTACCTCAAGCAATATGAATCTTCTGAATCAGAGTCAGTGGAGTCAGATGCTTTCTTTGGTTATGTTGCTGATGGGGACCCCTTTGGGGAAGGAGATGTTGATTTGTAAATTTTTTCTTTTCTTTTTGTCTTTTGGGTCTTTTGGACTTTGGTGTATGGGGGTTTATGGATTTTTGGTGTGGGTCGTTTGACCCTTCCCACCCTTTTCTACATTCTTCTCTTTAATAAAATTTTAGGGTTCAGGAATAGCCTGGCCTCACACCTTTCTTTCCCTAAAAACCTAAAAAAACTAGATACCCAAAAAATCCAAAAAAGACCCAAAGGACCCTAAAAACAAAAAAAACAACCATTGAAATCTGTAAACAACCATAACAAACCATAAAAACCCTAAAACCCCTTAAACATTAAAAAACCTTTAAACCCCTAAAAAGATTAAAAACCCAAAAAATTTTTAAAACCCCTAAAAACCAAATAAAACCCCTAAAACACAAAAAACACATAAAAACCGTAAACACCCTAAAGAACCATAAAAATACTCAAAAATCAATTAAAAACATAGAACCCCATAAAAATCATAAAAATCCATAAAAATTTCTAAAAATACAAAAAACACTAATAACCCCGAAAACCACTAATAAAACCATAAAAATTAAATAAGATAAAATCGCTAAAATAACTACAAATTCTAAAACCCCTAAAAACCCTGAAAACACTAAAATCCCTAGAAACCATCAAAATCACTTACAACCATAAAATCCAAAAACCCCTAAAAATTATGAAAAAATAAAAAACATTAAAAACTCTGGAAACCCCTAAAAAAATATAAAAAACCTAAACAAATAAAAAGAAATAAAATCCATAAAAATGAGAAAAACCCCTAAAAACTGAAAAATACCATAAAAACCAAAAAACACACATAAAACCATAAAACCCCTAAAAACCTTAAAAAATATAAAATCCCATAAAAACACAAAAAACCTAACAAAAACTCTAAAAACCTTTCAATCCCCAAAAAGAGTGAAAAAATTCTAAAAACCCCAGATAAGTCCCCTAAAAACCTAAAAATGTCAACAAAACCTAAAACTCATAAGAATCCCAAAAAAACAAAAAACCCTCAAAACCATAAAACCCCTAAAACTGTAAAAAACCCAAAAATGTAAAAACACTAGAAGAACTAAAAACTCCATAAACCATTCATTCCCCTAAAATGATAAAAAAATCTAAAATAACTTTAAAACACAAAGAACTCAAAAAATACCCTAAATCCCTAAAAATCAACAAAATACAAAAATTCCATAAAACCTACAAACCCCTAAAAATCATAAAACCCCAAAATACTAAAAAATATCTCAAAATCATTTAAAAAATGTTTAAAACCTTAAAACAATAAACAATCCAATGAAAAAATTTAAACCTAAATATTATTAAATCCCTAAAAAAACAAAAAAAAACTCAATAAACCCTAAAACACATAAAAACTCAAAAAACCCCTAAAACCTTGAAAAATTCATAATACCCCTAAAAATCTAAAAATAATAAATTATCCCTAAAAATCATTTAAAAAATAAACTACCCAAAAACAAATGAAAATACTTAAGAAGATCATAAAACATAGAAACACATAAAACACCTAAAAACTAGAAAATTCTAAAAACCCATAAAATCCCAAGAACAAATTCTCTAAAAACCCGAAAAAACCATAAAACCAAAAAAACCCCAATATCATTAAAGAATCTAATGACCCATAAAACCATAAAAATCACTAAAACCTCTAAAAACGTTGATACACTAAAAATATTAAAAACTCTAAAAAACCTAAAAAACCCCTTAAAATCCTAAAATCTCCAAAAACAATAAAAATAAGCAGAACCATAAAAATCATTAAAAATCAAAAAAAAAATAGAAACCATAAGAAGAATTTGAAAACCTAAAAACACTTAAATATCCTAAAAACCTAAAAATTATAAAACCATTAAAACCCAAAAACATTTGAAACCCCTCAAAGTCCCTAAAACACACTGAATAAAATAACAATCCCCAAGAATCCTTAAAAACACCTAAAAATGTAAAAACCCCTTAAACCCCAAAAATAAAAATAATAAAAACATAAAATCCTAAAAACCCTAAAAAAATAAAACATCTACAAATACTAAAAACCCTAAAACCCCTAAAATACCCTAAAAACCCCAAGAACCCATAAACTTCCCTAAAAACCCAAAAAAACAATAATAACCCATTAAAAACTCAAAAACACTTTACACCCCTAATAATTATAAAAACTATAATTAACATAAAAACCCTAAAAAGTGAGAAAAAAACCTATAGAAACAAAAAACCCTAAAACCCTAAAAACACCATAATATCCCTCACAATATCTAATATTCCAAATTAACCATAAAGAACTAAAAATCCATAAAAATTATAAAACCATTAAAACCCTATAAAAACCTTAGAATCCTAACAACACTTAAATCCCCTAAATACCTAAAAAATTATAAACCCCTAAAACCCTAAAAAGAACCCAGAAAACCTAAAACTCATAAACCACCTAAAAATCGTAAAAACATCCAAATCCATAAAAACAACTCAAAAATCAAAAACCCCTTTAAACCCAAAAACACTTTAAAAATCACGGAAAACCATTAAAATCATAAAAAAGTAAAAAACCCAAAAAAGTGAAAACAAACATAAACTCCTTAAAAACCCAAAAAACCCTAAAATATTTAATTACATAAAAACCCAAAAACCATAAAATCCTAGAAAACCCAAATAATCTATAAAACACAAAATCACTAAACCCCTGAAAGGCCCTTGAAAACCTTAGAAACCAAAACACAATTAATATCGCTAAAAAACCAAAAAACCAAAAAAACCTTAAAAACCCCTGAAAAACCATAAGAAACCATAAAAACCCCAAAATACTTAAAAACTCTAAAAAACAAAAAAATATAAACAAATCCCTAAAATCCATTAAAATATAAAAAACCCTAAAATGATGAAATCCCTTTGAAAAACAGAAAAACCTAAAAACACTTAAAACCCTAAAAATCCTAAAAATTATTAAAAATAATAAAAAGAATGAAACCACCTAAAACCCAAAAATCCACTAAAATCAATAAAAACCCTATTTACCCATAAAAAGCCTAAAAACCACAATGAACTCTAAAAACCCTTTAAACCCATGAAAATTTTAAATAAACTCTCTAAACATTAAAACCCATACAAAATAAAAAAATTCCTAAAAACCCAAAAATCCATAAGATTGCAAAAAACCATAATACTATCAAAATTCCTAAAAACCCAAAAAACATTAAAAATCATATAAAATTCCTAAAGATCTATAAAAATGTAGGAAACCCAATAAACCTTGAAAAACACTAAAACCCGATAAGAAAACCTTAAAACGTAAAAACACTTAAAACCCCCCAAAAAACTAAAACACTAAAAACCCTAAAAACCGTCAAACCCTAAAAGCCATAAAACCCCAAAATATCATTTAAAATCCTAAAAACTCAGAAAAATCCTAAGAAAACCTTAAAAAAATAAAAACACATAAACATCCAAGAAATATAAGAAACACTAAAAATCCTAAAAAACCTAATAAAGACCATAAAACCCCAAAACCCTTAAAAACAATAAAAACTACTAAAAATATTAATTACCTTTATAACACACTAAAAACCTTTAAATACTAAAAAATCAAATGAACCCAAAACACAAAAACCTATAAAATCCGAAAAAACCATAAAACACTCAAAATCCCTAAAAGACCATCAAATTTCTAAAAATCCTTAAAGATCCATAAAAACTAATAACCCTAAAACCCCT
This sequence comes from Viscum album, assembly GCA_963277665.1. Lineage (NCBI taxonomy): Eukaryota > Viridiplantae > Streptophyta > Magnoliopsida > Santalales > Viscaceae > Viscum > Viscum album. The sequence continues at coordinate 1,445,032,736 of OY728150.1, read as the reverse complement.
AAAACACATAAAACCCCTAAAAAACTAAAAACATTTAATCCCCTAAAACCGCTAAAAACCCTAAAAAATATGACAAACCCCTAAAACCACTCAAAATCACTAAATCCACAAAACCATGAAAATCCATAAAAACCATAGGAATCATAAAAAAACCTAAAAGCCCTGAAAACCATTTAGAAAACCTAAAATCACTAAATAAACTTAAATATCCGTAAATGCTAAAAACACAAAAATGCCTAGAAAGTCCCTAAAACCCATAAAAAAATGATCTCACCTAAAACCATAATAACACAAAAAATCCATAAAAAACCTAAAACCAATAAAAACTCTTAAACCCTTTAAACAACTAAAAATTTTAAGAACTCTAAAAACCCATAAAAACCCCTAAAGCCCCAAAATAACACAAAAAATCCCAAAAACCATTAAAAATAATAAAATTGTAAAAAATGAATAAAAATACCTTAAATCATAAAAAAAATTAATAACACTAAAAACCATTAATAAATATATAGAAACATAGAAAATTTAAAACCTGTAAGAAACCAAAAACTCGAAAAACCCTTATAACCCTCTAAATCCATTTTTTTGTATTTTTAAAAACCTCTTTTTTAAGTAAAAAACTCACATTCAAGAGGTTCAACATATCAAACCCTCACATACCAAATTTAAAATTAAAAAGAGAGACACAAAAACCACATTTGAAATTTAGAACTACAAGCCTCAGACCTATCACCACCAAGCTCCCTCAAGTCATGAATTCTCAAGTGGTGGTCTACCTCAAGACACACCCTTGATTGAAAATCACCTTGGTGGACAAGAAATCACCAATTCCAACAAATACGATCATAAATTTACCCACCAATGTTTCAGACCACAAACAAAAAATATATAACCAACCTTTACATCATTGAATCACCTTTAGATAAAACTGAAATCAATATGAAACCCATCTTTCAGAATCAATACCATTCGAGAAAAACATAACACAACATTAAAATAGACCAGATCTGTCATTGTGGTCTCTGAATCTCACAAACCATGATGGTCGTTATTAATGCCATCACGAAAAGAAAATTTGTGTCTTCATTGAAGGGCATAATTAGAACATCATATCATAGAAATCCTGAATAAAAAATCTCAACAAAACACATCTAAACAACATCACAACAAATGAAAAAGAATCCATATTTAAAGAACAAGATGTTTGTAGAATGAATCATTGAAGAAGACGATGAAGGAAAATATACCCTACACATGAGAGAAGTTAATGTTGGAAAAATAAATCACTAAAATAACAGACATCCCCCCACCAGCGCGATCCAATGTTTTTCCAAAACCCTCATTGAGTCCAAAAAAGATGGGGACAAGCTGCATGGGTTAGAAAAAAAATATTAGTGGAGAAGAGAAGCATTGCATTCCACCACCATCATCGACCCAAATCACATAAATCACCCGAACATAGACCCAAAGTAGATATATGATGCACAGGGTAAGACAAAAAGAGGATTGGTGGGAAGAGAATTCCATTCCATAAGCGATCGTTGAAAGGGGATCACCGAAGGAGAACATTAAAAGGGAAAAGAAACTAGAGAATCATGACGGACCATGGAGAAGGAAGGACAAGTGTGGGGTAAATAAGATAAATGATGCCCAAAGGCTCTTCCAAACCCCTGGAAAAGTGTTTCAAGAGGAAACCCTATGCAACTAAAAACTATTAAAACCCTTGAAATCCCTAAAACCACTAAAACCCAATAAAAATTCAGTAAAATCCATAAAAATTCCTAAATATGTAAAAAATCATAAAAATATAGAACACTATAATGAAAATCACTAAATCTAAAAAACATTTAAATCAACTAAAAACAGAGAAAATACTAAAGACCCTAAAAGCCTTAAACCATATAACCCCTAAAAACCGTATAAACCATAAAACCCATAAAAACACTCAAAGAAAAATAAAAACTCTAAAAATCATTTGAACTCATTTAAAATTTAAGAATCTATAATAAAGCATAAAACTACTGAAAAAATATCCAAAAACCAATAAAACCAAAAAAAAAATGAATAAAAAGAAAAAAATCCAAAAAATCTATAAACCCTCAAAATCCCTAAAATCCATAAAAATACATAAAAACACTAAAAATCCCTAATAACATGAAAAAAAATAAAAACAATTAAAACCACTATGAAATCATTATAAACCTAAATACAATTAAATCCTTTAAAAACCCTAAAAATGGTAAAGACCTTAAAAACACTAAAAATCCTCATAACCCTAAAAACACTAAAACGCCTAAAAATCTAAACAAAATATTTAAAAAACTAAAAATTATAAAAACACCTAATACTCACAAGCTTTTTAGAAATTATTAAAAAAATAAAAATATTTAAAACCCCTCAAAAATCTAATACCCATATAAACTATGAAAACCCAAGAAACCTTCAAACCCAATAAAACCATTAAAATACCTAAAACCCACTAAAACTCTAGAAATTATATAAACACTAAAAAATGTTAAAAACACTAAAAACCTTAAAACCCCAAAAACCCTAAAAACGAAAAAAATCCCTAAAGACCAAAAAAACTAAGAAACCCCCTAAAATCCCATAAAAATCTAAAATCAATCAAAAACCCTAAAAACCAATGAAACCCATAAAAATTCTAAACAACCCCTAAAATTACCTAAAAACGTAAAAAAAATCATAAAAACACTATTAAACGCTTAAAAACATAAAAACACTAAAAACACCTAAAACAAAAAAAAAACACATAATACCCCAAAATCCCCTCAATATCCCCAAAACCCCTAAAAACTCAGAATCATCCTAAAAAATCCCTTGGATTCCCAAAAAACATAAAAACTATAAAAAATAATAAACATAGGAAAACCATAAAAATAATAAAATATATAAAACCATTAAAATCTAAAACACTAAAAACCCTAAAATTCCCTAAAACCCTATACATCACTAAAAACCAAAGAAACTTTAAAAATCCTTATAAATTCCAATAAACCACTAAAAAATAATAGTGAAAAAACCATGAAAACCCATAAATAACCGTAAAAACCATAGAGTGATTAAATCCGCTAAAAACCTAAAATTGTTAAAACCCTTAAAAACTATAAAAAGATCCTAAAGACAATAAGAACCCCTAAAAACCACAAACCACATAAAAATATTAAAAACCCAGAGAATCCAAAAAAAGCATAAAACCCCACTACAGCCCTAAAAACCCTAAAAACCCCTAAAACCATTAAAAACTCTAAAAAACCCATAAAAATTCTAGAAATAAAAAAACCCTAAAAACCAATAGAACCATAAATACACTAAAAACCCTTTAAAACCTCTAGAAAAATTGAAATCCATAAAAACCCTAAAAATTAATAAAACCTTGAAAATCCGTAAAAGTCTAAAAAAACATAAAAACTCTAAAATCCATGAAAATCCATAAACAATTATAAAAAACTAATGACACTTAGAACCCCTAGAAATTCTTAAAAAATATAAAGACCCCAAATAATCATAAAAATCCCTAAACCCTGTTAAAATCCCAAATAAACTCTAAAAGCTATAAAAATCATAAAAAATCCTTTCAAATATCTAAAAATGTAAAAAAATGTAAAAACCATAAAAATCCATTAGAAAACCTAAAAACACTTAAAACCCCTAGATAACATAAAAAATGATAAAAACCAAAAAACCTTAGAAACACCATAAAGCCACTAAAAACCATAAAACTCATAAAAACCATAAAACCCTTAAACCCTATAAAGCCACTAAAACCCCACTAAAAACTATAAAAATCAATTAAAACCTTAAAAACATTAAAAAACTCTAAAAAATATTTAAAAACCCTAAAAACCTAAAAAAATGAAAACACCAAAACACTATAAAAACCCTAAAACCATAAACCCCGGAAAACTGTAAAAAGACCTAAAACCCCTAAATCACTGAAAACTCTAAAATCAATTTAATCCCCTAAATTTTTTATATATGTCTAAAAAACATAAAGTTATTAAAAGTTCAAAAAACCTAAAAACCCCAAAAGAACCCTAAAAACCCTAAAACCCATAAAACATAAAACCATCAAAATCCGTAAAAACCATTAAAACATAAAAATCCATAAAATCCATAAAAATTATAAAAAAAAATAAAAACCTTAAATCCCTTGAAAACCCTAAAACACTTGAAAAACCTAAGGAAACCTTAAAGCCTGAAAACACATATAACCTCTAAAACCTAAAAAACCCCTAAAAAATCTAAAATCCCCTAAAAATACCACAATACCCCTACAAATAATAAAACCCCTAGAACATTAAAAAATATAAAAACTAAAAAACACCTAAAACCACTAAAATATCAAAAACCCCTTTATAACCCTAAAAAATATTATAAAACTCCAAAACACCTGAAAACCCCCAAATTAATAAAGAAGCCTTAAAAACATAAAAAAAACCCTAGATAACCAAATAACCCTTCCAAAACCTCAAAATTCATAAATACTCTAAAAACATATAAAAACATAAAAAATACCTAAAAATACCTATAAATGAAAAATACCCAAGAAACCCTGAAACCCCTAAATAAAACCATAAAATCCTAGAGAAAAAAAAATCTAATGTACCTGAAATCATTAACAACCCGAAAATCCATAAAAACCATAAATATCATAAAATAATACCTAAAATTTTAAAAAATCCCAAAAACCCTGAAAAAAAATACAAAAACTAGAAAACCCTAAAATTGTTAAAACCCCAAAAAAATCTTAATAATATTAAAAAAATTAAATCCACTAAAAAGAAAATAAAATTTCTAAAAACCCATAAAACTATAAACACCCTAAACCCCCTAAAAACTAATTCCAAACAAAAATACCCAAAATCCCTTAAAATTACTATAATCTATAAAATCCCTTCAAACCCCTAAAAATGATAAAAACTCTAGAAAACCATAAAATAATAAAAAAACTCAAAAAAACAATAAAAACCCAAAGAAAACAATAAAACCCATAAAACCCCAAAAAAACCATTAAAACTAAAAACATAAAAAACCAAAAAACATGAAAACTCTTATGAAATATGTAAAAACCAAAAGTATCTTAAAACACCTAAGAATATAAAAAAATTATAAAAACACATAAAAACATGATTCCCTAAAACCTTCATTAATCGATAAAAAACCTAAAAACCCAAAAAATATTATAAAATACCTAAAAATCACTAAAAAGAAAATAAAATCCCTAAAAACAATGAAAAACAATAAGAATACATTAAAAAAATAAAAAAAAATAAAAAACATGAAAAAAATAAATCCCTTAAAAAACTAAGAAGGATACAGAACCTTAAAACCCTAAAACCAAAAACAACCCAAAATTCCCAAAATTCCTAAAATATCTAAAAACCCATTAAAACCTTAAAACCCACTAAAACACTAAAAATCCTTTAATCCTAAAAAATGTTAAAAATATGAAAAAAACCACAAATCCGGTAAAAAATATAAAACCAATAAAACCCAAAAAACAATAAGAAACTTAAAAACCCTAAAAAACCTCAAAATCCAGAAAAAAAGAAAAATAAAAAAAATCGAGAAAATCACTAAGAATTCTTAAAATGTAAAAATCCATAAAAACTATGTAAAACCATATGAAATCCTTAAAAACATAAAGTCAAACAAATCCCATAAAACCTAAAAAAAGCTAAAAATCCTAAAACCCCTAAAAATTTTCAAAACTCAATATACCCTAAAAACCTTAAATATCATTAAAAAGGTATAAGAATACCTAAAAATGTGAAAACACCAAAAAACCCAAAAAACCCCTAAGAAATAATCAAAAACCTAAAAAAACATAAAACCCCTAAAAACAATTCAAATCCTAAAAATCATAAAAATACCACAAAACTCGTAAAACCTCTAAAAACATAAAACCCCTAATATCATTAAAAGCCCTAAAACAATTAAAAACCCTAAAAACTAACTAAAAAAATCTAAAAACTATTTAAACACCTAAAAACATTAAAAACTCTATAAACTCTTAAAACATTATAAAAAATCAAAAACCCATAAAAACCTTAAAAGTTCCTAATCCCCCCCCCCCAAATCTCTAAAAACCCTAAAAACGCTAAAAACCCAAAAAATCATAAAAAATACCTAGAAATTCATATAAATGTAAAAAACCTTAAAACACTAAAAACCCCTAAAAACATTGAAATCCTAAAAAAAATTAAATCCTATAAAAACCAAAAACAAAACCCTAACAAACCCAAAAAAACCCCAAAAACCTAAAACCCTCAAAATTCTTAAAAATCATAAATTCCTAAATATTCCTTAAAAATCCCTAAAAACATAGAAACCCTTAAAAACCTAAAAAACAATAATAAACCCTTTAGAACATAAAACACTAAAAACCCTTCAAAAACCAAATAACCCTAAAAATGCTAAAAACATTTAAAACCGTAAAAACCCCTAAAACCCTCAAATTCTCTAAAACCCCAAAAACCCAAAAAACCATAAAACCCTTAAAATGTAAAAGATCAAAAATCCATGAAAGCCCTATAAAAACCTTAAAAATATAAAAACACTTAATACCCCCAATATTAAAAAACCTAAAAAAGGATTAAACCCCTAAATAACTGAAAGGACCCTAAATAAACCTTAACACATAAAACCTATATAAATCTTAAAAAACATTGAAAACAGAAAATTTCCTCAAAAAACACTTAAACTATAAAATCCATTTAAACTCATAAAACATTAAAAAACTAACAAAAACATTAAATTTCCATAAAAATTCAGAAAAAACATAAAAACAAAAAGAATTCATAATGAAACAAAACCCCCCAAAACCCCTCAGAATACGTAAAACCCTAAAAACCATACAAATAGTAAACATCTAAAAAAACCATAAAACATAAAAAACCCCTAGAAGCCTAAAAATTAATAAGAAAACCATAAAAATTAAAAACAATTGAAACCCCTATGAACCTAAAAATGAAAAAAACACCAAAATCTATCAACATCCCTGAAAACACTAAAAACTCTATAAAAATAATAAAATATCCTTAAAAATATCAAAAAAAAATAAAAAACCCAAATAAACATTGAAAACCCATGATAAAACATTAAAAACTAATAACCCTTAGTATATCGAAAAAACATAAAAAGAATCTTAAATGCCTAAAACACAATAAACATATAAATTATGAATTTTTTTTCTAAAAATCCTTAAAATCACTAAAAAAAGTAAAAACACTAAAAATCCAAAAAACCATAAAAACAAAAAAACCCATAAAACCCTAAAAACCATAAAATACCCTAAAGCCCTTCAAAATCAAAAAATATTATATAAACACATATAAATCCATATAAATTTATAAAACATTAAAAGTCATGAAAACCAAAAATAAAACCTTAAAACCAAAGAAAATAAACTAAACCCCATGAAAACACTAAAAATGATAAAAACCATAAAAACCATAAAACCTTAAAACCCCAAAAAAGATCCATAAATTTTTTAGAAGCCCACTAAAACCTCAAAAAACAATTCAAATCCAAATTTTTCTAAAATAATCTGAAAACAATAAAACTCCTAAAATGTAAAAAAACCATCAAATCTCAATAAATTGTAAATACCAAAAAACCCCAAAAACCCTCAATATCTCTAAATACTATAAAAACCCTAAAAACCATAAAATCATAAAAGAACTTTAATAATTCATAAAATGTACAAAACCCTAATACTCTAGAAACCCAATAAAAAACCTTAAAAACCTAAAATCAATTTGAACCTCTAAAAACCTAAAAATGCTAAAAACTATAAGAAATCCAATAAGATACCTAAAACCTGTAAAAATCCCTTAAATCCATAAAATACCTAAAACATTAAAAATCACTAAAAACACAAAAACCTCCAAATAACCACTTACAATCTAAATTCCCTTAAAACCCCTAAAAATGTAGAAAAACTATAAAAAATCATAAATCCCTAAAAAACTCATTAAAATTAATAAACATAAAAAAACCATAAAAACCCAAAAAATCCAAAATACTGCAAAAGCCCTCAAAATCCCTAAAATCCATAAACACCCATAAAAATCCCTAATAATACCTTACAACATAAAAACCACATAAAACTATAAAAACAACAAGAAAACCTTAAAAACCTACTAACACATAAAACCTTTAATGAACCAAAAAATTCTAAAACCCCTAAATACCCTAAAACCCAAATAGCGTTCAAAATTCCTAAAAACCATAAACACCCTCAAAATACATAAAAACACTAAAATCAAAAAAAATCCAAAATAAACACTTTTCATTCCATAAAAACATTAAATCACCTAAAAACAACAAAAACACCAAAGAAAAGCATCAAAACATAAGAAAAACATAACACCCCTAAAAATGCTAAATATCCTTAAAAATCATAAAAGACTCTAACAACCCTAAAAACTATATAACCCCATTAAAACCTTTAAAACCCTAAAAACCCATTAAATAATAATTACCAGTTAACTCAAAAAACCCTTTATCCCCATTAAATCATTAAGATATTATTAAAAAACAAAAACCCATAAAAACACAAAAAACCTCTTAAAACCCAAAAAAGGCTAAATCACTAAAAACTAATAAAAGCCTCAAATCCTAGAAACCAAAAAAATAACAAAATCCTAAAATTACCTAATAACTTAAAAGTAATAAAAAATCAAATACCCATAAAAACTATAAAAAACTAAAAACACTAAAACTGCTAAGAAACCTAGAAAATGTTAAAACTCTTAATAACTTTAATAACCCTACAAACCATCAAAATATCAGAAAACCCAAAACCCCAAAAAAATCATAAAAGACCTAAAATCCCTAAAAAAATTCAAAACCTTAAAAATAAAGAATGAACTAATAAAAACATAAAACCTAACAACACTTATGACAACTAAAAAACCTAAAAATTGTACAATCACTAAAAAGACCCTAAAACTTCTTATCACCAAAAAACACCTAAAATCCTCAAACCCCTAAAAATACCTAAAAACCCTAAAAAATATAAAATCCAGAAAACCCCTTGAAATCTTAATAAAACTATATTAAATAATAAAAACCCAAAAACTAAAAAATCCCTAAAACCCAAAAATATAATAAACCCCAAAAAACCCTTAAATACCCTAAAGCGACCCAAAATTCATAAAAAACCCTAAAAACATAACAATCCAAAAAAATACATAAAAATTTAAAAACCCAAAAACCATGAAAAAACTAGGAGACCATAAAAACTAAAAAAACTTAAAAATATGAAAAAAATACAAATCACAAAAAACAACAAAACACCCTAAAAATCACCAAAAATTCCCTACAATTCTCAAAACCCTAAAAACAATAAATAACCCTAAAAATCAATAAAAATATGTAACAATTTAAAAAATCATATAACCTCTGATAATCACAAAGAAATACTTATAAAACAAAATGCATTTAAAACCATTAGAAACCTAAAAAACAGTAAAAACCCAGAAAATACGAAAAGACCCTAAAAACCATAAAAATCCCTAAAAACCATAAAACCCCTTATAACATAAAAACAACTTAGAGACTTAAAAACCCCTATATTTATAAAAACAATAAAAACAATATAAACCATAGAAATTGTTAACAAAACTCTAAAAACCTTAAAAAACAAAAAAACTCAAAATAACCCAAAAACCCAAAAACCCCAAAGACCATTAAAAACACTATAATTCCTAAAAACCATAACAACCATTATAATCCTAAAAACAATACCTACAAACTAATAAATATTTAAAATTTCCTAAAAACACTCAACAACCCTAAGAAAACATTAAACACATTAAAACACATAATGACTTTTAAACCTAAAAATGCTAAAACCCTAAAAACACCAAAACCCCTGAAAACCCCTAAACCTCCGAAAATACATAAAAATGTTAAAATACCATTAAAATAATAAAAAATCCTAAAAAATCAAAAAAAAATAAATCCATAAAACCCATGAAAGATAATAAGAAGGCCTATAAAACCTGATAATATGAAAAACCCATAAAAATCCTAAAAACCATAAAATCTATAAAAAAAACCTAAAAGACCATGAAATATAAAAACCCCTAAAAACAATAAAATCCTTATAACCCCTTAAAAATTCATAAATGCCAACAAAAAACATAAATCCCACTTAAAGTCTAAAAACTCTAAAATCACTAAAAACATTAAAAAAACACTAAAAACATTAAAAAACACTAAAAACCCAAAAAAACAACCTAAAACTAAAATAACCCTTATACACCTAAAAACAATAAAAAAACTCCAAAAACATTAAAAACAATCAAAATTAAAAAAACCCTTAAAAATTAAAAAGGCCCCATAAAACTATTGAAAAAACCAAAATCCAAAAACCCTTAAAAATCTCTAAAAACCCAAAAACCCATTAATATCGTAGAAAATACCCAAAAAATCCCTGAAAATATAAAATCCTCTAAAAACACTAAAAATACCTAAGAAATTCTTATGAACATTAAAACACTTAAAACCCCTAAAAATACTAAAACCCTAAAATCTTAGAAACAATAAAACCCCTTAAAACAACTAAAACTATAAAACCCCTATAAACCCATAAAAAATTTAAAAACTCTATAAAACATTCAAAAACCTAAAAAGAAGAAACACTAAAAAACCAAAATATCCAAAATATCCTTAAAAATAATAAAAATTCATAAAACACCTCAAAATCCCTAAAAACCAAAAAATGCCCTAAATATCCTAAAGACCCTTAAAATCCCTAAAAACATAAAAACCCTAACATTTCTCAAACCCCATAAGAAAACCCTAAAAATCTAAAATTAAATAATACCCCAAAATATCTAAAAAATACTTAAAATCCTAAAAACCGCTTATACACCCACAAAATCCCCAAAACCCTTATAAACCCATAAAATTCATAAAAATTCCCTAAAAATCCTTAAAAACACAAAAACCGCTAGACACCTAGAAAAAACCTAAGAAAAACAAATAAAAACACAAAAAAGAAATTAAAACTACTAAAAACCTAAAAATTACTAAAAACCCAAAAAATCATAAAACCATTAAAAACATAACAAAATAATAAAAATCCATAAAAACCTAAAAACCTAATGATAAATCTAAAATTACATTAAAATTATAAAAATATTAAATTCTCTAAAAAACCATAAATCTCAAAAAAAAACCCCTAAAACACCAAAAACCCATAATGTCCCTAAAACCATTAAAAACTAAAACCCCCTTTAAAATACTTAAAAAATTATTAAAAACCAGAAAAATCATAAAAATTCTCTTTAAAACAATAAAATCCATGATAAACTCGAATAAAACCATAAAAAGAAAAAAACACTAAAAACCCAAAAAACCTAAAACCCAAAAAAATCGAAAGCCCCCAAAACCCTCAAAATCAAAGAAAATAATAAAAATACCAAAATCATTAAAATTAGTTAAAAATATAAAAACCCTAAAAAGCCAAAAAAAAATCCCTCATAATCCCTTAGAAACCTTAAAACACTTAAAACCCCACAAAACATAAAAATGCTAAATATGTAAAAAACCTAAAAATATCCTAAAACCTCAACAACCCACTAAAAATCCTAAATCCCTAAAAATGTAAAAACACTAAAACCTAGAAAACCATAAACCCCTAAAAACTCTAAAAACACATTAAATAACTCAAAATAATTAAAAAACTCAAAATAAGCTTAAACTGAAAAAAAACTATAAAAATCCTAAAGCCCTAAATACTATAAAAACCAAAAAACCCAAAACCCCATTAAAACCCACAAAATAACTTAACCCCTAAAACCCATAAAGTAAAAAAACCCAAATTATCAATAAATACATACAAACCACTAAAACCCATAAACCCCCTAAGAAAAAGTTAAAAGCCTATAAACCCGTAAACCCCCTATGAACGTAAAAATACTAAAACACCTAAAAAAATAAAACAATTAAAAACCATAAAACCCATAAAAACCATTAAAACCCATAAAGATTCGTAAAATCCTTAAAAATAGCGATGTACTATACAAACCTTTTAAACCTAAACAATCAATAAAAACTATATAAAATATTAAAAACCCTAAAAACTCAAAAAAACCATAAAACCCATCAAAATTCAGAAAAAAACCGAAGAACCATAAAAATCCATAAAAATGTACCAATCCCTAGAAATCACGAAAACCCCTACAATATCTTAAAAACATAAAAAAAATCCCACAAAAGACTAAGAATGTTGAAACCCTAAAAAACTAAAAAACAAAAACCCCAAAAACCCATAAACTCATACAAACCTTAAAAACCCCATAATCCCCCGAAAATATTAAAACACTAAAAACAATTTAAACCATTAAAAGTTTAAAAACATGTAAATACCAATAAACAACATAAAAACTAAAAAATACTAAAACTCAATAAAGTATAAACACCCTAAAAACCATAAAAATCCCTAAAAACCTAAAACCCCAAAAATCATTAAAATTCCTGAAAACACCTAAAAATAAAAAAGCACCAATATTCAGGAAAACCCCATAGAAAAAAAATAAAAAACCCTTTAAAACCCCTAAAACCCTAAAAAATGTCAAAGCCCCTAAAACCCCTAACAATACCTAAACCCCTTAAAACCCACTAAACATCACAAAAACCCTAAAAATACAGAAAAATGCTTCAAACCCACTAAAAAAATCCAAAAACCATATAAATCATTGAAAAATTTAAAAACTCTAAGAAATGTAAAATTCTAAAAAACATAAAAAACAAAACTTTAGAAAACCTGAATAACACCATAAAAACACTAAAAACCATAAAACCCTCAAAAACCGTAAAAACAATTAAAATCCTATGATACACCAAATATACTTAAAAACATTAAAATGCATAAAAACCTTAAAAATTCTTAACCAAACATTCAAAACATAAAAACACTTAAAAAACCTCAACAATTTAAACAACTAAAAACCCTAAAAGCCCTAAAACCCCTTGAAACCCGTAAATACCATCAAAATCCCTAAAAACCCGAAAATAACATAAAAAACCTAAAAGAAATCCCCAATAGTCCCTAAAAAAATTAAATCCTTGAAATCCCCTATGAAAACCTTAAAAACCATAAAACACATAAAACCACTACAGAACTAAAATATCCTAAAAACCAAAATAAACCCAGAAAATAATGTAAAAAAAATTAAAACACTATAAACCCCATAAAACCCTCTAAAATACATTAAAACTCATAAAAACCATAAAAACACAAATAATAATAAAAATAACCTTAAAACCCCAAAAAACCAAAAAACATAAAAATCACTAAAAATTCAAAAACCAGAAAAAATTCTAAAAAATCACTATGAATCGCTAAAAATGTTGAAAAGCCTAATGACCATGAAAACCCCTATGAAAAATTCAAAACCGAAAAAAATATAAAACCCCTAAAATTGATAAAAACACTAATACCCTTAAAACTGAAAAAACCTATATAACCCATAAAACCCCTAAAAAACATAAAAACCCTTTAGAACTCTAAAAATTATAAAAACCATTTAAATCGATAAAACATTAAAAAATTATAAAAAACATAAAACAAGTAAAAAACTCAAAAAACCCTAAAATACCAGAACACCATAAAAACCATACAACCCTAAATACCATCAAAATCACTAAAAACCCTAAAACCTCATTGAAATAATAAAAAATCCAAACAATATTGATAAACATAAAAATCATAAGAACCTAAAAAACTCTAAAAAACATAAAAACCCTAAAAACACATAAAATCCATAAAGAATATAAAAAACCTAAAATCACTAAAAACCCCAAAAACCAAATAAAAAACTTTAAAACCCAAAAATCAAATAAAACCCTAAGACACTAAAATCTTGAAAAACTTCAAAAAATCTTAAAAATAATAAAAACCCAAAAACCACTAAACACTGATAAATGCCATTAAACACCAAAAATTGATAAAAACCTCTAAAAATATTTTTAAGCAATAAATAACACACAAAAATCTAAAATCCAAAAAACCAAAAAACTCTAATACCATAAATTACCTTTAAAACCCTAAAAATACCAAATAACACACAAAACCCATAAAAATACAAAAAACCCTAAATGTGTAAAAAACCCTAAAATCCTAAGAAAAAAACACCTAAACACACTTTAAACCCCAAAAAACATAAAAACGTTGAAAACCCAAAAAATAACCAAATATCCGAAAAACCGCAAATATCCTTAAAAACCCATAGAAATCATAAAAAACCCTAAAACCCCATAAAAATCCAAAAAACATTACAAAATTTTAAACCCCTTTAAACCATCAAATACGGTAAAACTCTAAAAACCATAAAACAATAAAAATTTAAACAAATCTAAAACCCCCAAAAATTGTAAAAAAACGTACTAACCCTAAAACTCTCTAAAAAAATAAAAAACAATAAATTCCAAAAGACTGTCAACAAATACCTAAAAACACAAAAACCCTAAAAACATGAAAACCCATTAGAAAAATTTAAAAACCTAAAAAACAAAAAATCCCTAAAAGCCTTAAAAATTGATAAAACCCTAAGAACCCTCAAATCACATAAAAAATAAGAACACTAAAAAATACCTAAAATGCATAAAAAAGTAAAAAAACATATAAAACCATGAAAATAATATAAAAACCATAAAATCCTAAAACATTTAGAACCCATAAAACCTAAAAAATACTATAAACTCTAAAAGTACCTAAAACCCTCTAAAAGCTATAAAATTTTATAGAAACCTTAAAAAACCAAAAAAAACATAAAATCCCTAAAACCACTAAAAATTATAAAACCACTTTAAATGCATAAAAATGTTTAAAAATTAAAAATATTAAAACCCTAATAATTCAAAATTTCCCAAAAAACTGAAAAAAAACATAAAAATCCTCAAAATCCCTAAAACCCCCAAAATATCTAAAAACCCATATAAACCCTTAAAAATCTCTAAAAACCCATAAAATATAAAAATAAATCATAAAACCTTAACAAAACCTAATAAACCCTTAAAACATAAAAAAACATAAAATCCTGAAGATGCCTAAGAAACCCTACTAACACTAAAAATTTGAAAGACCATGAATACCCCCAAAACAATGAAATCCAAAAAATCCAAAAAATACTATAAAACCTTAATAAAATCCTACAAAAAAATTAACCTTGGAAAAAAACCTGAATGAACTAAAAATAATATCTTAAAAACATAAAACACTTAAAGACCCCAAAAAATATAATAAAATATAAAAACTATACAAAATCTTAATGCGATCATAAAACCATAAAATCCCTAAAAAACATAAAACCCCTAAAACATTATAAACCCTAAAACCCATAAAAATCATAGAATCTACTAAAAAACCTATAAACCCTTTAAACCCATAAAACATTAAATATTTATAAAAAAAATTAATAAAATAAAAATAAATAAATAAACCTTAAAATCCAAAAAAAATATTAAAACCCTAAAAATATAATGAAACCCCTAAAACCGCTAAAAATACCTAAATCCCCTAGAAATCCGTCAATATCTTAATAATCCCTAATTATCACAAAAAATGTAAAAAACCCTAATACCATTGAAACCCCTTAAGAAATCCAAAAATCCTTAAAAACACTTAAAACACCCTAAAACTGAAAACCCCAAAATCCCTCAAAATCCATAAATACCCAAAAAACCCCAAACAACATAAATACTCTTAACACCCTAAGAGAAAAAAAAACCTAAAACTCTTAAAACCCCTAAAAAGCTTAAAAACAATAAAAACCATAAAAGACCTTAAAACCCTAAGAACCCCTAAAAACCATAAACCTACCTAAAAACATTTAAAAACCCAAAAGACCCAAAAAACCAAAAAGACATTAAAAATTAATAAAACACTTTAAAACCCCTAAAAATGTAAAAAACTATAAAAAAACATTAAAACACTAAGAAACTCAAAAAACCAAAAAACCCCTAAAATAAAAAAAATAACACAGAAAACCCGCCAAACCACTAAAACCCTAAAATTATTAATAATCATAAAAATTCCCTAAAAATCACTAAAAACATTTAAAAACTAAAAACATACAAGAAAGTAAAATCCTAAAATACTTAAATTCTTAAAAACCTAAAAAATCTAAAAAACTGAAAAACCACTAAAAATCTAAAATTCCCCCAAAAACCTTAAAGACCCCTAAAACCATATGAAAACCAAAAAACAAAAAAAATTATAAAAACCCATTAAACCACACAAAAATTCAAACATCTAAAAAATTTAAGAAAATAAAAACACAAAAAACATTAAAAACACTAAAAACCCATAAAAATCGGAAAACCCTAAAAACCCTAAAAATCCTTAAAAACACTAAAACACCATAAAAATCCAAAAAAATATAAAAATACATGAAAAAAATAATAAAAACAAAAATCTCCAAAATCCCTTAATAAAACATTAAAAACCTATAACCCTAAAACCCCTAAATATAAAAAAAATTCATAAAATCAAAAAAACCATAATAATAATTAAATAACCTCAAATCCATAAAAATCCTAAAAATTCCTAAAAAACACTAAAAAAATAAAACCTGTAAAAAACATTAAATCCCTAAAAACACTCAAAACCCCAAAAAACCTAAAAAATGAAAAACCCCTAAAAATATGAAAATACCATACTAGCCCAAAAACCTAAAAATATTAAAAACACTAAAAAATGAATCCCTAAAAAACAAATAAAATTTAAAGAAACCTATTAAAATCCTAAAAATTCAAAAAACAAACATTAAAAAACAAAATACCCATAAAACTCACAAAAATCAGAAAAGCCCCCAAAACCCATAAACCCTATAACCCAAAAAACCCCTAAAAACTCTAAAAGCACAAAAACTATAAAAATTATATAAAATCCCTAAAACCAATAAAAATGTAAAAAAACTCAAAATCTCTAATAACCCATAATAAAACCTTTAAAAACCTAAGAACACTTAATTCCCCCAAAAAAATATTCAAAAATCTAAAAGCCCTAAAAATCCAAAAAACCCTAAAAAACATTAAAAACATTAAAACCCCATAAAAATCCTAAAAATTATTGAAGGCACCATAAAAAAGTATAAAACCTAAATTCATTAAGAAATCCTAAAAAACATATATAATCTAAAAAACACCTAAAACCCCTAAAAACCTATAAAATGATAAAAACCCTTAAAACCCAAAATGACCCGAGAAGGTGTGGGCGCCTCCCGTTGGAAATGAGAAGACGTTAGCAGGCTCTGATGTGCAGGTCCTCCTACTTGGTAATGTGGCCAGTGACAATTTTGAGCTTTCTGTACAGGCAGCGGCAGAAGGGGAGGTCACAGCAAGGGGGTGTTTGGGGAGGATGGCCCTAAAGGTGTGGCTGGTTGCTGGTCCACGGGGCTGGTTTCGAACACGTATGATGTGGGGATGGAGGGTATGGATAGTACTCTTTCCTACCATATGCCTGAGTAAGGGTAGGTGGAGGTGTAGGTGCCAGAGAATATGGTGGAAGAGGTGAATGGGCAGGGGATAGTGGATAAGTTGGAGGGGGAAGCTTCTCAAGAGGGTGCACCTGAAGCAGGATCGGGGTGCGGGTAGGGGAAGGGACTTGGGAAGGGGGATGCCCCTGAACACAGGTGTGATACTGTGTAGGAGGCAGTTCCAAGGGAGGAGGGTATTTTGCAGCTAGCTGATGAGCCTGATTACTTGGCCCGACATGAAGATGAGGGGACGGTCCTGCCTAGAGAGGATGGGCAATGTACTATGGTTGCTATCGAAGGGATTGCAGAACTACCTGCCTTAGTGGATATAATCTTTCCTCAGGATGAAGTTTTTATTGAGTTCCCCCTTAATCAGGAAGTATTCTCTATCCTGGATCAAGTCCATGGAATGGAAGCAGAGGAGCGGTCTCTTTAGATCAAGAAGGTCAACGGGATGGATGATGGTCTCACCTTGATCTCCTCAAAGAGGAGGCAGAGGCAGGACTACTCCATCTCCCTAGACCCATGGTTACTCGGGCTTCTTCAAAGGAGGTTAAGAGGAAAGTCAAGGTTAATAATCAAGAGAATCCACTTTCCATGGATGAAAAGAAACAGAGGGAGAAGTTTCTAATGCTCCTCAAGCTCAATGAAGATTATGAGTCAGGATGGGATGACTCTGATTCCTGCTTTGATGATGCGGCCTCTGGATATGGTGTGGATGGTGACCCTTATGGTGTGGTTTATGTTTCGGACTTTGGTGGTGACGTTGACTGATATATTTTTCTTTCCTTCTCTGTTTTCTTTTGATTTTTATTTTTTGGGTATGTGTGTTGGGGTTGTAAAGGGTTTTTGGGAGTGGATCATTTGACCACTCCCCTATCTTTTCTGCAGGTCTTTGTGTCTTTCTTTCAATAAATTTTGGGGGGTGCCAGGAATAGCCTGGACCCGATCCTTTCTTTGCCTAATACCACTGCAAACACCAAAACCCCTTTAATCCCATATAAAAATTCAAAACTATAAAACCCATTAAAACCATTAAAGCTCAAAAAACCATTAAAACCCTAATACTTTTAAAAACCCCCCAAACTCCTTAAAATCTATAAAAACATTAAAATCCATAAAATATCTAAAAACCATAAAAATTCATAAAACTAATGAAAACCCTCTATGAAACACATAAAATCATAAGAACAACTAAACCCTAAAACCATATAAATTCAAACAACCATAAAAAACCTTAAACGGCTAGAAAACCTCAAAATCCCAAAATATCAAAAAAAATTCCCTAAAATTCCCAAAAATGTAAAAAGGATTAAAACCCATAAGAAAACATCAAAATCCTAAAAACACATAAAAACCAAAAAGAACATAAAAATGCTAAAATCACTAAAAATACCCAAAAACCCTAAAAACAATAAAACCCCCTTCAATGCTTAAAGCCCCATAAAAACCAATAAAAATTGTAAAAATAAAAAAAATGTGAAGAATGTATAAAAACCTTTAAAACCCTAAAATATTAAAAAAAATACTAAAAACCCAAAAAAAAACCATAAACCCCTAAAAACACATAAAACCCATCAAAATCCCTAATACCATAAAACTAAAAAAATACTTGAAACAAAAAAATCCCAAAAAATGTATAAATCCATAAAAACAGATAAAAACTAAGAAAACCTTAAAAACTAAAAAAACACATTGTACCCCTAAAAACCTATAAAAATGATAAAACCCTAAAAACCCTAAAACTCCATAAAACCCCTAAAATCCATAAAAACCATTAAAACCTTTCAAAACCCTTAAAACCCAATAAGAAACCCAAAAGTCCACTAAAAACATTAAAAAGGTTCTAAACCCCTAAAAATAGTACTGAAATATAAAACCCTTAAAATTATTTAAATCTAAAAAAACCTAAAATATATAATAAACATAAAACCCCTAAAAACACTAAAACCCTAAAAACCCCGTAAAACCCACAAAATCCCTAAAAACACAAAAATAATAAAAATACTAGAAAATAAATAAAAACCTGTAAAAACATAAAAACTCTTAAAAACTCAGAATAAAACCGTAAAAACCGAAAACACTTCAAACCCTTAAAATTATATAAATAACTATAACCTTAAAAAATTAAACAATTAATAACAATTAATCTCCCTAAATACATTAAACTCCTTAAAAACCAATAAAAACACAAAAAACTGCTAAAAATAAAAAATAATCCTTTAAACACCTTAAAATGTTATAAAAATAAAAAAAACATAAAACCCTGGAACACTCAAAAATACTAAAAATTAAAAATATCAATAAAAAACAAAAAACAAAAAAACCAAAAAACCCCCCTAAATCCCCTTAAAATCTCTAAAAACAACAAAAACCTTAAAATTCTCAAAAACGATTTGAAAATACCCAAACTTTTAATAAAACCCTAAAAAACTTGAAAAATAATAAGAAAAACTTAAAATGATAAAAATAGTTAAAACCTATATAAACCTAAAATCCCTAAACAACCTAAAAACACAAGAAATAAAAAAAACATTAAAAAATGAAGTAAACCAAAAAATCCTAAAAACAAGAAAATCCTTTTAAACACCTGAAGACATTAAAAACTAAAAAAACCTTAATACCCTAAAAATAAAAAATACCCCAATACCACAAAAAGCCAATAAAATGCTAAAAAAATAAAAACCTTAAAACCTGTCAAAATCCATAAAAACTAATAAAACCCTAAAAACCAATAAAAAGTCATAAAACCTAAAAATAACTAAAAACCCTAAAACCCAACAATAAAACCCTAAAACCTAAAAACACTAACCCCTTCAAATGCTAGAACTCAAAAAAACCAAGAAAACCATAAACCCCTAAAAATATTAAACGATCATAAAAACCCAATGAAACCACTATAAACTCTAAAACACTTTAAACCCCTAAAATAATAAAAACTCTAAAACCCATTAAACCCCTTAAAAATCAAAACCCCCCCTAAGACTCAAAAACCATAAAAACACTAAAATCACTCAAAATCCTTAAAAACAAAAAATAACCATAAAAATACGAAGAACCCTAACAATCCCTAAAAACCTAAAAAACCCCAAAACCCTAAAAACCCATAAGAAAACTATAAAACAAAAACAAATCCCTTAAAAACATAAAAAACATGAAATCCCTAAAACTCTTAAAACCTTAACCCCCCAAACCCTAAAAGTCATTTAAAGCCCTAAAAAATCCTTTTAAATCCCTAAAAATACATATAATTGTAAAAACCCTTAAAAATTCTAAAAAACATTAAAAAACTATAAAAACATTAAAAACATAAAAAATCTAAAAATCCATAAAAACGAAAAAAATCCCTGAAAACTATAAAAACACTTTAAATCCCTAAAAATGTTAAAAAAAATTAAGAAAACATAAACCCCCAAAATCTCAAAAAACAACCTTTAAATTCCAAATAAACCATTAAAACCCTATAACCACTAAAATCTATCAAAATCTGTAAAAACCCTAAAAATCCTAAAAATCCTACAAAAGTCCAAAAATATCAAAAATTGTAAAAAACCCAAAAAACCAAGAAAAAACCTAATAAAACCATAAATACATAAAAACATAAAACTACTCAAAAACACAAAAAAATCTAAAAAACCTAAAAACCCCTAAAGTTCATAAATTACCTAAAATATATAAAAATACATAAAACCCTTAAAAGCCCCTAAAACCACAGAAACCATAAACACTCAAAAATCCATTTAAACAACCAAGAAATGTAAAAACACTCAAAACCAAAAAACACACTAAAAATACCAAAAACCCTAAATCTTAGAAAACCATAAAAACTATAAGACACCCAAAACCCTGAAAATACCTATAAACTTGAAAAGAACCAAAATATCATAAAAATCCCAAAAACCCCAAAAAAAATAAAAAAACCTAATAACTAAAAAAACACTGAGAAATCCTTACAAAGATAAAAATACTTAAAATCTCTAGAAAAAATAAAAATGCTAAAAACAAAAAAAACCTAAAATCCATAAAAACCCCAAAACCCTTAAAAATATTAAAAAACGTAAAACCCTATAAAATCAATGAAAAACTCATAAAATCTTTTATACCCCTAAAAAATAAAAAAAACACCAAAACACTTAAAAACTAAAAATCACAAAAAACCCCTCAAAACCCAAAAAAACCATAAAAACCCTAAAACCCACAAAGTACCTAAAAACCCTATAAATCATAAAAATATTAAAAATCCAAAAAATTATCGCTAAAAAACCTATAAACCTAAAAATCACAAAGAAATGCTTAATATCAGAAAACATTAAAAACCCATATATACCTAAAAACGCTAAAAACACTACAATTTCTTAAAAAAATTCTAGAAAGACTTTAAAAACCTTAAACCCCCGTAAAAACCATAAAAACCATTACAACACTTAAAACCCAATAAAACCCTAAAAAATGACAAATGACCCTAAAAACACTGAGAAATTGTTAAAACCCTAAAAATAACTAAAACCCCAAAAAACCTTAAATTGATAAAAACCCTAAAACTGATAAAATACCCTAAAACCCAAAAAAAAATAAAACACCTATAAACCATAAAAACCCTAATACACATAAAAATGATAAAACCCACTAAAAATTCCAATCCCACTTTAAACCCTTAAAATGTTAAAAAGACTAAAAACCCATAAAACCCCTAAGAACTAGAAATATAATAAAAACCCAAAAAAACAAAACAAAACAACCCCAAAATCCCTCAAAATTAATTAAAACACTAAACCACATAGAAACACTAAAAAATTCACCAAATCCCTAAAAATTTATAAAACCCTAAAAACCTTAAAAATACTAAAGAAATACATAAATCCCTAAAACAGTTCTAACCCCTAAAAACCTAAATATACTAAAACCCATAAATACCCCTAAAAATCCTTAAAAACCCTTATAATCCCAAAAACATATTAACATATCCCAAAAAACATAAAAAACCCTGAAAGGACCCGAAAAACCCAAAAACACCAAATAACCATAAACACCTCTAAAAAAATTTAATAAATCTAAAAACCTAACTAAAACTCTAAAAATATTTTTAACCCCTAAAAATGGTTAGATAACTTTACAAAAAACTAAAAAATCCCAAAAAACTCTTAAAAAAATGAGAAACCTAAAAACCCATAAAGACAAAAAAACACAAAAAAACCCTAAAACCCCTCAAAATTCATAAAACCATATAAGAGGGTGGAGACTTATCTCTCCCACGATATCGTTTCTCCTCTCTCACGGAAAGCATGATTATGACAACCGATCTTGCGCCTCGCCCTCCCCCCTCAGTGTGGGAGGGGCCTCTGGTGGTTCTTGATGATGAGCATCCATTTGTTCCATTCTTGGATCTTGATCTTCTTCCCCTTTTTATGTGGGATGAGATTTTACCTAAGGTACTTGATTTACATGATTGATGTCCATATCTATAGCTATCAATTGTAGAGTTCAACGAGGCCTCCTCCCTGTATAGGCTGACCTTGGATGCTCAATTCTTGAACGGGTGACCTCTAGTGGATATTTTTGACATATTCATGTTTCAATATTGGGATCTCCCAGATCACACTACAGTATGTCTTATTGATAGTTGTCACATCTTGATTCACTTTATGTCGGAGGATGATCTAGTTTATTCATGGTTCGTGGCACCAAGAAGATCTAAGGGTGCATATTTATCCCTTTCTCAGTGGAGATTTGATTTTCATTTGAACTATGATACACCGATGGTGTAATCTTCAGTTAGATTTCTGGAATTTCCCCTTCTATTTCAAAATTTCTCCACTATTTCAATGTTATTGAATCTAGAGGGAAGGTATTTATGTGTGTATATTAGAACTTGGGCATTTTATCACCCAGTTTCTCCAAGGGACATTATTGAGATTGATGCATCTAAAAGACCGATCGATTTTGTTTGGATTGTTGTTTGTGAGGAGCTTTAGTGGAAAAAACCTATGATTTTTGAGTCATGGATAGATTTATACTCCACATTAAGGAAAATAGGACATATTTTTCGGGATTGCAGGCATGGCGGAAGAAAATGTGGTGTTTTGAATCGAGCTCAGGAGATGGATGGTGAGGGGAAAAATGATCAGGGCAAGGTGCATGAGGCTTTCTACATGGTTCCTCAAATATTGAATTTGGTTCAGGTTGATTCTGGTGAAGGGGGTCAGGCTTTGGTGGGGGTGCATGTTAATGAGGTCTCAACATCTCTTTCAAGAGGGCTTGAAAGGATTGGTGTTGAGAAGGTGGCAACTGAAATAGGTCTAGGTTCTGTATCACTATGCTTGAATATTGTGCGGGCAAGTTTTCTAGTTGTGATGGAGGCCATGGGTCTGATGTAGGTGATCACAGTTTAAGGAAAGATTATTTTCAGTGCCAACTGGGGCCCAAGGTGAGTGATTTTTTTATGCGATTAAAAAGAGACTTGAAGCTTTCAAATGCTGGAAGTTCTTTATGAAGGGGGGTTTCTGGTGGTGGGATATCTATTTCCTTTTATAGCAGTCTGAAGCAGAGGCAGTAATTTGTTGCATCTTTCAACCAATTTGAAGAGCAAGATCTTGAGGAAGAGGTGGAAGGGTCTCTGATTGTTGATGTTGGGAGTGCGAGGCCTTCTATAATGGCACATAGTGAGGTGCATGTTGTCACTAATGGGCGTGATGGAGGGAGTGTGGCCCATAATACTAATGAAGCTGAGCTAATGTTGGAAACCACTGGGCACTTTGATAGTTCTATTGATTAAGAGAAAAGGGAGTTGTAGGTGATTGTTTACTATAGTGATGGGATTATTGTGGATGAGGGGAAAGTAATCATGATTTTTGGGTAGGAGGGGAAAGGGTCCCTGGTTGTTGATTCTGGGAGTGCGAGGTTTGCTGTAGATGTGCTGGGTGAGGTGAAGGTCGTCACTTCTATCATTGTTGGAGAGAGTGTGGCCTAGAATTCTAGTGAAGTCGAGCCGATTTTGGACATCACTGGGTTCTCAGATGGTGTTGGTGAGTAGGAGGAAAGGGTGATGAAGGTGATGGTACATATATTGTTGGTGAGAAGGAGTAAAGGGTGATGCTGTAGGAAGAAAGAAAGTCTCCTAGGGTGGATGGCTAACTATAGCTGGCCCTGGCTGGTGTGGTGTTCCCTCCTTGTCTGGCTATTGAGAAACCTACCTTGGTGGTTCCTAGCATGCCACAGTGTAGGGTTCTTGTTAATTTCTCCCTAAATCAAAACTCTTCTTTTATCCCTAATCTAGATTTTTTCTAAAATTATGGTGGAAGAATGAATCAAAATATGGCTAAGAAAATTAGATATAGGGCCTTTCTAGAGGTGGCCAATCCATATGGGAAGGAAAAAAATCTGCATGGTTCTATTTAGATACATGAAGGAGGATGTCGAGGAAGGACTATTCTACTTTTCCAAAGACAGTGTCCATGATAGCATCTTGCAAAGATAAGGATGTTGCCTCTTGTAGGGGAGGTCTGCCTATCAAGGAACAACTGAATGTGGAGTAGCAACATCTCAAAGATTATTGCACAACCTTCCTAAAGCAATATGAATCATCTGAATAAGAGTCGATGGAGTCAGATGCTTCCTATAGTTATAGTGCTATCGGTGACCCATTTGTTGATGAAGACGTTGATTTGTAGTTCCTTCTTCTTTCTTTTCTGCTTTTTGGGTATTTTGGGGTTTCAGTGTCTTGGGGGTCCTGGGTTTTTTGGTGTGGGTTGTTTTGCGCCAACCCACCCTTGTCTGCTTACCATCTCATTTAATAAATTTTGGGGGGCCTAGAATAGCATGGCCTCACACCTTCCATTCCCTAAAAAACATAAATACTAAAAAATCCCGAAAACCCCTAAAAATTGATAAAACATAGAAACAACTAAATACCTATAGAAACACTAAGAAAACCGTTAAGACCAAAAAACCTTTGAAACCACTAAAAACATAAAAAACACATGAAATGAATTAAAAAACTAAAAAGCCACTGAAAACTCTAAAAACACAGTAAACCCCTAAAAATGTTAAAAATATAAAAAATGTTAAAAACCATAAAGTCATAATATATAATATAAAAACCCCAAATAATTGTAAAACCATGAAATCCATAAAAAGCATCAAAACCATTAAAGTCCTAAAAATTTCTAAAAAATCTTAAAAATCCCAAAAAAAATCCTAAAAACACAAAAACTCCAAAAAATATAAGAAAACCTTTAAAACCTAAAAACACATAAAACATCTAAAAACATAATAATTCTAGAAACCATAAAAAATTTAAACCCCAAAACCCCTAAAACCCTAAAAATACATATGACCCTAAAAAAGTATAAAAATATTAAAAAATCCCTAAAAACTATAAAAACATAAAAAATAGTAATAACCATGAAAAACCCTAAGAAAACCATAAAACCTTAAAACACATAAACCTAATAAAAATTTTAAAAACAATGAAATCCCTAAAACTCAAAATCCACTAAAACCCCTAAAAACATAAAATACACTAAAAACAGTAAAATGCCTAAAAAATAAAAAAATATAAAAACTTTAAAAAACCAACAACCACAAAAAACCCTTATAAACCCTTAAAAATACTTACTAACCCAAAAAAACCATATAAATACAAAAATTTATTAAAAATTCATAAAACATAAAAACCAAAGACACCTTAAATTCCCCAAAAAACAATAAAAACAACACTTAAAACACATAAAAACCGAAAAAAGATAAAAAAAACAATGAAAAAATAAAACCAAAAAACCAAAAACCCCTTTTAATCTATAAAAAAACATAAAACCCCAAAAAATTCCTTAAAACCCCCAAAAAATCTCTAATAACTTCAAAAAACATAAATACCCTTAACAACCCAAAATAATGGTAAATACTTAAAAACATATAAAAAAATAAAAACCTAAAAAACACTAAAAACCCTAGAAGTCCCTCTACACCCTAAAATCCAAAAACCAATAAAATTTCCAAAAACCTTTAAAACCCCTAAAATCTTTAAAAAAGCTGAAAACTGACTAGAAATTATAAAAACCCTTTAAACGACTATAATGATTTAAAAACAATAAAAGTCCCAAAAAACCCAAAAACCATAAAAACATAAAAATCATATGAAACCATAAACCCCTAAAAATCCCTAAAACCCTTAAAAACCTTAGTAATCCAAAAAAATCCCAAAAATTTCCACAAAATGTAAAAATTCTAAAAATTTTGAAAATCCCAAAGAAAAACATAAAACACGAAAAAAATAAAAAACCCTAAAGAATATAAAAATGTAAGAAAACCATAATAAACCTCTAACCACATAAAAACCCAAAAACCCTAAAATAACTAAAAAAACTAAAAACCCATAATTTTTTTAAAAAAAAACTCAAAAAATACCAAGAAATGTAAAAAACCATAAAACACAAAAAATCCCTAATAAAACATTAAAAACTAAAAACACTTATATCCCTTAAAAACATAAAAATTTAAATAATCCCAAAAAGACATTAAAAATCCAAGAAAAACCTAAAATTCACAAAACCCCTTAAGAACCATAAAATACCCTAAATCTCAAACAAACCATAAACACAACTAATTAATATAAAACACCATTAAATCCATAAAAAATTAAAATAGATCTATAATCCTTAAAAGCATAAATAACTCAAAAAAAATGAAACCCCCAAAACCCTAAAAACTCTCAAAATAACAAAAAACCTAAAAAAAGATAAAACCCCCAAAAGACATTTAAAAACCCTAAATCCCATAAAAACTAAAAAAAAACTAAACACTCAAAAATACCTTGAAACCCCTAAAATTTTTTAAAACTCTGAAAAACATTTAAAACCCTAAAAAATAAAAAAACCCATAAAACCCCAAAATAACCAAAAAAACACCCTCCCTTAAAATGCATAAAACACCTCAAATTATTTAAATACATAAAAAACCACATAAATCTCTTAAAAGTCTTAAAAAAATAAAAAACCATAAAAACCTAAAAAACCCTAAGAAAACCTTAAAATCCTAAATGCACTTAAAACCAATAAAAACATAAAAATGCTAAAAACACAAAAATCCATAAAACCGTAAAACCCTTAAAAACTCTATAACAATAAAAACCCATTAAACCCATGAAGACCCTAAAAACCACTAAAAACTAAAAAAGACATTTAAATTTCTCGAAATATTAAAAAAACAAAAAACAAAAAACATTTAAAATTCAAAAAAAAATACAAAAACCCATAAAAAACTATAAAACCCTCAAAATGACTAAAAACCCTAAAAACATAAAATACTAAAAACCCTTAAAATCCATAAAAAAGAATAAAACTCTAAAAATCCTAAAAATCCCTAAAAGGCCTAAAACCCATAAAAACATATAAAACATTACAAACCCTTAAACCCCTAAAAACCACTAAAAACTCTAAAAACATTAATCCCCTAAAATGTTAAAAATTTTAAAAACCATTAAAACCTCTAAAAAATTCAGAAACCCAATAACCCCAAAAAAACCATAAATCCATAAAAAGCCTCAAAGTACCTAATAACAAAAACAATAGATAAATATCCTATAAAATCTTTAAAAATCCCTAAAAACACAAAAAAAACCCCTAAAACCTAATAAAAACTCAAAGAAGACCTCTAAAACCAAACACAAATAAATTCTAAAAACACTAAAAAACCTAAAGTGTAAAACCCTAGAAAAACGTCAAACAATAAAAACCACTAAAACCTTTAAAAATCATAAAAACCCATAAAAACTCTAAAAACCCACAAAAATGATAAGAATCTTTGAAACCCCTAGAAACATTAATAAACTCAAAAAAAACCCTTAAAAACCTATAAAATAAAAAAACATGTGAAAGCGTATGAAAATGAAAAACCTAAAACCACTAAAAATCATCAAAATCCCAAAAATAACCAAAACACATTTTAAAAAAATACATAAAATTCCCAAGAAACATAAAATTTACTAAAAACCATGAAAACCCAAGGAAAAAGTTAAAAACCTAAAATTACATTAATACCCTAAAAACCAAAATATACTACAAATCTTAAAAAAACTAAAATCGTTAAAACTTTCAAAATCTAATAATACACAAAACCCCTATAAAAATCCAATGTCTCCCACGTTTACAGGGAAGCTAACTCGGTTGCTGACGCCCTCTCCAAATAGGTGATCGTGGAGAGGGCCTCAATGTGGTCTTTTATCACCCCACCTTATTGCATTCTGTTCATGGACTCAGATCGGAAGGGAGAAATTCATACTCGCCCTTTCAGGGCCATCTTGTAGCTGCCTTTTCCTTTTGAATTAAGTTTGGGGGGATAGGCTCGCCTAGCCCCGAACCGCTTATGCCCAAAAACACCACTGAAGACTATCAAATCCTTTAAACGAAATTTTTTTTAAAAAATATAAAAAACCTTAAAAACTGTAAAAACACAAAAACCATCAAAAATCACAAAAACCTTAAAAACACTAAAAAGCCTCAATATCCCTAAGAAGCCATAAAAACATTAAAATCTTAAAAATTCCAAAAAAATACATAAAAATGTAAAAACCATAAATTCCCTAAAAGCCCATAAGAAAACCTTAAAAAATGTTAAACCTTTAAAACCCTCAAAAACCATTAAAACCTTCAAAAACCTTTAAAACTATGAAAACCCTAAAAAACTAAAAATACCTAAAATACTTAATTGGAACTAAAAATCCCTAAAAATCCTAAAACCCTAAGAACACTTTAAAAATGTAAAAAACATTAAGCCCCAAAAAACCTAGAAAATATTAAAACATTAAAAATTCTTAAAAACAATAAATCCCCATAAAACCATAAAAAGCCATCAAGCCCCAAAACACCCAAAAAACACGCTAAATTATCTAAAACCCTTTAAACCATTAAAAAAAATAAAAAAAAATATAAAAAACACTTAAAACACTAAAAATCTCAGAAAACCAAAACACCATAAGAACCCTAAAAACCATAAAATCCATTAAATCCCCAAAAGTCTCAAAAACCATAAGAACCCATAAATAACTCTGGTTGATGCTGGATAATGGTGGTGGCTGCCTTGCTTTGTGTGTTTACTTTTTAATTCTTGATTTTCCTTTTTTTTGGGGTTTTTTTCTTCGGTCGTTAAGGGTTTTTGGGTGTGGGTCGATTGACCCCTCCCCTCCCTTGTTTGCTATGTATCTTTTGTTTTTTTAATAAATTTGGGGGGGGGGGGGAATAGCCTGACCCTCACATCTTCCTTGCCATAAATAACTCTGAAAATCCCTAAAAAAGTAAAAAACCATAAAAACCCAAAAAAATCCAAATAAAACCATAAAAAACTAAACACACATAAATATCCTAAAAACGTAAAAAAAATCTAGAAACCCTTAAAACACTAAAACACTAAAAACCATCAAAATCCTTAAACCCAAAAAGAATCTTAAGAATCCCAAAAATCCATAAATATGTTAAAAACCATAAAAACCCATAAAAACACGAAGAAAACTCTAAAAATAAAAAATTAAAACCTCTAAAATTTTAAATATGCTAAAAACCCTAAAAAACATGAAAACCCCTACAAAACCATAAAAACAATAAAACCCCTAAAACCATAAAAAATATGAAAACTCAATAAATACACTTAAAACTACTAAAACTCTAAAAACCATTTAATGACCTAAAAGCACTAAAAAAATTGAAAACCCAAAAAACTCAAAAAACCCTAAAATCCAAAAAAACCATTAAACCCTAAAAATCCATATGAACCCTAAAACCCATAAAATACTAAAATATACTTAAAATGTAAAAAACACAAAATACCCTAAAACACTAATAAAAAAGTAAAACCTAAAAAAAATTAGAATCTAAAAAGTATAAACCCTTGATAACGTCAAAATAACAAAAAACACTAAAAACCCATAAATGTTTTTAAAAAGACATAAAAATCCATAAAAATGTAAAAAAACTAAAAACCATGAAAACCCAAAATAAAACACTAGAAACATAAAAAACACTTAAAACTCTTAAAATCGGAAAATACTAAAAGCACCAAAAATTATAAAAGGCCATAAATGCTTAAAAACCCATGAACCCTCAAAAATAAAAAACAACCCTAAAACCCTAAAATCCCTGAAAATCCCTCAAAAACATAAAACCCATTAAAATCTAAAAATCTCGAAAAACCTAAAAATGTAACCAACCCTAAAAACCATAAAAATTATTAAGAATGCCATAAAAACCTAAAAACACTTAAACGACTTTAAAAGTAAAAAACGAAAAAAATTATAAAAAATCGCAAAAACCCTAAAAGCCATAAAACCCCTAAAATATTAAAAACCCAAAAAACCCCTAAAAAAAGTAAAAACACATTAAAAACTCTAAAAACCCTTTAAACCACTAAAAACATTAAAATCACTAAAAACCATTAAAACCGTAAAATCTTAAAAAAAACAATAACCTAAATAAACCATAAAAATTATAAAACCAAAAACCCCAATAACCATCAAAATCCCTAAAAATCTAAATAACCATATAATCCATAAAATTCCCTAAAAAACTAAAAATGTAAAGAAACTTAAAATATTGGGAAAAAAACCTATGAAAAAGTTAATACCTAAAATCACATTAAAACCATAAAAGCAAAAAACGATTCTAAAAACCCTTAAACCCCTTAATAAAATCCTAAAATTCCATAAAAACCTCAAAACCCCTAAAACTATGAAAAACCATTAAAATCTTAAATAATCCCTAAAATCCCTAAAAATATAAAAAAACTAAAATCCCTAAAAAACCTTAAGAAAACATTAAAAACCCAAAAAACACTTAAACCGCTAAAAAAACTAAAAAATTCTTAAAACTGTAAAACCCAAAAAAGTTCTAAAGCCATAAAAATGAAAAAAATATTAAAAAACCCCTAAGCCCCCCCCCAAACCCTAATCCCACTAAAAATATAAAAACCTTTCAATCCACTAATAATTTTAAAAATTAAAAATTGCAAAAACCAAAAAAAAAACTCAAAAAAAAAACAAATTCCACAAAACCCATAAAATCCCTAAAAACCCTCCAAATCCCATAAAAGCCTAAAAAAATTAAAACGAAAAAATTCTTA
Source organism: Viscum album (assembly GCA_963277665.1). Taxonomy (NCBI): domain Eukaryota; kingdom Viridiplantae; phylum Streptophyta; class Magnoliopsida; order Santalales; family Viscaceae; genus Viscum; species Viscum album. The sequence goes on along the minus strand of OY728150.1, from coordinate 1,445,001,117 downwards.
AAATTACCTGAAAATATTAAAAACCCTAAAACCCTGATAAATCCTAAGAGACCTCAAAAACCGAAAAACACTAAAATTCCCTAAAAACATAAAACACTACAAACCCAAAAACCCCTAAATTCCTAAAACCCCTAAAAACCCACAGAACCACAAAAAACATTAAAATGGTATAAAATTATAAAAACCCCTAAAAATCCTTAAAATGTTGAAATCTGGATAAACCTTACACCCGTAAAGAAAACATAAAAATTCAAAAAGTGAATAAAACCTCTAAAAACCCCTAAAACCCATAAAAACCTCTAAAGCCATAAATACCATAAAAATTAATAAAACCCTTAGAAACCAATAAAAAATCTAAAAACTATTTAATCCCGTAAAAATATTAAAAATATCTAAAAATCCATAAAACCTCTATAAAGTCAAAAACCCCTAAAAATGAGAAAAAACCATGGAAACCATAAAATCCCTAAAACCAATCAAAATTCATAAAACCTTTAAAAATCCCAAAAAAATCCAAAAAAAATCCTAAAAACATAAAAAAACTCTAAAAGGGCCCTAAAAACTCTAAAACCCCACAAAAACCATAAACACCATAAAAAAATTGAAACCCTAAAAACTAATAAAAACTCTACAATCCCTTTAAACCTCTATAAATGTTAAAAAACTATACAAAACTTGAAAACAAAAAAAGATCAAAATATCTGAGAACCCCTAAAATCCCAAAAAACCCCTAAACACCCTCAGAATCCCTAAAAATCTTAAAAACCATAGAATACCAAAAAAACCCTTAAAAATCCCTAAAAATATAAAACTCTATCAATACAATAAGAAACTATAATAAAAACTTAAATATAGAAAACACATAAAAACCCCAAGAGCATAAAAATGTCTAAAAACCAAAAAAACCACTAAAAACTCTAAAACCCCATTAAACCCCTAAAAACGTTAAATAACACTAAAACAAATTAAAAACCATAAAAAATATTATAAAATCTAAAAACCCAAAAAACCAAAAAAACCCTAAAAACCCTAAAAATACCTTCAAACCCTAAAAAACCATAAAAATGCAGAAAATAATTAATAATCCCTACACATATAAAATACTATAAGAAAATTCTTATAAAACCCTTAACAAAAAAACTAAAAATTCTAAAATGTAGAAAAATTCTAAAAACACTAAAAAACATAAAACCATACAAACCCTAAAACCTTCAAAATCCCTAAAATCTCTATAAACCCTAAAAATATATAAAACTCCTATAAATCCCAAAAAATATAAAAATTCCGAAAACCCTAAAGAAAACCTTAAAAAACAAAACACACATTAAAGCCATAAAAATATATAAAAATAAAAATCCTTAAAATATCAAAAAATTTCCCTAAATTCCTTAAAATACCAAAAAACCATTAAAACCACAATAAACACTCTAAAAACTACCCTTAAAAACATTAAAAACACTAAAACCATAAAAAATAATAAAAATTCATAGAAACTCATAAAAAATAAAAACCCCTAAACCCCCACAAAATCCTTATTAACCCTAAAAACAATAAAAATACTAAAAATTCCTAGAAGTTCCTAAAACATAAAAAACACTAAAACCCCAAAAAACCCCTATGAAAACTATAAAAATATAGAAACCCCTAAAAACAATAAAAAAGTAAAAACTCAAAAAAACCCTAAAACTCTAAAACCCCTAAAACCCTAAAAATCTATAAAATCCTAAAATCCTAAAATCTCTTAAAAATAATAAAAAAACCCCAAAAAACTCCAAAAACATCAGAAATCATAAATAACCTAAAGAACCCTAATGAAAACATAAAAACAATAAAAACATTAAAACCTATATAAAACTAAAAATACTAAAAAACATAAGAAACGCTAAAAATACCCTAAAACCCATAACAACCATAAAACCCATAAAACCATAAAAACCCAAAAATACATATAACCCAAAAATAGTTGAAACTCTAAAAACACTTTAGACCCTTAATAATTTAAACAAAAACTTTAAAAATCCTAAAAAACTCAAAAAAAAAATACAAATATCCAAAAACCCATAAAAACCAATATAATCCTATAAACACCTAAAACCCAACAAAACCCCGAAAAACCATAAAAACACAAAAATACTAAAAATACCTTAAATATTCTCAAATTGTAAAAATCAAAAGCCTCGAAAAACCCTAAAACATAAAAAAAAAATTAAACCCCTAAACCCGTACAAATGATAAAAAACCCCATCCCAAAACCCCTAAAAACCCCTAAAATAACTAAAAACCATAAAAACTGATAAAATTCTTAAAAATTATATAAATCCATAAAATATAAACACACCTAGAAACCCATAAAATCCCTACGAAAACATAAAAAAACCTAAAAAAATCAAATCCCCTAAAAACCAAAAAATCTCAAAATTCCCAAAGAAACAAAAAAACCCTTGAAACCCTGAGAATTTATAAAAACACCTAAAAACCATTAAAAACCTAAAACACATAAAAATACTAAAGACCACTAATAACTATAAAATTCTTTTAAATGCAAAAAAATGTTAAAAATCACATAAACATTAAAATACCAAAAAACTCAAAAAAAACCATAAAACACCAAAAAGAACATAAAACCCTTCAAAATTTCAAAAAACCCTAAAACAACCAAAAAACAAAAAACCCCATAAAAAAACCTCCCCTAAAATTGATAAAAAATAAATAAAACTCTAAAATCCCTTAAAACCTCTGAAAATGTGTTAAACACTAAGAAACCGTAAAACCCCTAAAAACTAAAAAACCCAAAAAACCCAAAAAAACCCACAAAATCAATAAAACACCTCAAAATACCTTAAAATAAAAACAATCCATAAAACCTATATAAGCTATTAGAATATCTAAAAATGTAAAAAAAAAGTAGAAATAATAAGAAACCAATAAAATCCAAAAATCTCTCAAAACCCCTAAAAACATAAAACAAACTCTAAAAAACCTAAAAACCATAAAAATACCTAAACTCATAAAAACCATAAAACACCATAAAACCTTAAAAACCAATAAAAACTATAATACCCATTTAAAATCCTAAAAACAATAAAATTCTCTAAAAACTTTAAAACGCTAAAAAACTAAAAAAAAACACTAAAACCCAAATGAACCATAAAAACCATAAAAACCCTAAAACCCTCAATATCCCTAAAAATCTAAAAACCATAGATACTAAAAAATCCATAAAAATACCTAAAAATTAAAAGTACCTAAAAAAACTGATAAAACCTTTAAATAATTTAAATCACATAAAACCACTAAAAAAATAAAAACCCCTAAAAACCCCTAAAACACTAAACCCATAAAAACCAGAAAACACCTCAAACATTAAAACCTATAAAACCAAAAAAACAACCTACGTGGCCACTAAAAACAATATAAACACCATTAAACCCATAAAAAATTAAAAAACTCTCAAAAAAATAAAATTCCAAAACAAAATTATAAAAACACATAAAGAACAAAAAAACATAAACACCTCAAAATCCCAAAAAGCCATAAAACACAAAAAATCCTATAAAATCCCCAAAAGGCGTAAAAACATAAAACCTTTTAAAAACATGAAAACTCCAAATAAATCCTTTAAAACCAAAAAACAATTAAAACTACAAAAAATAAAAAAACACTAAAATCACAAATCCCTAAAACCATTGAAACAATAAAAACAATAAAAACCCAGTCAAAACCATTAAAAACCCAAAAAACCATAAAAACTCTGAAAACCAACCAAAAAAAATAAAAATCATCAAAACCCTTAAAAATGTTATAAAAACTCTAAAACCCATAAAACCCTAATAAATTGAAAAAATCCCTTAAAAACATAAGAAAATAAAAACCTAAAACACATAAAAATCCCAAAAAACCCGCAAAAACCCCACAAGAATTATAAAATTTTCAAAAAAACCCTAAAACCCCAAAGAAAAACATAAAAAAAGAACTTAAAGCACATAAAAACCTATAAACAAGTATTATCCTAAAACCCCCTAAAACATCAAAACACTAAAAACATCAAAATATCTTAAAACACTAAAACCACATTAAAATCCTAAAAAACCCTAAAAATACCTATAAAATATAAAAACAATAAGAAGACCCTAAAAACATAAAAACAACTAAATCCACACTCACCCCCTAAAACCTAAATAAGATTAAAACTATAAAATCCCTAAAAGACCCTAAAACCCATGAACTTATAAATACCCTAAAAACACTAAAACCTTAAAAACTATAAAATAACTATAAAAACCCAAAAACCAACTAAAAACAATTAAAACCATTTAAAACCAATAAATGTAAAAAAACTAGAAAAACATTAAAAAACAAAAAAACGAAAAAAACCCCAAAACCAAAAAAACCAAAAAAACCATAAAAACACTAAAAAATAAAAAAACCCCCAATATACCAAAGAACCTGAAAGTCAATAAAAATCCTAAACTTCCTTAAAAATTCCAATAAATTTGAAATAAAACAAATAACCCTAAAAATCACTATGAGAGCATTAAAAAACTAAAAACCTAAATCATTTAAAAACCTAAAAATCCCTGATAACGTGAAAAAAACCAAAAAACATGCGATATCCATAAAAACCCATAAAAACCAAGAAATCCTTAAAAATCACTAAGAATCCCTATAATACTAAAACACTAAGAAAACCTTAAAAACCTAAAAACACATAAAGCCACTAAAAACATAAAAAATATTAAACCCTAAAATCTTAAACCATAAAACCCCATAAAATCATAAAATCCCAAAAGCCCCAAAAACATTAAAAACCCACAAAAATCTCTAAAAACCCATTAAACCCCTAGAAACTTTAGAAAAACATTAAAATACCTTCAAAACCCAAAAAACTCATAAAAAACCCAAAAATACATAAAAACCTTAAAACCCCCTAAAATCCTCAAAATCCCAAAAAACCTAAAATACCATAAAAATCAAAAAATTCCCTATAAATCACAAAAAAGCAAAAAAACACAAAAAAAAATTAAAACCCGATAAAAACATAAAATAACCCAAAACACTTAAAACCAAAAAAATATATAATTTAAAAATCCTAAAAATCCTAAGATCCCTAAAATTCTAAAAAAATCCATAAAATTATAACAAATCAATAAAATTCCCTAAAAATGTAAAAATATCTAAAAACACTGAAAAAAATAAGAAAACCATAAAAACCTGAAAACACTTAAATATGTTAAACACCTAAAAATGCTAAAAACCCTAAAACACCCTAAAACCATAAAAACTCAAAATCCATAAAACTCCCTAAATATCCTAAAAATACCTAAAATCCATAAAGATTTTAAAAACTTACAAACCCTAAAAAAACAATGAAAACCCTAAAAATATAAAAATAGTTAAAACCCTAAAAACATAAAATTGCTAAAACCCAAAAAACCCATACAAGACCCTAAATATCCTAAAAACTATAAAAAACCATAAAACATTAAAAAACTATAAAATTCAATAAAACACAAAAAATAACTAAAAACTATAAAAACCATTTAACCACCTAAAACTTTGAAAACACTTTAAAACCATAAAAATCTCCAAAATACCCTAAAAACCTAAAAACCCTAAAACCCACCAAAATCCTTAAAAACATTATACACCCATAAAAATACTAAAACATCTCTAAAAATATAAAACTTTAAAAACCCAGAAAAACACTAAGAAAACATTAAATAATTAAAAACTCATAAAATATTAAAAAAAATGCCAAAACCCTAAAAACACTCAAAATCTCTAAAATCACAAAAAAAACATAAATATCCCAAAAAACCTAAAAATACCTAAAAACATAAAAATACCTAAAAAACGTGAAAATTACTCAGAAAACATTAAAAATCCTAAAAAAACTTTAATCCCTAAAAAATATAAAAATTTTAAATACCCTAAAACCCGAAAAAGATCATAAAACCCCCAAAACCATCAAAATCACCTAATAACCTAAAAACACAAAAAATTCATAAAAAACAAAAAAACAACTAAAAACTCGAAAAACCCTTTAATTCCCTAAAAATATTTAAAAAATCAATAAAACCCTAAAACACCTAAAACCCCTAACTCCCCTAAAAACATAAAATCTATAAAAATCCAAAAATATCCATAATAACATCTAAAAACGTAATGAATTATAAAAACATTAAAATAGTAAGAAATCTATAAAAACCCAAAAACATTAAAACCCATGAAAAACTCAAAAAACACTAAAGGCACATAAAATAATAAAAACCATAAAACATTAAAACATTAAAAACCCCTATAAAACACAAAAAAAGTCTACTAAAAACTCTAAAAATCCATTAAACCCATAAACAAAATAAAAACACTAAAGACCTTAAAAACTCTAATAAACTCAAAAAAACACTAAACCCCAAATAAACCAAAAAAATCCTAAAAACCAAAAATACACTAAATATAATAAAAAACCTAAAATATCTAAAGACCCATTAACCCCTAAAAATCCCTAAATATCATGGAAATCCCAAAATAAAACCTTAAAACCTAAAAACAATTTAATCCCCAAAAAACCAACAATATGCCAAAAACCTAAAAAAAATCGAAAAACCCCTAAAAACCAAAAAAACACTAAAACCCATAAAAATACTAAACAATCCCTAAACACCAAAGAATTCTAAAAAACCCTAAAAACCCTGAGAATACATTAAAAAGTGAAAAAACAAAAAACACTTTAAAATCTAAAAATTACTAAAAACCATAAAAATCCATTTGGAACCTAAAATCCCTATAACCAATAAAAACCATAAAATCCCTAAAAACATTGAAAAAATTTACAAAACCATAAAAACCATAAAACCCAATAAAAACTATAAAAAACATTCAAACCCCTAAAAATTTTAAAAAACTATAAAAACATCAATAACCTTAAAATATCAAAAAAATCATAAAACCCCAAAACCCATAATAGCACTGAAAACCCTAAAACCCCCACAAATCCCAAAAAATCATAAAAAATAATAAAAATTCAAAAAGCATTGAATGTAACTATAAAAATTAAAAAACCATAATACCTTGATAAATTCTATGATAAACATAAAAACCATAAAATAATTAAAACCCTAAAACCGCTAAAATCATATTAAAGTCTAAAACCCCAAATAACCCTAAATTCCTTAAAATACCATAAAATTACAAAAAACAAATAAAAATTCCTAAAATGAATAATAACCAAAAAATACAAAAAACCACTTAAAAAGAAACAAAATACTAAATTTAATTAAAACCCCCAAAAACCTGTAAAACCAAAAAAATTCCTTAAAACCCTAAAAATGCATAAAATTTTTAGAAGCCACTAAAAACTATAAAAATTTATTAAATCACTAAAAGCATCAAAAATATCTGAAGAGATTTGAGAAACCTAATAATTGAAAAAAACCCGTAAAGATGAAAAACCCAATAAAAACCATAAAAACCTAAAACCCTTCAAAACCCGTAAAAATCCTAAAACCATAAAAACATAAAGTCTAAAAAAAATAAAACACAAGAAAACAAAAAAAATATATAAAAACCATAAAAAACCATGAAACCCCTAAAACATTAAAAATATCAAAATCCCAAATCCCCCAAACACCCATAAATATCAATAAAAATGTAGAAATCTATAAAAACTATAAATTAAATTAAGAAAACCATATAAACATAAAACTACATTAACCATTAAAACCCCTAAAAATAATAAAAACCGTAACAGAACCTAAAACCCTAAAACCATATAAAAACCATAGAAACCCCTAAAAACCATTAAAATGCTAAAAACCTAAAAAAAACTCTAAATATCATTTAAAACTATAAAAATTTCAAAAATTCAACAGAACCATCAAAACCCCAAAAAAACACAAAAAAATCTAAGAGCAGAAAAAAACCCACAAAACCCCCCTAAAACCCAAAACCCCCCAAAACCCCTCAAAACCCCTAAAATCCCTAAAAACCATAAAAATCACAAAAATCACTAAATATCCCTAAAAATAGAAAAACCCAAAAATACGTTGAGAAACCCTAAGAAAAACATAAAAAAACACATAAAACCATTAAAAACATAAAAAATTCTAAAACCCCATAAAAACCCTTAAAAACTAAAACTTATAAAAACCCATTAAACCCCTAAAAACGTAAAATAAAATAAGAAAATCATTAAAACCCATAAAAATTTAAAATAATACCCAAAATAACCATATAACCCATAAAGTCACTAAAAATCCCTAAATCCCCTAAAAACCATAAAAATACTGAAGAATCGAAAAAACCATAAAAACACAAAAAACTATAAAAACTGTAAGAAAAAAATAAAATCCTAAAACACAACTAACCCCTAGAAAACCTAAAAAATGATATAAACACCTAAAAACATAAAACCCTATAACCCCTAAAACCCTAAAATTCCATAAAAATCCTAAATTCCATAAAAATCATAAAAAATACATAAAATCTATAAAAACATAAAAACCTATAAAAACCCTTAAATCCCATAAGAAAGTATTAAAAACCAAAATAAACATAAACAAATTAAAAACCATAAAATGATTAAAACCTTAAAAATAGTAAAACCCCTAGAAATAATAAAACCCCTTAAAAACATTAAAAATCCATAAAAAACTAAATACCCCAATAACAAATGTAAAAACACATTAACCCCTAAAAATGTTAAAATCATTAAAACCGTTAAAAAAAATCAAAAACTAAAAAAATTTAAAAAATAGAAACCCCCTAAAACCCATAAAAACCGTCAAAATATATATTAACCCTAAAAACATAAAAATACTTAAAGAGGCCTCAAAATACCTAAAAAGTAAAAAAACCCTAAAAATTTTAAAACCCCCTAAGAAAACCACCAAAAACCAAAAAACCCAAAAACGCTAAAAACCTAAAAAGGGTTCAAAATATAAAAATACTAAAACCCTAAAAACCATAAAATCCACAAAATCTATAAAAACCCAAATAACATATTAAACTTCTAGAAGCAAAAAAATGTAGGTCACCATCAATTATCTCCTTCACCCTTACCCTCAAATTGATATCCTTACCCCAATCCCTTGAATTGATCTTTTCCCAAAGGTTCCTGATTTATATGAAGGCCACCCTCAATTATCTTTATCAAATTCAGAGTTTAATGTGACATATGTGCTTCATCGCATGACCTTGGTTTCCTGGTTCATGAAGCATCGACCCTTGGGGGAGTATTTTGACAGATATGTATTTGGATCCTGGAATATTCAAGAGTGGGCGATAGTAGGGTTATTGGATAGCCTCCAATTTATGATTCGGTTTTCAATGGAGGAAGATTTGATTCTTTCTTGTTTTAAATCCCCTTAAAGCTTCAATGGAATTATATTCTTTCCCTTCAGGTGGTGCTTTGAATAGGCATGAATTGGGACTCGTCGCTGATTGCGTCATGGGTTAGGTTCCTGGAACTCCCTTTTCTGTTTCAGAATCCATCTATTATCTGTATGCTTGGGAATCATGTGGGTCGGTATTTGTGTTCAAACAACCAGACTCAAGCGATCTACCACCCAGTTTCCCCAAGAGTGGGTGATGAACTCTATGTCTAAAAGCCCTTGATTGACATTGTGTGGATTACTGTTGGCAAGGAGTTTCGTTAGAAATATCTAGTGGTGGTTGAGTCGTTTGTTGCATTCTATTCTATATGTAAGCAACTGGGACATTCTAGAACAGCTTGCAGATGAGGGGGTAGCAGTGCGGGAGAAATGGAGAGGGATAATGGGGTGGTTTGGCCACTTAATCATCCAGTTATGGTGGTTGAACAAGGTAATTTTGTGATAGGGAATCATGTGATGAAGGCTATACTGCGACAATCCGCTGGGCCTAAGGTCTCTTAGGTGTATGACAGATTGAAGCAGGATCTGGAGAGTGTGTGTGAGAAGGGAGTAATGGAGACAGAGGAAGATATGAGGATTCTTATGTCAGACTTAGGTTTCAATGACTTTGCAGTGGGTTTGTGTGTGTATGCTTAATAGGGGGAAGTATAGAAGGAGGACAGATTCCATCAATTAGGAAGAGCAATTAAGACTTACAAGATAAGGGGAAGGCTGGAAGTTTGGTGGAACATGCTTCGGGTGGGAAGGGAATGAATGCACATGTTGCAGGTGGTGTTTCATTATGAAAAAGATTTGGTTCATTGGAGTCAGAGTGGGAGGCTATTTCACATGGGATGGTGACTGCATTACCTTTAAGTGGTCTAGACCTGGAGGCTCCTCAGATTGGTTGTGGGCATAAAGAGGCTGGTGTGAGGGAGGTGTTGTTTGTCGGGGATCTAGTGGATGTTGTTTCCTTGGGTGGTGTGGTTCAGGGCCAAGAGGCTATGAACATTAATAGTGGGCATGCTGGAAGTAGGGATGCGCTAGCCTTGGGTGGTTCCACCTTGTATAAAGGCATGATTGTCTTGGTTCTGTGGATTTGGAAGGAAATGATGATACAAAAGGGGATGTGGAGGAGCAGGGGGTGGTGGAGGAACAGGGGAGGCAGCTGATATCAAGACTGCGATGGATTTTACTTCTAGGCTTGATGATATCATGGATGAAAAATGTTCCTTGATGCATTTGGAGCCTCTATTTAGTGATTATAGTCAGGGGAGTGATGTGTTGTTCCCTCGAGTAAGGCCCTTATTGATGGTGTGGTGTTGATGAAGGTCAGATGATCAGTGAGTATTCATGGGTACATGGACATGTTTTGCATAATGGGGCATGGGCTAGTGATGTTGAACTTATGTTGGACACCATTGGGCACTCGGATGGTGATGGTGATCAAGAGCAACGGGCGATGATGGAAGAGAAGGGCATGCAGCTGCTACTGGTTGATGTGGTGCCCTCTCCCCATCTGGATCTGGAGGAACCTTCCCTGGTGGTTCCTTATGTGTTTTAGTGTGGGGTCCTTATTGATTGTTCCTTAAACCAGGAATCCCTCTTCATTATTAGTCAGGACCTTTTATATGAGGATTGTAGAAGGATGAATCACAATGTGGATATGATCTTTAAGAAGAGGGTTAAAAAGATAGATGTTGGTTCCAACTCTGCCCCCTCGAAGAAGAGGATGAAGTGGGATTACTCCACTCTTCCCATACCCATGGCTACCTAGGGGTTATCAAAGGTAGCCAAACAAAAATTTAAAGTTAACAAACGGGAACCAAAGCACACACTGAAGTAAATATAGACGTAGGGAGGATCAGCTGACTCTGTTCAACCTTCATGATGAATTTGAGCCAGGATGGGAATCGATGGACAGAGGTGATGATTCTGAATTCTTCTTTATGGATGCGGCCCCAAAATATGGTGTATAGGGTGACCCTTATGGTACAGCTTTGGTTTCAGATTTTGGTGGTGATGTTGACTGACTTGTTTTTTTGGGTTTTCTTTTTTAGTTTTTTGCGGTTGTTAAGGGGTTTTGGGTGTTGTTCGTTTGAATCCTCACCTCCCTTGTCTGATGTGTCTCTCTTTCCTAATAAAATTTGGGGGTTCAGAAATAGCCAGGCTCTGCATCTTCCTTGACCTAAAACTATAAAAACCCATAAAAACATAAAAAACCCTAAAATCCATTAAAACAAAATAAATACATCTAGAAACTATATAAACACTTTAATCCCCCAAAATGAAAAAAATACTAAAAACTTGAAAAAAACTGTAAACCCCAAATAAACCATACAACCATAAAAATATTAATAAATCTTAAATCCCCACAAAATCACTAAAAACCTAAAAATGATAATAATCCTAAAAATACATAAGAATCCCTCAAAATGTAAAAACCCTAAAAACCTTGAAAACCCCTAAGAACACCTTAAAATATTAAAATAATAAAAACCCCTAAAACCAAAAAAAACCATAAAAACCTAAATACCCTTAAATATATAGTAACCCAAAAAACCCATAAATTTCCAAAAAAATCCCTAAAATACCATTAAATGTAAAAAATATTGAAAACCAAAAAATCCATAAAAAAATATTAAAATCATAAAAATATTTAAATACCCTAAAAACATAAAAGACAAAAAACCCCAAAATACACTAAATATCATAGAAACCCCTAATATTTACTAAACCCCTAAAAAACTTAAAAACCCCTTAAACACATAAAAACCCTAAGAAACACTAATAACTCTAAAACACCAGTAATCCCGTAGAAACGTTTATAAAATATGAAAATATTGAAAATCTAAAAACTAAAAACCCCCTTTAGGGTCCTAAAAATTCTGGAAGGGGGAAATCTGATTACCCCAAGACTTAGAAAAGGACCAAACCGGTCCATGCACCAGCTCCCCGCAATAGCACGCGGCCAGTCCGATAGACCGCCCTCCTGAAATTCCGCGGACCAGCGTCGCCCACGAAGCAGAGGCGGAGCGCCTCCACGGTCACAAATCAGGAAGACCGTCGGTGAAGCAAGGCCGGTCCACTGTCGCGAAGCGTGCCAACCGGCCCATGCCCTATGCGTCGTCGTTCGCGAAATGGAGGCGGTGTGCCTATGTGGCCATGGATTGTTGTCCTTCGGGGAATAGAGGCAGAGTGGTATCCACTACGGGAAAAAGGGGTATTTGCGACGGGTTATTTGCGACGGGATTTATTCCCGTTGCAAATAGTCCTGTTAAAAACTTATTTGCGACGGGAATATTTGCCCGTCGCAAATAAGTAGCCTTTTGCGACGGGATAGCTTTCCCCGTCGCAAAAGGACTGGCGCGGTTTGCGCATCAAATCGCTGGAAACCTATTTGCGACGGGGGAATATTCCCGTCGCAAATAACCAGCGGCGGTAAAACGTATTTGCGACGGGAATATTCCCTCGTCGCAACTAGTGTGTCGGCAGGTGGTTATTTGCGACGGGACCCGTCGCAAATAACTATTTAACCTTTGACCGTAAAAAATGATGGCTAAGGTATTTGCGACGGGTACGGTCGCAAATAGTATTACTTGCGACGGGAATCCCGTCGCAAATGGACTCGTCACAAATACTCTAACCTATAAATACCCCCACCCGTTTTTTTCAAATCATTCTCAAATTCCATCTTCTTCTTCTCTCAAAGTTTTATTTCTAAAGTTCAGTTTTTCTCAAGTTTGATTTTTATTTTCGGAGTCGATATTAAAGTTTTGAAGAACGATCAGAGCAGATCAATTTTCAAGGTATTTATGTTCATTTTAATTTAATATTTATTTTTAATTTTTTATTAGTTTTAGTTATTCTTAATTAGTTGTAATTTAATTATGTTTACATTGTTTTGTTACTTAATAAATTTAAATTCTTAGTATTGTTCATAGTTAATACTAATTAGGAATAATTAGTAATAATTTTTAATAATTAAGAATAAATATTAATAATTAGTAATAAATATTAATAATTAGGAATAATAACATTATTAAATTATTAGTATATTTTATTATTAATATTAAAATAATATAATTTTTTATATATATACAATTCTCTTTTCATCTGTGTGTTTGCTGTCTCCACATGTATTATTTGAATGTGGAGATAGAAAACACACAGATGAAAGGAGAATTGTATATAAATTATAAAATTATATTATTTTAATATTAATAATAAAATATACTAATAATGTTATTATTCGTAATTATTGGTAATTATTCCTAATTATTGTTAATTATTCCTAATTATAGGTAATTATTCATTTAATTACTACTAATTAGTAATAACTACCAATAATTAGTAATAACTACCAATAATTAATAATAAATACCAATAATTAGTAATAATTATCATTAATTAGTACTAATTAGTAATAATTACCAATAATTAGTAATAATTACAAATAATTAGTAATAATTACAAATAATTACCAATAATTAGTAATAATTACCAATAATTAGTAATAATTCATAATAATTAGTAATAATTTGTAATAATTAGTAATAATTAGTAATAATTACCAATAATTAGTAATAATTACCAATAATTACCAATAATTACCAATAATTACCAATAATTACCAATTATTACCAATAATTACCAATAATTAGTAATAATTAACAATAATTAGTATTATTTACCAATAATTACCAATAATTGGTTTTAATTAGTAATAATTAGTAATAATTGGTAATAATTAGTAATAATTGGTAATAATTAGTAATAATTGGTAATAATTAGTAATAATTCGTAATAATTAACAATAATTAGTAATAATTACCAATAATTAATAATAATTACCAATAATTAGTAATAATTACCAATAATTCGTAATAATTACCAATAATTAGTAATAATTACCAATAATTAGTAATAATTACCAATAATTAGTAATAATTACCAAGTATTAGTAATAATTACCAAGTATTAGTAATAATTACCAATAATTAGTAATAATTACCAATAATTTGTAATAATTACCAATAATTAGTAATAATTAGGAATAATTAGTAATAATTACCAAGTATTAGTAATAAGTACCAATAATTAGTAATAAGTACCAATAATTAGTAATAACTACCAATAATTAGTAATAACTACCAATAATTAGTAATAACTACCAATAATTAGTAATAACTACCAATAATTAGTACGGATTAGTAATAATTACCAATAATTAGTACTAATTACCAATAATTAGTAATAATTAGTAATAATTACCAATAATTAGTAATAATTACCAATAATTAGTATTAATTACCAATAACTAGTAATAATTACCAATAATTCGTAATAATTACCAATAATTCGTAATAATTACCAATAATTCGTAATAATTACCAATAATTCGTAATAATTACCAATAATTAGTAATAATTACCAATAATTAGTAATAATTACCAATAATTAGTAATAATTAACAATAATTAGTAATAATTAACAATACTTAGTAATAATTACCAATACTTACCAATAATTACCAATGATTACCAATAATTAGTAATAATTACCAATAATTAGTATTAATTACCAATAATTAGTATTAATTACCAATAATTACAAATAATTACCAATAATTGGTAATAATTCCTAATAATTACCAATAATTGGTAATAATTAGTAATAATTAGTAATAATTACCAATAATTGGTAATAATTAGTAATAATTGGTAATAATTAGTAATAATTACCAATAATTAGTAATAATTAGTAATAATTAGTAATAATTACCAATAATTAGTAATAATTATCAATAATTAGTAATAATTATCAATAATTACCAATAATTAGTATTAATTAGTAATAATTACCCATAATTACCAATAATTACCAATAATTACCAATAATTAGTGATAATTATCAATAATTACCAATAATTAGTAATAATTACCAATAATTACAAATAATTACCAATAATTACCAACAATTAGTAAAAATTAGTAATAATTAGTAATAATTACCAATAATTAGTAATAATTAGTAATAATTAGTAATAATTAGTAATAATTAACAATAATTAGTAATAATTAACAATAATTAGGAATAATTAGGAATAATTAGTAATAATTAATAATAATTACGAATAATTAGTAATAATTACCAATAATTTGTAATAATTAGTAATAATTAGTAATAATTACCAATAATTACCAATAATTCGTAATAATTAACAATAATTAGTAATAATTAACAATAATTACCAATAATAAGTAATAATTACCAATAATTAGTATTAATTACCAATAATTACCAATAATTGGTAATAATTAGTAATAATTACCAATAATTAGTAATAATTAGTAATAATAAGTTATAATTAGTAATAATTAGTAATAATTAACAATAATTAGTAATAATTAGTAATAATTAGTAATAATTAACAATAATTATTAATAATTAGTAATAATTAGTAATAATTAATAATAATTACCAATAATTAGTAATAATTATCTATAATTAGTAATAATTACCAATAATTACCAATAATTACCAATAATTACCAATAATTTGTAATAATTAGTAATAATTAGTAATAAATAGTAATAATTACCAATAATTAGTAATAATTTGTAATAATTAGTAATAATTAGTACTAATTACCAATAATTAGTAATAATTATCAAAAATTAGGAATAATTAGTAATAATTAGTAATAATTTCCAATAATTAGTAATAATTATCAATAATTAGTAATAATTACCAATAATTAGTAATAATTACAAATAATTAGTAATAATTACCAATAATTAGTAATAATTACCAATAATTACCAATAATTACCAATAATTACTAATAATTAGTAATAATTATCAATAATTAGTATTAATTACCAATAATATTAGTACTATGAAAATAATAAAAAATATATATAATATTAAAATTATCAATATTTGTGACATGTTTTTCTTTATTCTCAACATATATAAATTCTTAAAGGGTCAATTTTTAGGTCTATCTCAATAAAAAGTTTGTGTCAGTCGTGTATGATCTAAACTCTATAATTATCCTAGCTTTAGTGATTTTTTTAACAAATTATTCAAAACTAGTAATGATTTTATATTTTATAGAGAAATATGGAACAATGAGGTCGTCAACAATCATTATTAGGTGACCGCATATGGATAAATCAACGTAGAAATCCAAATGGTTCTGGTTTAAATCCAGTATATGTAGAGGGTGTGGAGACTTTTTTATCATTTGCGGCATCAAATCCAAAATTTGTTTCAGAAGGAAAAATAAAATGCCCCTGCAGAAAATGTGCATTGAGAACGTTTGACACATTTGAAAAAGTGGGAGAACATCTCTTGCGTTTTGGTTTTCATCCAGATTATGTTTTTTGGTATCAACACGGTGAATGCAGTTCCAGAGTAGGTGATACCAACTTGATTCCGGATCCATCCTGGTTTCAAGATTTAGTACATGATGTTGCAGGTTCATCTGTTCAACATACAGAAACTCCGACTGATGTAGCTTCAAATCCTGAGTTGGCACCGTCTGAATTTTATGAGTTGTTGAAGTCTGCTGAGGATGCATTATATCCTGGCTACAAGATGAGCAAATTAGAAGCAGTTGCAAAATTTATGGCTATCAAATAAGATAACGGAATGTCAAACACCTGTTTTGACCAGATATTTTCTTTGCATAAAACACTGTTACCCGAAGGAAATGTTTTACCTGCAAATTACTATGAGAGTAAGAGGTTGGTTCGAAATTTGGGACTTACTTGTCAGAAGATTCATGCATGTTCAAATGACTGCATTTTATATTCTAGGGAAAATGAGTCGTTGGATAGTTGTCCCACATGTGGGCAACTGAGATATAAAGAAGGACAACACGGGAAGTCTGGTTTGATTCATGTAAAACAGTTGAGATATTTTCCGCTTACATCCAGACTTCAGTGTTTATTCATGTCTAAGAATACAGCGACAATGATGACATGGCATAAATAGAATATTTCAACCGATAAAAGCTTGAATCATCCAGCCGATGGTGATTCATGGAAACATTTTGATAGAGTGCATCCATCCTTTGCTTTAGAAGCTAGAAACGTTCGACTGGGCCTTTCCACTGATGGTTTCTGTCCGTTTGGATCTTATGGTAGTCAATATTCATGTTGGCCTGTTTTTTTAACTCCGTACAATTTACCTCTATGGATGTTGATGAAGGAGCCATATATCTTTTTGACTTTACTAATTCCAGGACATCCGAAGAAAAATATTGATGTCTATTTGAAACCATTGATTGATGAATTAAATTTATTGTGGAGTACTGGTGTCAGTACATATGATGTTGCAATGAAATAGAACTTTATACTAAGAACAACATTGATGTGGACAATAAGTGACTTCCCGGATTATGGGATGTTATCTGGCTGGAGTACACATGGTCAGAAATCATGTCCTTACTGAATGGGAGAGAACAAAGCATTTATTCTCATTCATGGAAAGAAACCTTTTTATTTTGAGTGTCATCACAGATTTCTTCCAGCTGATCATCCTTTTCACAGAAACAGATCTCATTTTAGAAAAGGAACAGTTGAAAGGGATGAACCTCCAAAAATGCTATCAGGTTCGGAGTTAAAATCAGCTGTATTTTCATTACCTCCCATCACTTTTGGTCCCAAAATAAACCAACAGAAAATTTCTGGTTTTGGGAAAGAACACAATTGGATTAAACATAGCATATTTTGGGATTTGCCATATTGGTCTGATTTGTTGGTCCGACACATGTTAGATGTCATGCATATTGAGAAGAACTGTTTTGATAATTTGTTTCATACAGTTTTGGATACACCGGGAAAAAGCAAAGACATTGTAAATGCACGTTTAGATCTTTCCCAAATTTGTAGGCGTCCAGAATTGGAACTATTTGTGAATGTCAGAACAGAAAGGTTCCTGAAACCAAAAGCAGCTTATACACTGTCTAACGAAAACCGTTTATTATTTTGTCAGTGGATTGCAGATTTGAGACTTCCAGATGGCTGTGCTTCCAATTTGGGTAGATGTGTAAAGAATGGTCATATTACTAGATTAAAAAGTCATGATTGTCATGTTATAATGGAGAGAATTCTACCCATTGGATTAAGAGGTCTATTGAATTCTGTGATTTGGGATTCCATAATAGACATGTCTCATTTTTTCGGGAAATTTTTGCGGCTACTGCAGATTATGATGCTCTAGGAAAACTTGAAAAAGATGTTGTTGTAATTATATGTAAACTGGAAAAAATATTTCTACCGTCTTTCTTCGACTCAATGGAACATTTGATGTTACATTTTCCATATGAATCCAAATGTGGAGGTCCAGTACAGTTTCGATGGATGTACCCATTTGAAAGATGTATGCAAAAATTGAAAAGAAAAGTACGTAACAAAGCATCTGTTGAACGATCTATTGCAGAAGCTTATTTGCAAGAGGAAATATCTTTTTTCTGCTCCCATTATTTTGAATCTGAGAATCCTCCAAAAAAACAGAATGGGACGGAACGATAGTAATATTGATGAAATCGACAATCAATAATCTGTTTTCAACCAGTCAGAGCTTGGTTTTGGTGGAGTTTATGAACGCTGGCTTTCAGATGATGAACATCATAGAGCTCATACGTATGTTCTGCTCAACTGTGAAGAGATGACATCAGTTGTACTGTATGTGTTTATATCACTTATTCTATCATTTATGTTACAGTAAATAACTTTGGTTTTTATAGGTTGTATGATAATCATATCAAGAAAAAAATTCCCCAAATTACAGCAGTTGCTCTCGAAGAACGTCAACTGAAAAATTTCTCTCAGTGGTTTCAAAAACTGGTAACATAAATTCTTTATCTTTTAGCAACTCATTCAATGTATAGTTTACTATATTGGTAATTATTTCACAAATTTTCAGGTGTCTCGACATGCTGATAAAATTGACAAACGGTTGTGTGTATTGAGTAACCCACCTTCTAAACTTGTTAAAACTTATAATGCATATGTGGTGAATGGATTTCGATTCCACACACATGCATATGGGGAATCGAAAAAAACAATGAACAGTGGAGTTATCTTGAGAGGATCTCATCATCGAGAAAATGAAGTTGACTTTTATGGCATACTTGATGAAATCATTGAACTCTGTTATCTTGGACAACATTACATAACCATGTTCAAATGTCGGTGGTTGGATACAGAGAGAGGCGTGCATGTTCATCCGACTCATGGAATCATCGATATTAATTGTAAAAGTGTTCTCGCAGTAAATGAACCATTATTATTGGCTCAACAGGCATATCAAGTTTATTACGCAAAGTACTGTGCTACATCAAGAGATTTGACTGATTGGTGGAGTGTAATAAAAATCAAAATTTGAGACAATCAATTTAATCAAAGTGATTGTGCTTTCACTGATGTGCAAATAATTGAAGTTTTTCAAGAGAGTACTCAAAATCAATCTTTTTTACAAAGAGACATGAGTATCGATGACGACACACCACATTTAAGAGTCGGTGATGACGATGATGTTAATGATGTCACATATGAATTTGAAATGGTAAGAGATGAAGCAACTGTAACTCGAATGGATATCGATGATGTTGAGGAGGAATATGAAAATGACATTGACATATATGAAGATGATGATGAAGATGAACACTGATAGAATTATATGGTATTTATATACAATCATAATATGTATATATGTATATATAATAGTAATTATCAATTATTTTCTAACATTAACATTCTCTGTTGCAGATGGATGACGCCACATTTCATGAGTTGACGGATGCTGACCTGCCTTTCGATGCGGATGAGTTGCTGGCAGATGACCCTCAGCCTACAGGCACTCCAGGGAGTACACGGAGGGGGCGCGGTCTTGCACGATTGATGATTCCTGACCCCGTCCCCGAGCGACGTCCACGTCTTGGGTTTGATCCACGCACACGGAGGTGTGATAACCTATGTGATAACCTGTGGATTTGACTAAGATTTCATTAATCTATTCACATAATAAATGTTTATTATTTTTACAGTTTTTCGCATATAGCAGTCGGACAGGGCAGTGCTATTTTGCGCAACTATTTCTCTCAGCCATGGACCACATGGGAGCAGATTCCCATTGATGTGCAGCAGGCCATGTTCGGCCATTGGTTGGTACGTACGTAAATAAATAATTTTTATTTTGAAAATTATTTCATTTCTAACTGATATTTTGATTTATTTGTAGGGTTTATGGTATCCGATCGAGGATACCATGCGTGACGCCATCCACGAGGCATGGGAGGTGGCCATGCGTGATCGCCTTCATCAGTTTTTGCACAATTTAAGAAAAGCTGCCATGAAGAAAGCAGGAGTGTCAGATTTTGACGAGTCATGTAGAGCACACTGACCAGAGTACATTTCATCCCATGTATGGGATGGATTATGTGCGCACTAGTTGAGTGGTGCCTTTCAGAGGAGATCATCGGTGGGGAGGCAGAATCGGGGGAGACAGGAGGTGACTCATCGAGCTGGGAGTCGTTCTTTCAGTACTCATAGATAGCATCTGGTACGTACATTATTTATAAATATTTTATATAACTATAAATATTAACAGTTTATTTTTTATTCTTATAGGCTGTCGAGCACCCCGATATTACGGAGTATGACGTATATCAGAGGATGTATAATGATCTTGCAACTGGGGAGCTCATAGGTGATCGTCAGCATCACATCGTGATCAGTATTATTTGTTTTCAAGTTTAAAAATTAACTGAATATAATATATTAACAATTTTAATTTTAAATTGCAACTACAGGAGTCATATGAGGCCGCAGCGTCACAGGCCCGGCCTGAGAGTCAGGCCGAGTTATCAGATCAGACCACTGGTCGTCAGTTTTATGAGGCGGCATGGAAGCAGTCCACCCAGTATGCCTTCGAGAAGGGCCGGGTAGTTGGTATCGACTCTCGACTGACTCCCGGAGATTATTATGGCAGTGCTGCGATGTCGGCGTCCAGCTCGAGAGGAGCTCGTGCATCTTCTTCTACTACACAGTATGAGGATCAGTTGCGATCTTAGACTGCACTGATAGAGAGTCTCCGACAGGAGCAGGAGCAGATGCGTCAGCAGCATGAGGAGGAGCGTCGACGCCAGCAGCAGCAGTACGAGGAGCAGACGAGTCGGTGGCAGCAGCAGCATCAGGAGCAGATAGAGTACATGCGCCGACTCACTCATGCTTTAGGGATGGAGTTTCCTCCACCACCATCTGCAGACCCCCCCCTCCTTCAGATTAGAGTTTGTATTTATGTTATAAAATTTGTGAAATCAAAATATGATTTTTTTTCTATTCGTAGTTTCTGTATCATTATAAAATATAAATAATATTATATTTTTAAATAATAATATTAATATGAATAATAATATTATTTATATTTTATAATATTAAATTTTATATATATATTAAAATTTTATAATATTATAATTTAATTATATTTTTTTTACTTGAATTATTTTAATATTTGAATGTAAAATAATTCTATTATTTTTATATTAATTAAAATAACTTATTAATATTTTTTTATTTATGAATTATAATTCTAATATTATCATATTAATTAAATCATTTTTTAATATTCTGTTATTTTTTATTTTTGAATTATAATTCTATTATTATTATATTAATTAAAATAATTTATTGTTTTTATTTGTGAATTATAATTCTATTATTATATTAATTGAAATCATTTATTTATATTTTATTATTTTTTATTTTTGAATTATAATTTGATTATTATTATATTAATTAAAATAATTTATTAATAATTTAATTTTTTTATTTTTTTTATAGTATTTGCGACGGGATGCTATGCCCGTCGCAAATAGTATTGCGACGGTTCCCATCGCAAATAGTTTTATTATTATATTTATTAATAGTTTTTATTTTTTTTTAAATTGTTTATGCGATGGGCCCATCGCAAATAGTTTTTGCGACGGGCCCGTCGCAACATGTATTTGCGATGGGACCCGTCGTAAAAACTATTTTAAAAGTTTTTTACAAATATACAGAGTACTATTTGCGACGGGAAGAATACTCGTCGCAAAAAAGGGTTTTAGCGACGGGCCCATCGCAAATAAGTGTTGTTGCGACGCCGTTTTCAGCAACGGGCCATTTGCGACGGGCCCCCGTCGCAACAAGGCATTTGCGACGGGATCACGTCGCAAATGACCCGTCGCAAATACCTGTTTTTCTAGTAGTGATCCAACCGTGGAGTAATTCCGCAGATCTCGAATCCTAAAATCCCCAGTTGACCAAGTCATCCACAAGAGGGGATTCATTCATGGGCTTCCGCAAAACGTGCCTTGAGACCATCAATATTACCTCCTCGCGACTCTATAAATATTCACAGATGGGCACTAGAAAACAAGGAGAAAAGATGGGTGAAAACCTGTGGGGAGACGCTGGAGAAATCGCTCCGCAGCCATCCGCGGACCACATATCGTCTGCGGATGAACTCTTCAGTGTAGAGAAGAAACCAGTCCGCGAACCACATGTGGACTACTCCTCCGCAGCCATCCCTTAGTGTCCATCTCCTTCGTGGATGTACATCTCCTTCGTGAATGAACATCTCTTCTTCGGACCAGTGTCCTTCGCGAAATGGAGGCGGAACACCTCCACGGGTGTGAAGTAGGACGGGCGCCATCCCCTTTGTAGACACCCTTCGTGGACGGCCATCTCATCCGCAAACAACCTCCTTCGCGGACAGCTTCTTCCGAAGAAATCATCCTTCGTGGACAACATCCTTCACAGAGTTCCATCTCCTCCGCGGACAACTCCTCCATGGACACCCATCGCGGATAACTAAACCGCGAACCACATGTGGCCAGTCCTTCGTGGACAGCTCCTCCACAGCCGATCACTCACGGATGGCACCTCGCGGCCAGCTCCTTCACGGCCAACCCCAGGCAAAAAACCCCATGCACCCGTTGGTCCATACCGCGGGGGATGCACCCCAACACCCCTGCTCGAGTTCAGTGTCGGGCTATGGTCCCGGCCCTCCGGTCCGGTCCCTTCACTACTGTCACTGACCCCCATGAAAAATGTAGAGTCGCACAACAATCTTTCAAGGTCGGGTCAACAATATTTTCTATTTCACCCTTATGCTGCTCCAACATCCGTCCTATAAATACCATGAGTCTAGCTACTCATCATGAGACTCCAAAAACCCGATTTCCTAGCTCCTTTTTCTAGGTTCATCCAAAAAGGGCCGCCCTTGCATAATTCCTATAGCAACCATTGCTAGGTCTCTCCTACCTTGTCATCCTAACCACATGACGTTAAACTGTATGGACTTCATCCTATCCATATGATGCTAAACTCTACGGAAACAGTCCTCTCTTCATGACTATAAACTGTAGAATTCCCTCTCATTCAATAGTTGGATGCCTCTTGCTTCATGCAAGATATGCCTTATGCTCCAAGCATAAGATTCCTCATGCCATGTTTACAGTGGCATAATTTCAAGAGCGTTGGAATCTGTTCAAACATTCCATCACTCCACCCCACGATTTGCATGTCCTTCATTCGGATCTCCATCCTCTTTCATGTATGAAGGGACCCCCTAATGGCCTGGAGTCATGCCGCATCGGCTCACCTACCATCCTGGGCCAATGCCCTAGAAGACTTTGGACAACACTTCGAGATAGGTCATGTGTTTCGAATATGGTCAGCAGTTGACCCTCATTTGATCGTCCCCATTTCAGTCTAACATGATATGGATGCTGTGTTTCAAACATGGACAACAGTTATCCTCCATCACCATGCCACCCTCATTCTGTTCTGAATAACTGGCATGTAATTTACACTTTTCATCTCCCTTTGTTTGGACCGATTCCAACTCCCTTGGCATTATCCCACTTGTGCACTTGCGCATAGGTGTTGACCCCCATTATATTCCTCAACCTACCAATGGGTTGGGATTCCCTCATGGATAGACATGAGGAAGACACAACAGGTGTCCATCTCGGAGTAAGCCCCAACCTTATGGGCCTCCTCAGAGTTTAAGCCTCAATCCATCACCATGGGCCGCCTTCATGCGTAATCCCCACTCCATTTCTCACAGACGATCCTTTCGCAGCATGATCCTATGGTCCATGCTGCCTCTTGTTTCTCACACCGAGCATGACTCACGTGGGATTAGATTAAGCATCAACCATGACATCCTCCTATGGTCCTCCTCAGAGTGTAAGCCCCAATCCATCTTTATGGGCCGCCTCAGAGTGTAAGCCCCAAGCCAAAGCAAACTACGGGGACTTTGATCAATGTCATGGCCTGGTACGTAGAAAGCCTCCATGAGGTTCAATCCCACCACTCTGTCGTTTCTTCACATTGATCTCCACCCTCGTCCAACATGACATTAAAATGTATGCCCCCTTCCAGCATGACGTTAAACTATTTATGAAAACTACGTGGACTTTGATCCATGCCTCCTAGACAGGGTACGTAGGAAGTCTCCATGAGGTTCAATCCCACCACCCATCGGACCACTTGGTCTCTCTTCACGTCGGTTCCCCGACACCTATGCGAACTACGTAAACTTTGATCCCTACCTCCTAGACAGGGTATGTAGGAAGCCTCCATGAGGTTCAATCCCAACGGCTGGTTGATCCGATCATCGCCACATCAGCTCACCACACCACTCATAGTGATGCATCAATTGAGTTCCAACCCTTCGGGGTCATTAATTCAATGAGGGATGGTAATGCTCGTGCAAAAATGATTACGAACCCCTGCGTCCAGCTGACCGTTGCCCACCAGGGTTGAATCTGTGGATGCTACGTTTGGGTATAAAACAATGATTCGCGAACATATGAAGACGTCTTAAATCTATAAGAGAGTCCGGAAACAGGGAATAATTCCCCCCCCCAAAAGGGTGCGATGAGCCCGAATTCCCATCCCCTCGACCAATGAGAGTTCTTAAGAGTCACTGGTGAGACCATCCGGCGAACTCCTGCATTTGGAAATCAGGTCCATCAATCATTGGATATGGAGACGTTGGGCGTTTTGTGTCTGAAAACCAGAACGAGACAAAAAATGGTGAGCGCGACATGAATCTTTAACCAAACATGACATATTTAACCTAATCTCAACCAGTGCACCCTTATGCTCAAAATGAGGGCCAAGAAATGTCATTAATTACACATGGGATTGTGAGATGCTACTTTGACGGGTTTGCTGCTTGTATTTGATAAAATGTTTCGCAGGCACTACTTTCATAACTCCCTTCGATCCAATGGCATCACAAAGGAACTCACAAGTGCACGCTTCCAAAGACGCAAGGATGGGACTTCCTCAACAACGGAGGACCATGTCACCCACCCAGAGTCTTCAACACTAGGTCTCAGATGCGCTGATCCGAGAGTACCACGCGAATGGTACTCTACCTATGGTGGAGGTGGCCATGCACACCCTCCAATCCATCAAGACTCGACGGTCGCCCTTCCAGCAGCGCCCACAAAGGCGGATCCAGACAACCCCTATTGCTGTCTCCAACAGTTTCGAGAGTCTATCCCCAGAACAGGACAATGCATACCTCTCTTATCTTAGGGAGGCGGATGAGGTCGATGTTGAGGAATTCATCCCTGTCGAATGAGGGTTCCGCTCTCAGGACCTTGCCGAAAGGTGTCGTCGCAGTCACACCGCGACTCAACATCCTCGCGCTGAGGAGGATGTTTCCCCAAGGATTCAGGCCCATGCTCCCTAAGCTCCAGCCCCTCGGACCGCCCGATGAGGGCGGCAGGTGTACAATCGGGGACTGGTCATCACCATGGTCCCTGAGGAGGAGCTCCACAGGTCAGCCATGAAGACGTACCACGAACAAGCACCTAAACCTGTTCGATCCTCCTGAGCTCTCTATCCCGACATGGCGGTATCATAGGAGTCGGCGCGCATCCCCGCCGAGCTCCATCAAGCCCGTCGCTCACGCAGGACGGCACGTGCTAGGCAGGAACCTCTCCCTGCCCGGGGTCGTGAATCCCACCAGCTTGACGTGGTGGTGACCCGACACCTGTAGGACCAGCTCCTGGAAGTTGCTTTAGATGCCCGCCATCCTGATATGGTGGAGATCAACAAATCCCGCCACCCAGAAGTGGCGGAAAATTGTAGGCGGGCACATCTCCCCGCCAAAAAAGGCCACCGAATCGATACGGTGGGAAACCAATATATGTAGGGCTAGATCCCTGCGGATGCAAGTAAAGTCCTCCACCTCGATGTTGCATCAAACGGAGAGGGAAACCGGCGTATCTCAGTACAGGGGTAGACTCGTTCACCTACCCCGACACAGGAGAATTTTCAGTGCCCACTGACCACTTGAGGACCGGAGCAGGATATTCCTCCTCCGATACCGGAATGGTCCTTCATACCCATTCCAGCCAAAGATGTCTCTCTACATATTCTGGCAATGATGGAGGAGCAGGTATCGATCCCAGATCATATCTTGCAGACTTTCCATCATGTAATTACATCAGCAGAAACAACAAGGACTTGGGAACATGAGCCCATCTCCCCAATTGAGGCACCTCATCTAAGAGACGAGATAGCTTCCTCGGAGCAGATCTACATCCCTACTTTAGCCTAGGAGGTTGGCCAGCTATATTTCACGATGCAAGGGCAACCTAATCAAGCAGCTTCACTCGTTCCAACTGGGGGACACCCATCCATCATGGTGGATGCTCTAGAGCAGGAATATATCCATGATAAAAGTCAAGATGTTCTTCGGCGTATCCCGGCGACATCACGGGACCCAATTAGATAGGGTACCAAAGGTGAAGGCCATTGTCAATAGAAGATGGTCCCCGCTGCCCGCAAAAGAGTTCCCCGAATGCGCCGAAGGCAGCCGGAAAATAAAGAGTGGGTTCTTGACTCCGCTCTACTGGAAGCTGGGGTTACCTACGCTGCTAAGCACACAATAAAGGCTTGAAACCCAACCCACCCATTACCATATTATGGGAGTGGCAGTAGCAGTTGCGAAGGTCCTCCCTGCAATGTCGCTACCAGCAGCTCTGAAGGTCCTCCCCAGAGCTCCCGTGGGGGCCTCCCTGCAGGCATATAACGATCGGTCACGAGAGATTCTCTCTTGATGCGAGTCATAGAAACCCTCCATGTGACCATAAGATCGAGCAGCCAGAAGGTCCTCCACTCACTGCGGTCCACCCTAAAGGTCCTCCCTGGGGTATACACTACAATCACTGTCCATGCAGTGGGACCACAGATTGTGATGGTATTCCTCTCTATCATAGTCGCAACAACGGAGGTCCACCCCATAGTGACGCCTCATCACAACAAGAAGGTCCTCCCCTTATCGTAGCCTTCCCTGAAGGTCCTCCCCAGGGGTTATGCTGCAACGGAAATCCATGCAGCCAGGCATCAGGTCACGGTGGTAGTCCTCACTACCTTGATAACGTAGGTCCTCCTTGTAGATATGTCAAGCAACGAGAAGGCCCTCCTCTCATTTCGGTACATTCTAGAGGCCCTCCCCAGGATGTATCCCGCAGATATTCTCCCTATGGAAGCAATACTAGTATTCCTTGCCATTTTCGCAGCTCTGATGGTAGTCCTCGCCACCACGGCCGCCTTTGCGAAGGTCCTCCCCGCAATGGCCCCAAGAAACAAGAAGGTCCTCCCCTTGTCGCGACATTTCCTGAAGGTCCTCCCTAGGATGTGCGTCGAACGTCAAGCCATGACGGTCATCCTCACCATGATGGCAGTTGTTGCGAAGGTCCTCCCCGTAATGACACTACGCATCCAGAAGGTCCTCCCCTCACTGTGACATGCCTTGGAGGTCCTCCCCAAGGTGTGCACTACAAAAGTCCTCTATGCGGTGAAGCATCAAGCAGTAGTGGTAGCCCTCGCCACCACGGCCTCTATTGCGAAGGTCCTCCCCGCAACAACCCCAAGCAACAAGAAGGTCCTCCCCTTGTCATAGTGTGTCCTGAAGGTCCCCCCCAGGATGCACGTCGAACGTCAAGCCATGATGTTCATCCTCACCATAAGGGCAGTTGTTGCGAAGGTCCTCCTCGTAATAATGCTACGCAGCTAGAAGGTCCTCCCCTCACTGCGACATGTCTCGGAGGTCCTCCCAAGGGTGTGCACTGAAAAAGTCCTCTATGCGGTGAAGCATCAAGCAGTAGTGGTATCCCACGCCACCACAGCCACCATTGCGAAGGTCCTCCCCGCAACGGCCCAAAGCAACAAGAAGGTCCTCCCCTTGTCGCGGCGTGTCCTGAAGGTCATCCCCAGGATGCACATCGAATTTCAATCCATGATGGTCATCCTCACCATGACAACAGTTGTTGTGAAGGTCCTCCCCATAACGATGTCACACAGCCAGAAGGTCCTCCCCTTGCTGCGACATGCCTTGGAGGTCCTCCCCAGGGTGTGCACTGCAAAAGTCCTTTATGCGGTGAAGCATCAAGCAGTAATGGTAGTCCTTTCCATTACAGCTGTCATTGCGAAGGCCATCCCCATGATGGCATGTTATATCGTCCGGAAGGTCCTCCTCCTGCCGAGTCAAGCACCGAAAAGCCCTCGTATGCCGAGACACTCAGAAGGATGGGATCGACCATGTCAGATTCCCAGCATGTCGCTAATGACGCCCTTCTTCAATCCAGAGACGGTTCAGGGTCGCGTTCATCTTCTGAACCACCTCGTAATCGTTTACATAATGGTTTTGCACCTACCGATACCACTGCCTATGATCAATCTAGCAGTGAGCGCCTCAGCTGGGCTGACCAAGTAGAAGAATCACAGGCAGGGGAGTATGCCGATATGCTGTACCTGAGGAAACGAATGTCCAGGAATGATATACCAGTCATGTTTTGGCCCACAGACACCTCTCAGTATGACATACCTAGAGAGTTGTTGGAAGAATGCATGCACGACATCTGCCATAATATATGGACGACCCTCCGCTGGCTGAAATTGAGCTTCCTGCCCTATGATGGGTATGTAGACCACGTCATGAAGATAGGGGACCTCCTGCATCACATCGAACTGGAGGCCCTTTCCTCAACGCGACAACAACGCCCCAAGAGGCGCAAAGGGAACATGGAGATAGCATGTCTCCGCGCACTGCATCAGCTGCGCCGCCTCATCAGTGACGCTCCTATGGGAGTCCATATCAGGGGATGGGGGAACATGGAGCTCTTCATTTAACTCTGCTCCCCACCCAAAAAAAACCCGTTCGGCATGGTATCGTGTAACGTCGTCACATAGAGATGGAAATCGGGTGGACCCCTAATTTAGAAAAGGCAACACACCCAATAGAGTAGGGCCTCGAGTAAGTCCCAGAAGCGTCAGGAACGGTGGGAACGAGCCATTCAAAAACTCCTGAATCAGGCCACCGAGATCATACAGTAGGCCTCTCGCCTAAGAGAGGCCAATGAACGATCTCTTCCTGCCTCCCCAGAAGGGACTGATCCCTGGGTGAATTCGGCACCAGATCTGGTTCACCCCCGGATGGGGGCATGCGAGATCAGGCTGGTCGCGATAGCCGTATCTACTGCCGCAATCCAGTGTCAACCTTAGCCTGTAGGGATGGGGGGATTTTTAACAAAAAATTCCCCCGTAAGACCAATAAAACCGGGAAGAGACTCAACGTCCAGGGAACGGATCCAACCCCAGACCTCAGGGCTAGGGGGATTATTACCCACTCAACAACAATCTCCCCCATGGGAATCAGTATTCTATCCTCTAGGGAGGACAGTCGGAAGAGGAGGTTCCCATCCTATCCTGTCATTCGAATCATCATCCCCTCCGAGAGGAAGGTTCACCGTAAGGTCGCATCAAATAACTCTCCGCGTCACCCTTCGTTAGGAAGTCCAAGGGAAATCCCAGGTCATGAAAGGGAAGGCCAGCCGAAGACAAGGGGGATCCTCTTCCCATTTAGAAGATGACGTCCCCTCCACCCCGCAATATGCGTTCATCAATGCCATAGAGGCTAACCACGCGGGTCACATCAGAGAAAATGAAAATCCGGACAGTTCGGGAGACGATGGTTCCGGTCAGGCTGTGACTCACAATGAACCCCCAGGTGTGCACACCCGGAAGCAGAGGTCCGCTTTAAATATGGCCACCCCTTCAGCTAAACTCCCTCCACCTGCCCAGCGAGCTTCCAACAAAGATAAGAACAAAGGAATGATTACCCTTAACCCGTACCCTTATCTTGATAAAAACGATCCACTCCCGCTCGAAGAGAGGTTCGTTCGACAGGATGAAGAGATGAAAGAATTGTGGCGGCTTAACGCCGAGCTACTCCAGAGGAACCGCCTTATTGAATGTGTGTCCCAAGAAGAGCCACGTCATGCACTCCCAGAAAGTGCACCTCAAATGCTAAGGCTTGCCCCTGAAAATGAAGCACGATCAGGGCTCCTGCCTAATGAGGTGCCTGGTTCGTCCAACTACTTAAACGTGATGATTAATACCATTATTTCCCTCCACTTAGGATACAACCGGAGAAAGTACTCCCGAAACCTCCAAGGGTACCCCGAACAGAATATTCACCCTTAGTGTCGGCCAATCCGGATCCTCAGGCAATGCCTCGGGCTACGCTTTCCCAGGACCAGACCCAATAGGATGTCAACTAGGGACTCGCCAGTACCATCGAGGCACTAACAGCTCGATTAGAAGCAATGGAATGTCAAAGCGCACTGATACAGTCGGAGCGAAAACCCTACCCAGATTGGGTGACCAACACACCACCTCCACCCAATTTTGGGAGCCCTGTATTCCCCATCTTCAATGGATCAGGCGATCCAGAGCAGCATTTGATGCACTACGCGTCCTATTGCGACCCTATGATGGGGAATCCAGAACAACAAGAAGCAGTGAAACTCATATGCTTCGTGCAGACCTTGCAAGGATCCACCTTCGTCTGGTATATGAGTCTTCCGGCCCAGTCGATAAAGAGCCGGGAGGACCTCTGGCAGCAGTTCTTGTTCCACTTTAGTTCAACGCTGCCTAAAACAACGGTCATCGATCTCATGAACTGTAAGTAGAGGGAGAATGAGAGGGTCTCATATTTCATTGCCAGATGGAAAGGTATGACCTATTCTCTGAAGAGGCCAATGCCTCAAGATGAGATGCTAGCCATATGCATTGATAATCTTAGAGATGAGCTACGAACATTACTCATACCGGTGGAGTTCACCACTGGCTTCCGCCATCTCTCGGCCATTTCCCAGAGAATTGAGGACTCCCTGCAGTGGACTAATTCAAAGTCTCGAATAGCCTCGTAGGCTCTGGTGAAGAGAGATCCTATAGCTGAAGCGTCCGCTGTCACACACAAGTCGGCCCCTGTGCCTGCTCCGCCACTCATGCCTCCATCGAATCGTCAAGGTCCCCCTGCATATCAGTGGCCTCCCCCACCCAAGTGGGACGATCAAAGAGGATCAGAGCAGAACCAATTTTAAGAGAGAGGACAAAAAGTATACTCGTTCCAGGATGATCAAGTCCACGGCTACTTAATTGCTGCCATGAATTGCAACTTGCTCCGCCTCCCGGAGCCGAGGAGACCTGATGAAGTCGGCCGCGATGACAGGCCAAATTACTGCCCCTACCATCTGATGTTGGGGCATATTATCCGAGAGTGCTTCATCTTCAAAGACCTCCTGCAGAGGATGGTGGATTCCAGACAAGTCGAACTGGGACCACCCCCCGCACATGTGGCATGTATCTCTACTATCGACTCTGACAAAGAGGAGGGGTGGCAGAAAGTCCCCAGAAAGCAGGGGTAGAAATTTGATAACTGGAAGACTCATAAGACTATTAACCGAGCCTAGGTCATACTTTGAGCCCAACTTCAGCAGCCGGTGTTGCCACCGGTAGCCCCTAGAACTGCAAATCTGACCGCATCGGCCTCACAACTCTCCACAAGCCGGTCCTCCAGACGGAGTCGAGGGAGGAAACAATCACAAGAGGAGAAGTCCATGACAGGGCTAAAGTTAGTCCTGACCCTGGAAGATTTCATACCCTCGAATCTGGCACAACGGGCACTAACCCACCAAATGACACCATCAGAGACAACCGACCAGGTTGACCTGTGAGAGGATGAAGAACTAATCTTTGGTTCTATCAATTTCATCCATCTCATGGAATCATTCCCTAACGAAGGGTATGAATACGAACCCTAGTTTCCTACACGAGGAGCCGGGAGGAGGAATCTCAGAGGTAGGGAATACCAGGGGAGGCGCTGCTTCGGCCGAAACTAACCATACGGTTGGACCCCGACCCAGACCGTCAATATTGCAAAAACTCATGGGAGAGCCCTTCAGCGGACTCAGTAGGAGAGGGAATGCCCCTCCACCTCCACAAGTAGCCACTCTGGTCCTGTTGTTCTGCAATACCCACCAGAGGAGAAGCAAGTGTCTGGTCGCCTAGTGTGCACAAACAGACCAGCCATGCCAAGTCCTCAAAATGCAGGAACACCATCGACATCTGTCCCCACGGCCGGTCCCTCTTCGTCAAATTCTCAGGCTCCCAAAGCACTCGCTAAGACTCTCCCGCCAATGGAGAAGCATCGACCTCTGGAGCAAAAATATGACATCCGTAAGAAGCTGGCGTCAGTACCAGCCAGGTTGTCAATCTTGGATGCCCTGTGTTTGTTAGCCGAACTTAGGGAGGCACTTATCGAAGCTTTGATCAGCCCCCAGGAATTCTAAGATGAGATAGCTGCCGCCGAGATTTACCGGACGGAGACTCGCCCAGCTGAATGCAATGCGGTGATTTCCTTCACCGATCAGGATGAAGATTCCATCATGCAGGGACACATCAGACCGCTATGTGTGTCCGACACACTGAATGGTATTGAGATCTGAAAAGTCTTTTTAGAAAATTGCTATGGAGTTAACCTCCTTCCCCTATGGACACTCCATAAGTAGGGCTACAGTGAGGACGATCAAATTCCCTCGGCCGCAACTTTGTTAGGTTACGACAAGAGTGATCAGAATCCAATAGGACAGATTACGCTAAAGATCCATTTTGGTGACCTGGTAGCCTACACGGAATTCCTGGTGGTCCGGCAAAGCATGGAATTCAATGCCCTGCTGGGAAGGCAATGGCTCCATAAGAAGATGGTTGTTCCTTCATCTTACCATCAGTGTATCAAGTACTGCGTCAATGGAAACAGCGGGACGTTGCACGCTGACAAGGCCCCTTTCGAGCTCTCCGAGTCACATTACATTGATGCCAGGTTCTATGAGAAAAAGAACAAGAAGCCTTTGGTCGATGGCATCGACTGGATCCCCGCTCCAAATGGTCTGGAAATGGTCTTTGATGACCCCCTCAGGCAGCTTGGAAGAGATTATGTCATGCCCATCAACCATGTTGAGAGTAAGAGTTTAAGTCAAGACATGCATGCAGAAGTCCTCATGACTTCAGCCATGATGGCTGAGCATGAGAACATGGGAACTTCTACCAACCCTCAATTTGGGGACGAATGCTCAAGAAGGGATGCCCATGATGCCTCTCCCTCAGACCCTTGAAGGCTAAGACCGAAAACTCTCTCCTCTTCAAATCAAGAAGATGAGGACTTGGGAGAAGAAGAGGGGGAAGATATCAGAGATTGACCTTCCTCATTTGAGGAGGGTATCTCCACCACTATGGACGAACTCAGGGAAATAAACCTGGGTACCGAAGAAGACCCGAGGCCCACTCTCATTAGCGTGGCCATGTCTCCCGAGGAACACGAGATATATAACTCTTTTATAAGGCAACATTGGGATGTCTTTGCATGGAATTACACAGAAATTCCAGGACTCGATCCCAATGTAGCAACACATCACCTGGGTCTTCTAGAAGACCATCGGGGCTACAAACAGGCCGCTAGAAGGACACACCCCTCACATGCTGCCAAGATAGAGGCTGAAGTCGATAAGCTCATTAAATCAGGCTTCATCAGGGAAGTCCAGTACCCAGTTTGGTTGGCCAACATCATCCTTGTCAAGAAAAACAATGGGCAAATCCGTGTCTGCATTGACTTTAGAGACCTTAATCGACATTGTCCAAAAGATGACTTCCTAGTTCCAATCACCGAGTTGTTAATTGATGCAATGACTGGGTATGAGGCTCTATCCTTCATAGACGGATATTCCGGATACAATCAAATCAGTATGGCCTAAGAAGATGAAGAATACACTGCCTTCAGGGCCCCTCAAGGGGTATTCTGTTACAGGGTCATTCCCTTTGGTCTCAAAAATGATGGTGCCACGTATTAGCGTGCCATGCATTGGATCTTTAAGCTGTTCCTGGGGAAATTCATTGAATGTTACGTAGATGACCTAGTATTCAAGTCCAGACAGCGCTCGGATCACCTGTTGGACCTTGATACCGTCTTCAACAAGCTCCAGCAGCATAACTTGAAGATGAACCCCTTGAAATGCACTGTTGGGGTTACCTCAGGGAAGTTCCTTAGCTTCGTCGTACGCCATCGCGGCCTCGAAGTCGACTCTGAGAAGAAGAAGGCTATCCTGAGGCTTCCACCCCTCGAAATCTCACTGAGTTGAGAGGATTCCAAGGAAACCTAGCCTATATTAGGCGGTTCGTAGCCAACCTGGCAGGAAAATGTTTTTCCTTCACCTGTTTGATGAAGAAAGGGGTCACATACCAGTGGATGAATGACTGCCAAGAGGTGTTCGAAAACTTGAAGAAGTACCTCTTAAGACCACCGGTGCTCATGCCCCCGGTCGATGGAAGGCCTCTCATTCTATATGTGACGACTCTAGAATGGTCATTGAGAGCCTTCCTCGCACAGAATAATGATGCTGGCAGTGAAAACATTCTATATTACCTTAGTCGAACCATGATTGATGCTGAGACTCGATACTCAAATATCGAGAAGAGCTGCCTGGCCTTGGTCTTCATGGTTCAAAAGCTGTGACATTATTTGCAGCATCATGAGGTCCATTTGACCTCGCAAAGTAACCCGCTCAAGTACATCCTCAGTCACCCGATGCTAACAGGACGCCTATCCCGATGGGCGGTCATCCTGCAGCAATTCGACATCCAGTTCTTACCTCAAAAATCCTTTAAGGTCATGACATTAGCAGACTTTCTGGCAGAGCACCCTTTAACAGGGACCACTGCACCGGACGCTGAACTACCTGATGAAGATATCTTCGCGGTTTAAGAGGAGGTCCCAGCATGGGAAATGTACTTTGATGGTGCATCCCAAAGCCCCACCGGGAAGAGGATGGAGGATCCCAGATTCAACAATGTGGGTCTGGGGATAATACTCATATCCCCAGAAATGGAAGTTTTTCCGTAATCCTTCCTCCCGTCAGAGGGATGTACGAACAATGGAGCAGAATATCAAGACCTCATTTCATACCTGGAACTCGCACTCTAGGCACAAGTACAACACCTTAAGTTAAAAGGTGACTCGAATCTGGTGATCAAGCAAGTAAATGGTGACTATGCTATTAAAAAGGAGGAGTCGATCCCCTTGTTTGACCATGTACGAGGGTTAATGGCCGAGTTCTCCATAGAACCAA
This sequence comes from Viscum album, assembly GCA_963277665.1. NCBI lineage: Eukaryota > Viridiplantae > Streptophyta > Magnoliopsida > Santalales > Viscaceae > Viscum > Viscum album. Next base: position 1,444,965,196 of record OY728150.1, on the reverse strand, counting down.
CATTTAATTATATTCCCCTGTCCCAGAAAGCTTAGGCTGATGCATTAGCCAACGCGGCCACAACCCTAATCGACCCAGACTGGGATGAAACGGTTATCAATATTTCTCACCGTCGAATGGTATTGCCATTTGTTCAAGCTAAGATGGAAGAGATCCACGAAGTCAGTCCTGTCCCCGAACCATATGCTCCTGCTACCGGCTGGATGACCCCCATCACGAGCTACCTTCAACGGGGAGAGCTTCCATCAGATAGGGCTGACCGAGAGAAAATACGGAGAAGGGAAGTCAATTTTGTCCTATATGGCAGTGCGGTTCAACAAGTGGTCCTCTAAAAATGAGGCCTCGATTGAGTGATCCTCAGATGCATTAAAAGAGAAGAAACTGATGCCATCATGACTGAAGTACATACAGGAGCATGTGGAGAACATCAACCAGGGGCCAAGCTCTCCCATCAGGTTCGAAGGCTTGGGTACTACTGGGCCACAGTGGCACGAGACTACGAGCATTTTACCACGAAATGCCACTCATGCTAGATTCATGCTAGATTCATACACCATCCCTCAAAGTTACTTCATCAAGCTAAGTACTTCTGTCCATTTGCCGTCTGGGGGATGGACATCGTGGGACCATATCTTCCCGCCACGACCAAACAGCTGATGTATATCCTCACGGCGACCGACTTCTTTTCCAAATGGGAATAAGCCATACCCCTCAAGGAAGTCGGGGAAAGAAATATTGTCAGATTCGTGAAGACCAATATCATCACTAGATTTGGTTTCCCTTATACTATACTGACGAACAATGGCAACAATTTCTGCTCTACTGATATGGAAAAGCTATACCACGAGTATGGTATCAAGGCTAGCCACTCATCCCACTACCATGTAGTGGCCAACAGACAGATAGAAGCATTCAACAAGACCATGTCCATTATCCTCCAGAAAATGGTGGAAAAAGACAGGAAGTCATGGACAGATAAACTCCTCCATGCATTGTGGGCGTATCGAACCACAACCCGCATCGCTACTTTTTCTACCTCGTACTCATTGGTGTACGACACTGAGGTGGTCCTGCCCATTGAACTCCAACTTCCTTCATTCCACATTACCATCTGTGATCAATTATCTGACCATGAGAAGTCGGGAAAGTGGTTAGGTGAATTGGAACAGCTAGACAAGAAGCGGTTGAACACTCTGCACCACCTGGAGGTATACCAGAACCAGATCGCATGGGCCTTCAACAAAAAGGCCCGCCTCCAGTCTTTCTTGGAAGGAGAATTATTATTGGTTCTCCGGGCCCCAATGATACCCTGCAAGAATCCTCCAAAGCTGGAGCCCAAGTGGGAGGGACCATATGCTATACACAAGGTCTACTCCAACGGAGCATACGCCATGATCTCCATGGACGGGAAATTCACTACAGCTCCTACCAATGCGAGATTCCTGGAGAAGTATTTTTCATAGAGGCCAACAAGTATTCACATCCTCACCGCACGATGTTAAACTACATGGATTTCGTCCTTACCGCATGACGATAAACTACACAGATGAAAAAAAAGAGATGTACACATCATTCGAGCTGTATGACATTAAACTACCAAGCACCTCATCCTCACCGCATGATGTTAAACTGGATGGAATCTAATAGTTCCCCCTCATCCTAACCAAAAGACATTAAACTCTATGGACCTCATCTTTACCACATGACGTTAAACTGCACTGATTTCATAGAACTACGTACGGCTTGATTCCTTCCCTTGCTGGATACGTAGCGACGCCGGGATTCCCTATCCTGGCCCAGCCACTTCAAAAAAAATGCCCCCGTTCCCCCGTGCACGGACCAGACATGCACGGGGTGTATCGTCTTTACACAGAACTACGTATGGCTTGATTCCTTCCCTTGCAGGATACGTAGCGACATCGGGATTCCCTATCCTAGCCCAGCCACCTCAAAAACGCCCTATTCCCCTATGTGCAGACCAGACCTGCACAGGATATATCGTCTTTCCGAGAACTACGTGAGGCTTGATTCCTGCCCTCGTAGGATAAGTAGTGACGCCAGAACTCCACACCCTAGCCCAACCACCTCAAAAAGAAAAATAAATGTGCTCGTTCCCCCGTGTATGGACCAGACATGCATGGGGTGTATTCACGTCCTCACCGCATGACATTAAAACTACATGGAGTTCGTCCTTACTGCCTGACAATATACTGCTTGGATGAAGAAGAATTAAAAATGACCCCCGTGTATGGACCAGACCTGCACGGGGTGTACATATTCTAGATAACTTCGTACGGATTGATTCCTACCCTCACAGGATACGCAGCGACGCCAGGATCCCCAATCTTGGCCCAGCCACTTCAAAAAAAGGGTGCCTTCTTTCCCCCATGTATGGACCAGACCTGCATGGGGTGTACTTATCGTCCTTACCGCACGACGTTAAACTGTACGGACGATGATGTTAAAAATGCCCCTTCCCCCATGTACAGACCAGACCTTCAAGAGGTGTATATCTTTGTCCTTACCACAAGATGTTAAACTACACGGAAGTTGTCCCCACCGCACGACATTAAACTGCGCAGACCCCTCCTTTGTATTTCACGACGGGTCACCTTTTTCCTTACCAAATGACATTAAACTGCACGAACTTCATCGCGACCCACCTAGGACACATGTAGATACTAGATGGAGATACTCATTGCACATTTGGATACATCCTTTCCACACATCAGACTCCACGACCCAGATAAATATGGATCTTCGTAACCACTCATGGCCATCGGAAGTGGAAAGTTATCGACCCGTGGACACCTTTGTACGACTATGCATACCATGCCCTCAGCGGCTTTGTATATTGATAGCCCCTGGACTGTCTACCAAAGGCAGGATTTCCACAGGCAACACTCTTCCTAGCTTAGTACGCTTACCATCCTCAGAGCCCCCATACCATATCTCTTGATCCTGAAGTTTACGAAGAAGTTTTTTACAAGTTCATTACCCTTTTCACTTCCAGATGTTGCCAGGGTATCCTTATCTGGCTAGCCTATGCATTTTTCAGTGGTTCACATAGCGACCTGCATCAACAAACATCAATCCAGGACGAGGCTACATTGACTAAATAGACAATTGCAGTGAAGATGTTATCTATATACCCGGACACCATTATCCCCACATGCCGAACTCTGCACTGGGAGAAATCAAAGATTCTCATAATCATTCATGGCCATCGGAAGTGGAGATTTATTGACCCGGGGACACCTTTGTACGACTATGCTTATCATGCCCTCAGCGGCTCTGCATAATGATATCGCCAGGCTCGTCCATCAAAGGCAAGATTTATTTGGGCTGTACTTCTCCTAGCTCTGTATGCCTACTATCCACAGAGCCCCCACACCATACCTCCTGATCCGGGAAAGCTCAATGTTCTAGTTTACGATCTTCATCCCCCGCCCTGTTCTAAGTATATCAGAACATGTTTACCCAGTTATCCTTCGAGTGACTCCAGCAATAGTCACCCAATGGTCCGAGCTCTATGACCTGTAAACTAGGAGTACTTCGTCCTCACCACACGACGTTAAACTGCATGGAGTGAAGGCACACCCCCGTGAACAAGATAAATCAGCACAGGGGGGATCTTTAAACTTAAACAGCAACCAGGGACCGATGTCCCCGACATGCCCAGATATTTCTCCACCAGATGACAGACTTTGTGGCCCGGACAACCGCAGATCCTCATAACCACTCACGACCATCGGAAGTGGAAATTTATTGACCTATGGATACCTTTGTATCAAAATTCATACCATGCCCCCAGCGGCTCTGCATAATGATATCCCCTGGATCGTCCATCAAAGGCAAGATTTCCACAGGCGATGCTCTTCCTAGCCTCGTACGCTTACCGGCCTTAGAGCCCCCATATCACCTTTCCTGATCCAAGAAGCCTCAGAACCATGATTTACACAAGGTAACCCCCTTCCATGCTTAGGGAATGTTGAGGTATTCATGCCCAGTTATATTCTGATGAAGAGAAGCCTTCATAATAATTCCCCTCATCCTCGCCGCATGACATTAAACTACACGACAACCCTTAAAGATATCTTTGTCCTTACTGTATGACGTTAAACTGCACGACAACCTTTCCATCCTCACTGCATGATGTTAAACTACATAGAGACCTTCAAAAATTCCCCCTGTCCTTGCCACATGACGTTAAACTACACAAAAACCTTTAATAACGCTCCTCATCCTCGACGCATGACGTTAAACTACACGGTCGAACCCATCACAAGTTCAGTAAGAAACATAGGTTTTTCATTGTCTTGGAGTGCACGAGTCAGACCTGCACAAACCACCGCCTCACACCAATGTGAGAAAGAATTACTTCACATGTTCTCAGGATGTTTAGTCTAGATATTTCCCCTATATTCAGGCACCCTCTCATCATAAACCATCCTCTGTACTCAGAAAAATCGGAACTTTCATAAGCCACCCTTGGTGGTTCCAAATCTCAACTTCCCTGAAGTTTCTCGGCTATCGGAAGTGGATAGTCTTTAACTTAAGGACACCTTTGTATGACTATGCATACCATGCCCTCAGCGGCTCTGCATATTGATCGCCCCTAGACCATCTACCAAAGGCATGTTTCCCTTGGGCAATGCTTCTCTCTGTACGCCTCTTGGCCTCTAAGCCCCCATTTTTATCCCTAGATTCGGAAACCCTCTGAGCTATAGATTACCAACCTCTTTCACAATCCTACTTGAATGCGGTAGAGAATCTTTGACAAGATTACCAAGAACTAGGAGAAGTCGTTCCATTTCAGATAATGTCCCAGCTACATGACTTTAAACTGCGTCAAGCCTCAACCATCCCTTACGCTAACTAAATGCATAGGGGGGGGGGTAGTCTCCGGACCACACTCCTGATTAGTACGGATGTTACCAAACCCCTTTCTGATGTCACACTCCCCTTCTGAGCCGCCCCTGGTGGTTTTCTTTTCTTTCCATGCCACCCATCGTGGTTTCCATAAGCCGGACTTCCATGAAGTCCCCTGGCCATCAGAAATGGATAAGTCTTTGACTTAAGGACACCTTTTTATGACTATGCACACCATTCCCTCAGTGGCTCTGTATATTTTATTTCCCCTGGCCCATCTACCAATGGTATGTTTTCCTTAGGCAATGCTTTTTTTATCTCTGAACATCGGAACATCTCCCATGCCCTGAGACATGCCCTGCATGCCGCTCAAATTCAAACATGTTTTCCCCACGTGCGTCTCAAGGGTATTAAGACGTCTTTTAATCAGTTGAACCCCATTGGGGCTCTCACCACACCTTATTTGGTCAAATCTGTTCGACCTAAAATATCAGTAATGATAGTCTTGTTGGCGGGACTTTAAACCTCTCACAGAAGAAAGAGGCACAAAGCCTGTTAGGCCGAAAACCCGAAAAGGGTGACATAAGATAAAGCCAGGTTATACCCGCTGGGTCCATACCGAATGGGTCCAGGAAAAATCAGGGCATTAAAAGAAGAAAAAGACAAAACGTTTGTGGGGTTTTCCTATAAAACCATAGTAAATGTTGAACTGTGCTCGCTGCGTCCCTTGGCTCAGGAAAAATTTAGAGCATTGTCCAATCACTCATCGATTTTCAGGACCACTCTACATTGGATTGGCCTGCTCTTCATTCCGATCGGACCCCATTCTGATGGGGGGCATTTTTAGGGACCTGAAAATTCCCCAAGGGGAAATCCAATTACCAAAAGACTTGGAAAAGGACCGAACCGGTCCATGCACCGTCTCCCAGCAACAGCACGCGGCCGGTCTGGCAGACCACCCTCCCAAAATTCCGCAGACCAGCGTCGTCCACGAAGTAGAGGCAAAGCGCCTCCGCGAGCATGAATCAGGAAGACCGTCAGTGAAGCAAGGTCGGTCCACCACCATGAATCATGCCAACTAACCCATGCCCTATGCGCCGTCGTTTTTTCGAAATGGTGGCGGAGTTCCTATGCGGCCGCGGACCACTGTCCTTCACGGAATAGAGGTGAAGTGGTATCTAGCCGCTGGGTAATTCCGCGGATCTCGGATCCTAAAATCCCCAGTTGACCGCGAAGCATGCCAACCAACCCATGCCCTGTGCGTCGTCGTTTTCTCGAAATGGTGGCGGAGCACCTATTCGGCCGCGGACCGCTGTCCTTCACGGAATATAGGTGAAGTGGTATCCAACCGTGGAGTAATTCCTCGGATCTTGGATCCTAAAATCCCCAGTTGACCAAGTCATCCACAGGAGGGGATTCATTCATGGGCTTCCACAAAACGTTCCTTGATCCCATCAATATAACCTCCTCGCGACTCTATAAATATTCAACTCGGGGCACCGAAAAACAGGGAGAAAAGATGGGTGAAAACCTGTGGGGAGACGCTGGAGAAATCGCTCCGCAGCCTTCCGTGGACTGCATATTGTCCGCAGATGAACTCTTACGCGTAGATGAGAAACCGGTCCGCAAACCACATGTGGACAACTCCTCCGTGGCCAGAACTTAGTGACCATCTCCTTCGAGGACGACCATCTCCTTCACGGACGATCATCTCTTTCGCGGAACAGTGTCGTTCGCGAAATGGAGGCGGAACACCTCCACGGGTGCGAAGTAGGACATGAGCCATCCCCTTTGCAGACACCCTTCATGGATGGCCATCTTATCTGCAGACAACCTCCTTCGCGGATAGCCTCCTCCGCAGAAATCACCCTTTGCGGACGGCCATCGCATCCATAGACAACCTTCTTTCGCGGACAGACTCCTCCGTGGAAACAATCCTTCACGGGCAGCATCCTTCACGGACTTCCATATCCTCCACGGACAACTCCTCCATGGACACCCATCGCGGATAACTAAACCGCGAACCACATGTAGCCAGTCCTTCGCAGACAGCTCATCTGCGGCCGGTCCCTCATGGACGGAAACTCGCGGCCAGCTCCTTCGCGGCCAACCCCATGCGGAAAACCCCATGCACCCATTGGTCCATACCGCAGGGGCTGCTCCCCCACACCCCTGCTCGGGTTCAGTGCCGGGCTGCAGTCCAGGCCCTCTGGGCCGGTCCCTTCGCTATCGTCACTAACCCCCATGAAAAATGGAGAGTCGCACCGTGATGTTTTTGGGTCGGGTCAACAATATTTTCTATTTCACCCTTATGCCACTCCAACATCCATCCTATAAATACCATGAGTCGAGCTACCGTCATGAGACTCCAAAAACCCCATTTCCTAGCTCCTTTTTCTAGGATCATCCAGAAAGGGCCGCCCTTGCGTAAGTCCCATACCAAACATTGCTAGGTCTCTCATACCTAGTCGTCCTGACCACATGACGATAAACTGTATGGCCATCATCCTGACCACATGACATTAAATTGTATGGCCTTCGTCCTATCCATATGACGTTAAACTCTACGGAAACAGTCCTTTCTACATGACTATAAACTGTAGAATTCCCTCTCATTCAATAGTTGGATGCCTCTTGCTCCATGAAAGATATGCGTTATGCTCCAAGCATAAGATTCCTCATGCCATGTTTACAGTGGCATAATTTCAAGAGCGCTGGAATCCATTCAAACATTCCATCACTCCACCCCACGCTTTGCATGTCCTTCATTAGGATCTCTATCCTCTCTCATGTTTGAAGGGACACCCTAACGGCCTGGACTCATGCCGCATCGGCTCACCTACCGTCCTAAGCCAACTCCCCGGAAGACATTGGACAACACTTTGAGATAGGTCTTGTGTTTCAAATATGGTCAGCGGTCGACCCTCATTTTCTCGTCCCCATTTCAGTCTAACACCATATGGATGCTGTGTTTTGAACATGGTCAACAGTTATCCTCCAACACCATGCCACCCTCATTGTGTTCTAAATGATGGGCATGTAATTCACACTTTTCATCTCCCTTTGTTTGGACTGATTCCAACGCCCTTGGCGTTATCCCACTTGTGCACTTGCGCATAGGCGTTGACCACCATTATATTCCTCAATCCACCAATGGGTTGGGATTCCCTCATGGCCAGACATGAGGAAGACACCCCGGGCGTCCATCTCGGAGTAAGCCCCGACCTTATGGGTATCCTAAGAGTGTAAGCCCCAATCCATCACCATGGTCCGCCTTCATACATAAGCCCCACTCCGCTTCTCACGGACATACCTTTCGCGACGTGATCCTCTGGTCCCTGCTGCCTCTTGTTTCTCACACCGAGCATGACTCACGTGGGCTTAGAGTAAGTATCCACCATGACATCCTCCTATGGACCTCTTCAGAGTGTAATCCCCAATCCATTCTTATGGGCCGCCTCAGAGTGTAAGCCCCAAGCCAAAGAGAACTACGGGGACTTTGATCCATGACAAGGCATGGTACGTAGGAAGCCTCCACAGGGTTCAATCCCACCACTCGGTCGTTTCTTCACGTCGAGTTCCTCCCTCGTCCAACATGATGTTAAACTGTATGCCCCCGTCCAGCATGACGTTAAACTGTTTATGCGAACTACGTGGACTTTGATCCCTGCCTCCTTGACATGGTACGCAGGAAGCCTCCATGAGGTTCAAGCCCACCACCCATCGGACCACCTGGTCTCTCTTCACATCGGCTCCCAGACACCTATGTAAAATACATGGACTTTGATCCCTGCCTCCTAGACACGGTACGTAGTAAGCCTTAATGAGGTTCAAGCCCAACGGACGGTCGATCCGTTCATCTCCACATCGTCTCACCACGCCACTCATAGTGATGCCTCAATTGATTTCCAACCCTTTGGGGTCATTAATTCAATGAGGGATGGTAAACCTCGGGCATAAATGATTCTGAACCCCTGTGTCAAGCTGACCGTTGCCCACCAGGGTTGAATCCGTGGATGCTATGTTTGGGTATAAACCAACGATTTGCGAACATATGAATACATCTCAAATCTATAAGAGAGTCCCGGAACAGGCAATAATTTCCCCCCAAAAAGGGTGTGATGAGCCCAACTTCCCATCCTCTCAACCAATGTGAGTTCTTAAGAGTCGCTGGTCAGACCGCCTGGCGAACGCCTGCCTTTCGAAAGAAGGCCCATCAATCATTAGATATGGAGCCATTGGGCGTTTCGTTGCCGAAAACCAGAACGAGACACCCCAAAAGCACCAAAAAGAAACCATAAAACCACTCAAATTCCCTAAAAACCCAAAAGAAATAAAAATATCTAAAAACATAAAAACATTAAAAACACTAAAAATTATTAAGAAAATTATAAAAACCTAAAACCTAAAAATCACTTAAAAACTGAAAAATGTAAAAAATAATAATAAACCATAAACAACCTAAAAACCATAAAAACCATAAAACAACAAAAATACAAAAAATAATCTATACAATCGCTAAAAACCCAAAAAAATCCTAAAACCCATAAAACCCTAATAAACCCTAAGAGGACATAGACAACTTAATAACACATAAAACATTAAAAACAACTAAAAAATATATAAAACCCTTAAAACCATTAATATGTTAAAAGGACTCTAAGAAACAATAAAATGACATAAAAACTCAAAAAATCCTAAAAACCCTAAAAACACATAAAACCCTGAACTCCTAAAAACACTAAAAACGCTCATATTCCAAAAAATCCTTAAAACACATTAAAATCGAAAAAAATTCTAAAAATCCCATGGAAAAACAAAAACCCTATGAACCCTAAAAACCCATATAAAACCCATAAAAATATAAAAATACTTAAAACCCATAAAATAACTAAAGATTCCAAAAAGCATAAAAACCCTAAACCCATAAAAATACTAAATACCATAAAACCCCAAAAAACCATTAAAACCCCAAAACCTCTAAAAACAATAAGTCCCCATTAAAACCCTCATAACATTAATGAACTCTAAAGAACATTAAAAACCAAAAAATCCCTAAAAACCTAAAAAAACCATAAAAAATTAAAATCTCTAAAAATATCTAAAATCAATAAAAATCCTAAAAAATACCATAAAATATAAAAACCCTAAAGTTACTAAAAACCCATAAAAGCCTAAAAATACGTAAAATAAGGTAAATACTAAAAATGTTAAAAGTACTGAAAACCCTAAAAACAACTAAAATACCATAATAACCATAAAAAATTATTAAAAACACTAGAAACCCTAAAACCTAAAAACCTTCACAAATCTAAACAATTTAAAAACAAAAAAATAAAAAAAAACAAAACCCAAAAAAACCCCTAAAAACATTATAATCCTAAAAAATACTAAAAATAAAGAAAACTAATAAAAAATCCACAAAAATACATAAATCATAAAAAAACTATATAATACCTAAATACCCTTAAGGAACCCCTAAAAATAGAAAAACACATAGAACCACCCAAAAACCTAAAAACATTAAAACATTAAAAATCATAAAAACCACAAAAACCCTAAAACCTTGAAATTCCTAAATACCCAAAAACCCATAAAGCCCATAAAGGCCCTAAAAATCCTTAAACACATAAAAAATCCTTAAAACCCTAAACCACCTAAAAACCAAAAAAACCCAAACCCCTTAAAAATCAATAATAATACTAAAAACTCGATTAAAACTCTAAATTACTTTAAATACATAAAAGAGGTCAAAACTCTTAAAACATAAAAAAACCAAATAAACACAAAGAAAACCATATTTCCTAAAAATCCATAAACCCCTAAAAAACCTTCGATATACCAAAAACCCATAAAAACATAAAAAACCTAAAAATCACTAAAAATATATAAAAACATAGAAAAAAACTAAAAACCAAGAATTAACCCTAACAAAAAATTATAAATATAAAAACACTTAATCCCTAAACACACAAAAAAAACACTAAAAACCATAAAACCCTAAAAACCATAATACCCCTATAACTAAAAACTCTTAAAAACCAAAAAAACCCAAAATATCCATAAAATTCTATAAACCCCACCAAGATCTCTAAAATCCCTTTAAACCAATAAAAGCATTAAAATTATACAAAAAGAATAAAAAACATAAAGGAACCCTAAAACCCAAAAAAAACATAAAACCCCCCAAAAAAACCTAAAAGGCAACCCCCCCCCAAATCCCTAAAAACCCTAAAAATATTTTAAAATCCCCCAAAATCGAACAAATCTAAAAAACATAAAAACCCCTGAAAAAACATAAGAAGACAATAAAATCAAAAAAAACTTAAACCCCCCCCCCAAATGATAGAAACACTATAACCCCTAAAACCCCTAAAACACTTAACCCAAAAAATCTGAAAACTACCTAAAATACCCAAAACCAATAGAAGTTCTTAAAATCAATAAAAATACCTTAAATAATAAAACCCCCTAAATAACATGAGAAGTCCTAACAAAACCGTAAAAACCCTAAAACTAATTAAAAACCCAAAACCATAAATAATAGAAAAATACCCTATATAACACTAAAAACTCTAAAACACTATAAAAATATACAAACCCATTAAAACCATAAAAAATCCTTAAACCCCTAAAATAAGAAAAAACTAAAAAAACCTTTAAACCCATAAAAATGTTACAAAACTCTAAAAACACATAAAAACCTAAACTCAAAAAACCCATAAAACTCCCCAAAACCATAAAACCCCTAATGACTTAAAAAATCCTAAATCCCATCAAAGTCTCTAATAACCCTAAAAACCATAAAAATACAAGAACATGCCTGCAAATCCCTAATGTCATAAAGAGCATAAAACCCCCTAAGAACACTAAAAAAATAGAACCCCTAAACACCCCCCCCCAAATCCCAAAAAATCCTTAAAACCCATGAAAATTATAAAATATCCCTAAAAATCTATAAAAATGTAAAAAACCTAATACCTTGAAAACCCTAATAAAACCCTAAAAGCCCAAAAACACTTAAAAATCCAAAAATTAAAAAACACTAAAAGACACTAAAGCCATAAAAACTCCATTAAACCCATAAAGATATCCAAAAACCATAAAAATAACTTAAAACCATATAAAGCCCTTAAACCCCATAGAAAACATAAAACCCCCCTAATACTCTAAAACCCATTTAAACAACTAAAAATGTTAAAAAACTAGAAAAAACCTGATAATCCCTAAAAATTGAAAAACCCCATACACCATTAAAAAATATATAACACAAAACCACAGAAACTCTAAAACCCCTCTAAATCCCTAAAATCCCTAAAAGTCCATATAAATAAAAGAGTACTTAAAATAACTAAAAAATATGAAAAACCATAAAACCTCTAAAATTAATAAGAAAATGTTAAAAACATAAAAAAAATTAAATCCCAAAAAAAACATAAAAACACTAAAAACTCTAAAAACCCAAAAACCCCCAAAATCCCAAAAAAACCAAAAACCCCATAAAATCCAAAAAATCCATAATAATCTTCAAAATCATGAAAAATGATAAAAACATTGAAAACACTATAAAACCCTAAAAAACATGAAAACACATAAACCCCTAAAAACAAAAAAAAAATAAAAACCCAAAAACCCAAAAACCCCTTAATAACCATAAAACCCCCTAAACCCACTAAAAACCATAAAACCCCCTAAAACCATTGAAATCCTAAAACCCATTAAAACTAAACAAAACAATAAAAACACTTAAAATCCTAAAAACCGTAAAAACCACAAAAACATTTAAATCCATTTTAAATAATAAAAACGTTAATAAAATTTAAAAAACATTGCACCCCTAAAAACGTTGAAACCACTAAAAGTAAAAAAACCCATAAAAATACTAAAAATCATTAAAAAACATAAAATCCCTCAAAATCCATAAGAACCATAAAAATCCTAAAAAACCTAAAAATACATAAAAACATAAAAATATCTAAAAACCCTGAAAACCATAGAAAAAACTTCAACACATAAAAAATCTTAAAACCCATAAAAACCTAAAAATTTTAAATACACTAAAGGTTCCTAAAAACCCTATAAATCCTTAAAACCCTAAAAACCCTAAAATCCTATAAAATTCATACAAATCCCTGGAAATGTAAAAATCTGTAAATACCCTGAAAACCCCTAAGAAAACTGAAAAACACTAGAAACACTTAAAACACCAAAAACCACAAGAAATAATAAAAACCATTTAAACCCCTCTAAACGTTATAAATATAATAAAATCCCTAAAAAGAAAAAAATTTCCCCAAAACCATAAAACCCTAAAAACTCTAAAACCCCTAAAACCCCCCAAAATCCATAAAAATCCAAAAATCCCATAAAAATCATAATACCCACCTAAATATACATAAAAAAATAAACAACATAAAAACACTAAATACCATAATAAAACCATAAGAACCTAAAAACACTTCAAACCCCTAAAAACCTAAAAACCATAAAAACCATAAAAACCTAAAAAACCTGAAAATCACAAACACTACTAAAAACCATAAAAATATAAAAAATAACCACAAATCAATAAACAAAGAAACCCATATAAAACACAATAAACCCTAAGAAAACCATACAAACCTAAAAAATTTAAATCCCCCCAAAAAACCAAAAAACTATGAAACCCCTAAAACATTGTAAAATCTAAAAAATCCATAAAACCCTTAAAACAAATAAAAATTTAAAAAACCTTTTATTCCCCTAAAAATGTTAAAATCAATAAGAACATTAAAAAACATAAAAACAAAAAAACCCAAAACCAAAAATAAGCATAAAAACCCTAAAACCCCTCATAATACCTAAAACCCTGAAAAACATAAAAATCATAAAAACCCCTAATAAGACAAAAGAAGCTAAAAATCATGAAAATACTAAAAAAACTCAAAAAATAAAACATAAAAAACCTATAAAAATATAAAAATGCTAAAAATCCCAAAAACCCAAAAAACCCTGGAAATCCCTAAAAACCATAAAAACCATAAAAATACTAACAAATTCAAACAAGATACCAAAAAACATAAAAACCCTAAACACCTAGAAAACCCATAAAAACATTTAAAACATGGAGACTCTTAAAACCAAGAAAAAACATAAGAAATGATCATACCCCTAATAACATAAAAAACCCCCTACAACCTCTACCCCCCAATTGGAAAACCCCCCAAAATAATAAAACACCCTAAAACCCTAATAAAACCCTAATAACAAATAAAAAATCTCAAACCCCTTTAAACAACCAAAAATCATAAAAACATACTAAAATATCTACAACCTTTTAAACCCCTAAAAACATAAAAAACTCTAAAAATCCTTAAAACACCTAAAAACAAAAAAACCCTAAATCCATCAATAAAACCATAAAAAACCCTAACTCCCTAAAAAACCAAAAAAAACCCACAACCTATTAAAATCATAAAAATCCCTAAAATCCCAAATAAACATAAAAACCCACTAATACATTAAAACCCCTTAGAAAACCATATAATACTTAAAACATTAAACCCTAAAATCCTAAAAAATACTAAAAACTCTAAAACCTTAAATACTGCAATTATTTAAAAAAATCTCAAAAATAAATTGAAAAACTCTAAATATTTCCTAAAATGTTTAAAACTCTAAAATCCCTGATAAAACCTATGAAATAATTAAAACTTTAAACCACTAAAAACCCTAAAAACTAAAAAAACATAAAAATCCTAAAAAACTCTAAAACAAAAAAATCTCTAAAAACCCTAAAATGACATTAAAATTCAATAAACCCCTAAAAATCACTAAAAAATAAATATTCCAAAAAACATGAAACCCTCTATGAAAACCCCAAAATCAAAAAATAAATTTAAACCTATAAAAAACATAAAACCAAAAATATCCCAAAAACCATGAATCCATAAAAACCTATAAATCCCCTAATAAACACTAAAGAACCAAAAAAACCTTTAAACCACTAAAAAATAAAAAAATCGTGAAACCGTAAAACATATAAATACTAAAAATTCCCTATAAATGAAGAAAAACCATAAAAAAAATAAAAACCCTAAAACCCCTCAAAATCCAAAAAAACCTTAAAATCCTAACAAATCCCAAAAACTACCTAAAAACATATAAAACCATAGAAGGAATCTAAAAAAATAAATCCTATAAAATCCATAAACATAGGTAAATCATTTTAAACCCCTAAAACATAATAAAAACACTAAAAAACATTTAAACCCCCAAAAAACATTTAAAAACTCTACAAAATAATAAAAACTACAAAAAACATAAAACATAATGAGAACCCCAAAAAACCTATAAATACCCAAAAGACCCAAAACCCCCCAAAAAACCCCTCAAAATCTCTAAAAAGACTAAAAACTACAAAAAACGTAAAAAATATCTAAAAAATCTAAAATGTAAAAAACCTTAAATACCCTGGGGAAACCTTATAAAGCCTTAAAAACTGAAAACACTTAAAACCATTAAAGACATAAAAATTTCTAAAAAACCATAAAACCCCATTGAAAACTCTAAAAACCCATTAAAGACCTAAAAACATTAAAAAACACTAAAAATATTAAATACCATTGAAACATAATATAAAATATTAGAATCCAAAAAATTCAAAAAACCCCTAAAAACCCTAAATATCTCTAAAACACCTAAATACAATAAAAATATTAAAAAACCATAAATGTCTATAAATACATATAAAAAACCCTGAAAAACTCTAAGAAAACCATTAAAACCAAACAACATCTGAAATATCTAAAATACCTAAAAAAATTTACAAACCTTAAAAAACACACAACCATACAAATCCTAAAACCCTCAAAATCCATAGAAACCCAAAAAAACTTAAAAATCATTAAAAAGCCCTAAAAATGACTAGAAACATAAAAAATCAAAAAAATGCTCAAGAACCCTAATAACACATAAATATCATAAAACCAAAAAAATATAAAAACCCTAAAACCCCTAAAAACCACTAAAACCCTTAAAAATACTCAAAACACCTAAAACCAATAAAATATCTAAAAACACCTTAACCCCAAAAAATGTTAGAAACACTAAAAACCTTAAAAACCCTAAATAACAAAAAAATAAAATAAACCCCAAAAAACCACTAAAACACTGAGAAACCCATCAAAATCCCTATTATCCATAAAACAATAAAAAATCTAAAAAATCCATAAAAATACCTAAATTGTAAAAACCCCTAAAACTACTAAAAACCATTAATAAAACCATAAAAAACTAAAAACACTAAAAACTCATAAAAACTCATAAAAACTCAAAAAGGTTAAATCTATAAAAACACCTGAAACCCTAAACATCTTAAAAACCCTCAAAATCAATAAAAACCCGAAAAAACCTTAAAAATTATAAAACACCAAAAAAATATGTAAAAATGTCAAAACCATATATACCATAAAGATCCCTAAAAAAACCAACAAACATAAAACACTTAAAAACAATACAAACCCCTAAAATCCATAAAACCCCAAAAATCCATAATAACACTAAAAAACACTAAAAACTATAATAAACCCTTTAAACCCCTAAAATGATTAAAAAACACTAAAATTACTAAAAATTTCAAAAAAAACAAAAAAAACAAAATAAAACCCAAAAATCATAGTAAACCCTAAAACCTATCAAAATCCCTAAAAACCATAAAAACCATTAAAATACCTAAAAATCCCTCCAAATTTAAAAATCCAAAAAAACATGAAAAATTCTAAAACGCATACAAAAAACTAACAGTTAAACCACCGAAAAATCTAAAAATGATAAAAAATCAAAAAATTGCTAACACCCCTAAAATATCATAAAAATCCTAAAGAATTCAAAAAACCAAAAAACACATAAAATTAATAAAATATGCTAATGAATCTCTAGAAATATGAAAAATCTAAAAACTTAAAACCCCTAAAAAGCCTTAGAAACCTAAAAACACTTTAAACCCCTAAAACCCCATGAAATAAAAACCTCTAGAAACCACTAAAATTCATAAAAACTGCTAAAAATATTAAAAAACCCAAAAACTCATAAAACATTAAAAACCACTAATAATTATAAAAACCATATAAACCCATAAAAATATTAAGAACTCAAAAAACCATAAAACCCTAAAAACTAAAAAACCCTTAAATCAATAAAAATAGAACGACCCTTAAGATCGCTGAAAACAAAAAAAACCCTAAAAATCCCAAAACACCTTGAAACCCCCTAAAAATTATAAAAAAATAAAAACAATAAAACCCCTTAAAACCCCGAAAAAATATGAAGACTCTAAAAAACTGTAAAATCCCTAAAAAATAAAAAAACCCTATGAATAAAACCAACCCAAAAAATCCAAAAAAATACATAAAAGCCCTAAAAACCACTCAAAACCATAAAAAGCTAAAACCATAAATATCCTAAAAACCCACTTAAAAGTCTTAAAATTGAAAAAAAACTATAAAAACCCTAAGCAAACCATACAATAATAAAAACACTTAAAACCAATAAAAACCTAAAAACAGGTAAAACAAATAAACACAAAAAAACACTAAAACCCCCAAAAATACAACAAAATTCCTAAAAACCCTAAAACCCCTAAAACCAAAAAATCTATAAACCCCATAAAAACCAAGAAACATATATAAACTATAAAAACTCTTTAAAATCATTAAAAATTAATAAACTCTAAAAACCATAAAACCCTAAAAAAATTAAGAAAAAACTAAAACCACAAAATACTGTGAAAACCATAAGACCCCAAAAAATAATACAAATCCCTAATATCCCTAAAAACTATAAAATAATATAAGATCACTAAAAGTGCCTAAAAATAAAAAGACCCAGAAAAACCTTCAAAAATTCTTTAAAACATAAAAACACTTGAAACCAATGAAAAACATAAAAACCCCTAAAACACTTAAAACCCCTTAAACCTATAAAAACACAAAAAACCTAAAACAATAAAAACCATAAAACCCAAAACAACCCTGTAGAACCTATAAAAAATATCAAAATCCATTAAACCCATAAAAACATAAAAATTGTAAAAAACCTTAAAAATCCACAAAAGATATTAAAACCCCTAAAAACCCAAAACAACATAAAACCCTAAAATCCCTCAAACTCCCTAAAAACCATGAAAACCCCAATGAAAAACTATAAAAAACAATTAAAATACCTAAAAATCCTAAAACCCTAAAACACCTAGAAACAATAACAACCATAAAACCCCTAAAAACCTTTAATAGATAAAAAAATACATAAAAACTCTAAAATCCAATAAAAAATCTTAAATTCCTTAAAGATGTTAAAATGTTAAAAAACACTAAAATCCAAAAAAACTCAAAAACTCAAAAAAAACAAATACAAACATAAAAAACATAAAAACCCTAAAACCCCTAAAAATCCCAAAAAAAAAAGCAAAAAAAATCCATTAAAATCCCAAAAACACATAATTTTTCCTAAAACCTTGAATACTCTAACAAAACTTCAAAATACCTAAAAGTACATACACCCCATAAAAACATAAAAACATAAAAAATCATTAAAAATCCTGTAAAAACCATAAAAACCCTCAATGTCCCAAAAACACTAAACCCCATAAAAATCCTAAAAAACCAGAAAAATACCCAAAAAATATAAACCACCCTAAAAACCCAAAAAAACCCCTAAGAAAACCATAACAAATAAAAACACCCAAACCTCAAAAAAAAATTAAAAATGATAAAAACCATAAAAATTCCCTCAAGACCATAAAACCCTCAAAAAACCATAAAACCCCCAAAACCATAAAATCTCCAACAACCCATAAAAACCCTAAAACCAAATTAATACTATAAAAACCCTTTAAACCACAAATTTTTTTAGAAACTCAAAAAAACCTTAAAACATAAAATACCAAATAAAGCACAAAAAACCCAAAAAGACCATAAAAACAATAAAACACTAAAAACAATAAAAACCCTCAAAATATCTAAGAACACAAAAAATAATAAAAAACCTAAAAATTCACTAAAACACCCAAAAAATGTACAAAATCCTAAAAACCTATAAAACCCCAATGAAATCATTAAAAACCTAAAAAACATAAAACCCCTAAAAACCTCAAAAACCCTAAACCCCTTCAAAATCACTAAAAACCTTAAAAACTGATATGGTCCATAAAAAACTAAAAATCCCTAAAAACCTCAAACCCTATGAAAACTATTAAAACCTAAAAATTGTTAGACCTTAAAAAACCTAAAAATATTAAACCCTTATGAAATCATAAAAAACATAAACCGCCATAAAACCATAAAAACCCTCAAACCCCAAAAAAATACTAAAACTCCACTAAATGATCTAAAAACCTTTAATCCCCTAAAACCCTTAAAAACCACTAAATACCCTTAAAACCACTAAAAAAATTAGAACCCCCCCAATCCATAAAAACCCTAAATCTCCTTAAACTCCTCAAAATCCCTAAAAACCAAAAAATATCCTAAAAATCATAAAAATCCCTAAAAATAAAAAAAAAATTAAAAACTGCTAAAACCCGTGAAAACACCTAAGAAAATATTAAAATCCTATAACAAATAAAACCCCTAAAAACCTAAAAATTCTAAAATCCGTAACAACCCTAAAAAACCTAAAATCTCCCAAAATCCCTAAAATGTAAAAACCATAAAAATCATTCCAAATCACAAAAAACACTAAAAATGATAAAAAAAACACAAAAACCACTGGAAATACGTAAGAAAACCATAAAATCATAAAAAACACTAATATTCTAAAAACCTAAATAATAATAAAAACCCTAAAACTCTAAAAAACCACCAAAATCCATAAAAACACATAAAAATCGTAAAAATACCATAAATAATTAACGACATAAAAACACCTTAAGACCCTTAAAACCACAAGGAAAACCATAAAAACTAAAAATATTTAAAATGAATAAAACTATAAAAACACTAAGAATCCTAAAAACCTAAGAAGAAATATAACTCAAAAAACCATAAATAATTCCAAAAACCATTAAAAACTCAAAAAAAACACTAAGAACTAAAATATATAAAAAAACCCTTTAACCTCCAAAAAACACTAAAAGCCCATTAAAACTCTATAAAACTCATGAGAAATCCTAAAACCTAAAAAACCCTAAAAACCCTCCAAATCCCTAAAAACCCTAAAACTATAAAAATACTAAAAAATCACTATTAATTTTAAAAAACCCTTAAAACTATATGTAAGCCTTCAAAACCAAAAAAACATATAAAAAGGCTGAGAACCCTAATAACCATTAAAATCCTTAAAACCTCTAAAACCCCATAAATATCCTAAAAAATCCTAAAAATCCATAAAAAGATCCTAAAAACTGAGAAAAAATTCAAAGAAAATATTGAAATCCTAAAAACACTTAAAACCTTAAAAAAACAAAAAATGACAAAACCCTAATGCCCTAAAAAGACTTTGAAATCCCTAAAAACAATAATATCCCCTAAAAAAATAAAAAACCTAAAAATGAAAAAAAAAATTAAAAAACACTAAAAAAATTAAAAACCCCTTAAACCCCAAAAAATAGAAAAAAAACACTAAAAAACATTAGCACCACTAACAAATCACAAAACCCTAAAACACACAAAAAAAAGAAACATCCCTGATTACTTTAAAACCCATAAAAACCCTCAAAATCCCTCATAAACCTAAAAACCATAAAAATACTACAAAATCCATAAATCCATAAAATAGTAAGAAACCCTAAAACCCTAAAACCCACTAAAAACCATAAAAACTAAAAACACTTTATTCCATTGAAAACTAAGAAAAAAATAAAGAACCGATAAAATCCAAAAATCCAAAAAAACCCTAAAACATTAAAAACCCCTAAAAACCATAAAACACTAAAACCCACTAAAGAGGCACATAAATAAATGTAATCAACTAAGAATTATTGATCTGGTAATAAGGAAAGGTAGTTTGGTGTTGGCGATGAGGAGGAGATTGGACAAGAGGAAATTAAACCAGACTGCTTGTGTTGATCATGAGGTGAGGGAGGATCAAGTCATGCAGTTGGTTCTATTGGTGAATGAAGGGGTCTCTTATGAAAATAATCATTGTTTGTTTCTAGATGACATAGTTTTGGAGGAAAACAATGTTCATTCGCAGTTCATGGGATGAAACTTTGTGTAGAATAGGGTACTTGATAGGACAATGTAGATTCCAGGTGATGGATATCGTGAAAATGAAATACAAAAAGGCAATTTCTAGGTGGAAATCCAGAAACTCCATAGTTGTTCTAAAATATTTCATAGATGATTGTGTTCTACAAATGAAGATATTTAAATTGACATTAGTAAATCTGAGGCCTTGAGTGGTGATAAATCCTTGGCCAGTGATGTCATCACACATGGGAGTGAGAAGGTGTTTCCGGGCTTCTTCTTTTCTCCCACGAAGAGGAGGCTAAGGAAGGTCTATTATAATTTCACAAATCCCATGTCTACCAAGTCCTCTTCTAAGGCCTCTAAAAAGAATGTTACAGATCCGAAGTTAGGGTAGTTTAACCAGTTTTCTTCCAATGATTAGCTTACATTGAAACAACAAAGTCTTAGGGAGATATATTATACACTCTTCAAGAAACAAATAGATTTATAGTTGGAATTGGAGTTGGTGGATGATGGTGTAGCTTCCAATTATATATATGGTCATCACATTGATCCTTTGGACATTTAGTTTTATTTGGGTATGGGTTGTTTGACTATTCTACTTTCTTGTAATTCTTTGTGTTTAATTTTTTAATAAATTTTGGGGGGCCACTCATGCTTGGTCCCACGCCTTATTTGCACTAAAACCCACTAAAAACTCTAAAAACCCTTTAAACACCAAAAAATAAAAAACACTAAAAACATTAAAACCCTAAAAAACTCATAAAACACACTAAAACGCAAATAATATATAAAAATACTAAAACACTAAAATCCATAAAAATCATCATGTTTGTAAAAACTATAAAGACCCATAAAAACATAAAAATTCTTTTAAAATATCTAAAAAATGAAAACCCCTAAAAATTTTGGAATAAGGTTTGCCCTCTCCTGGGTGAGTGATCAAGAAGTGGCATGTGGCCCGTGTTTCTGAAAATCGAGAGGTAGTGGAGGAACAGTTTTATTTATGTCATTTCTCCATTACAAAATGGGTGTTGACCCCGAAAGCAGAACGAGTGTGTAAATTCGTTGATATTGTTAAATAGATCATGGGTATTTGGGGATTCTCCGAATGGAGGATTACCACAATTGGGAGAGAATACTTTCATACTGTCTTCCCATTGGATGATTGGAAACAGAGGGCATGGAGTTTTGGATTTCTCAATCTATTGTCTGGGTTCCTCCTGAATCAGGATTGGGATCAAAATTTTGATCCTTTGAATACGAAAAATACCACTACACAGGTTTGGATTAAGATCTATAATCTGAGGTGGATTTATTAGAACCCATGGATTATTTGGGACATTGCATCATCAGTGGGTTTTACCATTCACATTGATAAAGATACAGACATCCCAAGCTATGGTCACTATGCACGCGTCCTTACTGAAGTTGTTTTGGCATCCATGTTGGTTGAGGAGGTCGTGCTCAAAACAATTGAGGATAGATTCACACTGGAAATTCACTATGAATTGAGGCCTAGGTTTGGCTTCCATTTCATTATCCATGGTCATTTTGTTTCTAACTGTTTATGGATGATGGTGTGTTTCCGTTGCAATACTAAGGGGCATGATATTGAATCCTGCAAGAGGAATCATGGTGCTAGGACCAGGAAGGGTTGGGTTTTACCTAATAAACATCCTATATCCAAAGACCCCATTGATTCTGTGTCCCTCCAGTCCCCTGATAACCAATAAGTGACTCTTGAGAGGCCTCACAATCTGGTACACGCTGATACGGTGCCCCCTGCTCAATCCCCCTCTATGTCTAATGAGGTAGCAGTTGTGGATGATTCCAGCTGTCAGGAGACTCCCCTCAATTGTAAAGAGTTTCTTCCCTTGAAGTCTCCCATCAATATCTTATCTTGGATGTGAAAATTGAGGGGCCTATGGCTATGTGAGACCCCCATGCTCTAGAATCATCTAGCCCTTCTCTAGTTGGGATGGTTGTTGCCAATTTTTTTGGATTGCTGGTTTTTCTAGTCAATGATGTTACACCGGGGTCTCCTTCGGGGTCCACCAAAATGAACCCTAATAGTTATTATAAGAAAGAGTTCACACTCGAGGAAACTTTTCCTATATGTGATGAATCCATAACAGCTTTATCTTTTAGTAAGGCTGCTAGGAGGACCCCGATTGGGGCCGTTACTAAAGATTCATGTCCTCTAATCAGATTCACCCCTCTTAGTGGATGATTTTAGATTGATTAGGTAAGGATCATCCTAATGAGGTAAGTGGTTGGAGGGATGGAACATCCAATCCTACTGATGGTGATCATCCCCTTACAGTTGGTACTCAGCTTGTGGATTTATATGGTTTGCAGTACCGGATTATGTAAGTCACTGAGTCATGTACCAAGAACAATCTTGTAGGAAGGCCCAAGAAAAAAGGGAAAAAGGCAAATGAAAGGGGAGAGATCCATCCTATATCTCTGACTCCACGAACCTACCTCACGATAAGGTATATGATCCCCTTAAATAATGAGGATCATGTTATGGAATTTCCAAGGGCTTGAAAACTCTTCCACTGCCCCGCCCCTTCAGCATTTTACCACTTACCAGAGGCTGATGATCCATGGAATTGATGATCCTATTATTTCCTTTGATAATTGGAAGGTCTTTAATAAGGGAAACCTTGGTTAATACTTTGTTTCTAAATAATGTAATGGGAGTGATCTGGATACTCTACGGGTTTTGAAGCAAGACAGCATCCAATTACTATCATTTAAAAACAGTCCTCAAGTCATCACCCTGTCAATCAGCTTGAATGCTGGTCCTTTTTCTCTATCCTTTGTGTATACATTCGACTCATACTCAATGAGAAGGTTCATATGGAGTAGGTTGGATCAAATATATGTGTCAATTGGTCACAATTGGATTGTCATTGTATACTTTAACACTATTTTGAGACCGGATGAGAAGATTGGCTGCAATTTCTCCCACCCAGCTGTTGAGGAGTTCTCCCATTTCTTATATTTATTTTACCTCCCTAATGTTTCCATTACTGTATCCTTCTTCACATGGGGATGATTCAAAATTAATAGAAGATAGGCCAGCTAGATAGATAAGTTATTATATCAGATTAGTGACGGATGTTTTTTTCTAATGTCTCTAGGTTCAACCTCCCCAAATTCTATTCAGACTATAACTTCCTTATTGTTTACTTCTTGAGGGGTCTCTCCAAGGCTATCATATTTGCCTTTAAAATTCAACAATTCCTGGCTAAGGATTTCGGGTTTCTGGGAGATTGTTACAAATGGGGGGAATGGATCCTTTCATGGAATTCATTATTTTATTATGGTCTCCAAATATGATAAAATAAAATTATTACTTAAGAAGTTGATTAGGATGTCATTTTCTAGGATGGATGGTGATATTAAGGCTACTGAACTTAGGCTTCCCCCCTCCGAACTTCCATCCAAAAATTGTCCATTCCCTCCCCAGAGGAGCTGCATCTTCATGAAAAATTGGATGGTATTATGGCCCTTAAGGAGAAGTTGGTCATGAATCAGTTCAATATTAGGTGGCTCAAGGATGGGGATTGGAATTTTAAATTCTTCCAAGTATTTCATAAAGGAAAGATGGATAAGAAATTACTGAATGCTGTCTTCCTTTGTGAGTCCACCTTCCCTTTAGAGGCTAATATTTCCATTGTTGTGGTGGATTATTTCAAGGGGTTGTACATTGATGAGGGTGTGTTATGATACCTTCCAATGACGGATTCCATATTGACTTGTGTTGATGAGTATCATAATAAAGACTTAATGAATGATCCCTTTGAGGAAGAAGTCAGATGTGCTTTGTTTTCTCTGAACTTGGAAAGTGCAGCGGGATCAGATGATTTTAGCAACATGTTCTTCATGTTCTACTGGGATATAATGTATGCGAACGTTTCTAATGTTGTTAGGGAAGTTTTTTTAATATATCTTTTCCCAATGTCACCAACTCAAACTTCATTGCTCTAATTACGATGAAAGAAAATTATATTGCCTTTGGGGACTTTTGGTCGGTCGCTAATGGGATTATTATTCCCAAAATTATCAGCAATGTTCTGGTCTATAGGATGGGGAAATTTATGGGGTATCTTATTACCCCAAATCAATTTGAATTTGTTTCAGGTAGGAATATCCAAAACTACTTATTTACAGCCTTAGAGGGTATCAACATCACGAGGAAGCATTCGAAGCATGGTAATTTTTCTTTAAAGCTAGTTATATCGAAGGATTTTAACACCATTAAGTGGAGCTTCATTTTCAATGTGCTATGAAAATATGGTTTCTCGGACAGTTTCATCAAGATTGTTTCAACCATCATGAATAGTGAAGGAGTTTATTTTCTTATTAATATCTCTTTTAAGGGGTTCTTCCCATGCTCTCGTGGATTTAGGTAGGGAGATCCAATCTCAGGTATTCTCTTCACGATTATTGAAGAATATTTGAGATGATTCCTCATTGATCTTATGTATGCGGGTCTTTTCAAACCAATCAAGGTGGGGATATATCTTCAGGTGACATATATCCTTCTCTATGCTGACGACATCATCCTCTTTGGATAGGCTGACAAGAATACATTTTCCTTAGATCGAATGATTTTTAGTAACTATGAATCTGGGGTGGGGCAGTCCATTAGTTGGAGTAAATCCTCTATTGTCTTCAGGGAGGTGGTTTTCCCAATTGATAGTTACTCAATGCTCGGCCCCTTGGGGTGAAAAGGGTATCACATACCTTTGCCTATTTGGGGGTCCCAATCTTTTGGGGGAGATTCAAGAGTTGTTATCTTGAGAGCATGGGGAATAGAATCACCGAACAATATGCTAAATAGAAAGGGAAGTGTTTATCGCAGGCTAGGAGAGTCTGAATCATTATTTGTTTATCACCTCTATGTTCACCTATGCTTTCTCCATTTACATATAGTCAATTAAGCACATTAAAGACCTATAGTCGAATATTAGAAACTTATCTTGGACTAATTACATTAGTGAAATAAAATCTGTATCTGTGGCTTGGAAGGATTGAACAATGCCAATTGAGATGGGAGGGCATGGTATTAAGGACGTCAACAGATTTAATGATTCCCTCCTTGAAAAGTTTTCTTGGGTATTGTTTGACAAAAATGATGGTGGTTTGGGCTTTTTTTGGGAGAGGTTTTCACTGAAACTTTGTGATCGGTTTCCATGATATTTTCCATCCTCGGTTTGGCCAGAAATCCAGGTTTCTTAAAAAGGAATTATTTATCACTCGAAATGGATTGTCTCAAGGAATTAAGATTGAAATGTGTGGTACAATATATGGATCGATAGTCCTTTGTTGAATTTCGCAGTTCCTCACACTGATTTCAGAAACATGTCGATTGCTGAGTCCATTCATCGATTGGGAGAGTTTTAAGTGCTCTTTCTAGCGGACATTCTCACACAGATTCAATAATACACCTTCATTGAGAAGGAAACCTTAATTTGGAAACCCTATATTGTTGGGAAGCTCAATGAGAAGGACTTTTACCGGTACAAATGTGCACGGGGGGGGGGGGGGGGCAGATCCTCCATCCCATCTCTCATGCATCAAGAGACCCTTCATTACTCTGGCTAATCATCTGTTGGTTTGGAAACATAGGAAAAATTGGTTGCCACTCTAGGATCAACTACAAAATCCTAGGCACAACCTTGACTCATTCAGTTGTCTCTATCTTTGTACTGAGGAAACCATCTAACATTCCATTATTCAATGTAGGTCTTATCTGCATTTTAGGACCACTTACAATAGCTGTTTGGGTTCCCATTTTGCTTGAACAAGCTGTTTTTTGAGCTCATGGACATCCTGGTTAATTGGCCTTGTAGTAAGCAGGTCTCTCACTTTCTACTCATTGTCATTTATACCATCATTTATTATATATGGGCTGCTCGCAATGTGGTTTCTTTTAATAAGAACTGATTCTCCTTCAACGGTGGGGTCGTGACACTTCATACAATAAATCATGAGGCATCCCATAATCAGACAACTTTGATGGAAAAAGATGTTAATGAACTTATTTTTATGGTATCTTAGAGTTTATGTATAGAAAAATTAACCTCGGGTTCTCAAGTTCATCCGCTGGATCCCTCTGATCTCCTCTGGGATTATGGTTAATGTGGATGGTGCAAATATGGGAGCATTGGGTCCCTCCAGATATGGTGGGGTCTTTTACACCCATCATGGTTTTGTTAAAGGCTATTTCCATCACTTTATTGGCAATGGTTGTGATCTTGAAGCCAAATTTTGGGATATGATACATGCGATTAAATATTCTGTTCAGTTTGGAAGGAGACCTCTTTGGCTTGAATCAGACTCAATTCTTGTGGTGGAGGTCATCAAGAACAAATCTGATAGAGTCCCTTAGAGTATTCCTCCCCAATGGATGGAAAGTCTCACCCTTTGTCCAGGGCAGAACCACAATGTCACTTATTCTTACCAAGAGGTGAACTCAATCACAAATTCTCTCTCCAAGAAGGTAATCATGGAGAGGTGTTTGATGTGGTCTTTTGTTTCCCTATCTTTCTGCTCTTGGTTTGTGGAGTCTGATTTGAAGGTTGTGTTGGACACCCAGATTTGTAATCCATCCTTGTAACATTTAGATGTTTCTTCATTTTTTTTAATAAAATTTGGGGGAAAAGATTCACAAGGTCAAGATCCTTCTTGGCCATAAAAAAAAGATGAAGAAACCCCTATAAACCCTTAAAACCATAAAAACGCTAAAACCCCTAAAAAAACCTAAAAACCTGAAAAAAACTATAAAAATCCTAAACAATCGCTTAAATACCTAAAAATTTAAAAAAGACGAAAAAAACCTAAGATAACATTAAAAACCTAAAAACACTTAAACCCCTAAAAAATATAAAAAGTACTAAAACCCTAAAGAACCTTAAAACCCTCTAAAAACCATAAAACCCCTAAAACATTAAAAAACCCAAAACCTCATAAAACACTAAAACCTAATAAAAACTGTAAAAATATTAAAACCATTAATTTTTTTTAAAAAAAACTATCAAATTTTCAAAAACCCTTACATACTCAAAAACTCCATAAATAGAAAAAAAACCACAATACCACTAAAAACCCTAAAACCCCTCAAAATCCAAAAAAAATCCATAAAAAAATAAAAATTCTGAAATTCTGTAAAATTCCCTAAAAACATTAAAAAACCTTAAAACCCTGATAAAATCTAAGAATCCCTTAAAAACCTTAAAACACTTAAAACCCATAAAACTATAAAACACTAAAACCCCAAAAGTCCAAAAATCCTAAAAATCTCTAAAATCCTAAATAATCGCTAAAAACCATAAAATACCATAAAAATCCTAAAAATACCTTAAAAATCATAAAACATAAAGAACCCAAAAACCCTGAAAACCAATTAGAAAATCACAAAATCCTAAAAAAAATTAAAACCCATGAAATCCCATAAAAACTCATAAAACCTAAAAAATGCTAAAAACACATAAATTTCCCAAAAAAACACTAAAAACTATAAAATCCCATTAAATCACAAAAAAATGTCTCAATTCTCTAAAAACCCATAGAAACCCACAAAACTGATAAACCCCTAAAAACAAAACAACTATAAAACCCCTAAAGTACCAAAAATCCCTCAAAAAATACCTACAAACCCTAAAACCCCCCAAAATACTGAAAAATCATTAAAAAACATTAAAAAAAATATAAAAACCAAAATACCCATAGAGAACTTTAAAAATATAAAATCAATTAAAACAACTAAAAAAACTAAAAAATGTTAAAAACCCTAAAAAACCCCAAAATCCTCAAAAAACCTAGAAACCCTAAAAACATAAAAAACTCTACAACCCCTAAAAACCATAAAAATCCATAAAAATGTAAAAATTCATAAAAATGTACAATCACCCTATGAAAACCATTTAATCATAAAAACACTTAAAACCCCGAAAAAAGTAAAAATGCGAAAACCCCTAACAGACCCTAAAAACCCTAAAACCCCATAAAAACAAAAAACCACTAAAAACCCTAAAAACATAATAAAAACACTAAAAATAATTTAAACACATAAAAATGTTAAAAAACTCAACAATACCGTAAAATACCCAAAAAACTCAAAAAAAATACGATAACCCTTAAAAACCGACAAAAACCCAAAAAAACCTCTAATCCACTAAAAATCACTAAAATCCCTCAAAACAATAAAAATCATAAAAAATTCCCTAAAACCCCATAAAAACATAAAAAACATAAATTCAGTGAGAAAGCCATTCGGAAGTGTTCTAGTTTTTTGCAGATCAGAATGGTTGCTGGTGTCATTCTTCGGCGGTGTTTGGGATCTAGGTGCGACTGGCTTTGGCGGGTCTAGTTTGGAATGTGGATGATAGTTTCAGGCTATTTTTTTGGACAAGAGATGAACCAGATATATTCGTCCATAGCGTCGGAGACCCCATGAATGGGTCAACGGCTTCGACATCTTCAGCGGTGGAGAGAGATTCATCGGCGGCGTGGACTATAGTCTCTTCGATGATTCTTGGAGGCGTGGACTGGAAATTTCCCATCCTTGGAACAGCGTTGCATGACAAAGGTGGATCCATTCAGATCTGGGATTTCCACCGTGCGGTGCTTCGTTTCCCTGGAGGTGTGGGTCAGATCTGGGCAATACGGGTTCTCCCAATGTCTTTGGTGGTTTGGTCTTCTCCGAAAGGCGGCCTGGCTTCTTTGGATCCATGATGCTGAACGGTGGGTGTGGTGGGATTTGTGATGTTCTGGAAATGGCATGGCCTCTTCCATGCTTGGATCTAGTTTTCCAGATCTGATTCTGGGAGGGTTTTGCGGGATCTCTTGGCTTTTTAACAGTTTCTGCGGGCTGCGGAAAGTGAACGTGCAGGTTTGTGCTTCTGTTTTCTTAGTTTAGCCTTGGGTTTATGCTTCTGTTGAGTTTCTGGAAAAGCTGAGTTGCGTCCTGGGTACTATGGTGGAATGTGGTCTTTTGAGCTGTTGATGGTTTGGTTGTGAGTCGTTGCTGAAGTTAGATTTGAGGCATGATGAGATGGAGGTTGATGGCTGTGGTGCTGGTTTGGTTTTGAATAGCTATGGGTGTGGGATGTTTGTTCTGGTGAGTGTGTTGGATGCTGTCTGGTGTGTTGCTGGTTTCTGTTTTTCAGGAGGTGAAGCTTGCTGTGTCTGGTTGTGGTACTTGTGCTATGGTTTGATGCTGCTGGTTCTATTTGGTTGTGATGTCGGATTTGGTGTTTTTTGTTGCTGGGGCTGGTGGGTTTGGATGTGCTGCTACTGTGTTGCTATGATGATTAGATGTGGTGCTGCTGATGGTTGCTGGGGTGGTTGGTTTTGAGGTTTTGCTGCTGCTGTATTGTTGTGATGATTGGATGTGGTGCTGCTGGATGCTGGAACGCGCTGGATAATGGATGTTGTGATGCTGGATGTGTGGACGCTGCTTGGCTGTGATGTTTGGTATTGGTGCTGGATGCTGGTGTTGGCTGAAAAGATACATGGACGCTGCTGTTGTGTTTTGTTTTGTGTCTGTTTCTCTGTTCCATTTTCTATTTTGATTTTCCTTTTTTGGGTCTTTTGGTGTGAAGGGTTTTTGGGTGTGGGTCATTTGACCCCTCCCCTCCCTTGTCTGCAGGTCTTTGTGTCTTTTCTTTTAATAAAATTTTGGGGGTGCCAGGAATAGCCTGGACCCTCGCCTTCCTTTGCCCAAAAACCATAGAACATATAAAAACCCTAAGATCCCTAAATCCCCCAAAAACCATAAAAATACTAAAAAATGTAAAAATACCTTACAACATAAAAAATATATAAAAAATTATATAAAACCATAGTATCTTAAAAATTCCCCGACCCTCTAAAAACCCAAAAAAAAAACGATACAAAACCTAAAAATAAAAAACCCTATAAACCCTAAAACCCTAAAAACTTCACTAAAAATAGTAAAATGCATAAAAATTTCAACAAATCCAATAAATACATAAAAACATAAAAACCCATAAATCCCATGAAAACCCCTAAGAAACCCTTAGAAACATAAAAACATAAAATTCTCATAAAAAATAAAAAAATAAAAAAACCCCTAGAAACCCTAAAAACTGTAAAAACCCCTAAAACCATTAAAACCCCATAAAAAATGTAAAAAGTAATAAAAACATTAAAAACCCATTAATCCCTAAAAACACTATAAATAACTAAAAATTTTAAAAACAATAAAAAACACAATGAAAACTAAAAAACCCCCCAAAACCCCAAACACCCCTAACCCTAAAACCCCTAAAAATCCATATTAACCCTAAAAACCATAAAAATATAAAAAATCCCTAATAAGTGAAAAACTAATAAAAAACCCCAAGAAACCCATAAAAAACTTAAAACTCCTAAAAAACTAAAAATCAGAACAAAATCTAAAAACACCAAACCCCTAAAAATACTTAAAAACCCTTAAAATCTATAAAATTCATAAAAAAGAATAAAAAAATTAAAAGCACAATAAATCCGTAAAAACATTAAAAATATTTAATACCCTGGAAAACCCTAATAAAATCATAAATAAATGAAATGACATAAAACCTTTATAAAACCTAAAAAATAATAAAACCCTAAATGACCCAAAACACCCTAAAACCCCTAAAAACCATAAAACCCATAACATACTTAAAAATTCCTAAACTCCATAAAAACCCTTAAAAGACATTAAAAATTATAGAAACACTTTAAACCCCAAAAAATAAAAATAAAATCTAAAAACCATAAAAAAAAGACCCCTAAAACCCAAAAAACTAGAAAAACCCATAAGAACCATAAAAATCCAATGAAACACTAAAAACCTTCAAAATTCTTGAAAACACTAAAATCCATAAAAATCCTAAAAAATCCATAAAAACCGACCGAATGTAAAAATCATGAAAATAATGAAAACCCTTAAGAAAACGTTAAAACCTAAAAATAGTTAAAACACCGAAAAATAATTAAAAACCCAAAAAATCTTAAAAACCCAAAAAACTCTAAAATCATAAATACCCTTAAACACCTAATAACCCTAAAACACCAAAGGTCTTAAATATACATAAAATTCCTAGAAATGTCAAAAATCCTAAAAACCCAGAAAAAATCTATGAAAACCTAAAAATCCTCAAAACACTCTAATCCCCTAAAAAGCTAAAAAACAAAACAAACCCCAAAAATACACTAAATACCCTAGAAACCACTAAAATTCATAAAACTCCATAAAAAAATTTAAACAGATAAAAAACCTAAACACCACTACTAACTTTATAAACCCATTAAAACCATAAAATCCTTAATAACTCTAAAACATTAAAAACCCCTAAAACCCAAAAAACCCATATATATGCTCAAGGTCCCTAAAAACTATAAAAATACCTTAAAATAAATAAAAACCTAAAACCCATGAAAATAATTAAAATCCTTAAGAAAAACCTTAAAATCCTAATACCCTTAAAACCCATAAAAACTATAAAATGCCAAAACACCTAAAAACCATAAAAATACTAAAAAATATCTAAAAAGCACTAAATATGTAGAAACCCCTAATAAAACCTAAAAGTATATTAAAAAACTAAAAACACTTAAAAACCTAAAAATATATAAAAGAAATCTATAACCCTTTAAACACCTAAATATGTTAAATGACTCTACGAAACCATAAAAATAATAAAACCCTAAAAACCCATTAAAATCATCATAATCCCTTAAAACCCTAAAAACCATTAAAATCCTAAATAACATAAAAATCCAGAAAAAACATAAGAACCCTGAAAACCCATAGGAAACCCTTAAAAGACACTTAAAACTCTTAAAAACCCAAAAAGTTCTAAAAATCATAAAAAACATAAAAAGCATGAAAAGCATAGATACAAATAAACCACTAAAACCATAAAACCCCTAAAACACATTAAACCCACAAAACTCACTAAAGACTCCAAAAACCCATTAAATCCATCATAACATTAACAAACTCTAAAAAACCATAAAACCCAAAAATTCCCTAAAACACAAAAACCCAAAAAACCCGTAAACCCCCTAAAAATCTCTAAAAATTCTAAAACCATAAAAATCATAAAATCCCCTAAAAAACCTTTTAATGTAAAAACCCTAAAACACTAGAAAAAATGTAATAAAGCCTTAAAAACCTAAAAATACTTTAAACCCCCAAAAAACATAAAAATGGTAAAAACCATAAAAATTATAGAAACCCTTAAAACCTAGAAAACTCATAAAACCACATAAAAACCATAAAAAACAAGAAAAGCACTATACTTCCTTTTAATACCTAAAAATATTCAAAAAATCCGAAAAACACATGAACATAAAGAAACTCAATGACAAAACAAAAAAATCCAAAAAAATCAATAAAACCCCTAAAAACCCTCCCAATCCAAATAAATAATAAAACACCCATAAAACTCCTAAAAATCCACAAAAATACATAAAAACATAAAAAACTATGAAATCCCTAAAAACCCTTAAGAAAACCATAAAAATATTAAAACACTTAAAACCTCTAAAAACGCAAAAACTAATAAAACAAAAACCATAAGAACTATAAAACCCCAAAAATCATCAAATTCCCAAAAACCCTCAATTAATAAAAATCTTTAAAACCCCTAAAAATACCAAAAAAAATAAAAACGCCTTAATTCCACAAAGTAAATCATAAAACCCTAAAAAACAAATAACCAATAAAAAAATAAAAACACTAAAAGCCTAAAAGCCTTAAGAAGCATAAAAATCCAAAATAAAAATAAAAATCCAGGAAAAAATCTAAAACTATTTAAACCCCTAAAAGTGGTAAAAACTATAAAAACATTAAAACCCATAAATAACTCAAAAAAACCCTAAAACCGAAAAAACCAAAAAAAAACCCTAAAAAACCTCAAATCACTAAAAATATTTAAAAACATAAAAAACATAGAAACCACAAAAAATCCCAATACATTAAAAACCTAAAAACCTTAAAAACCCTAAAAATAAATTAAAAATATAAGAAAACATAAATCTATGAAACCATAAAAACAGTAAAAACCCATAAAACCTAACAAACCATAAAACCCTATAACCGTAAACCCCTAAAACCCATAAAAATCCCTAAATATCCATAAAACCCTAAAACCCCACTAAAAACTCTAAAAACCCATTAAACCCCAAAAAACCTTAAAAATCCAAAAAACGCCTAAAAATCTAAAAACTCCCAAAATCCCTAAAAACCCTACAAATAATTAAAATATTTTAAAATACCCCAAAATACCTAAAAACATAAAAACCTGAAAATCCCAAAAAAAAAACAAATGAAAACCTTTAAATACTAAAAACACTTAAAACCCCTAAAACCAAAAAAATTATAGAAAGACAAAAAAAACTAAAACCCCTAAAAATCCTAAAAATACCTTGAAACACCCAAAACCCATAAAAATCATTAAATGTACCTAAAAATTTGTAAAAGTATAAAACCCCCTAAATATACTGAGAAACGCTAAGAGAACCATAAAACCCCTAAAAACACTTAAAACAACTAAAATCCTAAAACACACAAAAATCATATAACCACTAAAAACTCTAAAAACTCATAAAACTCTTACAAACCCCTTAAAACCGTAAAAAACCTATAAATACCCTAAAATGCAAAAAAAAATCAAAAATCCTTTAAACCCTTAAAACGTTACAAAACTATAAAAACCCTAAAACACAAAAAACTCAAATCACCCAAAAAATCCCTAAAAAACAATTAACCACGTAAAAACATAAAAACCCTAATGTCCGTCAAAATCATAAAAACCCTAAAAACCATAAAAATAGAAAACAAATCCCTAGAAATACAAAAAATACTAAAAAAACATAAAAATCTTACGAAACCCCTAAAACGCTAAATGAACATAAAACCCCTAAGAAAATAAAAGATTCTAAAAACCCTAAAACTATAAAAACATAAAAAATCTCTAAAACCACTCAAAATAACTAAAAAATCCTTAAAAAATCCTAAAAAATCCATACATATCCCAAAAAAATGTAAAAACCCCTTAAACCTGAAAACCCCAAAAACCTTTAAAAGCTAAAAAGACTTAAAATCCTAGAAAACATAAAAATGCTAAAAAAGATAAAAAAACCTTGAAGACCCTAAAATCTATAAAGATCTCTATAACCTTAAAAAACCTACAAACCATAAAAACCCTTAAACGCTATAGAAAACCAATAACCCCACTAAAACTCTAAAAACCATTTAAAAAGAGTAAAATTTTATAAAAATATAAAAAAAAAATAAAACCATAAAAAACTCAAAAAACCATAAACAAATGCTATAACCATAAAAAACAGTAAAACACACCAAATCCTTAAAATCCAAAAAATCCATAAAATTAAGAAAAATACCTAAAAATACCTAAAAATAAAAAACACCTAAAATCCCTAAAAAACCATAAGAAATCATTAAAAACCATAAAATTCTTAAAACCCCCAAAAAACCTAAAAACTATAAAAACTATAAAAAAGCCAAAAAACCCTCAAAATCCTTAAAAACCCTAAAACTCAATAATATCCAAAAAATCCCTAAAAATTCCCAAAAACATAAAAATTCCCAAAAACATAAAAGTACTAAAAACCATGAAAAACACTATGAAACCCATAAAACCTAAAAACACATAAAACCCATAAAAACATAAAAATGCTAAAAACCATAAAAACATAAAAAGACCGTAAAACCCCTAAAAACCATAAAACCCTTTAAAACCAAGAAAATACTAAAAACCCATTAGAACCTAATAAAACACTAAAAACCCATTAAACCCCTAAAAACAGTGAAAAAAACTAAAAACACTAAAATCCCTTTAATCAAATAAAATTTTTAATAACCACTAAAAAACCTTTAAACCCATAAGAACTCATAAAATAATAAAAATCCAAAAATAACCATAAAATTACTAAACATATTTAATGACCATAAAATCCATCAAAATCTATTAAAACCATAAAAATCCTAAAAATGTCTATAAATTAATAAGAACATAAAAATACTAAAACAATGAAAAATTAATAAAAAACCATGAAGACATAAAAACCCTTAAAACCCCTAAAAACACAAAAAATTCTAAAAACCCTAAATATCCTAAAAGCCGCTAAAATCCTTGAATCCCTTCGAAATCCCTAAAAACCATAAAAACTATAAAAATCATAAAAAATATCTAAATATATTTGGACATAAAAAAAAACTATAACTACATTGAAAAACCCCGAAGAAAATAGAAAAAAACATAAAACACTTAAAACCGCTAAAAATGCTAAAACCCATTAAAGACCCTAAAAACCCCAAAAAATCATTAAACCCTTAAAACCCCTAAAAAATCATAAAACCATAAAACCAACTAGAAATTATAAAAACCATTTGGACCCCTATTAACATTACAAAATATAAAATACATAAAACCCTAAAAACATAAAAAAACAAAAAGAAATCCCTTAAACCCAAAAAAATCATAAACCCCTTAAAAATATAAAAACCCCCAAATCCCTCAAAATACCTAAAGATCATAAAGAACCCATAAAAATCATAAAGAACCCATATAAATGAATAAAAATTTAAAAAAAACATAAAAAACCTGGAGACCATAAGAAAATCATAAAAACCTAAAAACCCTTCAAACGCCTAAAAACCTAATTTCTCTAAAAACCCTAACCATCCCCCAAAAAATAAAATTCATAAAAAACCAAAAACAAATATCTAAAAATAAATAAACACATATAAAATCCTAAAAACCATGAAAACACCTAATAAAACCTTAAAAATAAAAAAATTTAACCACAAAACCTAAAATCAATAAAAACCCTAAAACCCCTAAAATCTATAAAAACCCTAAAACCTTATAAAACACTAAAATCCCATAAAACCCTTAAAAACAATAAAAAATCTAAAAACCCTTTATTCACCAAAAAATTCTAAAAACACTAAAAACCATAAAAACCTTAAAAAAGTTAAAAAAACCCCTAAAACCCCAAATAATCATAAAACCCTGAAAAAACCATAAAACCCATTAAAATCCCTAAACCCCTTAAAATACCTAAAACCCCTAAAAACATTAAAATCATAAAAACCCTAAAATGTAGAAGATCCTAAAAATGATAAATACCCTAAAAATTATCAAAACATAAAACATATAAAACCCCTAAAAACCTAAAAATGCTAAAAACATGAAAAACCCAAAAACCACTCAAAATCCCAAAAACCCTAAATACCTAAAAAAATCCTAGAAAATCCCAAAAAACATAAAAAACTGTAAAAAAAATTAAAACCCCTTATAAAATATTAAATACTTTGAATCACATAAAACTCCTAAAAACCTAGAAATTTATTAATCCCCTAAAAAACCAAAACATCCCTAAAACCCTCAAAAACTATAAAAACCCCAATACCATAAAATGCCCTAAAACCACATTAAAACTCGGAAAACATTTTAAATACCTTAAAACAAACTAAAATCCATAAAAACCTTTAAAATACTAAAAGAAAAAAAAATTAAAAACATTTAAACCCTTAAAAACAAATAAACCCCACAAACCCTCAACAAAACCATAAAACCCCTCAAGATCAAAAAACCCTAAAACACATTAAAATCCTAACAATCCATAAAAAACCAAAATTTTTAAAAAACCTAAACCAATTTCAACCCCTCAGAAAACATTAAAAAAAACACTTAAACCCTAAAAATCGTGAAAAATGTAAAAAAACACTAAAACCATAAATACTGTAAGAAACCTTAAAAACTCTCAAAAATCACTAAAAACCAAAAAAATAGAAAAAATTCCTTAACAATCAACAAAAATATAGAAATTAAAAAAACCCTAAAACTCGAAAAAACCTTAGAATCAATAAAAATCTTAAAACCCCTATAAACTAAAACTACTGAAAACACTAAAAGGCCCTAAAAACAAAAAAAAACAATAAATATCCAAAAGAGCTTAAAATTCCTAAAAAAGTAAAAAATACTAAATACAACAAAAACTCTAAAAACCTTTTAATCCCATAAAAATGTTAAAAAACTCTAAAAACCATTTAAATACACTAAAAATTAAAATACCCCTAAAACCAAATAAAACAGAAATACCTAAAAACCTGAAAACCCCTAAAAACCATAAAAATTATAAAAACCCCTAAAAATACATAAATTTGTAAAAAAACCTAAAAACCTAAAAACCTAAAAACCATAAGAAAAACTCTACCTTTAATCCATAGTAAACTTTAGAAAAACATAATAAACCTTAAAACCCCAAAAAACATAAACCATTAAAAACTAATAGACCATAAAAGACCAAAAAATCAAAAAAAAATCCTAACAACCCTAAAAAACATTATATATCCTAAAAAACCTAAAAATAACAAAAAACCCAAAAACACCAAAGAAAACCTTGAAAATAAAAAAAAATACAAAAAACCAATAAAAACCTTAAAAACCCTAAAACCTCTAAAAACCCTATGAACCTTAAAAATCATAAACACCCTAAAAATCATAAAAAAACTATATATCCAATAAAACAATAAAAACCCCACTAAAAACTCTAAAAACCCTTTAAACCCATAAAACAGTTTAAAAAATGTAAAAACCGTAAAAAAACTAAAAACCAAAAAAACCCATAAATTCCCTAAAACCATCAAAAACCAAAAAACCCTAAAATTCATAAAAACCCAATATATCCATAAAAAATTAAAAACCTCAAAAAACCGTGATAACCCATAAGAAAACATTAAAAACCTAATAACATGTAAAACCACTAAAAAAATTCTAAAAAAACATAAAACCCCAAAAGAACCCATAAAAAAGAAAAATAATAATAACAAACCTTAAAGATTCCAAAAACTCCATAAAACCTCTAAATACACCATAATTATAAAAACCTTTTAAATTCCTGAAATCTTTAAAAACTATACAAAACACTAGAACCCCAAAAAAACTTAAAAAACCAAAAGAAACCCTAAAACAATGAAAATACCTTAAAACCCTATTAAATATATGTCCCAAAAATCCCTAAAAAACTAAAAACACATAAAATGTAAAAAACCCAAAAAACTAAAAAATCCCCAAAAATAACCTTAAAAAACATTAATCCCTTAAAAATGATACAGCCCCTAAACTCTAATGACTATAAAAAACTGAATACCCAAAAAACCAAAAAACCCCTAGAAATATAAAAAACCCCACAAACCCATAAAATCTCTAAAAACCAATAAAAACAATAAAAACACTTAAACCCCTAAAATCCTATAAAAAATTCTTAAAAACCTTAAAACCCACGAAAAACCCTAAAAATTATTACAACCACCTTAAATCATCATATAAATTTAAAAACAATAAAATACCAAAAAATAATAAAACTCATATAAATAGTTCAAAACCCAAGAAAGCACTAAAAATAAAATATACCTAAAAATCATAAAAAGTCCAAAAAATCCATAAAATATAAAAAAACCCAAAAAAACCCTAAGAAAAACATTGAAACCAAAAAACACATAAAAATCCTAAAAACACTAAAAACTAAAAAACCTTAAAGACCTTAAAACACCTAAAACTCAATAAAAACCATAAAACCTACTAAAAAACTAAAATACAATCAAACCCCTAAAAACATAAAAAAATCTATAAAACCATATAAAAACCAAAAAAACTCAACCCCCCCCCACCCCCAAAATAACCCTAAAACCCCAAAAATCCACTTAAATTCCTCAAAATCTCAAAGAACCGTAGAATGCCTTATAAATTTCTAAATTTTTAAAAAAAATCCTAAAAAACATAAAACAACACTATGAAAACCTTAAAACCCTAAAAACACTTGAAACCATTAAAATTTAAAGAACACTAAGAAACAGAAGAATCATAAAACCCATAAAACCACTAAAACCACTAAAACCATTTCAAAACCCTAAAATCCAATAAAAACATTAAAACCCACTAAAAACCCTTCAAACCCATCGAAACTTCATAAATCTCTAACATCCTTACATACCCAAAAAATCAAAACCATCCCTAAAAATCCAAACAAATATATAAACCCTAAAAACACTTAAAATGTCAAAAAACAATTAAAATCACTAAAAACAACATAAAAATACTAAAAAATCCCTTAAAGTCCTGAAAATTTAGAAAAATATAACAACCATGGAAAATCCAGTGAAAACCTAATAATACTTAATACCCAATATTATTAAAAATGTGAAAACTAGTTAGAAAAAATAAAAACAACAAAATCGGCAGAAACCCTAAAACTAAAAAAATCCTAAAAACACAAAACCAACTAAAACTTTTAATAACTGTTTATTCCCTGAAATAAATTAAAAATTATAAAAATCATAAAAACCCTAAATAACTCAAAAACACAACAAAATTCAAAAAAAATATAAAAACACTTAAAATCCAGAAAACATCTAGAAACCCCCAAAATATTTAAAATTCCTAAAACCATAACAATTATAAAAATTCATAAAAATATCTAAGAATGTTAAAACACTTAATAAAATCTTAAAACACATAAAACACATCAATCACATAAAAACATAAAAACACTAAATACCCTCGAATCCCTCAAAAACCCTAAAAACCCCAAAGACGTAACCACCCCAAAAACCCATAAAAGTCCTAGAAATGAA
The DNA here is from genome assembly GCA_963277665.1 of Viscum album. Taxonomy (NCBI): domain Eukaryota; kingdom Viridiplantae; phylum Streptophyta; class Magnoliopsida; order Santalales; family Viscaceae; genus Viscum; species Viscum album. The sequence continues at coordinate 1,444,924,477 of OY728150.1, read as the reverse complement.
CTAAATTTTTTAAAACCCATTAAACCACTAAAAAGTTAAAAATAAACTCTAAAAAACCTTTAAACACATAGAAACCCTAATAACTTTAAAACCCCTTAAAATCCATAAAAACCTAAAAACCATAAAAAATCAAAAAATCAATAAAAAATATATAATTTTTTTTGATTAAACCCTAATAATCACATAAAAATCTAAACACACTTAAAACCTATAGAATACATTAAATTGGTAAAAACACTAAAAACCATTAAATTGAATAAAAAATGTAAGAAACTCGAAAACCAATAAAACCCCTAAAAACAAAAAAAACACTAAAACACATTAAACCCTAAAAATGTTAAAAATTATAAAAATTTAAAAATGAAATAGTCTCAATAAAACCCCAAAAAACAAAAAATACGATAAAACCACTAAAATGCTAAAAAATTGTAAAAACATCAAAATCCTTAAAAAGAAAAAATACAATAAAAAATCTAAAAAATCCTTAAATATTTTGAAAAACCTTAATCCTAAAAAAACTTAAGAAAACCTTAATAACCAAAAAATAAATAAAACCCCTAGAAATATAAATATACTAAAAACAATAAAAAATCCAAAAAACACAAAAAACCATAAAATGCACTGAAAACCATTGAAACCCCTAAAACCTTAAAAACCCAAAAAACATATAAAACTACAAAAACCATTTAATCCCCTTAAATTATTAAAAAAGTGAAAACAAATTAAAACCCCAAAAAACTAAATAACCCTAAAAGTCTTAAAAAATCAAAAAAACACAAAAATCATCAAGAAACCCAAAAACCTAGAAAATCCTTAAAAACCCTAAAAAACCAAAAAAATCCTAAAAAACCCAAAAAATATTAAAAAAATAAAAAAACTAAAAACCATGAAAACCCCTTTAAAATAATTAAAATCATTAAAACAAAAAAGACCCCTAAAAAACTAAAAAATGCTAAAAACCATAAAAAATTCTAAAAACCTAAAAACCCAAAAAACCACTAATAACTCTAAAAACCCATTAAAACATTAAAATGATAAAAAACTCTTAGAAACCTTAAAACTTGTAAAAAATCAAAAAATCCTAATACCCAAAAAACCATAAAAACCATAAAACCATAAAAACCCATAAAAACCCTCAAATCCCTAAAAACCTTAAAATCCCATAAAAATCAAAAAAACCACAAAAATAATTAAAAACATAAATAACTTCAAAAACAACTAATAAAACCTTAAAAATATAAAAATATTTAAGATCCCAAAAAACTTATAATGTTGAAACCCCAAAACCCCCTAAAAACCATGAAAATACTAAAAAACATAAATCCCTAAAAAACCATGAAAAACCTAAAACCCATTAAAACTCTAAAGACCCTTTAAACCCTTAAAATTTATAATAAACAATAAAAAACCTAAAATCCAAAAAAACTCAAAACACCCTAAAAAGCAAAAAAAACACTAAATCCCTCAAAATACTTTAAAACTATAAAAACCGATAAAAATACTATAAACCCTAGACATCCCTAAAGATATAAAAAAATCCGATCATCCCAGAAAAACCCAAAAAAAACCTCAAAAACCTAAAACACTTAAAACACCCATCAAACCTAAAAACACTAAAATCTCTAAAAAACATAAAATTCCTACAAACCGTAAAGTGAAAGAAACCCTTTAAACCCCAGAACCCCCTTAAAACTATAAAAGAAACTAAAAAATATAAAACCCTTTAAATACCTAAAAATGTTAAAAAATCTAGAAAAAATTAAAATTCCTCTAAATTGAAAAAAAAAACCTAAAAAATCCAAAAAATAACCATAAAAACCTTGAAAACCCTAAAAAAATTAAAAACCCTAAAAATGCCTGAAACCCCTTAAAATCATAAAAATATTTAAAAACCCCAAAAATACCAAAATATGTTAAACACCAACAAACCCTCAATACAACTTATAAAACCTAAAGAGACCTAAAAATACTTAAAAAACAAAAAAATACCTAAAAATACTAAAAACCTAAAGAAACCTTAAAAACCCTAAAACCATAAAAACCCCTAAAAAGCTAAAAAACCTAAGAACCCATAAATACTCTAAAACCCATTATAAACTCTAAAACCACTTTAAACCCCTAAAAACGTTAAAAATCTATAAAATCATCAAAACCCCTAAAAAATTCAATAAATTGCACAAAACCACAAAAAACTGTAAAACCGTAAAAACACATAAAGCCAGAAAAAATCTCAAATGACACTAAAAATCATGAAAATCCTAAAAATCACTAAAATAATTTAAAAAATAAAAACCACTAAAAACATAAATATCCCTAAGAAAACTCTAAAGAAGTAAAAAAATTTAAAAACCCTTAAAAATTATAAAAATAAAAAAAACAATAAATAACTAAAAACCATAAACACCCCTAAAATAATAAAAACCCTAAAAACCCATAAAAACCTAAAAACCCACTTGAAACTGTAAAAAACCATTAAACCCATAAAAAAATAAAAATTCATAAAACATTAAACCCTTTAAAAAACATAAAAAAACTCAAATTCCATAAAAACCCTAAAAACAATAAAAATTATAAAAAATCCTAAAACCCCCTAAAAAATAAAAAACCCAAAACCCCATTGAAACCCTATGAAAAACATAAAATCACTAAAACACTTAAGGCCTCTAAAAAACTAAAAAATACTAAAATCCCATAAATAACCTAAAAATCATGAAAACCCAAAAACCCCACAAAACTCAAAAAACACACAAAGAAACTCTAGAATCTTTTTAAACCCTATGAAATTTTAAAAAACTCTAAAACCATTAAAATCCTTAAAAGTATAAAAAAATAATAATAAAACCACAAAAAACTGTAAAATCCCTAAAAACCCCAAATACCATAAAAACCCCTAAAAATTCATAAAAAACCCCTTAAACCCCCTAAAAATACAAAAGATCCCCTAAAATCCCAAAAATGTGAGAACCTCTAAAAAACCTGAAAACCACTGAGAAATCCTTAAAAACCTAAAATAATAACAACCCCTAAAACCTAAAAACCATATATACCATAAAAAAACCCTTAAACCATAGAAACCCTAAAACCATTAAAAACCCCAAAACCCCATAAAAACCCTAAAACCACAAAAAAGTCAAAAACCCCATTAAACCCCGAGAAATAATAAAAAATCTAAATAATATTAAAAATCCTAAAAAACTCTAAACAACCCTAGAACCCAAGAAAACCATAAAATCTCTAAACCCTAAACCCTTCAAAACCAAAAAATCCCCAAACACCATAAAAATCCTTAAAAATAAATACAATATACATAAAAATGTACAAAACCCCCTGAAATCTGAAAAACCAATTGAAAACCTTAAAACTGTAAACAAATTAAAACCCCTAAATCCCTAAAAAACGTTGAAAACATAAAAACCCTAAAACCCTAGAACCTAAAAACCTTTAAACCCCATAAAAAGATAAAGACATTATAGTCTCTTGAGATTAAAAATACTTTAAACACCTAAAAATATTAAAAACATATAAAACCCTTAAAATCGAAAAAAACTCCAAAACACCCTAAAAAGCCCAAAAAGCATAAAAACCCAAAGAACACTCAAAATCTTTAAAAACCCAAAAGATTATTAAAATAAACAAATTCATAAAAATCCATAAAATACATAAAAACCCCTAAAAACTCTAAGGAAACCTTCAAAACACAAAAGTACCTAAAACCCCTAAAAACATAAAAATCGTTAAAACCCCCTAAAACCCCATAAAAACCATAAATATCCTAAACACCCATAAAACCCTAAAAACAAATAAATAATCTAAAATCATATTAATAACCAAAAAACATTAAGAATAATAAATACCTTTATAATAATAAAAAACTCAAAAATAACCTTGGAACCCTAAGAAAAATATAAAATCCCTAAAACCCCTAAAAACCCTAAAATCCCTAAAATCCGTAAAAACATAAAAAAACATGAAAATCCTAAAAGATCCCCATGATCCCAACACACGTAAAAACACTTATAACACTATGGAAACCATAAAACCCTAAAAACATAAATCCCCTATAAACATAAAAAAATCTAAAACACTTAAAAACCCTAGAACCCCTAAAAACCATAAAAACCCCTAAAACCCTAAAAAACCACTAAAAATCTCAAAAACCCTAAAACCAATAAAAACTCAAAAACATTTTAAACCCCAAAAAATTGAAAATCTCTCAAAACTGATAAAACCTAAAAAAGTGAAAAACCAAAAAAACCTAATATATATTAGATTCAAAACAAAGAGAACAATTTTGGGCTTAAAAACTTTTAAGACCTATTCTTATTCCAATTGGACTTGCACAAACATTTTGAAAACCACACCATTTTAGGCCACAACATACATCCATGGGGATCTAAATGACTTACCCACATGGAGAAGGAAATAAATTCATAGAAGAATATTAAATAATATATAAAACATGAAAAAAACTTCATTAAGAAGAAATTTTACTACTTTAGTTGGTGGGGTCATTAAATATAATTGGAAAGTGTTAAATGTTTTTTCATGTGCCTTTTGAGTTCCCCATAACTTATGATTCTATTTGGGTAATTTTACCCTATTTATTTTTTCATTATTTTTTCACTCCTTTATAAGTGGTTAAATTGAATCTAATGGTTTTTTGAAGCATGTTGTACATACTTATTGTTATATCATCTTCCCTTTTTCTGGAATTGGTGTTTTGTCTACATTACTGACAAATTTTGTTTAATATTAGAGAAACCTTGTCATATGGTGATTCCTTTAAGACATGTTCATTTTAGCTACATTTCACTTCTTCATCTTCCACTTACTAATTTTTTGCTTCTGGAGATTAATCCATTTTGTATCATACCAATAGGTTTGAACGAGTAAGTTATATCATATTTTTTTATTACACACCACCATGTCTCACATAAGTGGATCTTATACTCATACTTCTCAATGAGAAACTTCCAGTGAATAACAAAAAACACAAATTAAACAAATCAGTGAGCAATATTATCACTATTGAGAGTATAATGATGTGATTACCCTCTCCTAAAATGGTGTCCCTGATGTTTATATCCACATAATAGGTGCAATATGGAACCATTCTATTAAGATTGTAAAAATGGTGATGATTCCAATGATTTAGAGGTGGATATGCGAAGAATAAAAGATAATGACGAAATTGAAATAGGATTGAATATTAACATTAATGATTTTAATGGGAGTATTAATCTAAATGATTTTCTAGATTAGATACGGGAAATCGAACGATTCTTTATATTTAATAATTATTTAGATGAGAAGACGTGAAAGGTATACATTATAAAATTTAAAGATTACAAAACTATTTGGTGGTAAAACCATAATAAATTAAAATAATATTATGGGAAAGAAAAAATATACTCATGGGATAAGTTTAAAAATCATTTGGGAAGATGATTTATGACTTAAAATTATAAGAAACTGATTTATTTCTGAGTACATAACTTGTGACAAGAAGTTAAATTTGTTTAAGAGTACATTTAGTATTTTGATCATTTAATTTTATGAAGTGATGTTCCATAGTACCTAGGGAAAAATATTTAATAGTTTTTGGGGTGGATTAAATGAAGAAATATCACATATAGTGGATTTAAAATAGTTATTCTCACTTGATGATGTTTGAAAGTTAGATTTCAAGGTGGGAAAGCAAAAGAAGACCTCAAAGGTATCGACACTAAATAAATATAATAGAGTTACATAATTTTATAAATTCATTTATTTTAATAAATATGGTGTTATTGGGAAAGAATTTGGAAAGAACAAGATACTAGATAAAGGGAAATAAAATGATACAGAAAAAAAGGAAAAATCCTACTCATTTGAAAGGGGAAATCTAAAGTGATTCAAATGTCATGGGTATGTTAATTTTTATTCCCATTTCCCACATAATTGAATTTTTTTAATAAGTTATATGGAATATATTTAAAGGGAAATCAAAGAGGATGATCATAGATTTGAAGATTCTGAAAATTAATATCATGTTTTGGATGAAATTTATGGGGTAAGATGCTTCTACTATGAAGGGTTTTGAAAGCTTGAATCTGCTCAGAAAAAGATTAATGAGAAAACTTTTTCAAAACCCATTTCACCATTAATCATCAAGTATTAATAGTGATTATTAATAGTGGGAGTTATACATATGTCACTTTAATAACACTTGAATAAAAATCTAATCTTCCATCCGAGAATCAACCATGAACATACAAATTTAAATGGTTGAACAATATGAGCATGATTTGAGTCATCTAATAGGTTATAATTTTATTTTTCATTGGTTTAAACTATGTTGATGAGGTAGTTTATGATTTCATTTATATAGATACTTGTCACTTGTCAATGGGAAGTCCTTTTCAGTTTGATAGGGACGTGGAATATGATGGGAGGAGGAATACATATTATTTATTATCTTGGAGAAACAATATCAAAATTGTTCTATTGAAGCCATATCAATCTCATGATGAAAAAGTTGTTCCAAAAGTACCCAAAAGATATCATATTTATCAACAGATCTCAATTTTAGGATTTAATGAATAATAAAAATACATTTTTTCTTTATTGATGATGAAAGTTCATTTCATAAGGAGAAGAGATGTCATCATCCATTAGCTCATTCCTTGGTTGAGGAATATCATTATATTTTTTCTAATGAACTTCCAGTGGGATTAACACACCTTAGAAGCATTAAACTCTAGTTTTATCATTTACTATATGTTGAAATTTTCTAATAAACTATAATATCATTGTAATCCTCGAGAATCAAATAAATTTCATAAGAAATTGAATGAATTAATGGATAGAGGTTTTATTTGGCCAAGCATGAGGCCATGGTTAGTTCCATCATTGTTGGGGCCGTTGAAAGATAGTATGAATTACATGTTTATTGATAGTATATATATCAATAATATTAAAATAAAATATAGGCATCCCATTCCATTCCTTGATGATATGATTGATGAATTACAAGGGCTATCAATATTTTTAAACGTTGTTCTTTAGAGTGAAAAATACTAGATTTGAATAAAAAATGGGGATGGCCTAGGGATTCTGAATAGGCGGTCCCCATCCTATGATAGTGACGATTTTTTCATTGATCCCTCTCCTTGGTTTGTGAGGAATCTCTGTCATTCATCGAGGGTTTTTCCCCTATCATTGAGAACGCTACTCATTCATTCTCCTCTTTTTGCAACCCTGATTTTCTCCCACCTTTCCCTCAGATCTCACATTAATCTAATGTCCCAGATCTATTCAATGGTGTTCCAAAAAATTTGATCTTGACATCTAAGTACAATGGATCATTGAATATTATTAATTTCATGTTGATTTCAAGGTTTAAGAAGAATCACTCTTCATAGTACACCTTTTAATCTTAGAGAGTTGGGTATTTCAAGATCTAGCAACGGTAGATCTGCTCGAAAAAATGATCATTATGATTCGGTTTTCTTCTGATAGTGATATGGTCAGGGCTTGGTTTAGTTCTCCATGTAGCTACAATGTCTTCTGGTTCTATCTCTTCAAGTGGTCATATGACTTCTTTATATAGAACGAAATTCCAACTATAGTCATTTGGGTTAGTTTCCTCGATCTCCCTTTAACTTTTAAAAATCTAGAAATTATATGCTTGTAAGGGAATCTTGTCGGTCGATATTTATGTTCTTTTAGTAGAACCCAGTTTGAATCTCAACTTGTTTTTCCTCACATTTGTGTGGAAGTTTATGTCTCGAGAGTGCCTAAGGATTATATTTTTATTATAGTGGGGGAAGAATTTCTATACAAGTAGGTTTTGTAGTTTGAATCATGGGTTTAGTTTTGTGGTTCCTATAAGAAATTTGGTCATTCTACACCTTCCTATAGGCGAGGGACCATGAATCATGAATAACAACATGTTGATATTTTGGGAGATAATGGAAAAGGATTCGAGATTGGTGTATGTGAATAAATGATGGGGATGATTCAGTTAGACATTTATACTAAACCCTTCTATATAAAGGTTGTTTAATATGAGTCTCAGGGGGCAATACATTGGTGACTTATTTATTCTGGTGACTGAGGAATGACCTGAGTGATCCCATGTCTTATGAACTTCTTCCTCCATGTACAACAAGTATAGTAGTGGTTTGAAAAGTTGATGTTTTAGCTTCATCACTTACAAATAAAATTTAGGAATACCATGGTGTGGATGTGATATTTGGAAATGGAATTATTCTGGAAATGGAGTCTAAAGTGGCTAAAGAGGGTAGTGCAAGGAATCATAAGTCTTCATCCTACGAGGATTTAGTACTTTTAGGACATGGTCTCATAGGAAGAGGGGGATCCCAAGATCCTGAGAGTATTCCAGTGGAGACAAATGTAGTAAAGGGCCAATAATGAAAATCGAATTCCATGTCTTAATGCATGCTACCCTTTTTGAAGGTTTTTAATAGGATAGGCTGGACCATGATCTTTAAGCAGTCCAACTAGAGGATATAAACGAGGAATATGGAGGCCTCGGGAAAGAATACAGTCATGATCTCTCTTGTCAACTCTCAAGAGACAGTGAAGATGATCACTATGCTGAATAAAATCATTTTCAATAGAGGAATATGGGTTAGAGATGCAATATTAATGGACGTAAGGAATATTCCTATCTGCCCCTATTAATGGAGAAAACATCAGCCAATCGGTTGAAACCCAAGATGATGGAACATGATCTCAAGGTTTATAGATCTCTTGATTAGGTAGATGCTGTTGTTCAAGGAGTAGTTCCATTCAAGGGGTTTCCAAATGGAAAACAGTAAGAGGTTGGAATAGTTCATGAACCTACCTTGGAGTTGATTATAGATTCAGAATAAGCAATGGTGTGGTATTTCTTAGTGATTAATGCCACACAAGTGGATGCTAAGATGATGATGGGATGATAGCTACGCATGGACACTAATAGTGAGAAATTTTCTTGGATTTAAAAACAAGATCATACATTGATAAGAGGCTTCATTGAGGGGAAAATAAACAAATTAGAGTACATGAAAATTTGGGAAAATTTGTAATAACACTTTGAATACCTTTTAGAAGATGATCAAAGAACTCACGTATCCTTTATCTCGTAGAAATTATTCATGGAGAACACATATAGTTGGCTTAAACTTAATTTTAATGATTTTACAATTTCTTTCAGTGTTTTTATGATTAAACTATGTGGTTTCTCACATTCCCGTTAAAGTGTGTTTCGATAATAAAAAAAGGTAAATTTAAGTCTATTAAAGAAGGGGATGAGTGAAAATAGAATTTGAATGAAATGGCGGATTGTTGGAGTCTCTAGTCATGCCAATTGGCATCTAAAATACTTATAATACTTTCATGTAACTCATGAATGATGCTATAAAACAATCTATTGGGAAAAAACTATTTTTTATTTGGATGATATTTTTCTTTACATCAAGGATGTGGAGAGGACTGTGGATCTCTTTAGAAGGTATTTGGAATTCTACAGAAAAAAAAGTATATATAGAAATTTTTAAAGGTGTGATTTCTTTTCATCATAAGTGTTGTTCTTAGGATATATTATATCTAAAGAAGGATTCTTGGTGGATTAAGAAAAATTTGATAAAATAAAGTCATGGAAACCACCAAAATCCATTATAAAAGTTAGTCGTTTTCATGGTTCGGAATCTTTTTATCAACAATTTGTTTTAAACTTTAATACTATCATGGAACCTATCATTGAATTCTTGAAAACTGAGAAATTTGAGTTGTCAAATTCATCAAATGAAGGATTTGAAATCATTAAGAAAATGTTTTTGGAAGCACCAGTTTTGGAGTTACTTTATTTTGATCATGTCATTGAAGTAGGGTGTGATCTATATAGATTTAGGATGGGCATTGTTCTCATCCAAAGAAGGAATATTATTTTATATTTCCGTGAGAATTTGATTAATTCAAGGAGGAATTACCGCTCTTATAAGAAGGGATTTTATGTGATTTTGAGAGCCCTAGATCATTGGTCTCATTAATTGAGACCAAAATAATTCATTCATCAAACTGGACATCAGGAAATGAGATTTATCAATTGTCATAAAAAGATGAGATTGAATAGTGAAAAGTGTATAGATTTCTTGAAATGATTCTCATTTGTTTCAAAATACAAGAACGAAATAGATAATCTGGTTGTAGATGATTTATATTGATAGTATCCATTACTTACCATTTTATATTCTTGAGTTATTTCATTTTAGTATATGAAATAATATTATCAAAAAGATATCAAGTTATAAGATATTTTATTCCAATGTAAAAATGGATTTATAGAGAAGAATTTTCTACATAATGGGATTCTCTTTAAGAGAAATAAGTGGGGTGTTTCAATGGTTAATTATATTGACTTTCTCACTCGAGAGGCACATGAAGTAGGAATTTAGAGTTATTTTCGAATCCAAGAAAACATGGAGACAGTAATGGATCATTTCTACTAGTAGAAGATGAAATTATATGTCTATGAAATTCATTGAACATGTGGGAAATTTTGAAATAAAAAAGATTCATTTTATGCCAGGTTTATACACTCTGTTTCCTATTCCAGAGCATTAATGGGGATACTTCATCATGGATTTCACTATGGCATTACAAAAGAATAAGTGAGGTAAATATTCAATAATAGTTGATATTGATTAATTTTCCAAGATGGATCATTTTATTCCTTTCCATAATACTAAATATTTATTGAATGTTGAATAATTTTTTTAATGAGAGTGTTCACCTTCATGGAATTATTCGAATCATTGCTTCATATAGAGACACTAAACCTATAATCCATTTTTGGAAGACATAATATGGGAATTTTGGTAAGAAGATTCTTTGGAGTACTCCCCATCAGTATTAAAAATATGGTAATATGGAAGTTCGCAATCATACATTGTGAACTATTTTGAGAACATTCATGAAAAAAATATGAGAGATTGGGATTTAGTATTTTCACAAAATGAATTTTCATACAATAGATCTCCCAATGCTGTTACTCGGCATTCTCTATTTCAAGTGGTTTATGGAATCGATCCAATAAAAACATTAAAAAATCTAAAAGCCATAAAATGATGAGTAACTGAAAAAAACCAAAATACCCCAAAAAACATTAAAACCCTGCACCCCCATAAAATCCCTAAAAACACTAAAAATCATAAAAATCCTAAAAAAGACCTAAAACACCAAAAACATTAAAACCTTTAAAACCCCTAAAAAAACCCAGAAAAAAATAAGAACATAAAAAAACATAAGACCCCTAAAAATCTAAAAGTTGACAAAAACCCTAAAAACCCCTAAATCCTATAAAAAACTAAAAAACCCTCAAAATCACTGAAAAATGAAAAAAACCCAAATAATACTAATAAATCCCTAAAACCGAAAACATAAAAAATCCTAAGGACCTAAAAAACCATAAAAAATTAAAACATCCAAAAATTTTCTAAAAACCATCAAAATCCTTAAACCCCTTAAAAACCATAAAAATCCTACAAAATCCCCAAAAAATAAAAAACCCTAAAACCCCAAAAATTCCCTAATAAACACTTAAAAACCTAAAAACACTAAAACCATAAAATTCATAAAATCCCTTAAACACCATAATAACCCTAAAACCCCATAAAAATCATGAAAACCACTAAAAACTATAAAATCCCTTTAAACCCATAAAATAATAAAAAAATATAAAAACCATAAAACCCCAAAAAACTCTTAAAACCCTTTAAATCCAAAAATACTATAAACACCCTCAAACCCCTCAAAATATCTATAAACCCTAAGAAACCACAAAAATCAGAAAAAAAATCCTTAAAAATCCATAAATAAGTAAAAACCCCTAGAAACCCTAAGAAAGCAAAAAAAACCTAAAAACACATAAAACCCCTAAAAATATAAAAAACACTAAAACAATAAAAAACTACAAAACCCCAAAAAACCAACCCCCCCCCCCTTAAAATCCCTAAAAACCCTAAAATTAATAAAAACCATAAAAAACCCTAAAATCCCTAAAATTATAAAATCCCTTAAAACCATAAAAAACTAAGAAAACCCTAAAACCTAATAACACTTAAAACGTATAAAAACCTAAAAATTATAAAAAATTTTAAATACCCAAAAACACATAAAAACCATAAAAATCTTAAAAGCGCATAAAAACCCTAAAATTCAATACAAACACTAAAAACCCTTTAAAACCATAAAATTTTTAAAAACCTCAAAAACATTAAAAACCCAAAAACTTAAAACCCTTAAAAACCCGAGAGACCATAAAACCCTAAAAACCCCCAAAACCCTCTGAATACCTAAAAACCCTAAAAATCATTAAAATCACAAAAAAACCATAAAAACACTTAAAACCCCTAAAAACTAGAAAATGATAAAAATGATAAAAAAAACCCTAAACCCGTAAAACCCTAATAACCTGTAATAACCTCAAAAACCATTGAAATCCAAAAAAATCAATAAGAATGGAAAAAGATAAAAATTCCTTAAAATATTAAAAAACCCTAAGAAACCATTTGAAACATAAAGACACATAAAACCTATAAAAATTTACCAAATTAAAAAAATGTACAACCTCTAATTTATCCTAAATACCATTAAAAACTATAAATACTCCAAAAAACCATAAAACACATAAAAATCCTAAAAACCCAAAAAAACCTGATAAAAACTATAAAACCCTCTAAACCCTTAAAATCCTTATGTAATAGAAAAACCCATATAAAACCTAAAAAACCAAAAAACTCCTAAAAAAACCTGAAGCCCCTTCCCCCAACCCATAAAAAACCTAAAACCCTCAAAATCCTTAAAACCCTAAAAATTCATGAAAATCCAAAAAATTCCCTAAAAATCCAAAAAAAAAAACAATAAAACCCTAAAACCCTAAAAACCCTAAGAAATCTGTAAAAACCTAAAACAGTTAAACCCCAAGGAAATCTAAAAACACAAAATAACCCTTCATACCCTAAACCCATAAAAAACACCTATAAACCATAAAAACCCCAAAACCCTATTAAACCATAATGACCCACAAAAATCACTAAAAACCATTTAAGCCACTAAAAATGATAAAGAAAACTAAAAAAATATTGAAACCCCTTGATAAATCAAAACCTCTATAAAAACACCAAAAAATCCAAATAAACCCTAAAAATAGTAAAAAACTGTAAAACCCATTAAAAACCCTAAAAACTATAAAAATCATAAGAAGGCCCTAAAAACCCCATAAATGGAAAAATATCTAAAAACATTGAAAAACACCATGAAAACCATAGATTCCAAAATACACTTAATGCCCCTAAAAACCTAAAAAATGTAAAAAATTGTCAAAAAACTCTAATATAATTAAATACCATAAAACCCATGAAAACCTTCAAAACTATAAAAACCCATAAAAACCTAAAACTTTAAAAACCCTATAAACCCCTAAAGGATTAAAAAGATCTAAAACCATATAAACCCTAAAAAATCAAAAAAAAACACCAAAATCATAAAAAATCATAACCCCCCCCCCCAAACAAAAAAAACCCCTAAAACCCCTAACATCCATAAAAACCTAAAAAATCACAAATATCCATAAATTTCACAAAAATATGTAGAAAACACTAAATCTCTAACCCCCCCCCCCCAAGAAAACCATAAAAACCTAAAATAGTTACACCCCTCATGAATCCTAAAAACACTAAAAACCCTTAAAACAATAAAAACCTTAAAAATCCCTATAACATTGAATATCCCAAAACCTCACAAAAACCCAAAAATATCATAAAATCTCTAATAACCATTTAAAGCCCTAAAAATATTAAAAAATTAAAAAATCCGTAAAACCCTTAAAAATAAAAACAATCATAAAACCCAAAAAAAACATAATCCCAAAAAACACTATAACCCCTAAAAACACTCAAAAAACCCCAAAAACCCTAAAAACAAAAAAAAATCATGAAAATCCATACAAATAATTAAGAACATAAAAAACCTAGAAGCCTAAAAACCCAAATGAAACCTTAAAACATAAAAACACTTAAAATCTCTAAAAACCTAAAAATGCTAAAAATCCTAAAAATCCTAGTAACACATAAAATTCTCTAAAACCAATAAAACCCTAAAAATCCATAAAACACATTAAAACTAATAAAATCTATGAATACACTATAAAATGATAAAATCATTATAAATTATAAAAAAACTTTAAAATAATAATAAACCCGAACATCCCCCCCCCCAAATATATAAAAAAAAGACCACAAAACCCGAAAAACCCAAAACCACTGAAAATCCCCAAAAACCCAAAAAATATTAAAAATGATAAAAAATCCATAGAATCCCTAAATAAAAAAACCTTAAAAACAGAAAACCCCTAATAAAACCATAAAAATATAAAAAATAATTAAAACACCTAAAAACATAAAAACATAAAAACCCCTAAAACACCCTAAAAATCCAAAAACCACAAAAATTGTAAAAAACAATAAATCCTAAAAAACATAAAACCCATTAAAACCCCCAAACCATTAAAAACTATGAAAACATTTAAATCTATAAAAACTTAAAAAAACTCTAAAACCCAAACAACTAAAAAACCCTAAAAACCCCAAAAAAACTAAAAAAACCATAAAACCCTAAAACATCTCAAAACCCATAAAAGAAAAATAATAATAATAAACCTATAAAAGACCTAAAAATCCATGAATACATTACACACCCTATAAACCATGACGAACATTAAGAAAGCCATTACAACCTAAAACACCTAAAACTCAAAAAAAACTAAAAAAACTAAAAACATTAAAAACCCTAAAACCCTAAATACCATTCAAACTGCAAAAAACCATTAAAACTACTAAAAACCCCTAACACACACTAAAAACACAAAAAACCCTTTGAACCCATAAAAATGGTAAAAATCCTCTAAAAACCTTAAAAACTATAAAAACTAAAAAAAACCCTAATAACCTAAAAAGAATTAAAAACCCTAAAAAACTTAAGAAACCCTAAAATCCCCTAGAAAACCTAAAAACATTAAAACCCAAAATAATCCTAAAAATACATAATAATCCATAAAAATATAAAAAATATTAACAACATGAAAACAAAAAGAAATTATTAAAAATCTCAAAGGCCATAAAATTCCTTAATATCATAAAAACCTTAAAACCCCAGAAAACCCCAAACAAAATCTTAATAACAATAAAAACCCTTAAAATTCATAAAAATTGAAAAAATTCTATAAATCATAAAACCCCCAAAAATTCCCTAAAACCCCACTAAAAACTCTAAACACAATTTAAACCCCTATAAATGTTTAAAACTAAAAAAACTTAATAACTCTAAAAAACACAAAAAGAACTCTAAAACAAAAAAAAAACAGACAAAATATTTAAACCTCTAAAAACACTAAAGACATCAAAATCCCTTAAGACACTAAAAATAGTAAAAATACTTAAAAATATATAAAAAACCCAAAAAACATAAAACCCAAAAAAACCATGAAAACCACTAAGAAAACCTTAAATACCTAAAACACAAAAAACACTTAAAAACTAAAAACATGAAATACCATAAAACCCTTAAGAACCCTAAAACTGTAAAAAACTTCAAAATCCCTAAAAACCAATAAAACCTTAAAATTCTTCCAAATAACTAAAATTATAAAATACCAGAAACCTGGAATGAAAATAGGAAATCCTTAATGACCATAAAATACTAAAAACCCCTAAAAACCTAAAAAATATTAAAAACCCTAAAATAACCCAAATAACCCTAAAACGCCTAAAAACAATAAAAATCCCTAAACAACCATAAAAACCCTAACCTCCCTCCCCATCCCACCCCCCAAAACCCCCAAAACCCACTAAAAACACTAAAACCTATAAATAACTAAAAATGACATAAAATCTAAAAAACCACCCTATCCCCAAAAAACCCCAAAAACCTATATGCCCTAAAAAACTATAAATATCCAAAAAATCACTAAAACCATAAAAAAATCTTAAAAGCCTTAAAATTTCCAAACAAATATAAAAACCCCTAAAACCCTGAAAATCCCTAAAAATCCTTGAAAATTTAATGATGCATAAAAAACCAAAAAACCTAAAAAATGATAAAACCCAAAACCCCTAAAAAACCAAAAACCATAAAAATTTATAAGAACATTTAGAAACCATAAATCCACTAAAACCATAGTAAATCCTCTAAAAGCCATTAAAATCCGAAAAAACATTATAAAACAAAAAAATCCCAAAAATCCTCAAAATCCCAAAAAACCATAAACCCTAAAACCCTAAACCCTAAAAACCCTAAAAACCCTAAAAATCACTAAATACCATAAAACCCAAAAAAAATCCTAAAAAGATATAAAAATACCTACAAACATAAAAGAACATAAAACCCGTAAAACCCTACAAAAATCAAAAAAATAAAAATACATAAAACCCTTGAAAACCGAAAAACACTAAAAACCCTAAAAACCCCAAACACTATAAAACTCATAAAAATCTATAAATACCCAAGAAATACCAAAAAGGCATTGAAACACATAAATATATAATAAACTCTAAAAACCATGAAAACCACTATAAAAACCCAAATAACATAAAAAAACATAAAACCCGTAAAAATCTATAAGATTCTAAATACCCAAAAAAACCATAAAAGATCCTAAAAATGTTAAAAACCCATAAAATCCAAAACAACCCTAAAAACTCTAAAATCACATTATGCCCAAAAAAATAAAAAAAATAAAAATAAATAAACACCATAAAAAACCCCTTAAAATCTAAAATACCATAAAAACATTAAAACCACTAACACCCATAAACCCCACAAAAACATTAAAACCCCTAAAAACCAAAAAAAGAATAAAAATATGTGAGAACAAAAAATTGTAAAAATAGTAAAACCCTAAAAACCATAAGGAATAATATAAAACATAAAAACACCTAAAATCCATAAAACCAAAAAACGGTAAAAACCATAAAAACAAAAAACATTATGACAACCATAAAAATTCATAAACCCTTAAAAAACCAGAAAAACCCTACAGAACCACTAAAAACTAATTGAACTCCAAAATATTTTATAAAATTTAAAAACAATAAAATCCATATCAAACTCAAAAGAAATAATAAAAACCCAAAAAACCCTAAAATCCATAAAAATCTCTTACAGACCCTCAAAATCCATAAAACTACTAAAAAATATAAAATTCCAAAAAACCCTAAAAATACCTAAAAATGTAATAGAAAATAAAACCCCTAAAAACACCTAATAATACATTAAAAACTAAAAACACCAAAAACCCCAAAAACCCAAAAATTGATAAAATGAAATAAATTCATAAAACCCCAAAACCCCTCAAAATCCCTAAGGATTAGAAAAATACATAAAAATACTAAAAAATCCATATAAATTTATAAATAATAAAACCCTAAAAACCTTGAAAACCACTTAGAAATCCTTAAAAATATAATAACGCTTAAACCCCCTAAAAAATGCGAAAAACATTAAAAACACAAAACAAAACATTAAAACCGCAAAAATCTCTAAAACCACTAATTTTTTTGAAAAACATTAAAACACTAAAAAACTAATAAAAACTCTAAAAATAATTTAAACCCAAAATATTAAAAAATCTCAATAAATATTAAAACACTAAAAAATTAAAAAACCCCTAACAACCAAAAAAACACAAACATTTCCTAGAAACCAATGAAAAGGAAAAACCCCAAAAACACTCAAAATACCTAAAACCCCTAGAACATGAAAGACACTAAAAACACTAAAAAATACCTCAAAATATAGGAAACCCTAAAATGCCTCAAGGGCCTCTCGTCTTCCTCTTAAGCCTCTAGGATTCTGCCCAGATCTCCCCCTTCCCCCTCCGGCGTGGTCTGTCCTCGACGTCAGATGTATTGTACTTGTTTGGCATCGATGGTTGACTGATCCAAGTGGACTGGCCCTGTGCTTCGTGATTTGGCCTCGGCTTCGGATCGCTCGATGCTGGCTCCGATTCGCGTAGTGTTGTCCTCACATCCCCTGACATCAGGATCTTGTTACAGCTTCGACGCATGTCGTTTCTGCGTGATCTGGTCTTAGGATGACTGCTTGCAGTCAGTCCCTGTTTCAGATCCAGGATCTTGTGAGGGCCTCGGGAGCCTGGTCGGGCTCAGTGTCCTCGGTGACTGTATTGGCGATCCCCAGTCCTCAGATCTCGCTGCTGGTTTCATTAGTTTCATGCTAGTCTCCAGTTGTGGTTGTGGTGCTCTCGGTGTTGGACCTTCGTGATCAACACGCCTTGTCATTCAGCTTCGATGTTATGGACCAGTTTCACATCGGTTCGTCATCAGATCTGGAATGCTTCGGTCTTCTCGGGACTGGTTCTGGCAGCATGGAGGGGGGATGCTTTGTGTTTTGGTTTTCTATTGGTTGTTGCTAGTTTTGGGAGCTAATTTTTAATGTTGTCGGTGTTTTCTATTGTGGATGAGTTCTGTATATTGTGTAACTGGTTTTTGGTTGCACGCTGCTATGTGAAGGGAGGTGATGATGTCTGCTTTTGGTTGCGGTTCTGATGCTTCGGTGTGTTTCTACTGGTGTTGAAGGGCTATGATGTCTGGTTTTGGTGATGTTGGCTGCTGGTATGGCTGGTTTGGTGCTGTTGGTTTCTGGGGATGGTTGTTTTGGATGTGTTGTTGATGCTGTGTGGCTGTGATGCCTTGGTTTTGGTGCTAGATATTGGTGTTGGTTTGATGGATGGTGTTGTGGCCTGTTTTTTCTGGTGGTGAATGGCTGCACTAGTTGTAATGGTGTTGTTGGTTGCTGGTACTGGTTGTCTGGAGGTGCTAAGGATTCTATTCTTTCTGGTCTTTTGTGTCTTTTTTCTTTCTTTGCCTTTATTTTTTTTTGGGGTCCTTGGGTTTGGGTTTGTAAAGGGTTTCAGGTGTGGGTCGTTTGACCCCTCCCCTCCCTTGTCTGCTGCGTCTATTTATTTTCTAATAAATTGGGGGGGGGGGGGGGGTCGAGAATATCCTGACGTCCTCATCTTCATTGCCCTAAAATGCCTCAAAATCTTTTAGAAAATCTTCAAAACCTAATACACTTACAATCTTTAAAAACCCTAAATAATGATAAAGACACTAAAAACCCATAAGAATACCATAACGACCCTAAAATTATAAAAACCCGAAAAAACCTAGAAGCCTTAAAAATCCATAGAAACCATAAAATCCATTAAAAACTATAAAAACCCATTAAATCCTTAAAAACACTAAAGAACTCCAAAAACCATAAATCTTCAAAAAACTCAAAATCTCTAAAACCCAAAAAATCATCAAAAACACTAAAAATTATAAAAACCCTCAGAATAAATAAAACCCCTAGAAACCATAAAAATACTATGAAACCAATCATAATTAAAAATAACTTAAAACCCTTAAAATCTCAGAAAAACCCTATGAAACCCATACAAACCTAAAAAAACATCGAACCTGTAAATAACATAAAAATGATAAAAAAACAATAAAAACCTTAAAAACCAAAAAAAAAAATCATTACAAATCCTAAAAAACATTAAAGACCCTAAAACCCCATAAAAACACTAAACCCAACAAAAATTTCTAAAAACATTAAACACCTAAAAACCATCAAAAACTCTAAAAATCATAAAAACCTAACAAAAAAAATCTAAAAACCGAAAATAACCAAAACAATTCCTAAAACCATCAAAATCCCAAAAACCCCTATTAACCATAAAAATAATAACAAATACCTAAAAACACCTAAAAATTTAAAAACCCTAAAAAATCCATAGAAAAAAATAAAACCCTAAAAACACATTAAACCACTAAAAAGCTAAAAACGTGATAACCCTAAATAACCCTAAAAACATTAAGAACTCATAAAATCTTATAAAATCATAAAACCCATAAAAACCCTAAAAACACTAAAAATATATAAAACCCCTTTAAACCCCTAAAACATAAAAAACATTAAAACCCTTAAAACCCCGAAAAAACTTTAAAAACCACATAAAACTTGAAATACCCATAAAAACCCAAAAAACCAATAACAATATCATAAAATCCCTTAAAACCACAAAAATTACTAAAAATCATAAAAAACATAAAACCCCCATGAATTCCCTAAAACATAAAACCCCTCAAAACCTTGAAAAACCTTAAGAAAACCACAAAAACATAAAACCACTTAAAACCCTTAAAAACCTAAAAAACACTAAAACCCCCATAATCCCTCAAAATCCCAAATGAATCCTTAAAAACTATAGTACTCAAAAAAACCGTAAAATCCCTAAAAATGCAGACAAACCAAAAAACCCAAAAAAACCAAATAAAAACCTTAAAAACCAGAAAATACTTTAATCCCCCAATAGACCTAAAAAATGATAAATACCAAAAAAAAACCTAAAAATTATAAAATATCCATAAAAACCTAAAAACCCATAAGTATACTAAAAATAATTAAATTCTATAAAATCCGTAAGAACATTAAAACACTAAAATCCCTAATAATCACTATGAAAAACTAAAAACCTAAAAAAATTTAAATCCAATAAAAACCCTAAAAAATTAAAAATCCATAAAAATTCAGAAACCCTAAAACCCATAAAGGCATAAAAATCCCTATAAACCCTTAAAACCATCAAAATCCTAATAAAATACCTAAAAATCTCGAAAAATGTAAGAAACCCGTAAAACCCTATAAAAAATCTTAAAATACTAAAAACACATAAAACCCTGAAAACCCAAAAAACACTAAAAACCCTAAAACCCTAAAAAGTTCATAAAACCCCTAAAAACCCTAAAAACTATTAAAACCCCTAAAACCCCTTAAACCCCTAAAAATCCATTGGAGACTCTAATACCTCTTCAAACCCCTAAAAATGTTAAAAAATCTAAAACCATTGAAACCATAAAAGAACCCTAAAACCCTAAATGGAACTCTATTTATTTATTATAGCTTTTGAGAGCCCCATTACCATAGTGGATTTAAATTTATTTCTTTATTTGAAGGATTCCATAGTGGTCTATTCGAAGGAGGTTTTTGGTCAAGCTGGTTTAAGTTCATTCCTAGTTTAAAGTCAGTGGCAGGGCTCTCAGTTTACTTTCACTATTGTTGGAGGATCTGTTACTTATCATGGTTTTGTGAAGGTTTTATATTATAGAAAAATTTATTCTTTGGTTTTATCTCGATGCTGGTTCATGGTCCATTGATAGTCCTTTGCTTTGGGGGGGGGGCTGGTTTGGAAGATGACCGAGGATTTTTTGGGGGGTTCTTGTTTTTTAACATTGTTCTCCTTCCCATTGGTTCATCATAAGAGCATGGGTAAAGTGGTTTTCATGCCTGTTTTAGGTCAGAGGTGGTGTTCAGTAGTGTTATATGTTTTCCCATTAATCGATGTTTCTTGGTTCATCGGTTACTATTATTGTTTCCTTGTCCATCAAGGCTCGTCAGTTTGTTTGATTTCTTTTTTATCATTACATCATGCTTGGTGGTTAATGACATAATTGCTTCTATATTTATGATGATTTGGAAATGGCGGCAAGACAAGCGGATTCACCCTAATATGGTTTCTTGGTTCTTGCTCTCTGATGATTCTACATGTTGGGGTCCTCAATTTTCATGGGTTATTACGATGTTTCATGCTTTATTATTCTAGGTGATGTCTGGTGGACTTGTTCCATTGGTCGTGGTCCTTTACGGTGTAGTGTGGTTTGATAATGGTTTCTTGTGTGGGATAGAGCATTTTCAGATGTAGAGGTTTGGACTTATTTATGGGAGTTTTCTTGGATATGTTGTTTTATGGGGTGTTTGTGTTGGTTGATTTGAGGGTGTATCCTTATGTTGATATTCGGGTATCTTGAGGCTGCCGACTTTTGGGAGCGAGGATACTAGCTACTGAGATTTTAAAGATGGGTGTTGGTGTTATGTCTCTTGGTGTTGGGATTGATGCTAATTGTGGAGTGATAATCTACTATTTTTATTCTTATTTTGTGTCATGATGAAGGTGGATGGATGTTTTACTACTTAGAGTTGCTACAGCGGGTTACTGCGTGATATCGTTGGTGCTAGGAGGTGGTTGGAATGTTGGGTATTTTCCAAGATTCTTGGTGATTACAAGGGGATTTAGAGATAATGTGAGATGTTTTTTATGGGTAAAGGGAGATTCTAGGAGGGAACATGATGAGTTATGGTTGTTACTAGCAGGATATAGGGTATGAAGTTGTAGATTGTGTCTGCTTGGAGGTTCTAGAGGTTGTGTTGTTGTGTAATGGGATACTGTTGGTGCCTTGTTTTTTCTAGGAGATGTGATCTGGTGCGGGGGCTGTTGGATGGTTTTGCTAGTGTAGTTGTGGCAACTAAGTTGATGGGGTGTACTTCATGAGTGGCACAGGTTGATGTTGGTGGGAGGTTTTGTTGGTGTGGATCTATTACTAGTGGATGACCATTTATGTTGATTATAAGGTGCTGGTGTTATTGTTGTTGAGAGGGTAACTGATGATGATCTAGTTTTTGTAGGGGATTTCATTTTTATAGGTACTGTTTGATGGTATTGTAGGAGTGGAGAAGGATTATTCTTAGTGGGGAGTGTTGCTGGTGTAGAGTGAGATGCCATTATTTCTGGTGGGCTGATCCTTTTGAGGTCTCACTATTGGTTAAAAGATAGAAGCTCAGGGTTTAGTGGTTAGATCTCAGGGTTTAGTGATGATTGGGATAGAGGGGTCTTCGGATTTTTAAGTGGATTCAAACTATTATCTTGGTTTTTTTTTGAGTATTTCATTCTATGATATGAATTATCAGTGATTACTGGTTAGTGGCATTGTTTTTTTGGTGGCAGGGAGTGCCTAAAAATCAATTAAACACCTAAAATAACTAAAATATATAAAATCAATTTAATAACCTAAAATCCTAATAAAAATTAAAAATACATAAAACTATAAAAAAACTGATAGACACGCAAAAATAAATTAAACACCTAAATCACTAAAATATATAAAATCAATTTAAACTCCTAAAATCCTAAAAAAAATTAAAAATACATAAAACTATAAAAAAACTGATAAATACCCAAAAATACCAAAAAACCAAAAAAAACCTCAAAAACCATAAAAACCATCAAAATCCCTAAAAACCCAAAAACCCCTAAAAATACTAAAAATTCCTAAAAATGTAAAAACACCTAAAAACCATGAAAATTTATGAGAAAACATTAAAACCCTAAAAACACTTACAAGTCCTAAAAATGGTAAAAACATAAAAACCCATAAAACTCCTAAAAACCATAAAAATAATAATAATATTAGAAATCCTAAAAATCCATACCACTAGTAGAAAATAAACAACTGTATAAACCCCTAAAATGATAAAAATCTGTAAAAAACATTAAAACCCTAAAAATGAAAAGAAAACCCAAAAAACCAAAAAAACCAAAAAACCACTAAAACACTAAAACCCCTAAAAATTAAGGAAAACCATAAAAACTATACAAACCCCATCGATCTATAAGAATACTTAAAACATAAAAAATCCTAAAAACCCTGAAGAATCCAATGAAAAACTTAAAACACAAAAAACATAAAACATCTAAAAATCTAAAAAACCCTAAAAACCCTAATAAATCCTGATAACTCTTAAAACTATAAAACCCCTAAAACCCATAAAAACTAAAAAAACTATTAAACCCATTAGAAACACGAAAAACTCTAAAAACCATTTAGACCCAAAATACGATAAAAAATCTAAAAACCCAAATAACCCTAAAAAAACACACTAAAATCCCAAAAATACCAAAAATACCAAAAAAAAACCCAAAAAACCCTAAAATTTCCTAAAAACATAAAGAAACCTAAAACTATGAAAACTGCTAAGAAAACATTAAAAAATAGAAAGACATAAAACCCCTAGAAACACTAAATACCCTAAAAACATAAAAACCTAAAACAATAAAACCACTAAAAATATTGAAAACACAAAGAACCCGTAAAAACCCTAAAAACTCACTAAATAAATTGAATCACCTTAAACCACTAAAAATGTTAGAAAACACTAAAATCCATAAAAGCTCAAAAACTGAAAAAAAATCCATAGAAACAAAAAAAACATAAAAACCCCTGAAACTCTAAAATCCATCAAAATCCCTAAAACCATAAAAACCATTAAAATCCTTAAAAAATACCTAAAAATAACTAAAAACATAAATACCCCAAAAGACCCTTAAACACACTATGAAAACCGTAAAATCATTAAAACACTTAAAGACTTAATAAAACTAAATAAGGATACAAACCCTAAAAACCATAAAAACCCTAAAAACACTCAAAATGCCTACAACCCCCAAAACCCATAAAAATCCAAACAAACCCTAACAACACTATAAATGTAAAACCCCTAAAAACCATTAAAACCCCTAAAAATTTTGAAAACCTAAAAATATTTAAAACCTAATAAATGTTAAAACACAAGAAACCCTCAAAGACACTAAAACCCTAAAACCCCAATAAACCTTAAAACCCTCTCAAAATAATAAAAAACCCCATAGAAACCCAAAAAACCACTACAAACTCTGAAAAAAAATTAAACACATAAAAACATTAAAAACACTTTTAAATCCTAAAACCCTAAAAAATTAAAAAAAAACCCTAAAATTTGAAAAAATATCATAGAAACACTTAATATCCCGAAAACACTAAAAACATTAAAAAAACAAAAAACTTCCTTTAAAAGTATTTAAAAATGTAAAAAACCCTGAAACAAAAATAAAACATTAAAAACTAAAAAAGGCATAAAACCTCTAAAAACCTAAAAATAATGAAAAACTCTAAGAACCCATAAAAATCCTAAAAAATCCCTAAAAATCACTAAAACATAAAAACCCCCGAAAAACCTTGAATAAACTTAATAAAACCATAAAATAATAATAACACATAAAACCCATAAAACACAAAAATGCTAAAAACCTTAAAATCTCTAAAATTACCCTTAAAACCACAGAAATCCTTAAAAACTATAAAAACCTCAAAAACCATAAAAAACCATAAAAGGAAAAAAAACAAAAAAACTAAAAACCCTAAAACCCTTTAAACCTCTAGAAATATTAAAAAATTCTAAAAAACTTTAATACACCTAAAAACACGAAAGAAACTAGAAAAAAATAAAAACCATGAAACCCATAAAAACTATCAAAATCCTTAAAAACCATAAAAATCCTAAAACACCAAAAATACCAAAAAAACCGTAAAAACAATTAAAACTCTAAGAAAACCTAAAATAAATAAAAAACAATATAAAACCTTAAAAAAAGCACTAAAAACCCCAAAACCCTAATTAAAACCCTAAACCCATAAAAACGCTAATACCATAAAAAAAACTAAAACCCTTAAAAACATAATATCAATTAAAAACTCAAAAAACCCTTTAAAATCCTAAAATCATTATTATATTCTAAAAACCCTAAAACCCTTAAAAAAATTAAAAAAACCAAAAAAACCCCAAAGAACATACAAATCATAAACAATTCATAAATATTTCCAAAAACCTAAAACAACCCTTGAAAGCCCCTTAGATAACCTTAGAAACAAAAAACACTTTACAGAATTAAAAACCATAAAATGATAAAAATTATAAAATCCCCTAAATACCCTAAAAACCCAGAAACCATTAAAACAAAAAGACACATAAAAAACCTAAACTATATATAAACACTAAAAATCACTAAAAACACTAAAAATCCTTTAAACACATGAATATTCAAAAAACGCTAAAAAACATAAAACACTTAAAAACCTCAAAAAACCAAAAAAAACCCCAAAAAAACATTAAAACCCTAAAATAACATAAAACCCCTCAAAATCACTAAAAATACAAAATAATACAAGAACACTAAAAATACCATATGAATCCTTAAAAATGTTAAAACATTAAAAAAAACGCATATGAAAACTAAAAAAACTAAAAACACTTAAACCCCCTAAAACATAAAAAATGCTGAAAGCATAAAAACCCTTCAAACACTAAAACCTATGAAACACCTAAAAACTGTAAAACCCCCAAAAAACATAAATATCGTAAAAAAACTAAAAAACTAAAATTCTTTTAGAAACCAAATATTTTTAAAAAACACTAAAAAATATTTAAAACCCTAAAAACTCTGAAAAGTGTAAAACCCTAAAAACCGTAAAACCATAAAACCTTTAAAATATCTAATAATACTAAGAACCATAATTATCATAAAAATCATTTAAAATCCATAAAAATTTGAAAACCCAAAAAACCTTTAAAACACCTAAGGAAACCATAAAACCGTGAAACATATAAAACCACAAAAATTTCTAAAAATAATAAATCCCCTTAAATACCTAAAAATCCCTAAAACCCCTAAAAATCATTAAAAACCTCAAAAAAATTAAAAAATTTAAAAAACCATAAAAACACCAAATATAACCTTAAAAACATGAAATCAATTAATAACCCTATAAAAACTAAAAACACTAAAACCCCCAAAACCATGAAAACCCCTAAAAACCTAAAAAACCATAAAAATCTTAAGAACCTTAAAATCCCTAAAAAAAATAAAACCATAAAACAACTAAAACTATAAAAATCCATCAAACACCTAAAAAACTCTAAAACACCCATAAAAACACTAAAACATAAAAAAACCAAAACAAAAAAAACCATAAAACCCCAAAAAATGAGTAAAAATATCAAAATCCCTAAAAACCATTAAAATCCATAAAATCATAAAAATAATGAAAAATCCTAAAACATTAATCCCAAAATCCCTTGAAAACCCCTATGTAAACCTTAAAAATCCTAAAATCACTTAAACCCCTAAAAAAACAAAAAAAAACACTAAAAACCATAAAATCCCCTAATAATCCTAAAAATGCATAAAACCCTAAAAACAAAAAAACATAAAAAATTACTAAAAATACTCAAAACATGAAAAACCCTAAAATCATTAAAGACCCTAAGAAAACCTTTAAAATATAAAAACACCAAAAATCCCTAAAATTATCAAAAAAGGCTAAAAATCATAAAATACCCTAAAGACTCAAAAAACACTACGAACCACTAAAAAATAAAACTACCAAAAAATCAAAAAATACCTAAAGCCCATAAAACTTGATAACCACTAAAAAGTCAAGAAAACATTTATGACCTTAAAATGTTAAAAGAACTCAAAAATTATTAAAAACTGAATAACTAAAAAAACACTAAACCCCAAAAAAATACGAATCCTAAAAAATGCCAAAAAATACATTAAAATATCTAAAAACATAAAAACTACTAAATCTCTAAAAATCCTTAAGAATCGTAAAAAAACACTTGAAACCCCTAAAACCCTAAAAATTCTAAAAACCCTAAAAATTCTAAAAACCATAAAACCATAAAAACCATAAAAACCTCTATAACTTAAAAAACATTAAAACCACACAAAAATCAAAAACTGCTAACAAATCTCAAAACCCTTTAATCCCATAAAAACACTAAAAACCATAAAAAACATAAAAATCCTCAACATCCATAAAACCATAAAAAATACTAAAAAACCCAAAAAAATCTGTAAAAACATAAAAACCCTTAAAAACATTGAAACCCTAACACAAACATAAAACCCTAAAAACATTTAAAACACAGAAACACTTAAAAATATTAAAAACCTTATATCCAATAGAAACAATAAAATCAATAAAACCCCTAAAAACATAGGAAATCTAAAATATTAATAAAATAAATAAAATAAACTAAAACTCTAAAGACCCTTTAATCCCCATAAAATGTAAAAAAACTCTAAAAACATTAAAATAATAAAAAACACAAACAATCACAAAAAACCAAAAACCCCCCTAAAACACTCAATATCCCTAAAAACAAAAAAAAATCCTAAAATCCCAAAACATCCCTAAAAACATAAAAACCATGAAAATCTATAACAAAATCTTAAAAACCAAAAAACACCTAAAACCCCTAAAAATATAAAAACACTGAAGACAAAAAAACCCTAAAATTTCCTAAAATTATTAAAAACCATAAAATCCCCTAAAATAATAAAATCCAAAAATTAACCCATAAAACCCACTACAAACTCTAATGAAAGATGCTCAAGGTACCCAGATATTCATTTCATTTGTTGAATGATGAAAGTTACGGTTGGAGGTAAGTGTTGGATGATAAGTTTTGATAGTGGAAATTGGTTGCAAACTAATTTTATATACAATGTTGTTAGGCGGAGAAAAAGAAGGAATTGATGGAAAGAGGGGGGTGAATTGCCTTAAAAAATGATTAAACAAATTAAAATCAAAGTGAAAGTGCAGCGGAAATAAAGAGGCAATCACACAAGAAATTGTTAACGGAGTTCGGCCAAAAACCCAAAAAGAAGGAATTGATGGCAAGAGGGGGGGTGAATTGCCTTTTAAAAAAATGATTAAACAAATTAAAATCAAAGTGAAAGTGCAGCGGAAATAAAGAGGCAATCACACAAGAAATTGTTAACGGAGTTCGGCCAAAAACCCGGCCTACGTCTCCGCTCCCAACTCAACCGTTGAGAGATTCCTACCGCCTGCTTTTCAATGGTTTTAGCAAGAAACCCACTAGGCTTTGAGGTAGCACTAGGACCTATTACAGCTTGCTTTTTATGGTTGAGCAAGAACCCACTTACTTTTAATGGTTTAGTAAGAACCCACTATCCTTCTTACAGGTGAAGGATAGCTCACCTATGTCTCAAGCTATTTAAAGGAAAGCTCGACAACCTTTTCACACCTTAATGGTGATGTGAAACCCAAAAGAAAGAGGGGATGAGAAAAGTGGGAGTTTGTAGGCACAAACTCAATTTTAAGCTAAAAAAATGATAAAACCCGTAATTGGAGAAGCCTTGGGCGCCTTTGATTGATTGGAGATGTTGAAGGCCGCTTCCAAGCTTCTTTGGTGGTGCTCTTGGATGTGGAATTGGATGGAGCACTTGGGGTTCCTTGAGGTGGCTCGCCGGAGGATTGCCGAATGATCAACAAAGTGTCCTTGGGCTTGGTATATAATCTGGTTAGTGTCTGGGGCTTCCTCAACCTTTATTTATAGGCATGGAACCCTTGGGGAGGCTTCAGAGCCGTTGGAGAGGCTAAAAGAGCCGTTGGGAGCCAAGTGGGCCAGCCTGGTCAAACTGCAACAGCTAGTTTGACTGGCTCCACCGGCTGGCCGGTACAGTCCCACCGGCTGGCCGGTGCCTTGGATGTTGAGAAGGGCTTCTGCCCAGGAAGCACTGGCTGACCGGTGCCAGAGCCACCGGCTGGCCGGTGGGCAGACAGTAGCTATCACTGTTGCATCAGGTTGCCACCGGCTGGCCAGTGACAGAGCCACCGGCTGACCAGTGGAACCTGGCAGTGGGCAATGCCTCTGCCAGGTCCACCGGCTGGCCGGTGCTATAACACCGGTTGGCCGGTGGACTGAAATTCAGTCCACTTCTTGTCCATTCTTGGGCCAACTTCTTGGCAACCTTCTGCCTGTCATTCAAAAACACTTCAAACAATATTAGACAAATAATAAAGTGATTGTGATCATTAAAATTAAACCACGAGGGGATACGAGAGGTACAACAATCTCCCCCTATTTTGATGATCACAATCACCAAAACAATTAAAGTAAAAACATGAATTAAAGGCATGCTTTAATGAATAAAAAGAAATGTAAAGCAAAGCATGATCAAAAAGGTTTCTCCTCCAATTAATCAAGAAATTTCCCCCCCTTTGTGATTATCAAAATAGAATGGGGCATAAAACTTGATTGAGGGAAACGTTTAAAAAACAAGAAAGAGATTTTAAACCAATTGAAATTTTTGAAATTTGAATTGAAAGTTTTGAATCAAAAAAATGAAATGAAAAATTGAATAATAGTTTGAATTGAAAGTTTTGAATCAAAAATTGAAACCAAGAGTTGAAATTGAAAGTTTGAATAGAAATTTTGAAAATGAAATCAAAAAACCTAACTCCCCCTAAATAGAAAGAACTAATCACCGGGGAAACGAAACTATTTTTGGCCCGGAGAGACTTGCCAAAAGAGATTTTTCAATCCAAATTTGTTTCATGGCGGGTCTTCTCCTATAAAATTCGTCTGAAAAGTAAATATATTTGGGTTGACCATACCGGGCGTTTTTACAATTACATTCATAAATAAGGTGCCCGGGTTTCTTACAATAATTACAAAATTTAAAACTAGAGTTCCCTCTTACAAAAACAGTTGGAGCATGGGAGGTGGAAGCTGGTTGGTGTAGCCAAGTCCATGTGTGGTTCTAGAAACCCTTTGAGAACCAAGGAGTTTTGAAAGGTTTTGTTCTCCGTTGGTGAAGTTGGCTAGGGATTCTTTTAAGTCCTTGATGGTTGATTCCAAAGAATCAACATTGGGGAAATTTTGGATTTTTAGGGAGAGTTCCTCCTTCTCTTTGAGAAGTTGTTCTTTTTCGGAGGAAAGTTTTTTGAAATTCTTTTTTAAAGCGACAAATTTTGAAGAAAGCTCATGAAAACCATTTTCTAATTGGTCTCTAGCATGTTGGAGTTCCTCATAGGATAAATGATTTAAAGAATTTGAATTTTAAGAACAAGAGGAAGAGGATGAGGAATCGAAAGAAGTTACCTCGTGAAATGCCATTAGGCATTTTGTACCTTGGTCGCTCGAGGAGGAGGAGGAGGAGGATGAGGAGGTGTCACTCCATGTCGCCTTGAGGACCTTTTTCTTTCCTTTTTCCTTTTGTGTGGCCCGTTTTTTGTTGAGTGGGAAAGCGGGTACGGATTTTTCGTCGAGTTCTTGCTCTTGAGCGGGTTCTTGCTTTTGAGCCTTGCTAGTACCTTCATGGGTTAGCTCTAAATATTTCCAAATATCATGTGAAGTAGAGCAAGTAGAAATGCAATTAAAACCATTACGGTCAAGACCACAATGAAGAGCGTTCATGGCTTTGCCATCAAGCTCAAAATTTGGAATGTCGGCGGGGGTCCATTTAGACTCATCGGGAGAGGAGAGGGAAAATCCTTGCATAACAATTTTATAAATTGGATAACCAATGCTTTTTAAAAAAGTGGTCATGCGGGTTTTCCAAAAAGAATAGTCGGTTCCATCAAAAAATGGAGCACGACCCAATGAATGACCTTCGAGGGTTTGAGAAGAAGAAGCGGTAGAAGCCATCAAAAAGATCTTAAATTTGAAACCGGTTAGGGTATTACTCAAATTTCCCTCTGATACCAATTGTTAGGCAGAGAAAAATAAGGAATTGATGGCAAGAGGGGGGGTGAATTACCTTTTAAAAAAAATGATTAAACAAATTAAAATCAAAGTGAAAGTGCAGCGGAAATAAAGAGGCAATGACACAAGAAATTTTTAACGGAGTTCGGCCAAAAACCCGGCCTACATCTCCGCTCCCAACTCAACCGTTGAGAGATTCCTACCATTTGATTTTCAATGGTTTTAGCAAGAAACCCACTAGGCTTTGAGGTAGCACTAGGACCTATTACAGCTTGCTTTTTATGGTTGAGCAAGAACCCACTTACTTTTAATGGTTTAGTAAGAACCCACTATCCTTCTTACAGGTGAAGGATAGCTCACCTATGTCTCAAGCTATTTAAAGGAAAGCTTGACAACCTTTTCACACCTTAATGGTGATGTGAAACCCAAAAGAAAGAGGGGATGAGAAAAGTGGGAGTTTGTAGGCACAAACTCAATTTTAAGCTCAAAAAAAATGATAAAACCCGTAATTGGAGAAGCCTTGGGCGCCTTTGATTGTTTGGAGATGTTGAAGGCCGCTTCCAAGCTTCTTTGGTGGTGCTCTTGGATGTGGAATTGGATGGAGCACTTGGGGTTCCTTGAGGTGGCTCGCCGGAGGATTGTCGAATGATCAACAAAGTGTCCTTGGGCTTGGTATATAATCCGGTTAGTGTCCGGGGCTTCCTCAGCCTTTATTTATAGGCATGGAACCCTTGGGGAGGCTTCGGAGCCGTTGGAGAGGCTAAAAGAGCCGTTGGGAGCCAAGTGGGCCAGCCTGGTCAAACTGCAACGGCTAGTTTGACTGGCTCCACCGGCTGGCCGGTACAGTCCCACCGGCTGGCCGGTGCCTTGGATGTTGAGAAGGCCTTCTGCCCAGGCAGCACCGGCTGACCGGTGCCAGAGCCACCGGCTGGCCGGTGGGCAGACAGTAGCTATCACTGTTGCATCAGGTTGCCACCGGCTGGCCGGTGCTATAACACCGGTTGGCCGGTGGACTGAAATTCAGTCCACTTCTTGTCCATTCTTGGGCCAACTTCTTGGCAACCTTGTGCCTATCAATCAAAAACACTTCAAACAATATTAGACAAATAATAAAGTGATTGTGATCATTAAAATTAAACCACTAGGGGATACGAGAGGTACAACAAATGTGACCTTTGAATAAGAAAATAAACAGAAGGTATGGATATGGTGGACAATCCACACAACAAAAAACTTGTGTTTTTGCTTCAAATTGGGTTATTTATGATCATGGATCACAATTAAAACTTCTAAATTGACTAGGAAATAATACAAAAGTACCAAGGAATAATGTAATGATCCTCATAATGGATAAAATAATCTCATAGAGTTTCACTAATTAAAATAGGTATGAGAATAAAATACCATGGGGTGGATACTTATATCCAATGGGTGACAAAAAAGGTCAAGGATATAATAACATAATGTTATAAATCCTATTTCTTCCTTTACCCCATAAATTCAAATAATTAAATTCCAACAATGAATTTCTAGAAAAGTAGAACATGTATTTTCCCAAATAGCCCACCAGATTTTACATTGAGTACCTAGCCCACCATATTTTTTTAATGTCCAAATATTCCATTATAGAAACTCCATGTTTTTAAGGCGTTAAAAATTCATTCCATATTGTTTCTTGGGACTCATGCATCTCATTCGGGCCTACATAAGTGAGATGATAAGACCATTTTCCACTTCCATGCATGCACCTTGAGTTTGGGCCTTTTAGTGTTATTTGATGAGCCCTCATTTCCACTTGTTGTATCATTAATTTTAATAGCATAATTGCCCCTTGAAACTCCAACTTCCACATGCAATCAAGTCATTTTCACCACCACTTTCATATCATACACACCTATTGAAAATGATTATTCCTCAAATCATCCTTGTTTGTATCCAAATATGATGAATGATTGGAAAAATTGACATTAAAAATAACATCACATTAGCAGTGCAAGGTGATATTATAATCAATACTCTCGAGAAATATGTGTGGTTCATATCCATATATCATTAAAATTAACATTAGTTTCTTTTGAAACCCCTCACACTTATTCTTTATCATAGTGTTCATTAAAATTCTGTTTTCCTTCCATAATTCGACTTTCCTACAATTATCATGAAACTTTATCAATATGGGTAAGTATGATAAATCCAAAATGAGTTCCAAATTGACAAAATTTAGTTATAGAGTGATATTCCATTTTGTATGAAAACTCCACATGTTGTAGACACTTTTTTTAGTACTTTATACTCATGATTTTTTTGACATGTTGGGGAATCTATTGTTTTAATTAATGTATGGAAACCTGTTTTTTTGTAGTGATGGAACCCATTACAAGGATTATATATCTAAGAGAAAAAGGAAAAAATAGATTCCATGAAGTCCTACTACCATGGTCTAGGTCGCCTTTGAAAAATGAGGTAATCGTCTGTGTTGTTGTGAGTCACCAAGACACTAGGAGAAAACCTACCCTAGAAAAATCCATCATCCATTAGATCCCATACTTTCTTCACTACCATTTCTTGCATACCACATCATCGAGAGCTACCTCCCCTTACACATCCATCCTCCAATTTCATTATCATTAGACAATAGTACATTAGCCATTACCCATTTCCCATATGTCATTGAGGCCATTCGTTCTCCCAACTACTCTATTTCCATCCCCTGTGTCTCCTAACCCAAGTACCACACCTTCATACCGGTAAAAAATCCAAATCCACTTCCCACATAAGTTCTTGTAGGGAATATATCCCCAATTGAGTACTAATTGTAGTTTTCCACTCATCCACCACCTTAACTACACCTTTAGACTCATGAAGTTGTTAATGGATATTTGAATTTCTTTTCTATCTCTAATAGGTATCTAACTTGGTGGATCATCCTCAATAATGAAACTATCATACACCTATGTCAAAGATTCAATAATATTTTAAAAAGATAGTGTTAATTGGTTAGTTTTTATCATTTTATTTCTATATTTTAGTACATGGATATTTTTTCATCAAATAAAATATTTCTTAACCTCTCTCTTCTATATCAATATCACATTTTTCCACTAAATGAAATTTTTTTCACTCATTATTTTCCATTAAAATCATTATATTTTCTTCTCTCACTCTCACATAACCCCTCATTTTTTTATTCTCTCCCAAATGTGATCATCCAAAACATTTTTATGGGACATCATAGTATGAATTATAAGGTCCCCATAGAGTATAAAAGAATGAAGGTTTAGAAAACCATCTTTTTTCACACACCATGCATATTTCCATGGATGACTTAAAAGTTTGTTTCAGACCTTCATTGAAATAAAATAAAATAGTACCTCATCCTAATAATTCCCAATGGGAAATGTTACCTTCACCAGTTTGGTGACCTTAATCTCTTTGAAATCATTCCACCACTGAAGCTGATATGGATGTTGGTGCTTCAAAGTTGGAAGTACCAACTTCTCCACCAACTCAGTGCACACAACAATGTTACAAATCATCTTTCTATGATGGAACTACATACCTTACAATTTATTTGTTACTAGTTATAGAAAATGTTCTACCTTTTATCCTTCTCATTGGACATCATTTGATCTCTCAGAACGCATATTGTGATGAAAATATCGCCTTATTTTAAAAATTCCCCATTATCAACATTTCAGAAATCCTCCACCTCTTCCTCTGATCTTTCATAACCAGACTCTCATTCATCATACGTTTTTATTATCATGGTGATCTTATTTTTGGATTCACTTGAAATGTGACCCCTTCCATGACATTTGAAACATAGAATATCTCGATTCCTCTTTTTTTTCATGGAAGTAGTTATCTTAAGTGGAAGAATTACCTCATCACTTTTACGACCAACCATCTCTATTATTATTAATTATTCTCTAATATTTTTTATCCAATTTATCCAAGGAGTGAAAGGTGTAATGGGTTTCCTCATGTTTCTCCTCTTTTTGATTTGTTTTTAGACTTTGGTGTCTTAGTGGATCATATCTTGTATCTCTACACAATGGTAAATCTCAACTTGACTGGTAATTTTACGACTGGGTCTATGTAAAAAATGTTTAGTGGTTACCTCAATATTCTCCTCAATGTTTTCTCAAATCATGGATATTTTAAATGCTATATAGTATTCATCACCACTATTACTCCATTGGGTGAGTCATTGAAGTGTTTTTTTGGAGATATCAAAGGTAATGTGTGGGAAAAAACTACTTATTCAAGGATAAATTCATGTCACCCCACGTTTTAATGGGGGTTCTCCCATATCATTCCCTCTCCTTTTTAATTTGATCCCAAAAAATTAATGGATAATCATAAAATTATTGGGAAGAATATTTGACCTTTTTCTCCTCAGAAAATTCATAGCATGAAAATACTTACTCAGTCCACATCTCCCACTCCAAGTATTCTTATGGATCACTTTCTACTTAAAAAAAGGGATCCTTCACCATAATACCTCCAAGGATTTCATCATCATGTGTCATCCTTTGGAATTATATAGGTTGTTGGAACCTCCTCTTCTTTTGTGGAACATCCTCAAAATCATCATCAAAGTTATCCATCTCCTCCTCCACAATGTTGGGAAGACATGGTGTCAGAGTTCGTCATGGGTTATCAGGGATCGTCCTTGTGCTTGGATGATTCTCCAGATTATCAATCCTATCATTTACCACATCTAAATTCTTATAAATAAGCTTCTCAATATGGATTTCCAACCAGAAAAGATCTCCAAAAACTTTATCATGCAATGTCATAGATTTTCACTGACTTCAACAAATAGATCATGTCCCTGACAAGAAATATGATAAAAAAACATGACCTGACCAACTCTTGAAGATTTTGGCCCAGAATAAGGCATTCCATCAAAATAAAATTCCACCAAGCATCTGAAAATTTCAAGAAAACATCCCGTTTTGGAGAATTTAGCCATCAGATATTAAAAATTTTAGTCATTGAACAGTTCTATTTGAAATAAGTGATCCAAGTGCATTCCAAAAGAGGTACTCAACCTATGTTCCGA
Source organism: Viscum album (assembly GCA_963277665.1). Classification (NCBI taxonomy): domain Eukaryota; kingdom Viridiplantae; phylum Streptophyta; class Magnoliopsida; order Santalales; family Viscaceae; genus Viscum; species Viscum album. The sequence goes on along the minus strand of OY728150.1, from coordinate 1,444,888,131 downwards.
TAAAAATCCATAAAATCAGAAGGGTGGATGTGACCATAGCATCCACATCAATTCTGAAACAACCCCAACCCATAGGGATGGTGTAATTTTTAACACAAAATTTATGGAAAGAAAACCACATTTTGATATTTCTTATATTGGAGGGAGAATAGCCCCATTAACTAGGGATGGGGGATTTTTAACCTCAAAACCACCTCCTCCATGTAAAAAATTCTTCTCTCGATAAACTATATAATGCATACTCTGATTTCATCCCATCTTCTGATCTGGTACTCTCAATAGGAACACACATGACTAAACTATATAGAGATTCCATTCATATTACCATCACCAAAAAATCTTTAAGAGAATAATAAATGGGGAGGATGATGCCTTGTGGGGGTATGGAAGAAGTTCATCTTTCAAATACACTAATAAAATTCATTTAATACATTATGAATTAGTGAATTTCATTAATACGTCCCCTAGAAATGCATCAATTCAAGGGGAAAATTCAGAGGAGTTGGGTAAGGAAGTTCCAATTCACAATTTGGTCCACACTAATACAATTGAAGGAGGATGTTTTACCCAGAATCCAAAATCTTCCCGAATATAGGTATTTTATCAAATAATCTTAACTTGCCTCCTTGAAAGGTGTCCAATAATTAAAAATATTTGGGTTATATTGTGCCTCACTTACCACCTAGATAGGTTGAGCCCCTTTCAATAGAGGAAATATTTACTCAATGAGAGGAAGAGGTGAAATAATTAAGAAGAATCAATGAACAACTACTCTGAGATAGACTTCTTGGTAGATGTACTCTCCAAGTAGATACTCAACTCACTCCCCCAACTAAATTACCTCAACATTCAAGAGTTATTTTTTAAATATATCATACAAAATATGGTGAACTCTAAGAAAGTGATGTTATATAATTCACCTACTCATGTAGTGTGTGTCTCTACCATCGAACTAGAGGAAAATAATGAATGAAAATAATTCAATAACATTTTTATGATGACGTTCAGAAACTGGATGGTTATGAAAAATAATATCCAAACTCATTTAATCCTCTGAGTACAATTATATTAGCTTAATGTTCCTCCAGATGATTATTATATAACACATACAAATTCATTGATAGTTTATTTCTCTGAAATCTAGTCCTCTAAAAATATACATGTTCAGAAGGGTAACAAATAGATGCTCGAAGATGAGCTCCTGTTAAAGAAAATGTTATCCTTGACCTTAGCATAATTCATGTCGATGGTGTAAAAAATAATGGGAACCTCCCTGCCAAATGGTACAACAAGTTCCCACCAACTAGACATAATCTATATCTAATGAGGAGTTAGTTTTTGGTTCCATTAACATTTATCACTTAATGGACCCCTTCTTAAATGATTAGAATGGTTATGAACCTTAATGACATACACTTTATTTGGGGACTTGGGGAAGTGGACATTAGAGTTGAGGATATAAGAGAAGAAAAAGTCGTTACATAAGGAACTACTTTAACCATGCCACTACTCATATTGTCAACATGGATAGAACTTAGGGTAGAGATCTCTAGTGAGATCAGTAGGATCAGGGAAGCTCCACCAAACATGATTGGTTCTTCCCAACACAATCATAATAGAAGATATATTAGAGGATATTCCAACCGCGTAATCAACCCCTACAGATAGGCATACCAAGCCAGCCAAATCAACCAAGAGGAGAAGAAACTTCAGCTTCTATCCCAAGGGACGACCCATCTACACTAGGAACATCATCTCCCAATTCAACTATGAATGAATATCTCTATGCCAGTAATCACCAAACTTTAGACCAGAAGAATAATTTTTTTAATCAATTATCCTCTATTTCGACTATGTTTTTAATATTGTATGCCTTGATTCTATGAATTTACCTCTAGGAAGCACTCATAGAGGAATTTTTGAGAGCTCACAAATTTTAAGTCGATGATGCTGCTAAGAAACTATATCGTGTAGATAATGATCCTACAGAATTCCACATGATCATATATTTTATAGATTAGGATGAGGAATCCATCATACAGGGACATGTTAGACACTTATATATATATATATATGGATAAATAACATTGATATCAAACGATCCTTCATCAAAAATGGATCAATATTCAACCTCATACAAATATGAACACTTCAACAATTTGGGATCAATGGATCTCACATTTCCCTATATACCATAATGTTACAAGGTTATAACAGGAATGAGAAAAAGACTCTCCATCAAATCAAACTAATGACTCAGTTTAAGGATTTCATGTCTGACAAACAATTTATGGCAGTTAGACGGGATACAAACATCAATATTCTTCTAGGAAGACCTTGGCTACATCATCTTGTAGATATCCCCTCATCGTACCACCAATGACTCAAATATTGTATCAATGATCTAATTAAGACATTTCATGGGTACATGGTTTCATTAAAATCCTAAAATCACAATACATTGATGCATTATTCTATCATAATAAAGGGAAAAGGTCCATGATTGATAATGTTTCTTGAATCAATGCCCCCAATAGTATAGAGATCATTTTAGATAGTCAATTCATACATATCAGTGCGAAATATGTTCTCCACAACAACAAAATCAAATATGTGGGTTAAAATTCAAGTACACATCCAAGGAATTATATGATGTCAATTGTGAAAACTAAGCTCATTAGTGTTGGAGAAGATGTCATGTAGCCAAGAAATAATGAAATCCTAGATGAAAAATCATCATTCCACCCCTTAAGCACTAATAAATCCCTATTCATTCAACTAGGAATATATATGTTTTCATTCCAATATGATAAAACTAGGAGAATCATTATTAGTCCCTTGTTTACTCTTCAAATCTCCATGAATGCCTCATACCAGGAAGTAATCCCGAAATGATTGCTTCATATTTTGGATTACCAAATGTTGATTCCTCTCCTAACACCAAGATACATTCTTTATCAACTGCTTCCTAGGAGGAGGAAAAAGTTTAAAGTAATGAGGAGGATGAAGAATATAAAGATCTTAGGGATTCCTCTTCATCATTTGAGGAAGGTTTATCGACAACATTCAATGAACAAAAGGAGATAAAACTAGGTACAAAAGATGATCCATGACCCACTTTCATTGGTGCGGCCTTGATACCTAAAAAAATGAGATGTATAATTTTTTACTGAAGCAACAATAATACTTACTCTGTTATAATTGCATAGATATTCCATGTCTTGTACCCAAGGTATAAACCCATCACTTGTGTTTTCCATAAGAATCTTGTGGATACATCCAGGCTTCCCGAAAGACACACCTAATTCGCACCACTAGAATTCTTGTTGAAGTGGATAAACTCATCAAGGAAGACTTCATCCTAGAGGTACAATACACAAAATATATTTCTAAAATTGACCATGTGAAAAATAAAAATGAGAACATCAATTATTGTATCAACTATAGAGACCTCATATGTCATTATCTGAATGATAACTTCCCAAATCCAATCACAGAACTCCAGATTGATGCAATTTCTAGTAATCATGTCCTATAGATCATGGATGGATTTTCTAGGTACAACGAAATTCATATGTCCCAAAAATATATAGAATTCAAAACCTTCAGATCCCCTAGGGAGTATTCTACTATCCAGTAATGCCCTTTGTTTTGAATAATGTCAATGCCACGTAGCAATGTGACATGTATAGAATCATCAAATAATTCTTGTGGAAGGTTTTTGAATGATATGTTGATGATATAGTGGTTAGTTCCCATAAATTTTTTGACCACCTAGTTGTCCTAGAGACCATATTCAACAAGCTACATCAATATAGCTTGAAGATGAACCCCTTAAAATGTTCTTTTGGGGTAACATTAGGGATGTTTCTAGGATTTGTTGAACAACATCGCAGAATCAATGATTACCATAATAAATCCAAATCTATCCTTAACATGTCACCACCTAAAAAACATAAAGAGTTTAGAGGAATTCAATAAAACATGGACTATATCCAATTCTTCATAGACAACCTTGCAGGAAAGTGTTTTCTCTTCACTGGACAGATGAAGAAGGGGGTCACGTATCTATAGACCGATGACTTTCAGGAAGAATTTTACAACTTCACGAAGTATGTATTAATCCCTCCAGTGTTAATGCCACCCGTTGAGCGAAATCCACTCATTCTATATGTGATGGACCTGAAGCGATCACTGGGAACCATACTGGTGAAAAATAATGATTCTTGGAATGAATATAGACTTTATTATCTCAGATAAACAACGATCGATGATAAGAATCATTATTCTGATATCAATAGAGATTCCTATCATTAATCTTTGATGTTTAGAAAGTAAGGTACTACCTTAACACCACGATGTTGAATTGGTCTCTTATAATAACCCTCTCAAATATATCCCCAGACGTATTATGTTTATAGTAATTCTGAACTAGGGGTGGTTATCTTGAAGTAGTTTTATATATAGTTCACGCATCATAAAGATATGAAATTTTAGACCTTATAACATATCCTTGCAGAACACCCATATACATAATCAAAATCATTAAATTCAAAACTACCTGATGAAGAACTATATTTTATTCAAGATGGCCCCCAATCAATGGAAATGTATTTTCAAGGCTCCTCATGGAGTCTGACAGGGAAGAGAATGAAAGAACATAAAAATAAAAAAAAATAGTTTAGGGATTGTGTTTATCTCCCAAATAAATGTAATGTTACCTTATTTTTTATAGATATCAGAAGGTTGTACCAATAAAGAGGTGGAATATCCTTCCATCAGGGAAGGCATATATCTAGAACTCTAAATATTGCTGGACCACGTGGAGGTGAATTGTGAATCAGAGTTACTAATCAAACAGATCAACGAGGATTACACCATCATAAATGAATAGATAATCCCACTTCTTGACCATTTCATAGGGTTAATGGGAGATTTAACCTAATAGAAAACATTGAATCATGCCCCATGATCATAGAACACCCAAGATGATAAATTTTCGGATGAAGCTGCAACCATTGAAGATCCAAAATTTCATGAAATCGTTATCATCATTTCCCAACATTGAATGGTCTCAATTTTTTTTTCAAGTTATGACAAAGGAGATCAATGAAGTAAACCTTATCTGAGAACCATATATTCCTACCATGGGTGGATGATTCCTATCATAGAATACCTAAAAAATAAAGTAATTCCATTATAAAGAGTTGGGAAGGAGAAAATTCAGTGGAAAGTAATCAATTTCTATCATTATGATGACCCTAATCCTTAGAATGTCTTATCTAAATGATGTTTTGATGGAGTCCTAAAATGCATCAATGCAGAAGAGATTGTGGCTATTATGGAAGAAGTACATGTGGGAGATTGTGGTGACCACTATTCAGGGTATACAATTTATTATCAAATCCGAATACATGGATACCTTTGGACATCAATAAACATGGATTTCACATAATTCGCCAATAAATGTCATTACTTGAAAGTGAATGCCAACTTCATCCATCAACCCATTGAGTTTCAACATACATCCAAATAGTATATACCATTATTCATATGGGGAATAAATTTTGTAGGGCCATACCCTCCATCTACGGCCATGAATTTCAAAAATATATTAACTACTACCGACTTCTTCTCTAAATGGGATGAGACAATACACTTTAAAGAAGTAGTTGCCCAAATAATTGTCATCATCATGAAATATAACATCATTTATAAATTTAGTGTCTCTAATACAATACTGATGGAAAATGGCACCAATTTTTGTTCTTATGAGGTTGAGAAACTACATCAAGAGTATAATATTAAATCCAACAATTAATCCCACTATCATGCAGTAACTAATGGAAAGATAGAGTCATTTAATAAGACCTTTTCAAATATACTCAAGAAGATGGTGGATAAAGATAAAAAGGATTTTCCTAATAATATATTTCTTCCCTTATGAGTAGATCGGACCATAACATGTACTACTACCTGGGTAAACTCATACTCCCTGTTATATGGAATGAATCTTGTTCTAACCATTGAGATCCAGTTTCCCTCACAATGTGTTGCCATCAGTCACTAGCTAACCAAAGATGAGAAATCCCAGAAATGGATGGACAAAATGTAGAAGATTGATGAGAAAATATTTTATACCCTACATCACATAGAAGTCTATACAAATTATATATAACAATATTTTAACAAGAAGGTAAGCCTCTATCAATTTCTCCAAGTAGAACTGGTATTGGTCCTTAGGACCTCAATGATAGAAGGAAAGAAGTGTCTGAAACATAAAAAAGTGGGAGGGACTATACTCAATACACAAGGTCCACTCCAATGGATCTTATTCCTTGATATCAATGGATTGGGAGATCATTATGTCTTTAAATAATGCAAGTTTCCTAAAGAAACATTTAATTTAATTACATGATAAACATCCTAGAATCAATATGATAAACAACATAGTTGTTATTTTTTAAACAGCCGTAAATTAAATCATTCAACATATGTGCCACACAATGTTAAACTGTGTGGTCCATATCGCATGTAGATAAACTGCACGACATGAGGTCCTAGTTGTATGACCATAGACCACAACATTCCATTCATCTTCAATGTATGAAATTATACTTCATGGTTAACTTCCCTCTTATTGGATATTAAGTAACCCCTAAAATACCACAAGTTGAGGCAATCATCTTGATCCCTTAAATATCAACGTCTATCTCAGGTGTAATTCCCAACCACATCCCTCTAACCCCTTAGAATTTAGTGATGCCCTCTTGGACATAAATGAGGATTAAAGGATGGAAAATCTACAAGAATAGGACCCACTCAAATCATCGCAACCCCATGGTGTCATTTGGGACAAAATTATGGGAGTAATTCGCTACATCAAAACATCCTCATCACATGCCAATAAACGGAACAATCCTATCAAGATCTATGTGTGGATTGATTATCAATAAAAAGAGACATGTAGTGACACCCGAACCATCCATCCCGTCTCCATCCATGATTAAGGAATATAAACACTTTATTCCTTTTCCATGTGTATGAATAAGGTCTGTATAAGGTGATGGATCGGATCCCTCGGCCCAGCAATATTGTCCGCTCTGGCCCAGTTGATATCCCAGGCCTCACGGCTTTAAAACGCGTTGCTGAGGGGAAGGTAGGCACGGGAATTTCAAGCACCCACCAATCTCCCTCCACAACCGATGTGGGATTGGTTACCGGGGCACAGGCGCCAACAATCCTGGCGGGGCCCCAACAATCCTGGGCCCAGGACACAACATCCCCCCCCAAGCCCACACCGGTCCCGATACCAACCACCCTCTGATACCAATTGATGGATCGGATCCCTCGGCCCAGCAATATTGTCCGCTCTGGCCCAGTTGTTATCCCAGGCCTCACGGCTTTAAAACGCGTTGCTGAGGGGAAGGTAGGCACGGGAATTTCAAGCACCCACCAATCTCCCTCCACAACCGATGTGGGATTGGTTACCGGGGCACAGGCGCCAACAATCCTGGCGGGGGCCCAACAATCCTGGGCCCAAGACACAACATAAGGAACCTTCCCAAGACATAGGGCTTGATTACCATTACAACGGGATGCATAATGATCCCTAAACCTCGTGTTTTGGTCCCAACCATCATCTTGGAAAATATTAAATCCCTTTTAGCCACATCAAACACATATTGATGTGGGGGATAATTTTCAAGAACTATGTTGAGATTGATTCTTGTTATAAAATGATACGTAGTGATGCCTGGATCTTATATCTCAGTCCAACTGCAATATTTATTTCACGTCAGGTGACCCATATCCTTACTGAAAGACGAAAAACAATGCGGTCAACGTACTAATGGAATGATGATAAAAAACATGATATTTCAAAAACCAAGAATGTCTTGACTCTCATTTCATTTAGATACATAGTGACACATAGTCCTCCAATCTTGGGCCCATCCGCAAAAAAATAAAAAAAATGTTCTCTCCTTATGTATAGGTTAGACCATCACAGGGAATTATTATTTTTAAGAACTATATATTGATTTATTCTCATTCAAATGAGATACATATAGATTCCTAGATATATGATCTAAATTCAAACCATAATTAAAAAATACAGCACTCGCTATGTACAGATCATACCATCATAGGGAAACCCTAAAGAACTACGTGTGGAATAAATCTTGCTTAAAAAAAATATAGTGACAGCCGATACATATCCATGTTCCAGCAACAATACCCATTTTCAACTCATGAGGCACAAATCTGTGTCACTTATTTTTAAACTAATCGGTTCTTCGAGAAATATGACTGTATGGATTATCATTCTCTTGATTTACATAGTGATTCCTTGATGTCTTCCCCTGGCCTAGCCACAATATCTCCATTCTTTCTTATGGGTTCATCTTCATCATCATCACATAAAATTAAACTATATGGGGTTTCAAGAACTACATAGGGATTGATTATATTCCTAATGGGACACATAAGAATGCCTAGATCATATATCATATCCTATCTGTCATAGTACTTAAAGGACCATATCCATCACTTGTGTTTCCATGGTGTTGTGGGGGAATATTTTTCACCCCATGTTTCTCACACTGAGCATATCTCAAATGGGATTAAGATATTTGGTAAAAGTATTCCCTACATAAGTCAGTAATATCAATTCACATTGAGGTTACTATGTTCCTAGATGCAAGTCATTAAAAGGAACACCATATTTCCTCATCGAATGACAATTAACAACATGATTTTCCTCTACAACTAAATATGGATTGATTCTAATTTTGATGATATTTTTAGTGATGCTCAGATCTTTAATATTGGGATAATCTGATGCATAATACCAGAGATTCCACCACTCTCCCATCTAGAAGTTATATTTACATGAGGGTATCCAATACAAGTTCTCACCCTATGCATGAACCTGTATTAAAAAAACCAATTTCCTCTATACATGAATTCAATCAATGTGGGTGACCTTTATTTTAGAACTACGAGTGGATTGATAATTGTTTTGATAAGATACGTAGTGACACTCATGATAGATGACCTAGCCCTATAATAGTATTCCCTAAAACTTCATGTGGATACACCTTCGTCCTTACCACATGATGTTATACGCCACGGTTAATTTCCCATCCAAATGAATTTAAATTACTTGTTACCATAATAACTATGTATGGCATGATTCTCATTCCAATGAGATACATAGTGTTTCTTCATCCCCATTCCTTGTCTCAACCACATGGTAAAAGAATAGTACCCATATTTTGTTTATAAATAATTATATATATAGGATCTATTAATTTGGGTCCCCTTATTAGGGGTGAACCGAGGGAAAAAAGATTTCCCACTTATACATATGAGTCGGATCTATGCAAGGTACTATACACTTCATGGAAAATATCATTCCAAAAATTTTCATTATTCTCAGACATATACCTTCCACACATCATAATCCTAATCATCAAAATTTTTAGATATTCATAATCTTTCTCTATGTCCCACTGATAGAATGTGTGATACCTGAGGACTCTTTTTCCTGACTATGTTGTAACTGACCCTAGAGTTATTTCATAACATATCCCACAAAATGAGTTTTTTATCCAAAGGATGCCACTATTGACTATGTTGTAACACCCCCTAATTTTCATTGTCTAAAACATCCTACTAAATAGTTTTTTCAACTAGTGGTAACTTCACCCCTCGGAGAAGTATATAATGTTCTTATATGCTTTACTGACATTATGTTGGAATCTGTAGTTTAAATTTAGTTTGTGTTCATCCCTTGTATTCTTGTCCCATATCCATTATCCAGGTCAAAAAACCCACAAGGCCATGGTTTACAATTTACTCCATCATGTCTAAAGTATTTCAGAATGATCTTGGTCTGGTAGGCCACTTATCAACTGTCACTTCAGTAATATTATGGTCCTAATCATATAACGTAAAAATACATGACCTATTTTCCATGCGTTGTGTCAGACCGTAGTAGGAAACCTATTTTCCCAATATAGGATAATATTGACTTAAAATTATCCACCCATATTAAGGTACATTCCTTCAACAACCAAACTTTGTGCCCTGGGAAAACCCTCAAAATCCCTAAGAACCCTAAAAAACTAAAAACTCTCATATCCCTAAAAACCCTAAAACAACCAAAATCCTAAAATATCCCTAAAAATATTTAAATATGTAAAAAACCCTAAAAACATGAAAAACCTTAAGAAAAAAAATAAAATCTTAAAACCAATTAAAACCCCCAAAAATTAAAAATTATAAAAAGCCTAAAACCCTAAATAATTTAAAAACACTTAAAAACACGCAAATACCCCAAAAAACCTAAAATCATAAATCCTAAAAAATCATTAATATTCCCTATAAATGTAAAAAATCTGGAAAATCATGAAAAACAATAAGAAAACCATAAAACACCAAAAACATAAAACCCGTAAAAACCTAAAAATGAAAAAAACCTTAAAAGTCCCAAAAAACCCTAAAACCCCCCAAAAACCATAAAAATCATTAAAACCCATAAATCCCTAAAGCCCTTAAAAACCATAAAACTTCTAAAAACCCTAAAAACCAATTAAATACCTAAATATTTTAAAAACTCTATAAATACATAAAACCCCTAGAAATTATAAAAATCCATTAAATCCCCAAAAAACATAAAAACCCTAAAACCCCTAAAAATAATAAAACGCCCAAACTTGGCATGCAGGAAGATTTTGACCCTGGATGGGATTTAATGGACCAGGGTGATGAATCATATTTTAGCTTTGCTGACGATGGCGGCGGCTTTGGTGATGGCATGGGGTTTCATGATGCGGAGCTGGAGGATTTTGGCGGCGATGTTGACTGACCTACTCTGTGCGTGATTTTCTTTTGGACACTGTGTCTTTTTTGGTCTTGTGCTTTGTTTCTTTTTTTCTTTCCTTTTGTGGCCCTCGGGCTGAGGTCGTAAGGGGTTTTGGGTGTGGATTGATTGATCCCTCCCCTCCCTTGTCTGCAGTGTTTGTATCCTTTGTTTATAAATTTTGGGGAGGTTCCGGGAATAGCCTGGACCCGTGCCTTCTTTGCCCCAGATCCCTAAAAACCATAAAAATGATAAAAATCCTATAAATGCCTTTAAAATCCCTAAAAATGTAAAACCCCACAAAACCTTGAAAACCTCTATGAAATAATCAAAAACTTAAATGCACTTTAAACCACTAAAACCCCAAAAAATTGTTTGAAACCCTAAAAACCCTAAAAACACTAAAAATCCTAAAACCCACAGAATCCTCAAAAACCCCTAAAAGTCATAAAAATACTAAAAATTCTATAAAAATTCCAAAAAACATAAAAACACTAAAAACACATAAAAACTCTATAGAAACCATACAACCTAAAACAATTTAAACCCCTAAAATCCTAAAAATAAAAAAAACCCAAAAAACCGACTAAAAACTCAACAAATACTTGAAACCACTAAAAAATTATATAACTCTATAAAATAATAAAAACCTTAAAAACCCAAAAAAAAATTAAAAAACCATAAAACCATAAAAACCCAAAAATAATTCTAAAATCCCCAAAACCCTCAAAAACCCAAATGATTACAAAAAATCCGTAACCAAGTAAGTAATAGTAAAAACCCTAAAAACCCTTTAGAAAACCTTAAAATCCTAAAAACGCTTAAAAACACTAAAAACAAAAATAATGCTCAAAACCATAAATAACCCAAAAGACACTAAAATCATAAATATCCCAAAAACCATTAAAACCCTGAAAAAATTATAAAACCATAAAAACTAATAATAACCTTAAAACTATAAAAACTTTAAAAACACTAAAAATAATTTAAACCCCTAAAAACATTAAAAACAATAAAAATACTTAAAAACTAAAAAAACCCTAAAACCAAAAAAACCCTAAAACCCATAAAAATCACCAAACTCTCAAAATACCAAAAAATTCTAAAAACAATAAAAATAATAAAAAGTCTCTAAAAAACAAAAAAAACATAAAAACTATAAAACCTTGAAAAAATATAAGAAGACATTAAAAATCTAAATACACTTAAAACCCCTAGAAAACCTAAAAACAGAAAAACCCTAAAAACCCTAAAAAACACCCTAAAAGACATAAAAACCTCTAAAACCCACAAAAACACTAAAAACCAAAAAAAAAATCCATAAAATAACTAAAAACTCAAAAAAACCTTTAAACCCCTAAACAATTATACACTACATAAATATCAAATTCTCTAAAAAATTCAAAAAAACACTAGCCCCCCCCCCCCAAAAAAAACCATAAAACCCCTAAAAACCATTTAAATCCCTAAGAAAAAAATATGAATCCTAGAAATCCTTAAAATACATAAAAAGATAAAAAATCATAAAACCCATGGAAACCTCTATGAAAACATTATAAACTAAAAAAATTCAAAACCCCTAAAAACCTAGAAAATGATAAAATCCCTAAAACACATAAAAACCTAAAACCCCTCCAAATCCCTAAATTCCCTAAAAGCGATTAAAATTCTAAAAGACATTAAAAATCATTATAACCATAAAAAACCCAAACCCCCTAAAAACCTTAAGAAAACATTAAAAACCTAAAAAAATTAAAACCCCTAAAAAAGCAAAAGACTCTAAAAAAATAAAAGAGTCTAAACACCCAAGAAACACCTAGAACCTTTAAAATTTCATTAAAGACCTTACAAAACCAATAATAACCCAGAAACCCCCCTAAAAATCTTGAGAACCCTTTGAACCCCTAAAAGAATTTAATACTCTAAAAACCTTTAAAACCAAAGAACTCAAAAATAAATCCCTCAAAATCACTAAATAAAAAAACCTTAAAAATCCAAAATATCCCAAAAAATCCATAAAAATATAAAAAACCCAAAAAATCCCTTACAAACCCTAAGAAAAAACTTAAAAACTAAAAACCAAAAAACCCCCAGAACCCTAAAAAATACTAAAACCCCTAAAAACCCTTAAAAAGCTTAAAAAATCAAAATCCCTAAAAAACCTAAAACCCATAAAAATCCTAAAAGGCCCAAAGAATCCCTATAATACCTAAAAAACCCAAATAAATCCATGAAAACCTTAAAAAACATACAAAACCTGAAAAAACCTAAAAAATGAAAAAACCCTAAAATCCAATAAAAATTCTAAAACACCCTAAAACCATAGAAACAGATAAATAGCGTTAATAACTCCAAACCCCATAAAAACCCTAAAAATACTAAAAACTTTAAACTACATTTAAACCTCTAAAAATGATAAAAATATTTAAAGACCATATAATCTCAAAAAACTCAAAAAAAAACCTAAAACCCCAAAACCCAAAAAAAAATTCAAAATCGATAAAAAACATCAAAAAGACAAACTCCCTAAAAAGTCCAAAAAATTTCTAAAAATGTAAAATCTTTAAAAACCTTGAAAATCATAACAAAACTATAAAAACTTAAAAATAACTGAAACCCCTAAAAACATAAAAAATAAAAAACCCTAAAACCCCCTTGAAATAATAAAAACCCTTGAAAAAATAAAAACCCCTAAAAACCCATAAAACCCTAAAATAAAACTAAAAAACCAATAATCCTCTTAAAAAGTTAAAAACACTAAAAAATAAAGTTTCCCAAAAAACAAAAATAAACCTTTAAACACAAAAAACAAAAAAAACCCTTTAAACCTAAAAAATCTAAAAATCCTAAAAATTCTAAAAACCATTAAAATCCATAAAAACCCTAAAAACGTTAAAAACCCTAAAAACCCTAAAAACCACAAAAACCCAAATAAAACATAATAAACTTAAAAATACATAAAAATCAATGAAATAGGAAAAACACTAAAAATCTTAAAAACCATAAAAACAATAAAAATATTCAAAATCCCAAAAACCCTAATTTAGCATAAAAATCCAAAAAAGTGCTTAAATTTCTAAAAATGTAAAGAACACTAAAACCCCCCCTAAAAAACCATAAAACCAATAAAAAACAAAAAAACCCTTAAAAATCTAGAAACATTAAAACCACTAAATTTCCTAAAAGGACTCTAGAATCCCAAAAACTCCTAAAACCCGTAAAAACCATAAAACCCATAAAACCACTAAAAAAAGTACAAAAATTAAAAACAATAAGAACCATTTAAAACCCAAAAAATGTTAAAAAATTATAAATAAACTTAAAATAATAAAAAATAAAAAAACCTAGAAATAAAAAAAACTATAAAAACCTTAAATACCCAAAAAACCCCATAATAATCATAAAAACAAATAAAATAATAAAAAACCCGAAAATAAACAAAAATAGTAAAAAAACAATCAAAATCCCAATCAAAACCATAAAATCTAAAAACAATTTAACCCCCTAAGAACATAAAAAGAAACTAAAAACCTTAAAAATACCAATAAATAAAAAAATCCAAAAAAACCATAAAGATCTCTAAGAAAACCCTCAAAACCTAAAGATACATAAAACCCCTAAAACACCCTAAAACCTTAAAAAGCACTCTAAACCCCTAAAAACCACTAAAAACCATAAAAACTGTAATACACTAAAAACCCTTTAAACCCCTAATTTTTTTAAAAAAACTCTAAAAAATAATAAAAAAACCCAAAAACCCAAAAAAACACCCATTATTTTTTTAAAGCACCTATAAACACTTGAAACCCTAAAAATCCTAAAACCCTAAAAATACATAAAAACCATAAAAAACCATAAAATTCCTTAAAAATCCCTAAAAATCATTAAAAATATAAAACTCATGAAAAACTCGAAAAACCATAAGAAAACATTAGAAACCTGAAGTTGTGGTTTATGATCGTGCTGCTGATGGATGTTGATTGCTGGTTGAGTTTGAACGCTGGTCGTTGGTTAGTTGTGAGATGTTGGATACTGGTTGATGCTAGATGGTGGTGGTGGCTTCTTGGCTTTGTGTTCTTTTACTTTTTTTTCACTTTTGTTTTTCTTTCTTTTGGGGTCTTTTTCGTCTTGGGTTGTAAGGGGTTTTTGGGTGTGGGTTGTTTGACCCCTCCCCTCCCTTGTCTGCTGTGTCTCTTTTTTCTTTCTAATAAATTGGGGGGGGGGGGGGGGAATAGCCCGACCCGCGCATCTTCCTTGCCATATATATAATCCATTTAGACACTTAAAACCATTAAAACCCCTAAAAACACAACAAATCCCTAAAAAATAAAAAAACCCTAAAAGCCTAAAAACCCATAATAGTTCAAAATTCCATCAAAATCTCTAAAAACCTCAGAACCAAAAAAATATAAAAATCCATAAAAATCCAAAAAAACATAAAACATCTAAAAACCCTGAAAAATATAAAAAATAATAAAAACCTAAAAATACAAAAAACCCATAAAAACCTAAAAATACTCAAAACCTTAAAAACCCCTAAAACCACAAAATACCCCCAAAAAATCCATTAAAACCATAAAATAGTTAAAAAAATCCTAAAACCTCATACAAATATAAAAACATAAAAAAATCCAAAAAAAAATGAAAATTTCTTATAAAAACAAAAGAACATGAAAAAATATATATCCCTAAAAACATAAAATTATTTAAACCCCCAAAAAACTCAAAAAGCATAAGAACCCTAAAAACAATTAATACTTGAAAGACACTAATAATTACTAAATACCCTCAAAATCCATAAAAACATTAAAAATCATAAATATATTACAAATTAATTAAAAAATACCTAAAAATTTGTAAAAACACAAAACACCCAAAACCAATAAAAAATTATCAGAAACCCTTAAAAATATGAAAACATTTAAAACCCAATAAATTCTAAAAATTCTAAAAACCCTAAAATCCTAAAAACCATACTAAATCCTAAAAACCTCAAAATCCCTAAAACCCATAAAAGCACATAAAAATCTAAAAAAATATATAAAATCCCGAAAAAAATTTAAAAAAAATTAAAAACTTGAAAGAACATAATTAAAAATTAAAACATGAAAACACTTAAAACCCATAAAAAATCTAAAAATGCTAAAATCCTAAAAGACCATAGAAAACCTAGAACCCCATAAAAACCATAAGAAACCCTAAAAACCATAAAAACCCTAAAAACCCATAAAAACCCTAAAAACCAATAAAAACTATAATAAATATTTTAAATAGTAAAAACGTTAAAAATTCTAAAAATATTAATACCCTAAAAAACTCAAAAAAAATCATAAAACTCAAAAACCCAAAAAATCCCTAAAAACCTAAATACCCTAAAACCCATCAAATCATCAATAAACCTAAAAACCTATAAAATTCCTCAAGTATCCTCAAAAATACATAAAAATAGAAAAACCTGAAAACCACTATGAAAACATTTAAAAAATGAAAACACTTAAAATTCTTAAAAATGAAAAAAACCTAGAATCCATAAAATCCCTAAAGTTCCTGAAAAGCCCTAAATACCATGAAACCATAAAAAAAATTCCATAAAAATCCATAAAAACTTAATAAACCCTAAAAACATGAAAAATTATATAAAACCATTAAAAACCTAAAAACACTCAAAACCACTAAAAATAGAAATAATGTAAAGTCCCAAAAAATACTCAACCCCCTAAATATCTTAAAAACCAAAAACCCAAAAATAACCCCCTAAAATGCATTAAATACTCTAAAAAATCATTTAAAACCTAAAAATGTTGGAAAATTATAAACCCCATTAAAAATTTTAAGAAACTAAAAAACCCAAAAAATTCATATAAACCTAAAAAACCCTAAAAAATAAAAAAACCCTAAAACCCTAAATACCAAAACAATACTCTAAAATACCTAAAAATATATAAAAATGTAAAAATACATAAGACCATGAAAAATCCCAAGAAAACCTTTAAAACCAGTAAACACTTAAAACACCAAAAACCCATAAAACTGTTAAAACCCTTAAAAATCCCTAAAACCCTAACAACCAAAAAACCCTTTAAAACCAATAAAATTCGTAAAACCCCATAAACACCCTGAAAAACCATCAGAAACATGAAGAACCCTTTAAATGCCTAAAAATTTCAAAAAACATAAAACCCTGATATACAAAAAAACATTCAAACCCAAAAAATCCCTAAAAACCATCAAAACCCAAAAAACCCAAAAAACCCCTCAAAATCACTAAAAACCAAAAATATAAACAAAATCCAAAAAAATCCTTAAAATACCTGAAAATGGAAAAACCACTAAAACCCCTAAAAATCGCTTAGAAAACCTTTAAAACTCTAAAAAATATAATACACCAACCCCCAAAAAACAATAAAAATACAAAAAACAATAAAAATCCTAAAACCCCAAAAATCCCTAAAACCATTCAAAACCTTAAAAAGTATAAAAACATAAAAAGAACCCACTAAAATCTCTATAAACCCTTTAAATTATAAAGAACAGTAAAAAACTATGAAAATAAAAAAATCTATAATAACCCAAAAAACCATAAAATCCCCAAAAAACCATTGTAAAACTGAACAACCTAAAACCGTTAAAATACCTAAAACCATAAGAATCCTAAAAATCACTAAAAATCCCACCAAAATGTAAAAAACCCTAAAATCCTTGAAAAAACCAATTTAAAATAATCCTAAAACACTAAAAAACTATAAAAACCAAAAAAATGTAAAAAACCCGAAAACACTAAAAGAGCCTATAAATCCCCAAAACCCCTAAAAACAATAAAACACTAAAAACTAAAAAACACCGAAAACCCCATAAAATCCTTTAAACATGTCAAAAAACCCCTTTAGACCCCTAATAAGATAAAAAACTCTAAAAACCCTAAAAACGAAAAAAATTACATTAAAACCCAAAAAATACATAAAATACTAAAGCCCCTAAAAACCATAAAAACCCTCAAAATCCCTAAAAATCAAAAAAACCATAAAAATCATAAAAATTTCCTAAAAACACATAAAAATGTAAAAAACCAAAAAACCCTATGAAATTATTAAAAATATAAAACCACCTAAACCCCCAAAAAACTTAAAAACCCTAAAAACCCTAAAAAACTATGAAAGACAAAAACCCTAAAAACATGATGTTCTTTAAAACCCCTAAAACATTTGAAAAAACCCTAAAAACCTAAAAACCTATAAAAATCTTAAAAATGACTAATTTCTTTTAAAACCCCTTCAAACCACTAAAAACATTAAAATTATTTATGAAATGAAAAAAATCATAAAAAATGAATAAAAACCCTAAAATCCAAAAAACCATGATATTGAAAAAAAACCAAAATAAAAAGCATAAAAACCCAAAAAATCCCTAAAAACCCATAAAAATCCTAAAAAAACCCTAAAATCCCTAAAAACATAACAAACCATAAAACATGAAAACCACTAATAAATATTAAAACTGAAAAATAGTTAAAATCCCTAAAAACTAAAAACCCTCAAAAACCCTAAAACCCAAAAAATCATAAACCTCTAATTACCTTAAAAATCCCTAAAACCCCATAAAACCCCATAAAAAGCCCTAAAACCCCCTAAAAACCCTAAATCCACTAAAAACTCTAAAAAACATTTAAACCCCTAAAAATATTAAAAAAACCATAAAATTCGAAAAAAAAACTCAATAAAACCCTAAAAACCAAAAATATTATAAAAACCCAAAAAACCCCTCAAAATACCTAAAAACCTTATATGCCATTTAAATACTAAAAAATCCCTAAAATTTCCTAAAAATGATTAAACCCGAAAAACCATAAAAAAGCATTAAATAACTAAAAATCATAAAACACTTAAATCCTAAATAACACTAAAAACCCTAAAACCCTTAAAAACCCAAATACCCCTTAAAATGCCAAAAAACCCAAAAAATCGTAAAAACACTAAAAACCACTAAAAATACCTAAAAACAAATAAAAAATAAAAAAATTCTCCTAAAACATTAGAAACATAAAAAAAAATTTAAGTGCCCTAAATACCTAAAAATGATAAAAATCCTAAAGACCCTAAAAACCCCTAAAATCCATAACAACCCATAAAAACCATAAAACACTAAAACCCCATAAAATCCCCAAAATCACTAAAAACTCTAAAATCCGTTTAAATAAATAAGAATTAAAAAACTCTTAAACACCATAAAAAACCTTAAAACTCAAAAAAAATCCCATAAAACCCTAAAACGCCTCAAAATCTCTAAAAACAAAATAATAATAATAAAAAAACCGCTAAAAAGCGCATAAAATGTAAAAACCCTAAAAAACCTGAAACCCATTATAAAACCCTTAAAACCCTAAAATAATTAAAACCATAAAAATCCTAAAAAACATTAAAAACTCTAAAACCCAAATAAGCATCAAAATCCATAAAACCCCAAAAACACTATAAAAATATGACAATTGCCCAAAAGATACCTAAAAACATAAAAACATTAAAACCTTTAAAAAAGCATAAAACCTAAAAACACTTAAACCCAATAAAAACATAAAAAATATAGAAACCCGTAAAACAAAAAATCCATGAAAACTATAAAACCCCTTAAAATCATAAAAATAATAATAACCCACAAAACCAAAAAATCCACTAAAATTTAAAAAACACCCTTTAATCAACAAAATATTATAACAAAACTATAACAATCATTAAAACCCTAAAATATTAAGAAAACCCCTAAAACCCCAAAAAACAAAAAAAAACAAAAAATAATCTAAAGTTCCATGAATACCCTCAAAATCCATAAGAACAAAAAAAATCATAAAAATTCTGAAAATCCCTAAAAATCCATAAAAACATAATAAAACCTAAAACCCTAGAAAAACCAAAATAAAATTTTAAAATTCAAAAAACACATACACCCCTAAAAACTAAAAAATTACTGAAAACCCTAGAATACCTTAAAAAATATATAATACCCTAAAACCATAAAAACATCAAAAAACATTAAAAACCCTTGAAACCCCATAAAAACCTTGAGAACCATTAAATGACTAAAAACATCGTAAAACTATTAAAAACAATAAAAACTGAAAAAAAAACTACAAAAACCATCAGAACACCAAAAAAACCAAAAAACTCTAAAACCGATAAGCCATCAAAATCCCAAAAATCTATAAAAACATTAAAAATTCTAAAAAAATCATAAAATCACTAAAAATATAAAACCATGAAAACCGCTAAGAAAACCACAAAAACCTAAAAACTTTTAAAACCCCTAAAACATAAAAAATTTGAAACACCATAAAAAAACTTTAAAACCCAAAACCCCTAAAATCCATAAAACCACCTAAAAACATAAAAATCCAAAAACACATAAAATCACTAAAAACCACTAAAAACTCTAAAAACAACTAAAACTCAAAAAACACTTTAACCCCCTAAAAAGATAAATACACTAAAAATAATAAAACAAAAAAATAAAAAAAAATTACCTCTAAACCCCAAAACCCCCTAAGACCCAAAAAACACTAAAAAATCCTAAAATACCCTAAAATACCTAAAAACCATAAATTACCAAAAAATAAAGAAACTTCATATAAATACCAGAAAACCAAAAAACACTAAAATCAATGAAAATATATAAGAAAATTTTAAAAAACTAAAACCACATAAATAACCCTAAAATCTAAAAAAATAAAAAACCCTAGAGGGCCCCAAACCTCCTAAAAACCCCTAAAACTAAAAGACCCCTAAAATTTTAAAAAACCCTAAAACCAATATAAACAATGAAATCCCTACTAAAAAACTCTATAAACTATTTAAAACACTAAAAACATTTAAAAAATAAAAAAACATAAAACCCTAAAAAACACAAAATAAACTAAAACCCCAAAAAACCATAAAATCACTAAAACCCTCAAAGTCCCTAAAAATCCTATAAACCTTAAAAATACTTAAAAATCCCTGAAAATCCATAAAAATCCTAAAAAGGTAAAAACTCGAAAAAACCCCATAAAAAACACTATGAAAAACATAAAAATCTGAAAACCATTATAACTTCTTATAAACTAAAAAACACAAAAAACTATAAAACCCCAAAAAAAAAATTACGAAAAAACCCTAATTTAAAAAAAAACCCTAAATGCATTATAAAACCGTAAAATCCCATAAAAAACCTAAAACCCACAAAAACTCTAAAACCCCTTTAAAACCCTAAAAAAGATAAAAAACCCTAAAAACCCAAAAAACCCTAAAAAACTCGAATAATTTGTAAAACCCCAATAAACCATAGAAACCAAAAAACCCAAAAAACCCTAAATCCCATTAAAATCCTTAAAAACACTAAAACCCATTAAAATACTAAAAATCCATAAAAACCCAAAAAGAACATAAAAACCCATAAACCCCCTGACAAAATCCAACGAAAACTTCAAAATCCTTAAAAATATTAAAACCACTAAGAACTCAAAAAATGCTAAAAACCCTACACCCTAAAATCCATTAACATCCTTAAAAACCTTATCGATTATAAAAATTATTTAAAAGACCTAAAATCCCGAAAAAAATCATAAGAACCCTAAAAACCCCTAAGAAAACCTTAAAAACCTAAAAACACATAAAACCCCCCAAAAAATTAACAATCACTAAAAATGTAAAACCCCTAAAAACCATACGAACACAAAACCCCATAAAAACTATACAAATCCACTAAAAACACCAAAACCCATTTAAATCCCTATGATAGTTTAAATACCAACAAAAAATAAAAAATTATAAAAAACTCAAAAAACCCAAAGAACCCAAAATAACCATAAAACCCAAAAAAAATACATAAATACCCTAAAAACCATAGAAACTCGAAACAATCCTTAAAAAGACCTAAAACATTAAAAATAAATAAAAAACCATGAGAACACCTAATAAGACCATAAATACCTAAAAACACATAGAACATTTAAAGTCCAAAAAACACTAAAATCCCTAAAAACACAAAGAACCCTAAAAACTCTCAAAATCCCTAAAAACCCCAGAAAACATAAAAATCCAAAAAAAACATAAAAAACACTAAAAACGAAAAAACCCCCAAAACCTTGAAAACCACAAAGAAATATTTCAAAACCAAAAAATGATAAAAAACTAAAAATCTAAAAAATGCTAAAAATCCTAAAAATGATAAAAAGACCCTAAAACCCTAAAACCCCTCTAAAAACCATAAAAACACCAAAAACCATAAAAATCATTAAAACCCATAAAACCATAAAAACCCACAAAAACATTAAAATCCATTTGAATCCCTAAAAACATAAAAAAATATATATACCCTATAAAACTCAAAAAAACAATTAAACCACCCATAAATATCCAAAACAACCATAAACCCCTCAAAATCCCTAAAAATACTAAAAACCTAAAACAATCCTAAAAACCAATAACAATCCTAAAAAAGACATAAAATCCATAAAAATTTAAAAAACCCTAAAAACTATAAAAAACCCTAAGAAAATCATAAAAACCTAAAACACTTAAAAACTCTATAAACATAAAAAATGATAAAAACCTTATAGAACTTTAAAAATCACTAGAAAACATGAAAACCAGAAGACTAATAAAATCCATGAAAACCACTAAATACACTAAAAATCTATTACACCCCTAAAAACGTTTAAAAATTATAAAAAACTTAAACCCCTAAAAACTAAAAAAATCACTATAAATTTATAAAACCATATAACCAAAAAAATTCAAAATCACTAAATCCCTAAAAACCATAAAATTTTAAAAATACCTAAAATCCTTAAAAATTTTAAAATAACAAAAAACCCTAAATCCTCTAAGATAACATTAAAAACATACAAAAACATAAAACCCCCAAAAACCCAAGAAATGATAATAACCTAAAAAACCTTAAAAATCATAAATCCCCTAAAAATATGAAAATTACTAAAATCCCATAAAATTTTAAAAAATCCAAATAAACTATAAAATCATTTAAACTGTAAAACCCATCAACATCCGTAAAACCCCTAAAAACCATAAAAATTATAAAAATATCCCTTAATATACAAAATCATAAAAACCATAAAAACCCTAAAAAACCCTATGAAAACCATAAAACCTAAAAACACTTAAAATCATGAAAAAACTATGAAATGAATAAAGCTTTAAAAGACCCTAAAAACTATAAAAAAAACCTAAAAATGATAAAACACCTAAAAATATAAAAACACCTCAGAACCCAAAAAACCAAACACCACAAAAACTCTAAAACTCCTTAAATCCTAAAGAACGTTAAAAAACTCTAAAAAAAATTAAAAACTCAAAAAAAACTAAATAAGAACATAAAACCCAAAAAAATCATAAAAAACCTAAAATTCCGAAAACTCTCAAAATATCTAAAAACTGTAAAAACCAATAGATATACTCAAAAATCACTAAAATATATATAAAGATAAAAACATTAAAAACCCCTGAAAACCCCTATGAAAAACATAAAAATATAAAAACACTTAAAACCCCTAAAAGTCTAAAATACCCAAAAACCACTAAAATCCATAAACACCATAAAAATTATTAAAACCCTTAAAAACATTTATAAACCCTAAAGGTCCATAAAAACCCAAAAAACTAAAAAATAATCTAAAAACCCTTTTGAACCGAAAAAAGATAGAAAACTCTAAAAGACCAAACAAAAATGAAAATATCCAAAAAAAACTATAAAACTATAAAACCATATAACCCTAAAATCCATAAAACCTTCAAAACCCCTAAAAATCCATAAAAATGTATATATTACTAAATACCTGTAAATTCTTAAGAAAACCATAAAAATAGAAAAAACACATTGGACCCCTTAAAACCATAAAAAATTATGAAACACCTAAAAAGACCCTAAAACCCCAAAACCCATCAAGACCATAAATACACCTACACCCATAGAAAACCATAAACACCATAAAAATCCATAAAATCCAAAAACCTCTAAAAACAATAAAGACATTTAAAACCCCTAAAAACATTAAAAAAACTCTAAAAACCATAAAAACCTTAAAAAATAAATAAACCCTTCTCTACAAAAATCTATAAAACCCTAATTTCTTTAAAAAAACCACCCTAAAATTTTTTAAAAACCCTAATTAATCATAAATAACCTCAAAATTTTTTAGAAAAACCGAAAAATGTAATGAACACTAAAAAACTGAAAACCATTAAGAAAACATGAAAAACCTATAAACACATAAAAACCCAAAACATGAACAATGTTAATACCCCTAAAACTATAATCACCATCAAAACCCCCAAAACACCAAAACCCATAAAAGCCATAAAAACCCTAAAATACATAAATTGTATAAAAACCCTTTAAAAACATAAAAATCTAAAAAATCAAAAAAAATCATTAAAAATCATAAAATACTAAAAAAACCCTAAAACACCAAATAAACATATAAACCTTAAAAACCCAAAACCCCTCCAAATCTCAAAAAATAATAAAAACATAAAAAACCTAAAAATCGATAAAAAAACACAAAAAACGTGAAAACATTAAAAACCATGAAAAACCAAAGAAAACCTTTAAAACCTAGACATAATAAAGGAGAAAAAGTCCTATAAAACCCCTAAAAACCATAATACCATAAAACCCCTAAAAACCATAAAATAACCCTAAAAACTCATAAAGACACTTAAAACCATTGAAAACCATAAAAATCCTTTAAACCCCTAAAAATTTAAAAAACAATATAAAACCCTAAAAAATCGAAATAACTATAAGCCCTAAAAAACTATAAAAATCCTAAAAACCATAAAAACCGTAAAACCCCTCAAAATCCATAAAATCACTTAAAACCATAAAAATCATTAAAATAATAAAAATTCCTAAAACGGTAAATAACCTCTAAAAACTTGAAAACCCCTAAGAACACCTAAAAATCTAAAAACACTTAAAGCCCTTAAAAACCAAATAATGTTAAAAACCATATAAAACCATAAAAACCCTAAAAACAATAAATTACCCTAAATCCCATAAAACCCATTCAAATCTCACAAAAACCATGAAAACCCACTTAAAACTATAAAACCCTTTAAACCCCTAAAAACAATAAATATAAAAAAAAATTATATACTATAAAACTCAAAAAAAAAACACTTAAAACCCAAAAACCCATAAAAAACTTAAAAGCCCTAAAAACCCTTTAAATCAATAAAAACCTAAAAACAATAAAAATATTAAAAATACCCTAAAATTTTCTAAAAACCAAAAAAATCAAGAAAAATCTGAGCAAAACCTTGAAAAACAAAAACCAATTAAAAACCCTGAATATATTAAAATTCTACATACAATAAAACCCCCTAAAACCCCAAAAAACCCTAATGAACCATAAAAACCCAAAAAAATCAATAAATACCCATTAAACCCATAAAATCAATAGAAAACCCAAAAATAACAAAATATATTTAAGAAAGACATAAAAATTAAAAACAGAAAAATCCACAAAGATACCAAAAAAATTCCAAAAACCCACAAAAGACCCTAAGATCCTCTTAAACAACTAAAAAACCTAAAACCTCATACAAAAAATAAAATGTCAAAAAAACCCATAAAAACAAAAAAAAATCCACTATGAACTCTAAAAACCTATTAAAACACTAAAATATTTTTAAAAGCAAAAAAATTAAAAACCTGGAAAAAATCAAAAAAATTAACTGTACAAACTCAAAAAAAATGAAAAAATCATTAAAAACCCTAAAAACATAAATATCGTAAAATTCCCATAAAATTGTCAAAAAACCTAAATCCCCCAAAAAAAACTAATAAAAACATAAAACCCTAATAACACATGAATACTTATATACCTAAAAACACTAAAAACTATAAAAACACTCTAAAAACACACATAAACAATAAAAATGGCTAAAAAAAATAAAAAACATTAAACCCCTAAAACCACTAGGAAATATAAAAACCATTTAATGCCCTTAAAATGTTAAAATCCTATAAAAATCCTAAACCCCACTATAAGCTCAATAAAAACACTAAAACCCCTTGTAGTCCTTAAAATTCATAAAAAAGCTGAAAAATGAAAAAATACCTAAAAATACATAATGACATAAAAAACACAAAAAATTATGAAAAAACAAAAGAAATACTTAACCATTAAATAAAATTAAAACCCCTGAAAAAACATAAAAAATTGGAAAAAAAGACCCCAAAATCCCTAAAAATATAAATAACCATTAAAACCATGAAAACCCCTTTGAAAACCATAAAAATATAAAAAAACATTAAACCCCTAAAAAACATAAAAAACTTGAAAATCCTTAAAAAACCTAAAAAGACACTAAAAACCCAAAAACCCTTAAATATCATAAAACTCTAAAAACATTAATGCCCTAAATAAACCTATAAAAACCCTAAAACTAATTAAAAACATTTTAATCCCCTAAAAATGTTAAAAAATCTAAGGACCTTAAAAATCTTAGAAAATATAAAAAAAACCAAAAAACCCAAAAAACCCAAAAAACCCCCTAAAACAATAATGTCCATAAATACCCTTAAAACAAAAAATCCCAAAATTCCCGAAAAATACTTAAAAATACAAAAAACACTAAATTCCCTGAAAAACTGTATGAAAAAAATTAAATACCGAAAAACACCTAAAACCACTAAAAACCTAAATGTGCTAAAAACTCTAGATAACTGTAGAACTTCTCAAATTCCCTAAAAACCCTAAAACCATGAAACCCATAAAAAAGCTCTTAAAATACATAAAAGCATAAATACCCTAAAATCCATTAAAAACCCAAAGAAAATCTAAAAAACCTAAAAACACTAAAACCCCATAATAAACGTATAAAACCCTTAAAACCTTTAAAAAATCCCAAAATTCCATTAAACCCCTAAATGCCACATAAAACTCTATGAATATTGAAAACCCCAAAAACATTAAAAACTCCAACTAACCTAAAAATCCAAAATAAATTTTTTTAAAAAAATAATGAAACTTCCCAAACCCTAAATCCCATAAAAATACAAAAAAAACATAAACCCCTTAAAATATATAAAAATCCTAAATAACCGTAAAACCCTAAAAAATTCAAAAAAATATAAAAATGTAAAAGCCCCTAAAAGCCCTAAAAATCCCTATGAAAACTTTTAAAAAAAACTAAACAATTAAATACTTTTAAAACCTAGGAAACATTAAAAACACTCAAAACCATAAAACCTAAAACCCCTAATAATATTAAACATCCCTAAAAACCATAAAATTGATAAAAATCCTAAAAAACCAACCAAAACTCCTTAAAAACATAAAAACACAAAATAATAATAATAACTCATATGAAAATATTTAAAACCTAAAAACAAATAAAATGCCCAAAAATCCTAAAAATCCAAAAAACCCCCTAAAACCCTATAAACACCATAAAACCCTAGAAACCCTTTAAAACCACAAACCCCTCTAAACCCTGAAGAACCATTAAAACCATAGAAACCCACTTAAAACACTAAAAACACTTTAAAACCATAAAAAGGTTAAACACACTAAAAAAATTGAAAACCATAAAAATATAAAATATCCCAAAAAAACAACCATAAAAAACGTAAAAACACTAAAAACCAAAAAACCCTCAAAATCTTTAAAACCCCCAATACCCATTAAAATTACTAAAAGTACCTAAAAACATAACAAACCCTAAAAACCTTGAAAACACTCAGAAAACCCTGAAAAAGAAAAAACACATAAAATCCTTAAAAACCAAAAACAAGTTAAAACCCCTAAAATACCTACAAAACACTAAACCCCCTCAAATATGTAAATAGCCCTAAAACCATAAAAACCTAAACTCATTACAAAATACCACTAAAAAAATCTAAAACCCCTTTCAAATTTTAAAAACATTGAAATAATTATAAAAACTCTAAAAAATTAGAATATACCAAAAAACTCAAAAACCCCAAAGTAACCATAAAACCCCAAAAAACATAAAACCCCTCAAAATATCAAAAACCCCACTATAAATAAATAAAAATAATAAGAAATCCCAAAAATCCATAAAAACATAAAAAACCCTAAAAACCCAAAAAACACCTATGAAAAATGATAAAAACCTTCAAATAGTTAAAACCCCTAAAAACCAAAAAAAAATGCTAACAATAATAAAACCCATGAAAACCCCCATCAAAAAATCCCTAAAACCACTCAAAATGATAATTAACTAAAAATGACTAAAAATATAAAAAACCCGTAGAAAACCTTAATAAAATAAAAAACATAAAACCATAAAACACTAAAAACATTTAAAACCCTATAATATTCTAAAAAACTCTAAATCCATTAAAAACATATCAAACCTATTAAAACCTATAAATACATTAAGAAACCCATAAAAATATAAAATCCCAATAATAAACTCTAAGAATCTTCTAAACCCCTAAAAATGTGAACACCATCTAATTTATTTGAAAACTATTAAAAACTAAAAAAATATGATAAAACCGCTAAAACCCTAAAACCCTTAAATATTCCAAAAAACCAAAAACCATAAATATCCCAAAAAAATCCATTAAAATACCTAAAAAATGTACAGATCCCTAAAAACCAGGAAATCCCTATGAAAAACATAAAAACCTTAAAACACATAAAAAACCTATAAACACTAAAAACCATAAAATCCCAGAGACAATAAAAACACAAAAAAACCTAAAAACCACTCAATACTTCGTAAACCTTTTAAACCCTGAAAAAAGATAAAAATATATAAGAAATAGTGAAACCCCTAAAAATTCAAAAGACCATAAAAACACTAAAACCCCTCAAAATCCCTAAAATCCATAAAAATATTAAAAATCTAAAAAACCCAAAAAATTAATAAAAAACCCCCTAACACCCATTTAAACACTAAGAAATGCTTAAAAACTGAAAAACAATTGAAAAACCTAAAAATACTAAAAATTAATAAAAACTATAAAAACATCAAAATCCCTAAAAACCCAAAAAATATTAAATAGAATAAAAACCCCTAAAATCCCAAAAAAATGTTAAAAACATAAAAACCGTAAAAAACCTAAAAAAAATTATATCCCGAAATATTTTAAAAATCTAAATACCCCACGAAAATTAAAAAGACCCTCAAAATATTAAAGACCCCTAAAACCCCTAAAAACCCTAATAAATAAAAACACTAAAAATCACTGATAACTCAAAAAACACTTTAAACCCTAAAAATGTAAAAAACTCAAAAAACCCATGAAACCCCTAAAACTCCTAAAATCCCCTAAAAACACTAAAAACATATAAAACCTAAAAAACATAGAACTCCACAAAATCTATAAAAATCATTAATATCATAAAACAAATCCCTAGAACGTTATAAAACCCTAAAAACCCCGAAAAACCAAAATAAAACCTTAAAACCCAAAAAAATTTAAATCCCTAAAAACCTACAAATGATAATAACCGTAAAACACTAAAATGACCCTAAAAAATCTAAATATCCCAAGAAGCAATAAACCCCTAAAAACCTTATATATCATTCAATTCCTAAAACCTACCAAAATCAATAATGACCCTTAACCCCATAAAATCATTAAAAACTCTTAAATCTTAAAACCCCTAAAAACTCTAAAAAACCCCCTAAATACCCAAAAGAAAACAAAAAAACACTAAAACCCCTAAATCCTTAAAAACCCGATAAACCAGTAAAATCCTTAAAATCATAAGAAAATATGAAAATCCTATTAAAACTCCAAAATCTCAAAAAATGTAAATAAACCCAAAAACCCTAATAAAATCATTAAAACCATAAACCCATAAATCCCCAAAAACTAAATATTTATAAAAACCCTAAAAACACTCAAAACCATAAAAAACAATAAACCCATAAAAATCCCTAAAAACCCTAAAGAACTCATGAAAATCACAAAAAATACTTATAAACACTACAAGCATAAAAACATGTAAAAACACTAAAAATACAAAAGAAAAAAAATGTAGTTGGGGTTTGGCTTAGTGGTAAGAACCCTGTAATCCTACATGAAAAATGCTGGTTCAAAACCCATTGGGCGCAAGTAGTGTAGCAGTACTGTAGCAATTGTAGCAGTGGAGACACTGTAGCAACATCAGGTAATGTAGTGGCGGCAGGTCACTATAGCGGCGGTAGGGCACTGTAGCAGTAGCGGGTACTGTACAGTACTGTAGCGGGTGGGTACTGTAGCAGTACTATTCACAGAATGGGCTTTGGGAAAAGATTTGGGCCTATGGGCCGTGTAATGGGCTAAATTCCCACTAGGCCTTCAGGCTATGAAATGGGTCTCCCTCTACCTAGCTAAAAGAGGCCTTTTCTTTGATTTTATAATAAAAGAGGCTTTGGCCCCAACCTTTTAAAAAAATAAAAGAAAAACTAGAAAACAAAAAAACACCTAATTCCCCTAAAAACCTAAAAAATCTACAAAACATAAAATCCTAAAAATTCCAAAACCCCAAATCCCTCAAAATTATAGAAAATATAAAAAACCATAAAAATTCTTGTAAATCATAAAAAATAACCAAAAAACATGAAAAATCCTAAAAAAATGAAATAACCTAAAAAAACAAAAAATCCCTTCAAATCCCAAAAAACAAAAAAACACCAAAACCCATACAAATAAAAAAAGTCCCTAAATACCATGAAAACCATAAAACCCCAAAATCCTTAAAAACTCCAAAAAACTCTAAAAACCATGAAAACAATAAAAACCCTAAAACCCCTAAAACCCCTAAAAATCCCTAAAAACCCTAAAATCATTATAATTTATAAAAACCCCTCTAAAATTAAAACACTTAAAATCCCTATAACCTAAAAAACACCAAGAACCATAAAAATCATGAATACCCTAAATTCCCAAAAAACATGAAAACCCCTCAAAGTCCCTAAAAATCCTAAAATTCCTAAAAAACCTAAAAATCCTAAAAAATCGCTAAAAATGGTAAAAACCCCTAAAACTGCTAAACATCCCTAAGAGAACCTTAAACCTTAAAATAGTCAAACCTCATAAATTTTGAAAATAATGGTAAAATCCTAAAAAACACCAAAAAAACTAAAACCCAAAAAACTATAAAACCCATAAAAACCATAATAACTCTAAAAACAACTTAAAACACTAAAATGTATTTAAACCCCTAAAACCATTAAAATTTATAAACTATAAAAAACCTAAAAACACAAAAAACAAAAATCCCTTATAATTCAACAAACCCTCAAAATCCCTAAAATCCTTTAAAAGACCTAAAAAACCTAATAAAATCCCTAAAAATCATTAAAAATGTAAAAAATCCGGAAAACCATTAGAACCTATAAGAAAACATTAAAAACCAAAAAAAATCAAAACACTTAAAAACCTAAAAACAGTTAAATACCTTAAAACCCATATCACCCTCAAAATCCATAAATAGCCTAAAGAACTGTAAAAATACTAAAAACCCAAAAATACCTAAAAACATTAAAAAACCCCTAAAACACTAAAAAAACCTTAGAAAACCATAAAAACCTAAAAACACTTATAACCCCTATGAATCCTAAAAATGATAAAAACCCGAAAAAATATTAAGACCCTAAAAACATTAAAAACCCATAAAAACAATAAAAATATCTAAACACCTTTAAAACATTAAAAATATGTAAAACCCATTAAACTAGTAAAAATATAAAAAACACTCTAAACCCCTAGAAATGTTAAAAACTATGAGAACATTAAAAACCATAAAAACTCAATAAAACCCTTAAAACCCCAAAAAAAATCATAAAAAACCAAAAAACCCAAAAAAACCCTAAAACCCTAAAAAACATAAAAACCATAAAATTGTAAAGAGGCCAGAAAATTAACTAAAAATTAATAAAACCCTAAACACATGAAAAACACTAAGAAAACGGTCAAAACCTAAAAACACATAAAACCCCAAAATACCAAAAATGTTAAAACCCATAAACAACCATAAAACCCATAAAACCATAAAAACCATAAAACCCCTAAAAACCTTAGAAAACCCTAAAACACATTAAAACCCTAAACCAATAAAAATTATATAAAACCTATAATCCATTAAAAAATACATACTTTGTAATCCTTAAAACCATAGAAACACAAAAATAAAGAAAAACCCCATGAAACCATAAAACCCCTAAAACCACTCAAAATTCCGAAAACCCCTAAAAACCATACAAATCATAATTGTCCATAAAAATCCCTATGAATGTAAAAACTACTAAAACCCCAAAACCCCTTAATAAAACAATAAAAACATCAAAAACCATTACATCCCTGAGAAATCTAAAAAACACTTAATCGCCTAAATACCCTCCAAAACCCTAAAAAAACTAACACAATATAAATCAATAAAAACCCTATAAATATAAAAAACCCCATAAAATCCCTAAAAACAACTAAAAACTATATAAACTCCTGATAAAACCTTAAAAACCTAAAAACACATAAAACTCCAAACACAAAAAAAATTCTAAAAAACGTTAAAACCATAAAATACCATAAAACCCAAAAAACCCAAAATCCCATTAAAAACCTAAATACCCTAAAACCACATTAAAACACCAAAACCCGATAAAATATCTAAAAACACTTTAACCCCCTAATTTTTTAAAAAAAACACTATTAATATTAAACGTAAAAAATTAAAACCTCTTTAATCTCCAAAAAACATTAAAAAACTATAAAAACCGTAAAAACCATAAAAGCACAAAAAATCCTAAAACCCAAAAAATCCTAGAAAACTGAGGAACCCTAAAAACCCAAATGAATCCCTAAAAACACTAAAAACCCATACAAATCCAAACCCCCCTAAAAATAACTAAAAATATAAAAAACCCTAAAAACCCTCAAACACATAAGAAAACCTTAATAACCTAAAAACACTTAAAACCCCAAAAATGCATGAAAAATGATAAAAACCGTAAAAAAAATATAAAAATCATCAAAATATATTAAAATACCTAAAAAACCATTAAAAACCTAAATGGGAAAAATCAAAAAAAAATTTAAAGAAGTATAAAAACCCATAAAACCCCTATGAGATCTGTAAAATCCTTAAAACATATAAAACCCCAAAAAATATAAAATAATTCTAAAAACCCTAAAAGACCTTAAAACCCCTAAAATCCACAAAAAGATTAAAAAACCTAAAAATAGAAATCCTAAAATCCCGCTACAAACTCTGAAAACATTATAAATCCTTAAAAATGTTAGATACTCTATAGACCAATAAAACACTAAAAACTCATGAACAAACCCTAAAAATGCCAAATATCCAAAAAACCTAAAACAAAAAAAAAACTTAAACCCCTAAAAATCCCTTAAAACACTACAAACCATAAACCCCTAATAAATTCATTAAAATATATTAAAACATAAAAAACGCTAAAAACCCAGAAAAATCCTAAAAAAACAATAAAAACTTAAAAACTCCTAAAACCCTTAAAAACCTTAAAAATAATAAAACACCAAAAAAATATGAAAATCCCATAAATCTCCTAAAACCCCAAAACGATGAAAACTATAGAAAAATAAAAACCATAAACACCTTAAAACCCCATGAAAACCCCAAAATCTATTAAAAACTCTAGAAACTCTTCAAATACGAAAAATATTATGAACTCAAAAAAAAATTAAAACCATAGAAAATAAAAAAACCCTAAAACCCCCAAAAAACTAAGGATCCTAAAAATCCCAAAACCATCAAAATCCATAAAACCCTAAATAGCCATAAAAATATTAAAATTCTATAAAAATCCCCAAAAAAACATAAAACCTTAAAAACCTATAAATACTAAGAAAACATCAAAAAACATAAAATCACTAAAAACCCCTGAAAACCCAAAAAAAATCCTAAAACCCCTAAAAACACTCAAAATCCATAAAAACCATGAAACCCATAAATATCCTAAAAATCCCTTAAAATTCCATGAAAACGTAGAAACCCTAAAAACCTTGGAAAAACTATGATTCCCATAAAAACACGTAAATATCCCAAAAACCTACAAAAATATGTATAACATTAAAACCCATATAAACACAAAAAACCCAAAAAACCCATAATACCACTAAAAACTTCTAAACTGCTAAAAATGTTAAAAAACACTAAAAATTTTAACGGACCCCTAAAAACTCCAAAAAAACTCGAAAAACGCAAAACAACCATAGAAACCCTAAAACCCTAAAACCCCTCCAAGTCCTTAAAACCCAAAACCCCTTAAAATTTAAAAATCCCTAAAATTCTCTAGAAGCATAAAATTTCCTAAAAGCCCTTATAACCCCAAACAGAGCCTTAAAAACTTAAAGACACTTAAAACCCCTAAAAAACCCAAAATGTGCTAAAAAATATAAATAACCCAAAAACCCGTAAAAACCCAAAAATTCATTAAACCCTTGAAAACCAATAAAAATAATAAAAACCCCTAAATATCACTAAAAAAATAAAAAAACATAAAAACATTGAAATCCATAAAAAAAAGAAAATCCTAAATACACATAAAGCCCCTAAAAGCCTAAAAATGGTAAAACCCTACACCACTAAAAATACGTAAAACCCATGAAACCATAATAACCAATAATAAATACCCTAAAAAAAAATTAAAACTTTAAAAACCATTTAAACCCCAAAAAATTTTAAAACACACAAAAAACCATTAAAACACTAAAAACACTCAAAACCCAAAAATACCTTTAACCCCCTAAAAATCCTTTAAACCTAAATAATCCCTAAAAACACTAAAAACCATGAAAATATTTTTAAAATCCCTAAAAATATTTATAACTGAAAAAATATTCTCAAAACATTAAAATACATATGAAAACCTTAAAAACCAAAAAACAGTTAAAACCCCAAAATTCATTTGAAATGGGAAAAACCAAACAAATCCCTAAAAGTCATAAAAAACCCAAATAAAGTATGAAAAAATAAAAAAACCCAAATTCTATTAAATCCCGAAAAACCAAAAAGAAATATCTAAAAACCATTTAAATAATTAAAAATGTTAAAAATCATTGAAAACCCGTAAAAACTGTAAAAAAATTAAAAAATCCAGAAAAACCCAGAAAACCCAGAAAAACCGAAAAACCATTAAACCCCCCAAAATCCTAAAACCCTATAAACCATAAAAATCCTAAAAAAATCCCTAAAAACCATTAAAAATATAGAATTTCCAATTCCTAAAAAATTTTAAAAATAAAAAGACACCTAAAACAACCAAAAACCAAAATAATTATAAAAACAAAAAAAATTGAAAAACCTCTAAAAACACTATAGACCCTCAAGATCAATAATAAACCTAAACATATAAAAAATCCAAAAAAATAAATAAAGTAACTAAAAACATAGAAACCCATTAAAACCCTGAAATCTATCGAGAAAACCTAAAAAACAAAAAATCACAAAAAACCCTAAAAATACCTAAAAACCCAAAAATTGTAAAAGATTTTAAAACCCTAAAAATACCTAAAACCCATAAAAATTACTAAAAACATTTAAAACCCTAGAACCCCTTAAATCCTAATAAAAACTATAAAAACCCTTTAAGTCCCTAAAACATTTAAAAACACTTAAAAACCGAAAAAACCTAAAAAATTAAAAAAAATAAAAACCGAAAAACCAATAAAAACCATAAAACTCTAAAATATCCTAAAACCCTATAAATTTATATGACTCTAAAAACCCATAAAAATAAAAAAAGTCCTAAAATCCACAAAAAGGTAAAATAATGATGAGAACCCTAAAATACCTAATGAAACCCTTAAAAACCTAAAAATACATAAAAACCCTAAAACCTAAAAACAATAAAAACTATAAATCCTAAAAATATCCTAAAAACCCTCAAAATTCCTAAAAATATAAAAATCCTAAAAATCACTAAAAATATAAATGCCATAAAACCCCAAAAAACCCTAAAAACATGAAAAACCTAAAAATACTTATAACTTGGAAAAACCCTAAAAATGGTAAAAACACTAAAAATCCCAAAACCCCTAAAAACCATAAATCCATGAAAATAATAAAACCCTAAAACCCCTAAAATTCATCAAAACCAAGAAAAAAACATAAAACTCCTAAAACCACAACAAAACTCGAAAACCCCTAAAACCCCCAAAACCCCTAATAATTTTAAAAACACAAAAAAACCACAAGAGCTTAAAAATTAAAAAAAAATCCCATAAACATAAAAAACTATTGAAACCTAAAAACCCTAAAATACTAAAAAACCCTCAAATTACCTATAATTCCTAAATTCTAAGAAATCCAAAATCTCTCTAAATATCTATAAAAACTAAAAACCAAAAAAAACATAGAAAACCCATAAGAAAATCTTAAAAATATAAAAACACATGAATCCAAAAAATAACTAAAAATGTAAAAATCTAAAAAATCATAAAAACACTTACAAAAATTTAAAACCCCAAACCCCAAAACCCCCAAAAACTCACTAAAAACAATAAAAACTATTTATGGCCCTAATAATATTAAAAAACTCAAAAAATTCTCAAAACCCTTAAAAACAATAAAACCCTAAAACCATAAAAAACCCAAAAAAATTTAAAACCATAAACCCTCAAAATCCCTCAGACCCTGAAAAACAAAAAATCATTAAAAAATCCCCCAAAAACCTTGAAAAAGTAATAAATCTTAAAAACACTTAAAAACTTATGAAAATCGAAAATACCTAAAAATGATTAAAACCCAAAAAAACACTAAAAACCCTAAAACCCCAAAAAACTATCAAAATATAGAAAAAATCTAAAAAAAACAAAATACCTAAAAAGACTAAAAATATAAAAAACCATAAAATCCATGAAAAACCAAAAGAAAACCATACAAAACTAAAAAACACTTAAAACCCATAAAACCTAAAAAAATATAAATACCATAAAACCCCTAAAACCACTAAAATATTCAAAAATCATAAAAACATAAACAAATATGAAAACCTGCAAGAAATTCTAAAAACCCTTTGAACACATTTAAATGTTAAAAGAATATAAAAAACAAAAAACTCATAAAAAACCAAAAAACCCGTAAAAAATAAATACCCTTGAAATACTAAGATCCATAAAATACCTAAGATGGTAAAAAACCGTAATTCATTAAATACCCTATGAAAACAATAAAAAACTAAAAACACTTAAAACCCCTAAAAATCTAAAAAATGTTAAAAACCATAAAAACTATGAATACCATAAAAACACTAAAGACCTTAAAAGGCCTTAAAAATTAATAAAAACCTCTAAAACTATAAAAACCCATTTAAACCACAAAAAATGTTAATAACTCCAAAAAAAACCTTAAAACCTCTAGAAACACAAAATAACCCTAAAAATTGAAAAAATCTAAAAAACCCAGAAAACCCATAATATCTCTAAAACTCAAAATACCATTAAAAATCCCAAATACCGTTAAAACCCCAAATATGTTAAAATACATAGAAACCATGAAAAAAGAATGCAAAATATAAAAACAAAAAAATGCTTAAACCCCCTAAAAATTAAAAAAAAATGCTAAAACCCCTAAAATACTAAAAAACATAAAAACATTAATAACCCTCAAAATCCAGTAAAATCCTAAAAACGAAAAAAAATTAAAATATGCCTAAAAAACAGAAATCCATAAAATCCTAGAAAACCTAAGAGAAAATTAGATACCTATAAAAACATAAAAACCTAAAAGACCAAAAAAATACAGAACCCCTAAAAAGATAGAAAAAACCAGAATAACCACTAAAAATCATAGAACCCCTAAAAACATAAAAACCCTAAAACCCATAAATCCCCTAAAAACCACAAAAAAACATAAAAAACCCTTTAAGCCCCTAAAAACATAAAAAACACTAATATCCCATAAAAACCCTAAAAAATTGAAAAACCTAAAATCCCAAAAAACCATAAAATCCCTTAAAACCCTAAAACCCATGAAAATCCCTAAAAAGTCCAGAAAATCATAAAGTTAATAAAATTTACCAAAAAATCCCTAAAAACATAAAACCATAAAAACCATTAAAACC
The DNA here is from genome assembly GCA_963277665.1 of Viscum album. Taxonomy (NCBI): domain Eukaryota; kingdom Viridiplantae; phylum Streptophyta; class Magnoliopsida; order Santalales; family Viscaceae; genus Viscum; species Viscum album. The sequence goes on along the minus strand of OY728150.1, from coordinate 1,444,850,205 downwards.
CATAATAAAACCTCAATACCCGAAACACTTAAGGCCAACAAAAAACCTAAAAAATACTAAAAACACTAAATACCTAAAAAGACTAGAAAAACTCAAAACAACCCTAAAAACTATGAAATATAATAAAAACCCTAAAAACAAAATAAAACTCTAAATACCCTTTTAACTCCTAAATATGATAAGAAACTGATAAAAACCTTAAAAACTATGAAAACTAAAAAACCCATAAAAATTTGAAATACCACAAAACACAAAAAACCCATAAAAAGATTCAAATTCCGTAAAAACACTAAAAAACAGAAAAATTATAAAAATCCTTTAAAATCACAAAAACATAAAAAACCCTACATACCATGAAATCCTATAATAAAATAATAAAAACATAAAAATAGTGAAATCCTCTAAAATTCTAAATAACCCAAAAAATCCCAAAAAACCCCTCAAATCCTCAAAATCGGAAAAAACATTAAAAACCCATAAAAATCTTTCAAAATCAATAAATATTCCAAAAAAACATAAAAACACCAAAACCAGCTAAGAGAAAATACAAAACATAAAAACACTTTGAATCCATAAAAACCATAAAAGTCTAAAATTCCAAAAAAACTCTAAAAACTCCAAAAAAACTAAAAATACCTAAAAGCCATAAAAAAACATAAAACATTAAAAAAAACTAAAAACACATAACAACCCCAAAAAATTAAAAACATAAAAACCACTGAAAATATCTTAAAATGTTAAGAAACATTAAAAAACCATTAAACCCAAAAAAACTAAACAAATAATAATAAATTCATAAAAACACATTAATCCCTTAAATAGTAAAACACTCAAAAAACCCCTAAAATCCATAAAAACCAAAAAACCATAAAAATACTAAAAAATATCTAAAATCCATAAAAACGTAAAAAAACATAAAAATCATGTAAACCCATGAGAATAACTTTAAAACCTAAAAGGATGGAATACCACCAAAAAAACTAAGATGTATTAATATTAGGAGTTCAAACCTCTACTCCAGATTTAAATGATGATTATGTTCTGGTATTGTCATGGTTTGGGTAACATATTGACATGTTGATCCATTCGTTTATTTATTCAATAGCACAAACCATTCCTTGTTGGTCTATCTGAGCCGAAAAAATCTTCTCCTACGATATTTCTAAATTGGTGATTTTTGAATTCCACCATGTTGTCACCAATAGGTGTTTATCAGATGTCAATAGTCTCTGGGTGATGGCCCATAATTCCATAGGCAACACCACCATGGTTATATCTAGTGATTAGCATGTCACTTGCTCAGTCTCTTATATTAGTTCCCAATCTACTTTCTTTTTCATTTATGGCCATAACAGATATTAGGATCGTAGGAATCTGTGCATGGATATAGCCTCTCTCAAATATACCATCTCTAGTCCTTGGTTAATTTTGGGGGACTTCAATGAAATTTTGAATCCAGATGAAAAATGGGAGCGAAAAACAACTCAATCTCCTCCAGGGAATTCAGATCATGTATTAATCAGAATGATTTGATTGATATTATTCAGGGAGGATCCAAATATACCTGGTATAGGAGGCACCTGAACATATTTGTGTCTAGTAAGATTGATAGGGCCTTTGTTAATGGGGCCTCTTTGGACACATGGGGTACCATATCATTCTCAACACTATCGAGACTCAATTCTGATGATCATCCCATCTTGGTGGATCTTATTGAGAAGGAACTCAAACCCCCTTTTCCTTTCATGTTCAAAAAATCTTGGGTCACTCATCCAGAATTCAAGGCCATTATTCATAGCACCTAGAGCTCTGTGAATTATAGGGATGATTCCTTTTCCTCTATCACTAAACACAAAATCCAAAAAAGGAACTTATGAATGTGGTGCAAAGATTTCTTCAAATCCATTGACTCAGATATCTCTGGTCTTTTAGATTCACTTAAAAAGGTTCAACAAACTAACACCAATAGTGATTTCTCTGATGTAATTACATTGGAAGCCGAGTTGTCTCTTAAACTGAATAATCTTCTTGATATGAAAGATACACTTCAAAGGGAATTCTTTTAGACCCAAGTGGTTAAAGGATGGTGACAGAAACACAAAATTCTTCAACTATCTTCAAAAAAATCAAGAAAGTATCCAAGACTCTTTCATTGATTAATAATGGGGATAGCCTCACTGATAACAATGTGGTTCTAGTAGAGCATGTCACGTCCGATTTGAAGGTTCTATTCAATGGACCCCTTTCCAAGATTGATCCTATGGATGAGGTGATTCAAAGAATGGTGATTCAAGAGGAAATTTCCACTATCACCGTTGTACCTCTTGTCCCTTAGATTAAGGATGCTATCTTTAGCCTCAATCCTAATTTCTCACGTATCCCAGATGGTTTTGGTAACTTCTCATTTCAAACTATTTGGGATCTCATTAGTGCTGATGTTTTTAGGTTAGTTATTCACTTTTTTATAGTAGGATATCTTCCTAGAGGTTTGAATTCTCAGTTTCTTGCACTCATTCCGAAATATGAGAATGCTAATGAAATTCATCTCCTCAGGCCAGTTGCTCTGGTTAACACAGTTTAAAAAATCATTTGCAAAATCCTTACCAATAGGCATTCCTTCATTTCCTACAAGATTTTTTCTACAAATTAGTTTGTCTTCATCAAGGAAGTATCAATCCAGGATTGTCTTATCACTGCCTCGATGTGTGTTAATATTCTTAAAAACCCATCAGAGGTGGAAATATTTCTCTAAAATTGGATGTTAAAAATGCTTTCGATACAATGGATTGGGGTTTCATCTACAATATCCTTGTCATGTATGGGGTTGATGATGTTTTCTTTACTTGGGTCCAAACCATATTAAGATATTCTCATATTTCAGTTCTTATAAATGGATCTTCTAAAAGATATTTTGATTGTTTGAGGGGTGCTAGGCAGGGTGATCCCTTATCAGTAATCGTTTTTTCTATTTTCGATGATTTTATCAGTAGGACTATTTCTATCATGTCTAGAAATGGTAAAATGAAGTCTATTAATGCTGGAAGGTGGGTTTTTTCTCCTTCTATTCTTCTATATGCTGATGATATCATTATTTTCACACTAGGGGATAAGGGAAATATCCAGAATATAAAGTGATCCCTTTTTCACTATGAATTGGTTTCTGGACAATTGGTTAGCTGGAGCAAGTCATTTGTTTTCTTTGGAAGTGTCTTCTCCTCAATCGGGAAAATTGATATCATTATAGAATTGGGAATTCGTGTGGGAAATATCCCCTTCAACTATTTGGGAGTGCCCATGTTCAGACGGAGACCAAAGGTTTGTCATTTCTCTAGCATTTTTATTATGATTAAAGGACAACATTCCACATGGAAGGGAAAATCTTTATCCATGGCAGATAGGATTTGCCAAGTAAAATCCACCATCATCTACAAATTTGTGTACTCTTTAATGTTGTATAAATATCTGATTACTTTAATCAAGAGCCTCAATACTTTTATAAATAATTTTGTTCGGAGTGGAAGTATTTTGAAAAGAAGGTTGGAAACAGTTCTTTGGAATGATGTTTTCAAGTCACGTGATGAGGGTGGTTTGTGCAACAAAAATCTATTGGGTTTCAATTACTCTTTGTAGGCCAGGTTTATATGGAAGATTATGATCATAAAATATGAGGCTACTGGTTTTCTTCAAGACAGGTTTATTCATAGTCTTAAGACATGTAATTTTAATAATTTCAACTCTTCGGTGTGGCCTCTGTTCAAAAATATTTTTTCAAAAATTGATATTGACTCTCGGTGACTCGTTTCCAAGGATTCCTCCCTTCATTTTTGGAAATCCAATTGGACTGGGAATCATCTGATTGACTTGGTTCTAGAGGGGGATTCAAACCTGGATTTTGATTTGTCTATCAAGGATCAGCTTGGTAACATGGATAATCTTCCAGATTATATGACTTCAATTGTGGATGATTATTGTTGGTCCCCTATCGGTGCTTTTTGGGCTTGGGAGCCTACAATCAATGAAATTATCACATCCAAATGATTTTATAATCACTCTATTGGTAATTAAATTGATGTGAAATGGATTGGTAACCTATAGAGAAAGTTTTTAAGGCTATCCCAGTCTATTCTTTCATGGAGGTTGGCTCACAAAAAAATTACAACTAACGAATTTTTTTAGGTGTGTGGTATTTCTCTTTGCTCCATTTGTGCTTTGTGCTTTCAATATAGGGACGACGTGGACCACATTTTCCTCAGTTGTGATGCGGCTTCGGCAATGTGGATTGTGATTTATGAAATATTTGATGTTCTTATGCCTTTTTTCAATTCAATTGGCGATCTCATAAAAAGCTGGAGCTCTTTGCAACTGTCACCGTAGCTTCGGAATCTTTTTCATGCTATTTCAGGGGAGGCTGTTCATCTGATATGGACAATAAGAAATGAGTTCAGACACGACTTGTAGCATTTTTAGTTTGGTTCTTCTCGTGTTGGGATTCTCGCAGCTATCTGAGACGTGGAAACATTGAAAGGTGTGTTTTTTTCAACCTCAATTCATGATTTTTCTGTGCTTAATCGGGCTGGGGTGAAAGGAAACATTCATCCTCCTATTTGTTCAATGGAAGTCATTTGGCGGGCTCCTTTTCATGGGAGGATTAAAGTCAACTCTGTTGGGGCTTCAAGGGGAAATCCGGGTCCCTCTGGCTTTGTTGTTGTCTATAGGGACTATCAGGGAAATGTTCTTGGGTGCATCTATGGATCATGCGGTATTGCTCCTGCTCTTGAAGCAGATATACTTGGTGTTATAATTGTGGTCATGCAAGCTGGAAGGTGGTGTTGGAACAAACATAGGATTGAATGTAGCTCTAAAATTGTAGTCTCTACTATTCAATCTGGGGTTTTACATCTTTCTAGGAAGTTCACTAATCGCTGGACTAGATGTCTGGAATCTCTCTACTCAAGAGACCACTTTGCGACTCATGCTTATAGAGAGGCAAAGGGGTTGGCGGATGGGCATTCCAACAAAGGCGATAATGGTAATGATTTTCATTGGGTTGATCCTTTGCTAGCTGATCTCCTTCATTTTTTCAGGAATGATTTTTGTAAATCTTCTTATTTCAGACTTGTGTAAGTTTTTTTCTGCTAATAAAGGGATCTTGCTTTTCTGCGCAAGGTCTCAGTCTGACATAAAAAAAATTAAAACCTAAAAACACTTAAAACCCTAAAACCCTAAAAACAATAAATTCTATAAAATTCCCCAAAAAAGAACCTAAAAACACTAAAAACCCATAAAAATCATAAAACCCACTAAACACCTTTAAAACCCTAAAACCCATAAGAACCTAAAAAACCACTAAAAACATTAAAAACCCTATAAACCCCTACAAACGTTAAAAAGTATAAAAAAATAAAATACCGTAAAAATCAAAAACAAAATACAAATAATCCATTAAAACACTAAAAAACCATAAACCCCTGAAATTCCCTAAACACACTGAAAACCCATAAAAACCCAAAAAATTTAAAAAATCATAATAATCCAAAAAATCCCAAATAAAACCTTAAAAACCTAAATACACTTATATCCAATAAAAGCCAGAAATGATAAAAAGTATAAAAATCCAAAAAACTCCAATGCCCTTAAAAACCGTAGAAACCACCAAAAATATTAAAATGCACTAAAAAACATAAAACCCAAATGATACACTAAAACTCTAAATAAAGTTTAAACCCCTAAAAAATTATAAACAATAAGAATAATGAATCCCCCAAAAACATTGAAAACCCTAAAAACATAAAAAACAATAATAACCCTAAAAATGAAAAAAAAATCCAAAAAAACACTCATAATACAAAAAATCCATAAAAATCATTAAAATCTACAAAAATTCTTAAATCCATAAAAACACTAAAATAATTAATAATCTAAAGAAAGCCTTGAAATCCTAAAACACTTAAAACCCCAAAAAACCAAAAAAAACCCTGAGAACCCTAAAAACCATAAATACCCTAAAATCCGAAAAACAGTCAAAATCCCTAAAACCCATAAAAACCCATATAATCCAAAAAACCCGAAAAATACATAAAAATGGAAACCCCTAGAAATATCTAAAAACCTCTAAGAAACCATTAAAACACAAAAAAACATAAAACTCCTAAAAACAGTAAAAAGTGATAAATACCCTATAAACCATAAAAGACCATAAAACCCATAAAATCCCCTAAAAACTATCAACCCCCTAAAAACCCATAAACACACTAAAAACCTCTAAAACATTTAAAACCCCTTTATTCCTATAAAAACGTTATTACCTAAAAAATAATTAAAATAAAATATATAAAATAAACACTAAAAACCCAAAAAACCAAAAAACCCCTAAAAATCATAAAAACAATCAAAACCATTCGAAACCATCAAAATCCCTAAATCCCCTAAAACCCTTAAAATTATAAAAATAAATTAAAAATTCCTAAAAATGTAAAAAACCCTAAAAACCCAGAATGATGATAAGAAAACCTTAAAAATATAAAAACACCTAAACCCCTAAAAACCCTAAGAAACACGAAAAACCCTTAAAACCCCAAAAAACCCCTAAAACCGCTCAAAATCCATGAAGACACTAAAACCCCATAAAAAGCTAAAAGACCTAAAATCCCTAAAAACAAATAAAAACCCCATAAAACCCGGTAATACACTATTTTATTCTTAAAAACATGAAAACACTTAAAACCCCTAAAAACATAAAAAACACTAAACCCCCAAAATACACCTAAAATACCCTGGAAACCTTAAAATATTGAAAACCGATAAAAAACCTATAAAAAATATAAAAACTAAAAACCCTTAAAATACCTAAAGACCAATAAAAATAAAAAACCCTTTAAATCCCAATAAATGTTAAAAAATAAACAAAAAAAATAAATACTTGAAATAACACAAAAAAAACTCTAAAAACCCAAAAAACAATAAATAACCCCAAAAACCCCAAAACCATAAAAAATCCTTAAAACCCCAAAAAACTAAAAAAAATATTAATAAAATCCTAAGACTACTAAAAACCCCTATGGAAACCTTAAAAACAAAAAAAACAATTAAAACCCCAAATAACCAATAAAAAAATGCTAAAACCCCTAAAAACCCTAATAATCATAAACCCTTAAAAATTTAATATAACCATAAAAATCCTAAAAATCCATAAAAATATCTAAATATGTAAAATACCCAAAATCATTAAACATTCTTAAGAAAACCATAATAACCCATGAACACGTTAAACCTCAAAAAATCTAAAAACCCATAAAACCACTAAAAACCTTACAAACCCAAAAAACATTAAAAACTATAAAATCCCTTGAGACTGCTAAAAACATTAAAGAACTCTCAAATCTTGAAAACCCCTAAAAATTCAAAAAAATACCTAAAAATCAGAAAAAACAAAAAAATTCAAAAACCCAAAAAAATCCAGAATAGACTAAAAACCATAAAAAAAAACTAAAATTCCATAAAACATGTAAAAACCAAAAAAAATTCAAATATTGTAAAAACACCTCGGAAAATTTTACAAACATAAAAAAACTAAAAACCATTAAAAATATAAAAAATGATAAAAATGATAAAAACCCCCCGAAATCCCTAAAACCCTAAAAACCCATAATTATAATTAAAAATGACTAAAAATATCTCAAAAATGTAAATACCCTTAAAACCATGAAAACCCCTACAAAAATATTAAAATCCTAAAGCATTTAAAACCACTAAAAACCTAAAAAATTATAAAAACCCTAAAAACCATAGAGCCTATATAATCCCTAAAACCCATAAACAAATAAAAATGTAAAAAACCCTATCAAACCACTAAAAAATCTTAAACCCCTTAAAAAACCACAAAAATAAGAGAACCCTGAAAACAAAAAAAACCATAAAAGCAATAAAAACCATAAAAATCCTAATATTCCTAAAGACCCAAAAAATCTAAAAAACACTAAAAATACATAAAAATGAAAAAAATCATAAAAACCCAGGAAGACCTCTTAGAAAAACAAAAAAAATACCAAAAAACTTAAAACCCCTAAAAAACCTAAAACCCCTAAAAAACCTAAAAACGATAAAGACCCTAAACCCCCTCAAAATCACTAAAAACCTTAAAATCCAAAAAATTCATACAAATATAAAAAAAATAACTAAAAAATTAAATCCTTGAGAAACCCTAAGATTACCATAAAACCGAAAAAATATTAAAACCCCAAAAAATTAAAAACACTTAAAAACCCTCAAACACCAAAAAAACCCAAAAGACACCAAAAAACCCTTAAATATTTTAAAAACCCTAAAACTCGTAAAAACCAATAAATACTATAAAAACCCTTTAAACCCCTAAAAATGTTAAAAATATCAAAAAAAAAATTAAAACAATAAAAATAAAAAAACACCAAAAACCCAAAAAAACATAAAAACAACAAACCCAAAATACCCTCAAAATAACGAAAAACCCTAAAAACTCCTAAAAACCGAAAAATACCTAAAAATGCATAGAATTTTAAAAACACTTAAAACCTTTAAAATCCCTAAGAAATTATTAAAAACATAAAAAACCATAAAACCGCTAAGAACCCTAAGCCCCCTAAAACCCATAAAAACCCTCAAAATATCTAAAATCATTAAAATCATAAAAATTCTATAAAAGTCTCTAAAAACATAAAAAAACCTAGAAACCCTAAAAATCCTTAAACAACCATAAAAACCAAAAAACAGTTAAACCCTTAAAATATTTATAAAATGATAATACCCTAAAAACCATGATAGACCCTGAAACCCCTAAACACCATAAAACTCTAAAAAACATAAAAAAACCCAAAATCCATAAACACCACAAAGAATACAGTAAAAACTGAAAAACTCCTTTTAGCCTCTAAAAAAGTCCAAAAAATCTAAAAAACAAAAAAATTCAAAAAATATAAAAATCCCTAAAAAGTCAAAAAAACCGAAAATACCCTAAATACATAAAAACCCACAAAATTCATAAACTACCTAAAAACCTCTAAAAATAAAAAAAAATCAAAAAAACTATAAAAAATTTGCAAATAAAATCACAAAAACCTATATGAAATCCATAAAAATCTAAAATTGGTAAACCTAATAAAAACATAAAAAAACATTAAAACACTATAAAATCTTAAAAACCCTAAAAGACTCAAAATCATAACAATAAAAAAATACCCAAAAACCCTAAAAATCATAAAAATGATCTAAAAATACCTAAAAGATTTTAAAAACCCTAAACTCAGACAACCCATAAGAAAACCTTAAAACCTAAAAATATTAAAACCTCTAAAACACTAAAAAGTGATAACCACCACAAAACCCCTAAAATATCCTAAAATCCCCAAAAAACCCTAAAAAAACATAACAACCACTAAAATCCAAAAACCCCTAAAAATGAAAAAACCTAATAAAACCCCTAGAACCCATTTAAACGCCTAAAAACATTAAAAATATAAAAAAAGTTAAAAACTAGACAACCCGGAAATACCCAAAAAAATCCCAAATTACATGTAAAACCCCAAAAGTACATAAAATCCTTAAAAACCATAAAAATCCTTAAAAATCCTTAAAATTCCTATAAATAACTAAAAATATAAAAACCTAAAAAAACAATAATAAAACCTAAAAATGATAACAACCCAAAAACCCCTAAAAACCATAAAAACACCAAAACCCCCTAAGAACCCAAAATCATTATAAATACTAAAAAAATCCCTAAAAATCCCTAAAACATAAAAACCATAAAATCCCATAATAAAAGATTAAAAACAAAAAAGAATTTGTAACCCCTAAGTAACTTCAAAAATGATAAAATCCTTATAATGACACTAAAATTCACAAAAACCCATAAAAACCGCTAAAATCCTTATAAACCCCAAAAATACCATAGAAAACCTAAAACCACTAAAAAATATAAAATATCTTTGAACACCCAAAATCATTAAAAACTCTTGAAAACCTTAGAAAAACATAAAACATTAAAAACTCCAAAACTCCAAAAAAAACACTAAAAAATCCCTCATAATCCCTAAAACAATAAAAACCCATAGATATCCTAACATTTCCCTATAAATCCCAAAAAATATAAAAAATCCTGAAACCCATAGAAATCCCATTGAAACCCTTAAAAATAAAAATCCACTTAAACCCCCTAAAAATCCAAAAAACTCCTAAAGATTCCAAAACTTGTAAAAAAACAAAAATTCCTCAAAATCCTTAAAAACTATAAAAATATTAAAAATTAAAAAAATCCCTCAAAATCCACAAAAACATATCCAACATTAAAAACCCAAAAATACTATATGAAAAACAAACAAACCTAAAAACACATAAAACTCTTAAAAACATTAAAATTGCTAAAACGTTTAAAATCTAGAAAAAGATGCTAAAAACCCCAAAATACCTAAATAAACTAAAAACCATTAAAACCACTAAAAACATAAAATCCCTAAAAACTAGTAAAAATTATAAAAAAACTATAAAATTGTAAAACATAAAAATATATAAAAAGACTTAAAACCTTAAGCAAATTTACAAAAACATCTAAAATCCCAAATGAAACAAAAGAATCCCTAAAATTGCAAAAAATCACTGAAAAACCCCTCAATATCACTAAATACCCTAAAAGACCATAAAAATATTAAAATAATTCCTAAAATCCCCCAAACAAAAAAATAAATAAAAACCCTAAAAACCCTTAAGAATAATCTAAAAAACAAAAATCACTAAACAACCCTTAATAATCTAAAAACACTAAAAACTGCTATTAAAACAAAATAGAAACCAAACAACCCAAATATCTAAAAACCCTAAAAACCAATAAAAATCCTAAAAATCCCCAAAAGAAAAAAAATTAAAAAAATAAAAAACCCTTAGAAAACCATAAAAACCTAAAAATACATAAGATCCCTAAAAAACTAAAAAACAATAAAATGCTAAATACCCTAAGAACCCTAAAATACCAAAACACCTATAAAAACAAAAATACCATTAAAACCCTTAAAACATCATAAACCTGTTAAACCCTAAAAAACTACTATATACTCTAAAAACCCTTTAAACCCCTAAAAATATTAGAAAACTCTAAAAAACCTGAAAAACCACTAAATACTAAAAAAATACACTAAAACCAGAAAACACCTTTAAAACTCTAAAATCCCATTAAAATACACAATATCCAAAAAACACTAAAATAACATAAAAGAATAAAATAACCCTAGAAATTCATAAATTTTTTAAAATCCCTAAAACACGAAGGAAACATTAAAAAAGAATGAAAACGCTTAAAACCCTAAAAATTATTAAAAAATTCTAAAACCCATAAAACCCTCAAAACCCTCAAAACCCCTAAAAACCATAAAGTCCATAAAAATCCTAAAAACCCTAAAATCATAAAACACAATAAAAATTATGAAAACCCCTAAAACCCCTTAAAAAACAAACATTATCTAAAACCCATAGAACATGAAAAACTATATCAAACAAAATAACCTTAAAACCCCTAAACCCATGAAAAGACCTAAATAATTAAAACCCCCAAAACACAAATAAAAACTCAAACCCACTAAAAAAATATAAAAACCACTTAAACCCAAAAAAATATTAATAAATATAAAAACAATAAAACCCTAAAAACTCAAAAATATAAAAACCCTAAAACCCCTCAAAATTTTTAAAATCCCAAAAAACACAAAAAATCCCAAAATCTATAAAAATCCATAAAAATGTTGAAAACCTTAAAACACTAAAACAATAAGAAAATATTAAAATCCTATGAATAATTAAAACAATTAAAAACTAAAAAATTCAAAAAACTCTGACGACCTAAAAACCAAAAAACCCACATATCCCTAAAAACCATAAAAATTGAAAAATAAAAAAAAAATCCATTAAAATATCTAAATATGTAAGAAACTGAAAAAAGAGTAATAAAAACTTAAAAACATAAAGCACCTAAATAACTGAAAAAATTATAAAAACTGGAAAAAACCATGAACAACTAAAAAAATAAAATTTCCATAAAATTCTGAAAAAACACTAAAAATACCTAAAAACACAAAATACAGTAAAACCCTAAAACATATAAGTAAACCTTAATAATCTAAAAACACATAAAACCCTTAAAACCTAAAAAATGAAAAAACCCCAAAAAACCCTAAAAGTACTGTAAAAAGAATAATCCTCTAAAAAATATAAACCCCCAAACCATTAAAAACATTAAAATTTAAAAACAAATTACTAAAAACACTAGGATCCCTTTAAAACCATCAAAACGTTGAATAAATAAAAAACCCTTACAACACCTAAAAAACTCTATAAACATAGAAAACCCATTAAAATCCTAAAAACCCCTAAAAATCGAAATCAATAAAAACCATAAAGAATTATAAAAATATTAAAAATCACTAGAAATCCCTAAAATTGTAAATGAACACAAAAAAATATAGAAATCCAAAGGGAAATCATAAAACCATAAAAATACTTAAAACCCTTTAAAACCTAAAAAATCTAAAAAACCTAAAAACCCTGAAACCCTAAAAACCCTTAAAATCACTAAATCCAAAAAAACCATAAAAATCCTAAAAATTCACAAAAAAATCCTTAAAATTTTAGAAACCCTATAAAACCCTAAAAACCACTAATACAACCATAAAAATCAAAATTCACTTATGATCACTAAAAAATTAAAAACCATGAAAAGAATCTAAAACCCAAAAAAAATCCTTAAAAATCCTAATACCCCTAAAACTATAAAAACCCTAAAACCCCATAAAAACAATTAAAAATTCCAAAAATTCATTAAACCACTAAAAATATTAAAAACACTAAAAAACCTTAAAAACCTAAAAACTCAAAAAATCTTAAACCATAAAAACCCTAAAAAACCTATAAACTTATAAAACAATAAAAGGCCTAAAAAAATAAAAACCCATTGAAACCCTGAAAACCATTAAAAACTCTAATAACCCTTTAAACTTGTAAAAAGTTAAAGAACTCTAAAAACCTTTAAAGACATGATAAACTCAAAATACCCCTAAAAACTCAAAAATCCAAAAATTGCCAAAAAACCCTCAAAATCCCAAAAAAATATAAAAAACTATAAAATTCATAAAGGGGCCCTAAAAATCGCTAAAATCAAAAAATTCCCTAAAAATGTGAAATCCCCTAAGAAAACATTAAAATACTAAAAACACTTAAAACTCCTAAAAATATAATAGACACTAAAAACCCTTAAAAGCCCAAAAAATATTATAGACACTAAAAACAGAAAAAACCCAAAGACCCTGAAAAGCCCTAAAAACCATCAAAATCCATAAAATCATAAAAACCCACTAAAATCCAAAAAAACTTGAAAACCCATAAAAAAGAAAACCCCCTAAAAATGTAGAAATCCCTAAGAGAAACAAGAAATCCTAAAAACCCATGCTGTTTTCTTGGGAAGATGAGTTTATCTTGGGTTTCTGAGCGGGAGTTGCTTTGGTACTGTGGTTTGGTTGCTACATGTTGTTTTCTGTGCAATGGTTGTTTTGGTTGTGATTCATTTTGGCTGCTGATATTTGGTTATGGATGCTAGTGCTTGGCGAGGGTTGATGTTCTGCTGTGTGGTGGAAAGGATGTTTTGGTTGTGGTTTGATGTGTATGGTGGCTATGGGTTCTGTTGAGTGGTTTTGTGCTGATGGCGGTGGATCTTCTTGGTGAAAAGGTGATGGATGATGGTTTTTGTAAGTTTGGATCATGGTATTTGGTTGGTTGTGAGTTTCTGGTTTCTGGTGAATGCTTGATTATGGAGCTTATTATGGTGGGGCTTCTTGGTGAGAAGGTGTTGGATGTTGGAACATGTGAGATTAGACGCTGGCTCCTACTTGGCTGTGAGATATGGATGTTGGTTTCTTCTTGGATGGGAAGTGATAAAGGGGTGATGGTGCTGCCAACTGCTGGAATTGGCTGAGAAGGTGCTGATGTTTCTGTGGGTTTGGTGTTGTGTCTTTTTTTCATTTGATTTTTTTTGCGGTCTTTGGGTGTGTGTTTGGTAAGGGATTTTGGGTGTGGGTTGGTTTACCCCACCCCTCCCTTGTCTGCAATGTCTTCGTGTCTTTTTTCTAATAAATTTTGTGGGGAGTCAGGAATAGCCTAGCCCCGAGCCTTCCTTGCCCTCTAAAAACATTTTAAACCCCAAATTTTTTTAAAAACAATAAAAAACCATTAAACCCCTAAAAACTCCAAAAAAAAACGAAACACAACAAAAAACTGATAAAACTCCCAAAACCCTAAAATAACCTCGAAACCATCAAAATCCCTAAAACTCTAAAAATACTAAAAATAAAAAAAATCCCATAAAATTCCTAAAAACATAAAAAAATTGTAAAAAACCATAAGAACTCTAAGAAAACTGTAGAAACCAAAAAACACTTAAAAACCTTAAAAATTAAAAAATTTAAAAAACCCTTAAAAGCCCTAAGACCCCTAAAACCTTCTAAAAATAATCAAAATCCATAAAAAACATAAAACCGCCAAAAAATCCCAAAAATCCCTAAAAATGTAAAAAACCCTAAATACCATAAAAATTGATAATATCCATAAAAACCTAAAAACATTTAAAATCCCTAAAAACATAAAAATGCTACAAATCCCCCAAAACCCTAAAAATCCTAAAAACCCTAAAAACTATAGAAACCCTCAATATCCAAAAAACCCTTAATAACTATAAAAATCCTAAAAAATCCCTGAGCATCGCTAAAAAAAATAAAAAACACTGAAAACTATAGGAAAACCATAAAAATTTAAAAACACATAAAACCCTCGAAAAAAATATGAAAAAAACCCTAAAACCCTAAAAGACCCTAAATTCCCCTAAAAACCTTTAAAACCTCAAAAGAACCTAAATCCCTTAAAAACCAACTATAAACACTAAAAACCCTTTAAACCACTAAAAATGTAAAACAATTCCGAAAATACTTTTAAAAGCCTAAAAATCAGAAAAAAAACCAAAACATTTAAAAACAATAAAACCCCTAAAATTCATAAAAACCATAAAAATCCTAAAAATCCCTAAAAATTGGCAAAAACATAAAAAGTCCTAAAAACATTGAAATTCCTAAGAAAAACTTAAAAAACACATAAATCCTTAAAAAACCATATAATTATAAGAACTCTAAAAACCCTAAATCCCTAAAACCATAAAAATCCATCAATACCCTCGAAATCCATAAAAACACAAAACTTCATAAAAATCCCAAAAAATCCTTAAAATTTCCAAAAACCATAAAATCCCTAAAATCCATATGCAAACATAAAAAATATAAATACATTAATAACTCTTAAAAATGAAAAATCTCAAAATCCCTTAAAAAGGCCATAAAACCTGATATAACGTTAAATACAAAAAAACATAAAAACCCTAAATCCCAAAAATAGAAAAAACCCCTAGAAACACAAAAAACATGAAAACCCTCAAAATCATTAAAACACAAAAAAAACTGCCACAAAATATCATAAAATAAAAAAATACTAAAGGATTTGAAAAAACCTATCAAAATCATAAAAACGTAAACTCATAAAACCCCTAAAAACAAAAAAATGATAAAATACCTTAAACCAACCAAGATCCTTAATAATTGTGAAAATAAAGAACTCGTAAAAGTCACTAAAAATCCATAAACATAGATAAAAATCCTAAAAAATAAATAACTCAAGGAAAAATATGAGAACATAAAAACATTTAAAACCTCTAAAAACCAAAAGCTATAAAGAAAAGAGAAAAATCCCAAGGAAGATGACAGCGCACTCTCCTGGATCCCTCTCCTGTTCATTGCTTCTTACAGGTTTACTTTTGGTTTCCGCTCAGATCGTTGATCTCAAATTCTCGTTTCTTCTCAGTTCTCGGCGTCTGTCTGCTCTGGCGGTGCTCTACTGTCTGAAGAAGGTGGTTTCTTTCGGTCTTCAGTGACATAGGCTCCCATGCACGTTTTGGATTTTGTGTTTGGATAGGGATTGTTGTATCGTTGGTGATCAGATGGATATGGTGGTTTTTCGGCCTTCAGTTCATTTGTTTCTAGAGCGATTTGAAGCCGATGACGCGTTCGGCACAGGGATCCCTTCTGGTTTTCAGCCGCAGAGCGGTGTTGACTTTTTAGATCTGGGGTTTCTGCGGGCTGGTCGGCGGGGTCGAGGGAATCTTTCGCGCAGATGGTTTCTTTCTCGGTTGTCGGAGTTGCGATATGCCTTTACGATCACAGATCTGATCGTAGATTGTCTTTGGTGGCTTCTCTGGAGATGCGTTGGTCTTTTGTGGATGCAGATGGTTTGGTGTTGGCTTGGTGATACCTCTCTTGTTCCGGTTATGTGGGTGATCATGTCTGCTTGGTATAAGTCTGCGAAAAAGATCCATGTTCATCCCTTGGCCTTGTTCTTGTTTTTGTTCCTGCGATGGTTGTTCTTTTCTGGTTGTACTAGTGGATCGTGGATTCAATCAGATTCTGATTTGAGGGTGCATGTCTTACCTACAATTTTGGTTTGATTCGTTGATGGTTTGGGCTATTTGTTGGGTTATGAATTTGGCTGGAGGTTTTAGTATTGCTTTTCTAGTGCGATGGATCTGGTTTGATGGTTTCTTGTGATGCTGCTATGGAAAGTGGTGTGTGCCATTGCGAGAGATTGGTGGTGTGTTGCTGCTTTCTTTCAAGGTGTGAAAGGATTGGCTGGGGATTGGAAACTTTGGTGCTGGTTACTACTTTCTGATAGGATGGGATGTAATGAAGTTGTTGGTCTGAGGCATGGGCGATGGTGGTCCTGTGATACAGGATATGTCGTATGCTAGATGTGGGAGCTGTTGTTCATGGTTTGTTTTTCATTGAATGGGTGTTGTTTGGTGCCATTTTTAGGTTGCTGGATAATTTTTGGTTTGGATGTAATGGTTGTTGGCTATTGAGATAATGGTTATTTGTTGCAGCTTTCCTTGAGATTTAGAGGTGGTTGGTGCTTTAGAAATTCTATGGCTGTGTTGATTGGAATTGGTGCTGTTGATTACTAGAAATGAATTGGGGTGCTAGGATGAGGAGATGATGGATGCTGCGGATTGTGAAGTGGGATGCTACTGATGGTTTTGACGCTGCTAGACATTGGATTCTTCTTGGATGAGAGGTGATGCTGGGGACTTTGTTTGGATTTGTGTGTTTTTTTCTTCTTTTGATTTTTCTTTTTTTGGTGTCTTTGTCTAGGGTTGTTAAGGGTTTTTGGGTGCAGGTTGTTTGACCCCTCCCCTCCCTTTTCTACTGTGTCTTTTTCATTATAATAAATTTTGGGGGGTCAAGAATAGCCCGGCCTCACACCTCTTCTGCCCTAAAAAGCCAAAAAAAAATCCATGACCCCTGAAAATCCATAAAAAGAAACTAAAAACCGTAAAACACCAAAAACTCTTAAAAACCATAAAACCCCGAAATACCACTAAAAACATTAAAATCTATTTCAACACATAAAAAAATTAATAAAACCCCGAAAAATACCTAAAAACCATAAAAACCCATAAAAATCAATAAAATCCCTAAAATCGTAAAAACCTAAAAAATTTGAAAAATTATTAAGAACACCTGAAAAAAATAATAAATACATTAAACCCCTAAAAATTAAAAAAAAACTAAAAAACCTAAAATATCCTAAAAATCACGTAAAACATAATAATCCAAAAAACCATGAAATCCATTAATAAAACCTTAGAAACCTCAAAATCCTTTAAACCCCTAAAAAATGAAAAACACTAAAAACCCTAAAGAGACTCTAAAAACCCTAAAAACCATAAAAACCCTAAAATCCCTATAAACCATAAAACCCCATAAAACACCATAATAACACTAATCACCTTAAGAAAATATAAAATCCCATTAAACCCCTAAAACATTAAAAACCTTTAAACCCAAAAAAAAAACTCAAAAAAACCCCAAAAACCCCAAAAAATCAAAAAACCCATAAAACAATGAAACCCAAAAAAATCCACAAAACCCTAAAAATAACAAAGAACTATAAAAATAATAAAAATTTACCAAAAATTCCAAAAAATGTAAAAACCCCATAAACCCCTAAAAACATAATGAAAACCTTAAACCCAAAAATTCTATTAAAACCCTTAAAAAATCTAAAAAATGCAAAAAACACCCTTAACCCCCCCCCCCCATAAATCCTAAAAACCAACAAAAATCACTAAAATCTATATAAACACAAAATACCAATAATAATACTATAATTCCCTGAAATCCATGAAGAAATGAAAAACCAAAAAACCCAAAAACCATAAGAATACATTAAAAGAACTTTAAACCCCCCAAAACCTAAAAAAACTAAAAAACCCTCAAAATACCCTAAAACCCCCAAGAAACCATAAAAACCAATAAAAACCATAAAAACCCTAAAATCCCATAAAAACCCTACAATGTACTAAAACCCTAAAAACCCATTTAAAAACATAAAATTTTAAGAAAGGCTAAAAACCCATAAAAACACAAAAAACCCCAAAAAAACAAAAAAAACATGTGAATACCTTAAACCCTAAAATCCCGAAGACCCTAAAAACCCATAAAAATTACAAAAACCATAATTATCCAAAGAATGTAAAAAGTGTAAAACACCCTTAAACCCCCTATAAAAACCATAAATACCTAAACATACATAAAACCACTAAAAATGGAAACAATAATAAAACCCTAAAAACCCTAAAACCCTGAAATAAATTAAAAACCATAAATCCTTAAAAACCATAGAAAACACAAAAAAAATCCCTTAAAACTATAAAACCCACTAAAAAATATAAAAACTTTTTAAAGCCCCAAAAATTTTAAAAGAATCTCTAAAAACATTTAAAATCCTAAAAAATTCAAAAAACCCCCCAATATCCAAAAAAACACTAGAACCCCTCAAATTCTCTAAAAACTATAAAAAACCATTAAATTCTTATAAAATACCTAAGAATTCCAAAGAAAATAAATAAAACAAAATTCTAGAAAAACCCTAAGGAACCTAAAAACACTTTAAACCCCTAAAAACCTGAAAAAATATAAAAACCATACAAAAATAATAAAAAACCAAAAAACTCAGAAAATCCATAAAACATTGTAAACCATAAAAATCAAAATAAAATCTCTAAAATTGTTTAAAAATGGAAAGACACTTAAAAACATTAAAAAAACTAAAAAACCTTAAAACCCTGAAAACTCTGAAAACACCTTAAAAACTGAAAAAATAAAATCCCTAAAACACCTAACAAGTCCCTAAAAACCATAAAAACAAAAAAACTGCCTTAAAAATCAAAAAACCCTAAACCCTATAAAAACCTAAAATTATTTAAATACTCTAAAATCCCTTCATACCCCTAAAAAAATTAAAAAAATATAAAACCGTAAATCCCCTAAGAACTAAACAACTGTAAAAACCCTAAACACTATAAAAACCATATAAACATAAAATTCCAAAATATACATAAAATTCATAAAAAAGTCCTAAAAAATGTAAAAATCCTAAAAACCATAATAAATCCATAAAAACCAAAATCTAATTAAAACATCTAAAATCCTTATAACCCATCAAAATCTAAAAACCCTAAAACCCCTAAAAATCTCTAAAATCCCTAAAAATCATCAAAATCCAAAGAAAGCCTTAAAAATAACTAAAAACATTTAAAACCCCCAAAACCGAGAAAACCCCATTTGAAAACCACAAAAAACAAAAAAAACATAAAGCCCCTAAAAATCATAATAGTGTTAAAACCCTAAAAACCCTAAAACCCCTTAAAAATAATAAATTCCCCAAAAAACATTAAAACCCTTTGAAAAAAAATTGAAAACCCAAAAAAAAATTAAAAACTCTAACAAATATTAAAACCACTAAAATACTAAAATTGATAAATAACCATAAACCACAAAGTAACTAAAAGAACATAAAAACCATAAAACCCAAAAAACCAAAAAAGTGTCAAAATCCCTAAATAAAATAAAAAGAATAAAATATCCTTAGGAATCCCAAAGAATTTAATCCCCCAAAACCCCAGAAAAGCATATTGAAAAATGAAAAACCAATAAAAATTTAAACCCCCAAAATCCAAAAAACACTAAAAACCATAAATTCTGTACAATTACTAAAAATGTCAGAAATTCATGAAAACCTAAAAAACACTAAAAACTATCAAAAACCCTAAGAAAGAATTAAATACCTAAAAACACAAAAAACCCCGCAAAACCTAAAAAATTCTAAAAATCCAAAATCCTTATAAACCATAAAAACCCATCAAAACATTAAAAAACACTAAAAACCCATGAAAACCCTAATCCCCTCTAAAACTCTAAAGACCATTTAAACACCTAAAAATATTAAAAACTGTAATGAAAATAAAACCCTAAAACACTAATAAACTCAAAACGTAATAAAACCAAAAAAACCCTAAACACCCTAAAACCCTAAAAACCATAAAAATCCAAAAAAAGATTCCTAAAAATCTCTATAAACATGAAAACCCATTAGAACCCTGAAAATCAAAGATAGAATTAAAACCCTAAAAAAAATACTTAAAACCCAAAGAAGTGATAGAAAAGTAAAAACCCTTAGAAGATCCTAAAAACCCATAAAACCCCTAAAAATCAATAAAAAAATTAAAAAATACACTTTAAACACAAAAAATGTTATAAAACCCAAAAAAACCCTAAAAATATATAAAACTATAAAAAACAAGAAACCCTGAAAGCCATAAAAACAATTAAAACCCCAAAAAACCAGAAACATCATAAAAATACTAAACAATCCCTATAAATCTCTAAAAATATAAGCACCCCTAAAATCTGGGAAGACCACTATAAAAATCATAAAAAAATAAAAATAATTAAAACCCAGATAAACGTAAATGTTTTAAAACCCTAAAAACAAAAAGAAAAAAATGAAAACCTAAAAACACTTAAAACTATTAAAATACCTTGAAATAAAAAAACTATAAAAACAAAAAAAACAAAAAAACCATAAAACAATTCAAAATACCTAAAACCCTAAAAATGATTAAAATCATAAAATTTCTATGAAAATCACTAAAAATGTAAATAAATAAAAACCCCTAAAAATCATAAAGAAACCAAAAAATCCAAAAAACCATAAAAACACCTAAAAACTAAAAAACACTAGAAACTTTACAAAACTCTAAAAGACCATAAAAACTAGATACTCCCTAAATACCATAAAACTCCTAAAAACATTAAAAACATTAAAAAACCTTAAAAACATAAAAACTCTAAAATAATCTAAAACCCCAAAAGACCCAAAATCCCTTAAAACCATAAAAATAGAAAAAAACCCTTCAAATCCTTTAAAACTCATAAAAATCCATAAAAATCTATAAAATTTCTAAAAATTAAAAAAAATAATTAAAATCCCACAGAATCACTAAAAACCATAAAAGTCCTAAAAAAGCACTTAAAACCCCAAAACATTGAAGAATTTATAAAAATTCTAAATACCCCTATGAAAACTTTAAAAAACTAAAAACACATAAAACCCAAAAAACGTAAAATCCCCTAAATACCATAAAACCGAAAAAACCCTCAAAATCATTAAAACCCCAAGAAACAAAAGAAACATAAATAATCCCTAAAAAATAACTAAAAACACAAGAAAACCACAAAACCCTATAAAAACATTAAAAATAAAAAAAAAACCAACACCTCAAAAAAACCTAAAAAATGATAAATCCTAAAAAACTATAAAAGACCCTAAAACATCTAAAAATAATAAAAAACCTAAAAATTATTAAAAACCCTAAAAAACCCATAAAACCCAGAAACTAATAAAATACCAAAATCAATTAAAATTCTTTAAAAACCTTAAAACCATATAAAATAAAATAACCCTAAAACCCCTAAAACCCATAAATCCCCCAAAATCCCTAAAACCCCTAATAACCATAAAATCCCTACAAAATCACTAAGAATCCAATTAATAAAAATGATAGTAGAAACCCTAAAAACCTGATGAAAACATTAAAACCCAAAAAAACACTTAAAACCCCTAAAAATCTAAAAAATGTGAAAACTCGAAAATCCTAAAAAACCCAAAAAAAACCCTCAAAATCCCATAAAACCATAAAAACCATAGAAAACTAGAAAGTCCATAAAAATCACTAAACAAATAAAAAATCATAAAACTCATGAAAAACCCTATGAAAACCTCAATAACAGTAAAACATGTAAAATTACTACCAAACTAAATATTTCTAAAAACACTAAAAACCTTAAAGACCCTAAAACCCTACAAACCGATAATATCCATAAAATCCCTTAAAAATTAAAAAAATATAAAACCCATTAAAACTATAAAACCCGTTAAAAATATCAAATACATTTATATCCCCAAAAATGTTTAAAATATATTTAAAACATTAAAAAACTTAAAAAAAACGGTAAATCCCCCCAAAATCCTTAAAAACCATAACAATCCATCAAAATTATTAATAATCCCTCTAAATACCTAAAAACATAAAAACACATAAAAATCATGAATACCCCTATCACAACTTTTAAAATTTAAAGACACTTAAAACCCTAAAATTCTAAAAATGGCAATGACCTAAAAACAATAAAACCCCTCAAAATCCCTAAAAACCCTCAAAATACATAAAAAAACATAAAAACCAAAAATATTTAAAAATATCCCTAAAAGTTTTGAAAATTGAAAAAAACCCAAAAAAAACATAAAAACCTATAAAAACCTTAAAAATAAAAAAATAAAATAAAACACCTAAAAGCCTAAAACACTAAAAACATTTAAAACCCTATAAAACCTAAATATCCCACTAAATCCCTAAAAATCCTCAAAGCCATAAAAATCCTAAAAATCCCTAAAAAAAATAATACCACATAAAAACCTTGAAAACCCCTAAGAAAACTGTAAAAACCTAAAAACACATAAATCCTCTAAAACGTAAAACTTCTAGATACTCTAGAAATACCCTAAAACAACAAAACCACTAAATCCATAAAAACCCTAAAACGTTCAAAAACCCTAAAAACATAAAATCCCTAAAAACCCCTGTGAAAACTCTAAAAATACTTTAATCCCCTAAAAATATTAAAAAAAATAAAAAATCATCAAACCCATAAAAAACACAAAAAAAACATAAACCCCCCAAAAAACCATAAAAACCCCAAATCCCTTAAAAATGAAAAAACCCATATAATCCATAAAAACCATAAATTCCATAAATTCTTTAATAATCCATAAAAATTCCTAAAAAAACATAAAACACTGAAAAACCATAAGAATACATTAAAACCCTCAAACACTTAAAACCTATAAAACTGGAAAAATACTAAAATCCTTGAAAACCTTAAAAAACCTTAAAAACCCTAAAAACCTTGAAATCCCTAAAAACCCTAAAAACCGTACAATTCCTAAAAAATTCCTAAAAGTCCCTAAAATTGTAAAAACCCTAAAAACCATGAATAACCCTAAGAAAACCATAAAAACTCTTAAAACTCCTTAAAATATAAAAATGTTAAAAACCCTAAAACCCATGAATAGCACTAAGAAAACCATAAAACTCTTAAAAATCCTTAAAACATAAAAATGTTAAAAACCATAAAACCCTTTAAACCCATAGAAGATCCTAGAAATACTAAAAAACCAATAAAAACCCTAAATTCCCTAAAACCATTAAATACCCCATAAAAATCTAAAAACCACTCCAAACTCTAAAAAACGGTAAACCCCTAAAATAAATAAAAATACCCTAAAAACCATGAAAACCCAAAAAAAATATGTAAAACCCCTAAAACCACAAAAAACCATAAAATATCTAAAATCCCTCATAATCCCAACAAACCCAAAAAAAATCATAAAATTCTTGAAAAATCTCAAAAAATCCCTAAAATATACCAAAAATTGATGAAAACCCCTAAAATCGGGAATAAAACTATAAGACCCAAAAAAACTACTAAAACCTAAATAACTAAAAACCAATACAAATAATAAAAACCATATAATCCCTAAAAACCCACAATATCCCAAAATCTCTAAAAATACTAAAACCAAAAATATCATAAAAAATACCTAAAAATCCCAAAAAAACATAATATCCTATAAAACACTTAAAATCCCTAAGAAAACCTAAAAAACATAAAACCACTTAAAACCCATAAAAACCAAAAAAGATAAAAACCCAGAAAATACCCTAAAATCCTAAAAAAACAAATCCCCTGAAAACCGTAAAAATCAATAAAAACCCTTTAAAAACACCTTAAACCCCTAAAAAATTTAAAAATATTAAAATCTATACAAACTTAAAAAAACTCAAGACAACCAAAAAACCCCCGAAAACCTAAGAAACCTTAAAAACCTGAAATTTCCATAAAATTTCTATAAAATAATAAAAATCCAACAAAAAACTATAAAAATACCTAAATACATAAACGAATTTAAAAACTATGAAAACACGAAAGATAACTTTAAGAACCTAAAAACACATAAAACCCCCAAACAACCTTAAAATGATTAAAATCCTAAAAACCCTAAAAAAACTAAAAACAATCAATATCCCCAACAACTCTAAAAACCCTAAAAACCCAAAAAATTCCATAAAATCCCTAGAAAATATGAAAATCTCAAAAAACCCTAAAAACCCCCAAAAACCTTAAAACCCCCCGAAAACCCTTAAAATCGAAAAACTGTTAAAACACAAAAAACCTAATAAAATATTAAATCCCTGAAAAACCCTAAATATCCTAAAAAACCCTAAAAACCATTAAAAATTATCAGTACATAAAATCCCTAAAAACATACTAACCCATAAAAATCATAAAAAATACCTAAAAACATAAATATCTAAACAACAATGAAAACCATATGAAAAAAATAACTAATCACATTTAAAACCACTAAAACCGAAAAAACATTAAACCCCTAAAAAATCCACAAATGACCTTAAACCCATAAAACCCCTAAAGACCATAAAAACCCCTTAAAACCTTAAAAAACCCAAAACCCATAAAAATCTAAAACATCACTGAAAACCAGGAAAATCATTTAAAACCCTAAAAATGTTAAAAAAAATTTACAAAATATTCAAACCATTAAAAACTCAATTAATACCCATGTAATCCCAAAAAAACCCTCAAATCATTAAAAATTCTTAAAAAAATACCTAAAATCTTTAAAAATATAAAAACCATAAAAGCATTAAAACCCTATGAAAGCCTTAAAATACTAAAAATACTTAAACCACCCCTCCCCCAACTTAGAATCACAAGTTACTTTGATATATATATTTTGTCCTTCTAAAAACCCGAAAAATGTTAAAAATATTAAAACCCCTAAAAGATCTGAGCACCTAAAAAACTCCATAATCCCAAAAAACCCAAATCCCAAAAAGAACATAAAAATCAATTAAACCTATACAAACCAATTAAACACCTAAAAAATTAAAAACCCAACAAAACCTTAGAAACCTTAAAAATTTACTAAAAACGTAAACCCCAAAAGAATAAAAAAACAAAAAACCCTAAAACCCCCCAAAATACATCAAAACCATAAAAACCTTAAAAATAAAAAAAACTAAAAACCGCTGAAAATGAAAAAATCTAAAAAATCCTAAAAAGCTCTACGAAAAACATATAAATCTAAAAACACTTAAAAAAATCCAAAAAACCTAAAAATGATAAAACCCATAAAAACACTAAAAAAACTCAAAATAGCTAAAAACCTTAAAACCAATTAAAAACTAAAAAATACCAAAATATACTTAAAAACCTAAAAAACCTTGAAATCTTGAAAAACTCTTAGAAAACCTTAGAAACCATAATTCACTTAAAACATTATATCCCCTAAAATTCTTAAACCCCATAAACACACATAAAAACCGTTAAAAACACTAAAAACTCTAACAACCCTTCAAACCCCTAAAATATTAAACAAACTATAGAAACTAATAAAACAAGATAAAACGAAAAAAACACATAGAAATCCAAAAACACATAAAAATACTAAGAACCCATAAAATTTTTAATAAACCACTAAAAATAAAATTTTTTTTAAAGAAACCCTAAAAGGACTAAAAACCCTTAGGAAAACATTAAAAACCTAAAAAAATGTAACACCTAAAAACTAATAAATTAGAAAAACCCTAAAGCCCTTAAAAACACTAACACCCCTCCAAATCCATAAAACTCTAAAAAAATAAAAATAATAAAGGCCTAAATTTACTAAAAGTGTAAAAACCCTAAAAACCAAGAAAACCCCATAAGAAAATGTTTAAAACCCTAAATATGATTAAATTATCTTGAATCCTAAAAAAAATAAAAACCCTAAAAACTATAAAAAACTAAAAACTTCAAAATATTTAAGAAACATATATAATCATAAAAATACTAAAAAACCCTGAAAATCACTTAAATCATAAAAAAACCCCTAAACTATCTATAAGAACAACCAAAATACCTAAAAAACTAAAGAACACTAAAAACCCATAAACTACCATAAAACCCCTAAAAAGAAATAAAAACCATAAACCCCCTAAATAGATAAAAACTATAAAACCCATAAAAACTCTAAAACCCCAACAAAACACACTAGAACTATAAAAACCAATTAATCCGCTAAAAAATTTTAATAACTCTAAAAACCCATCAAAACCCCCCAAAAAACCAAAAAACCTTAAAAATCATAAAACCCCAAAAAACCAAAAAACCAAAAAACCCCCTAAAACCCTCAAAATCCCTAAAACCTGTAAAAATGATAAAAAAGCATAAGAAATAATCAAAATTACAAAATACATTAAAAAAAATTATAATTTCCCCAAAAAAACAGTAATAAAACCATTAAAGGGTAAAAACACTTAAAACCCTTAAAAAATTAAAACACTAAAATTCTAAACAAAACCTAAAATACTTAACATCCTTAAAACCCCTAAAAATATAAGAATAAAAACACTCATAAAACCCATGAATACCCATATGAAAACCCCTATGAAAACCTTTAAAACATTAAAACACCTAAATCCCTAAAAAATGAAAATACCCTAACAAACTCAAAAACCCCTAAATCCTTAAAACCCTAAAACCCCCTAAAAATCATGAAGAATGATAAAAAATCAAAAAAAAAACTAAAAATCATTAAAATTACCTTAGAATGTAAAAGAACCATCCAAACCATGGAAAACACTATAAAAAATTAAAAACCTAAAAACATAAAACCCATAAAAACTCAAAGAATACTAAAAGTCCCTAAAAACCCTAGAAATTATAAAATCCATAAAAAACCCTAGAATCCTTAAAACCCCTAAAAACACTAAAAACCAAAAATCCGTTTAAACCCATAAAAATGTTAAAAACTCTAAATACATTAAAAACCCTGAAAAAATAAAAAAACACTTAGAACCCAAAAACCCTATAAGCCCTCGAGATCCCTAAACCCATAAAAATACTATAAAATATGAAAATCACTAAAAATCCTAAAAAAACATAAAAAACCAATGAAAACATGAAAAAACCAAAGAAAATTATGATAACCTAAAAAAATGTAAACCCCAAAAAAACCCCAAAAATTCTCTAAAACCCATAAAAACCCTAGAAATAGTTAAAACTACCAAAAACCTTGAAAACACAAAAAAAACCATTAAAACCATAAAACCCCACTAAGAACTCTAAAAATCTTTTAAAACCCTATAAACATTAAAACTCTAAAAACCATAAAAAACCTACAAACTCTCAAAAATAACCCCCTAAATATCCAAAATGACTATAGAAACCCAAAAATACAAAATAATACATAAAACCTCTAAAAACATAAAAATATGATAATATCCTTATTAATCCTTAAGTTAGTAAAAACCCTTACAACCCTTTAAAATACCTAAGAAAACATTAAAATCCTAAAAACTCTTATATCCCCTAAAAACCTAAAAATGCCAAAAACATTAAAATCCATTACCCCCTAAACATAAATCACTAAAATCCCATCAAAAATCTAAAAACTGCTAAAAACTCCAAAAAACCATTAAACCCCTATATTTTTTTAAATCATTAAAACACTATAACCTTAAAAAAACCATAAAAATCCAAAAAACAATAAAACCCTAGGAACCTTAAAAATCCCTAAATACCATCAAAATAAATTAAAACCCTAAACCCCCCCCCCCCCAAAAGTATGAAAAATATACAAAAAACCAAAAAAACACCTAAAATCTTGAAAACTCTTAAGAAAACCTAAAAATGCTAAAACCCTAAAAGGCCATAAAACCTCTAAAAACCCTAAAATTGTAAAAAAAATACCCAAAACCATAAAAACTCTCAAATCCCATAAAAACACAAATTCTATGCACTGGTTTTTGATATGCAATGGAGGATTTTATTTGATGTGGTTGATGGCGAGTTGGTTTGATGGAATGGCTGTCTGGGGAGAGATTGATTGGATGGGATGGTTATGTTGCGTGGCTGTGATGTTTCGGTGTTGGTGCTGGATGTTGTTCTGGTGCTGGTTGGCTGGATGTTGTGGTCTATTTTTCTGGTGGTGAATGGTTGTGGTGGTTTGAAATGGTGATGTTGGTACTGATAGATATTTGCTATGCTGGTTGTTGTTTGGCTGGGATGTGATAGATGCTGGTTTTTTGAGTTTTGATGATGCGAGGTGCTGGATGCTGGGATGCTGGATGATGTCTAAATGCTGGTTGTTGGTTAGCTGTGAGCTGCTGGATGCTGGTTAACACTGGATGTTGTGCTGTTGGATGCTGGTACTAGCTGGATGTGACGTGAGGATGCTGCGGTTGTGTCTGTTTTTGTGCCTTTTTCTTTCTTTGTTTTTCTTTCTTTTGCGTGGGTTATAAGGGTTTTTGGGTGTGGGTCGTTCGACCCCTCCCCACCCTTGTCTGCAGTGTTTGTGTCTTTTTGTTTAATAAATTTTGGGGGGTGCCAGGAATAGCCTGGACCCGAGCCTTCTTTGCCATAAAAACACAAAAAACTAATATAAAATATAAAAATATTTGAAACCACTAAAAATTTAAAAAAACTCGAAAAACATTCAATGTGCTAAAAACTAAAAAACCCCAAAAAATCAAAAAATAACCATATAATCCTAAAAACCCTAAAAACCATAAAAATCCATAAAACCCTAATAAACATAAAAATATAAAACAATCCATAAAAATCCTAAAAATCTAAGAAACCACAAAAACACTAAAAACCTCTATTAAATCTTTTAATGCATAAAAAACATAAAACCCCTAAAAACCTAAAAGCCCTAAAAAGCCTAAAACCACAAAAACCCCAAAAACTAAAACCCACTAAATACCTTAAAAACCCTAAAACCAATAAAAATATTAAAACTCACTAAAAACTCTAATCCCTTCTTAAATCCCTAGAAGCATTAAAAAAAACCCTAAAACCCTTTAAACCCCTAAAAATATAAAAAAAATAAAACCCAAAAAAACAAAATAACTCTAAAAGGCTAAGAAACCCCCAAAACCCTAGAAATAACTAAAACCCTAAAAATATAAAAAAATAACTCAAAAAAATTCAAAAAAATTAAAAAAACACTATAAATGCTAAAACTTCTTAAGAAAACACTAATAAAAAAAAAACATGCAACCACTAAAAACCATAAAACCCCTAAAAATAATAAAAAATGATACATCCCCATAAAATCCCTAAAACCCCACTAAAAACTCTAAAAACCTTTTTAACCCAAAAAACATAAAATAATCTCAAAACACTTAAATTCCCTATAAACTCAAAAATCCACTAAAATCCCTAAAACCCTTAACAACCCTAAAAACTGTTAAAACCCCACTAAATACAAAAAGTCTTTATATAACCTTAGAAACATTAAAATCCTAAAATATCCCTACATATACATAAACACATAAAAACCATTTAAAAACCTTCAAACCCCATAATAAAACATAAACAACGTAAAAACACTTTAAACCCCTAAAAACATAAAAAATACTAAAAACTCTAAAAACCCGAAAACCCCAAAAGACACATTAAAATCCCAAAAACCATAAAAACCCTAAAAACATAAAAACCCCTAAGAACCATTAAAATACTAAAAAACCAATGCAATCTCTAAAAAACATTTAAACCCCAAATATATTAAAAAGACCTCTAAAAACCAAAAAAACTCCAAAAACCCCAAAACCCCCCCAAAAAACGGTAAACCCCTCAAAATATCTACAAAAATAAAAACCATTAAAATCCTACAAAACCCATAAAAATCCATAAAAATCTAAAAGAGTCATGAGAACTCTATAAAAAATTAAAACCCCATAAAACCTAAAGGATTCTAAACCCCCTTAAAACCATAAAAACCCTAAATCACCTAAAACTATAAAAACAGGAAACCCATAAAACCCTGAAAAGCACTAAAAATTTTAAAAACACTTAATCCCCATAAACTGTTAAATAATCTAATTTTTTTTAAAACCCTAAAAAAATACAAATCCTAAAACTCCCCAAACAACTAGAAAAATCCTAAAACCATAAATACCATAAAATCACTCAATATCACTAAAACCCAACAAACCCTAAAAAATCATGAAAATCCCTATAAATCATAAAAAATATAAACACCCCTAAAACCATAAAAATAATGAAGAAAACCATAAATAATTAAAAAAAAATAAAAACCCTAAAACCTATAAATTCTAAAATCCATTAAAACAAAAAAAGTATAAAAAAACTATAAAAACCATCCAAATCCCAACAACCCAAATAAATCCTTAAAAATTCTTAAAAATGTGAAAAATAATGAAAACTATGAAAATTTCAAAGTAAACCATAAAAAATAATAAAACATAAAACCCTAGAAAACCTAAAAATATATAACCCTAATGACCCTAAAACCGAAAAAAATAACTAAACACCATAAAAACCCCTTAAAACTCTTAAAATCTCAAAAAACCTTAAAAATCACTAAAAATCTAAATACCCTTTAAACCCGAAAAATGATAAAAAACCCTAAACAACCATAAAACCCCTAAAAACACAAAATAAAATAAAAAACTAGAAAAACCATAAATACCCAAAATAACCATAAGAACCCAAAAACCTCAGAAAGTCACTAAAAACCATAAAAAGCTATAAAAATTCTAAAAATCATAAAAATCTAAAAAAAATTAGAAACACATAAAACCCTTTTAAAACCATAAAAAATCCATAAAAACCTAAAAACACATAAAACACATAATTTAAATAAAAGTTAAAACCCAAAAAACATAAAATAAATAAAATAACATAAAATCCCTGAAATACCTTACAAAACCCAAAAACCCAAAAAGACCAAAACATAAAAACCCGTAAAAACATTAAAACTCTTAAATGCCCGTAAATCCCTAAAACCAATAAAAACTCTAAAAACGTTTTTAAATCCATAATAATGTACAAAAACTATAAAACTCCTTTAAATATTTATAAAAATCAAAAAAAAAATAGTAAAACCACCCAAAATTCACAAAGACCAAAACACCCTTAAATAACCCCCCCCCCCCCCCCCCAAAATCCCAAAAACAATAAGAGACCATAAAATTCATAAAAAATCCTAAAAATGATAAAAATTTAATGAACGCGAAAACCCCTCAAAAACCATAACAATATAAAAACAGAAAAACCCCTTAAAACATAAAAAAGACAAAAAAATGAAAATCCCTACAAAAATAAAATCCCAAACAACCCTTAAAAACCATAAGAAACTGAAAAATGAAGAAAAACCCTAAACCATTAAAAACTCTAAAAAACCTTTAAAACCATTAAAAATTTAGAAAAAACCAAAAACCTAAATAACCCAAAAAAACCGAAAACCCTATAAAACCCATAAAAACCCTTAAACTCCTCAAAATACAAAAAAAACCCATGAAAACCATAAAAGTACAAAAAATTTAAAAAACCCTAATAACCCGAATACCAACTAAGAAAACCTTATGAAACGAAAAAATTTAAAACCCCTAAAACCTAAAAAACTCTAAAAACCATAAAAACGCCAAAACCCTATAACCCCTAAAAATATCTAAAACTATAAAAACTATATAAATCTCTAAAAATTTTCAATGACGCTAAAAAACCTAAAACCCTTAAAAACTCAAAAAAAAAACCACAAAAAAACTGAAAAAGCCTCAAAATTCACAAAACCCCTAAAAATCGAAAAAAAATCCTTAAAATACTTAAAATACCTAAAAACATAAGGTACACAGAAAACCCTGAAAACCCTCATGAAATCCTTATAATCTGAGAAACTATTGAAACCCAAAAAATAATAAAATCTCTAAAAACCCCTAAACCCTTAAAAAACCTGAAAACCACAAAAAAACATAAACTCCATAAAAACCCACTAAAAACTATAAAAGCCTTAAAAATCCATATGATGTTACAAAAATAATAAAAACCAAAAAATAATAAAAACATAAAACCGCTAAAACCACAAAAAACCATAAAAACAATAACACACATAAAAACCCACCAAAACCCTCAAAATCCCAGTAAACACTAAAAACATAAAAATCTTAAAAAATAGCTAAAAACCCTAAAAACATAAAAAAATCCTGAAAACCCTATCAAAACCATAAATATCTTAAAATAGTAAAAATCCTCAGAAACCCAATAACTCAAAAAACCATAAAAACCCTTCAAACCTTATAAACCATAAAGAACTATAAAACCCCTAAAAACATCTAAAAACACTAAAAACCCATTAAAAACCTAATTTTTTTTAGAAAACTCTAAAAACATCAAATCCCTAAAAAAACTCAAAAAATAAAAAAACCAATAAAAACCAATAAGAACCCTAAAAATCCTAATATTATATGAAACCCCTTAAATTACCTAAAATCCTAAAATCCCGTAAAGTCCCTAAAAAGAATTCAAAATCTCTTGAAATGTAAAAATACACTAAAAATGTTGAAAACCCCTAAGAAAACCTTAAAAATGAAAAAACTCTAAAACCACTAAATTCCGTAAAAACGCTAAAAATATGGAAAATCCTAGACACCCTAAACCCCATAAAACCATTAAAAACATTAAAAACTCTAAAACCACATAATACCCCTAAAAATCCTTTAAATCCATAAAAAATGTAAAAACTGTAAAAAATCATAAAACCCATAAAATCTCATAAAAATCCTAAAAACCAAAAAACCCAATATAAATCTAATCACCGTAAAAACCTCTAAACCTTATCAAAATTCCAAAAAAACCCTAAGAATATAAAAGTCCTACATAATATCTTGAAATAAATAAAAATATAAAAACCCCTAAAACACCTCATAAAAATCTAAAATCCTAAAAACCTCTAAAGCTAATAAAAAATATAGAAATGATTAAACTCTTAAAAACCCTAAATTACCCAAAATACCATAAATACCCTAAAAACCATATAAAATACATAAAAAATAAAAACCCTAAAAACCACTAAAAATGCTAACAACCCTTTAAACCCCTCAAAAGATAAAAAATAAAAAAACCTCTATACCCCTAAAAACCATCAAAATCCCTAAAGACCCAAAAAAACCCATAAAAATATTAAAAACATTTAAAATCCCAAAAAATTTAAAATAAATCCCATAAAGCCTCTATGAAAACAGAAAAATTGTTAACACTCTTAAAAAACCTAAGAATCTAAAATTTATAAAAACCCTAAAAAACCTTAAATTTTATAAAAACCATAACCCCCCAAACCTTGAAATTAAAAATACCCAAAAAAACCCACCAACAATGCTTAAATCCAATTAAATAGATAAAAATGTTTAAAAAGATATAAACCATTGAATACTCAAAAAAACCCCTAAAAACCCAAACAACTATAAAAATGGTAACAAACCTAAATGACCTGAAACCACCAAAAATTATTAAAAACCCTAATAACTATAAAAACACCTAAAAAGGCATTGAAATTTAATAATACTATAAAAAATCCTGAAACCCCTAAAAAACCTGAAGAAAACCAAACAAACCAAAAATCACATAAATCCTTTAAAAAAACAAAAAAACCCTAAAAGTCAATAAAAACCCTAGAAACCCAAAAAACCTAAAAAACCCCATAAAACACTGAAAACCAATAAAAACCCTATATACCATTAAAAGTCTAAAAACCATTTGACCCCAAAAAATGTGAAAAACTCTAAAAAATATTAAAACACTAAAAATCAACAAACCCCTACGACCCCAAAAAGCCAAAAAACCCTAAAACCCGCAAAAAAGGTCAAAATCCCTGAAACCCATAGAAATAATTAAAATATGTCAAATAAAAAAAATATATAAAATCAAAAAAAAACACTAAAAACCTAGAAAACCCATAAACAACATAAAAACCATAAAATCACATAAAACCCCTAAAATCCTAAAAAATGTTAAAAACCCTAAACAACCCTAAAATTGAAAAAAACCATAATAACCCTTAAATACCTTTAAAACCCCTTGGAAAATGATAAAATCCTAAAAACCACATAAAATTTCTAAAATCCTTTTAACACCATAAAAATATTTAAAAACTGTAAAACCATCAAAAATGCTAAACAACTCAAAACCCGGTAAAATAAAAAAACATAAAAACCTTGAAAACCCTAAAACTATCCTAAAAAACAAAAATCCCTAAAAACCCAAAAAAATATAAATTCTAAAAAATCATAAGATTCCCCAAAAGTGGTAAACCTCTAAAAAACCCTTAAACCCCATAAGAAAACCTATAAAACACTAAAAACCCATAAAAACCCTAATACAATAAAAAACTACTAAAAACCATAAAAACCATAAAAACACAATAAAACCCCAAAAACCCATTAAAACATTCCAAATGTTAAATAAATCCAAAAAAACATGAAATACCTAAAAACTAAGAGAAACTAGAAAAAAACCATAAAAAATGTAAAATACTTCAAAATCCATAAAATACCAAAAAACCAAAAAAAATCCTAAAAATGCACTAAAATCCAAAAAAAATGTGAAATACCCTAAAAACCCTAGAAATCCCTAAGAAACATTAAAAACCAAAAAAACATAAAACCCCTAAAAACTTCAAAAATTCTAAAAACACTAGAAACAACTAAAAACCATAAAAACCACTAAAAACCTCATAAACTATAAAAACCCCTAAAAACCCAAAACCAAATAAATTAAAATCAATTTAAACCCCTCAAAATTTTAAAAATACAATACACTATAAATCCTTAAAAAGAAAAAAAGAAAAAAACACTAAAACCCTTAAATATTTCAAAACCCCTAAAAATCCATAAAAACCCTGAAATCCCTAAATTGTAATGCCCCCTAAAAATCCTATAAAAGCCCAAAAAATATCTAAAATTTAAAAACCCCTAAAATCCATGAAAACCCCAAGTTAAAACTCAAAACCCTATAAACACAAAAAACCCCAAAAGTGAAGAAATAATGAAAACCCAAATAAACCCCTAAAAACAATGAAAAACCCATAAAACCCTCAAAATCCTTAAAAACCCAAAAAAGAAATAAAATCCAAAAAACCCTTAAAATCCATCAAAACATAAAAATTCATAAAATAAATGAAAATCCAAAAGTAAAACTTAAAAACAAATAAAAATTAAAACCCTTTAAAAAACTAAAATACACTACAACCTCTATAAGACCCTAAAATCCCTAAATCCACTAAAATCCATATAACCCCTTAAACTTTTAAAATCCAAAATATATTAAAATATCCTCAAAACCACTAAAAATATAAAACTATTCTACCCCTAAAATATTTAAAAATATGAATAGCCCTACAAATTTAAATAAAACCTATAAATCCAAAGAAAAACCAAAATGTCTCAAAAATCCTAAAAAACTACAAAACTATAAAAACCATAAATAATACATAAGAATCCCCAAAAAATATTTCCCATAAAAACCCTAAGAAATTTTTTTTAAAAAAATACACATAAAACCCTAAAAACAAAATAAAAGATAAAAAACCCTATAACCCTTAAAAATAATAAAACTCCTAAAAACATTAAAAACCCTAAAATATATTAAACCTTATTAAAACATCAAACCACCCTTTAAATGATTAAAACATTAATAAAACTGAAAATCCAAAAAACCCTCGTAAAATAAAAAAACAAAAATACCTAAAAAATAATAAAACCCCCAAACCACCTCAAAATCCCTTAAACACAAAAATCCCATAAAAAGCCTAAAATCCATAAAATTCCCTAAAAACCAAAAAACCTATAAATCATATAAAAACCATAAAAACATAAAAAATATAAAACCCATAAAACCCTAAAAATTGTTCAAAACCCAGAAAAATGATGTTATGGCTATGTTCAAGGAGGAAAAAATCATCAAATAGGGGGTGGAGCATCTCTTTGGATAGGAAGCAAGGATGATAAAAAAGGGACATCAAGTGTGACCAGTGATGGAGTTTTACATGAGAAGGCATTTAATGAGAATTTGTTCATCTCTACCCCCCCCCCCCCCAAAGGAGGAAACAGAAGGATTACTCCGATCTCTTATGACCCATGGGGACTGGGACACCTCTAAGGTAGCCAAGCTGAAACATAATGTTAACAACCAGGAGCAGCCTTTAGGTAATGCATAGTAGGAGAGGTCCAGAGAGAAACTCATGGCTATGCTCAAAATGGAGGAGGAATAGGATTCATGATTGGACTCTAGGGATGCAGGAGTAGACTCACACTTTTGCTTTGATGACATGGATGCTGGTCTTGGTGAAAGTATTGGACCTTTTGGTGCAGATCTAGAAGAATTTAGCAGTGACATCTACTAACTTATTCTCTATTGTGTTTCTGGACTTCTTTGGGGTTCGGGTTTTGGGTTGTGTTGGGGTTTTGGGTGTGGGCTATTTGGACCCACCCCTCCTTTTGTGTTGTGGCACCTGCTTTTTCTTTATACAATTTGGGGAGACCAGGAATAGTCTGGTCCCGCATCTTCCTTACCTAAAGCCCAAAAAAAATAACAACCATAAAATACTAAAAAGCCATAAAAACCCAAAACCCATAAAAATCCTAAAACCTTTTAAAAGTCTAAGACACCTATAAACCCCAAAAACATTTAAAACATAAAAAACCATAAAAACCCTAAACACTCATAAAACTCTATAACCCCAAAAAACCATAACGCCATAAAACCCAAAATATCCTAAAACCCTAAAATTTCATAAAAACCCAAAAACCATAAAAATCTAAAAAAGTGCTAAAAATATCTATAAATGTTAAATCCGTAAAAAACCATTAAAAACCCAAAGAAAATCGTCAAAACCTAAAAACACTTAAAACCCCTAAAAACATTAAAAAAAACCCAAAATACAGGACACACTATAAAAACCTTTCAAAACCCGAAAAAACCCCCACCAAAAACCAAATAAGCCATTTAAAGAAAATATAAGAAACGTTTAAACCCCAAATAAACATTAAAAAACTATAAAAATTTTAAAAACCATATAAACTCAAAATAACACTATAAACCCAAAAATCCCAGTAAAACCCTAAAAATCCCAAAAAAACCCTCAAAATCTCTAAAAACTAAAAATAAAAAAAATACTTAAAAATACACTAAAAAATATAAAACTGTAAATAACCCTAAAAACCATGATGAACCTTAAGAAATCCATAAAAACCTAAAAAATACATTAAACCCCTAAAAACCTAAAACCGCTAAAACTACTAAAACCTCTAAAAACCTGTGAAAACCTTAAAAACCCATTAACACTCTATAACCAAATTTAAAACCGTAAAATTGATAAAAAAATCCTAAACCCATTTAAAACACTAAAAACTCAAAAAAACTTGAACACATAAAAAACCTAAAAACCATAAAAACCATAAAACCCCTAAAAACCCTCAACATCACTAATAACATTAAGACCCATCAAAATTCCCAAAATTCCCTACAAATCCCTCATATGATAAAAACCCTAAAAACCCTTAAAGCTCCTAAGAAATCCTTAAATACACAAAACCCCTAAAGACCTAAACTCCATAAAACCCCAAAACCCCAAAAACCCTAAAAACATAAAACCCTGAAAACATAAAAAACCCCCAAAACCTCATAAAACAAAAAAAATACACTAAATACACTAAATAACATTAAACCCCAAAAAATATTAAATCAAAAGAACGCCATTTAAAAACTAAAAAAATCAAAAAAAAATGCATTAAATCCCTCAAAATCCCTAAAGACATGAAAGATCATAAAAATCCAAAAAAATCCCTAAAAATTCAGAAAAACATAGAAAACATTAAAAATTATTAAATCCCTTAAGAAAGCATTGAAAACCACAAAACATTTAATACCTGTAAAAACCAACAAAATGATAAAACATGAAAAACTATAAAAACCCTTAAAATTCCTAGAAACCCAAAAAACAATAGAAATCCCAAAAATCCCAAATACGTATGAAAACCCTAAATTTGTTATAAAACCATAAATCCCTAAAAACATTTAAACTCATAAAAACACTAAAAACTCAAAATCATTAAATTATGTAAATACCCTAAAACCCCTAACCCCAAAAAAACCCTAAAAAATTTATTAACAAAAAAACCAATAGAAACCCTAAAACCCAAGAACAACTTCCATACCCCATTAATCCCTTAAAAACATCAAAATTATTCTAAGATACCTTAAAACCCTAAAAAATAAAAAAACCAAAACCAAAAGATTACATAAAAACCATAAAACATCTAAAAACCATATAACCCCTCAAAATCCCTAAAACTTAATGAAATTCCTAAAAAATCCCTAAATTGAATAAAAACCATCAAAACCCTAAGGAACCCTTAAAAGACTAAAAACAATTAGAACCCTTAAAAACCACAAAAACACTAAAGTCCATTAGGAATCATACAATCCAAAAATCACTTATAAACCACAAAACCCTAAAAACCCCAAGACACTATAAAAATACATTAAACTCCTAAAAATTTAAAAACTCTAAAAAATATAAAAACCCTGAAAAAATAAAAAAAAAATTCCAAAAATCCATAAAATCCCTAAAACTCCTAAAAATATTAAAACCCCTTAAAATCCATAAAAACCGCATAAAAATTCTAAAATCCTAAAAATAACTAAAAATATAAAACCCCCTAGAATCCCTAAAATACCCTAATAAATGGTTAATAAACTAAAAATAAACAAAAACCACTAAAAACATAAAAATTATCCAAACACCATATAAATCCATAAAAATCCCAAAACCGCAAAACATTGTAAAATTCTAAAAAATCACTTAAAATCACTAAAAAATAAAAAACCCTAAGTCCCTAATAACCCCTAAGATAACATTAAAAACATAAACATTAAATGTCTGAAATCCATGATCCCCCAAATAACTCAAAAATACACTAAAATTAAAAAAAACATAAAAACCCTCAAAATCCATAAAACCAAAAAAACATAAAAATAAAATAAATCACTAAAAATTTAAAAAGTAGTAAAAACCAATAAAAACAATAAGAAAACCATAAATTTATAAAAACAATTAAGACCCTAAGAAACCTAAAAACTGATAAAAACTCTAACAAACCATAAAACCCCTCATAATACCAAAAACCCTTAAAACACATTAAATTCCAAAAAATAACCTAAAAATCGATAAAAACATAAAACAATCTAAAACCAAGAAAAGAACTAAGAAAACATTAAAAGCCTAAAAACACATAAAACATCTAAAAGCATAAAAATTCAAAATCCCCATGAAGGCCTGAAAAACCCTAAATAATCTAAAACCTATAAAAACCATTAAAAACATAATAACCCTGCCATTAAAATCCTAAATAACCACTACAAACTCTAAAACATCTTTAAACCCCTAATTTTTTTACAAACTATGAATAACCTTAAGAACCCTAAAAAACTCAAAAAACTCCATAAACACCAAAAATTCCATAAAACCCCTAAAACACCTAAACCCACAAAAATCCCTCGAAATTCCTAAAAATCTTAAAAGCCATTAAAATGCTAAAAATTAGTAAAAATCCATAATACATAAAAAATAAAAAAAAAACCTTATGAAAAACATAAAAATCTAAAAACATTTAAAACCTCTAAAACCCCTAACAATCAAAAAACCCCTAAAAACCATAACACCTTATAAAAAACACAAAAACCCATAAAACCCATAAAAACCTAAAATCCACTAAAAACATAAAAAAACATAAAAAACCATAAAACCCCTAAAAACTAAAAAATATATAAAAACCATAAAACCCCCAAAACTCAATAAACCCTAAAACCCCAAAAAATCCGAAAGCCCATAGAAACCTCAAAATCCCTCAAAATACCATAAAACCCTAATAAACCATAAAAATAATAAAAATCCACAAAAATTCTTCAAAATAAAAAAAAAACTACTAAAAACCTTGAAAGACCCTATGAAAACATAATAAACTAAAGACACAAAAAACACATAGAAACATAAAAAAAGATAAAACCCAAACACCCCTAAAGAAACCTTAAAAACCAAAACCCCTCCCCCCCCAAAAAAATATTAAAAAAACTTAAAAATCCACAAAACCATTAAAACCCCTTAAAATCAAAAAATTACCAATAAAACCAAAAACCCATATATACCAAAAATCCATGAAAATACTAAAAAATTTCAAAATCCCTATAAACAATGAAAAATCCTAAAAGTTATAAAAAACCCACAAAAAATGTAAGAAAGATTAAAAAGTCTAAAAACCCATAATGCAGACATAAAAACAAAGAAACACATAAAACCCATAAGAACCTAAAAAATGCTAAAAACCCAAAAACACCTTTAAACCTCCAAAAATGATAAAAAAAACCCTAAGACCAAAAAAACCCCTAAACCCCCATAAAACATTGAAAACCACCAAAAATTCTAAAAAACCTCTAAACCAATCAAAATGATAAAAAACTATAAAAAACATAAAACCCATAGAAACTCGCAAAACTCTTAGCAATAAAAAATCCATAAAATCTCATAAAACATAAAAACCCTCAAAATCCCAAATATCCTGAAACAATAAAAATCCTAAAAATATATAAAAATATATAAATTTCTCTAAAGATAACTAAAAACATAAAAAACCTTAAAAACACTAAAAAACCCTAAAAACCACAAAAATGATAAAAACACTTAGAATCCATAAAAACAAAAAAAGCTAAAAACCCTAAAACCGTTAAAAACCCTATATCACAGAAAAACTGTAAAACCCTGGAAAACACTAAAAACTATAAAAACCCTTTTATCCTCTGAAAACCATTAAATACTCTAAAACCCTAAAAAACCCAACAAAACTAAAACAACAAATAAAACCAAAAATTTCCATTAAAACCCTAAAACCCCAAAATTACCCAAAATATCCTAAAAAACTCAAAAACCCCATAGAAACAAAAAAACCATTAAGACCCTAAACATCCTAAAAACCCTCAAAATCCTTATAACCTGATGAATCAACAAAAATCTTAAAAGATCCCTAAATATACTTAAAAATATAAGAATCCATAGAACCCTGAAAAATCAATGAATGCCTTTAAAACCAAAAAAACAATATAAAACCATAAAAAACAAAAAACGCTAACAAACCTAAAAATCTATAAAATCTATAAAAACCCTAAAAACTAAAAACCCCTAAATACAATGAAAAACTATAAAAATCTAAACAAATAACTAAAAACCCCTTCAAATATAAGAAAACCTAAAACCCCTTAAGAAAATCATAAAAACATAAAAAACATAAAACCCCTAAAGACCTAAAAAATGATAAAACCCAAAATAACCTACAAATCCCTAAATAAATAAAAACTTTAAACCACTATAAACTTTAAAAACACTAAAACCCCCATAAATTCCTAAAAAAATATTAAAAGCACTAAACACCATTTAAACCTCTAAAAACACAAAAAAACTCAATAAAAACCTTAAATACCCAAAAAAACCATAAAACCCCTAAAAAATTAAAAGTAACTAAAAATACTAAAAATTTAAAAATCTAAAAGAAGCCCTAAAAATCCATAAAAACCAAAATAATAATAAAACCCTTTAAAACCCCTATGAAAATAATAAAATCCTATTAACACATAAAACACCTAAAAACCAAAAATATATAAAACACATAAAAACCCATCAAAACTATAAAAACCATAAAACCACAAAAACCCTATAAAAACCATAAGAAACAAAGATAAAATGTAATACCCTTTAAACCCCTAAAAAGTTTACTAAATCAAAAAACTATAAAAATGATAAAATCCCTAAAAATCCTAAACAAATAATTCTTAAAAAATACATAAAATTCCCTAAAATGTAAAAAAACCAGAACCCCCTATGAAAACATTAAAACATAAAAAAATTAAAATCCCTAAAAACAAAAAAAGTCTAAAAAATATAAAAACCATAAA
Organism: Viscum album; assembly: GCA_963277665.1. Taxonomy (NCBI): domain Eukaryota; kingdom Viridiplantae; phylum Streptophyta; class Magnoliopsida; order Santalales; family Viscaceae; genus Viscum; species Viscum album. The sequence goes on along the minus strand of OY728150.1, from coordinate 1,444,807,834 downwards.
AATACTAAAAAATATTGAATACACCAGATCCTTAAAAACCATAACAATCCAAAAAATTCCATTAAAATACCGAAAAAGTAAAAACACTAAAACCCATATAAACCCATTATAAATCCATAAAATTCTAAAAACACTTAAAATTTCTAAAGACATAAAAATTTTACAAACCCCACAAGTCCCTAAAAACCCATAAAATCATAAAAAACCATAAAACCATAAAAAAACTAAAAAACAATAAACATATAAACCAAAAAAAACTCTAAAACGCCATTAAATCCATAAATATGTTAAAAAACTAAAAACACTTAAAACAATAAAAATAAAGAAAACCACATAACCCAAAAAACCCATAAAATAGTAAAAAATAGAAAAAACCCAAAAAATCCATAAAAACCAATAAAATTGGTAAAAAATACCAAAACAATAAAACAAAATGAAAAAAATACCATAAAAACCTTGAAAAAAATAATAAAACCTTAAAAACCTAAAAGTAATTAATACCCCTAAAAACCCAAAAACCACTATAAACACAAAAACCCACTAAAAATCTAAAACCCTAAAAACTATAAAATAAATATAAAAACCATAAAACCATATAAAAAGAAAAAAATAAAACTAACCACTATAAAAACCCATTAAACCCCTATAATGTTAAAAAAACATTAAAAACCCTTTAAACCTATAAAACAACCCAAAAACAAAAAAATCCAAAAAACCAAAAAAATATCCTAAACCGCATAAAACCCCTCAAAATCCCTAATAATTATCAAAACCATGAACAAAAATTAAAAATTAATAAAAATGAAAAAAGACGTTTAAAAACATAAAATCCCTAGTAAAAACATAAAAAACGAATAATATTTAACCCCCCTAAAAAAATAAGAAATTCTTAAAACCAATAAAAAAACCCTAAAAACACTAAAAATCCCTATAATCTCTTTAAATCCCTAAAACCCCATAAACCTATAAAAATACTAAAATCCATAAAAATCCCAAAAAATGTAAAATACCATTAAATACCTGAAATCACCTGTGAAAAATGTAAAAACAAAATATAACTAAAACCCCTAAAAACCTATAAAAATCTTAAAAATCCCTAAAAATCCCTAAAAATGTAAAATACAATTAAAAACCCAAAAACCCCTATGAAAAATGTTAAAACATAAAAATAATTAAAACCCTTAAAACAAAAAAAAATGATAAAACCCCTAAAAGAACAAAAAGATCGTAAAAGCCCTAAAACCCCTTATGAAACATCAAAACCATTAAAACCATGTGAAGCCTAAGAACCACTTAAAATTTTAAAATCCATTTAAATCCATAATTTGTTTTAAAAAATATAAACAACCTCAAAAACTCTAAAAACTAAAAAAAGCCCTAAAACCCCCAAAACCATTAAAACCCAAAAATCCCCTAAAACCCTCAAAATCCTAAAAACCATTAAAACATAAAAATGATAAAAAATACTAAAAACACCAAAAAATATTTGGAACCCTAAAAACATTTAAAATTCTTAAAACCAATAAATCAATAAAAACTCTTATATCACTGAAAATGTGTAAAAAACTCTAAAAACACTAAAAACCTCTGAAAGACACTAAAAACCCTAAAAATCCCTAAAAACTATAAGCCCACTAAAACCCTCAGAACCCCCCCCCCCCAAAAAAAACAATATAAACCCAAAAATATCATTAAATACTCTAGAAACCCTTTAAACCCTCAAAATATTAAAAACTCTAAAAGCCCATAAAACCCCCAAACAACCCTAAAACCCATCAACATCTCTAAAAACCCTAAAAACACATAAAATTCCTAAAAAAACAATAAAATTTATAAAAAATTGTAAAAAAAAATAATAACATAAAAAAACCTAAGAAAACCTTATAAGCCTAAATGATATTTATTCCCCTGAAAACATAAAAAATAGTAAAACATATAAAAACCCCTAAAAGCATTAAAAACCCTAAAAATCCATAAAACCACTAAAATATTTCAAAACACTTAAAACCCATAAAACATGAAAAAACTATTAAAAATCATAATTACAGCTAAAAAATTAAAAAAATCCCTCACACCCCAAAAATACCCTAAAACCCCTAAAAACACTAAGACCCTCAAATCCCTAAAAACCTATAAAAATCCTAAAAACCCCTAAAATCAATTAAAATGTAAAAAAACATAAAAACATAAGAAACCCTATGAAGAACTAAAAACTGAAAACACTTAAACCCCATAAAAACAAAAAAGTTCTAACATCCCTAAAACCAATAAAAATCCATAAAAAAACTAAAACCCAAAAACCCCTAAAACCTAAACACCCCTAAAACAAATATAAACTCTAAAAAGACACTACAAAATTAAAATCCTTTTAAAAACCTCAAAAAAAGAAAAACACTAAAAAAATTAAAACCCTTAAAACTCAAAAAAACATAAACAACAAAAAAATGATAAAACCCAAAAGATCCTTAAAAACCATGAAACCCCTCAAAATCATTAAAAATCCTAAAAACCATAAATCCTAAAAATCCTGAAAATCCCTAGAAAATTAAAACCCTAAAAAGCCTAAAAACCTTAATAAAACCATTAAAACCTAAAGACACTTAAAACCCTTAAAATGGTAAAAACCTAGAAACTAAAATCATCACAAAAAAACCATAAAAACCAAAATACCCTAAAACCATAAAAAACTATAAAAAACAGAAAACCTCTTTTAAACAACTAAAAAAATTAAAAAACCAATAAATCCCCATAAATATCTAAAATTTTATAACCTAAAAAACGCTAAATACTCAAAAAAATCCTAAATGCCAAAAAAATCTATCAAAACCCTAATAAACCCCAAAACCCACAAAATCCCTAAAACCCTAAAAACCATAAAAATCCTAAAAAGTATTTAAAAGTCCCTAAAATGTAAATAACACTTGAAACCCATAAAAATATAATAAAACAATAAAAAAATAATGCCACATAAAACCTATAAAAACAATTTTTATTTCTAAAAACATAAAAACACTACAAAAGTTAAAACTACAAAACCCAAAAAAACATAAAAGTCTTAATAACCCAAAAAAATGTAAAAGTCCCTGAAAAAATATAAAAACCCTTTAGAACACTAAATACATTGAAAAAATCTACAAAATTATGAAACCTTAAAAAATAAAAAAACATAAAACCCCAAAACCCATAAACCCCTAAAAACCATTCAAACCCTCAAAAATCCCAAAAACCCTTTAAAACCCAAAAAAAACCTAAAAAAGTAATAAGAATCCAAAAAAAAATTAAAAAACTTAAAAAACTACAAAACCCTAAAAAACATTAAAAACTGAAAAACACTTAAAACCCCACAACATAAAAACTATAAAACAACAAATAACCCTAAAAATAAAAAAAATCCCAAAAACCATTAAAACCCCATAAAAACCCAAAAACACTAAAAAATATAAAAACAAATTAGACCCCTAAGAATGATAAAAAATTCAAAAAACCCTTAAACCCCTAAAATATCTAAAAGTCCTTAAGACACATAAGAACCATAAAAAACCATAAAAACACTGAAATCCATAAGACCCCTAAAACACTAGAAAGGAATAAAAGTCCTAAACAATCCTAAAAAATCCGGAAAAACAGAAAAAAATCCTAGAAATGCTAAAAACCTAACAAATCCACGAAAATAAAAAAACCTAAAACCCCTAAAAACCAAAAAACTTATAAAAACCGTGAAACCCCCTAAAACCCATTTCAAACCCAAAAACCCCATAAAAACCCAAAATTCCTTAAAATAACCATAAAACACATAAAAATCATAAAATCTCACATAAAAATATAAAAATGTTTTAAACCCTTAAAATCATTAAAAAAATCTAAAACATTAAAAACCCTAAAATAACCCTATAACCCCCAAAAAATTATAAAAACCCTATTAACCCTAAAACCCCTAAAACCCTAAAAAACATAAAAACACTATAAATTTACTAAATTAACTAAAAATTTATAAAAACCTAATTCTCATAAAAACATTAATAAATCGTTAAAAACCAAAAAAAACACTAAAAACACCTAAAAACAAAAAAAAACACTAAAAACTATAAATCCCTAGAAACACTAAAAACCATAAAAACACTAAAACATTAATGCCCCTAAAACCTCATAAAAACCATTTAACGCCACTAAAACTCTAAAAACCTTTTAAAACCCAAAAACAATTAAAAACTACAAAAAACCAAAAAACCCTAAAATACTTGAAAAAACTCTACAGACCCATAAAAATTAAAAAAATGAAAAAAAAAATCACCAAAAATCCATAAAAACACTAAATATAATAAAAATCCTAAAAAGATCAAAAATACATAAATATTTAGAAAATATTTAAACCCTAAAACCCTATTAAAACATTAAAAAATTTAAAACACATAGAACCCATGAAGAACAATATAAATATAAAACCCTAAAAACTCTAAAAAACATTAAAAACCATCAAATTCCATAAAAACCGTAAAACCATAAAAATACCTTAAACTCCCAAAAATTATTTAAAAAACTAAAAACCCTAAAAAGAAATAAAAAACTCTATTAAAACCATAAAAACCAATAATCCATTAAAACCCCTAAAATGATAAAAACCCTAAATAACTTAAAAACAAAAAAAACACATAAAAACCCCTAAAACTGTAAAACACCTAAAAAGACACTATAAAAGGAAGATATAGAAAGGTAGGGAGTCCAGTGAAAATGGTGATCTTGTGAAACCTCATGTCACATCCTTCCAAGATGGGATGGAAAATGATTTGTCTCTGGTTTGTTTGGACTTGTGTGGCCATAAGGAGATTTTTTAGCTTTGTAAGCGTCCATCTTCAAAACTGATTGTTCCTCTTAAGACAACAGAGACGTCGGGTTTGAATCTTAATTTTATAGAGGTGGTGAAATCTATGGCCTCGCTTACATTTACTAATTTCAATTCTCCTTACCTGGGTCAAGTGATCCAAATGGGGTGGGTGGCCCATGTCTCTATAATCCATGAGGATGTGGAAGAGATGCTAAATTTATGTCAATTTTACATTATTTCTAGTGTGTTGAATCTGAAAGGAATATGGAATTGGAAATTCATAGACCTATCCAAACAGATTGAGGACATTTTGGGGTTCCATGAATGAATGGTGAAGGTTATAGGGAAAGATAATATCACATAATCTTCCCATAAGACGAATGGAAATAGAGGGAATGGAGTTTTGTCTCTCTCAATATCAAGCCCGGCCTTTTTGGATCTTAGATTGAGACCAAAACTTTGATCCATTGAGTGTGAAAATTATATTTTCAAAGGTGTGGATATGGATTTGTAAGATGATCTACCTCTATTGGTATCCCCGAGTCCTCTAGGATATCGCATCCTTGGTTTGATTTCCTATCTGTATCATTAAAAAGACGGATAACCCAAGTTATGGGCCTTATGCACGAGTCTTCACTGAAGTTGACATGAAATCCACACAGGTTGAAGAGGTGGGGCTCAACACAATTGAGGATAGCTTCACGCTAGAGATTCAGTATGAAAGGAGGCTTATCTCTTCAGTCATATTCTTGGTGATTGTCGAAGGATGAATTTGTTCCCTAAATGAAACCTCCAGGGGAATGGTGATGAATCTTGAAATAAGAGCCATAGGGCTAGGAAAGGAATGGGTAAAGAAAAGTATGATAACCCCTCTATAACCCAGGCTCCCAATTATTCTATTCCATGTCTGACTAATGTCACTAAGGAGGAGCCTACTATGGGGCCTCCATGAAATCAGTGTATTGTCAATGATGAACCTATCTCTATAGAGCCCCCCCCACCAATTGGGTTGTCTAAAGATGTTGTTGAGGGAGATACCTAATCCTAGAAATCTCTTCCCCCTAGTTGTATGGAGCTGCTGGTCATACATGGATGTTGTCCTAGTATGAGGTTACTGCTCATGATGTCCCCATTTTTCTTGGCCTTCCCATGTTCTTCCATCCGGGATGAGGATGTTGTCGTCTCTTCTACTGTAATACAGGACCCACATGTTCCGGGTTTATCTCCCCTTCCTTGCACCCTTGTTGTAGAAGTAGTTTACCCTCCTACTGCATTGCTGGAATTACAAGTTCATGACGTTGCACCCCTAGATGATACAAGGAATGTCCCTCTCCTAGGACAGGATGTCGATAACCCCACTCAAGGATATATAGAAGGAAATGTTTTAGAGGTTCCCTGGGACTATCTAGACTTAGAAGTTGTATCAATCCATGTTGTGAATCATCTCACACATGAGGAATCCTCTATGCCCGTGAGTGGTGATTTCATCAATGACGTGTCTTAAAATAAGGATATGGGGGGAATATTTTGGTGAATATTTTACATGAAGTTTCATGTCTGTTGAACATATTCACTCTTCTCAGCAGTAGTTTGTTTATCTAATAATGTCGAGGATCATCCGGATGAGGCTGGTGATCAGATGGAGTAAACCTCCAAACCTACTACTGTGGATCAGTCGCCTAAGGATGGTAACCGGTTTTTGAATTTAACTCACTCTAAGGAAGACCAAACACCCATGAATTTTGATTTATATCTAATAAAGGAAGTCATTGGATCCATTCCTAAGAAGAACCCAACATGAAGGACTAAGAAGAAAGTGAATAAAGGAAAAGGGAAGGGTAACAACCCCTCATCTAATTATGGTAAGAGGAGCCTTCATCGTGCTAGGTTCAATGATCCCATTAATCAATGAGGATCATGTTTTGGAACTACCAAGGGCTAGAGAACCCTCCCACTGCCTCATCCCTTAGAAATTTTCTCACATCTCAGAGTCCTATGCTTGTTCGACTTGCAGAACTAATGAAGATATTTGAGAAATGGGAGGGGTCTAATTAGTGCATACTTGGTTACTCCTTTGTTTCTAAAGAATGAAATGAGAGTGTCTTGGATAAATTACGGGGCTTAAAAAATGATGACAACCAACTTCTATCATTTGAGTAGAGTCCTCAAGTAATCAACTTTTCAATCTGATTTCATGTGGTTAATGTATATATGTACTTTTTTGCTTCCTGTTCATACAATATTATAATGGACCTTTGGAAGAAATTGGATCAAAAAGATGAGCTCATTGATCACAACTGATTTTTCATTGGGTGATTTTACACTATCTTGAGACCAGATAATAATATTGTCCCTAATTTCTCTTACTCTACTGGTGAGGACTTGTCTAATTTATTGGACCTTTATGATATCACAAAATTACCTATTTTTGGAGCCTCATTCAAGTGGGGCTGAATCACAGTAAATACAAGTTAGGCTAGTAAAATGTAGAAGTGCTTCTATTAGACTCATGAAAGTAGTGTCCTCTATGATTTATCTAGGTTAACTCTTAAAAAGTTCAATTTGGACCACAACCCCATCATTTTTTATCTCTAGTATGTTTCTCCAAGGTCATACCTAGTGCCTTTAAAATTCAACAATGCCCGACTCACGATTCTGGGCTTGTAGGGAAGTGGTCACTAATGGATGGGACATCACATTTCATGGATGTTCTAACTTTATTCTAGCCTCCAAACATATTATAATTAATGTTATTCTTAAATTGTGGAGGAAGACTTCTTTCTCTGCAATGGATGATGACATAATGGTTGCTAAACTTCATCATTCCTCTTACCAAATTAGCAATATGATGTAGTCCATGCCAACCCGGTAGGATCTTCAACTTCACTCCAAGATGGATGACCTATAGTCCATTAAAGAGAGGTTGGAAAAGATCCATTTCAATGTTAGGTGACTCAGAAATGGGTATCATATCTCCAAATTGTTTCAACGGCTATAGGAGGAATGGAAGGTCAAAAAACTCTTTAATGTTGTTTGTGTTAATGGTTCCACCTTCACATCTGTGGCTGATGTTTCCAATATTTTGTTGGATTGTTTCAAGGAGTTTTACAATGAAAATGGTGGGGATTACTCTCTTCCTCTGACTGATTCCATCATTCCATGTGTTGATGAGCATCTGAAAAAAGAATTAACAAGTGCACCCTTTGAGGAGGAAGTAAGATCGACCTTGATTTTGTTGAACATGGATAGTGTTGTGGTCCTAGATGGTTTTAGCAATAATTTTGTTATGTTTTATTGGGATTTTATGCATGTGGATATTACCAATAAAATCAGGGAATTTTTTATTTCAAAGTCATTCATGTATGGAACCAATTCCAACATCATTGTGTTCATCCTAAAGAGGGAAAATGCTATTGAAATTAGGGATTTTCAGCAGGTTTCCATTGGAAATACCATCCCCAAAGTTATTAGTAAAATTATGGTAATGATGATGGAGAAATTTGTGAGTGATATCATTACCCCAAATCAATTTGTTTTTGTTTCAGGGAGGAATATTCAGAATTTCTTATTTTCAGCCTCATAGGGTATTAAAATCATGGGAATGCAGTTGAAACAAGGAAATGTTTCAATGAAACTAGAGATCTCAAAGGAGTTTTACACCATTAAATTGAGCCTCATATTTAGATTTATTAGAATGTATGGATTCTTTAGAAATTTCATCAAAATGGTTACATCCATCCTGAATAGTGTCAATGTATGCATCCTTATTAATGGCTCCCCTAAGGGGTTCTTCCAATTCTCTCGTGGAGTCAGATAGGGAGATCTAGTCTTAGGTAATCTATTTGAGATTTCCCAGGATTATTTGTGTAGGTGCCTCATTAAACTCATGTAGGCTCACCTTTTCAAACCGATTAAGACAATGGGAGACCTATAGGTGCCATCCCACTTTATTTTTGCTAATGATATCCTCCTATTCAAGAAATCATTCATGTTAACCTTGTCCTCAATTCATGTAATTTTTCTCCACTATGAATGTGTGGCAAGCCAGTACATTAGTTAGAAAATCCTCTATTGTCTTTTGGGAGGGGTTCTATCTCTCTCAGCAATTACATATTTCTTGGTCTGTTGGAGTGAAGAGGGGATCACTACCCTTTGTTTATTTGGGGGTCCCTATTTTCTAGGGATGGGTCAACAGATGTCATCTTGTGAGAATTTCTACCAGAATTACTCTACAAGTTTCTAAATGGAAATGAAAGTTCTTATCACAGGACTAAAGGGTTTTCTTAATAAACTCAGTTGTTACCTCTAGGTTAATTCATGATTTCCCCATCTACAAATGGCTAGTTAATATTATCAAAATCCTACAAGAAAGTATTTGGAACATTTCTTAGCCGAATTGTATTTGTGAATGAAAATTAGTCTCTGTGTCTTGAAAAGATTTCATTAAACCAAATGGTTTGGTGGGCCTTGGAAATAAGGACCTTAGAAAATTTAATGATTCCCTCCTTTCCATGTTTACCTGGAGCTCATTTGATAAAAATAGTGATGTCCTGGGGTTTATTTGGGAGATTTTTTGCTGAATATTTGTGATTTTTATGCTGGTTATCTTCCATCCTCTGTTTGGTCAGCTATATGAGCCTCATATATGAACATTATTTCCCACTCGAAATGGTTTGTGTCAAAACAATTCAACCTAAATGTTTAGTCCACTACCTTGATTGATAGGCCCCTACTAGACTCTATGATGCTTCATGATGATTTAAGAAGCATGCCTTTTACTCCTTTCAATGCACAATTGGGAGACCTTAAAGTGACCCTTCCACAAAATATTATCATACCAATTCAAAAGTATACTTTTGTTGAAAATGAAATTTTAGTCTGGAAACCCAATCTTATTGGGAATCTCAATGCAAAAGACTTTTATTGGTATAAGTTTTCAAGGGGCACTCCTCCTCAAACCTGGCTCTCTAGTTTCAAGAGATATTTTATCCCACAGGCTAACCACTGGTTTCTCTAGAAAATATAGAAGAACTTGATGTCTCTCAAAGATTAGTTGCAGAAGGTGGGACATAGATTGGTTTTGGTATCTTTCCCTATCTTAGACAGGAGGAAACCATCCCACACACCTTACTTAAGTGAAGTTTTGCAGCTGCATTTTGGGACCATCTTTAGTAGATGTTCAGGTTCTCCATGTGCACGAGCATGCTATTTTTTGAGTTGTTGTACAACATTGTAAATTGGAAATGTAGAAATCAGGTGTTCAATTTTATACTAGTTGTAGTTTCTTCCAGGATTTTATATATTTGGGTTGTTCCATTTGAAGTTACTTTCAAAAATAAGTGACCCTCCTATCATGGTGGTATTGTGATGATCGATAATGTAGTTCATGTGGCGTATCACATTCAAATAGGTTTGATGAAAAATTATGTCAATTATCTTATTAACTTACAAATTATTGGAGTTTCTAGAAATTCCGAAAAACCATAAGTTCTCAATTATATCCACTAGATCCCCCCGATTTTCTCCTGGATTAAATTCAATGTGGATGGTGCATCTTTAGGAGCACCGAGTCCCTCAGGGTGTGGTGCTGTTTTCCACACCCATCAAGGCTTTGTGAAAGGTTGATTGTACCACTTCATTTGTGATGGTTGTGCTTAAGAATCCAATATTTGGGCGTTGATGAAGGTGATTAAATTTGTTATTTAATTTGGATAGAGGTTACTCTGGCTTGAGTCGTATTCAATGGTTGCGGTGGATGTTCTCAAGAATAATTCCAGGATAATTCCTTGGAAGCTTTTTCCTCAATGGATTGATTGCATATTTTTTCAAGAAATTACTCATAATCTAACACAAGTCTACCAGGAGGAGAACTCAGTCGTGGATTCCCTATCTAAGTAGGCAATTCAGGAGCAGTGCTCGACGTAGTCCTTTGTCACCCAGTCCCTCTGCTCATCGCTTATGAAGTCTAATTTGAAGGTTGATTTGCACACCCATATTTGGAAACCCTCCGTGTAATGTTATGCACTTATTTTTTTAATATTGTTTTGGGGACCAGTAATGCTTGGTCTCGAGCCTTCTTTGACCTAAAAAGCCACTAAAAATCCAAAAGCCTTTATAACCCTATAAATGTAAAAAACACTAAAAATCCATTAAAAAGATAAAAAGACATAAAAAACCTAAAAACCCCACAATCCTATAAAAACCTAAAACATCCTAAAACCCCTCAAAATCACTAAAAACTCTAAAACCCAAAAACTCCTAGATACCTAAAAAAATACCAAACAAATTAAAATACCCTAATAACCATAATAAAACTATAAAAAACTAAAAAAACATAAAACCCTTAAAACCACAAATAACCATAAAAACACTAAAAACAATAAAACCATTAAAAACCATAAAGACCCATAAAACCCATAAAAACCCAAACACCCACTAAAAATTATAAACACCTTTTAAAACACAAAAAAAATGTTAAAAAACTCAAAAACCCAAAAAAACGTTAAAATCCTCCAAATCCCAAAAACCCTTAAAAACCATAAAAATCATAAAAGGCACAAAAAGACCTAAAAACATAAAAAACCCTAAAACCCTTGAAAACCCCTATAAACCATACAAACACAAAAAAAACTAAAAATCCACGAAAACCCCCTAAAAACCATAAAAATTTTAAAACACCTAAAAATTAGAAAAAATAAAAAACCAAAAAACCCAAAAAACCCATTAAAAACCCTAAAGACCCATAGAAAACATAAAAACCCACTAAAAACTCTAAAAACTCTTTAAACCCCTAAAACGTTAAAATAATTTAAAAACCATAAAAAACACTAAAAACCTTAAAAACCCCAAAACTACTCAATAAACCACAAAAACTATAATAACCATAATAACCCTAAAACCCATCAAAATCCCTAAACATCCTAAAATCCATAAAATACATTAAAAGTCCTAAAATACCCTAAAAACATTAAAAACACTAAAAACCCTAACAAACAATGAGAAACTCTTAAATAAATTAAAAAAAATTAAACCCCTAAAAATTATAAAAATGATAAACCGCCTAAAGACACTAAAAACCTTAATTACCATAAAAGTACTAAAATTATTATAAAAAATTAAATAACATAAAGGCCTAAAAACCAGTAAAACTCAAAAAAAAATTTAAAACCCAAAAAATGACGAGAAACTCTAAAAACCAAAAAGCTCATAATAAAATCAGATAACCCAAAAAAACAAAAAAACAAAAAAACCCCTAAATATTTAAAAAAACCTAAAACCCCTAAAATACATAAAAACCCTAAAATCCATAAAAATAATAAAAATCCTAAAATCCCTAAATATGTATAAAAATTACTAAGAACCTCAAGAAGCGTTTATAAAACTATATAAATGAATATAACTTAAACCCCTAAAAGAACTAAAAAATGCTAAAACCCTTAAAACCTAAACCCCTAAAACCTTAAAAAACCCATAAAAACATAAAAAATCAATAAAAACATCAAAACCCATTAAACCCCTAAAAACAGAAAAAAAAACTCTAAAAACCCGTAAAAACCCAAAAATAATCCAAGAAACCTAAAAACCCAAAACAACCCTAACATGAATAAAACCCCTAAAAACCAGAAAAAACATGAAACCCCTCAAAATCACTAAAACCCATAAAACCAAAAAAAAATCCTAAAAACCCCTACAACCCCTAAAAACACAAAAACCCCTAAAATGATGAAAACTCCTATGAAAAAATTAAAAACCTAATAAAACATAAAAATCCAAAAAGAACTAAAAATGTTAAAAACTCTAAAAACCGTAAAAACCCCCAAAACCACAAAAACCATAAAACCAAAAAAAACGTAAAAACCCCATAAAAGCCCAAAAAACCACTAAAAACACTAAAGAACCATTACATTACTAAAAACATTTAAAAACACAAAAAACATACAATATCTAAAATCTCAGAAAACCCTTAAACCACAAAAAAGCACACAACCCTAAAAATCATACAATACCTATAAATCATCGAAATACATAAATACAAAAAAAACCAATAAAATACAATAAATCCCCAAAAATACCTAAAACCATAAAAACCCAAAAACCTGTGAAAAACTCAATAAAAAACTAAAATACCAAAAACCACTCAAAATCCTTAAAAACATAAAAAATGATCAAAACCCTTAAAACCAAAAAAAATCTTAAAAACAAAAAAACCATAAAAACCACTAAAATCCATAAAACACCTAAAATCCCTTAAAATCCCTAAAAACCAGTAAATACTCTAAAACCCCTTTAAAAAACTAAAAATGTTTAAAAACTCTAAAAACCAGTAAAAACCCTTAAGAACTAAAAAATATTCCCTAAAACCAAAAAAATTAAAACCCGTAAAATCCAAAAAATCTTCAAAATCCCTAAAAACCTAAAAACACTCATAATCCTGAAAACCCTTAATAAAAACCTAAAGTCCTTAAACAATTAAAACCTCTAAAATACTACAAAATTATAAAAACCCAAAACCTTTGAAGATCATAAACACTTAAAAAACATCAAAATACCTTAAATCCCTAAAATACCCTAAAATACTAAAAATCACAAAAATACTTAAAAACATAAAATTCCCAAAACCCCCAAAAACCCCTATGAAAACAATAAAAACCTAATGAAACTTAAAAAAAATAAAAAAATGAAAAAGCCCTAAAATCCAAAAAACAATAAAACCCCTTAAACACTTTAAACCCCTAAAACCCCATAAAAACCTTAATAATTATAAACCTATAAAAACATATGAATCCCCTAAAACATTAAAAAACCATAAAAAACAAAAAACCATAAAAACATAATAAAAACACTAAAAAACAAACAAAACCATAAATATAAAAAACCCTAAAACTCATCAAAATCCTTAAAAACTCCATAAAAATCAAAAAAAAATCCTTAAATATACCTAAAAACATAAACAAGCCTAAAAACACTGACAACACCAATAAAAACATAAAAACATAAAAACACTTAAATACAAATAAATTGCTAAAAACCCTTTAAAACACTAAAATATATAAAAATCCTGAAACCATAGAAACCCTAAAAAATATGAAACCCTCAAGAACATATACAACTATAAACCATTAAAAACTATAAAACCCTTTATACCCCTAAATACGTTAAAAACTCAAGAAAATATTAAAATGCTTAAAATTTTTTAAAAAATTGAAAACCCCAAAAAACCATAAAAACATTAAAAACTATAAAAACCCCCAAAATCCCTATAAACCATAAAAACCATAAAAACCATAAAAGGACCTAAAAATCCCTTAAAATTAAAATTCCTGAGAAACCTTATAAACTATAAGAAAAAATTAAACACTAAATACACTTAAATCCTTTAAAAACATAAAAATCACAAAAAGTTGTAAAAACCACTAAAAACTCAGAAAACCCTTTAAACCCATAAAAATGGTAAAAACTCTAAAAAAATCAAAATATTTCTTTTTTCTAAAACTGAAAAAACCATAAAACCCGAAAATACACTAAACTACCTCAAAATATCCAAAAACCATAAAAAACATAAAAAATACCTACCCCCCCCCCCATTTGAAAAACACTAGAGACCCAGAAAAACCCTAAGATAAACATAAAAAGATAAAAACATTTAAAACAACCAAAATGATAAAAATTCTAAAACCCCTAGAAACCATAAAAAATATAAACCATGAAGACACACATTTTTTAAACACTAATAACCCATAAAAACCCTAAAAACTACTTAAAACACTAAAAACCGCTAAAAACATTTTAAACCCCCAAAAACTAAAAATTCTAAATACCATAAAAACTCTAAAAAAATTAAAACCATAAGAACCCCAGAAAAACATTAAGACCCCTATAGCCCCAACAAAATCCCCCAAAACTGTTAAAACTATAAAACCCATTAAACCCCTAAAAACTATAAAAAGTATAAAACCCCTAAAAACGCACCCACCTAAAACCCAAAAGACCATAAAAACAAAAAAACCCAAAAACCCAAAAAATAGATTAAAAAAATAAAAATACATAAAAATGAAAAATATATCCATAAAACTCCCTAAAAACCTAAAAACATTAAAAAATCTAAGAAACCCTAGAAAACATAAAACCTTTGAAAACCTAAAAATCGCTAAAAACCATAAAAACCCCTAAGAGACTTAATGACCCTAAAATCCCTAAAAACCAATAGAAATATTACAGCCCAATAAAAACCATAAACCACTAAAACCTCTAAAAAACCATTAAACCCTAAATCATTAAAAACTCTATAATCCTTTAAAACCCTAATTAACATAAAAAACCCATAAAAACATTAAAACCCAAAAAACAAAAAAAAATCATAAAATCCTAAAATATTGCTAAAAATGCCTAAAACTTAAAAATATCTAAAAACCCTAAAAGCCCACAAGAAAAACATAAAACTTAAAAACACTTCAAACCCTGAAATAACCTAAAAATAATAAAAATCCAAAAATCTCTATAAACCCTTAAAACCCCATAAAACACTAAAATCCCTAAAAACACTAAATACCCATAAAATCATTAAAAACATAAAAACCACTAAAATTTATAAAACCCCACTAAAAACTATAAAAAACTTTTAAACCCCAAAAACATTAAATAACTTAAAAAACATTAAAAACCCTAAAACATTCACAAAAATATAAATACCCTAAAATATAGTAAAAATGCTAAAAACTATAAAACACATCAAAATACAGAAAATCCCTAAAATCCATAAAGTGCTAAATACCCAAAATATTCCATAAAAACATTAAAATCCAAAACCCCATTAAAACCACTATGAAGAACATAAAAACCTAAAAAAATAATAACCATAAAAATACTATAAACCCTAAAAACCTAAAAACTATAAAAAAAACCTAAAACCACTCAAAATCCCTAAAGCCTAAAAAAACCACAAAATTCAAAAAAATCTCAAAAAACACCATAAATAGAAAAAGACACAAACACCATGAAAACCCCTTAGAAAACCTTCAAATCCTATTGCATGTAAAATCCCTCAAAACCTAAAAAAGGCAAAAAAACTGAGAAGACCCTAAGACCCCATAAAACCCATAAAACCCACTATAACTCTAAAAGCCATTTAAGCACCTAATTTTTTTAAAAAACTTTAACAACCCAACAAAACACAAAAAACATTAGAAAATAACTCAAAACGCAAAAAAATACATAAAAACCATACAATCCCACATAATCCCAAAAAAACAATAAAAACCATAAAAATATGTAAAATTCCCTTAAAATGAAAAAATTTAAAAACCCATAAAACACTAAAAACCCATAAGAAACCATAAAAACCTATACACACTTAAAACCCCTAAAAACTAAAAAAAAGGTAAATCCCCTAAAAATGATAAAACCAAATAACCAAAAACCCCATAAAAAAATAAAAACCTTAGAAACTAATAAAACCCTTAAATACCATTAAAAAATATAAAACCCCATTAAACCCCTAACAAGGATTAAAAACTCTAAAAACCTTTTAAAACCCTAAAAAATAAAAAATTCCTAACCCCATAAAATCCTTAGAAAACTAGAAAACATATAAAATCCATAAACCCCTAAAAACCACTTAAAAACCTAAATATCCTAAAACCCTTAAAATACCTAAAAACATAAAAACCATAAAACCCCTGAAAAACCATTAAAATCCCAAATAATACACTAAAACCCTAAGATCAATTAAAACAGCCGAAAAGCCTAAAATATACTTAGAACCCTAAAAACCCAAAAAAACAAAAAAAAATCAAAAAAACCACAAAAAAATCTAAATTCCCTAAAAATTAAAAATAAACATAAAGAACCATAAAAACACTAAAACCCCCTAAAACCCAAAAAAACCAAAATACATTTAAAACCCGTATAAACCTAATAAATACTAAATACACAAAAATACCATGAAAACCCTAAAACACCTTGAACCCTTAAAAATACTAAAACATGAAAAACAATAAAGCCCCATAAAACACCCAAAATCTACTAAACTCAAAAACCCCTTTAAATACATTAAAACATAAAAAGCACTAAAAAATGTTAAAACACTTAAAACTCAGAAAAAAACTCTAAAACCCTATAATCCAATAAAATAATTTAAACTATAAAAAACCCAAAAAACTCACAAAAACTTATAAAACATTAAAAAAACGAAAAAACCACTTAAATCCCTAAAAAACCATAAAATGTTAAAAACCCATTAAACAAAGAAAACCTTAAGAAAAAATTAAAAACCTAAGAACTCATAAAACCCTTAAAAACCCTATAACTCTAGAAACCCAAAAAAACACTTAAAACTCTAAAACCCTAAAACCAATAATTTTTTTTAAAAATACTTAAAAACTCTAAACCCACAAAAAAACCCAAAAACCCACTAAAAACACTAAAACATATTTAAATTCCTAAAATTTAAAAAACTCTAAAAATCCTTTAAACAACTAAAAACAAAAAACCCTTGAAAACCCCAAAAAAATATAAAAACCAAAAAAATATTAAGATCCTCCAATCAATAAAAACAATGACAACCCATAAAAATCCTTTAAATACTTTAAATACATACAACCATAGAAACCCTTAAAAATACAGAAAACCCAAAAAATACCTTAAAACACTAAAAACACCGAAAAAACAAAAAACTCTAAAAAACTATAAAACCCTACAAAACATAAATCCAAAAAACCCTAAAACATTTTAAAACCATAAGAAAACATAAAAATCTAAAAATAACTAAAAACACAAAACACCCCCATCAAACCCCTACAAAACGTTAAAAAAATATAAAATACCCAAAACCCTAACAATAAAAAACCTTAAAACCCCCAAAAACCCATAAAACTATAAAAACCTCAAAATCCCTAAAAAACCATAAAAATTATAAAAATCATAAAAAAATCCTAAAAATCCCTAAAAATATAAAAAACCCTAATGATACCGAAAAAATCTAAAACTCTAAAAACACTTTAAACACCTAAAAAGCCTAAAAATGTTAAAAACATGAAACAATCATAAAAACCATAAAAACATTTAAAAATTCCTAAAACCCCCTAAAAGCATAAAAGGCCCAAACAAACCCTAAAATTTAGAAAAAATTTTAAAAAACCTGAAAAATTCCAAAAAACATTAGAAACCCAAAAACACTTAAACCCCTAAAATAATAAAAACCCTTAAAACTTAAAAAAGGACCCTAAAAATAACAAAAAAAAACACAATAAAATCTAAAACCCTTTAATCCCCTAAAAAAGTAAAAAACTCTAAAAAGACATAAAATCCCTAAAAACTAAAAACCCTAAATCCCAAGTAAAACATAAATCGCCTAAAACCCAAAAGAAACTCAAAATTAATTAACAGAAAAAAACCATAAAAATCATAAAAAAGATCTAAAAATCCATAAAATGAAAAGAAACACAAAAAAATGTGGAACACCCTAAGAGAACCATAAATACCCAAAAAAACATAAAACAACTAAAACAAAAAAAATCTAAAAACCCTAAAAAACTTTTAATTCCCTACATTCAAAACCATAAATCCATAGAATCCCTTAAGAAACATAAAACTCCCAAAACACATAAAACCCTAAAATCCCACAAAAAATCTAAAAACCCAATAAAACCCCTAAAATGTTAAAAAAAACTAAAAATTATAAATAAAAAAGCCCTAAAAACTCAAAAAACCCCATAAAACCCTAAAATACCTAAAATCCCCAAACACCCTAAAAATCCCTGACAACCCTAAAAACAATTTAAATCCTAAAACCCCCAAAAAGTCTCGATAAACATAAAAACCCTAAATACCCTAGGAATACATTAAAAACCTAAAAAAATAACTCCAATAAAAACATAAAAACGATAAAAACCCTAAAAACCATAAAAACAAAAAAACCTTAAAAAATTTTAAACATAAAAACCTATAAAGTACTAAAAACCACTAAAAAAATCTAAAACACTTTGAATCCTTAAAAATGATATGATTCTTTAAAAACCTTAAAACCCTAAATTACTCAAAAAAGTTTCTAAAAACCCTAAAAACATTAAACATTAAAACCTCTAAAATAAAAAAACCTCAAAATCAATAAAACCCACAAAAAACCTATCCAAACATAAGAAATCCCTAAAATCCTTGAAAACCCCCTAATAACCCTAAACCCCCTAAGAAACAATTTAAAACATAAAAACATTTAAAAACCCTAAAAAAATATGATAAAAACCATAAGTACAATAAACCACCAAAAAACATTAAATATCCAAAAAAACAAAAAATAACCCATAAAACCCCTAAAAACACTAAACACCCTAGAAACCACCAAACACCCAAAAGACCATTTTAAATCCCTAAAAACAGTAAAAAAAACTCTAAGAACATTAAAACCCCTAAATAAACTCAAAAAAATCCTATAAACCCATAAAATCCAAAAAACCCCAAAAAACACCTACTACCTCTCAAAATCCATAAATCCCTAAAATACTATAAAGACCCCCAAAATAGATAAAAATCCCTAAAAATGTAAAATACCATAAAACCACTGAAAACCCCCATGAAAATATTGAAACCCTAAAAACTCTTAAAACCACTAAAAATTCTAAAAATTTTAAAAACCCAAAAAAACCCCTACAAATCATAAAACCCCTAAAAACCATAAAATCACTTAAAACCCCTAAAAATCTAAAAACCTCAATAAGAACTCTAAAAAAACCTATAAAACTCAAAAAGCATTCAAAAACTCTAAAAACCTTAAAACCCATAAACACTAAAAAAAGTCAGAAAACCCAAAAACCCATAAAACATTAAAATCCCAAAGAACCTGAAAATCCAAAAAACCCATAAAACCCATGAAGTCAAAACAGATACTTAAAAGTCACTAAAATTTTAAAAACCACTAATACTATAGAAACCCCAGAGAAAACCTTAACCACCTGGAAAAATATAAAACCACTAAAAACCTAAAATATGTTAAAAACCCTAAAAACTCTAAACCCCTAAAAACCATATATACCATAAAACCCATCAAACCTGTAAAAACCCTAAAACCTCATTAAAACCAAAAATTCTCTAAAAATTCTAAAAAACTCTTAATCCCCTAAAAATTTTAAAAACTCTAAAAAAATTAAATCCCTAAAAAAATCTAAAAAAATTGAAAACCCAAAACAATTTTAAAACCCAAAAGAACCATTAAAACAATAAAAACACTAAAAACTCTAAAAATCCTCAACCCCCACCCCTTAAAAAATGACTTAAAAATTCTTAAAAATCACTAAAAGTTTAAAAACCCAAACAAACTGGAAAAACTATTAGAAAACAATAAAAAAAGACTTAAAATCCTAAAAACCTAAACACCATAAAAAGTCTTAAAAACCAAAAAAAACACTAAAAAATTTCAAAACCTCATAAAAATAGAATAAAACCACTAACACTTATAAAAACCTATCAAATCATTAAAAATCATAAAATACACTAAAACCCTTAAAAACCAAAAAAACTAAAAACACTAAAAAGCACCAACACCGCAAAAAATTTATAAAAACGATGAAACCCTTTAAAAAATCAAAAACCCGTAAAAATACCTAAAAGACCAAAAAATTGAATATCCTGCAAGAACCCCTAAAAATCCCAAAAAACATAAAAACACATAAAAACCCTGAAAATCCCTAATAAAAACTTAAAAACCCAAAACACATAAAATACGTCAAAAACCCTACAAATGCTAAAAACCCTACACACCCCCAGAAAACCGAAAAAACATAAATAACTATAAAAACCACTATTTTTTAGATAACCTTAAAACACATAAAAAACCTATAAACCATAAAACTATAAAAATGCTTCAAACCATTAAAAAAAATAAAAAACTATATGACCATTAAACCCATAAAAAACTAATAAACCCTTAAAACCCTAAAAAAACCTCCTAGAAACCATAAAAACCCCATAAAAATCCTCAAAAAATCTTCAAACCCATAAAAATTAAAAAAAAAATTAAAAGAACCAAAAAATATTTTAAAACATAAAAATTCTTACAAAACCAGAAAATCCCAAAGAATACATTAAAACCTAAAAACTCTTCAAACCCCTAAAAACTGAAAAAATGCTAGAAGATATTGAAATTATTAAAAACCCTAAAACACCTCAAAATCCTTAAAAACCATAAAACCCAAAAAATACCTAAAATACCTAAAAAATAAAATACCCTAAAACCTAGAAAATCCATAAGAAAAATTAAAAAACAAAAAACAAATAAAACCCATAAAATTCCTAAAAATTATAAAATCCTTAAAAACACTAAAAAGAACTAAAAAACACAAAATCCAGCAAAACCATTAAAATACATAAAATCATAAAAACTAAAAAAAATATAAAAAACAGTTAAACTGCTAAAATTTTTTAAAAAACAATAAAAAACATAACCCTCTAGAAAACTCAACCCGCCTGAGAACCCAAAAAATCAATAAAACCCAAAATCCCAAAACCCCCCTAAAAATATAAAATTAATAAGAATCATTAAAAAATCCCCAAAAATCCATAAGAATATAAAAAACTCAAAAAAAAACTGGATCCTCCTATAAAATCATTAAAAACCAAAAAACACCAGAAAACCCTAAAAAACAAAACAAATCATAAAATCCCAAAAACCCCAAAAAACCCAAAAAACCAAAAAAATCACTAAAATCCAAAATACCCTAATAATCCTTGGAACCTATACAAACCAACTAAAGTCTCTTAAAACCCTTTAAACTTTAGAAAACATAAAAAATTGATAATCATAAAAAATCCTTAAAAATAAAAAACCCCTAAAAAATACCAAAACCATAAAAACACTAAAAACCCTAAAACCATAAAAATCCAAAAAAAAATCCCTAAAACCCCTAAAACCCAGAAAAACCCTAAGAAAATAAAAAAGCCCTAAAAATACATAAATTCCATAAAAACCTAAAAAAATGATGAAAACCCTTAAGACCCTAAAATACCTAAAAACTTCTAAAACCCATAAAAACACTAAAAAATTTAAAAATTATAAAAACCTATAAAACCCTAAAACCCGCTAAAAATATAAAAACCCTTTAAACCCCTAAAAACATTTAAAAGATCCAAAAAACATTAAAACTCATAAAAACTCAAAAAAACCATAAATACCACAAAAACCTAAACGTCCTGAAAAACCCTCATAACTATAAAAAACATAAAAAATTGGAAAAAACCTATAAAAATTAAAAAACCTTGAAACCCTGAAAAATACTAGGAAAATCTTACAAACCTATAAACAGTAAAAATTCCTAAAAAACTAATAATGATAAAAAACCGATAGAACCAAAATAACTATAAAAATAATAAAAACCCTAAAACCACTAATAAACAAATAAAACATTTATAAACCTTAAACCATATAAACTATATAAAATCTTAAAACACTAAAAAACATAGAAAACCCCTATAATCGATAAAACCCAAAATCCCCCAAAAATACCTAAAAATCTCTAAAATTTCAAAAAGCACATTCAAATCCAAAAAATATCTAAAACTGTAAAAAATCCTTTGAACCAAGGAAAACATAAATAAATACACTTAAAACCCCCAAATACAAAAAACAACAATAACTCCAAATAACCCTAGAAACTAAAAAATCCCCTAAAGCCCATAAAGATATTAAAAACCTATAAAAACCATATAAGCCAATAAAATATCTAAAACCCCTTAAACCCCTAAAAACGTTAAAACCCTCCAAATAAAAACATAAAGACCATAAAAAATAAGAAAATCCAAAACCCCAAAAAACCAATAAAACCTTAAAACCCTAGAATCTCTATAAACCCTCAAAATCCCTAAATACCTAAAACCCTTAAAATACTAAAAAAATCTATGACAATACATAAAAATTTAATACCTCTTAATTCCCTAAAAAACCCCTATGAAAACCTTAAAAATATAAAAACACTTAACCCCTTAAAAACCTAAAATCCATAAAAACCCTAAAACACTAAAAACTATTAAAATCCATAAAAAACTAAAAAACCGTAAAACTAGCTAAAATACGTAAAAACTTAAACATAGACAAACCCTTAGAAATCCATAAAAACCTAATAATACTTAAAACACTAAAAGATTTAGAAACACTAAAAACCCTTAAGAAAACTATATTCCAAAATGCACTAAAATCCATGAAAAACCCAAAAACTATAAAAACCCAAAAAAATTAAAAAAAACAAACAAAATCTAAAAACACTTAAAACCCATAAATACGTTAAAAATGCCCTAAAGAACCATAAAACCCCTAAAAACCCAAAAACAATTAAGGCCCATAAAAACCCTAAAAACCCTAAAAACCGTAAACAACCTCATAAACCCTAAAACCCATGAAAACAGTAAAAATTCAAAAAGAAATAAAAATAAGAACCCTCAAACATTAAAAATTATAAAAAATGTGAAAAACCCTAAAAACATATTTAAAACATAAAAACACATAAAACCCCTAAAAAATATAGAACATGCTAAAGACCCTGAAAACCATAATTTCCCTAAAACGATAAAACCACAAAAAACCATTAAAACCTTAAAACCTAAAAAACAACTAAAAAATCTAAAAACCCCTCCAAACTCTAAAAAATGTGAAAAAACTCAAAAAACACACTGAACCCTAAAAAATTTAAATAAACTCCTAAACACACAAAAACCCATAAAAACCCTTGAAACATTAAAATCACCTCAAAATCCCTTAAAAGACAAAAAACCATACAAATTCTAAAAAAATATTAGAATCACTAAAAACCTAAGTAACCATAAAAGCCTTGAAAACCCATAAGAAAACCTTAAAAACATAAAAACACTTAAAACCCATAAAAACCTAAAAATGATAAAAAACCTAAAAACCCCTAACAACTCTAAAACCATAGAACCACTAAATATATTTAAAACCCTAAACACTCTTTAAAAACCTAAAAACCTTCTGAAAACTCTAAAACAAATTTTAAATCCATAATTTCTTTTAAACTTTAAAAACCTTAAAACTCCTAAAGAACTAAAAAAAGACCGAAAACCCCTTAAAATACATAAAAACACACAAAAAAATAGAAAATTATTAAAAATTTATTATAAAATATAAAAACCTTGGAAAACCCATATGAAAATATTCAGACCATAAAACACTTTAAACCCCTGAAAACCTAAAAACTCTGAAAATAATAAAACCCATTAAAATCCTCAAATCCTCTAATACCCATTAAAATCCATCAAACCATAAAAATCCTAAAAAATTCCCAAAAGCCTAAAAAATACTAAAACCCCTAAAATCACCTAAGAAAACATTAAAAACATAATACCACTTAATAACCCTAAAATCCTAAAAATATTTAATACCCTAAAACCAAAAAAACCCTACAAACAATAAAAACCCTAAAATCATTAAAATCCATAAAATCCCATGAAAACCCTAAAAACCCACTAAAAACTCTAAAATACAATTAAACTTCTAAATACATTAAAAATGCCAAAACCCATAAAAAATAAAAATGTCAAAAAAACCCCAAAAAAATTATAAAGACCCTAAAAATCATTAAAGACCCTAAAAACCATAAAAAATATAAAAAATATATAAAAATACCAAAAAAATAAAAACCCTAAAAACCAAAAAATGCTCAGAGAACCTTAAAAACATATAAACACAAAAAAAACACAAAAACCCTAAAACCCCAAAAAATCCCTAAAACCCTAGAAAACCATAAAAATCCATAAAAATCCATAAAAATCTATAAAATCCATTAAATTGTAAAAACCCCAAAAAACCATTAATGTCCGTAACAAAAATTAAAAACCATAAAACACTTAAAACCCAAAATAACTAAAAAACCCTAACGATATTAAAGACCCAAAAACACCAAAAAACCCTAAAAACCATAAATCACCTAAAAACATTAAAACCTTAAAATAAAAAAACAGAAAAAACTAAAAAAACACTAAAAACCCTTGAAACCCAATTTTTTTTTGAAATTCTAAAAAACTGGTAATAAATTTAAAAACTAAAAACCCTTAAAAATACCAAAAATACCAAAAATACCATAAAAACGTAAAAAATGCCTAAAAATACCTTAAAACATAAATACTATAAAATCCATATTAAAACCATAAAACACATCAAACCCCTAAAAACCAAAAAAATGCAAAAAATCATAAAAACCATAAAAAATTAGAAACATTTTAAAACACTAACATCTTTAAAAAACCCTAAAACTACATTTTAAAAATCTAAAAACCAGTTAGACAACAATTTTTTTTAAAAAAACCCTTAGAATCCATAAAAAACCATAAAAATGTAAAAACCCCTAAATCCTAAAAACCCCATAAAAACCCTAAAACCCTAAAAATCTTCAAAATTAATAAATCCCTATAAACCCTGAAAATCCTAAAAAATAACAAAAATTACGTGATAATGTATAAAACCTTAAAAACCCTAAAAACCCAAAAGAAACCCATAAAAACCAAAAAACACACAAAACCCTTAAAACCCGTAATACCATAAATCCTTAAAAATATAAAAACCCCTAAAAACATAAATCCCCTAAAAATCCATAAAAACCCTCAAACCAATAAAAACTATAAAACCCCTTTAAATGCCGAAAAGTGTTAAAAGATTAAAAATAGATTAAAAACCTAAAAAACCATAGAACCCCATAAAATCATAAAATCCCATTTAAACGCTCAAACCCCATAAAACCTTAAAAACCCATAAAAATCCAAAAAAAATCCTTAAAATCCCTAAAAATGTAAAAAAATTGAAATTATAATAATACATAAAAAACCATAAAACACATAAAATCCCAAAAAACCTAGAAACTGTAAAACCCCTATAAAACCCTAAAAATAATTAAAATCCCTAAAAATCCCAAAAAAATCCTTAAAAAATATAAAACCTAAACACCCTAAAACCCTTAATAAATACTTAAAACATAAAAAATTATAAAACCATAAAACACTAAAGAGAACATAAGAATAAAAAAACCTCTAAAAACCATAAAACCCCTAAAGACATTAAAACCCAAAAATCCCACAAAAAGAACTCAGAACCGCTAAAAACACTAAAATCCCTTTAAACCCATTAAAATGTAAAAAACCTAATAAAAACATGACAAATAATAAAACACCTAAAACCCCAAAGAAACCCGTAAAATCCCTAAAACCCTAAAAAACAGTAATAACCCTAAAAATAATAAAATTATAAAATGTCCCTAAAAATCCATAAAAACATTAAAACTGAAAAAAAACACTAAAATCCCTAATAAACCCTTAAAACCTGAAATAACTATTAACCTGTAAAAACCAAAAAAACTAGAAACCCAAAAAAACATTAAATACCATAAAAACCATAAAATCCCTTAAACACCTTAAAACCCATAAAAACATTACAAAAATAAAACCCACTAAAAAATATAAAACCATTTAATCCCATAAAAAATATAAAAAACTAAAAAATACTTGGAAACCCCTAAACCCCCTAAAAACCCTAAAAACCCTAAAATTTCCTAAAAACCCTAAAAACAGTAAAATTCTAGAAAAATCCATACCTAAAACATAAAAAACCCAAAAAAACCTTCAAAACACATATGAAAGAATTAAAACCCTAAAAAAATTAAAACACCTAAAAACCTAGAAATTATAAAACCCTAAAAATAGCTAAAATCCAAAAAACTAAAAAAACAAAAAAAAAATTCCCTAAATACCCTAAAGATTCCTAAAAATACATAAAAGGCCTAAAAATATATAAAAATGTAGTAAAACCTAATAAATGAAAATTACTAAGAAAAAATTAAAATTATAAAAATAATTAAAGCCTCTGAATACCAAAAAATGCTATAAACCCTAAAAACCATAAAAATCCCCAAATCCATAAAAATACCTAAATACCCATTAAAACATTAAAACCCAATAAAATCTCTATAACCCTTTTAAACCACTAAATTATTAAAATACTCTAAAAAACCATAATACCCTAAAAACCCAAACAAATCATAAAAACCATAAAACCCCTAAAACCTCTCAAAAATATGAAAAAACCCTAAAAATCCATAATATCCTAAAAATCTATAAAAACTCCTAAAAACTAATAAAAATAAAATATATGAAGAAACCCTAATAAAACCGTATAAACACGTAAAACCCCTAAAAGTCTAAAAATAGTAATAACCCTAAAAACCCTCGAAACCCCTAAAAATCATATATCCTTTAAAACCCCTAAAAACACATGAAACCAATAAAAACTCCAAAACCACTAAAAACTATAAAACCTCTTTAAACCCCAAAAAATAGTAAAAATAATAATAATTATAAACTCTTAAAAACTCAAAACACCCCTTAAAACAATAAAAAACCACAAAACCCTAACCCCCCCCCCCCAATATTTTAAATCCTTAAAAGCCATTAAAATCTTAAAAAAATTTAAAATTGCTAAAAAATATGATAAAATGTTAAAAACCAAAAAACACTTAAAAACCCTAAAACAAAAAACTCTGAAAACCCTAACCCCCCCAAACCCTAAAAACCATGTATCCCTTAAAAACATTAAAAACCCATAAAAATCGTAAACCAACTAAAAGTTATAAAAACCATTGAAACCCCTAATTAATTTTAAAATCTTAAAAAAAACATAAAAAATCCTAAAATCCTAAAAACCATCTGAATCCCTAAAAACCCAAAAAACCACAAAAGTCATAAAAATCCTTAAAAATATAAAAATACCTAAAAACAATGAAAAACATGATACATGATCCAAGACCCTATATGAAGTGTCAAAGGAAGTCAGTTTGATGTTCTCATGTTAAGCACCCAAATCTCTACACAAAAATAAGTGTGAAGGGATATAAATAGTGGAAATAAGGAAGAAAGGAGAGTGTTGGTAAATGTATAACCCAGAGAGAACTTTTCTCTAATAACTCTAGCCATAAGATGCCACCAAGGATGAAAAATTCTTTGATAAGTCATGAATTAATCAAGAACATAACGTTTTCAAGAAAAAATCACCATAATAACATTACCATTATTCGTGATGTTCAAAGAATACAAGAGGTGGCTATTTATATCCAAAGAGTGATACAAAAGAGAAACACCTAGTTTCATCATGTAAAAAAATCGAAAATATTTTTTTAACCAATTTTTCACATGACCATAACTTTATGGGACAAGTAGAATATCTTTTTGGAATGTAAAGATAATTCACCCACCACATTTGAATATTAAGATTCTATGTTGTGGTGGGATTGAAATTGGCAGCACACCATGTGATGGGTCTTCAAAATCTTGTTCTGGCCTAAATTAAGGTAAATATAGTCCTGAATGATCCCACAATAATGGTTATTCAGAATCCCCTTGAAATTATATGATTAACCCATTTAAGGCCTCCTTTATTCTCTTGATTCACCCTGTTATCATTTATCCACCAACTCATCACAACAGGTCTTGTTAAATCATTCACATTCTACCCTCCACATTAGGTCTTATTTCAACCCCTCGATTACCATTTGTGTCATTATCCACATCATCCACTCAACCCTAAAAAGGATTCATCCTTGAATCTAAATATTAAAAGGGATAACTATTAGCAACATTAAAGGTGACACTGAACTTTACATACCTGTCATGTAACTCAATATTCTAGGAATTATCATTAATATTCTCTATGATATAGAAAGTTACATCTCCTCGTGGATGATTTTTTTATTTTCATTTTTTTGGGATCATCCCTTTTATTAGTTTCTTCTATACTAAATCAAATGGTTCAAATATAGATTCTTTCCAACACTTACTTTCTTGATCCCCATATTTTTTTAATAAATATACAACACAATAATTCATTGATGGGTTATGAGAGTTAGTGGTAAAAAATTCTCCCTTCCTTATAAACATGATAGCCCCCATCCCCTACAAAGCTATCGTTATCTCTCCCTTTCCTAAAAATACACCAACTTTTACATCAAAAATCTTGTTTTCTCTATTATTTTAACTATTGTTTTCAACTCTATTATTTCCCTAATTTATTTCGATGTCACTCATAACTTCTTATTCAATATATATTTATTCATTCTATCTATTTTTTCCTCTACTTTCTTTCTACCTCTTTTCATAATACCTCTAAATACTCACATGGTCTTGATAAACTTGAAACAGCCTCAAGGGTGTAATTATAAACATCCTCCAAATGTACACAAATTAATAGTGGTTGGTGTATACATCATATGTGGACCTCATAGAAAAATTCCAAGGCATTCCCAACAAGATATGACTATCATGCATGGGAACAACATCACATATCACATTGCATCCATACTTCCCAATAGAAAATACAAATTTAACTTCCATAGTCACTTTAACATCCACACTATTATATAACCATTAAAATCTATAAGTCCAAGTATTCTTGGTCATATCAAAACCCAATTTATCATCCATTAAACAACTTTTTATGTTTGTGAGACTAACCCCATCAGTGATAATACTACATTTCTTATCTTCTATAAGGTATATTTTATAAAAAAATGTTCTTCCTTTCCTCTTGATCATGATCTCTTTTAGGTGATCACTCAATGGATGACTTTCCACAAGTATTTCTCCATGTATGGGGCTCTCTATTTCTAAATAAAAACTACCATCATATGGTGAAATTTCATCCTTACTTTAGATATCACTAAAAACACCTTCATCATAGAAAATAATCATGGTCCTCATATTTGAAAATTGTGAGGCTAATTTTACAAATTTTAGACATTTAAAACATTTGATATCACGTGATTTGTAAGCAATATTAACCTCCATTTTACCTTTGGATTCTGGAAGGAATTGTTTTGGTTGGGTCACCTTATTTAAATCCATTTTTTCCATTTCATGTTCTTGTGGTTGGGAATCCTTTAAATTGAAAGAATATTAATAATTATTGCAATAAGAAGAATGATTTATCTTTATTTCCATTACATTATTCTTCACTTTAGTATCTATGTGAAGAAGATCCTCTATATCCAAATAGTGGTGCATGTCCACTATATATCGAATGTCGTGGTTGAGGCCATTCACAAACATTCCATGGTGGCCACTTTCTCCTCATAAATATTGGAATGAATTTTGATGATATCTATCACTTTATGAAACTCTTAAATTCTCAAAGATACTTGTTTCAAACCATATAACTTGAGGGGGAAAACTCAATAATAGTGGGTTGAAATAAACCTCTTACACATTGAGACATTAATCTCCTCCCATGTATAGATGTGTATTTATACACTTTTTTGTTGACCCTCTTGTAGTCGGACAACCATATACTATAATTTTCAGGGAATTGCATTGCTTCAAACTTTATCATATATTACTCCAAATAGTTATGAAAACCAAAAACATTCTCTATATTTCTTTCCCAATACATTTATGTTATAGGATCATTCATACATTATAATAAAGGGATCCTCAACTTTACTCCTCAAATACTATTGATTTGCCTTCATAGAGGTTTATTTCACTGAATTAGTAACTCTTGAAAATTAGAGAACTCCTCTTCCTCAATGACCCTCCAACATGGTGGTTCTCTAGAATTGTAAGGGTATTACAACTAATCCATCCTCATATTCAACCATTGGAATTTTTCAGGTAAATCGTTAATGAATAACTTAATCTCTACTAAATTAGTGTTATTCACAACTTCCATTTAAGAACCCTACATGAAAATTTAAAAAAAAATGAAATATGAACCTCACTCACTACCTCATGTGTTTAAACTCCAAAATATTACGTTCACTCATGTTTCACTATTTTTTGTATTTTTTTAACAAAAATGAAACTCTATTTACTTTTACTACTCAAAATGGTTCAAATATTGTTATTAAAAAGATCCAAAAAACAAAAGGATCATTGGACTATCACAATTTTGAACTATAATTTATAGATAAAAATAAATATGGATTCAATACAAAAATGTGGGAAGGGGAAGATAACATATTAGGACAAATGATAAATGGATATAAGAATCAAGATGCTGTAATTTTTTGATCCATTAATTATTTTGGGCACTATTTTTGAATAAATAATGTAACAAAAATATGAAATTTAATTATTTTAATATAGGATAATAAATAATTTGAAATATGAAAAGGTATCAAAGTTAGAGTTATTTTGTAACATCCCACCCCGCCTTATTCTCATGAGAAGTGTTGGGGGAGATACTAGGACTTAGGTGACATCCCTAAGACACCAAATGATGGAAATAAATTCCAAGGTCCTCATAAATAGTTGGTGGATGATTTAACCTCTTATGATGAAACAACTAAACCAATGATAACCATAATAATCAGGCTTCTAATTTATGCACCAGTAAAAAAATGCAAGGCAATACAAGACTAAACCAAAACACAATATCAGAGTACAAGACGAATGAATTTGGCATAACCAAAGGAACCAAATAAAAAAACCAAAGACACCAAATAAATCTCTAAATCTACTCCAAGATCCAAATAACCTAACTAAACCCATGGAATCAATATGAATCACTAAAGAACTAGGATACCATTCCTTTTCCTATGTCATGATTTATAAAATCTGTAAATGCTCCATAATTCCTAAAAAAGGCATGAGTATAAAACTCATTAGGATTTCCAAAAATTAATTCCCAACTCCTTATAATATTATTGAACACATTATAAAATTTATATAAAATAGTTTTAATATAATTCTAGTAGTTTATATGCACCCAAAACAGATTTCCAAGGAAACAAATTAAACAATCCATAAAAACCATTTTTCAAGGAATACATCAAAAACTAACCTAATCATTTTTCAAGGAAAAGCAACAAAAAATTTAACAATTTATCAATTTATAAGTTGGAATAATAATTTATATGACCACATACATCCTCAACACAAACACAAACACACGCTTGGTGTTCCAATTAATGGTGGAACTTCACACCCATACTCTATCCCTTTTATGGTGGTACTTCAAAACCATTATTCAACCCCATTAAACTCATTCCCTATCATTATTACAATATCATATCAACCCATTTCAATAAAACCTTTTCAATAAATACAATAATTTTATATACTAACTATAATTTTAAAATTATACACAACGGTTTTCCAAAAATCCATCCCATCCCCCTGATTTTAGAAACCATAACTAAAATGATAATTACATCAAGGAATGGCATGAATTTCACAAAATAACTCATGAAATTAACTCAATTTTAATTAAACACTTCATTTTATAGTCAGGCTGAGTTGAGAGAGATCAACTTACGTCTGAAGCATAGGATAAAACTAAAAATGATGCAACAAATATAACAAACGATCTTAAATTCTTATTAATTCCAAATTAGATCCCATTACCTTAAATAAAAACAATCATATACCATTATTATTGCAATCAAAAAACATTTATATATCCCCAATTAACTAGATCCATGATTAAAAAATATGGAATAAATAGATATTTAAGGGAAACGATGAATAATGTGAAATTATCGTAGAAATATGGGTCTCTAATTGACCTGGGTTCTCCAAGGAATTGTTCCCAGATAGAGATGGAATTTTTCTCCTCCACCTTAAGAGGAAGATGAATTTATGTTATGAACTGTTTAGGGGAAAATGAGTGGTTTAGGATGTAAATTAGTAAATATCCATGAATAATGGATGTAATTGTCTATAGTACATGGTTATGTTGCACAGTTAAGATAACCTTCTACTGACAATGAATTATCCACCACCTCTAAAAACACCTCAAACAGTTGGCCCAGTCTGTTAGAAAAAACATGTACCAACTACCAATACCAAAATTTCCAACATTTTATGGTTTCCATTAGGCATCTTCATGGTTTTGGAAAAACAATGCACCTAACTGTGTGCCTCATCATTTCCCCTATTTCAATTACACAATTTTTTAAATGTGTTTCATAGTTTCTACTAACTGTTATCAAACCATGCACCTCCGAAAATCCTCGAAACCTTCCAAATATCCTTCAAACCTCTCTAAACCTAACCTAATTATTTCAAAGACATAAAATAAATAAATAATTTTTCAATTAATTGAAATAGGTGGTGCTAAATTAACCCCACCATTTTTCATTATGCCCTTATAAAGTATAAAATTAGAGTTTTACCTAATGAATTCTATCCATTTCTCTATCATTTAATTTTTACACTCTCAAGTTTACCCTGAAACCTTACCATGTTTCCATTAAACCTACACTAGACTGATTCTTTTCCTATGAAATACTTTCTCTTTCCTATCCAAAATTCACACTGGATAATGCACCATCATTGAATCTAGATCTAGGTCAATGTGACCCCATAAAATCAAATTGTAGTGGTCTAGTTGGAACTTCTTCAGTTGGGATACATGAATCAAATTATACTCTGAACCGAACCATGGTGGAAAATCCAACTGATATACCCCCTCACCCACCCACTAAAATATCTCAAAAGGGTATGTGTATCAAAGAGATTACTTTTCATGATTCTCAAAAAGATGATTCCTGAGACTTGGATAGATTCTAATGAACACATGGTCACTCTTCTCAAATGATAATGTACATCAACAATTATCCACATATGATTTTTGACAACTCTTTTTTGTGTCTATCCTCTTTCAGATTAACTAATTCTTCTTTATAGTCTCTGGCATAGGGCTCAGTCCAACCAGTGAAATCTCACCATTTCTCCCCCAAAAAAGTTGTTAAAGAGAAATAAACCCATGCAATGTTTTAAAATGATCCATATGTATCGAGGCCTAATCAATGTTGTTATACAAGAATTCCACTAATGGCATCTTCTACTCCAATGATAAAAAATCCAATACACAATCCTTATTAATGTCCTCTAATGTTTGGATTGTCCTTTAAAATTGCATATCCATTTGAGGATGGTACTCCATGCTCATAGTCAACTGATTCCCAAGGGATTACAATAATGATTTCAAAAAATGAGACTTAGACCTATGGTACCTACTAGATACAATCATGACTGGAACACCGTGTTGTTTTAAAACAAATTGGATATTTTTTGAAAAATCCTCCACCGTATTGGATTCATAAATAGGGATGAAATGGACCATTGTTTTATATGATACACTATCACCAATATGGAATCATGTTTTCAAACCATCCTTGGTAGAATTGTTACAAATTACATATCTATCTTCTCTCTTTTCTATATGAGAGTCGATTAATATTGCATAAAACCCACTGGTCGTCGGTGCTCTTCCTTAATGTACCGATAGGCGCGACATCTCAAAATAAACTTAGCAACCATAATTTCCATGTATGTACGCCAAAATAGTGATTTACATACCTTATAAAATCTTTTCATTCCATGATGAACAACCCATATTGAATAGTAATAATAATGAAGAAGCAGTTACTGACAAGAAAAATGTATGGCCATCTGATCTCAAAACCACAACACTGATCTTCTGTCAATCATCTGTCCCTCAACGGTCTCACCACCATCGATTTTTGACCACATATAAACACATTAAGAATTAGATATTTGTGCTTATTTATCATTCTATTCCAAATCAGGATCAAAACAAATCAGAATGGAAACAACAACACTACCTCTATTTTTGCAATCCAAGTGCATGTTGGAAATCACCTGCATTAGTTTCCCTTGAACTAAAGACTCTTTCAAAAACTAAATATAAGACTCTATATATAATGTATCAACCACAAAATCAACATAAACTATTTTATAAAATATGTCAAATTCAAACATTTTAATATACTCCATATTTATTCTTTGTCTCAGATTCAAATCAATTTTCCATAAAAAAATTCAAGATCCTGTCATTCATAAACACCATGAATTTATCACCAAAAATATAATAACATCAGGTATTCAAAGAGTTGATCACAATAGATAATTGAAAAACATGGGTTGGGTAGTTCTTATCATGAAACTATAACATTCATGACCCATAAGTAAAAAAAATATCTCTCTACATTATATCACACACCAACCCAGATCCCGATGCATTACAGTACACCACATATCCTTGTCCTGATTCTACAAATACCAGGATCATTGTTACTATAAGGTGAGCTTTAAGCTGTTAAAAATAAATTTTACATTCATTATTCCATTGGAATGGAACATTTTTTCTTTTAAAATCTATTGTTGGTTAATCTAGTTAGGAACGGTCGTGAACAAAACATCGGTGATAAACATCTTGTCCAAGTAAACTATGTATCTCAGATACATTTTTGGGGGTTTACTAGAGATCACAACCTTTATAATTTATAGATCCATAGTGAAA
The DNA here is from genome assembly GCA_963277665.1 of Viscum album. Classification (NCBI taxonomy): domain Eukaryota; kingdom Viridiplantae; phylum Streptophyta; class Magnoliopsida; order Santalales; family Viscaceae; genus Viscum; species Viscum album. The sequence goes on along the minus strand of OY728150.1, from coordinate 1,444,772,714 downwards.
CATTTTTTATATATAAAATGGACAAGGAAAAAACCCTATTATATCCAAAACCCACACTTTAAATTTTTATGATATAGATGATGATCCTGTAAGATAACCAAAACCATAACCAAGTGTTTCTTATGCCCAACCTTTATCCTAGAATACATCAGTATATCATCCAGAAACAAAACAAAAAAATAATAATCATGATGAAATTGAAATATATAATTTTATCAATTTCATAAAGATAGAAAGTGTATTCATAAGACTGATGTACATAACCACATACTCATAATGGCCATATCTAATTCTAAAATCTTTTTTTAGAATATACTCATTATGAACCCGTAGTTGCTGATATCAAAACCTCAAGTCAATTTTAGAGAAGAAATAAGATCCCCTCAATTTATCAAATATTTTATCAATGTGTGTGAGAGGACATCAATTATTTATTATAAATTTATTAAGATTACAATAGTCTATACAAATTCATGGATTTCCATCATACTTTTCACAAAAAGTACGGATGTTTCCCAAAGAGATGTTCTAGGATGAATGAACCCATTTCTTTTAAACTCTATCAATAAGACATTAAATCTCCTTAATTTTATTGGTCCCATATGATAAGATGGAAGTGAGATATTAATATTTCCTGGTAAGAGATAAATCATAAACTATACTTCCCTTTCAGGTATAAACCCTCAGAAATCATCAGGAAAAACATCGAGAAACTGATCAACAATTTTTGGAAGACCCCTATTCTTGATATCATCCATAACTTACATGGTCAAGGATACCAAATTTTACATTATAGTTCAAACTTTTAGTTCCTAAAATCCTTCCATTCTTTCCTTCACATTCTAATTTCCTCTAAATAAACTCTTGACGCCATCATCAATTATAAAACTAACCCATCATGTATTACAATAGATGTGATATTTGAACATTTTTAACTAATCCATACCCATGGTGATTTCATATACATATATCTCAAGAATATGTTTGTCCCAAATAAATTAATCCTCATTAATATTTATAAAACATTATTTACACACAAAGTGTTGACATTTTGTTCTCTAAGAGGATTTTCAATTTCCAAAATAGTGAGGATCACACCTCAATATGAAAATACAGAAGATCAAAAAAATGAATCAATAAGTGAATGAGACTCATCCATATCAAACTAATATTTCATATGGGTGGCATTAAAAAGAATCATGTCTCTCATCATTGAATATACCAATTTATTATCCTTGATTAGTTTCTCATGTCCAAAAAATTCCTTACTAGGATTTTATCTTTGTTACCCAATTGATATTTCCCTGGTTGAGGAGTCATGGTATTCCTAGAATCACCATGGAATGCTCTGGTATTCTAATGAATGATATTATATTACACTCATCCCATCAAATCATATGTATCCTAAGAAGTCTGAGATGTGTCCTTAGAACCCGACCTTATAGAACCACGATAATAAAATGGTATTTGTCCCATTTTTTTCAATTATGACATGCTCTAGTAGTGATGTACAATATCTCTTTATGTGATTGAGAGAACCACATTGAAAACAATCTGGTTTTTCATTTGGTTTTGAAGGAAGATTCATTGACCCCATCATCTAATTCCAATTCATACTGCCACCTTGGAAATATGTGTCCCTCTTCCTCTTAAACTCAACATTAGAGTTCCCACTGGTTCCCGTAGGTATTAACATGCTTCCTCCAATCGTATTTCCTAAAATATACCTTTATTAAATTGTTTCTTTGTTTAATATCAACGTATAATTTGATATAAAAATAACTAAAATATTTGATATAATAACTTTCTTCAACATGATTAAAAAATATGTGCCTCAAAGAACACACATGCATAATCTTCAGGTGGAAAGAAGACTAAATTCATAAATATATCCACATAATTTTTCCCTATTAAAGTTTTTTGACTCAAAGATAATATGTCTGTTGTTATTGAAATATGGAAAGTTTGAGGATATAATTTTTTGTTAAACAAATTTTCAAAATCTTCCCATGCAATGGCTTGGTGAAATTTAGCCTGAAATACTAAATCCCAGAACTTGAATGGAAGATCTTGTAATATGTACATTTACAACATCATATTAATATATGGTGGTGAATAAAGGAAATTAAATATTGTATTCATCGTATTTAGGAACACTTATGCATTTTACAATTTAGAATCACTCTGTTGGATGGGTGGATTATTATTTTTGAAGTGAACTGAATGATAGACTTTCATTGGTTTGTTGTTTATGTTCCACCATTCCATGACCAAACATTCCTGGAAAATACTCTTAACCAAATATGGGTTCACCCATGGATATGGTAAAACCACAATCTATGATGAAAATTTTGGTTAGTTACTAAATTTCCTACCTTGTGTCATTCACTATAACCAAAAGAAATATCCATTCAGTCTCACTCTCTAATAAGAAGAAAGCATATCAATTTCAAATTTACCGCATCATACATATCACAACAAGACTTTCCAAAATTAAACAATTCCCACTTTCATACCATTTATAGAAATTTAAATATTATTTTGAGTATCAAACCATTTTTAACTATTTTAAAAAATAAACACATTTTCATAAAATCAAAAATCATTACTCAAAATGAATTTTGTAATATTATTTGGAATTCATTTTTATAGATGCATGTCATCATTTTCTCATCGGATAAACCCATGATGTCGATGTGACAACTCCTATAAGTTTCTCAAAACACTCATGTACCCAACTCCCTAGTAAATTGAGTTTCAACACAAAGATTTTAGATATTAATTTTTTTGCTTTACATTTCAAGTTACAAAAATACTATATACTTGATAGAATCCCAAGAGACAAACCAATACAATTTAAAAGTCAAGGATCGAATATGTTGATATCATTTGTAACATCAAGCCCCTCCACATTGGCTTGAGAAGTGATGGGGGAGCTAGTAATCCTTAGATAGCATCCCAAAGAAAACAAAATATGGAAATAAATTCCAAGGGCATAACAAATAACTCAGGTATTATTTCCCATTATTAACATAAAATGAACAAACCAATGATAACCAAAACAACAAAAATTCTTAATGATGCATGAGTACCAAAATGAAATCTAATACAAGACTAAACTAAAAGACAATATCAGAGTACTAGAAGAATCAATGTGATATAACCAATGGAACCAAATGATAACAAAAATCAAAAGACACCAATGACGACAAAAAATACTACCAATATACTCCAAGATAAAAATATACATGTCAATTCTAGGGTATCAAGAATCATCATTAAAGTACTGGGATACCATGACTTTACTCGTGTCTCGATATATAACATATGAAAACACACCATAGTTCCCAAACAGGGGGAATGTATAAAACTATATAGGATTTCCCAAATGACTTCATAACTCATACCTATAGAATTGAACATGTTTTCATATATATATATATATATTACACAATTTAAAAAACAATTAAGGTAGTTTATGTCAAACCAAAATATCTTTCCAATTAAAATATTTTTGCAACCCTTCAAGACCATTTTTTTCAAGAAATGCGTCTACCATTAACACAATAATGTTTCAAGAAATGTAAACCAAGATTTTATATATTTCTCAATTTATGATTTGGAAAAACAATATTCATGTTCACAAACATATTGAACACAAGAAAACACAAACTATTGGTGTCACCATTAATGGTGTAACTCTATGTCCATACAAAATATCTTTGATAGTGGTACTTCCCAACCATTATCTATCCAATTAAACTCATGCCTAACCGTTATTCTGAATTACTATCAACCCATTTCAATAAAATAATTTAAAAAAAATACATTAATTTAATCAACAAAACATAATTTCAAAACTAACATGTTAAAATTATAAACAACAGTTTTCTAATAAGCCATCCAATTACATAGATATCCAAAACCATAACTCAAGTGAGAATTCAATAAAATAAAACCACGATTTTCAAACACAAATCAAGAAATTAAATTAATTTTAAATAAATAAATAAATTTCAAATAAAGAGTATTTGATAGAGAATCAACCTACCTCTCATACATAGGTGAATATGAAGAACAAAACATCAGTTTCAACAAACTTGCCCAAATCTTTAAAAATTTAACATAGATCTCATCCCCTCAAATAAAAAAAATCATATCCCATAAATATTAACATGAAAACGATTGATTTATCCTAAATGATATAGATCCATGGTTCTAAAAGAGGTAAGGAGAAGTGATCTATAAAAACTAATGAAGAACAAGAACTTAGTGATGAATTCATGTCTCTAATCCACTTGGATTAACCTAGGAATGTCTCATGGATCAGAAGGAATTGTCTCCATAAAATTTGTAGGAAGATGAATTAATGTTATGCCATATTTAGCTAATATGGGCGATTTAAGAGGTAAATTTGATTTTATTCACATTTTTTAGATAAAATTTCCATGGTTCACGGATAGGGCATGTGGTTAGGCAAACTGTGCACAAGCCACTACCTCTAAACACACCTCGAATAGTTTTCTTGCATTGTTAGAGAAACCATTCACCAACCATTCTATACTCTACTATCTATCATTTCATGGTGTCTGATGGGTATCCACACCTTTTGAAAAAACTTGGCACCTCCCAAATGTCAAATGTTTCAGTTGCATGGTTTTATGGAGGTGTCACATTGTTTCTACTAACCGTGTTCAAACCATGCATCTCCAAAAAAACCCTCAAAAACATTCAAAATATTCTAATAACCACCCAAAACATAACCCAATGATTTTATATAAATAAAATACATAAATAAAGTAGAAAGTACATGAAACTGGGGTGATACATTGGAAGTTTTAAAATGTTATAATTCATCAAAAAAATTTAACCCACATCATCTCATGATTTATTTATTTGATTTCAAATATTCTATATGGAGAAAAAAAAGTGATATTATCAATAATGGCATTGTTATACTATACATAAAAATAACAAGGAAGAAATGTTTTTAAGTGAATAATAAAAAGGACCATATTTATTTTGGCTTGATTCACAGTTAAAAAAGATAGAGGAAGGGATAAAAAATGATGAATTAGATTTCTTGCAATTAGTCACTAATACCAAATGAACCTGATTTCAAAAGGTATGTTGGAGTGTTGAGCACCAATATATCTTTAAGAAAACAAGTGATAATGTATATAAATGGTAGGAATAAGGAATAAATGTGAGAGTTTTTCAAGGTATAACCTAAAGAGAACATGTCTTCAAGAATTCTAGCCAATAGACACCGCAAAGGATGAACAATCCTTTAATAAGTCAAAAATTAAGTAAGAACACAATGGTTTCAAAAAACATACCATAATAACAGTACCTTAATTTATTATATTCAAAGTATACAATGGGTGGATATTTATATCCAAAGAGTGATATAAAACTCTAAAAACTATCTTCCATAATTGAAAAATACTAAATGATTCTTATGATAATTTCGGAACAAGAACATGAATTTAAAGGAAAATTTACACACCATTTTTGTAAGTTATGTTAACTAGCCCAAAACTTTTCACATTAATGATTCCATGGTGGGGTGGGCTTGAAATTATTAGCACATCATGAGACGTGTCTTTAAAAGCATGTTTGGGCATTAATTAAGTTGAATATAGGCCCAGATTCTTCCCCCAAGAAAGGTCTTTAGATCTCAGCTTGGAACTCCATGAATAACCCATTTACGTACTCCTTAATTCTCTTAGTATTCACCCTTTCCATTGGGCCAATAAGTCTTCACAATAGGTCATGTGAAATCATGAACATTTTGTCCTCTTCATCAATCCTGACTTCAACCATTGATTCCCATGTGTTCCATGATCCTCATCAAACCCTAAGAAAACCTTAATAACCCAAAAACACTTAAAATCCATAATTTCCTAAAATATTGTAAAACCTAAAAATACCTTAAAACCATTGACAATCTAAAAACTTACATATCCCTAAAACCATAAAAACCATAAAAATCCCAAAAAAATCCCTTAAAATCCCTAAAACGAAAATCCACAAAAACCATGAAACCCGCTAAGAAAACATGAAAATACTAAAATTAATTAAAACCCAAAAGAAACTAAAAACTCCAAAATACCATTAAACCACTAAAAACCTTAAAAACCCTAAAAACCCATAAAACCCCTAAAACAATTAAAAATAAAAAATGTATAAACCCCTAAAAACAATAAAACCCTAAAAAACTTAAAAAACCCAAAAAACCCAAAAAAATACATAAAAACACCAAAACCCCTCAAAATCACTAAAAACTATAAAAAACATAAAAATCCCTAAAATCTCTAAAACCCTTACGAACCTCTAGGAAATCCTTATAAACCTAAAAACACTTAAGTCCCCTAAAATCATAAAAAATTCTAAAAAAACTAAAAATCCTAAAACCCCTAAAACCATAAACCCTTAATAAAACATAAAAACTAGTAAAAACCAATAAAAACACAAAACCACTAAAAACTATAAAAAATATTAAACCTCTAAAAATGGTAAAAAAACAATAAAAAAACAAAAAACTCTAAAAAATATATATAAAACCCTAAAACCATAAAAACAATCCAAATCCATGAAAACCCTGAAAACCATAAAAATCCTAAAAAATCCCTAAATATTTCAAAAACACTAATAACCCAAAAAAATTATAAGAAACCCCTAAAAATAAAAAAAATAAAACCTTAAAAACATATAAAATTCAAAAAACGTATAAAATTCCTAAAATCCCTAAAAACCATAAACCCCCCTAAAATCCATAAAAACACTAAAAACCTAGAAAACCCTATAAAATTACTAAAAATAATAAAAAACCCTTTAAATCACTAAATATCGAAAAAACCCCTTTAAATCGCTAAATAAGTTATAAAAGTTATAAAAAACATAAAAAAACCTAAAAACACAAAAAAATACATAAAACCCCCAAAAAACCACAAAACCCTAAATACCTTAAAAACCCAAAACCCCTAAAAATCCTAAAAAACAATAAAAATCCAAAAAATCCCTAAAAATAAATAAAAACAAAAAACCCATAAAATTCCCAAATACCCATATGGAATCCTTAAAACCTAAAAACATTTATTCTCCAAAAAACCCTAAAAAATTATAAAAACACAGAAACCCCTAAAACCATAAAGTCCCCTAAAAACCATAAAACCCTAAACCCCCATAAAACCCATAAAACCCACTAAAATCTATAAAAACCGTTTAAAATCTGAAAATTGTTTAAAACTATAAAAAACACTACAATACAAAAAAAACCATAAAACCTCCAAAACACCAAAAAAAAACCCCTAAAATTATAAAAATCCAAAAAAACCCTTAAAAAATATAAAAACATAAAAATACCTACACTCCATAGATATGTAAAAAACTATAAAATCCATTAAACCCCCCATGAAAACCTAAAAACATAAAAAAAACTTTAAGCCCCTACAACCCCATAAATACCTTTAAAATTAAAAAGAATATTAAAAAACATAAAAATCCTAAAAAGGCCCTAAAAATCCATAAAAAACGTAACAAAACCTAAAAACTCTAAAACCCACTAATAAAACCAAAAAAACCTAAAAAAATTAAAACCCCTAAAAACCTAGAAAATTCAAATAACCATAAAAGACCCTAAAACCCTAAAACGCACTAAAAACTATAAAAACCCCTAAAAACTTAGAATACCATAAAACCCCGATAAAACCCTAAAAACCCTAAAACCAATAAATATATTAACAAAAATTAAACACCCTGAAAAACTAAAAATACCCTTAAACCCCAAAGAAAATACAAAAACCTGAAAACACAATAAAACAATAAAACCCTAAAAATACTAGAAACCCTAAAATGATAAAATTCCTAAAAATTCCTAAAAATCTATAAAAATGTAAAATCCCTAAAAAACATGAAAACCAAATAAAAAAATAAAAAAATAAAATCATAAAAACACTTAAAACCCTAATAACAAAAAAATGCTAAAACCCTAAAAACCCCTAAAACCCCTAAAAACCGCTAAAAATTAAAAAAAACTAAAATACTATAAACCCCCTAAACCCCAAATGAAAACACTAAAAACCCATAAAACCCTTAAAAAATCATAAAAAAGCCTAAAATCCATAAAAACTGAAAAAACCTTATAAACCCTCAAAAGACCAGAAACCTCTAAGAAGAAAAAAACATAAAATTCCCTAAAATTCCAAAAAACATAAAAAAAATAAAAACCCAGAAATCCCCAAAGAAAACCTTAATAACGGAAAAATAATTAAAACCCATAAAAACCCAACAAAATTCTAAAACAAAAAAACCCCTAAAATCAATATGAACCCCCAAAGTCACTTGAATTCTTAAAAACCCATAAAATCCTAAAATGTAGTAAAAATCCCAAAGAACATTAGAAAACCTAAGAACCCTAAAAACCATAAGAAACCCATAAAAACCTCAAATAACTTGAAACCACTTAAAAACTAAAAATACTAAAAATCTTAAAAGCTCGTAAAAACACATAAAATCCATAAAAACATTTAAAAAACCCTAAAACCCAATAAAATACCAAAAAATATTTAAAAACACTAAAACCCCTTTATAACCCTAAAAAGTTTTAAAAAAAATCTAAAAACCCTTAAAACCCTTGACAAAATAAATAAACCCCTAAAAAAAAATTAATAACCCCAAACCCTAAAAATCCCTAAAAAGCCTAAAAATGCATTAAAAAATCCTAAAAAGTCCTTAAAATCCCAAAAAAAATAAAACACAATAAATCACTGAAAAAACCAAGAGAAAAACTTCAAAATATAAAAACACTTAATATCTTTAAAAACCTAAAAACCTCTAAAAACCATAAAAAGACCTCAAATCCCTAATACCCCAAAAACAAAAAAAACCTAAAAATATAAAAACCCATAAAACCATAAAAAACTACTAACAAAAATAAAAAACATTAAACCCCTAAAATTTTTACAAAACTCTACAAAATAATAAAAGCACTAAAGATCTCAAAAAACCCTAAAAACCCAAAAAAAACTAATAAGAACCATAAAAACCCCCAAAACCATAAAACCCAGAAAAACACTAAAAACCGAAAAATCACTAACAATAAAAAAGAATTCAAAATACCCTAAAACCATAAAACCCCCTCAGAAACCCATAAAACCCTAAATAAATGTAAAACCCCATAAAAACCTACAAATGTAAAAACCACTGAAAACCCTGAGAACCCTAAAAAACCCTAACCCCCCCCCCCCCAGAATCCCTTAAAATATTAAAAACTATAAAAATCCTACAAATACCTAAAATTAATATAAACCACAAAACCCTAAAAACTACAATAAATACTCAAAAATCAAAAAACACATAAAACACCTAAAAACCTAAAAAGTTCGAGTCCTCACAAAGGCAACACGCACCATTTGTTAGCGAACCTCTCATCCCCTCGACTCCGTGGGAACTGGCCCACGCCCAAGGGTTGGCCACCTTGTGCCTAGCTGGGGGCGTGCAGCGCGCAGGTGGGCAGGCCAGCCCTATACCTCATTACCCATACAACACGTTTTGCCCGCGGGGGCTGGGTGAGTTGGTTCAAGGCGGTGGCGACCCGTCGCTGAGGTTCCGGGTTTGAGTCCTCACAAAGGCAACGCACAGCATTTGTCAGCGAACCTCTCGTCCCCTCGACTCTGTGGGAATTGGACCAAGCCCAATGGTTGGCCACCTTGGGCCTAGCTGGGGGCGTGCAGAGCGCAGGTGGGCAGGCCAGCCCTATACCTCGTTACCCATACAACACGTTCGCCCGTGGGGGCTGGGTGAGTTGGTTCTAGGCGGTGGCGACCCGTCGCTGAGGTTTCGGGTTCGAGTCCTCACAAAGGCAACGCGCACCATTTGTCAGCGAACCTCTCGTCCCCTCGACTCTATAAGAACTGGCCCAAGCCCAAGGGTTGGCCACCTTGGGCCTAGCTGGGGGCGTGCGGCGCGCAGGTGGGCAGGCCAGCCCTATACCTCGTTACCCATACAACACGTTTGATTGTTAAGATGAGCTTTAAACCCCTAAGGCCTCTGAGAGGCGGCTCTCGTCTCCTCCTCGCGCCGCCTAGGTTTTCCTCTACTATCTTCCCCCTTCCTACTCCGGCGAGGTCCGACCTCGGTGCTTCCTGTCCCGCTTCGGCTCGGCAACCGATGGTGTTGGATTTGCGTGTTCTGGTCGGTCCGGTGGTTGCGTGGTCGCGCCTTTGCTCCAGATCTGATGCGTTGGGTCTTCGGATGGGGGGATCTTTCCCGGCTTGCCCGATGCGCGTCCCACCTCCGGATCTTGCTTCTTGGTGCCTAGTTTCGGGTTCCGAAATTCTGCGAAGGTTCCCCTCTCATTCTTCAGGTTCGTTTCAAACATCTAGTATGCCTTGTTTTGGGATCCGGTTTCGTTGCTGCAAAGGTTCCCCTCCCGGCTCAAGGACACCAGTCGGCCTCTGGCATGCCTGGTTCGAGACCCGGCTTCGGTTGCTGCTCCCCCTTCCAGCTCCTGATCAGTTGCAGATCTGGTGGTACCGGTGTCGGCTTGTCTGCAGGGCTCCTCCGTTTCATTTGCCTTGCGCCAGATCTGGAGAGCACGGTGTCAACCCCGGCATGCTCCCGAACCCTCAAATGTCTTCCTGGTTCGATGTCGGCTGTAGGTATGGCTTGGTGTGCTCATGTTCGAGTCCTGTTGCTTGGAGGAGGGAGGCTTTGGTTTCTTCTGATTCTCTGTCTCTTGCTGCTACTTATGGTCTTTGGTTGTGGTTCTATGCACTGGTTTTTGACATGAAATGGAGGATTTTATTTGATGTGGTTGATGGCGAGTTGGTTTGATGGAATGGTTGTCTGGGGAGAGCTTGATTGGATGGGATGGTTATGCTGCGTGGCTGTGATGTTTTGGTGTTGGTGCTGGATGCTGTTCTGGTGCTGGTTGGATGGATGGTGTTGTGGTCTATTTTTCTGGTGGTGAATGGTTGTGGTGGTTTGAAATGGTGATGTTGGTACTGATAGATATTTGCTATGCTGGTTGTTGTCTGGCTGGGATGTGATGGATGCTGGTTTTTTGAGTGTTGATGATGCGAGGTGCGGGATGCTGGGAAGTTGGATGATGTCTAAATGCTGGTTGTTGGTTAGCTGTGAGCTGCTGGATGCTGGTTAACGCTGGATGTTGTGCTGTTGGATGCTGGTACTGGCTGGATGTGACATGAGGATGCTGCGGTTGTGTCTGTTTTTGTGCCTTTTTCTTTCTTTGTTTTTCTTTCTTTGGCATGGGTTTTAAGGGTTTTTGGGTGTGGGTCGTTCGACCCCTCCCCTCAATTGTCTTCAGTGTTTTTGTCTTTTTGTTTAATAAATTTTGGGGGGTGCCAGGAATAGCCTGGACCCGAGCCTTCTTTTCCCTAAAAACCTAAAATACAAAAAAACCTAAAAAGATCCTAAAAATGAAAAACCCTTAAAAAGCATTAAAACCCATAAAACCATAGAAACCCTTTGAACCCCTAAAATGTTAAAAACTATAAAAACCATTAACACCCTAAAAAACTAAAAAAAACAATAAAAACTCCAAAAAACAAACAAAACCCATGAAAACCGCAAAAAACCCAAAACCACTCAAAATGACTAAAAACCCTAGGCCATAAAAATTGAAAAAACCTAAAAATAACACAAAACATAAAACAAATAAAAAACTTGAGAATGAAAAACACAACCTTAAAAATCATAGCATAATTAAATCCCATAACACCCCAAAAATGTTAAAAACCATTAAAACCCCGAAAAACCCTATAAACTAAAAACCATAAAAGCACTTAATAAACATAAAAAACCATAAAAACCCATAAAACCCCTAAAAATTATAAAAACTCCCAAAACCCTTTAAACCCCTAGAAAATTTAAAAATATATTTAAAACATAAAATCCATATGAAACTCAAAAACCATAAAACCCCGCAAAATCCATTAAAACCCTAAAACCACTAAAAACTCTCAAAACCCCTAAAAACCGTAAAAATAAAAAAAATGCTAAAACTTGTAAATATCCATAAAATTTTAAAAACCTCTATACCCTTGAAAACCACTATTATAACCTTAAATTCTTAAAAACACTTAAAACACATAAAAACCTAACAATGCTAAAAATCATAAAAACCCAAAAAACACTCAAAATACATAAACATGCTAAAACCCCATAAAACCCCTAAAAAGGACAACAAATTCCGAAAAAAATATAAAAAATCCTAAATCCATTAAAACCCCTATAAAAAGATTAAGAACCTAAAAACACTTAGTACCCCAAAAAACCTAAAAATTCTAAAAAACCTAAATGTCTCTAAAACCCCCCAAAACATCATAAAACCAAAAAAACTCTTAAAAGCCGATAAAAACCCTAAAACAAACTGAAAACTCAATGAACCCTTTAAATCCCTAAAATATTAAAAAACACTAAAACCCTTTAAAATCCCAAAAAAATGAAAACCCCATAAAATCCAACAAACCAACAAACCAAAAAACCACTAAAAACCCTAAAAAATATAAACCCCAACTACCTAAAATCAATAAAATTCTTAAAAATCACTAAAATACCTAAAAAATAAAAAAATCCATAAAAAACCCTTAAAATACCTTAAAAACATAAAATGATTAAAACCCCTTAAAAACTAAAAAACTATAAAAACTATAAGAAACCATAAAACATCCTAAAAACCATAAAATTCCAAAAAAACCATTAAAACCCTATAAAAAACTAAAAACATTGTGAACTCTAAAACTCCTTTAACAACCTAAAAAGTTAAAAAAGCTCTAAAAACCCTTCAAAAACTAAAAAAGAAAGAACACATAGAAACCAAAAAAACTATAAAACCCTCAAAACCCTCAAAAACCCTAAAAACCAAATAAATCTTAAAAAAACTAAAAATCCAAAAAATGTAAAAAACATAAATTCCTTAAAAAACCAATGAAAACCTTAAAAACCAAAAAACACTTAAAACCCTGAAAAACATGAAAAACAATAAGACAGAAAAATCCATAATAAACCTAAAACCATAATAATCCTATAAATCCCTAAAATCAATAAATAAATTAAACCTCTAAATGATGAGAACCCTTTAAAAATCATAAAAAAAAATCGTAAAACATAAAAAAACATAAAAATACAAAAGAACTATTAAATACCCAAAAATCCTAAAATAACCTAAAACCCATAAAACCCTTAAAAACATTTTAAACCTGAAAAACACATAAAAACACTAAATTAACACTAAAAACTCTAAAAACAACTTAAACCCCTAAAATGATGAAAACAATAAAATCCATACAGCCATAATAAAATCAGAATACCCTAAAACCCCCCAAAGAACCAAAAAAACTCCTAAAAACCCTCAAAATCCCCGAAATGCATTAAAAATCCGAAAAAATTCCTAAAAAACTAAAAAATATTAAAAACCCTAAAACCCCTGAAAAATTCTTAAGAAAACAACAGAAAACTAAAAACACATAAAACCCCTAGAAATATAAAAATTTTAAAAACCATAACAGACCATAAAACCCCTAAATGTAACCAAAGACCCTAAAACCATTTAAAATCCGAATAAACCCTAAAAATCCATAAAAATGTTAAAACCACTAAAAGAAATGAAAACTACCATGAAAACCTAAAAAAACTAAAAAACATAAATCCCCTAAAAACATAAAAAATTTAACCACCCTTAAATACCCTAAACCCACAAAACCCCCTAAAACCATAAAAACACATAAAAATCAAAAAATACAAAAAAACCCAAAAAAACAACTAAAAATTATAAAAACATTTTAAACCCCAAAAAACGTTAAAAATATCTAAAAATCAAAAAAACCAAGAAAATATCAAAACAAAAACCTCAAAACCCAAAAAAACAATGAAAACAATAAAAAACCCTAAGAACCCTCAAAATACCTTAAAACCCAAAAATCAAAAGAAACATAAAAAATACCTAAAAATAAATAAATTGTAAATAACCCTAAAACCCCTAAAAACCCTAATAAAAACAAAAAAGCATTAAAACACAAAACCCCCCGTAAAAACATAAAAATGATAAAACCCTAAAAAAACTCTAAATATCCTAAAACCTATAAAACCCCTAAAACCATAAAAATCCAAGCCCCCCCCCCCCCAAAAAAAACTCTTAAACGCATTAATAACTCTGAAAACCCTTCAGACCCCTAAAATGTTAAAAATTTCTATAAACCTTTAGTACCCTAAAATATTCCCAAAAAACTCTAACAACCCAAAATACCATAAAACCCCCTAAAACACAAAAAAAATTAAACCCCTCCAAATCTCATAAAACACTTAAAAAGAATAAAAAACCGAAGAAACCCTAAAAATCCCAAAAAACAGAAAAAATCTCAACAAACCTTAGAAACCCCTAAGAAAAACAAAAAAACACATAAATTCCCTACATTCTAAAAGCACTAAAAACCCTAAAACCCTTATAATCCCTCAAAATTCATAAAAACCATTAAAAACATAAAAATAAAAAATCTCTAGAAATACCTAAAAACATAAAAACCCGTAAAAACCCTAAAAACCCTAAGAAAACATTAGATAACAAAAAAAAAACACTTAAAACACCTAAAAACCTAAATTTTCTGAAAACCATAAAAGATCCTAAAACCCCTAAAAAACCCTTAAAACTCCAAAAATTCATAAAACTCCTAAAACCCAATAGAATTGTAAAACTTCCCTAAAAATTAGTGAACATTTGTAAACCCTAAAACATTTAAAACCCCTAAGAAAAACATGAAAACTTAAAAACTTAAAAACTTTTAAAGCTCATAAAAACCCAAATAAATGTAAAAACCCCAAAATCCCCTGAAAACCATAAAACCCCAAAAGACCAAAAGACCCCTAAAATCCAATAAAAAAATTTAAACCCCTACAAAAGTTAAGAAACCATAAAATCATTAAAAACACTAAAAACATTAAAAAACCCCTAAAATTCAAAAATACCATAAAACCCTATGAACTGTAAAAAACATAAAAACCTCAAAAACCTACTACCCTAAATAACATTAAAAATACTAAAAATACCAAAAATGGTTAATAAACCCTAAAAAAATTATAAAACCTTAAAAAACTAAAAACACAAAAAATAGATTAGAACAAGAACTGCTAAAACCCTAAAACCCCTAAAAATTCAAAATAGCCCTAGAACCCTCAAAATAACTAAAAAAAACCATAAAAATATTAATAAATCACTATAAATGTTAAAAACCCTAAAAACCCTAAAAACCCATAAAACTCCTAAGAAAACCATAAAAATCTAAAAAAGATAAAAACTAGTAAAAACCTAATAAATATAAAAACCCTTAAAACCTCTAAAAACCCAATAAATCTACACTTTTAAAAACTTTAGAAACATTAAACACCCATAAAACCCCAAAAAACTATTAAATACTCTTAACCCCATTTAAACACATTAAAATGAAAAACAACTCCAAACCCTTAATCCCTTAGAATCTAAAAAAGCTGAAACCCCAAAAAACGCAAAAACCCAAATAAAACCCTTTAAACACCAAAAACTCCCTAAAACCCTTAAAACCCAAAAATTTCATAAAATCCATAAAAACCCCTACAAAAGAAAATTATAATATCCTAAAACCCTATAAGAAGGCCTAAAAACCCCAAAAAACATAAAACCCTAAACACTTAAAACACTAAAACCCTAAAAACCCTAAAAACCCATATAAACCCTAATGAAAACAACCTAGATATCACTAAAAATAATAACAGAAAAAACCATAAAAACGACTAAAAATAAAAAAAAACTTTTAACACCAAAAATATTTAAAACTTTAAAAACCATAAAACACCTTAAAACTCAAAAAAACCATAAAATACCACAAAACCCTCGAAGATCGTAAAAAACGAAAAACACAAAAAACTAAAAATATTTAAAACACATAAATACCCATAAAAAAGATAAAAACCTCTAAAATACCCAGATATTGTAAAACCATTGAAAAAACATATAAAACCCATAAAATCCAAAAAATACATAAAACTACTAAAAATGTAAAAATTCTAAAAACCATAAAAACCATAAAACCCCCCTAAAACCGTTAAAAATAAAAAAAATCACTGAAACTCTAAGAACCCACAACAACTCTAAAAACCATTGAAAACACAAAAATTAATAAAAACTACAAAACAAACATAAAAACCTATGAACTAAAAAAACCTAAACCCAAAAAAACCAAAAAAACTCCAAAACCCCCAGAAAACATAAAAACCCTACAATGCTATAAAAATCCTAAAAAATATTAAATTTTTAAAAACAATAAAAAATCATAAAAACCATAAAACTCAAAATAAAAACATATAAAACTGAATTAAATTAAAATATTAAAAATGCAAAAAACATTTAAAAACCCTAAAATCCTATAAAACCCTAAAAATCCTTGAAGATGCTAAAAAGACATTAAAATCGTAAAGGCCCTAAAAAACACAAAAACCCAAAAAAACCCCATATAAACCCTAAAAACCACTTAGAAAACCTTAAAACCCTAAAAACACATCAATCCCTTAAAACCTTGGAAATGATAAAAACAATAAAGTGATTATAAACCCTAAAACCCCTAAAAACAATAAAATCCCACAAAAACCATAAACAACACTAAAACCCCATAATGATCCTAAAACCACCAAAACCTATAAAAACTATTTAAACCCCTTAATTGGAAAAATATCTAAAAAAACATAATGACCATAAAAACTCATAATAACCCTGAATTCTCAAAAAAACCCGTAAAAATCCTAAAAACCTTCAAAATACATAAAATCAATAAAAAACAAAAAAAATATTTTAAAATCCCTAAAAATCCATAAATCATAAAACAACCTAAATGGCCTAAAACCCATAATAAAACCTTAAAAACCTAAAAACCCTTAAAATCCCTAAAAAATATAAAAATCCTAAAAAACTGAAAACCCTAAACGCTAAAAAAACATAAAAACAATAAAACCATTATAAACCAAAAAACACTAACCTTTAATCCCCTAAAAACATAAAAAACTATAAAAATTCTTTTAAACCCCAATAAAACATAAAAAACCCAAAAACCCCAGAAAAACCACAAAACCCAAAAAATCCCAAAAAACCCTAAAACCCTCAAATTCCTTAAAAACCAGAAAAAAAATCCTAAAAAGTCCTTGAAAATACCTAAAAACATAAACAACCTTGAAAACCCATTAGGAATCATAGAAAACCTAAAAACACTTAAACCACATAATAACATAAAAAACCTAAAAACACTAAAAAACTAAAGCTCTTGAAACCCTCAAAACCCTCAAAATCCCTAAAAGACCTAAAATCCAAAGAATCTCAAAAAGCCCTAAAAATACATCAATATTACTAAAATCATAAAACCCCAAAAAAGACTTCAAAATCATAAAAAAATATTTAAAACCAAATAAAAAATAAAACTCCTAAATTCCCGAAAAATGCTAAAACCCCCAACGGTCCCTAAAAATACTAAAAATCCATAAAAACCATAAAAACACATAAAACCTTAAAAACATTAAAAACTCTAAAACCAACTGAAAACTCTAAAAACCCCTTTAAATCCATAAATATGTTAAAGAATACTAAAAAAAATTTGAACCACTAAAATAAAAAAAACACCTAAAAATATAACAACAATAAAAACCATAAGAACCCTACAAAACATAAAACCCCAAAACACAAAATGCCTTAAAATCCCTAAAAAAATAAAAGACCAAAATAACCCATAAAGCACCTAAAAAAACCAAAAAAACATAAAAAACTTAAAAACATTAAAACCCCTAAAAGACACTAAAAACATAAAAACCATAAAAACCCCTAAAAATAACAAAACCCCCAAAAACCATAAAAACACAAAAAATCCACAAAAAACCCCAAATCACCACTAAAAACTATAAAAAGACTTTAAACCCCTAAAAATTTTAAACACTCAAGAAAAATTAAAACCCCAACAAATCAATGAACCCCCAAAACCATAAAAATCCTAAAAACCAAAGATCCATTTAAACCCCAAAAACCACTAAAAATAACAAAATCCAAAAAATCACTAAAACTCCCTAAAACATAAAAAATCTTAAAAACCCTGAGAACCCCAAAGAAATCCATAGAAACCAAAAAATACATAAAATCCTTAAAAAAGAAAAAATTGATAAAACCGCTAAACCCAAAAAACCCAAAAAACCACAAAATCCTTAAAAACCACAAAACCAAATAAACTTTATAATGCCCAAAAAATTCACTTGAAATGAAAAAATCCCTAAAAATCCAAAAAGACCCTAATAAAAACACAACGAACTAAAAGAATTAAAACCTCTAAAGACCTAAAAAATTATTAAAACCACAAAAAACTTTATAAAAACCAAAAAACAATAAAAACCACTAAAAAACATAGAATCCCATAAACCGATAAAAACCTATTAACCGACTAAAAACACTAAAAATCCTTTAATCCCCTAAAGTCCTTAAAAATCATAAATAACCTCAAACCTAAAATACTAAAAAAAACCCTAAAAACCAAAATAAGCTTGAAACCACAAAAAACCCTAAAAAACCCCCCAATCCCTCATAACCATAAAAATCCAAAATATCCATAAATACCATGAAAAAAAACATAAAAACCCTAAGAACCCCAACAAACTCTTTATAATCCTAAAAACACTTAAAACCCCAAAACCCCAAAATGATAAAAACATTAAAATACTAAAACTCAAATAACCCATAAAATCCCTAAAAATTTAATAAAAAAATCTAAAAATTCTTTAAATACATAAAAATAGACAAAATATCAGAAAAACATTATAATAATCAAAAACTCAAAAAACCATGAAAACCCAAAAAACCAAAAAACCCATTAAAACCCTCAAATTCACTAAGTCCCCTAAAACACAAAAAAATTCAAAAAAAAATCCCTAAAATTTCCTAAAAACATAAAAAACACAAATACCTGAAAAAAAACTATGAAAACTATAAGAACATAGACAACACTTAAAATCCCAGAAAACTAAAAAACGCTAAATTCTCTAAAAACACTAAATCCCTTAAAACCCAAAAACCATAAATCTCCTAAAAAACATAAAAACCCTAAAACCCCATAAAACCCTATGAAATGAATAAAACATGTACAAAAACTTCATACAAGAAATAATGTTAAAAACTATAAAAAATCTTTTAAAATCCTAAAAACTATAAAACTATAAAACCCTAAAAAACACTAAAACCCCTAAAAACACTAATACAAAAAAAATCCTAAAAAAGACTAAATATTTAATTTTTTTTAAAAAAACTAAAACCCTAAAAAACCAAAATAAAACCATAAAACCCTAAAAACACTTAAAAACATTAGATATATTAAAAAATTCTAAAAATACTAAAACCTTAAATACCTTACAACCCCCAAAAATCCCAAAAATTCCTAAAAACCAATAAAAATCTTAAAAAGGGCCTAAAAATACATGAAAACATAAAACCTGTAAAACCATGAAAACACCTAGGAAAACACAAAAAACATAAAAACACTTCAAACCCCTAAAAACATAAAAAACTCTAAATCACCTAAAAGGCCATAAAACCCCTAAAAACCTTAAAAACCCCTAAAACCTTAAAAACCCTAAAAACTTAAAAAACTCTAAAACCCACTAAAAACTTCAAAACCCCTCTAAACCCTTAACTTTTAAAAAAAAACCAAAAAAATATTAAGAACTATAGAAAAATAAAAAAAACCATTAAAATCCATAAAAGCAAAAAACCCCTAAAACCCATAAAAACAACAAAACCCTTCAAAATCCCTAAAAACTAAAAAACACATAAAATTCCTAAAAATCCCTAAAAACCAGAAAAGTGTCAAAATTCCTTAAAACATAAAAATCCCTAAGAAAACCTAAAAATACCAATAACAATTAAACCCTAAAAATATAAAAATGCTAGAAACCATTAAAACTGCTAAAACGCAAGGAACCATAAAACCCTCTAAAAGAATTAAAAACCCCAATACCCATAAATCCCTAAAAACCCACTAAAAATATATAAACCCTTTAAACCACTAAAAATGAATACAAACTATAAAAACCTTTAAAAACCTAAAAAACCCATATAAATCCCCAAAACCACAAAACCATAAAACCTTCAATTCTTCAAATTTTCAGGTCTTTTGGGGTTTTGGTGTCTTGGAGGGTTCAGGGCTTTTTGGGTGTGGGTTGTTTGGCCCCACCCCGCCCTTGTTTGCTTTTATTTTTCTTTAATAAATTTTGGGAGGACAAGAATATCCTAGACTTGCACCTTCCTTGCCCTAAAACCCTCAAAATACCTAAAAACCGTAAAAATCATAAAATTATGTAAAAATGCATAAAAACCACAAAAAAACTGAAAATGTATAATAAAACATTAAAATACTAAAAACACATTAAACCTATAAATAACAAATGAACCCTAAAAACACTAAAAAACCTAAAAATCCCTAAAAATATCTAATCCCATAAAAATCTTCTAAATTCGAAAAAATCAATAAAACATAAAAACCCTGTAATCTTGTAAAACAGTAAAAAAAACCTCAAACACATAAAAATATTTTAATCCCTTAAATACCATAAAAACACTAAAAACCCTAAGAGACCCTAAAACCCCTAAAATCCCTAAAAACCATTAAAAACTCCTAAAACCGTAAAAACCCTAAATCCCATAAAGACCTAAAAAAACACTAAAAACTCAAAAAACCCTTTAAACCGGTAAAAATGATTAAAAACCCTAAAAAACATAAAACCCCTAAAAACTGAAAATATATATATTAAAAATACCAAAAACCATAAACACCATAAAAACACATAAAAATCCGTAAAACATCTAAAGATTCCTAAAACAGTTAGTAACTATAAAATTCGCAAAGAATCCCTAAAATCCACAAAAAATACATTAAAACCCCTAAAAATCCTCAAAACCTATAATAAATAATTACTAACCTAAAATCCATAAAACCCCTAAAAACTAAAAAACCCTAATAATGCTAAAAACTATAAAAATTATAATACCCCGAATACCAGTAAAAACCTCTAAATACCATAAAACCCATAATACCCTTAAATACAACTAAATCTATCCAAACCATTTAAATCCCAAAAAATGTTTTAAATATCTAAAACCCCTTAAAATCATAAAAAACACAGAATAACACCTAAAAACATAATAAAACAAGAAAATCCCTAACATAGCCCCAAAAATACCTAAAATACATAAAAACCATAAAAATTATAAAAATTCCCTAAAAATCCCTATAACCTTAAAAAACACTAAAACCCTAAAAATCATAAGAAAATATTTAAAAATGAATAACACTTAAAACCCCTAAAAACCTAACAATGCTACAATCCTAAAAATCCATAAACCCCCTGAAAAACCCTTCAACCATAAAAATCATTAAAACCGCTGAAAACCATAAAATCATATAAAAACCTAAAAATCCATAAAAATGTAAAAAACCTTGAAAACCCATATAAAAACCACTTAAACCTAAAAAAATATAAACCCCTAAAACCTAAAAAAAATCTAAAATACCTAAAAGACACTAAAACATAAAAAACCCATAAAACCAAATAAACACATAAAATCCTTAAAAAACATGAAAACCCCATAAAAACAAAAAAAACTCGAAAAACACTAGAAAAACAGAAAACATCAAAAAACCCAAAAAAACCTAAAAATAAAATACCCATAAAACCCTAAAAACCCTAATAAACAAAAAAATCCCTAAAAATCGTGAAAATCATAAAAATAAAAAAAACGTGTATGATCTAGAAATTCAAAACCCTATAAAAACCTAAAAACCCCAAAGAAAAATTTTCAAAACCTAAAATCACATAAAACCCCTAAAACGCTAAAAGGCGATACAAACCATAAAACCCTAAAAATTATAAGACCACTAAAAATATAAAAACCATAAAAATCCATAAAAAATATAACAACCCAAAGAAACTATAAAAACTATTTATTCTTTTAAAAAGTTAAAACACTACAGAAAACCAAAAACCCTAAAAACGTAAAAAATATCCTAAAACTATAAACCCATAATAGATATCAAAACCCTAAAAAAATAAAAATACCTAAAAATATTAAATAATCATAAAAATTTTAATTTATCCCTAAAAACCACTAAAAACATAAAAAATTCTAAAAACCTTGAGAAAACCTTAGAAAAATGTAAAAACCTAAAAACTATTAAAACACCTAAAAACTAAAAATGCTAAAAAATTTAAAAACCCATAAAAACCCCTAACAACTAAGTCCATAATAATCATTAAAACCACTTAAAAGAATAAAACAATTAAAAACAAAAAATCCCATTTAAGCATGAATATACAGGTTTCAAGAAAAATCACCAAAATAACATTACCTTCATTTATTATTTTCAATGAATACAAGGGTGTGTCTATTTATAACAAAAAAGAGAAAAAATTTATAATACTTAGTTTCCATGAGTTAAAAAACCTAATTGATGCTTTTCACAATTTTTTACATGACTTTGAATTTAAGGGACCAGTAACACACCATTTTGGAAAATAAAGATATTTATCCCACCACTTTTGACTTTCAAGATTATATGATGGGGTGGGCTTGAAATTCTAAGCTCACAAAGGGATGAGTCTTTAAAATCATGCTCAAGCCATAATTAATATAAAAATTGGTATGGATTATTCCCCAATGAATAATTGTTAGGTCTCCCCATGGAATTCAATGATTATCCCATTTAAGGAATCTTTCATTCTTTGGCATTCACCCTTGTCATAGGGCCACCAAATGCTTGCAAAGGGTCTCTTGAAATCATTTCCAATCCTCCCTTATCAAGTCCTCATTAAACCCCTTGATTCCCATGTGTTCCATGAACCTAATAACCTCCTCCATACTCAAAATTATTAATCCTCTAATATAAAAATTCAAACGGAGAAATCTCAGCAACATTAAAGGTAACACTAACATTTATATACCTATATGTTAACTTAATATTGTAGGAATTTTCCTTGATCTTCTCTATGAATTTGAGGATTACATCTCCTTATGGATGAAGTTTTCATTTTCATGGATCCATGAACCACCCTTTTAGAATTTTTTTCTATACCAAACGACCATTATCAATTGTAGCTTGTTTCCAACACATCCTTTCTTGATAAACATATTCTAGTAACAAAGACACAAAAAAAATAATTAATTGATAGTTTCATATAGTTAGTGGTAAAATATTCCCACTTATATATAATAATGATAGTTTCATCCCCTATAAGTTCACTTTATATCTATTTTTCATGAAAATAAACTCACTTTTCCCAAAACACTCTTGTTTTTACTATTATTTTCACTCATGATTTCATCTCATTTATTTTCATCATGTATTTTTATGTCACTATTCACTCCATTTGCACTCTTGATTTTTACATTCTCTATATTTTTATCTTTATTTTATTTTTATTCCATTTCATAATCCATCTCTATCATCACTTGTTCTTGATATTCTTGAAATATCCTCAAAGGTGTAAGTATAATAGTCCTCTCATTGTACTCAAAAGAATACTGGTTTATGTATCCAACATTTGTGGCCCTCGTATAAAATTTCTAGGGATTTCCCTATCAAGATATGGGTAGAATACATTGTAAGAACATAAAATATCACCTTTTGTTCATTATTCTAAATAGAAAGTGGAACATATTCTTACTTACTCACTTTAACATCACTACTAATATTTTACCATCACAATCTATAAGACCTACAATTCATGTTCAATGATAAACCACATTTATCAACTATAAAACCACTTATAATGTTTTTTCAACAACCCCCATTAGTGATAATACCACATTACTTATCATTTATGAGAAATCTAGTATGAAAAATGAGGTCCATTTCCACTTTATCATGTTATCCTTCCTATTGAAAAATAAAATCATGCTTTTCTATAAGCATTTCTCAATATATGGGGTTTTCTGTTTCTATATGTGAACACTCCTAAAGTGGTTGAATTTCATCCTCAATTGAGCTATCACTAAGAAAATATACATCATCCAAAAGAATCATGATCCTCTTATTTCGTAAGTATAAAGGAAAATGTCCAAATCTATTAAAACTAAAACATCTCATGTGATTTGGAAACAATCTTACCGTCCTTTTTTTACATTTGGAATCTAGAAATAATTGTTTTGGGTTTTTCATATATTTTAATATATTCTTTATTCACTTACACGTTATTTAGGTTTAGAATCCTTGATCTTTAAAGAAAATGTTTAAACCATACCATAACATGTAGGTTGAATAAATCTAGACACTACTTCCTCTCCACTTTATTATCCATTTGAATAAATCCTACATTTCCGAATAGTGGATCATCTATACTATGTCTCAAATTTCACGGTTTAGGCCATTCAAAAACCGTTCCATAGTGGCCTCTATCTCCTCACAAATATTAGACCAAATAATGGTTATCTCTATCTCTTTATGACGCTCCTCAACACACATAGATCCTTGTTTCAAACCCTATATTTTGGGGAACAAATAAAGATTATAATGTCTATAAATAAACCTCTTACGCATTACCACTTTCATATCCTCCCAAGTGTGGATGGGTATTTCATAACTTTATTATAGACTCACTTGTAGTTGGTCCCACCATTATTAGTGAATTCCATAGCCACCAACTTCGCCTTATTTTCCACGAAATATTTTTGACAACCAAAAAAATTATCTACCCTTCGTTCCCATTCCAATTGTATTTTAGGATCAATATTACCATGTAATAATGGTATTTTCATAATTAATCCTCCAAAATTGTTGGTTTTTCTCAATGTTGGTTCCTTTCTTTAAATTGGTGACTCGTAAAAATCCTAGAAATCCTCCTCTTCTTCAATGAACCTCCTCCTTTGGGGTTCTCTATTATTTGAAGTAGAATTCAATTCATCCATCCATTCATTCAATCTTTGGAATTTTTGGTGTAAAACCCTCATGAACAAAATAATTTCTATTTATTAGTGTTACTCACCTCCACTATTTATTAATCATGCAAAAAATTATAATGAGAAATTAATATAGAACTCACACACTGTGTCATGTGTTTATACTAAAAAATATTGTGTTAATTTATGTTTCACTCAATTTTTGATTTTTTAACAAAATAAAACTCTATTACCTTTTACAACTAAACTTTATTCTTATAGTTTTATTACCCAATTCATTCATATTTAAAGGATCATTATAATGTGAAAACCCCAAACTAAAATTCAAAGATAAAATTAAAAAAGGATTCAAGAGGAAAATATTACAATGGGAAGATAGGAGATGAAGAAAAATCATAGATGGGTGTAGGAATCGAGATTTTTCATTTTTGTGAGACTTTATTTTTATTATTTTTATCCTCATTATATTAATTAAAAATATTAGAAACAAGATGAATTTTCTCATCAAGATAATTTCATGAACACGGGAGGGGACGATGGACGAAAACCCTAGAATGCTCTACTTCCCTCGGTGACGACGACGGTCCCTACACCAGCCCTTCCTCCCTCGGTGGGGGAGGGAGCCTCATTACCAATCAAGAGCACAAGGTCAGCCTTTCTCCCCTTTTCCAATCTGGATTTAATCCCTCCTTTTCAGAAAACTTCTATAAGCCCTAATGTTATGGAGCTCGTTGATGGTGTCTCTAATCTTTCGATTTCGATCTCAGAATTCACAAAAACCTATGCCCTCACTTTGGTTGCCCGCTTCAAGCATAGGAGACCTCCGGTTGATTCGTTTGACAGGTTCATCTTTAGCTCATGGGATCTGCAAGAATGGGCGACTTTCGATTTTCTTGATTGTCAGAACATTATGATTCATTTCGAATCTGAAGAAGACCTCATCAAGGCTTGGTCGAGCGCTCCACGCAGCATCAACAGGAAATGATTCTTCCTTATCTTATGGTCATTAGAGTTTCATATGAATCATGATTCTCCATCATCGGTAGTTTGGGTAAGTTTTCCTAACCTCCTGTTGCCTTTCCAGAATCCCTCTATTATCTGCATGCTAGGTAACCTTGTAGGTAAATTCTTATTCTTGGACAGTCACACTGAAGCGGTGTGCCACCCAGTTAATCCAAGGGTCTGTGTGGAAGTTGATGCTTCTCAAAAACTATTCGATTATGTTTGGATTACGATAGGTGAGGAGTATAGTTGCAGGAAATGAGTTATCTATGAGATTTGGACATATTTTTTCTCCTCTTGCAGTCGGTTGGGTCATGCTTTGGAGGTTTGTTGTAAGGGTCTTCCACCCTTTGCAGTACGCCACTGGGAAAATCAGTCTACATCCAGGCGGGTGGCGAGTGGGAAGGGTAAAGCTCCGGAAGTCAGTGTTGAAACTAGGACGATGCAGCTGCAATCGGGGGAAGGTATTGGGGGGAATGTTCAGTCACATCGGCTGGTGGAGAAGGATCAACCAGTAGGTGGCTCTAACAGGGCTGTTGAGGACCCTCTGGGGATGAATTTGGGGAGGCACGTCATGTCTCCCCGGTCTGACTTATAAGGGGTAGGCATTTGTTTGTCTGGCATTGCTGCTGATGATAATGATTAGGTTCTTGGGGTTCCTGGTGGTAAGGCAGTTCAGGCTGACCTGAAGGTTTCAGAGGTTCTGCAAAGGCTTAGAAAGGATTTTGATTTACCTTCTCCTTCCATGGTTTGCAAGGATATGGGAAAGGCTGGGGAATGAAGGGTCTCCAGCATGGAAGAGGAGGTCATCACGACCTATGAAAAGGATCCCGAAAACCTTGACCCATTATCTGAACCTTTTATAGTGCTGAGAAATAGGTTTGAAGAGTTGTCTGAGGGAAAGTTGGCTGCAGATCTTGAGGAGGATGTCTTGGAAGGAGGTGCTAGTGGAGCGGTGATCTTGAAGGGTCATCAGGATGGAAATATGTGGCATGCATAGACTTCCATGGTTGAGGAGGTCTCGAGTAATGCTGAAGTACGATTCTGCATAGAGAAGGAAAGTGCTGGGAGGACTGAGGATGAGGTTGCAGGATTGGTTGGGGTGAGAGACTATAAGAGACTATTCAGGTTGTTGACATGGGGAAGGAGCTGCATTCCAAGGTTGTGGATCAAGCTACTACGGCGGATTGGTGTTCTTCTTTGTTTGAAAGCAGAACTCCAGATCAGAGGTCGGGGCTCAATGCTGGGTGCACAAATTCTGTTTTGAGGGAACAAGGAGGAATAGGAAGGGAGGGTTTTAGGAGAGGGAAGGAAAATTTGAGCGGACCAGTTGACAATTCATTCAGTGATGTGGTTCAAAGTTGGAGGCAGAATTTTGTTACAACTGATGGTCTGTTATCTGCCATACCAAGAAGAAGATCAATGAAGTATTACTCATATCTTCCTCAGCCGATGCAGACTAGATCAGCCTCAAAGCAGAATAGTGAGGTGACTTTGGCTTTTAAAAAGGGAAGCGTGGTGAAGGAGACATCCTCGGATCATTCCATCCTAGATCAACTTAGGAGTCGGGTTCAGAGTGGATGTTTTTGGAGACACCCAGATTTGGAATTGGCTACTGAAGAAGATGACTCCTACATGGGAGGTGGAGATGACTCTGGTTATTATGATGTGTAATGCGGTGTTGGTTTGTGTTGTCTGATGTTTTGTGCTTCAGTTTGTGTTTGTGGTTGTATGATGGGTTACCCGAAACTGTAAACCGGCTTATTAAAATGGTAAAAAAATTATTTGTAGGTAAAAAGATGAATTTTCAATATTTAAGTAAATTAGAATAAATATTTTAAAACATCAAATGGAATCAAAGTGAGAGTTTCACTATAACATCCTTCCCCTCCTCCTTAACTTTAGATGTTATGGTGGAGATAATAGGCATTAAGTGACATCCCCAAGACACCGAATGCTAGGAATAAATGAAAAGGGACACATAAATATTTTTGGGATGATTTTAAATTTTAATATAAAAAGAAAAAACTAACGATAACCAAAAAAACTAAACATCTTAATGATGTATGAGTAACAAATTGAATGTTGATACAAGACTAAAACAAAATACAATATCTGAATACAAAAATATTCAATTCAACATAACCAATAAAAATAAATTATAACAAAACCAAAAGACACAAAAGACACGAACAAAAAATCCCAATATAATTCAAGATCAAAATCCACATACCCAACCCATGGTATCAAGAAGAATAACTAAAGAATTTGGATACCATACCTTTACTTGTTTCTCAACATATAACATCTTTGAACACAACAAAGTTCTCAAGAAGAGGGTAAGTAGAAAACTAAATAGGATTACTCCAATGAATTCCAAACACATTATACTAGGATTTAAAATGTTAGAAGATTTATATATAATAGTTTTAAAAAATATGTTTATATCCAACCAAAAAAATTTTCCCATAAAAATAATCAAACAAGAATTCAAAATTATTCTTTTCAAGGAATGCATCAATAACTGACACAATAAATTTTCAAGGAACATACCCATTCTTTTAACCATTTCTCAATTTATGTTTTGGATTAATAATTTTCATGACCACACACATCCTCAACACATACAAGCACAAAATATTGATGTTTTCATTAATGGTGTAACTTCACATCCATACTCCATACCTTTGATAATGCTACTTAAAAACCATTATCCATCCGTTTATATCATTACCAAATGTTATGAACAAGTCATATCAACCCATATCAACAAAATATCAAAAAAATACATTTCTTTCATCAACTGATGATAATTTTCAAATCACAATTTTAAAATTATAAATAATGATTTTCCAAAAATTTATTTAATCCCTATGATTTTCAAAACCATAATTCAAATAAGAATTTGATAAAATAAAAGCATGATTTTAAAAATAAATTTTATGAAATTAAATCAATTTTAAATCAATAATTCAAGATATACTAAAGAGTATTTGAGAGAGAATCTATCTACCTCTCTAACTTATGAAAAAATTAAGAACAACAATATAACATTAGCAAACCATTTCAAATATTCAATATTCTAATATAGATCACATTATCTTCAATAAAAAAAATCATATATCATCAAGATTGAAAACAAAAAACATCTATCAATTCTCAAAAAACTAGATCCATGATTCAAAAATATGGAAATATAAGTGATTTAAAGATAATAATGAAGAGCGATCACTTATCGATGAATTCAAGTCTCTAATGGACTTGAACTTTTCTAGAAATCGCTTCCAAATAAAAAGCAATTGCCTCCACTACCTGGGATGGAAGAGAAAAAGGTGTTATAGAATATTTAGGTGAAAAAGTGGTTTAGAAGGTAAACCATATTAGATCCAAAATTTTCGGATCTAATTTTCCCCGATGAATGGTTAGGGTGAATGGTTAGGAAAATTGTGCACTGATCACGCATGAGAAACTACCTCAAAACTCACTACATATCATTAGATCACATGGTTAGAAAAATCATTCAAAAACAATGTTATACCCCAATGTCTATCGTTACTTGGATTCTACTAGACATCTGCATGGTTTTTACAAATTGTGCACCTCCCAGTGTTCGATTTTTTAGATGCATTGTTTCCTAGAAGTGTTTCACAGTTTTTACTAACCGTTCTCAAATTTCGCAACTCTGAAAAAAACTAAAAATGTGACAAAACTCATTCAAGCCTCAAAAAACACAACTTAATCATTTTATATACATAGAATAAATAAATAAAGGGTTACGTACTCGAAAATATGGTTGCAACATTCTCCCCATTATTGAACTTTCCATCCCCAAAAATTATAAAACCAGAGATTTCCCTGACGAGTTTTGGCCATTATCCATCATTTATTTTTCACGCTGACAATATTATTCATGAATATGACCATGCCTCCATAAAACCCACACTAGGCTTATTATTTTCCATGAAACACATTATTTTTCCTATCTAGAATTAGTACCTTCTCATGAACTAGTGTAGAATCTGAACCAAGGTTCACATGATCCCATGAAATCACATGGTCAAGGTCATGTTGATACTTTTTTAATTAAGATACATGAAACACATTTTTCACTTAACTAAACATTTGAGGGAAATAAAACTGATAAGCTACCTAAACCACCCATTCAACTATCTAAAAAGGTCCTATTTATCAAGGAGATAACATTCCATGCTTTCCAAAATGATGATGCCAAAACATTGGAGTGATTTTTAATAACACATGATCAATCACATCAAATGACAATGGGCATCGATGCTGATCCACATAAAATTTTTTAAGACACTGCCTCGTATCCATCATCATTCTGAATAACTGAATCTTCTATAATTTCTCTTGCTCAATCCTTGCTCTAACCAGGGATATCTCACTTGTATCCACCCAACAAAGTGAAGAAAAAAATGGTGCCCATACAATGCTTAAAATGGCGGCATATATATCAATGTATGATAACATTTTTCGTATCAGAACTCCTCTAATAGTTTGTTCCCCTACCATGATCCACAAAAATCCATTACATGAACCTAATCAGGCCCTCCAATATTTTTATTATCCTTTCAAATTTTCCATATGTTTTAATATGATATTCCATGCTCATAGTCAAAGTATTCCCAAGTAGTTATTATAATGACATCAAAAAATGATTTAAAAACATAGGGTATCTATCATATACACTTGATACTAGAACACCATGCCATATTAAAACATATTTGATATATATTTTTGATATGTACCCCACCATATTGTATTCATGAATAGGGATGAAAAGGCCATATATTTTTTTGATACACTATCACCCATATTACAGTGTGTTTCAAAACTGTCCATGGTAGACCTATTACAAAATCCATAGCTAAATTCTCCCATTTTCATATGGGAATCAGTAATGTCTATAACATACCCACTGGTCATTGGTTCTCTATCTTAACTTTATGATTGGTGAGTCATATAAAAATAATATCATACACTATTCCTTTCATGTCAACCCACCAAAATTGTTATTTCAATTCCTTCTAAAACACTTTTATTCCAGGATGAACAACCCATCTCGAATGGTGATAATCATTAAGGAATTTTTATTGAAAAGATAAAGGTATGACCATCTGATCTAGGAACCACAACATTGGTCTTTTATAAATCTTAAATCCATCAATGGTCTCCCCACCATTTTTTCCCTTATATGAACACATTTATAATCAGATGTCTATTCCTATTTAACATAATCTACCAAATAAAGAACAAAATATATTTTAAAATAAAATAGAAACACTACCTCAGTCATCACAATCCATGTGCATGTCATCAATCACAAACATTATCTAGAATTGATCTAAATACTATTTATCAAAATTAATATATATATATATTCTTAATGCATCCACCATAGAGTTACCGTCACATGATGAATACATCGGTTTAAATTTAAAAATTTGATGATACTCCATCAATATTAATTATCTCAGATTAAAATCTATTTATGATAAAATGTGCTTCAAGAACTTATTAACCATAAACACCATGAATTTATCAACAAAAAAGATAATTATGTTAGGTACTCAATGCATGTACCACAATATATAATTTCAAATCATGTGTTAGGTAGTTCTTATCATGAAACTATAACCGACAAGAGCCATAAGAAATAACATGATCACTCTGCATGAGAACACACCATAACATAGAAATTTAAGTGTCACAATTCAAAACATTTCTTTATCTAAATTATCAAAATATCAAGATCAGTGCTGGTGTAAGGAAAAAAATTAAGCGCTTCAAAATACTTATGACATTGACCGTTCCATTGGAATGGAACATTTCTCCTTTTCAAAGCTATCTTATGTGATGTTTTCCATGAAAATTCACTAACAAAACATTAGTAATAACAATCCATGCCAAGGAAATTGCGTATCTAAAAACTTATTTGGTGGTTTCTAAGAGGTCACAACCAATATCTTTTCTAAATTCATATAAACAAAATTTTCAAAGATAACGTGCAAAATGAAATGTACCTCTTTTATCAAAAAATCACACATTGAAAATTTGGAATAAAAATGATGACCCCACAAGATACCCAACACTGTCACCAAGTGATTCTCAAACTCATCCTTTTTTGTATAATACACCAGTATGTCATCCAGAAATACCATAAAAAATAACCATGTTACCTTTGGAATATCTGATTCATTAGTGAAATAAAAATAATTGGTTTATCCATAATACAGAAAGTCATAACCATGAAATCATAATTTTTGTATCTACTTTGAAAAGTTTTCTTCAAAATATCTTCCTTTTGAACCCATAGTTGGTGATATCCTGAATGAAAATAAATTTTTTAGGACCACTTGGCTCCCATCAATTGATAAAACAGATCATCAATGAATGGAATAGGATACCAATTCCTTAACATAAAAATATTATGATTATGATAATCCACACAATGTATAATAGTTCTATCTATATTTTAAAAAAAAGAACTAGTACTTTTCATAAAGACATAAAAGGATAAATGAACCATTCTTTCCAACTATTTAAACAAGTCATTCAATTCTCTTAATTCTATTGGATAGATTTGATAATATGGTAGTGATATAAGACTTCTCCCTTGTAATAGATCAATCGTAAACTATACTTCTCTTGTGGGTGGAAAGCATGAGAAATTATTTGTAAAAACCTTGGGAAATTGAACAAAAATTGTTGGAAAACACCTATTCTCAATCTCATAGAAATATTCCAAGGTCAGGGATTCAAACCATTATGAGATAGTTAAAACTACTGGTGCTAATGATTTATACTCCAAATTCCTTTAAATACTTATTTCCACTAAACAGAGGCTCAAAAACATCAAAAGGTGTAAAACAAACCCTTCGGGTGTAAAAGTTAATGAGAGGTTTTAATATTATCAATATATCCAGACATAAAATTTATCCATACACATCCATCTCAAATATAGTTATTTCTCAAATCAATTCATTCCCATTGATTGTTATAAAACATGCTTTTCAAACAATGTATCAACATTGTTTTTGGTCTAAGAGGAGTTTGATGTTTCATAGTAGAGGAAATAATCTCAACATGAAAGCCTATACGATCAAAAGCACGAGAAACAATAAATTAATGAAAAACTACTGCATAAAAAAATTGCATAAGGTTATCATTCAAAATAATCATACCTCTCACCATAAAAGGTCTTGATTAATCATCCATGATAACTTTCTCAACTCTATACAATGGATTACTCACTGATCTTGTATCTTTGTTACCCTGTTGAGATTTCCCGAGTTGTGGAGTCATGGTATTCCTATAATTTCATTGGATTACTTAGGTTTATTGATGGGTGATATTTTGATGCCCTCATCCCATAAAATAATATAAATCCTAAGAAGAATGAGATGGGTACCTAGAACCTGACCTTGGATCACTAAGACAATAACTCTATAGAAGTCCCTTATTAATGAAATTATGCCATTCTCTAGGTGGTTCTGTTCAATATCACTCTATATTATCAAGATAACCTCATTGAAAATAGTCAAGTGTACCCTTTTGTTTAGGACTAAGATCCCATAATCCCACCGTTTCATTCGGATTTATTCCACCACCTTGGAAGTAAGTTTCCATCGTCCACTTATTCATAGCATTTGAGTTCCCACCAATTCCCACAGGTATTGACATTCATCCTCCAACTATGCTTTCTAAGATATCCCATTATGAAAATGTTTTTCTATTAACCATATATATATAATCCAACATACAAAGAACAAAAATATTTTGAGTGTATATCTGGCCTCATCCCAGACTAAAAAATACCTTCCTTAAAGAAAACACTTTCCGAATCATTAGGTGAAAATAGACTAAAATAAAAAAATTAGCCACATACTCTGGAACTATGAGGATCTCTTTATTGATTCAAAATAATTCTATTTTTCTTACAATCAATAAAGTATGATGATATATTTTTTTTGTTAAATAATTCCTCAAAATATTCTAATGCCAATACAAGGACTAACTTATACTCAACCGATAAATCACACCACATGCATGAAATTTATTCTAGCATGTATGTTGCAAGCTCCACATATAGATTGACTGGTGTTCCAAGGAAATCAATGAATTAATTCATCAAATTTATCCATAATTATACTATTTTTGGCTTTAAATCACCCTGAAATATTGGTGGATTTTTATTTTTGAACTGAACTAAAAATACACTTGTCATGGTTCATTATTTTTGTTCCCTCTACCCACGATCTGAAATGTCTGGATAATACATTGAACCAACATTTGGTTCAACTATTTCTTAGGTGAAACTACATTTCATATGCATCTTCCGGTTGGTTTCTATGGTACCTACCTAGTACCATTAGTTGTATCCAAAAGAAAACCCTATTTATCCTCACTCTCTAGAAACTGAAGGGAGAGGAATTTTAACTTTACCACATCAAACATATCACATAAATGATTTCCAAAATTCTATAATTTCCAATTTCAAATCATTTTGGAAAATTCCACCATTCTTTTTAAAATCAAACTATTTTCAACTATTTTAAAAAATCAACACTTTTCACAAAATCATAAATCATTACTCAAAATAAATTATGTACTCTTAGTGGGAATTTATTTATATCAATGCATGTCATGCTCTTCTCATAAAATAAACACATTATTATGAGGTAACAACTCCTAAAAGTGTCTCAAAACACTCATGTACCTAACTCCCTAGTAACATGAGTTTCAGTATAAAGAGTTTAGCTTCACCTTTTAATAAATGACATTTAATGTTCAGAAAATGGTTTCTCCTTAATACCATACCAAGAGATAGACCCATATGATTTCAAATCCATGGAATGAACAAGCCGATACAATTTGTAACATCCCACCCCTCCTCATTGGCTTGAGAAGTGACATGGAAAATATTAGGCCTTAGGTGACATACCCAATACTATAAAGACTAAAAATAAATTCCAAGGACCACATAAATAGATGGGGGATGATTTTAACTTTTATGTTAAAATAAAAAAACATTTGATAAACATAAAAATCAAACATTTTAATGATATCTGAGTACCAAAATGCAATCCAATTCAAGAATAAACTAAATGACAGTATCAAGGTAAAAGAAGAAACAATGTGACATTACTAATAGAACAAAATGATTGAAAAAACTCCACAGACAATAAAAAAACTCCAAATATAATCTAAGATCCAAATAAACATTCCAAACCTATGGTTTTATAAAGTATCACTAACGAACTGGGATACCTTACCTCTACATGTGTCTCAATATATAACATCTACAAATGCACCATAGCTCCAAAGTAGGTGGTGAGTATAAAACTTATTAGTATTTCCCCAATGAATTCCAAAATAATTCCAATAGGATTGAACATGTTATTAAATTTATATAAAATATTTTAAAATAATTTAATTTTTTTTATATCCATACAAGGCAATTTTCATAATAAAACAGCAAAACAACTTTAAACCCCATTTTTTCAAGGAAAACATCAACAAATAACACTATCATTTTTCGAGGAACATAAAAAATTATTTAAACCATTTATCAATTAATGATTTTTAATTAACATTTCCCTATCCACACATATCCTCAATACAAACACACACAAGCATGGTGTTACCATTGATGGTGGAAATTCACATCCATACTTTGACCCTTTGATGGTGATACTGAAAGACCATTATCCACCCCATTCAAAAGATTCCCTACCATTATTCCCAAATCATATAAAATCATTTTAATAAATGAATTTTAAGATATACATTAATTAGATCAAACAACTATAATATCAATGTCACTATACTAAATTTAGATAAAAACAATTTTCCAAAAATCTATATAATTCCTATTATTTAAAAAACAATAATTCAAACAAATATTAAATCAAATCATACATTTATTTTCAGAACAATTTAAATAAAATAGTTAAATTTTAAATCAATACTTGAATTTCTAATCATGATGAGAAGAAAGAGAAGCCACCTAATTCTCAAACTTAATAGAAAATAGTGAACTAAAAAACATATTTAACAAATTGGCTTAAATATTCAAGATTCCAACATAAATATCATTCTATTAATTTGAAATAATAATATACCATAATTATGGACATAAAAAATAATAGATATATCCCCAATGAACTAGATATATTATTCTAAAATAGTGAATGAGAATAGATCTATGGAAAACTATGAAGAACGAGCACTTATCAATGAATATGGGTTCCCAAAACACTTGGATTCACCTAGAAATCACTCCCAGGTAAAAAACAAAATTGTCTCCACCACCTTATAAGGAATAGTAATTTTAATTATGGCATGTTTTGGAAAAAAAAGTTATTTATGAGGAAAATCAAATTAGATCAAAAAAATTTAGGTCTAATTTTACATGGTTCGGAGTTAGGGAACACGGTTAGGAAAACCAGGCATGAGCCACCTCCCCCAAATTTACATTTTAAAACTGGCTCACAAAGTTAGAAAAACAATAATCCAACTACTTATAACCCACTATCCACAATTTCTCAATTTCTATGGGGTATTCGCATGGTTTGGTGAAACTGCATACCTACCTATGTTCCACCCCAGTTTCTACTCTTTCAGTTGCACAGTTTATTGGAGGTGTTTCAGGTTTTTTAATAATCATGAACCTCTAGAAAGGAAGAAAAACCAGACAAAGTATTTATTAATATCATAACACATAAACCAATAATTTTATATACTTAAAATATATAAATAAAGTTTCAAATACCTGAAATAGGATGTGCTACATGCACAGTTTCAAAACTAAATAATTGATTATGGAATTTGAATCTATTGTATCTCATTATATGTGATTTCAATTAATCTATATGGAGAATAAATATAACCTTCTAAACTAAAGTATTTATATATTTTATGTAAAACAATTGATGAATAAATGATGTTTGTATGTCAATAAAAAATGGACCATAATTGATGTTGGCTTGATTAAAAGATAATAGAAGATGAAAGAAGGGATAAAAAATGATGAACCTAATTTCGTGGAATTGGGCTCTGATACCGAATCATACATGATCTATGAAACACTAGTAAGTTTCCTAGGAACCATTTTCAACATTCATGTGTTAAGAACCTTGACCTCTGTAGGAAAACAAGTGATAAGTGTTATAAATGGCGGAAATAAGGAATAAAGGAGGTAGTTTGTCAAGGTAGAACCGAAAGGGAACATTCCTTTAATAATTCTAGCCACAATATGCCAGGAAAGCTGACCAATCCTTTTATAAGTCAATAATTAAACAGAAACACAAATTTTTCATAAAAAACTCACAATAAAAATATTACCTATATTCATAATTTTTAAAGTGTACAAGGGGAGTCTATTTATAACTAAAGACTCATATAAAATTCTAACACCAAGTTTCCCAAATTCCAAAATCCTAAATGATGGTTTTGACAATTTTGGAACAGGACCATGAATTTAAGGTATAAATTGAACACACATTTGGAAAGTAAATACATCTTGGCTACTCCTATTGAGTTTAAATCTTTTATTGTGGGCTGGGCTTGAAATTAGTATCACTCCACGGGTTGGGTCATTAAAAGAATTTTTGGGCCATAATTAATGTGAATATAGGTCCAGCTACTTCCTCGAAGAAAGGGTAATATGACTCCCATTAGAATTACTAGATTAACCCATTTGTGGCCTCCTTCTATCACTTGGTTGGTTACCCTAACATTGGGCCACCAACTCCTCACAACAGGTATTGTGCATTCATGTCCATTCCAACCTTCTCACCAAGTACTCCTTTAACACCTCGATGCCCATGTGTTCAATGATCCTCATAAAACATTAACAATACCATAAAAACCTAAAAACCCTTAACACTCCTAAAAAAACAAAAAATGAAATAAAGCCTAAAAAACTCTAAAAAACTAAAAAAAACCATAAAACCCTTGAATATTTAAAAAACCCCAAAAAACCATAAAAATCCTAAAAAGACATAAAAATACCTAAAAATAAAAAAACCCTTTAAACCCCTACAAAAACCATAAAAACCTAAAAACAATAATAACTCATGAAAATTCTAATAAATGATAAAATTCCTTAAAACTCTAAAATACCCAAAAACCCTAAAAACCCTAAAACCCCCTAAAAACCTAAAAAAACCCTAAAAAATCATAAAATCTATAAGAACCACTGATAACTCTAAAAAAAATTTAAAACACTAAAAATGTTAAAATCCTTAAAAATCATTAAGATGCTAAAAAGGATAAAACACCCTAAAACCATCTGAAACCATAAAACACATAAAAACATGATGGCTTGGTGGCGCGTTGGACTAGTTATTTTAGGGTTAGGTGATGCGGTTCTTTCCATATCCATCTTCAGGAAGGATCTGGTGGGTTTTCCAGTTCTGTGCTATTTTAAGGAAGACACAGAGGGTGCTTCATCGGCCTGGGGGGGTCGCTCTTGACCCCTTTGTATGGGATTTCAGATCCGTTTATCATCATCTAGTGAAAATCTTTCAGGTTCATGTTTCTGGACCCTTGGTCTTGTCGTGCACTGCTATCACAGGTCTGCTTAAGTTGCGTTGTCTTCTGGGATCTTTGCTGGTTTTGTGTCCCCTGCGGTGTCAAATCCATCTTGGTTTTGGCTGGATTGGTTGGTTTTGTATGCTGTTACCAATTTATAGAGCTGTCTTGAGGCGCTGGGTGGTGCTTCACCTTGCGGTGTGACTTTTGGGTCGCTTGCGGGGCGATCTGGACCGGGGTCTAAAAAAAGTGGTTTGGGTGTTGTGGAATGGTGAAAGGCTTGAGGGTTGGTGGTCATATCTTTCTTCCTGTTCTGTTGGGTGCGGATTTCTTCTTGCTGAATGTTTTGGAGGTGCTGGGAACTGGAAATAGAGTTGCTGGGTACTGGTTATTTCTTGGTTCGGATCTACTGAAGGAGGTGCTGGTTGTTTAAAGCGTAAGTTTGGTGCGGGTTTGGTTTTGTCTTGCTATGGGTGCTGGATTTTGTTCTTGTTGAATGGTGCTGGTTGTTGTCTTGACTTGAGGGGATGTGGATGTATTCCTAGGTGTCGTACTGGGTGTGAGATGTTGGAAGATGCTTGGATTGAATGTGGGACATTTTTTTTCAAATTGTGATTATGTAACGCTGGTGGTGGACACGCTTCCTAAGGACGCGTTGGCTGAAAATGGTGATTTGAGAAGCTGGTTATTGTTTGGCAGAGAGTTGATGTTGGGAATGCTGAGGAATAGGATGGTATCTGCTACCTGGATGAGTGGTGATGAAGTGGCTGCCTAAGGGCTGAAGGAACTGAAAGCTGGGGTTGGATGAGAAGGTGTTGTTGCTGTTGTGTTTGGTCTTTTGCATCTTTTCCTTTCTTTGTTTTCCTTTTCAACTATCTTTTTTTGGGGTCTTTGGGTTTGGGGTTGTAACGAGTTTTTGGGTGTGGGTTGATTGACCTCACCCCTCCCTTGTCTACTGTGTCTTTCTGCGTCTTTTTATTTAATAAATTGGGGGGGGGGGGGGTCGGGATTAGACTGGCCTCCACATCTTCCTTGCACTAAAATCTCTAAAATCCCTAAAAACCCTAAAAACCCTAAAAACCAAAAAATTATCAAAAATCCCTAAAACTATAAAAAAACTCTAAAAAACTGAAAATCCACAAGAAAACCAAAAAACACTAGAACCCCTAATAAAATAAAAACACTAAAAAACATTAAAAAACTAAAATAATAGAAACCATAAAACCCCCTAAAATCCCCTTAAAACCATCAAACCCATTAAAACTCTAAAAATACCTAAAAACACTAAAAACCCATAAAAATTCTAAAAAATCCATAATATTCCGTAAAAACTTAAAACCCCCTAAAAATCATGAAATCCAATTATAAACACTTAAAAATATTAAAACACTTAAAACCCTAAAAAACGTAAAAATAATAAAAATCCTAATGTCCCTAAAAACCTAAACCCCCCTAAAAACCATAACATCCCAAAAACTCTAAAAAAATTATAAACCTTAAAAGACTCAAAAAACCCCTAAACCCAGATAAAAATTAAATACCCTCAAAACCCTAAAACCCTAAAACCCTCAAAATCTCTAAAACACCTAGAAAACCATAGAAATTCTAAAAATTCCTTCCCATATTACCATAATGAAACCATAAAAAATAATAATAATAAAAACCCTTAAAACCTAAAAAAACCTAAAACACCTAAAAACAATAAAAACACTAAAAGAATTAAAACCCATTAAAACAATAAATACCCTAAACCCCCCAAAAAGCCTAAAAACACACAAAAAACTCCGGAACCCATTTAAACATGTAAAAACATAAAAATATCTTAAAAACCATAAACCATTAAAAACTCAACAAGGCCTAAAACCCCAAAACCCCCCTAAAACCCTAAAACACCCTAAAAACAATCAAGATATCTAAAAATCTTAAAAACCCATAAAAATACTTGAATAAAACTAAAAATACCTAAATAATTAATAATCTGTAAAAACCCTAAGAAAATATTAAAAAACCTAAAAAACATAAAACCCATAAAAACTGGTAAAACGCTGAAAATCCTAAAAACCCTAAAAAACCCTAAAACCCCAAAAACCATATAAACCCTAAAAACATTAAAAACAAAGAAATCTACAAAATAAATAGAAATGTAAAACCATCAATACCTATAAAAACTCAAAGAAAACCAGAAAAACATAAAAACACTTAAATTCCCTAAAAATATAAAAAATGTTAGAAACCTTAAAACCACTAAAAAGACCCCCAACCCTACCCCCCCCAACTTCAAAACCCATAAAACCCCTAAAAATCATAAAACACCCTAAAAACCCATAAATTACCTAAAACCACTAAAATATATAAAAACCCTTTACACCCTAAAAACCTTTAAAACACTAAAAGACCTTAAAACTCAAAAAAAACTCAAAAAAACCTAAAACCCCCAAAAAACCATAAATCTACTAACAAACCTAAAAAACCCTAAAACCCCTCAAAATCCCAAAAAACCCAAAAAAGACATAAAATCCTTAAAAAATTTAAAAATCCAAAAAAAATATAAGAAATGATAAAAACCATATTAAAACATTAAAATAATAAAAAAAATTCCCCAAAAAAACCTAAAAATGATAAATACATGATAACCCCTATAAATCCAAAAATCACTAAAACACATAAAAATATATAAAACTACTAAAAACCATAAAGCACCCTAAAAATCACTAAAAATATAAAAAACCAAAAATCCTTGAAGCCCCCACATAGAACCATAAAACCCTAAAAACACATAAAAACCCAAAAAACCTAAAAATTGCTAAAAACCCTATAATACTATAAAAGAACCAAAAAACCCAAAAAACCAAAAAAACCATAAAACCCCTAAAAACCATAAAAACCCATAAAAGAACTAAATGATATTAAAACCAATAATGTCACAAAAAAATCACTAAATAATATAAAAACTCATTTTAACCCCTAAACATGTTAACAATATAAAAAATCCATAAACCCAAAAAAATAAAAAAAAAACCCCTAAAAATGAAAAAAAAAAAACCAAAAAACCACACCAAATCCCCAAACACCCTATAAACTATAAAACTCGAAAAAACCCCTATAAATACCTAAAAACATAAAAACCCGTAAAAACCTTATAAACCCTAAGAACATCTCAAAAACCAAAAAACACATAAATTCCCTAAAACCTGAAAATCACTAAAAACATTAAAAACCAATTAAATCACTAAAAATATCAATTTCCCTGAAACCCTAAAAACCATAAAAATCGTAAAAAATCCATAAAAAACCCTACAAAATTAAAAACCCAAAAAACAATGAAACCCCTCAAGATAACCTTAAAATTATTAAAATAAATTAAATCGCTAAAAACCTAAAAAAACACTAAAACCCTAAACAACATTAAATATACCCTAAAACCCATAAAACCATAACACCAAAAAATACATTAAAACCACTAAAAACCCAAAAACCATAAAACCACTAACTACTCTAAAAACCATTAAACCCTAAAAAAATTCGAAAAACATCAAAAAAATAATAAATCCACTAAAAAGTAAACAAATCATAAAATCCAATAAAACCCCTAAAAATCCCTATAAACTCTAGAAACTATAAAAATCATAAAAAAACTGCAAAAATCTCAAAAAACATAAAAACCCATAAAACACTTGAAAACCCTTAAATAATCTTTTAAACCACAAAAAATATATAAATCACTTAAAAATTAAAAACACTAAAAACCGTAAAAACCATAAAACCCCTCAAAATCGAAAAATACCTTAAAATCAAAAAATACCCTTAAACTCCATTAAAATCCTAATAAACCCCTAAAAATCCATAAAATGTAAACAAAACTAAGAACTATGAAAACCCTAAGAGAACCTTAAAAACTAAAAACACTAAAAACCCTTAAAAATATGAAAAATAAAATACCCTAAAAACCTAAAATACCCTAAAACCGTTAAAACAGTAAAAACCATAAAAACTGTAAAAACTTATAAACCCTAATAACCTAAAAACCAATAAAAAATCTAAAACACATTAAGACCCCTAAAAATTTAAAACACTCTAAAACCCATAAAATCCCTAAAAACTCAACCCCCCAAACCCCTTCAAAATCCATGAAAAACCGAAAAACATAAAAACCCTAAAAATCGGTAAAAATCCATAAAAACCTAAAATCCTTGAAAACCCATAAGAAAACCATAAAAAATAAAAACACTTGAAATGCCTAAAAAACATAAAAAATGCTAAAAACCATAAAACCCTAAAATTCCTTAAAAATATAAAAACCCTAAAAACCAAGAAAAACACTAACAAAATAATAAAAACCGAAAAACAATTAAATCCTCTATAAAATTAAAAACACTAAAAAACCTAAAAGACCCTGAAAATACAAAAACCCCTAAAATCATAAAAACAAATAAATATCGTAAAACCCCAAAAATTCTAAAACCCCAAAACCGACTAAAATTTCTAAAAACACTTTTAAGCAATAATAATATTAAAAAACCTTAAAAAACTTTAAACCCTAAAAAACTCTCAAAAAGTAAAAAACCCAAAATACCAAAAAACCCAAAAAACCATCAAAATTCCTAAAAACCTAAATATAATTAAAATTCTAAAAATTCGCTAAAAGTATTAAAAACTCAAACATACTTGAAAAACATTATAAAATTTTAAAGACCTAAAATCAAAAAAGACCTATAAAAACTAAAAAAAATGCTAGAATCCCTAAAAATCATAAAACCCTTAAGAACCGTAAAACCTTAAAAACAACTAAAACCCACAAACTCCCAAAAAGCCCACAAAAACCATAAAAATCTTAAAAATTCATTAAACTATGAAAATCCATTAGAATAACTTAATATCCTAAAAACAGTTTGAACCCTTAAAACCCTAAAGATACCAAAAACCAGACAAAACCATAAAAGACCCTGAAATTCTAAAAAACCCCCAAAAACCCAAAAAAATATAAAAACATAAAAACCACTAGACACCCATAAAAAACTAAAAAAATTAAAAAAAATCCCATTTAAAGCCCTAAAAATGTTAAAAAAAACTCTAAAAATAGTAAAACCCCGAAAAACTCAAAAACCAAAAAAACCCAAAAAAAAACATAGAAAACCTTAAAATTCTAAAAATCCTAAAAATACTAAAAAACCTAAACACATTAAAATAGATAAAAATCCTAAAAAATATTTAAAATTTATAAAAAGGTAAAAACCCTAAAGACCCTGAAAACCTTATGTAATCCTTAAAACCCTAAAAATATTTAAATCCATAAAAACCTAAAAAATGATAAAAAACCTAAAATTTACTCAAAATCCCTAAACCCCATAAAAACAATCCTAAACATCCATAAAATCCATAAAAACATAAAAAAACAATAGAACCCATGAAAAAACCTCAGTAAACATTCATATCCTAAAAATACATAAAACTCTCAAAAAACCTAAAAATGCTAGAAAACCTAAAAAATCCTTAAAATACCTAAAACCCTAAAACCCCAAATTACATTAACCCCCCACCCCCCTAATAAATCATAATACCCCCCTAAACCCCCTAAGACTCAAAAATCCCATTAAACAACTAAATAAATTAAAAACACTTAACAAACAAAAACCCCCATATAACAAAAAAACCAAAAAACCCTATAACAACCCTAAAACCCCCTTAAAACCCCTAAAAATCCATAAAAACCATAAGTACTACAAAAATTCTAAATAAAAAAATCCCCATAAATGTATAGACCCTTAAAAACCATGAAACCCCCTCGAAAAACTTTATAAACCTTAAAATCCTTTAAATCCCCAAGAATCCTAAAAAATGATAAAACCCCTAAAAACCCTCAAAACCCTTAAAAACCTTTAAAATCCCTAAAAACCCTATAAAACTATAAAAATAATAAAAATTATTTAGAAATCCATAAGAATTTAAAAAACCATAATCCCTGAAAACCATAAGAAAGCCTTAAAAACCCATAAACCCCAAAAAACTAAAAACATGCTAAAACGCCTCACAATCCCAAAAAACCCTAAAACCCAAAAAAAATCCGAAAAAATCACTAATAATTCATAAAAACCTAAACATAACTATGAAAATATTAAGAACATAAAAATTATTAAAATGTCCAAAAATTCTAAATCCCTGAAAAACCATAAAACGACCCTAAAAACCATAAAACCACTATATTTCATAAAAACCCCTAAAA
This sequence comes from Viscum album, assembly GCA_963277665.1. NCBI lineage: Eukaryota > Viridiplantae > Streptophyta > Magnoliopsida > Santalales > Viscaceae > Viscum > Viscum album. The sequence continues at coordinate 1,444,727,967 of OY728150.1, read as the reverse complement.
CCATAAAAACCATAAAAATTAATAATGTTGTATAAAACCACTAAAAACACTAAAAATCCTTTAAACCATTAATAATGTTGAAAAAATTTCCAAAAAATCATAAAATCCCTAAAAACTCAAAAAACCCTAAAAACTCATAAAAAACATTAAAACCCTAAAGTCCCTGGAAAAATCCTAAATCATTAAAAATGTCTAAAAACCCATAAAAACCCAAAAAAACATAAAAATCATAAAAAATCCCAAAAAATACATAAAATGTAAAAAACCCTAAATATCCTAGTAACCATAAGGAAACCATGAAAAACTAAAAAGAAAAACCCCTAAAACCATTAAATTTATAAAAATCCTAAAAAACTAAAAAAAATAAAAACCCTAAAAAACTAATAATCCCAAAAGACAGAAAAACCATAAAAATCCTAAAAATAAATAAAAAACCCTAAAAACATAAATAACCCTAAAACCCCAGAAAAAGACTAAGAATACTAGAATAAACTAATATCACTCAAGACCCCTAAAAATGATAAAAACCCTAAAAACCAAATAATGATTCTAAAAAACCTAAAACCCCTAAAAATAATAAAAAAAACCCTAAAAGCTTTAAAAAACCCAAATACCCATAAAAACTTATAAAATAAAAAACACTCTAAAAAGCCTTTCAACAAATAATACATTTAAAATACCCAAAAAATATTAAAACACTCAAAAATAAAAAAATTACCTCAAAACCAAAAAAATAATTCAATCCATAAGAACCCTTAAAAACCATAAAAAACCTAAAAACCCTAAAACCTATAAAAGAGAATAAAAACCAAAAAAGAACTAAAAACCCCTAAAACATAAAAATCCTAGAAACCCTATGAAACACTATGAAAACCTTAAAATTTTAAAACAATTAAAATGCATAAAACCCTAAAGAGAAAGAGAGGATGGTGGTGTACTCTCCTAGATCTCTCTCCCTCCCAATGTGGCTTCTAGGGTTTACTTCGGTTTCTCCGGATAGCTTAAGTGGCAGATCTTCGATGCTTCTCACTCATGCAGATGGGGGGCAGTCTCAGTGGTAGTGGGCCTTTGCGGCTCTCATCAGATCAGCGGCGTCAGGGTTCTTTCGAGGGATTTATGTTTTCCAAGTGGAGGCATTTCCTGGCCTTTCGGTGATTAGAGAGGCTTCGTGGGTATCTTTGTCTCTTCTTTGGATCAGGTAATTTGACATTTGTTTGGTGGGGGTGTCTGTCTTCGGTCATGGTGGCAAGGGCTTTCTCCAGCTTTGCAGGGCATGGAATTATCCCACAACAGCTGTTGCGATGGGGAGGTGGCCTTGGATCTCTGATTTTTCATGGTGTTATGCGGCTATTAGAGACCTCTTCACCTGTTCAGGGTGGTCTCCACTACGAAATATCGTGATGCGGCTTGGGATCTTCGGGTATCACCGGGTGAACTTCCTCCAGGTACTTTCTTGACAATTTAGTTCTGTTATTGTTGTGGATGGTTCTGTTTGATTGCTGCTCCCTGGACGATCCATATGGTTTAGCTTCATTGATTTCATTTATTTTTGGAACCAATTTTAATGTTTGATTTGGTACTGGATTGGGTTAACTTTGGTGGCTTCTGTTAGCGATTTGAATTCGACCTTAGATCTTGGCGGTGGGTGGAGATGTTGTAATTTGAAGACTATGTTGTTTGTTTTGTTTTCCTCTATTGTTGGCTGGGAGCTGATGGGTGCGAGTTGTTGGATAACGTGTTATAACTGGATTGAATGTATGGGAGGCTGGATAATAAGTAGTGGGCCTTTGGTTGTTGCTCTCACAGGACGCACATGAGGTGTGGTTGCTACACTGCTAGAGTGCTGGTTAGGAGGTGTGGATGGATTGTTTGTGAATCGCTGTTAGTGCTGGCTGCTAGAACTAATGTGGGGTGCTGTGAGATGTTTGGTGGTAGAAGGTAGTGCTGGGTGTGAAAATTGTGTTGTGGGATGCTGGTGGCTCATGATTCCTTCGGATGCTAAGCTGAGATTTGATGAAGTGGTTGGTTCTGAGCATGGACGTTGGTGGTGTCATGCTATCTATTGTACGTCTAGGTGTGTCATGGTGGAAGCTACATGGATAAGCGGTCTCAAATACTGGAATCTGAGTGGTTGGTTGATGGATGTTGTTTGGATTCATACAGTTGAAGAAGGTGGTGGCTGGCTTGGTTGGGACTCTATGTTGGTGCTGGATGATGGTGGGGATGTGTATGCTTTTGGTGCTGGTGGTTATGCATAGCTGATGGTGAACTTGCATGGAGAGAAGACGTTGAATGTTGGAAATCTGGATGTTGGATGCCGGTTGCTGCTTAGGTGGGAGGTGTTGAAGTGGAGGTTTATGGTCTTGCTGCTGGATATTGATTGTGGTTTGGTTGGGACTTCCGCTGGGATATTTTCTGGTTTTGCATTTTGCTGGTTTTTGTGTGCATTTTTTCTTAGTGTTTGTTGGTTTTGGGTTTATTAAGGGTTCTGGGAGTGGGCCATTTTACCCCTCCCCTCCCTTGTCTGCTGCATCTTTTTTCGTAATAATAGTTTTTGAGGGGGTCAGGAATAGCCTAGTCGCGCACCTCTTTTTCCCTAAAAACCTAAAAATGCAAAAAACCCTAAATTCACTATGAACCCTATAACCATAAAAGCTAAAAAAAATTAGAAACCCATAAAAATAATTACAATCATTATACACTCTAACAACTGTTTAAACCCCTAAAAATGTTAAAAACTCTCAAACCCCTAAAAATAATTAAACCATAAAAAATCATAAAAATCACTAAATGCCTAAAATACCCTCAAACCCATAAAAACCCATAATCCTATTAAACCCTAAAATCAATAAAAACTATAATGTCCTTTAAACACCATAAACCCCCATTAAAATCCCTAAAAATTAATTAAAACACAACCCCCCAAACCCTCAAAAACCCTAAAGACCATATAAAACCACAACAATCATAAAAATTTCCTAAAATCCCAAAAAACCTAAAATACACTAACAACCCAGAAAAGTCCTAATAAAACCTTAAAACCCTAAGACACATAACCACCATAAAAACCAAAAAAATGAAGAAAACCATACAAACCCCCAAAAGCCTTAAAAACTCTAAAACCACTCCAAATCCCTAAAAATCATAAAAACCGAAAAAAATCATCAAAGGTATAAAATACCTAAAAACATAAAACCCGCTAAAACCCTTAAGAATCTATCTGAAACATTTGAAAACATAAAAACACTTAAAACCTCTAAAAACTAAAAAAAACCTAAAAACCCTAAAAGACCTTAATAATCCTAAAACGCCTTAATACAACAAAAGTCCCTAAAACCTAAAAATACATAAAAACCCTAAAACCCACTAAAAACTCTAAAAACACTTTGAAACCAACAAAATATTTAAAAACACGTGAAACTTTAAAAACTTAAAAACTCACAAACCCTTAAAACCCTAAAATCCATATAATCCCAAAAAATAATCCCAATCCCTAAAAACCCTAAAAATATTAAAAATCCCATAAAAATCCATAAAACATAAAAAAAATATAAAAACCAAAAAAACCCTTTAAATAACCTTAATAACTAAAAAACACTTAATACCCAAGAAACCCTAAACACGCTAAAAATCATAAAAACCTCAAACCCTAAAAACCATAACAACCCCTAAAGCCTCAAAAAACTTCTAAAAACACTAAAAACTATTGAAACACTTTAAACCCCTAAAAAGTTGACAAAAAACTCAAAAAATCCTTAAAAACCTAAAAAAATCAAAAAACTCTACAAACTTGAAAAATCCATAGAACCCTAAAAAACTCAAAACCCCCAAAACACTCTAAATCCAAAATACTGTTTAAAACCATAAAAATCCAAAAAAAATCCTAAAAATACGTAAAATAATAAAAACACTAAATACCTTGAAACCCCTATAAAAACCATAAAAACTAAAAACTAAATAAAACCACTAAAAACATAAAAAATAATAAAAACCCCAAAAAACTCCAAAACCCCCAAAATTCCGAAGAACCCCCAGTGTCCCTAAAATCTCTAAACCCCTAAAAAATCTAAAAGCTACAAAAAATCCCTTAAAATGCAAAAAACCCAAAAAACTATGAAACACCCTATGTAAACCTCAAAAACCTAAATACACATAAAACCCCTAGGACCCAAAAAATGATAAAACCCATAAAAGGCCCCAAAAAATAAAAAACCCATTAAACATTAAAAACCTTAAAAAACCTAAAAAACCGCATAAATACCCTTAAGACCACTAAAAACTCAAAAACCCCTTTCAACTACTACATTTTTAAAACCATAAAAAACTCAAACAAACCCCAAAAAACTAGGAACCACTAAAAACACTCAAAACAAAAGACACTCAATATTCAAAAAATCTAAAAACCCAAAAAAATGTAAAAACCCCATAAACCCTTGAAACCCTATAAGAAAACCATACAAACCAAAAAAACCCTTAAAACCCATAAAACATAAAAAATGATACAAACCACTAAAACCCCTAAAAACATTAGAAATAAAAAATCCCATAAAACCGTAAAAAATATTAAATACACGAAAATCCCATTAAACCCCTAAAATCATTAAAAACATCTAAAAATCATAAAACACCAAAAAATCAAAAAACATACCCTAAAACCCAAAACACCTTAAAACCCATTAAAAAACCATAAAACAATTGAAAAACAATATAAAATCTAAATAACCTTTAAAATGGTTAAAAATCCATAAAAATACATAGATTTGAAAAAACCCTTAAAATCTTGAAAAATCCTAAGAAAACCATAAAATCCTAAAAACACGTAAAACTCAAAAAAAAGTTTAAAAGGTGGAAAAACCCTAAAAACTCATTAAAACCACAAAACCCAACAAACTCCTTAAAAACCATTCAGAACTATAAATGTTGAAACGGAGCTATAAATCCAAAAAACATGAGAAACCCTAAAACACCAGATCACTATAAGAAAACCTTAAAACCCTAAAAATTCATAAAACCCATATAACCTAAAAAATGTAAAAACCCATAAAACCCGTAAAAAACCATAGACACTGAAAACCCATAAAGACATTAAAATCCATAGAAACCCTAAAAACTGATGAAAAACTTAAAAAACTATAAAAAAATTCTAAAATCCATTTACACCCCTAAAAACATTAAAAACTCTAAAAGCTTTAAAAACATAAAAACTAAAAAAACACAAAATCCCATATAAACCTTAAAACCCGTAAAACCCCCAAAACCCCTCAAAATCCCTAAAACCTATAAAAAACCATAAAAATCACAAATATTTCATGAAAATTATAAAAAATTTAAAAACCCTAAATATCTTGAAAACCACTAAGAGAACCTTAAAAATCAAAAAACACATAAAATAACTAAAAAACCAAAAAACCCTAAAAATCATTAAAGACACACATATCCCTAAAAACACTAAAACCCTAAAAATCCTAAAATATCTCTAGACATTCCTAAAAATGTAAGAAACCCAACAAAACTTGAAAGACCATAAGAAATACTTAAAAACCAAATGACACTTAAAACCTCGAAAACCTGAAAAATTCTAAAAACACGAAAAAACCTTGAAAACCATAAACCCCTTGAAACATTAAAAAACATTAAAACCCTAAAAACCGTAAAACCCCGCTAAAACCCTTTAAAATGATAAAAAGGTAAAAAACTATAAGAAACCTTTAAACCCTAAAAACAAAAAACCATAATAACCATTAAATCCTAAAAATCCTAAAAAACATAAAAAACATAAAAAAACTAAAAAACCCTAAAAAATTATAAACACCTAAGAAAACCATAAAAACCTAAAAACACTTAAAAACTCACTAAAAACCTCTAAAAACCAAAAAAGAAAAAAACCCAAAATACCCTAAAACCCTTAGAATCCCACTAAAACCATAAACAGCCCTTAAATCCTTAAGAACCTTAAAAGCCCAAAACCCCTAAATACCGAATAAAGATACTAAAACTCTTTTAAACCCCTAAAAACCTTAAAAACATGAAAATCCCTAAAAAGAACTAAAACCCAAAACCCAAAAATCCCAAAAACCCCTTAAAATCCATATGGCCCTAAAAACAATAAAATCCATAAAAAGACCTAAAAATCCAAAAATAATTTAAATAATCCTACAGACAGTGAAAAACCCAAATAAAACCTAAAAAACCTAAAAACATATAAAACCCTATAAACAAAAAAAAGCTAAAAACCCTAAATAACCCTTAAAACCATAAAAATCCCAAAAACCCATCAAAACCATCAAAGTCCTAAAAAAATCATAAAAATGGAAAAAAAAAATAAAAAAAAACTCTAAAAACCGTAAAAACCCTTAAAACCCCAAAACACTCATAACACTAACAAGCCTGAAAAATTTTTAAAAGACCTGAAATATATTTAAAAACCTAAAAACTATAAAACCCATGAATTAATTAAGGTCCCTAAAACAAATAAAACCCCTAAAACTAATAAATACTCTAAAACCCTTTAAATCCATAAAATCATTAAAAATTATAAAAATCATTAGAAACCTAAAAAACACAATAAACTCATAATAATCCAACAAACCAAAAAAATACCAAAACACTAAAAACTCTAAAAACACTCAAACTACCTAACATTACTAAAAACCCTATAAACATTGAAAATCCTATAAATTCCCTAGAAATGTAAAAAAACCTAAAAACCATGAAAATCTCTTAGAAAACCATAAAAACTAAAAAACACTCAACATTCATTAAAACCTAAAAAAATATTGGAACCCTAAAAACCATAGAACCCAAAAAGGCCCCACAAAACCTTAAAAACCGTACAAATAAATAAAAACACTAAAAACCATCCAAAAATATAAAACACCCTTTTACCCCCTAAAATTTTTAAATACTTAATAAAACCATAAAAACCATAAAAACATACCCCCCATAAAACCCCCAAAACACATAAAATCAATAAAACCCATCAAAATCACTAAAAACTCTAAAAATAATAAAACCCCTAAAACCCCTAAAAATACACAAAAATATAAAAACCATTGAAAACCCTATGTAAAACTTAAAAAAAACACTTAAAACCCTAAAAATATAAAATCACTAAAAACTATAAAAACACTAAAAACCTTAAAACCCCTAAAATCCGTAAAAACCACTAAAAAAATTTAAAAACCCTAAAACCCCATACAAACCTAAAAAACACTAAAAACTATAAATAACTTATAAATAAATAAAAAACGTTGAAAACTCTAAATAAATAAAAAACCTAGAAAAACTCAAAAAACCAACAAAATCCCTAAAAACCCATATAAATCCAAAAAATCCATACCAATCCCTAAAAGTATGCTTTTTTAAAAAAATATAAGAAACACAATAAACCCAAATAACAATTAAAAACCCTAATAAATCAAAAAATTATATAACTCTAAAAACACAAAAAAACTAAAAAACCCCTAAAAACCATAAAAATTACAAAACCCCATAAAATAAAATAAATCCTATAAAAACTCGAAAAATCCTTTAAACTGCAATAAACATTAAAAATATCTACTAAACCTTAAAAGCTAAAAAAACTAAAAAAAACCTAAAAAACCATAAAAACCATAAATTCTCTCAAAATCCCACAAACAGTAAAATCAAAAAAATATTTCTTTCCTAAAAAATCCATAAAAATGTAATAAACCCTAAAAACAATTAAAACTCTTAAGAAAACCTTAAAACCCTAATAAAACTCAAAAATCCAAAAAAACTAAAATTTCTAAAAACCTTAAAAACTCTAAAATCCCAAAAAAACCCCTAAAAATATCAAATTCCTTAAAAACCCAAATTACCCATTTAAATCCCATAAAAAATACCTACAAATAACCAAAAATGTAAAAAATAATAAAAAGTTGAAAACCCCTTTGGAAAACCAAAAAATCATAAAACACTACAACCCCAAAAAACTGAAAAAACATTAAAAATCCTAAAAATCTTTAAAACCCTTAAGAAACCCGAAAACCCTCTTAATCACTAAAAATCCTAAAAAATAATGAAAATCATAAAAGCCTTAAAATCCATAAAACCACTAAAAATCCTCCTTAAAACCCTAAAAACCATAAAAATCCCATGAAAAATAAAAAATAGTAAATAGTCATAAGAACCGTAAAAACCCTTAAAACATTAAAAGAACCTCAAACCCACTAAAAAACATAAAAACCCTTAAAAACATTAAAAACTCCTAAAACCCCATAAAACACTTAAAACGCTCAAAATCACTAAAACCCAAAAACCATAGAAGGATAAAAAAATAACAAAAAATCACTAAAAATGGTAAAACCCCAAAAACCCTAATAATACCGATGAAAACCATAAAAACATAAAAACAATTAAATCCATAAAACCTAGAAAACCCTGAAAACACTAAACACCCCCCAAGCCTAAAAACATCAAAAAACCTAAAATCCAAAAAAATATATAAAATTCCTAAAAAGTTCTCAAAATCCACAGAAATGTAAAAAATATAAAAACCCTGAAGAATTAAAAGAAAAACTAAAAACGATTAAAACACTAAAACCTCTTAAAATCCAAAAAATCCATAAATCCTAAAAACCCCTAAAAAACTCCAAAAACCCCTCAAAATCCAGAAAAACCCTAAAAACCATAAAAATACCTAAAACATATAAACCCCCCAACCCCCCAAACCCCTATGAAAACTTTAACAGCCTAAAAACACATAAAAAACCTAAAAAAATAAAACATTTCTAAAAACCTTAAAATGACCCAAAAACCCAAAAACCTCATAAAAAGACTATAAACCCTAAAAAATCCATAAACCTAAAAAATCACTAAAAATTCTAAAAATAAATTAAATTCCTAAAAATGTTAAAAAACTAAAAAAACATAAAACCCTAAAAAAATAAAAAACCCTAAAACCCAAAAAAACCAAAAAAACAAAAAAAACACTAAAAACCCTAAAATTTTTAAAAAGACCTAATAGCCCATAAAAATTCAAGAAAACCCTAAAAATAAATAAAAATGTGAAAACCCAAAAAACACTAAGAATACCTTAAAAATCTAAAAACACTTAAATCCCTTGTAACCTTAAAAAGGCTGAAAATCCTAAAATACCCTAAAAACCCTCAACCCCATAAAAACCATAAACCCCTAAAAACGATTAAAACCCATTAAAAAACCTAAAACCATTGAAATATCTAAAACCCTTTAAACCCCTAAAAATGTTGACAAACTCTAAAAAAAGATAAAACCCATAAAACCCTAAATACTCAAAAACCCCATAAAAACCCTAAATACCCAAAAAATTATCTAAATACTTAATATCCCTAAAAACATGAAATCATAAAAAACCACAAAATTGCCAAAAAATATAAATAAACTCTAGAAGATTTTAAAAACACAATGAATAAATTAAAAATTAAAAAACAATTAAAACATCTAAAAACATAAAAACTGCTTAAATCCCAAAAAACCCCTATAAATACCATGAAACCATAAAACCCAAAACCCCCTTAACATCATAAAATACCTTAAAAACTAAAAAACCCATATAACCACTAAAAAATATAAAAAACCATTAATTCCCATAAAATTGTTTAAAAACTCATAAAAACATTTAAACCCCTAAAACCTTAAAAAACTACTAAATCCAAAAAATCAATAAAACCATAACAAACCCTAAAGATCCTAAAAATACCTTAAAAACCAAAAACCCTTAAATTCCCCAAAACAAAAAAATAGATAAAAAATAAAAACCCTAAAAATCCTAATAAAACCTTAAAAACCAAAAAACACTAAAATTCCTCAAAAAACCTAAAAAATGCTAAAAATCCTAACACCCCCCAACCCTAAAAACCCTCAAAAACCCTAAAAAATATATAATACTAAAAAACATTTCAAATCCCAAAAAATAATAAAAACCCATAATGCCATAAAAACCCCTAAAAACATAAAAACACTTAAAACCCCAAAAAATGTCAAAATGATAAAAATCCAAAACCCCTACTAAAACCCTAAAATCCGTAAAAATCATAAAAAATATTAAAATATTGAAACCCCTAAAAACCCATAAAATCTGTAAAAACTCTACACACAACTAAAATTGTTAAGAACTCTAAAAAAATCTAAAAAACCATAAAAACTCAATAAAACATTGAAAAAACAAAGACAAAAAAAACCCAAAAAACCAAAAAACACCTTACAATCTATAAAAATATTAAAAACCAATATAAAATTTATAAATCCCTAAAAATACAAAAAAACGTAAAATCAACTAAAACCCCTAATAACCCTATGAAAAACATAAAAACCTCAAAACACTTTAATCCCCAAAAAAACCCTAATAACACTAAAAATGATAAATACCCCTGAAACCCCTCAAAATATCAAAAAATATTAACAAATAATAAAAAATCTGAAAATATACTAAAAACATAAAAAGAACATAAAAACCCAAAAAACCAATAAGAAACCCTTAAAAATACAAAACACTTAAACCCCCAAAAAACCTAAAAAATAATAAAAAAACATAAATAACCCTCAAAGGCCCTAAAAACCATAAAAACCACTAAAAACAGAAAAATCCATAAAAACCCTAAAACCCACTAAAAATACTAAAACAACTATAAAACCATAAAAATTCATAAAAAATATAAAAAATATTTAAAACCCTAAAAACTTTAAAAAAACCTAAAACCCATTAAAACCCCTAAAAATCCTAAACCAAATAAAAATCATTAACCCTTCCTCCCCTAAATATTCATAGATACGTAAAAGGCCATGAAATCCAAGAAAATCTATAAGAAAACCTTGAAAACAGAAAAAATCATAAAACACCTAAAAATATGAAAAACCCTAAAAACCATAAAATCCTTAAAAACCATAAACCCCCTCAAAATCTATAAAAACCATAAAAACAATAAAAATACAAAAATTCCTTAACGATATTTTAAAATGTAAAACACTAAAAACCCTTAAAACCCTAATGAAAATCGTGAAAACCTAGAAATAGTTAACTCCCCTAAAAACATAATAATACTAAAAACTATAAAAGACCCAAAATTACATAAAAACACTAAAAGATTAAAACCCCAATAAAACCGTAAAACCCCATAAAACCCCAAAATGACCCAAAATTATTAAAAACCCTAAAAATCTATATAATTATAAAATGCCATAAACTTCCGTAAAAACATTGAAAACCACAAATAAAACCTTAAAAAATACATAAACACCTAATAACCTAAAAATTGATAAAATTCTAAAAATCTAAAACCCCCATAAGAATCCTACAAACCATAAAAACCCAATAATCTTAAAAACAAAACAAAACTGTAAAAACAACTAAAAACTATAAAATCCCATTAAACTCCTAAAAACATTAAAAAATCTAAAAAACCATAAAACCCTAAAATACTCACAAAACCCAAAACTCGTGAAAACCCCATAAAAACCATGAAACCACTAAAACCCCTCAAAAATCCCTAAAAACTCTACAATAAATAAAAAATAAAAAAATCCATAAAATTATCTTAAAATGTAAAAGAAAATAAAAACACTGAAAACCCCTAAGAAAACCATAAAAAAATCATAGAAAACCCCTAAAATCCTAAAAAAAGATAAAACCCATAAAGCCCTAAAAATATTATACCTTGAAAAACAAAAAACCATAAAAATCACTAAAAATACCTAAAATTATAAATACCCTATAACCCTAAAAATATTATGAGTACCTTAAATATATAAAAACACTTGAAACACTTATAAATTAAAAATTCTAAAAACCCTTAAAAATCCTGAATCCCCTAAAAATAATAAAACCCTAAAATATAAAAAAACCCTAAATATCAACAGAAACACTAAAAAACCCATAAGACTACTAAAAAGATATAAAAATTTAAAAATAAATAAAAACCCAAAAAATAAAAAACAACCCTCAAACCCCAAATAACCAAAAAATGAAAAAACCATTAAAAGCTAAAATTCACTAAAACCACATAAAAATCCAAAAGGAAATAAAAAATATAAAAAACATAAAACCCTCTAAAAACCCTGAAAACCCCAAAGAAAACCATAAAAACCTAATAACCCAAAAAACCATAAAAATCCTAAAAATGCCTTAAAATCCCTATAAAGGCGATTGAGTATACTGTCAGGTTCGGGTGGTTTTTTCTGTGGCTTGAGTCTGACTCCATGCTTGCGGTGAGTGCTCTTAAAAGCAGATATAGGTACGTCCCCTGGTGGCTCCTTACCCCGTGGATGGACTACCTTGCCATGTGCCAAAGGCTGTATCTCACTGTGACACATGTCTACCGAGAGGCCAATGCGGTTGAGGATGCTCTCTCCAAGCAGGCTATTGTGGAACATTGTTCTTTATGTTCCTTTGTTGCCACACCTCCCTGCTCCTCCTTTGTTGTGTCTGATTTGAAGGGTGAGGTGCACACCCGATTATGTAAACTCCCCTTGTAGAACTCTGTTTTTACCTTTATTTTTTTTAAAATAGTGGGTGCCACATGCCTGGCCCCGAGCCATCCTTGCCCTAAAACCCAAAAAACAATAAAAACCCTAAACTCCCCAAAAAACCAAAAAACATAAAACCCCTAAAATCTTTAAAAAACCAAACCCCATAAAAATCATAAAAACCCACTAAAAAACATAAATATGCTTCAACCCCCGAAAGCATTAAAAATTTCAAACCAAACTTAAAACCGTAAAAAATTCAAAAAAACCTCAAAAATCCCAAAAAAACCCAAAAAACTCCTAACTGACCTTAAAAACGTAAAAACCTAAAAAATTAGATCCCCTAAAGACCCTCAAATCTTCTAAAATCCCAAAAATTCCAAAAAATCCAAAATACCCTACAAATCCTTAAAATGTAAAAAACCATAAGTACCTATAAAACCCCAAGGAAAATTTTAAAAATAAAAAACACATAGATCAAATAAAAAACTAAAAATTAAAAAATCCCAAAACCCATAAAAACCTTCAAAATCTGTAAAACCCCTCAAAATCTCCAAAACCCTATAAACCATAAAATTTCAAAAAAAAATCCCTAAAAATCCCAAAAATTGTAAATAGCCCTAAAAAACCCCAAAGAAAACATTAAAAATTTTTAATAAAATTAATACCCCTAAAACACCTAAAAATATTAAAAAATATAAAGACCCTAAAAACCCTAAAACTCCATAATACCCATGAAACCTCTTAAAACATTAAAAACCGTAAAACATATAAAAACCCTAAAATCCCTAAAACATGTAAAAACCCTTTAAACCGTTAAAAACATTAAAAAAAACTGTAAAAACCATACACCCCCTAAAAACTAAAAAAACCTAGAATCCTAAAACAATAAAACCCTAAAACCCTAAAAACCCATTAAACACTCAAAATTCCTAAAAACTATATAAAAACAATAATAATCCAAAAAAGTATATTAAAATCCATAAAATTTGTAAAAAACATAAAAACAATGAAAAAAATAAAACCTTGATAAACCTATAAACAAATAAAACCAATAAAAACCTAAAAATGATAAAAACCCTCAAAGACCCTAAAAAGCCAAAAAAACCCTAAAATTTTCAAAAACCCATAAAAACCCAAAAACTCTAAAACCCGATGGAAAACATAAAAACCTAAAAACAATTAAAACCCCTTAATATCATAAAAATTTCAAAAACCCTTAGAATTCCCTAGAAACAAAAAATCCCATAAAAACCTACAAACCCTTAAAAACTCTAAAAAACACTAATAACTCTAAAAACCCCTTAAAACCCCTAAATTTTTTAAAAAAATCTAAAATTCCTTAAAATACCCAAATAAAATGAAAAAACCACTAAAACCCCTAAAACTAGAAACAACCCTAAAACCCCTAAATACCCTAAAACCCATAAAAGTCTCTAAAAACCTGTTAAAATCATAAAAACCCATTAAAAACCTGAAAACATAATAAACCCTAAATTCTTAGAAAAACCCTAAAAACAGTAAATCCCTAAAACACTTAAAATATTTAAAAACCAAAAAAATGAGAAAACATATTAAAAATAATTAAACCTATAAAAACCATAAATCACAAAAAAAATTTTAAAACCATAAAAATATTAAAAAAAATAAATAATCCCCAAAAATCTTGAAAAACCTAAAAAACACTAAAAACCCTAAAAAACCTAAGAAAACATTAAAAAACCGCTAAAAAATTATAAAATATCTAAAGACCCTTAAATACCCTAAAACCCATTAAAATCTTTAAGACCCTCTAAAAACCATTAAAAACCTAAAAACCCATAAAACCCCAAAAAACCCACTAAAAACTATAAAACACCTTTAAACCCCTCAAAATGTTTTAACAATAATATAAAACTTTAATACCCTAAACATTTATAAAAATACTAAAACCCCAAATTCCCAAATAATCCCTAAAATCTCTAAAAACTCCAAAACCCTCGAACTCTCTAAAAACACAAAAAACCATAAAAATACTATTGAAATCCGTAAAAATCCCTAATTATATAAACAACCCTAAAGTCCCTAAAATACCCTAAGATAATATTAAAAACCTAAAAACCCTTAAAACCCCAATTTTTTTAAAAAAAACCTAAAACATTAAAAATAATCGTGAAATCCCCCAAAAACTATAAAAATCCCCTAGAACCTTGAAAACATGTAAAAACTAATAATAAATCCCAAAACACCATAAAAATAATATAAATCGTAAAAACATTAAAAACCATGAAGCCCCTAAAAATGTTAAAAATGATAAAAAAAAATTGAAAACCCTAAAAACTAAAAAAACCTAAACACCAAAAAAACATAAATACCATAAAACTCCTAAAATTATGAAAACCCTAAAAATCCATAAAAACCCTTAAAACCACAAAAATCATAAAATCCATAAAAATCCTTAAAAATATAAAAACACTAAAAACACTAAAACCCCATAAAAAATCTTAAAAACCTAAGTACACATAAAAATCCTATAAACTTGAAAAATGATAAACCCCTAAAAATACATTAAAACATTAAAAATATAAAAACCCTTAAAACCCTAAAGAACAAAAAAATATCAAACCTAGAAAACCATAAAACACTAAAAATCTCTAAAAACCCACAAAATCCCTAAAAATCACAATAACCCTAAAATCCTAGAAAACCAAAATACCCTAAAACAATGAAAAAACCTATGAAAACTATAAAAAGCATAAAACGAATAAAACCTCGAATACCCTAAAAAGATGAAAAACCCTAAAAACACAAAAACCATAAAGACACTCAAAACACCATAAAAACCTAAAAACATATTAAAAAAATTAATACAAGTTACTAAATATCCTTATAAACACAGAAACCAAAAAACCTTTAAATACCCTAAGAAATCATTAAAAACATAAAAACACATAAAAGGCATAAAATTCTAAAAACCATTAAACTCTAAAATACCCTAAAACCATAAAACTCCTAAAAAACTCAAACACCCTATTAAACACATAAAATTGCTAAAAACTACTAAAAACTATAAAAACCCCATTGAACTCCTAAAAATGATAATTAACACTGAAAAATATTAAAACCCAAAAAAATTAAAAAAACCCTAAAAATAAAAAATTCCATTAGAAACAAAATAACGAAAAAACCCCTAAAAACACATAAAATAACAAAAACCCCTAAAAACCATAAAAATCCTAATAAGATCTAAAACAAGAAAAATGTAAAAAACCTATAAACAAAAATAACACTAAGAAAATCATAAAAAAATAACAAACTCTTAAAACCACTGAAACCCTAAAAATACTAAAAACCCTAAAAACCAAAAATACCCCAAAATTCCAAACAATCATTAAAACCATAAAAACCAAGAAAATATTGAAAATCCCTAAAACTTGAAAAACCCTAAAAATAATAAAAGCCGCTTAGAAATCCTTAAAAACCTAAAAACACATAAAAATTATAAAGACCTAAAAAAACATTGAAAACCATAAGAACCCTAAAATACCCTAAAACTCCTAAAAACCACTAAAAACCTTAAAACCCCCTAAAAACACATAAAACTAAAAACCCCCTCAAAACTCTTAAAAATCATAAAAAATTATAAAAAACCATAAAACATAAAAAACAAAAAATACCAAAACCACAAAAAAACAATAAAAACCATGAAATCCAAAAAACACACAAAATACCTAAAAACCCTAGAAACCAGAAAAATCATTAAAAAACCGAAAAATCACTAAAATTTTAAAAACACTAAAAACCCTGAATGCCTTTAGAAAACCAGATCAACCTAAAAACACATAAAACCCAAAAAACACTAATAACCATGAAAACTTTTAAAAGCCGTAATAATCCCTTAAATACCTAGAAGACCATAAAAATACTAAAAACCCAAAAAACCCAACAATCATAAAAAACCTATAAACCCTAAGAACCATAACTAAAAATTAATATCACAAAAAAAGTAATTACCCTAAAAACCTAAAAAATTCTAAAAACCGTAACAACCCTAAAAGAACCCAAAACGTCAAAATACTTCTAAAACCCATAAAACCCCCGAAAAACCATAAAACCCAAAATAATTGATAAAATCATAATCACCCATTAAAAACTCTAAAAAATCTATAAAACCATAAAAACATTAAATTAACTCTAAAAGCCCTTAAAACCTAAAAAACTAAAAAACCCAAAAACCCAAAAATAAACATAAATAGCCTAAAACCCTAAAACCTGAAAAAATCTATAGAAAACCCTAGAAAAACATAAAAATCCTAAAGAATCCATTAAAATACCTAGAAATATAGGACACCTAAAAAACCAGAAAACCCATAAGAATACCTTAAAAATCGTAAAACATTTATAACCCCTAAAAACCTAAACACGCTAAAACCCTTAAAAACACTAAAATTCCAAAAAAACACAAAATCCCAAAAACACTAAAAATCCTTAAAAACCAAAAAATTCCCTAAAATACATATAAACATAAAAAACCCTAAAACTCATAAAATCCCTAAAAATACCTTAGAAAACTAAAAATTCATAAAACCCCTAAAACCCCCTAAAAGGACATTAAACCCCATAAAAACCTCTAAAACCAATAAAATCCCTAAAAACCATAAAATACAAAAAACCCATAAACACCATAGAAAACTATTAAAAAAACAACAGCCCCTTTAAACCCCTAAAAACTTTAAAAAGTCTAAACCCCATAAAAACCCTAAAAACTCACAAAAAACCAAAAGACCCAAAAAATCTAAAAACCGTAAAAAACTCCAAATACCTAAAGAACCAAAAAACCAAAAAATTCCTAAAAAATCAATAACAATACCTAAAAATGTAAGAAACCATAAAAATATTGAAAACCCCTAATAAAACCTTAAAAAACAAAAATAGTTAAAATAATTAAAAATATTAAAAAATCAAAAAACTACAAAACCCTAGGAACCTTAAATATTATAAAAATCCCTAAAATTACAAAAAAAATTAAAGACCCCTAAAAACATGAAATCCCTAATAAAATAATAAAATCCAATAAAACACAAAACCCCTAAAAACCAAAAAACTTTAAAAAGACAAACAAATCCTAAAAAGTCCCTAAAACCCCTAAAATTCCCTAAAAACCATAAATACCCCTAAAAATATTAAAACATACTGAAGACCCATAAAACCCCTAAAAACCATTTTTGACTATAAAAACCCCTTAATCCTTTAAAAATACTCAAAAACATTAAAAATTCAAAAAAACCAAAAAAACTAAAAAAACCCAAATAGCCAAAAATCCATAAAAACATAAAATCCCAATAACTATTAATATCCCTACAATCCATAAAAACCATAAAATTATTAAAAATACACTAGAAATCATGAAAATGTAAAAAATCATAATACATTTAAAAACTATAAGTTAAACATGAAACCATAAAAACACTTTAAACCCGTAAAACCCAAAAAATACTAAATATATAAGAAGCCCCAGTCGCTATAAAGACCATAAATACCCACTAAACCCCCATTAAACCACTCTCATTTTTAAAAAACTCTAAAAAACATTAAAACACTAAAAAACTAAAATACCCTAAAAAATACAAAAACCCATAAAACCTATAAAGACCCTAAAATTCCCTAAAAACCCTATGACCCCAAATCATACTAATAAATACCTAAAAATCATTAGAAAGTAAAAAACATCAAAGAAACCTAGAATAACAATTTGAAAATACTAAAAACCTAAAAACAACTTAAACTCTTAAAAACCCTAAAACACTAAAAACCCTTAAAATACTAATAACTCAAAAACCCACTAAAAACCCTCAAAATTACTAAAAACCCTAAGAACCCATAAAAATTATTAAATAACTAAAAATATAAAAAGCTTAAAAGAATAGAAAATCCTAAAAAAAATGTAAAAATTTATAAACACCTAAATACCCTAACAACCTAATAACATAATAACCCTTAAAAGGCCATAAATCCACTAAAAACATTAAAAGCCCTAAATTCCAATAAAACCCTAAAGAGAGATAATAACACTAAAGATAATTTAAACACCAAAAAATTAAAAACCTTCAAAAAACCATAAAACCACTATATCCTTATAAAACCCCCTAAAAACCATAAAAGACTAAAAACCCTTAAAAACCCAAAAAATTCATAAAACCCTAAATACTATAAAAGTGTTTAAATTTTTTTAAAAAACCCTAAAATTGTAAAAGATCCTAAAAACCCTAAAAATACCTAAGAAACCTTAAAACCTTAGAAACACATAAAATTAAAAAATAAAATAAAAATGATATAACCCTAAAAACACTATAAAAACCTAGAGCCCTAAAAACCATCAAAATGCCTAAATCCCCTAAAACCCACACAATTCAAAAAAAACTAAAAACCTATAAAAATATATAAAACCCATAAACCCCTAAGAAAACCTTAAAATCAAAAAACCACATAAAACTCCTAAAACACTAAAAAATGATAAAAACCCTAAAATGACCAAGAAAACCTAAAAACCCCTAAAAACCATAAAAACCTTATGTCACCCTGTTTGTCGAAATATTTTGTTGAAATTTATGCTCATATGTAACCTATGGACTTTGTATGGTTTTTTTTTGAATGGAACCCTGATGAAAACAACCAGTGGGTTTTGAGTCGTGGGTCGACTTATGTTCTTCATGTTGGAAGCTTGGGTATTGTGGTCAGGCATGTAGGTGTGGTTATAAGGAAAGAGGTGGCCTGAATCTAGCTCAGGTGGAGTATGGTGAAGGAATTCCGACCTTGGTGGAGGTACAGGAGAAGGTGGTGTTGAAAGAATCCAAGCTTTTTCCTCCCCAACCAAAGGTCATTGTATTTTTTTGAGCGTCTGAAAATGTATTTGAAATATGGGTGTGATAAGAAGGTGGAAGCGACAGCCTCATGTGGCATTAGACTAATGTTTTCATGAAATTATGGTGGAAAGGGGAGGGATAGTGCATAGGTGATTCATAATGACGAAAGCATATCATTGAGCTACAATAGTGGGCAAGATGGCTGTATTGAATTGTAGGGGGAGCTGAATAAGAGGAGGTGGCTGAGCTGAGGGAGATGGCTAGATTTGGGCAGAAGTCGAGTCTATTTAAGAACCCCCTGAAGAATCCCATGTGTAGGGTTATAGTGACCTTGAGCAAACTTTTTGGACAGGCTAGTAGCAGTCAGTAGCCAATTTTGGATTGTGTCTCTCGGAGTTATAGATTTTAGGGCCCGGACTCTGTTGATTCAGCTGGTTGAGATGCTACGCTGAGTGGGGGGTTGTATGGGGAAGTTTCTGAGTAGGGGTAGGTGGCTCAGACTGAGCATGAGTGGAATCTGACTGGGAAGATTTCCTTGTGCATTGATGAGGGACCACTAGATTGGAGTGTGAGTGACTCTTATGTGCAAATCAATGTGTGTAGTGGAAATGGGATGGTTGGCCTGTGGGTTTTTCAACCATTTCACAATGAGGAGGTCAGTGAAGATTATGATGGGAATGTAGTTGGACACTTGCATCCTAGGAATGCTGGAACCCCTAGTGAAGGAGGTATGGATCTATACTTTCATCTAGCGATGGTGGTGTATGTAGGGGCTCCTTCTGATGACGCCCAGTGTGTAGTCCTGCATGACATGGTCTTGGTGGAATGGCCAACTGTCTCCATTGTGAATGATGCTACTATTTTATGGTAGATTTTTACTAAGGATGATCTCAGTGTTAACTCCAATATGGCCTAGTTTAGTTGGGAAAGGGCCGCACATGGGGATGCCTCTCCAAAGGGGGAAGGAAATAAATCCACAGGGTTCATGTCATGTGGTAATGAACATTGGTCCAATAGGTAGGGTGTCAATCCTTTGATGACAATGTATGTGAATAGGGTTGGTGATAGGGTGTCCTTAAGTGCAGAAATTTATAGTACTTATATGTCAAAGAAGCTCATCCTATTGGTTTCACCTCTGCCCCCCCCCCCCCCCCCCCCGCCCCAAGGTGGAATAAGAGGGACTATTCTACCCTTCCTTGACCCATGGCTACTCGGGCTTCCTTAAAGGCTGATAAACTAAAAGTAAAAGTCAAAAAGAAGGTGCAGCCTCCATGCACTTTGGAGTAAGAAAGATTCAGGGAGAAGTATCTGAGGATTTTCATACATCATGAGGATTTTGAGTTCAGATGGGAATCAATTTACATTGGGGCATACTCTGACTTCTTCTTTGCTGATGTGGATTCTAGCTATTGTGCGGATGGTGACTGATATGGTTCTGTCACTGTTTAAGAATATTGTGGTGATGTTGACTGACTTGTTTCTCTTTTCTGTTGTTGGGTTCTTTGGGGGGTTTATTTTCTTAGGTTGTTAGGGGATTTTGGTTGTGGGTCATTTGACTCTTCCCCTCCCTTGTTTGCATTGTTTATTAGTCAAATAGATTTGGGGGGGGAGGTATAGGCTGGTCCAATGCCTTCTTTTCCCTAAAACACTTCAAACCCCTAAAACCCCAACAAACCCAAAAAAACAATAAAAACTCAAAAAAATTTATACCCATAAAAATAGTAAATGCTCAAAAAAAACCATAAAGACCGTAAAATTTAAAAAACCTAAACACTCCAAAACCATAAAACCCCAAAACCCCTAAAACACTTCAAAATCCCTAAAATTTAAAAAACCCTATAAAAATTCTAAAAATACAGTTAAAATACCTAAACATTTAAAAACCCAAAATAATAAAAAACACAAAGAAAAACATGAAAACCTAAAAACACTTATAACCCCTAAAAACCTAAAAAATTCTAAAAACTCCTAAAATCCTCCAAAAACATAAACACCCAAAATATCCCAAAAAATACATATAAATAATAAAAATCTCAAAAATCCCTAAAAGCATAAAAAACTGAAAAAAAATATGTAAGAAATCCTTAAAAATATAAAAAAATTAAAACACCTAAAAAACCCAAAAAAAAACATTAAAACCCCTAAAATCCCCAAAATCCCCAAAATACCCCTAAACCCCATAAAAACAATAAAAATATCTAAAAACCATAAAAACTAAAAAACCCATATGACCCTAAAAACCCCTAAATACTCTAAAAACACTTTAACCCCCTAAATTGTTAATAATCTTTAAAAACCTTTAAAACCCTAAAAACTAAATAAAAACCAAAAAAACCCAAAAAAACATTAAAAAACTAAAAACCCTAGAAACCATCATATTACTTAAAACCATTAAAACATAAAAAGACCATGAAATTCCACAAAAAACTAATGAACTTGATCACCCCTAAGAAACCCACAAAAAAAATAAAAACACTTAGTACTCCTCAAAGATATAAAAATGTAAAAACCCCTAAAAGACCGTAAAAACCCTAAAACCCCTAAAACCATAAAAACCCCATAAAACCTTAAAAACCCTAAACACTATAAAACCCCACTAAAAACTCTAAAAACACTTTATCCTTCTAAAAAGATTAAAAAACTCTGAAAAAAAAATTAAATATCCCAAAAAACTCAAAAAACCCCTAAAACTCGAAAAATCCACAAAAACCCTAAAATTACTCAAATTTATGAAAACCCATAAATGTCATAAAAATTATAAAGTAATATAAAATCCATAAATATATAAAAACCCTAAATAACCAAAAAAATCCCTATGAAACCCATAATACCTAAAAATAGTTAAAACTCCTAAAAACCTAAAAAACACAAAATATCCTAAAAACATGAAAAAACTTACCTAAAAACCTTAAAAATCATAAAAACCACAAAAAACAATAACAAATATAAAACCCTATTGAACCTTAAAATTTTTATGACACTCTTAAAACCGTTAAAACCCCTAAAAACAAAAAAAACCTAAACCCCCAAGAACCCATAAAAACCCTAAAATTCCATAAAAAACTCTAAACACCATGAAAATCCAAAAACACCTAAAAATTACTAAAAATATAAAAACCCAGAAAATTCCTATGAAAACCATAAAAATATTAATACACATAAAAT
The DNA here is from genome assembly GCA_963277665.1 of Viscum album. Classification (NCBI taxonomy): domain Eukaryota; kingdom Viridiplantae; phylum Streptophyta; class Magnoliopsida; order Santalales; family Viscaceae; genus Viscum; species Viscum album. The sequence continues at coordinate 1,444,705,495 of OY728150.1, read as the reverse complement.
CCCTAGAAACCTAAAAACACTAAAAACCCTGATATCTATAAAAATCACAAAACACCTCAAAATCCATAAGAAGTAGAAATACATAAAAATCCTATAAAATCCCTAGAAACATAGAACCCCCTATAAATACTAAGATAACCTTGAAAACTTAAAAACACTTTAAACCCCAAAAAATATAAAAACATTGACAGACCTAAAAAGATTAAAACCCATTAGAAACATTTAAAACCCCTAACAACCACTAAAAACTCTAAAAATCATTTAACCCTCAAAAAACATTAAAAACCCTAAAAAACCTTAAAACCACAAAAAAACTAAAAATAACCATAAAAACCAAAAAAACTTAAAATCATTAAAATAATAAATCACCTTAAATACAATCAAAATTCATAAAACCCAAAAAACAATAAAATTCATAAAGAATACTAAAATATTATAAAACAAAAAACCCTCTAAAACCCCTAAAAACCCCTAAGAAAATGATTAAACCCAAAAACACTTAAAAACATAAAAACATAAATAATTATCAAACCCCTAAAACCCATATAAACCATTAACACCAAGAAAATCTTAAAAAATAATAAAATTCCTCTAAAATTAAAAAAAACTATAAAACCCCTGAGGAAACCTTAAAAATGAAAAAACACTAAAAACCCAAAAAAACCTAAAAACACTAAAAACAATAAATAACCATAAAATTCCCTAAAATTTCTAAAAACCCTAAAACCCATAAAATTCCTAACTACCATAAAAACCATAAAACCTTTTAAAAATTCAAAAAAAATATTCCATCACCAAATAAATTTTATAACTATAAATACCCTCCAAAACCCTAAAAACTAAAAAAAACCCCTTAAACCATAAAAAACCATAAAACCCCTAAATATCATTCAAATCATTCAAAATACCTAAAACACTAAAACATCATAAACATCCTAAAGAGGACCTAAAAATACCTAAAAACTTATAAAACCCTGAAAACCCTTTATGAAATCCTTAAAATCCAAGAAACACTTAAAACCACTTAAAAACTAGAAAAAACAAAAACCCTAAAATCCCTCACAATCCCTCAAAACCTAAAATCAATAAATATCCTATAAAATACCTAAAATTGACTAAAAATGTTAAAACCCTAAAAAACCTGAAAAACACCAACAAAACCATAAAAATGTAGATACTATAAACACCATTAAAAATGATAAAAACTCTTAAAGATCATTAAAACCCTAAAACCCTCTAAAACCATAAAACCCCTAAAAACATTAAAAACCCTAAAACCCCGTATAAATCCAAAAAACTGACTAAAAATACTAAAAAGTATATAAACCATGAAAAACATAAAAATATCTAAAAATCCGTAGAACCCCTAAAACTAAAAAATAACCCTAAAACCCAAAAAACCAAAAAACCCTAAGACCCTCAATACCCAAAAACCCCTACAAATTCTTAAAAATCCTAACAAATCACTAAAATCCCTAACGATGTAAAAAAACCAAAAAATACGGATTCAGATATGAAGGGTGAGACTCATTCACGCCCTTGTTGCTCCATCTTGTAACTGTCTCTTTACGTTTTATTTATTTTTGGGGGCTAGGCTCGCCTAGCCCTGAACCACTTCTGCCTAAAAACCCAAAACCACTAAAAACTCTAAAACCCTATAAACATTTAATTTTATTTAAAAAAAATTAACTAGAATTAGAACCCTAAAAACTCAAAAACAACTAAAAACCCAAAATAAAAATAATAAACCTATGAACCCTAAAAACCATTAAAATCTCTAAAAGTAAAAAAATCCATTAAAATTCTAAAAAATCTCGAAAATCCCTAAAACTGTCAAAAACCCTAAAAATACCCAAAACCCTTAAGAAAGTGTTAAAAATGTAAAAACACTTAAAACCTATAATAACCTAAAAATTATAAAATCAATAAAGAACCCTAAAAATCATAAACAACCATAAAATACTCACAATTGATAAAAACCCTAAAACCTTAAAAATCACAAAAAAGTCCTAAAAATACATAACATTTTTTAAAACCCAAAAATTCCTGAAAACTGAATATAAAACCTTTAAAACGTAAAAAACAATTAAATCCCCTAAAACATAAAAAATATAAAAACACTAAAACCCCTAAAAATACCCTAACACCCCAAAAACATAAAATCCATAAAACCCAAAAACACATAAAAACCACTAAAAACTCTAAAAACACATTAAATCCAAAAAATGTAACAAAAACTTTAAAAATATTAAAAACCATACAAAATAAAAAAACCATAAAAAACACCAAAAAAACTTAAATTCCCATAAAATATCTATAAACCTTCAAAATACCTAAAAACCCTTAAATACATAAAAATCCCTAAAAACCCTAAAAATGTAAAACCACTCAAAATACTAAAACCCCCAAAAAAACATTTAAAATCTAAAAAAAACATAAATCCCTCAAAAACCTAAAATTGGTCAAAACCCTAAAAACCTAAAAAACACAAAAAATACGAACTAAAAATGCTAAAAACCGTAAAAATCCCAAAAAACCCTAAAAACATAAAAATAAAAATAATATATCAAAAAATACCTAAAAATATAAAAACCTTGAGAAACCCTAAGAAACCCTAAGGAAACCATAAAAATATAAAAACTATTAGACATAAAAACTAAATATGACAAAACCCTTAAAAACCTTAAAACACCTAAAAATTTTAAAAACACTAAAAACCCTTAGAAGCCCTAATTACCACTAAAAAAAATTAGAAACCCTTTAAACCCCTAAAAAATTAAAAAAATATAAAAACCATTAATCCCTAAAAACTAAAAAATCTAAAACCATAAAAAACATAAAACCCAAAAAGCCCTCGACACTCCAAAAAACCTTAAAAACCATAAAATTTCCTAAAAATTAATAAATATACCGAAAAATGTAAAAAATAGTGAAAAAACAAAAAACTCATAAGAAAAACATAAAAAACATAAAATCCCTATGTAACCTAAAAAATGTCAAAACCTTTAAAACCCACTAAAACCCTAGAAAATCTCAAAAAATCCTTAAAACCATAAATATCTTAAAAAATTCCTAAAAATAATTGAAAACGTAAATAACCACTAAAAACAATGAAAAACACTAAGAACACCATAGAAACCTAAAAACACTTAAGACCCCTAAAAACAGAAAGAACCTAAAACCCCTAAAACCCTTAAAAGGCCTTGAAACCCCTAAAAACCATAATTCTCCTAAAAACCATTAAAACCCCAAGGAACCCATAAAAACATAAAGAAGTAAATAAATATCTAAAAACAACATAAACCCAAAAAAATTCAAAAAACTCCAAAATACCTTAAAACCCCTAAAAAGGTCAAAACCCCCTAAAAAATGAAACTCCTAAAAAACCTAAAAACAAAAAAAATCATAAAAAATACATACAAACCCTAAAAAATATAATACCCTAAAAACATATAAAACCCTAAAAACCTTGAAAACCCCAAAGAAAACCATAAAACCAACACATACTTAAAACCCATAAAAATCTAAAAACCCTTAACCCATGCAAACTCTAAAGCACCCAAAATCCCTAAAACACTAAAAACCATAAAAATACTAAAAATTCCTTAAAAATACATACAATGTAAAAAAATTAAAACCCCAAAGAAATACTTAAAAACCTAAACACAGTTAAAAATCCCTAAAAACCTAAAAATAATAAAAATCATAGAAATCACTAAAAAATCCCCAAAAACTCCAAAAAAACACCTAAAAACCATGAAACCCCATAAAACCCTTCAACCCCGCTAAAATATCGAAAAACCCTTTCAAACACTAAATATGATAAAAACTCTATAGAACCTTAAAAACCTTAAAAACTAAACAAAACCAGAAATCCTAAAAAACCATAAAACCCCTCCAAATCCCAAAAACACCCATACACCATTAAAATGCTACAAAACACAAAAAAATCAATAAAGTTTTCAAATTGACAAAAAAATATGAAATCCCCCAATAAAACCTCGAGAAACCTAAAAAATGCTAAAAATAAAAAAAGCTGTAAACCCTAAAAAACCCTAAAATCCATAAAAATACGAAAAACCCATAGAAATCATAAAACTACCTTAAAAATTCCAAAAACCTTGCAAATCCTAAAAACCTTGAAAACCCCTAAGAAAACCATAAAAACCTAAAAACACTTAAAACCCCTATAAGATCATGAAGACCCAAAAACCCTAAAACTCATAAAACCATAAAAACCCTAAAAACCCTAAAACTATATAAAAACCCTAAAAATAAACTAAAAACTCTAAAACCCCAATAAAAATCTAAAAAGGTTAAAACTATAAAAACCATAAATATCCTAAAAAATGTAAAAAATCCTAAAAATCCAAAAAAACAAAAATTACCCCTAAAACAAAAAAACACTAAATCCCTAAAAATCTCTGAAAATCCCTAAAAATCGTAAAGACCATAAAAATTATAAAAACCCTTAAAATCCATAAAATCAAAAAACCTGAGTAACCATAAGAAAATGGTAAAACCCAAATATGAAAAATTTCCTTAAAACCCCTTAAAATGATAAATACTCTATAAACCCTTTAAAACCCTAGAAAACCCTAAAATCACAAAAATCCCTTAAAATCCTAAAAACCATAAAAAACACCAAAAACATAAAAAACCCCAAAAACTAGAAAAACCCTAAGAGAACCATAAAAACCTAAACACACTTAAAACCCCTAAAAACCCAAAAAATATAATACACTAAAACTCCATAAAAATCCACAAAACACCTAAAACAATACCCCCTCCAATTCTTAAAACCCCATAAAAACCATAAAACCCCAATAAAAAATACAAATACCCATTGACACCTAAAACCGTTATTATACAATGAAACACCTTAAAACCCTAAAATAATTGAAAAAACTTTAGAAAAAAAACCCCTCAAAATCTCTAAAAACCCAAAAAATAATAAAAAATTAAAATACCCACAAAACTTTTTAAAAGCGTAAAAAAACCCTAAAAACCATGAAAAATCAAAAGAAAAAGTTAAAATATAAAAACACTAAAAACAACTAAAAACATTAAAAAGTCATAAAAATTCCAAAAATTAAAAAAATCAGTAAATCCCCTAAAACCTGAAAAAAAACCATTAAAACCCAAAAAACAACAAAAAACTCTAAAAATCCTTTTAACCCCAAAAAATGTTTGAAAACTCTAAAAACCCATTAAAACCTTAAAAAACTCATAAAACCCCCTTTAAACACTTAAAAACCATAAAACCATACAAATCCTAAAAACTCTCAAAATCCCTTAAACACATAGAAACCATAAAAATCCAAAAAAATCCCTAAAAATCCCTAAAAACATAAAAACACAAAAACCCCGAACCCCATTAATAAAAATTGAAAATCTAAAAACACTAAAAAACTATAAAAATGCTAAAAATTCAAAACACCCAAAAACCCTATAAACAACTAAAAATTCTCCAAATCCATAAAAACTCTAAACACCATTAAATTCCTAAAATGACCTAGAACACCCTAAAAACATAAGAACCCTAAAAACCGTGAAATATTCCAAGAAACACTTAAAAACCTAAAATACCCAAATAACCCTAAAAACCCCTAAAATCCATAAAAGCCATAAAACCCTAAAAAATCCCTATAACCACATAAAACACTAAAACCACTAAAATCCCAAAAAACCCATTAAAACCCAAAAATATAAAAAAACTATATTAAAATGAAAACCAATAAATACTAATAAAAAACCCCAAAACCAAAAAAACCATAAAATGAAAAAACTCCTAAAAACCGTAAAACCCTTGAAATTCGTTAAAAACCAATAAAAATCATAAAAATCCATAAAGAACCATTAAACATAAAAACATAAAATATATTAAAAACCATAATAGATACTTAAAATTTTAAAACACCTAAACCCCTAAAGAATATAAAAATTATAAAAACCCTAGAACCTTAGAAACCTTGAAAATCATTATAAACCATACAAACCTTAAAAATCACAAAAATCCCTAAAAACTATAAAAATCCTAAAATATCCCTAAATTTTTAAAAATGTAAAAAAACCCTAATGACCTGAAAACTTGTAAGAAGACATTAAAAACATAAAAACACTTAAAAACCATAAAACCTAAAAAAACACTCAAAACCCTAAAAAGGTTAAAATGTCCCCCAAACCCTAAAATATCCTAAAAACCATAAAACCTATAAAATATAAAAAATACTATAACCCATAAAAACCACAAAAAACTCTAAAACCCATTTATACCCCTAAAAATGGTAAAAACTCTAAAACATTTTAAAACCGTGAAAACACCTAAAAATATAAAGCCCTAAAAATCGATAAAAATGTTAAAAAAGCCTAAAACTTGAAAATCCTTAAGAAAACCTTAAAAATTTAACAAATATTAAAGTTCCAAAAAAACAATAAAAATATAAAACCCCTAAAAAGACCTTGAAAACCTTAAAATACCTAAAAACCATAAAACCCTTAAAATACACTAAAAAATATAAAAACACATTAAATAACTAAAAACATTATAAACAATAAAAACACATAAAACCCCTAAAACATAGAAAACTCTAAAAACCAAAAAACCATAAAAACCCCTAAAAATCCTTTAAAACCCTAAAACTCCCTAAAACTCATAAAACCCATAAAATCTTAAAAACCGAAAAATATGAAAAAAATGTAAAAACCCCGAAAAACACCTATGTAATCCTTGGAGACCTAAAATACTTAAAACCCCTAAAAACCCTTAAAAATGATAAAATCCATGAAAACCTTAAAAATCCTCAAAACCCCTTAAAACCCAAGAAAACCATAAATATCTTAAAAAATTAATAAAAATGCCAAAAAATGTAAAATGTCATAAAAAACCCGAAAACCAAAAAGAAATACCTAAAACCGTAAAAACACGTAAACCCCTAAAAAACCTAAAAATGATAAATACCCTAAAATCCCCTAAAAACATAAAAAATCATAAAACCATAAAAAAATTAAAACCCCATAAAACGAAGTAAAAAACAAAAACAATTAAACTTTTAAAAACATTAAAAAATATATAAAAACCCTTAATACCCCTAAAATATCAATAAACACCTATAAAAATAACAAAAACCCTAAAACCCCCTAAAACACACAATATCTATAAAAAGCCTAAAACCCTAAAAAAAATATAAAAAAACCTAAAAAAATAAAAATGCTAAAACCCCTTAAAACCCCTATGAAAACCTTAAAACCCTAAAAACACTTAAAATCCCTAAAAACCAAAAAAATGATAAAAACTCTTAAAACCCCAAAAAATTGATAAAAAACCAAAACCCATTAAAATCTAAAAAAATCACTATATATCCTTAAAAATGAAAAAATCCCTCAAAACCCCTAAGAAATCCTTTATAACCTAAAAACACTTAAACCCCCTAAAAACATAAAAAAATCCCTAAAACACTTAAAAATAGCCTAAATCCCCCTAAATACCATAAAAATCCCCTAATAACTATAAACTCCTCAAAACCCATAAGAACAATGAAACAACTATAAACAATAAAAACCCTTTAAGCCCCTAAAAACTGTTAAAACCCCAAAAATCCTTAAAATCCTTAAAACCCTTAAAAACTCAAAAAAAAACCCCAAAATCCACAAAAAACCCTAAAACCCTAAATTTGTAAATATAAAAAAACCCTCAAAATTACTAAAACCCCTTAAAATCCATAAAAATACAAAATATCATTAAAACCCATAAAAACATAAAAAAACCTAAAACCCTTGAGATACCATAGGAAAATGTTTAAAAACTAAATTCAATTATAACCCCTAAAAAAACCCATAAACTACATAAAAGCGCTAAAAAAAATAAAACACTGTAAAAAAAATTAAACCTTTAAAAAATTTAAAAACATAAAAAAATGCATTAAAACCCTAAAAGGAAAAAAAACAAAAAACCCTAAATACCATAAAAACCATAAAACCAGAAAAATAATCAAATTCCAAAAGTCCCTAATATATAAATAAATAAATAAATCCCAAAAAATAACTAAAAACTCAAAACCCTCTCAAAACCCTAAAAACTTCTAAGAAAACCTAAAAACCTAAAACAATTAGAACCCCTTAAAATTATAAGAATAAAAAAAACATAAAATCCATAAAATCTATAAATCACCTAAAAAATCAAAACTATAAACACCACAAAAAACTATTAAACCCTTTTGACCCCCTAAAAACATTTAAAAACACTAAAAACCCCTTATAAAGTCTAAAAACTCAAAAATAACATAAAACCCGAAAAACCATAAAAACCATAAAATTTGAAAAAAAATGCCTAATACCCATAAAAATTTAAAAAAGTTTCTAAAAAATTGTAAAATGAAAAAAAAACATAAAATATCATAAAATCCCGTTGAAAACATTAAAAACCAAAAAACATAAAACCTCTAAAAACACTAAAATTGCTAAAAACACTAAACAACCCCAAAAACCATAAAACCACTCAAAATCCCTAAAAAACCTAAAAACCAATAAAAATAATGAAAGTATCATTAAAAATATCTATAATGTAAAAAACCATAAAAATACTTAAAACACCTAAGAAAACCATAAACTCTGAAAAATGCTGAGAACCCATAAAACCCAAAAAAACAATAAAAACCTAAAAACACTAAAAAACCAAAAAACCGTAAACCCCATACAAAACCATAAAACAATAAAAACCCACTAAAACTCTTAAAACAATATAAACCCCCAAAAACCATAAAACTATATAATCCTTTAAACCCTTAAAACTCATAAAAACCCATAAAGCCCCAAAAATTCCCATAAAAGCCCTAGAACCCTCAAAATCCCTAAAACCATATAAAAAACTAAAAATTCCTCAAAATACCTAAAAAGATAAAAAATACAAAAACCCCCAAAAAACACCTACGGAAACCTATAAAACCTAAAAACACTTAAAACCCCAATAATTCGAAAAATGCTAAAAAAAACCCCCCAAAACCCTAAAAACCCTAATAACCCTTCAATCCCAAAAAATATCAAAAAACATAAAAATCCAAAAAACCTGGAAAAAATTTAAGAAAACCATAAAAATAAAAAATCATATAAAACACATAAAAAACATAAATATTCTAAAAACCTGAAACCCTCTAAAAATACCCTAAAACCCCCTAAAACAATAAAAACCCCTATAACCCATAAAAACCCTACAAAGACATAAAAACTATAAAAATCCACTAGAAACTCTAAAAACAACTTAAACCTCTAAAAATTTTAAAAGCTCTCTAAAATATTAAAAACCCTAAAAAATTCAAAAAAACCCCTATAACCCCTAAAAATACATAAAACCCATAAAACCCCTAAAAACCTCAAAATCCGTAAAATCCCACAAAATCCCTAAAAACCCCAAAACCCATAAAAACCGTAAATATCCCAAAAAATTAAAAACTCTAAAAACTCAAAAAATCCCTAAGATAATTTTGGAAATTCAAAAACATGTAAAACCCCTAAAAATATAAAAACACTAAAAAACATAAAAACACTAAAAACACTAAAACCCTCAAAATCACTAAAAACAAAAAAAATCATAAAAATCCCTAAAAATATCTAAAAACATAAAAACCCCAAAAGCACTGAAAACCCCTATGAAAACTATAAAAACCAAAAAAATATAAAACCCATAAAAAACCTAAAAATTCTAAAACCCCTAAAAAACCCCAAAACCCTTAGAACCCTAAAAACCATAAAAACCGCAAAATAAAATTAAAACAAAAAACTCGAAAAACCTTTCAAACCCATAAAAACATAAAAAAACTCTAAAAACCTTTAAAAACATAAAAAATTAAAAAGACAACTATTGAACCCCAAAAAACCCATAAAAACATTAAAAACACTAAAACCCTAAAAACCCTAAAAACCCCTAGAAATCAAAAATTCCATAAAAATCCTAAAAAATACATAAAGATCCCTAAAAATCTATTAACCCAAAAAAATCACATAGAAAATCATAAAAACCTAAAATCACTTTAAACCCCTAAAACCCTAACAAATGCTAAAAACCTAAAAAACCCTTAAACCATAAAATGCCTAAAAACCATGAAAATCCCTAAAAACCAATAACCCCCTAAAAATACTAAATAATAACTAAAAATCCATAAAAATTTAATAAATACACTAAAAATCCAAATAAATATATTAAGAAAACACTAAAAACGTAAATACACATAACACACCTATAAACATAAAAATGCTAAAAACGCTAAAGAGGCCCTAAAACCCATAAAACCCATAAAACCCCGTGAAAATATTAAAAACCCTAAAAATCCAAAAACACCTAAAACCCACTAAAATAATAAAAACCATTTAAGCTCCTAAAATGTTAAAAAACTCTAGAAACCATAAAATCCCAAAAAATACTCAAAAATATCCTAAACAAAAAACATAAAAATACCTTAAAAATGAATAAAAAGTTTAAAAATCAAAAGAAATTCCAATAAATGTAAAAAAAAATAAAACCCTTGAAAACAAATAAGAAAATATTAATAACATAAAAATAATTAAAACCCCTAAAAAGCATAAAAATGAAAAAACCCCCTAAAACATGAAAACCCCAAAAATCGTAAAACACATCAGAATATATAAAACACTAAAACAAAAATAAAATCCTTAAAACACCAAAAAACACCATAAAACATAAAAACCCTAAAAACCGAGAAAACCCAAAGAAAACCTTAAAAACCTGAAAAACAATTAGATACCCTAAAAACCTAAAACAAGATTAAAACCCAAAAGACCTTAAAACACCCTAAAATCCCTAAAATCCCATAAAAACAATAAAATCCCCTAAAACTTGTAAATACCATAACACCCAATAAAAACCATATAAACAAGCAAATATCTCTAAATACCCTTCAAACCTCTAAAAATGTAAAAAAAATTAAAAACACTAAAAGTCTCAAAAAAAAAATAAACACCCTCAAAATCTCTAAAACCCTAAAAACCCCATAAAAATATTTAAAAAAATTCTTAAAATTCCTAAAATCCAAAAAAATTACTAAAAACAATATGAAATTATTAAAAACCAAAAAACACATAAAAACCCTAAAAACCAAACAAACAATAAAACCCCTAAAACCCTCAAAATCCATAAAAAACCTGAAAACCCGAAAAACCATAAAACCATGAAAACCATAAGAAACCTTAAATACCCAAAAACACTTAAAACAACTAAAAACCTAAAAAATATAAAACCCCTGAAAACCCGTAAACCAATAAAAAACCCCTAAAACCTCTAAAAATGTTTCAAACCCCTAAAATCCCTGACAATCATAATAACCCATATATATCCATAAAAATTTTAATAACACTAAAAAACTTGAAATTTTTTAAGAAAACATTAGAAACCCAAAAATGCTTAAAACCCCTAAAAACCAAAAAACCTCTTAAATCCCAAATAACCCTAAATGTCCGTAAAACCCAAAATCCCCTAAAAACCATAAAAACCCTCTAAACTACTAAAAACATTGAAAACCCTTTAGGCCCCTAAAGAGATAAAAAACTAAAAAACCATAAAAACACAAAAAAATACAAAAAAACCATAAAACCCCAAAAAATAATAAAAACCGTAAAAACTCTAAATCTTCCTAAAAACCCTTAAACTATAAAAGGCATAATAAAGCCTAAAAATCACTAAAAATGCAAAACACCCCAAAACCCTTGAAAACCTGTTTGAAAACGTTAAAAATATAAAAACATGAAAAACCCCCCAAAATAATAAATGATAAAAAAACTCTAAAAACCTTACACCCCCCAACAAACTGTTAAAATCCCCAAAAACTGTTAAAACCATAAAAATCCTAAAAAATCTCAAAAAAAGCCCCAAATGAAAAACCCAAAAAACCCATTATGAAAACCTTTAGAACCTAAGAACACTTAAAACCCCAAAAAAATTCTAAAAATCATAAAAAACCATAAAAACCCTAAAACCTCTAAAAACCATTAAAATCCTTAAAACCTTTAAAACCCCAAAATAACCGAAAACAACCTAAAAAGTAAATTAAAACTAAACAATCGCTTTAAATCTCTACCAATGTAAAAAAACTAAAAAGTTTAAAAACCATAAAGACTCAATAAACCCTAAAAACCCAAAAAAATGATAAACAACCTGAAAACCCTTAAAATCCCTAAAATCCATAAGAACCCTAAAAACATAAAAAACTCGAATATCAATTGAAAACACATAGAACCCCTAAAACCTAAAAAACCTAAAAACCCTAAAAAAACAATAAAACCCCTAAAATTCCATAAAACCATAAATACCCTAAAAATCTAAAAAATACCTAAAATCACTAATAACGTAAAAGACCATAAAACCCCTAAAACAACAAGAGAAAACCCTAATTAGATAAAAATAGTAAACAACCTAAAACTAATACAACCTTGAAAAACCTAAAAAATTACCTAAAAATCTAAAAAACCCTAAAAACTCATAAAATCCCTAAAAACATGAAATCTCAAATAAAATCCTTTAATCCTGAAAAAATTAAAAACACTAAAAAAATTAAAACCAAAAGAAAAAAAATAAAATATATAAAACCCATAAAAATTCTAAAACACCAAAAAATCCATAAAAACACTGAAATCTAAAAAAAAGAATCCTATAAAAATTATATAAAAACATAAAATACTTGAAAACCATGAAAGATCCAAATAAACCATTAAAATCATTAAAACACTTAAAACCCCTAAAATTCCTAAAAACCTAGTAAAACCCATAAAAACCATAAAATCCCTATAAATCACTAAAAACACTAAAGTACCATAAAAATCCAAAAAATGCCATAAAATACCAAAAAATGAAAACTATATAAACACCCAGAAAACCCCTAAGAAAACATTAAAACCCAAAAAACACATAAAAAAATAAAAACCTAAAAAATGATAAATAAAATAAAAACCCCTAAAAACCCTTAAAACGACACAAAACTCCTAAAATCCATAATAACCCCAAAAAATATAATGAACCCTAAAAACAATAAAAACCCATAAAAACCATAAAAAATCTAAAAACCATTAAAAAATCCTAATCACATTTAAACCCCCAAAACCGTTAAAATGATCTAAAACACCATAAAACACCTACAAATTCATAAAAACCTAAAAATACTAAATGAAATAAAATCCCTAAAAACCTAAAAAATCCCTAAACACCCTAAAAACTATAAAAATCTTAAATACCCTAAAATTTTCTAAAATTGTAAAATGACATAAAAATCAGTTAAATACATTTAAAATGATAAAAAAATATAAAAACACTTTAAACCACTACAAACCTAAAATACTCTAAAAACACTAAAATACCCTTAAAACCCTCAAAATCACTACAACTCTACAAAATCATTAAAATAAAAAAAACGCTAAAAAACATAAACACCTTAAGAAAAACTACAAAAATAAAAAACACACAAAACCCTTAAAACAAAAATAATACTAAATACAATGAAAATACTAAAGAGACATTAAAAACACTAAAACCCCCCTAAAAGCCATAAAACCCACAAAAAATGATACAAACATAATCCCTATAAAAACTCTAATACCCACTTAAAACAATAAAAAGATTTTAAATTAAAAAATATATTAAATAAATCTAAAAAACCATAAATACAAAAAAAACATAAAAATCCAAAAAACCCCATGAAAATTCTAAAAACCCCTAAAAACCCTCAAAATCACTAAAAACCAAAAAATACAAAAAATACATAAAATCCCTAAAAACATAAAATCCACTAAGTCCATGAAAAAACTAATGAAAACCTTTAAATAAATAAAACTCATGAAACCCGTAAACATCCAAAAAATTGTGAATCCCTTAAAACCCTTAAAACCCCGGAAAATCAAAAAATCCATCAAAACCACTAAAATAACATAAACATCTTAAAATGACTTAAAAATACATACCGAAATCAAAACCATAGAATCCAATAAAATTATAATAAACCACTAAAAACCTGAAAACATTTAAAACTTCTAAGAAAACATAAAAACCTTAAAAAATAAAAATACCCAAAAAATCCCGAATATCCATGAAAAACCCCTAAAACCTTAAAAACCACTGAAAACCCATAAAAACCCATTGGAACCCAATAAAAACGTTTAAAAACTTTTAAACCACTAAAAATGATTAAAAACTCGAGATTCCAATAAAACCCATGAAAATGTTATAAAAACCACTAACAACCCAAAATGCCCAAAAAATTCCTAAAAACACTAAAAACCATCAAAAATCACATAAAAACCTAAAAATAATAAAAAACATAAGATGTACCTAAATATCCCTAAAATAATAAAAAACTGAAAACTTTGAAACCCCCTAAAAGCCTTAAAAACCTAAAAACACTGAAAACCAAAAAAATGTAATAAATGAAAAAAACCTTAAAACCCTAAAAACCCTTAAACCCCAAAAAAATCCATAAAAACTTTAAACACCATAAAAATACTAAATAATCCCTTAAAATACCTAAAAACATAAGAACCCCTTAAAATATTGAAAACCCCTAACAAAGCCTTTAAAATTTAAGAACACTCAAAATGCCTAAAAACCTAAAAATTTAGAAATACCTTAAATAAATAAAAATACCCAAATAAATCTATGCCACTAGAAACCATAAAAAAACATTAAACCATAAAAACCTTAAAAACCTAAATACACTAAAATTTATAAAAAACACACCCACGAAAAACTCTAAAAACACTTTAAACCCAAAAAAATGTTTAAAAATTCTAAAAACCCTTTAAAACCCTAAAAAATAAAAAACAATAAAAACCCAAAAAATCCAAAAAACCCTAAAATCACTCAATACTCTTAAACCTCTCTAAATCACTAAAAACCTAAAAAAAACCAAAAAAAAATACTAAAAAACTCTAAAAATCCCAAAAAACATAAAAACCCCTAAAACCCCTTTAGAAAAACTTAAAAACCATAAACTATTAAAACCCCTAAAAACCTAAAATTTCAAAAAACATATAAAATCCTTAAAACCCTCCAAAAAATTGATAATTCACTAAACACCCTAAAGGACCATTAAAATCCTAAAAATACCTAAAAAAGTAAAAATCTATAAAAACCTTGAAAACCCCCAAGAAAAACATAAAAACCTAAAAATAATTAAAACCCCTAAAAACCTACAAAATCCAAAAATCCTTTTAATCCCCTAAAAGATAATATAAACCCTAAAACCGTAAAAACCCTAAAAACCATAAAAAACAAAAAAATCCCTAAAAATCACTAAAAATAATAAAAACCCTTTAAATTCCTCAAAAATATACAAAAATAAAAAACCCCTTAAACCCCTAAAACTAAATAAAGACCCAAAAATCCCACAAAACATAAAAACACTAAAACCATTAATAACCCTAAAACCCCTCAAAATCTCTAAAAACTCTAAAAACAAATAAAAATATATTAAAAGGCCCTAAAAATTCCTAAAAATGTAAAAACCCCCAAAAACCCTAATAAATCATTAAAAACCAAAAAGTAATAAAAACCCTAAACTCATAAAAACACTGAAACCCCTAAAAACCCATAAAACACCCTAAAACCCCTGAAACCATAAAAACCCATCAAAACATTATAACTCTTGAAACTAATTAAAACCCTAAAACACACTAAAAACTCTAAACACCATTAAAGCCCGTAAATGTTCAAAAGCAAAGAAACACCCTTTAAACCCTTAAAAACTCAACAGATACCCTTGAAAAACCCAAAAACCCCAAAGACACTATAAACCCTCAAAGTGACTAAAAACTCTAAAAATCCATAAATATCCTAAACAATCCCTAAAAATCTTTAAAATGTAAAAGACAATAAAAACCCTATGAAAAACAAAAAAAAATATCAGAGCACTTAAAACCCATAAAAACCAATAAAATTCAAAAAACCCAAAAAACCCTAAACCCCTTAAAACTCCTAATAACCATAAAACCCCAAAATCCATAAAAACCATAAATCCCAAAAAAAAACCTAAAGCCCACTAAAAATATAGAAACCATTTAGACCCCTAAAAATGCTAAAACTCTAAAAAAACATAAAACCCATAATAACTCAATAAAATTCCATTAAACCCCAAAAAACTCATAAAACCCTAAAAATCCTAAATACATTGAAAACCCTAAAAATCCATAAAAAATAAAAAAATAAAAAACACAAAACCCCCTAAAATCCCTAAAAACATCATAAATGATAAACCGTTGATAATGCCTAAGAAAATATTAAAAACATAAACACTTAAAACACTAAAGAACTACTAAAAACATTCAAATCCATTTAAATCCCTAAAATGATAAAAGCATTTAAAAACATAAAACCTTGAAAAAACTAAAAAAAAATGTAAAAACTGTAAAAACCATCAAAATCCCTAAAACCCCTAAAAATCCTAAAAACCACGAATCCCTTATAAAAAATTAAAATCTAAAAAACATAAAAACTCAAAAAAAATTCCAAAAAACATAAAAACACTAAAATTCCTAAAAACCCATAAAAACCCCTAAACCCTTAAAAACCCACAAAACCATTGTAACCCACTAAAACTCTAAAATCCCTTTTATACCCCTAAAAATTTTAAACATAGTAAAAAAGCCTTTAAAACACTAAAATCAAAAAACCCTAAACCCCATAAAACCCTCAAAACCCTAAAAATCCCCAAAACCCTAAAATCTATTACAATCCTTAAAAATTACATAAAATTCATGAAAAAATAAAACCCCAAAGACCCCTTGTTTCCCTATATAAATTTTTGTACCCTTGTGATTGATTTTTTTTGGGGGGGGGGTTGATATTTTTACAATCATCCATGATAGGTTCAGTATCTTTGGATTGTTTCCAACTAGTTTTGTCCATGAAACTAGAAACTCCCAACGGTTCCCTTATTCACGATGTTTCATGAACCTACTTTCTAAAGGACAATGATTGTTGGGTAATCGAACAAAATTATTAGGGATACACATTGGTCAAGAGAATGGGAGGTTGAGCTTATCACACCCTTTTATGGGAACCGTTTCCCCCTCTAGGAATCTCTTATACATTTCAGACATATTCAAGATTATGTTATTAAATCCCATGTATAAATCATTTCACCCAATATAAATAATTGTTTATAAGAATGAATTGATTCTAGAATAATTTGTCTGTATTAAAGGTTCTTTATTAACGGGAATATATATATGTACCAAAGGTTCTCCAATAATGTTACCCTTTGTATGTAAACTATATATTCTTCAGTAATTTGTCATTATGATACTGGTTTTAAGCCATGTAGTGGGGAGCTATGGAATTTATCATCATCCAGGGAGACATGAGTTGTTTTGATAGTGGGATCAAACCCATGATATGGGATTCCTATATATCCCTATGAAAGGAATAATAACCCACATAGTTCAATGCCACTTAAAGGGACACGTTATAACTTTTAAGATCATGTGATGAGGCCCAAACCATGTAATTTAATGTCATGTGGCAAGGATGTATTGGTGAAAGATGGCTATCCATGGTTCAGTGTGGGGATTTTTTAGAATCCAATTAAGCAACCCAGAGGGGGTGTTGAATTTTGGGTCAGGGAAGACCCTACTGGGAATGTTTCCTGGATAATATTTTGGAGTATTTTTGGTTTTGGGTATTGACCTTAATGATTCATCCTATGTATCCCACATGGATGCAAATAAAAGTCCATATATTTTGATGAATTCAAGGACCATTCCTATGGGGGATCTTTGAAGGTTTTTATTATTGGAGAATGTGGAACATTTAGAGGATATGACATGGTTTTGTTGATTACACCTGGGAGGAGGCCCATGTGTCTGAAACCATGAGGAATGTTTTGACTCATGGTTATTTAGTGGCTTAGTTGGGGCTTACACCTAGGAGAATTACCTTGTATGTGATGTGTATGGTTGTATATTATACTAAATAGAAGGCCCTCGTGATGGATACATGGATTTATAGACCCACCCATATAGAGGGCCTCTAAAGAAAGGTGATATAAAGATACAAAAAAGGATTATCTTCCAAGACATGCATTTGAACTTACTGATTTCATGATCTTGTAAAACCACTAAGCCCACATGATTTATGTTCGGATGGGATAAACAATATAATGTTGATTATATACAAAATAACATGATCCTTCTGCCACTGGTTAAAGAGTTTGGTTCTATGGAAGAATAAGAAAAAGATTTTGTATTCTTGTCTCTTTTTCTATTTTCATATTCAGGATTGTCACATCTAACTTCACATATGGACACATCCCATAAGAAAGGACAATGTATTAGTATATAAGATACTTCATACTCCCGATTACATAGGAAGAGAAGATTATTAGTCACTAATCCCCATCAAATGTAAAATAAAGAGTGATCCACATCCCCTCACCATCCAAAATGTGAGGTCCCTAGTCTTTGAGAATATAAAGGGAGAGAATCATATTCCTTACATCTAAGACTGGGAGGTACCCTGCACTGACCCTAGTATTGGGTTCCTCATTAGCAAAGAGATGTATAATTTCACACTCCGTGAGGACCCTACCCATGAAGTAGGATATGTGTGGGACACCTCTGATTGAAGGACTGAATAACTAAACGGGATAAACTATTATGTTCTATCTACATGGTTGTTCTTGTTCAAAGTCTTAAGTGGAGGATTAAATCCCCCCCCCCTAAAGTGAGGGATCTATAAGAAGATGATCCCAATCATTAGTGACTCTAAAGAGTGATTAAAAGGTGGATAATGCAGGTTTGGGATGGGTGAATATATGGTGCTTTGTGTTGGGTAGACTTGAGAGGAACTGGAAGTGCTTCTGAAGGGTAGGCCTATGGGAGCTGAAAATGCCTTGGGAAATGCAAGATGTGAGAAAAAACACTTGGGATAGGCCTTAATATTGGCACCAAGGGTTTCCTCAGGAGTCCCGGGAAGGGTCTCTTATAGTTCTCATTTTTGGGAAGAGATATGTGTGCATATTCTTATCAACTAGGGAGAGGGGGTCCTTGGAAAGGGGTCTTGTGTTATAGAACCTATAGGGACTTTTATCCCACTATACCCCTTAGTTCCCTCTTCTATATAGTTTTAGAGAGATACCTAAACTTTTTTGTGGGTCTGGGCTGTAACACCCCGAGATTTTATGAAAAATATTCTTTTTAATTTCATTGATGTCTTGTATTGTAGGATACACCAAAAGGAGCTTTCACTACACGCATCCCTGACTTGGCTTGAATTACACTCAATCGCGACCTTCCACGATAACGTCTGTTGTACGCAATACATAGTTCCACTAAACAACGATATGTTATATAAACTAGCCGTTATGAATAGTAATATGCACTTTTTATAATTTTATAAATTTTATCTTTTGAAATGGACTTCATTTTTGGATTCGGAATATCTAAATTAGCAAAGGGTGAATTTTTGGTATTTTTCTGAAAACTTTCAATTTTTTATGAATAGTGAAAACACTAGGTTACTATTTAAAACCTGACTTTTTATTTAAATAATTATTTAATTTATTTAAATTTATTTTAGGTCAAAATTGATACATAATACCTATATAATATCAATAAAATTCATTGGAGTCATTTTATAATAATTTTAGAGATATAAAAATTTTATTGAACATTTCACCGTCTTTTACCCACCTCCTAGGAAAATTTAGAAATTCACATAAAAATTAATTTCACCTCTTCTGTGAGTGGAATTTCAAAAATATGAGAGACATGGTTAATATATAGGACTAAAATGTGTTTCAATGAGTGGAAAATAATTTTTGGTGAATAGTAACTTTTTACTTTTATTTACCATGGTTAAAAGTAAATAGGGTAATTAAGGGTAAAATGATATTATTATTACCCTAACACATGTACTAATTCTATTGGATATGTGTAATTCGACCAAAAACAACCTTAGGAATAAAATATGACCATTTAGGTCCACCTGGATTAGATTAGGACATTTATTAATAATTTATTTAAAGAAGGGTTAAAATAGTTAAAATCAATGTTTAATATGTAATTTATTTTTAATATAGGGTTCTACATAAGATAAATTAGACTATAAATATTCATTAGAAATATAAAACGATTTCCTAACTAATGGTATTTTATTTATAATTTTTAGACATTAAATAATTTAAGTTATTTATGACACAATGGTTATGCAGTAATTACCTAAATAATGAAATACTAAAATAATTGATATTATAAATACCCAAATAAATGTAATTTGAGACTTTTTATGAATTAAACTAATTTTCTATGTTAATATGACATGTTATTATTTATTTAATTAACCTTTTTTGTACTAATCATGCTGTTATGATTTTCACAAAAATAAATTACGAAATAGTGTCAAAATTGACATAAAATAGTTTTTAAAAAAAATATTATATTATTAATTGTTATTTTATTCATAAAAATCTAAGGTTCAGAAAAATTACTTATATAAAGATATATATATATATATATATTAATAATGAACCACTTGGGGTTATTTTGGATTGTTATAGTATGTTTATTAACCATATAGTATAAGAAAACAAGAAGAGACGGTAAAAGTTAAATTATTTAACTTAGAGTTAAATCTAAATGATAATGTTAAAATTGTAACCTTAACTTGTCTAAAATATATTTGTCGAGATTATTTTGACCCATCCCCACTTTAGCTTCGAAATAAATCAATTTATAGATATTATAAACCGAATATGACTATATTATAAAATAATATTTTCAGTTTTTCCAACGGTGCCCCTCTCCTCCCTTATATAAAGGGCACCCCTTCCCTCTTCTCTTCACACCCTTTTAAGCCTTGAAGATCTGACAAACCCTACCAATTTATCTTCTACACTTCCCTATAAACATCCTAGAGGTCTTGGTCTTCTTCAAAGACCATCTTTAGTTCCCTAAGAGGAGGTTAAGAAGAGGCGCTTCAAAGAACAGGTAATGTCTGTTACCGATTCTTTCAACTTTATTTCTTCTTCTACATCTTCTTCGTTAGTTGTTTCATTATGAATTAACAACATTAGTATCACTCATATACTGATATGTTATTATAAGTTTGATTCAACCCTATTTCACCATCTATCCATCCTACGGAAAGCGAAATCATCGCGCGTGCGTACGTACGGAATACCGTCTCCACGCCGTGGTGTAATATATTTTCCACCACCACCTTACTTTGATGGGTATAATGGTGTAAGTAATAACTATATATGATTATTTTAAAGTGATATTGATTCTGAAATAGTATACATACACTCCAATACAATTCCACGATCATGGGAACGATATCATCGCTCGTGCGTACGTACGGAATATCGTCTCCACGATGTGATGCGACTCGTTCTACATGATCTTCACTGCATACTGATTATATAAATGAATTGAATGAATAAATATGATACATATATTACACTAATACCATTCTGGAAATGAGTTATCAATAACCTAAAATGAATAATACAAATTTATTCGACAAAACACGCATAATAACAAAAAGTAATAAACACCCGAATAACAAGTAGCAATGAAATATTACTAATAAGAAGCTAAGAATATGATCATATATGATATCATAACAATAAGTATGATTCTGTAATTAGTCAATGACAATATTTAAATCATTATACAGGAGGTTTGGACACTTACGAATCAAATCGGACTTAAGGTAAGGGAAAATCATGGAATCTCATTTTTATCTGAGATTGTTTATACTTCAGAATTTACTGGGGAATATTTATCATCCACATCCATGTTTCCTCAATATGTAATATTATTTCTATCCTAAAAAAAAATTAAATCCAATTTTACCCTTCGGTGAGTTTTTAGTAAAAGATGTGAAAGGAATCTTTTGTCGTTTTTTGTACGAGGTACTTTTTGACTTTTTCAGCCAAAGTACGAGAAGAATGTTTTTTTAACTTATACAGCCAGAATGGATTTTTAGAACATTATATCCATGAAGATTCCTTTAAAATTTTTCAATTTTATTTTTAATCAAATAATTTTAGTTTAAAATTATATGACATTTTATGAAAGGAAAATGTTTTTGAAGTAGAAAATATATTTTCCTCAAGAATGGAGTTCAAGTGTTTTATCAAAATTATTTTCCATCTAAGATAATATAGGGTTCTATTTCTATCCCTATTTTTACATTGATTTGATTATGTTATGATGGAATTAATTTTATGAAGTCCTTTTTTCTTATATGGATTATGTTATGATGGCATGATGTTTAAGAATCCCATTTTTATTACATGGGTTATGCTATGATGTATGATTTATGATTTTGTGGCACACATAAGAGTGGTTTCATTATGAGATGGGTGGGAGCTATATCTCCCTAAAATTCATTGGGTAAATATTTATATCTCATTAGATAGACATGGCTGGAATGGTAAGTTAATCCGATTCAGTGTTATAGGACTGGAATGAGGAGTGAACTCAATTCAAAATGGGACTTTGTCCACTAAGATGGTCTTGGAAGCAATGCCTTGGCTACTATGGAAATCATAACATGTGCTTAATGGATTCCACAATTAAATCTTTTATTACCATGCTATTTTATCATGAATAATGTTCCTTTATGATCTATGCCTTGTGTACTTCCAAGATTTATGTCGTTGATCATGATTTTGATGTTTAGATTTTATGTTCAAGTTTTTGCATTCAAATTTTTATGGATTGTTTTATGTTCTCTATGCTTACCCTTACTGAGAATTTGAGCTCACCCTTTATATTTTTTCTTTTCCCCCAGATTTAAAGAATGTTTTTAGGTAAGAAAAAAAGGGGAAGTTCTTTATGGGAGATGTTGAAGATCTTTCACCAGTATTAGAAGATTATTTTCCGTGTTTCCAAAGACACTAAACTATTACGGTCCTTGTGTGTCTGTTTTCATTATGTATTATGAATTCCGCAAAAGTAATGTAATGTCCATGTACGTCATGATTTGGGTCTCTACAGTTGGTATCAGAGGAAAGGTTTAGTCAACCTTTGGAAACTAGGATGCAAAAACTTTAGTGATATACCTAGAGATATTTCTAAGGTATGTCTAGGGATGTCCCTAAGGTTTAGTATAACTATATGTTACAGTAATATAGTTATGTTGACGATCATGAATAACCTTGGGTGAACCTAAGGTGTAATGGATTAAATAATGTGTGATAATTTAGACATCCCATAAGTGACTTTAAATTATTATGTGGTTCCTCGTTATTTTAACTATTTCTTACACTATGGTTTCTGGTTTTAGTCAATGGAGGGAACGAGAATGAATTTAGTTAATTTTGATTCTGATGGAAAAATTGGTGACTGTGATCAACAAAATTGTGTAATTCCTAGATAGAAAGATATTGTGATTATGCTGAATCATTCATCACGATATATGATTAACTAGGTGAACTTTGGTGGTATTCCTAAGTCATAAAATAAGAGAAAGATGGAATTTTATGCATGTTCTCATGGTGAGGACCACAGATAAAGGAATATTGATGTTTCTAAAGAAGGAAAGAAGAACCTTGAGGAATACCTCAAATGGAAGGGAAGATGATATCTGTGTGGAGAAAGGGTCATAGAGTGACAGACTGTTATGGAGTTCAATGTCTTATTTGTGGAGAACATGGGCATTACCCAACTCAATGCCCTAACCTAAGAGGTTACTTCTAAATCAAGGACTTATTCAATGACAATCATTGAAGAGGATGTATTAAAGTTTTTATGTATTGGTATTCAAGAATAATGTTATTGAGGTAATTTTATAGTATATTGGAATATCTGTGTATTGGTCCATTGTGGTTTTCTATAAGAATATGGTTCCGGTAACCATGAAAAGTGATTCAAATATTTTGGAAAGTAGATGATATGCACATAATAAAGGTATAAGAAGAAAATAAATTATTTGATAGTATTCATGAGATCATGATTGATATAAGGACTAAGTGATATAATGGTTTGAGTATATAGAATTTTTGGGATTTTGGTATGCGGAAAGAGTTAACTTTTGACAGTACTTATGTTTTCACTAAGGTTCTATAATAATTCATGTTTCACGAGAATACATGATTAAGGTATTAACATGTTTGGAATGTGACCAACAAGATATATCGTATGATAAATGATGGTATTCACATGCTCAGTAGATGAAATTTTAATTAATCACTGTCTTTCTACTATGATATTGGGCAGAAGTATTTTGGATAAACCTAAAGATTGGAATAGATTAAGTTAGATATCAGATATTATTGTTTAAAGCTAGAACTTGTGTTATGTTATAATAGTATAGTTTTAGAAAAAGGAAAACCCATAGGATGGGCGACAACCCATCACGTCGGACAAGGCTGTGGGAATCGAACCCACAACCGAAGTGAGACAGGCCTTTATCACCAACCATTGACCTACAGGATGTCCCTGTTTAGTAGAAACCAGTTTTATTATATTATGCAGTATGATATATGAGGTATAAGTCCATTTTAGGAACCATATATGATTAATCTCACAATATATGGACTTATGTATTTTTCTAACCTTTTGTTTGAGATAGATGGAATGACCTATCATTCTATCACATGATCTGATAACACTTCACGAATGACAAATTCAACTTCACTTATTTATGAGATGATGTGGAAATTGTCCAAGGAACGACCAACGGTGAGACTGTACCAAAATCAAGAAAGTATTTCTTCTAATTCCAATTTCTTCAACTTTAGGGAAATGTTCTTGAAAACCAAAAATGTTTTCCTAGTGCCCTTATATCCGATGAATCAGATGGTTCCTTAGATCATCACAAATATATGGCTTTGTGATTGTTGGATTTTTCATATCCATGTTCTCTTCCACTCTCCATTAGAACATGATGGTTAGATTTCTCTTCCATATCCATATTTTCAGTTATGTTCTCCTATGTGGAAACCCAGTGATTAGTTAATTTGGGTAACCATTACATTTCATACTTTTGTTTTTAAATATTGGTTTTGGTATTCCATTTTACGATGTGTGTTTCTATTAAAGAATCTTTCGAGTTGTAAACCATTTATAACCCCAACGAATTTCGAGGACGAAATTCATTTTAAGGGGGGTAGAATGTAACACCCCGAGATTTTATGAAAAATATTTTTTTTAATTTCATTGATGTCTTGTGTTGTAGGCTACACCAAAAGGATCTTGCACTATACGCATCCCCGACTTGGCTTGGATTACACGCAATCGTGACCTTCCACGATAGCGTGTGTTGTACGCAATACCGAGTTTCACTAAACAACGATATGTTATATAAACTAGCCATTATGAATAGTAATACCCACACATTAAAATTTTATAAATTTTATCTTTTGAAATGGACATCATTTTTGAATTCGGAATATCAAAATTATCCTAGGGTGAATTTTTGGTATTTTTCTGAAAACTTTCAATTTTTGATGAATAGTGAAAACTCTAGGTTACTATTTAAAAACGAACTTTTTATTTAAATAATTATTTATTTTATTTAAATTTATTTTAGGTCAAAATTGATACATAATACCTATATAAGATCAATGTAATTCATTGGAGTCATTTTATAATAATTTTAGATATATAAAAATTTTATTGAACTTTTCACCGTCTTTTACCCACCTCCTAGGAGAATTTGGAAATTCACATAAAACTAAATTTTACTGCTTCTGTGAGTGGAATTTCGAAAATCTTAGAGACGTGGTTAATATCAAGGACTCAAATTTGGTTCAATGAGATGAAAATAATTTTTGGTGAATAGTAACTTTTTACTTTTATTTACCATGTTTAAAAGTAAATAGGGTAATTAAGGGTAAAATGATATTATTATTACCCTAACACATGTCCTAATTCTATTGAATTAGTGTAATTCGACCAAAAAGAACCTTAGTAATAAAATATGGCCATTTAGGTCCACTTTGATTAGTTTAGGACATTTATTATTAATTTATTTAAAGAAGGGTTAAAATAGTTAAAATCAACATTTTATAACTAATTCATTTTTAATATAGGGTTATACATAAGATAAATTAGAATATAAATATTTATTATAAATATAAAAAGATTTCCTACATAATTGTATTTTATTTATAATTTTTATACGTTAAATAATTTATGTTATTTATGACACATTAGTGATGCAGTAATTACCTAAATAATGAAATATTAAAATAATTTATATTATAAATACCCAAATAAATGTAATATTATACTTTATATGAATTCCACTAATTTTATAGGTTAATATGACATGTTATTATTGATTTAATTATCTTTTTTCGAACTAATAATTTTGTTATGAGTTTCAAAAAAATCAATTACCAATTAGTTCCAAAATTTACATAAAATAGTTTTTAAAACAAATATTATATTATTAATTGTTATTTTATTCTTAAAAATATATGGTTCGGACAAATGGCATAGATAAAGATATATATATTAATAATGAACCACTTGGGGTTCGTTTGGCTTGTTATAGTAAGTTTATTAACCATATAGTGTAAGAAAACAAGAAGACACGGTAAAAGTTAGATTATTTAACTTAGAGTTAAATCTAAATGATAAGGTTACAATTGTAATATAAACATTTCTAAAATCTATTTGTTGAGATTATTTAGACCCATCCCCACTTTATCTTCGAAATAAATCAATTTGGAGCTATTATAAACCGAATATGACTTTATTATTAAATAATATTTTAAGTTTTTCCAAAGGTGCCCCTCTCATCCCTTATATAAAGGGCACCCCTTCCCTCTTCTCTTCACACCCTTTTGAGCCTTGAAGCTCGGCCAAACCCTGATAATTTCTCTTCTAAACTTCCCTAGAAATATCCTACAGGTCCTGGGATTCTTCAAAGTTCATCTTTAGTGCCCGAAGAGGAGGTTAAGAAGAGGCGCTTCAAAGAAGAGGTAATGTCTGTTACCGATTCTTTCAACTTTATTTCATCTTCTACTTCTTATTATTTAGTTGTTTCATTATTAAGTAATAACATCAGTATCACTCATATATTTATATTTTATTATAAGTACGAAACAACCCTATTTCACCATCAATCCATCCTACGAAAAGCGAAATCCCCGCGCGTGCGTACGTACGAAATACTGTCTCCACGCTGTGGTGTAATCTATTTTCCACCACCACCTTACTTGGATGAGTATAATGGTGTAAATTATAACTATATATTATTATTTTAAAGTGATATTGATTCTGAAATAGTATACATACACTCCAATACAATTCCATGATCATGGGAATGATATCATCAGTCTTGCGTACGTACGGAATACCGTCTCCACGATGTGATGCGACTCATTCTACATGATATTCATTGCATAATGATTATATAAATGAAATGAATGAATAAATATGATATATATATTACACTAATACCATTCTGGAAATGAGTTATCTATAACCTAGAAAGAATAATAAGAATTTATTCGACAAAACACGCATAAGAACAAAAAGTAATAAACACACGAATAACAAGTAGCAATGAAATATTACTAATAAGAAGCTAAGAATATGACCATATATGATATCATAACAATAATTATGATTCTTTAATAAGTCAATGACATTATTTAAATCATTATACAATAGGTTCAGACACTTACGACGAAAATTGAACCTAAGGTAAGGGAAAATCTCGCAATCTCACTTTTATCTGAGATTGTTTATACTTCAGAATTTACTAGGGAATATTTATCATACACATCAATGTTTCCTAAATATGTAATATTATTAATATCCTACTACAATTTTTTAAATCCAATTTTAACCTTTGGTGAGTTTTTAGTAAAATATATTAAAGGGGTCTTTTTTCGTTTTCGTACGAGGTACTTTTTGACTATTCCGTCCAAAGTACGAGAAGGATGTTTTTTTAACTTATACGGCCTAAATGGATTTTTAGAACATTATTTACATGAATCTTCCTTTACATGTTTTCAAGTTTATTTTTAATCAACTTATTTTAGTTTAAAATTATATGACATTTTAAGAAATTAAAATGTTTTTTATGTTGAAAAGATATTTTCCTCAAGAATGGAGTTCAAGCGTTTTATCAAAATTATTTTCCATCTAAGATAATATAGGATTCTGTTTCTATCCCTATTTTTACATTGATTTGATTATGTTATGATGGAATTATTTTTATGAATTCCTTTTATCTTATATGGATTATTTTATGATGGAACGATGTTTAAGAATCCCATTTTTATTACATGGGTTATGCTATGATGTATGATTTATGATTTTGTGGCACACATAAGAATGGATTCATTATGAGATGGATTATACCTATATCTCCCCCCAATGAATTGGGTAATGATTTATATCTCATGAGATAGATATGGCTGGAATGGTATGTTAATCTGGTTCAGTGTTACAGGACTGGAATGAGGAGTGAACTCGATTCAGAATGGGACTTTGTCCACTAAGATGGTCTTGGCAGAAATGCCTTGGCTACTATGGCAATCATAACATGTGCTTAATGTATGCCACAATTACATGTTTTATCACCATTCTATTTTATCATGACTAATTTTCCTTTATGATATATGACTTTTGTACTTCTAAGATTTATGTCATTGCTCATGATTTTGATGTTTGGATTTTATGTTCAAGTTTTTGCATTCAAATTTTTATGGATTGTTTTATGTTCTCTATGCTTACCCTTACTGAGCATTTGAGATCACCCTTTATATGTTTTCTTTTCCCCCCGGATTTAATGAAATGTTTTAGGTAAGAGAACAAAAGGGGAATATCTTTATGGGAGATTTTGAAGATCTTTCACCACGATTAAAAGATTATTATTTGAGTTTCCAAAGAAAATAAACTATTACGGTCCTTGTGTGTCTGTTTTTATTATGTATTAATAATTCGATAAATGTAATGTAATGTCCATGTACATCAAGATTTGGGTCTCTACATGGGCAAAGGGTTTGCATGATCCGAGCTTTGAGGGTTCTTACAGTTCTCCAATTCATCAAATGAGTTACCCCAAGGTCATATTTATAGGGAAAGACAACACCCTGTGTGAAGGAAGTTTCTCCCACTACTACCCCGTGTGGGTGTCCTACATAGGTTCCTCACATAAGGGTGGATAACCCTTTAGGTCTTCATAGGTAGGGCCTATGTGAAACTCTTAGTGTGTAGGTCTGGTGTGCGTAGGAAAATTTTTTAATGTTACCTTGATCCTTCTTGGGGATCATCTTCTATTTATTTCTTAAATTATTTATCAGCAAATCATTTCATCCCCATTATAAAAAAGGATTGTCAACACCACCCCCAACCACCATTAGGGATTTGATTTAATCATAATATGAGGATTTATTAAAGAGGTTGGGGGATGAAAATATTATTGGGGTCACATAGGTATTCTTCATAGTTCATCAATAGTGGTTATCCACACAAGTATGGCGCACAGGTCATCTGCATCTATAAATAGAGGTGACCGCCCAACTAATTCTTCCTTCTACTTTTTCATTATTCTTATCTTATCCAATAGGTATTCTGCATTGTCATAAAGCACATATCTTTTGTGAAATCCTTCACTGTGATTTTATCCACACCAGTTATTGGTAGGAATTTTTCAACCCATCATAGAACCCTGAGTGAGTTACCTATGCATGGTCACTTGGTCTAGTCAAGTGTCTGATTCACTTGTTTGAGTAATCTATGCGATTAAATTTGGTGAGTGACCTATGAAATTCAATTATGTGATCCAACCCCCCCTCATTTCTAACATTTCTGAATTTTATAACACTAATATTATGAATTAAATAATAAATGTCAATGTGTCCTTATAGACCTCCAATGACTGCTCCAATGGATTCCCACAAGGAAAATTTTTCACGTATTTCAGACAAGCTTAAAAAGATCAGTCCAGAAAAATATGATATGTCTGACTCCAATATCTTATACATAGTAAATAATATAAAGAAAACCGAATATTAGTACCAATGAATTGATTATTGTAACAGCCGAAGATTTTATGAAAAATATTATTTTTAATTTTATTAATGTCTTGTGTTGTACGCTACACCAAAAGGAGCTTGCACAACACGTATCCTTGACTTGCCTTGCATTACACGTAATCGCAACTTTCCTCGATAGCGTGTGTAGTACGCAATACCGCGTTTCACTACACAACAATATGCTATTAAAATATTATTTAACTAGCCGTTATGAACAGTAATGACCACCTTTTAAAATTTTAGAAATTTTATTTTTCAGAATGGACTTCATTTTTGGACTCAGAATACCAAAATTAGCCTAGGGTGAAATTTTGGTATTTTTCTGAAAACTTTCAATTTTTAATGAATAGTGAAACCACTAAGTGGTAGGTTAAAAACTAAATTTTGCATAAAACTTAATTTTACCGCTTCTGTGAATAGAATTTCAAAACTCCGACAGACACAGTTGATATCAGTAAGTAAAATGTGGTTCAATGAGATAAAAATAATTTTTTGGTGAATAGTAACTTTTTACTTTTTTACCGCGGTTAATAGTAAATAGGGTAACTAAGGGTAAATATGATATTACTATTACCCTAACACATGTCCTAATACTATTGGATAAGTGTAATTCGACCAAAAACAACCTTATGAATAAAATATGACCATTTAGGCCCACTTGGATTAGATTAGGACATTTATTATTAATTTATTTAAAGAAGGGTTAAAATAGTTAAAATCAATGTTTAATAAGTAAATCATTTTTAATATGGGGTTATACATAAGATAAATTCGACTATAAATATTCATTAGAAATCTAAAAAGATTTCCTACATAATGGTATTTTATTTGTAATTTTTAGACATTAAATAATTTAATTTATTTATGACACAATGATGATGCAGTAATTATCTTATTAATGAAATATTGACATAATTGATGTTATAAAAACCCAAATAAATGTAATTTGAGACTTTTTATGAATTCCACTAATTTTATAGGTTAATATGACATATTATTGTTGATTTAATCAACTTGGTTCGAACATATAATTCTTTTATGACTTTCACAAAAATCATATATCAAATAGTGTCAAAATTGACACAAAATAGTTTTTAAATCAAATATTATATTATTAATTGTTATTTTATTCCTAAAAATCTAAGGTTCGGCCAAATGACTTAGATAAGGATATATATATTAATAATAAACAATTTGGGGTTCGTTTGGCATGTTATAGTAAGTTTATTAACCATATAGTGAAAGAAAAAAAAAAGACACGGTAAAAGTTAAATTATTTAATTTAGAGTTAAATCTAATTGATAAGGTTAAAATAATAACCTAAACATGTCTAAATCCTATTGGTTGATAGGATTTCGACCCATCTCCACATTATCTTCGAAATAAGACCCTTTGGAACCATTATAAACCGATTTTGACTTTAATATAAAATAATATTTTGAGATATTCCTAAGGTGCCCCTCTCCTCCCTTATAAAAGGGCACCTCCTCCCCCTCCTCCTCACACCAAATTGAGCACTCAAGCTCGGCCAACCCCTGAAAAAATCCCTTCTCCACTTCCCTAGAATAATCCTAGAGGTTCTGGTCTTCTTCAAAGACCAATCTTAGTTCCCTAAGTGAAGGATTCAAAGAGGCGTTTCAAAGAAGAGGTAATAACCATTACCGATCTTTTCAATTTCTTTCTTCTTCAACTTCTTCTTCTTTAGTTGTTTCATGATAAAGTAATAACATCAGTATTACTTACATACTGATATGTTATTATAAATATGAAACAACTCTAATTAACCTTCTATCCATCCTGCGGAAAAAGGAAATCACCGCGCGTGCGTACGTATGGAATACGGTCTCCACGCCGTGGTGTAATCTATTTTCCGCCACCACCTTAATTGGATGGGTATAATGGTTTAATGAGTAACTATATATGATTATTATAAAGTGATATTGATACTGAAATAGTATAAATACACTTCAACGCAATTCCACGACCATGGGAACGATATCATCGCTCGTGCGTACGTACGGACTACCGTCTCCACGACGCGATGAGATTCATTCTCAATGATTAACCATTAATGAATGATTATAAAGTATATATAATAAGTACTAATGAAATATATTACCTAATAATGATACTGTAATTATTTATATTTATATGTATGTCATCTACTTAATTCCATTCAATTCAATAAGGAAACGAAAACAGCGTTCATGCGTACGTACGGACTACCGTCTCCATGAACGGTGTATTTCTTTCCATTTACTGATTTATTATATATGTATATTCTGAATATATATATATATAAATCATGTTTTATATTCTGGAATTAAGTAATCATGATCTAAGTAATCATATGAATAATTACAAGTTAAAAACACAAACGACAAATGAGACGATTTTACCCAAAACGCTACTTTAACATGAATTTACAAAAGACCGGGTAATATAAAGCCATAAGACAACCATATATGATATCATAACAATGAATATGATTCTGTAATAAGTC
This sequence comes from Viscum album, assembly GCA_963277665.1. Classification (NCBI taxonomy): domain Eukaryota; kingdom Viridiplantae; phylum Streptophyta; class Magnoliopsida; order Santalales; family Viscaceae; genus Viscum; species Viscum album. The sequence goes on along the minus strand of OY728150.1, from coordinate 1,444,672,993 downwards.
AATAACATTATTTAAATCATTATACAGGAGGTTCGGACACGTACAAAGCAAGTCGGACCTAAGGTAAGGGAAATATCACAATCTCATTTTTATCCGAGATTGTTTATTCGTAAGTATTTACTGGGGTGTATTTTATCATCCACATCCATGTTCCCTCAATATGTAATATTGTTTCCATCCACTTACAATAGTTTAAATCCAATTTTACCCTTCGGTGAGTTTTTAGTAAAGAATATGAAAGGAATCTTTTGTCATTTTTTCGTACGAGGTACTTTTTGACTTTTCCGACAAAAGTACGAATAATGATTTTTTTAACTTATACAGCATGAATGGATTTTTAAAACATTATTTCCAAGAATCTTTCTTTACAAGTTTTCAAGTTTATTTTTAATCAACTTCTTTTAGTTTATAATTGTATGACATGTTAAGAAAAGAAAAGTGTTTTTGAAGAAGAAAGGATATTTTCCTCAAGAATTGAGTTCAAGTGTTTTATCAAAATTATTTTCTATCTAAGATAATAAAGGGTTCTGTTTTTATCCCAATTATTTCATTGATTTGATCATGTTGGGATGGAATTATTTTTATCAATTCCTTTATCTTATATGAATTGATTTATGATGTCATGATGTTTCCAGAATCCCATTTTTGTTACATGTGTTATGCGATGATGTATGATTATGTGGCACACATAAGAAAGGGTTCATTATGAGATGGGTGGGACCTATATCTCCCTCCAATGCATTGGGTAAAGATTTTATATCTCATGAGATAGACATGGCTGGAATGGTAGGTTATACCGTTTCAGTGAAACAGGACTGAAACGAGGGTTACTCGATTCAGAAAGGGACTTTGTCCACTAAGATAGTCTTGGCAATGAGTCTTGACTAACAAGAAATGATTCTCTATGATTATGTGTGAATGCCACAAAGTTTCATGTTTTAAGTTATTATTATTGTGATTACATTTCACTATCATGATTTATCCCATGTTATGAAATTATGCTCTCTTTTGCAGGTTATGATTTCCAAAATGTTATGTTCTTATGAATACGATGTGATTGATATTTCTTTTGTTTACCCTTACTGGGCATTTGAGCTCACCCTTTTATGTTTTCTTTTCCCCTAGATATAAAGAAAGGTTTTAGGTAAAAAAAAGGGTAGAGATTTATGGGAGATGTTGAAGATCTTTCACCACGATTAGAAGATTTTATTCCGAGTTTCCAAAGACACTAAACTATTACGATCCTTGTGTGTGTGTTTTTGTTATGTACTAAGTATTCCGCAAAATTAATGTAATGTCAATGTACGTCAGGCTTCGGGTCTCTACAGTTGGTATCAGAGGAAAGGTTTAGTCAACCTTTGGAAACTAGGATACGAGAACTTTAGTGAGATCCCTAGAGATATTTCTAAGGTATGTCTAGGGATGTCCCTAAGGTTAAGTATACGTATAGGTTATAGTACTAGAATTACGCTAACGATCATAGAATTAAACCTAAGATGTTAGATATTGAAGGTACTCCCCCTTTATTATGTTGTTTTCCCTAGCATGATTTTTGCCTCTCACACTATTCTTTTGGGGTTTTAGACGATGGCTGGAACCCGAAGGAACCGTGTTGATCAATGCAATGGACAATGCAATGATTGCCCTCCTGAACAAACAAATGTTATGGGAGATGGAGTACAAAATCTTATTGCTATACTTACACAAGCTATGAATCATTCTGGACTTCCAAATGAGCAGATAAGGGAACAATATTCTATTGAGTCCTTCATGAGGCAACGTCCACCTTCTTTCAGTGGGTCTTCTGATCCACTTGTTGCTGAACAATGGATCAGTACCACTGAAAAGATATTTTCAGTTCTTCAATGTTCTGAACATGATAAAGTCATCTTAGCAGTATATCGTTTGGAAGGTGAAGCTGATCAATGGTGGAATCTTATCAAGAATACGAGGCAAAGAGATGAAATTGAGTCCATGGAATGGGACGAGTTTAAGAGCTTGTTTTTCAGTAAGTACTTCCCTCGTATTCTTCGAACAAAGATGGAAAAGGAGTTTCTTGAGCTGAAGCAGAAGGATGATGAATCTGTTGGTATATACGAAGCAAATTTTACAAGACTTGCAAGGTATGCATCTGGAATTATCATCCAACCTGAAAGTAAAGTTGATCGATTTTTCAGTGGCTTAAAACCAAGTCTTCGAAGGGCATTAGCTATAAGAGACTTCAGTAACTATGAAGAAATTGTGCGTTGTGCTATCAAGGTAGAAATGGAAGTTGGTGTTACATATCAATCTCATGGTTTTGACAAGAAACGAAAGATGGAGTTCAAGGAGAAATCTCAGAATAATGGTGAAAAGAAGATGAATGTTTCCTTATGCACAAAGTGTGGAAAGAAGCATGGTGTAGATTGTCTTAAAGGGACTAGAAAATTATTTAAGTGTGGAAAAGAAGGTCATCGAGTAGCTGAGTGTCGAAGTAATGGAAAAAGGGATTCTAATGATGTGAACACATCACCAACACTTCAATGCTTCAAGTGCAAGGAAATGGGGCATTATGCTAATAAATGCCCTAATCCAAGGGTTAGTGATGATCGACATGAGCAACCGCTTAAGGCAAAGGACAAAGGGATGTCACATGCGATCACTATTGGAGATGTTGAATATGACAACGATGTGGTGGAATGATTAAGTGTTTATGTAATGGGATTCCAAAATAATATTGTATCATGGAGTATTGGAATATTTATGTATTGGTCTAATGTGGTATATTTTTGGAAATAAGATGATATACGCATAATGAAGGGAAAACGAGAAAATAAAATGTTTAACAGTATTCATGAGCTCATGATTGATATAAGGACTAAGTGATATCATGGTTTTAGTATATAGAATTTTGAGGATTTTGGTAACTGCATTCATGTTTTCATTAAGCTTCAATGGGTATTCAAGAGAATACATGATTAAGGACTTTGAATGATTGGAATTTGACCAACAAAACATATCTTATGATATATGGGGATCAACGATTGTATTAAATCTCTGGTAATCGTTTTCCCTATGTTATGAGAGTGGACTGCAGTATTATGGATAAGCCTAAAGATTGGAATGGATTATGTTGGACATAAGTTAGTATTGTTTAAGGATAGATGTTTTTTCGATATTATTGATGGGATGTTATAGTAATATAGTTTTAGAATAAGGACAACCTGCAGGACGGGCGACAGCCCATCGCTTCGGACAAGGCTGTGGGAATCGAACCCACAACCGAAGTGCGACTGGCCTTTATCGCCTACCACTGGCCTACAGGAAGTCCCTGTTTAGTAGAAACTAGTTTTATTATATTAAGCAGTATGATATATGAATTATAAGTCCATTTTTGGAACAATATATGATTAATCTCACTATAGATCAACTAATGTATATAATTTTTGCTAACCTTTTGTTTGAGACAGATGGAATGACCCGTCATTCTATCACATGATCTGCTAACACTTCACGAATAACAAATTCATCTTCATTTATTTAAGAGATGAAGTGGAAATTGTTCAAGGCATGAACAACAGTGAGATTGTACCAAAATAAAGAAAGTATTTATTCTAATTCAAATTTTCAACTTTAGGGAAATGATCTTGAAAACCAAAAATGTTGTCCAAGTGATCTTATACCTGATGAATCGGATGGTACCTTAGATCGTCACAAATTTATGGATTTGTGATTGTTGGCTTTTCCATAGCCATGTTCTCTACCACTCTCCATCAGAACATGATGGTTAGATTTTTCTTCCATATCCATATTTTCACCTATGTGGAAACCCAGTGATTAGTTTATTTGGGTAATCGTTACATTTCATACTTTAGTTTTTAAAGACAAGTTTTGGTATTCCTTTTTACGATGTGGGTTTCTATTAAAGAAACTTTCGAATAGTAAACTATTTATAACCCCGACGAATTTCGAGGGCGAAATTCATTTTAAAGGGGGTAGAATGTAACAGCCCAAGATTTTATGAAAAATATTATTTTTAATTTTATTAATGTCTTGTGTTGTACGCTACACCAAAAGGAGCTTGCACAACACGTATCCTTAACTTGCCTTGCATTACACGCAATCACAACTTTCCTCGATAGCGTGTGTAGTACGCAATACCGCGTTTCACTACACAACAATATGCTATTAAAATATTATTTAACTAGCCGTTATGAACAGTAATAACCACCTTTTAAAATTTTAGAAATTTTATTTTTCAAAATGGACTTCATTTTTGGACTCAGAATACCGAAATTAGCCTAGGGTGAAATTTTGGTATTTTTCTGAAAACTTTCAATTTTTGATGAATAGTGAAACCACTAAGTGGTAGGTTAAAAACTGAATTTTGCATAAAACTTAATTTTACCGCTTCTGTGAATAGAATTTCAAAAATCCGACAGACACAGTTGATATCAGTAAGTAAAATGTGGTTCAATGAGATAAAAATAATTTTTTGGTGAATAGTAACTTTTTACTTTTTTTACCGCGGTTAATAGTAAATAGGGTAACTAAGGGTAAATATGATATTACTATTACCCTAACACATGTCCTAATACTATTGGATAAGTGTAATTCGACCAAAAACAACCTTATTAATAAATTATGACCATTTAGGCCCACTTGGATTAGATTAGGACATTTATTATTAATTTATTTAAAGAAGGGTTAAAATAGTTAAAATCAAAGTTTAATAAGTAAATCATTTTTAATATGGGGTTATACATAAGATAAATTCGACTATAAATATTCATTAGAAATCTAAAAAGATTTCCTACATAATGGTATTTTATTTGTAATTTTTAGACATTAAATAATTTAATTTATTTATGACACAATGATGATGCAGTAATTATCTTATTAATGAAATATTGACATAATTGATGTTATAAAAACCCAAATAAATGTAATTTGAGACTTTTTATGAATTCCACTAATTTTATAGGTTAATATGACATATTATTTTTGATATAATAAACTTGGTTCGAACATATAATTCTTTTATGACTTTCACAAAAATCATATATCAAATAGTGTCAAAATTGACACAAAATAGTTTTTAAATCAAATATTATATTATTAATTGTTATTTTATTCCTAAAAATCTAAGGTTCGGCCAAATGACTTAGATAAGGATATATATATTAATAATAAACAATTTGGGGTTCGTTTGGCATGTTATAGTAAGTGTATTAACCATATAGTGAAAGAAAACAAAAAGACACAGTAAAAGTTAAATTATTTAACTTAGAGTTAAATCTAATTTATAAGGTTAAAATAATAACCTAAACATGTCTAAATCCTATTTGTTGATAGGATTTCGACCCATCCCCACATTAGCTTCGAAATAAGACCCTTTGGAACCATTATAAACCGATTTTGACTTTAATATAAAATAATATTTTGTGATATTCCTAAGGTGCCCCTCTCCTCCCTTATAAAAGGGAACCTCCTCCCCCTCCTCCTCACACCAAATTGAGCACTCAAGCTCGGACAAACCCTGACAAAATCCCTTCTCCACTTCCCTAGAATAATCCTAGAGGTTCTGGTCTTCTTCAAAGACCAATCTTAGTTCCCTAAGTGAAGGATTCAAAGAGGCGTTTCAAAGAAGAGGTAATGACCATTACCGATCTTTTCAATTTCTTTCTTCTTCAACTTCTTCTTCTTTAGTTGTTTCATGATAAAGTAATAACATCAGTATTACTTACATACTGATATGTTATTATAAATATGAAACAACTCTAATTAACCTTCTATCCATCCTGTGGAAAAAGGAAATCACCGCGCGTGCGTACGTACGGAATACCGTCTCCACGCCGTGGTGTAATCTATTTTCCGCCACCACCTTAATTGGATGGGTATAATGGTTTAATGAGTAACTATATATGATTATTATAAAGTGATATTGATACTGAAATAGTATAAATACACTTCAATGCAATTCCACGACCATGGGAACGATATCATCGCTCGTGCGTACGTACGGACTACCGTCTCCACGACGCGATGAGATTCATTCTCAATGATTAACCATTAATGAATGATTATAAAGTATATATAATAAGTACTAATGAAATATATTACCTAATAATGATACTGTAATTATTTATATTTATATGTATGTCATATACTTAATTCCATTCAATTCAATAAGGAAACGAAAACAGCGTTCATGCGTACGTACGGACTACCGTCTCCATGAACGGTGTATTTCTTTCCATTTACTGATTTATTATATATATATTCTGAATATATATATATAAATCATGTTTTATATTCTGGAATTAAGTAATCATGATCTATGTAATCATATGAATAATTACAAGGTAAAAACACAAACGACAAATGAGATGATTTTACCCAAAACGCTACTTTAACATGAATTTACAAAAGACCGGGTAATATAAAGCCACAAGAGAACCATATATGATATCATAAAAATGAATATGATTCTGTAATAGGTCAATAACATTATGTAAATCATTATACAGGAGGTTCGGACACGTACAAAGCAAGTCGGACCTAAGGTAAGGGAAATATCACAATCTCATTTTTATCCGAGATTGTTTATTCGTAAGTATTTACTGGGGTGTATTTTATCATCCACATCCATGTTCCCTCAATATGTAATATTGTTTCCATCCACTTACAATATTTTAAATCCAATTTTACCCTTCGGTGAGTTTTTAGTAAAGAATATGAAAGGAATCTTTTGTCATTTTTTCGTACGAGGTACTTTTTGACTTTTCCGACAAACGTACGAATAATGTTTTTTTTAACTTATACAGCATGAATGGATTTTTAAAATATTATTTCCAAGAATCTTCCTTTACAAGTTTTCAAGTTTATTTTTAATCAACTTCTTTTAGTTTATAATTGTATGACATGTTATGAAAAGAAAAGTGTTTTTGAAGAAGAAAGGATATTTTCCTCAAGAATGGAGTTCAAGTGTTTTATCAAAATTATTTTCCATCTAAGATAATAAAGGGTTCTGTTTTTATCCCTATTATTTCATTGATTTGATCATGTTGTGATGGAATTATTTTTATGAATTCCTTTATCTTATATGAATTGATTTATGATGTCATGATGTTTCAAGAATCCCATTTTTGTTACATGTGTTATGCGATGATGTATGATTATGTGGCACACATAAGAAAGGATTCATTATGAGATGGGTGAGACCTATATCTCCCTCCAATGCATTGGGTAAAGATTTTATATCTCATGAGATAGACATGGCTGGAATGGTAGGTTATACCGGTTCAGTGAAACAGGACTGAAACGAGGGTTACTCGATTCAGAAAGGGACTTTGTCCACTAAGATAGTCTTGGCAATGAGTCTTGACTAACAAGAAATGATTCTCTATGATTATGTGTGAATGCCACAAAGTTTCATGTTTTAAGTTATTATTATTGTGATTACATTTCACTATCATGATTTATCCCATGTTATGAAATTATGCTCTCTTTTGCAGGTTATGATTTCCAAAATGTTATGTTCTTATGAATACGATGTGATTGATATTTCTTTTGTTTACCCTTACTGAGAATTTGAGCTCACCCTTTTATGTTTTCTTTTCCCCAGGATATAAAGAAAGGTTTTAGGTAAAAAAAAGGGAAGAGATTTATGGGAGATGTTGAAGATCTTTCACCACGATTAGAAGATTTTATTCCGAGTTTCCAAAGACACTAAACTATTACGATCCTTGTGTGTGTGTTTTTGTTATGTACTAAGTATTCCACAAAAGTAATGTAATGTCAATGTACGTCAGGCTTCGGGTCTCTACAATTATCTACCACTCTATGTCCATGGGATTCTAAGAGACACTGTCATAAAAAAGATCCATAATTACCTAAAAATATAATAGTTCATGGTACATACCAATTTTCCCATTGAAAATCCAAGGGCATTTTCATCAAGGAAGAAATAGTTCCTATCACAAATTCCATGCACTGCAACCTATGTTCCCCAGATCTAAAGCCTCGCACCCAAGAATCATAGCCTCGCTAGTATGATTTGACCTTCCACACTCCCAAGATAGACTAATCACAAGAATATAAAGAGTATTATAACTTACTATCTCAAGTGGGAGTTAGGATTGAATAGATGTGGAAATTCTGTGTGTGCTAATTCATTGTAGGGTTTAAGAGTGATCTTCAAAATTTTAGCATTTTTTAGGCCATTTCAGTGGTGCAGATATATGATTACAAGAACCCAGAAAACATCCCTAAACTTTTGAGATGAAGGATCCCTCAGATTAATTCCTTTAATTTAATTCATGGTGAAGTAATAATTTTCATGTGGGATATTTACAAAACATTTGGATACCCTATACTTGGAGAAATGTATGGTGAGTTTATCTCACCGAAGGTGACATGGGGTGATCTTAAAATGAAATCAGACTTGGACCATGATCTATTGAAGATGGCTCAGAAAATTAAGAAGGGATACCCCAATATGAGGAGAATAATTCATTGTGAATCATGGATGAAGGCCTTACCTATGAAATAAGGAGAAGGTCCTAATTTATAGTTCCCAACAGGATGCCCTACATTAGAAAACTAGAGAATTCATGATGGATTCTTGTATACCTTGGATCAAGTCCAGTATCACAAGTGGGGATTTAAAGTGATTCATAATTATTCAATAAGTACCCACCTGGAAAGCTTTCTTTCAATGTGAATATGAACCTACTTGTTATTGGTCCATGAATCCAATGGTGGCATGAGATTAGGGAAATTATTTGTAGCATCCAAACTAGTAGAAGGGAGCCACATAGGGTTGGATTCCCCTGTTCTGGTGAATATCTACTGGCATTTATTGTTTGTATACACTAGAAAGGCCCCATTACCAATTTTAGTGCCATTTCAAGTGTTTTGGAGACATATAAAAGAACACATCATTTATTATGATGTGTTGTGTAGATTTCAGGTTCTTGAATGGTGATTTCACCAATTTTTTTAGGATATTTTCTATTTTAGGCCTTTATTCCTAAAGCATGATGAAGCTATGAGGATTCTAAACATATTGATATAGTTCAACTTCTTCTCATATGGTGATCCTCCTACTGGGATGTACACTTACAATGGAAAAGACAACAATGATATAATGTATTATATGATTTAATTTATATATAGTATAATGGGGGCTCTTATTGACAGTGAGATCATATGTGACGTCTATGCTCAATATCATTTTACCCACAAATTCAAGTGTCTGCAAAAGTCATGTGTCTCTCCCCCATGCATGTTTGAATTGGGAAAAACTAGATGGTGGATCATATATTTTGGATCCTGATGGGTTTATAGGTATCCCAAATGTCAATCAAGATACCTTTTTTGGTGCATCGATCAAGATAGAATCTAGGAATGTCAGTGCTTGGATTTCCCCCATACCCTCAAGGGGTGTTAATGAAAAGCATTCCGTGATTCATGTATATGATGACTTATGGTTGTGGGAAGCATGTAAGGAAGGTTCAGACCAAGGGTGATAATTATAATGCTTAAAATTCTTCAAAGAGATCATGATAAAGGTCCATAATGTAGTTTAGATTTGAGACCGCATCTTATGGTCCAAGGAAGTCTAGTTTTCACCATCAGCAGGAGACTTGATCTCTAGCCACCCGGGTCATTTGATAGAAGAGGGGATTGAAAGGGATTGAAATTAAAAATATGTCAGGTCTTCCTCCTATCCAGTTGAATTATCATCATATTATGTATGATCTTAGGTTATTCAAACATGTAAGAGAATGACTTGTGACCATGAATACATTTGGGTATTTCTCCAAGCTATAATGTGTATCCCAGAGCTTGGAGATATTCGATTTCCCTCTGTATTCACCTCGGCATCAATTTTTCTATTATGGGGAAATTTATTTAGGAGTTGGAAATGATGATATAAGTAACTAATGACAAGATCCTAGCCACTAAGTGGGTATCTGATATCCTAGACTGAGCTACTATTGAGGTGATATTTAATTGATCTGGAGAGGAATGGTATGAATAAGTTTTTGTTTGTTAGGGTTCTATATCTTTTCCATATTATTTTCCTCAATAATCCACCATCATTAACATTGAGCAAATTTATCTTGCAATTGGAAGGAGGATAGGAAGAATCACCGAGGGTAGAAGTAATGTTTCCAAAATATGGGCCCACAGGAACCGCCATCAGAGTCGGTCTTGAGTATCCCAAGTCCTCAAAACTATATTTAGGTTAGAGAATGATGGTGAAGTAGTAGGAAAGAGGATATTTCCAACTACCACCTCCAGTACCCATAACTAAGGGGACTAACAGAAGCCCCTTTCCATATCTAGAAAGAGAAATTAAAGATATTGAATAAGTTATTCTGGCATATTAACCATGATATCCTTTTCACTATCTTTTAATATCATGATTCTCCTGCCATACACATTTGGATGTGATTTTATTTTTCAGGATCTGCTTAAATTTTTTCCCTTAAGGGGTCAATCATTGATCCTTCGATGATTAATGGGTACATCTTGGATGAGGCCTAGATTCATGCTAATGAATCATTACCTTTGATAAAATAAGTGATGATAGATGATGATGTGTCCACTTTCACTACTGTATAGAGGGATGAGGGAATAGGTAATTTCCAATGAATATCATAAGGTGTCAGGCGCTTGTTTCTAACTTTATATCCTTATGACATTTCTAATCCATCACCTATACTGGAGGAACTTGAAAAGTTAATGGTGTCCCTAATTACATTCTGGAAGGGGCTGAAAGGGACATTAGATAGTCTTATAAAGGTTATATTATTGATATAAACTCCATATGGTTCATAGATGCCATTATTTTTTAGATACCAGCAAGAGAAATCAACAATAGAGCCAATTGGGGTCCTAATACACTCACCACAAATACCCCTACCAGTGAGGATTCTACAAGATGAAAGGCCTTATAAAAATAACTGTTGGATGAACTAATGGATATTGAAGAAATTTTGATAAAATTTAATATCCCCTCCCATTTGGGGGAGTTTCTAGAATTTGATAGGTTATTGGATGGATGTGAGTTTTCTCATTCTTGCATTTTCAATGGATTTTGACATCATTACGTTTAATTTATTTTATAAAATATTGAAATTTTAATTCTTATCTATAGAAAACATGTCCAACACAATTCATTACCATGACGTCCAAGTCTATCCTACTCCCACTACATATGGAGAAATAGCTAAAGACCATTAAGTGGTAGATTTATGAGAGCCCTCCATACAATTTTCTAAACATGCTCAAGGAGAAAATTTATTTCCAAGAGACCCCCACTCAAAACATCAAGACTGGTGATGGAAAATAGACATCAATTCTGGACAACAATCTGAAAACAGGTGAGTGATTTCATCTACTCTAATTATTTCACTACCATTGTTTTTTTAACTATATCATGTAAAAGAGATGTGTAATATATTTTCTAGTGTTAGTGAATTTGGTATATGATCCTGAGTGTGGAGATTATATGACTATTCATCCAACATTGGAGAGTGAATATGACAATATTTCAGTGGGAGCAGACCAGAGTTCCTCATTAAGTATGATAATCCAAAAATACATTTTTCCCTCCTAAGAGATTCTAATTAAGACTTGGATGGATAATAATCCCTTCACACCACACACGGTATTGTCTGGTGGTACATTTGAAATATAGACTCTAAGACACCTCTTGTAGTCCTACCCTCATGACTTTTCTAACCTCCTACCTTGTTCAGCATGTTGGGATATAGAATATTTGATTACCACTTTAGCCAACATGCAGATAATCCAATCAATCACTATATAGTGGATGAGAATAGATGACGGGCATCTAGCAGGAAAATTTCAAGGTCTCAGAGCCATTATATCACAAGATGAAATCATCCATGGTATGGAGGAGGGGGAGTATCAAAATCACATTTATAGTAAATCTCTCTAAATGGTCCACCATTAAGAAGAACTAAATGACAATAAGAAAGATATTGTTCGACTCCACTGATATTTGATGTGGGCCTAGGAAGTGGGAATACATTTTATTGTTGTGTAGTAGGGGAAGCTCCATATTTCTATGTAGTTCATTTCTACACAATTGTTTAGAATTTGGAAAATAATATACAATGATCGAGCCATAGTTCAACAACTAAAATCCTTTGTTAAGAATCAGATTTTAAACATGATGAAAAGGCTCCTTCATGAGGATGTTCCTTCCCTTTTTAGAATATGAATGAAAAAGATTTTATTTCTAATCATTTGTTCTTGAAATACCATCATCATTATAATAATAATATAATATTGAATGTGACTCAATTGATTGATTTTAGTTTTTTTATAATTTCTATGATAGGGGTGATGGATTGCTCTAATTGTTTCCTAGGTATTTGGACCTACTGATAATAGTTTGACTATTTCTAGGTTCATATACCAGACCCTAAAATATTTTAGTCGTTTTTGTGTCACCACCATAATTTTTTCCTATGTTCCATATGAAGAAGGGTTATTGGGTGAGAATTAAATTTTTCATAGGATGCCCTTTACTAGTTTTCAACCTAACAAGTTTTTTTTCCTTTTATATTTTATTTATTTATTTTATACTAAACCATATAGAATGTAGGTCTATAATTATGAGACTCGACTTTCATCAAGGGTTCCCTTTCTGTGTTTTCAAACTGGTGACTACTATTTCTCTTTTTGTCTGTAGTTTAGAGTCATTTAAGTTAGACTAATGGGATCTGTGTTTTAGGTAGGAAATATTTGACCATGTGTTTTGGAATGATGATCCAAATAAGGATTGTGGAACAAGAGTGTTTCAACATTATACAGATATGAAAATGGGGATTTAGTGTCATAATTTTATAATTACCAGATCTTAAACATGTTATGTTACATGTATGTGAGAAATCTCCTTGGACCATGATTGAAAATTAGTTTCTAGCATAATATTGACTGGGATTATGGGAAGAGAGGAGGTCTCTTCTAGGGATGAATTTTTTGCTGGTTGAAAACCCCTTTTGTGTGTGAGTTTATGAAAATACAACTTGGGAATATTACTATATAGAAAAAACAACATACATTTGTTGATATTCCCTTTTAGTGGAAGACTTATGAAAAGATAAATGGGGTGTATTATTGTATAGTCAGAAAAAGGATTCCTTAGAATTATTACATTATATTGTCGATGGATGAACAAAGATTATTGATATTTGGAATTCTCAAGGACACAAATGGAAGGTGTATAATAATTAATGGAACATCTTTGTTACCACTTTCAGTCACTGGTGAAGCCTTTCCAACACAAATTCTATACGTGTATAGGTGGGGAATTTTTTTTAATCATGATTGAAAGGGAGGGGTTCGGAAAGGAGTCTATAACCTCCCATCCAGATCTGGGTTGTTTCCTTGAATGAAGGGACACACATGTTTTGGATTTTTTTGTCACAGGGCCTAGAATAGATGATCTTGGAATCAATATGTGTCTTTATAGAATGAGTATCAAGTTGTACACAATTATCTGATGTGATTCGGTATATATCCAACAGTAGCAGAAAGGAATCTCCCGGACGAGGGTTAATGCATCATGTAGTTTAATGTCATGAAACTAGGATGTGGAATTTGTAGTTTAATTTCATACAACAAGGATGTTGGGGGTTTCAATTTAATATCATCTAGGTTTGACCGAAGGATTATTATTTTTCTATTACACAGTGATCTGACTAAGAACGTTCTACCATCTTCATGTATAAAGGGGAGGAGGTTGTAAATTGTTATCAAAGGGTTTCCAAATCTGAATGTTGATATGGGAAAAATATTCAATGAATCACTATATACCACGTTCGAAGAGTGAGTTTTAACATAATTTTGTTACATATTAAGAATATATAGGAGGCCTCCCCTGGGGATGAATGTGTCACTGGTTGAAAACCGTTTTGTGGGTGAATTTATGCAAAGTAAAATAGGATGTATTAAAATATAGTAAAACAGAGGAATCCTATACCTAACAATCATTTTTGGTTGGATATTTTATGAAAACCCAAATTGGGTGTATTTCTACATAGTCAAACAAAGGAATACTCATGAATCTGACATTATATTACTACGGGTAGAAGAATGTTTATGGAGATTTAGATTTCCACAGATATAGAGTTTGGTTTGTGTAAGGAATGTGCATGAGTTATGGAAGGGGAATTTCATTTAAAAACAACTTAATAAGGAATTTGAATGTTTATTTCACTATTTGGACCCATACACAAGGAAGAGGAATTTTTCATTATGGTTGGTCCCATGATATAGAATATGGGAATCACTATGTTTGTCATAGAAGTGAGAATCAATCCATACATAGTTTTAGAAGTAAAATCCCCAAAATGATTGAATTCTTGTGTATAAAAGTGGATTTTTATTCACTATTATGGTTTGGAACGAGACATGGGATCCAGAGGTCACTATGTGTCTCTTCAAAGAGATAAGTGAACCATAAGTATTTATTTGAAACCATGATGTTTAAATTCCTGCTTCCAGGACTTATCGTGCAATTTAACATCATGTAATGATGATGATTGAGAATTTTAACATCAAATAAGTGGGATGTAAACCATGTAGTTTAACTTCATGTGGTAAATATTAATTATGTAGTTTAACTTTAAGTGACCGTGATGATATAGTGCCTTGATGTTTTAGTTTTTATGACCCTGACCACAATATTAGGAAAATAATGGGTAATATGATGCTGACCAGACCAAGGATGTTCCAGAATAATTCATATTTGAGGGATGAAATTATAAAAAAATATTGTCGGGGATCATGAATCAAAAAAAAATATATGGGGAAATAATAAATGGAATGACCGTAGACCATTTTCAAATAGAATGTTCAATCATGATGTCATTGGGGCTTAAAGAGATAGAAGGGGCTTCTCCTGTGGAAGATTGTGACACTTTTTGAAAAACCCTTTTGGTGGGTGACATTATGAAAATTCAACTTGGGTGTATCACTATATAGTTAAATAACAACATCCTATAACTCATAATCCCTTTTGGTTGGTGAATTTATGTAAATCCAATTGGCTCATATTACTGCATAGTTATACAAAGGCATACTCAGTTATAATACATTCTATTTCTGATATCTAATGGATGTTTATGAAGAGAAAAAATTTCCTAGGTTAAAGAGTATGACATGTGGTAGGAATATGTACAAGAAAAAAAAGAAGCATTTCAACCAACATTATCCATAGAGTGTGGAGTCCCCTACATAGATCTGACTCATCTGTTAGAGGGGATATTTTTTTATTGATGAACTCCTAAATAAGGGAACATAAATCAATGTCTCTTATATAGATCATTTTTTTGTATATAGAAGAGGGGGATTTTTCATTACCCTATGGTTTGGGACTTGGGAATAAGCTCTAGGTGTGACTATATATCCCAATGGAATGTGAATAAAGAGATATGTATTTCCTTAAAGGAGGTGTGGTGGGATACAAGCATTGAGGATTGTGATCCGCTCAAGTATGGATTAAAATATATTGAATTATTACATCCTACAACAAGGATAGAAACCTTGTATTTTTACATCATGAGGTAAGGACATTATTTTGTTCATTTGAAGGCCATTCAACTAGGACCATGTTAACCCTATCATGAAATGATACTTCTTGATCATATAGGGAATCCTTTTCCAAAACACCTAATCCCATGATATCTATGCTTGATGTGATAAACTAGGAGTAGTAAAGGATTATTTTAACACACAGAAGAAAATATATTAAATGAAAGGGAAATTTTGATCTTGTGGTAGCTGTACTAAGATATAGGATTTGGACTACACTACATATATCATCTAAATGAGAATCAATCCATATGTAGTTCTTGGAATCCTTAACATTGAATGAGATGAATAATAACCATATAGTTTAATGTCAGGCAGTAATGAAATAGGTGATTCAATTGGAACAAGGGATATTGTGGATGGCCCCAGGACTGGAGATCTGGATGTTACTGCATATACTATAATGATAAAAATCATGATACATGTATTTATTGAAATAATTACCCACATAAATCAGGTTTAGATGCTATAAAAAGGGTAATTTTTTTCTGAATGGTTGTTGGGGTAAGAACATAAGGTTTGAGAGTCACTATGTGTCCCATAAAAATGCGAATCAAGACACTTTTAGTTCTAAATTGAGGTGTGGTTTGAGACTGGCACCATGATTTGTGATCCATTTAAGAACATATAAAAAAAATTCAGTTTTATGTCATGAAACAAGTATATAAACCATGATTTTTTATAGAATATGGTAAAGATTTTTTCATATAGTTTAACGCCTTATGACTTGGATGTTGGGCTATGTAGTTTAGATTCTTACAACTCGGGCATTGTAATCATGTAGTTTTAAATCGTATGAGTAGGACCATCTAGTGTTCTTTTTTAAGGTCATGCATTCAGGACCATGAACTTTTACAGTTTTACATCATGATACCAAGATGAAGGGAACCACAAAATTTAGCATTGTGTGGAGAGGAATTTGGTGATATGCAGTTCTATGTTATATGAAAAGGCTAAGGTACTATGTAGTTTTACATCCTGTAGTAAGGATGTGTATGACATACAATTTAGCGTCCTGTGGCAAGGACATTTGTCATATGGAAAGGATGAGGGATCATGCAGTTTTATATCATGTGGTGAGGGCATGTATGTCATGTAGTTTATTTTAAAATGACTATGATGAAGATTCTATGCATTCTACTATCATGCATCACAAACGTGTGGATTCTTTATTCGAAAAGTATTTCTTGGGAATCATAACATTTATAGGGTTGTGAAAATATCTCCATCCATCAGAATAAATGTATAATATCCATTAGATATGGAACTTGTGTATAGCATAACTACCCTCACACATTGGATAAATATTTAGTGGCTCCTTCTCTAGTATCATCTTAGTCCAAAGGACCGTAACCAATTATCCTTAGTGGAACAAGTGAAGGTGGAATTTCTTGTTACAATCATGTGCTATCTTATTTTCCAGGACTTCCAAGTAATCCATGGTACAAGGTATTTTCTCATCAAGTATCTATAAATCATACATCCATTTTTAGACTACTTATCAATGTAATTTTAATCATAGTTGGAAATTTGGAGCGAGGGAATTTGGACTTTGATGGATAAGACTTCTTCTATCCTGTATACAAATGAATACAGGTTTTCTCGAGTTGTGTTCTGGGTTGTAGTTCTGTTAGTCCACATATAATGTAAGAGTTTTTAGGACAATAATTTCAATCCTTATCCACAATTTTCAATATTATGTTCAATAGGGTCTTATTGAAGGAATCTATATGTTCATTAGTAATTAAGTGATTGAAGGACGAATGGTGGGATTTGATATTATACTCTAAATATATCTTCTCAAACACATAGAAACAAGAATTGGTTCTATTTTCCTTTATTATTGTATAAGGGACACTAAATCTTGTAATTATGTTTTCATTCATGGAGTTAATAATGTTTTTGGTCCCAAATTCTTTGAGGGATATTGCCTCATCGTACTTGGTGAATATGTTTGTAGTAGTAAGGATATACATAAACTGTTTTGTTGTAGCTCGAGGATATAACCCTATTAAATCCATTACCTATACAGTTAATTCCCCATAGTATTTGGATGTGTTAAGAAACTCAGGGGGTTAATGGATGAAGATGGCATGAACCTAGAATTTATGAAATTTATTAGTGAATTTTTTGCAATCTAGTGCCATTAAAGGAAAAAAGTTTCTCAGCCACCAAATTGGATGATAATCCCTAAAGCCTGATTGGTGGGAACCATAAGTTCATGTGTGTACTTATTTCATGATATTGAAATTCTATTATCAATAAATGTATCTAAGAAGGAATTTATTGAATCCTATTTTGTAGAGGACCTTCTAGTGATTAGGGACTTCATTGGGTGAAATGTTGGTCACATGTTGTCATATTTTCTCTTTTCTCAGTATTTTTACTGATAGAAATCTATTTTTAGGATAATATAGAATGGTATTCCTCCAACTAGTTATAATACCTTCCAATTTGGGGAAGAAACTAATCTTTTTTATTTCCCCCTATCAAAAGAAGAAAAAGGATACACCTTTCTGTGGATCGCAATGTTAATGTTTTCTTTGTCTTGATATGGGACTAACAACACAGTGGATGCATTTGAAAATGAAACACTTGGCCATTTTGTGATTGTGTAACATTATTCAATGTTGTATTTGAGATAAATTGTTCCAAAAACCCTCAAACATTGTCATGTTGTTGTATTAGATCCTATTTTTTAAGGCATAATCATCATTAATCTAATTTATTCACAACTATTAATCACTATTTAGTTTCAAGAGGTCCATTGATATTTGATGTTCTATTTCTAGCCCTGTGATTAAGGCATAATACTCCACCTCATTATTTGGGAAAATTTTTAATGATAATAATAAATTCTAAGGAAATACTTCCATTTCAATAGATATAAGAACGACTCTCAACCTGACTTTTTTGAGCTTGGGGTCTTCTATTATCTTCCCTGTTCTGCTTCTGGTTGTGACATAAAAATAAATTTCCCTTGATTGGGGGTTATCTTGAATAGATAATACCAATTCATTGGGTAAAAGAGTATTTGATGATGTTTTTTATGTTGTTTGGTGTTTTAAAATGAGGTTTCTCAAAGCCTTTACATTCACCTCTTTTTGAGGAACAAATTGAATGTGAAAATTCTATAAGATCATCGCTCCCCATTCCTAATGTCTAGTCAACAATGGACTATTTAGGATGTATTTGAGAAATTTTTTTTGAGAGACCAAACAGACCTCGATTTCTGTAGGTAATTTCTTGGATTATGAACTGTGAAGATTAACTCTAGACATCTTTTATCAATATTTGAACAACGAGTCTCAGTGTCATCTATAGTTTCATTGAGATAATAACGTTATTTTTCCTTATCAGATTCATTATTTTGTGTGATTAAAGAACCCAATGATCATTCCAAGTATTTCACATACAAAATAAGTGGGTTTCCTTCAACATTAGTCATTAGCACTGGTGGAATCAAGAGATACTTCTTGAAAAAGTCGAATGATTCCTAACAGTTATCGGTCCACTAATGTGTGAATCCCTTTTCATCAACCTGATGAAGGGAAAACATTTAACTATGAGGTTTAATATAAAGACCTAAATTCAATAAAGGTTCCCTTGAAATTCTCCCAACTCTTTAAGGTTTTTAGGATGTGACATATAGAGTATAACCTTAATCTTATCAGTGATAATTTTGTTGCACCAATGGCATACAAAAAATCTAAAGAACATTTTTGAAGTCACCAAAAAATCACATTTTTTGGGATTCATCCTTAGGAAATGTTACCATAGTTTGATAAATATTAACTCATGATTAGCAAAGTGATTTGAGTGTTGTTGATAATTAACCACCAAATCATAGATGTTACATTAATTTAATTTCTCCAAGAAGGGATTGATTATAGGATTCATAGTGAGTTAGTATGTGGTTCCAACATTATTCAAGCCAAATGGAAATATCCGATAGATGAACACTCCTTGGGGGGACTGAAGGTGTTGAATTATTCATCTTTTGGTTCCAATAGAATTTGGTTATACCATGAATATACATCTATAATGGAAAGGGTATGATATATTGTTGTATCATCAATTATTAGTTTTGTTGTTGGGATCAGGAGGTCATCCTTCAGATAGTTCTAGTTGAAATCATTAAAATCGATGCAGACCATGACTTTCCAATTCTTCTTCCTTATTCGGACTATGTTGGCTATACATTTTTGATACTGAAATTTCTGAAGGAAATAGGCTCTGAAAATCAAGTCAACTTAAGCCTCAATTTTAGAAGCTCAATTTAGGTGTGTCCATATCACTGATTGAGCTTGTCAATGGAGGTAGGTACACCTTCCTCAAATTCTATATGGATATCCCTAAGGTCTTATTCTCCTATTCTTCATCATTTTTTTATATTACACCAATGTATTGTCTTGAGTGTATTTTGATTATAAAGAAAATTTCTTGGAGTTAGCAATGCAGTCAATATTTTAACATCCTAGATAAGAAGTTGCTTCTTCCAACTCGAATGATTATGTGGGGCCTCCTTGAAGCTTCAGAGTAGAGATGAGAGGTAGAGAATATGTATCTTCCATATCTCTTGGTAACATGATATCTCCTTAATATTTATCTAACAAATCAAGGATTTTTTGACTCTTGGGTGAAATAATGAGAGTGTTTTCATCCATACTACTAACACAGTCTGTAGATTTGACATATTCTTCAGCACTAGTGGGATCAATGGTCATGAGTAATATCATGAAATTCACTGAACATCTACTTTAATTTGGGACCATTCTTTGAATTTTATTGATGGGAGGTAATTAATCTTCATTGATTTGATTAAAGGGATTGATTAAGATCATTTATAGACCATTCGAGGCACTTATTCTAGAAACTTAGTCAGTCATGGGATGCCTCCCTTCCCTCTTGTAGAATCTAACATTGATGTAATACGATTCGCAGGATTTGAATAGGGATTTAACAACATGAAATTTCCTAATTTTACCATTAATTTAGTAATTGAAACATTGTTTGTGTGACGAGTGGATTTCTATGTACTGATATAACCGAGTTCTTCCCCATAGAATGTTGAAGGCTTTATCATACAGAAAACCAGAAATTCTATGTTAGATATAACATCCCTAAACTAGTCCTAACCTTAATTATACTTAGATGATTTTTCTCAAACTATTCATAACATTATATGATTAGAGTGTATGGGGATAAATGGGACTCACTATAACCCAGATGATGAAGTGTTTGGAATGGAATGCGGTTGTATCCTAATCTATTTTCCATGAAAGCTCATCAGATATCAACATTTTTTATCCTGCTATCCTTCTAGAAATAGACAAGGGTCTGATATGTCCCTATATAATGGTGTCTCCGTTTTTATCCCTGAAAGATATGATCACTTGGAATTATTGGCGATCAATCTCGTTACAATATCACTGAACAATGTAAACCTTAACTTCAACATCCAAAGGGATCAACAAAGTCTCTATGAGTTCTTCATGGAGGACTTTTAACAAACAAAGAGTATCAAAAATAGATATCTAGGCCATCACCAAGACCAATTTCAATAGAATATCTTACTTTGGAGCCAGAGTTCTGCATCTTCTAGAATGATGGTTCTTTTATCCGAAACACTAGGGGAAAAATTACTTGATGTGGGTAGACCGTCCCTTTAAACATGAGTTTAAGTCATTACATTACTTTAGTGGTTAGGTTAAGTAGGTCTACAAAATCAATGTGGTTGATTATGAAGTTATATACTCCCTAGTAAATCCTCTAAGATAATCGAGTTAATTCAACCTCCAACATTGGTTGGGGAACATTTTGGCTCTTTATGTTCTTGTTAGAGGGATCTCTCACATGTTTTGATGGCATAGATAGTTTGAGCAGGTATGTGGCTGGAGAGTGGATTTCTACTAAAATTGCATCTTCAAATGTATCCTCATCTATGTTTAACTATTTTTCTAATTTCCCAACTAGATGCAGGGAATTAAAGTTCATAGTCATATTCATCATCAAATAAAAAATTCATTAATTGAATTAAATTAACAGATCTGGAGATTAACTCCTAATTTGAAAAGGATTCTGTTTGGCGAGTTTACTCTGAGGGTACAGTTTAGATGGGCCACATTCATTATATTGGGACTATAGGCCTGAATTCTAAATGATTCAAATCCGAATTTCTCATTTTAATATTATCAACTTCCTGTGTTTGTTTCTTACCCTTCCAACCGTGTCGGTTTTTATAAAATTTTCCATTAGAGGGTTGTGGTGCTGACCATGTCTATTGTGTTATAGTATAAGAATCTTGGGGTATAGTTAGTTTCTTCAACTGTTATTGAAGAATATCATGAGTTAATTTTATTGTCTTTTAGACCATCAAATAACTAAACATATACATACCTTTTTATATTAAATACCTACCATTATCTCTCCCCCTATGGATAGGAGGAAAAAACTTGCTACTTGCATGGGTGGTTTTCCCAGATTCACTTTCCCAATGTCCATCATGTTTTAAAAGATATCTTTGAAACAAATAATTAATGTATGAGTTTTCCCAATGTCTGGTGGAATGGTAAGTTGTTCTGGATATCATTGATACCACCATAGTTATCCCCCTTGGGATTCGTTATCTAGATCAAGTTGTTATCCAGATCCAAGATGAAGTACCCAGAAACTTGGTCAACTTTTAATGAATAAATTTTTTTCTTCATCTCCTAAATATATTTTTTCCTTTCTCATTTTTCTCGTCTTAATGGGTTGGTAATTGTTGATGATGTTGTGTAGGGGTCTCTACATGATATGGAATGAGATTTAAAATTGGACAGGGTGTAGGGGATGGATTAAGCATGACAATGACAATATCTACATTCCTTGTTCTCTTTCTCTATGTTGATGAAACAACCTAAGACTTAGCCTTTTTTTTGTGAGATGGATTCTTCTAATATTCAATCAATTTTTAAAAGATCTTGAAATCCACCTGTATATTTAAAATGGATGAGCAATGTGTTCAAATCATTATAAAGATTCTATATACATATGGAAACCAATTCTTTTTTTGGAAGTTTTTGGATTAGGGATTATATTAACCCCTTCCAATGATAAATGAAATCAAAGACCCTCTAATTATCCCTATTTCATCAATTTTTTAATTTGAGGACCATTGCCTTCTGCAATGTTGAGCTAAATTAAAAGATAAACTTATTATGAAGATCTTCTCATCCTATAATTGGTTGAGCTAACAAAATTTTGTACCACACAAAGGCTAGTCCTTATAGTTATTTCATGAAGAATCAGAGTTTCACTACTTCTTATTGTGCATGGGGACCCATAATAGGTTCACATTATAATATGAATTGCATCAAATGATACTTTGAGTCCCCCAATACATTGAAAATTGGAAATTTAGGTTTCCCAAAATTTGTCGGGGGATGGGTCAAATTAACTAATTCGGGTAAGCCTTATTTTCTAGAAGTACTGAAACATTCCACTCATTGATATATTTCAATCGAGCCATTAGTGACTCAAATTCATTGATGACTCATTTAGGAAATTCTGGTTGAGCATGAGATTGAATAGGGGATAATAATGTTAGGGAAAACTATATGGGATTTGATAGTATTTGTCATGGGTAACCTATAGGGGATGTTCTATGAGGGTGAACCTAGCCTTATTCTAGTTTTATGCCCAATAAAGGAAAATCCATATCTACTACTGTGGGATCTAGATTTTACTTTTCTAAACCCTACATTGACTGGATATTGTGGCTCCATTTTAATTAGGGTAAGTAAAACTATTTATTGATTTATATCAGTTGGGAGTGAGATCTAATGTAAATTTGTAAAAAAAATCTGGTAGGTATGTTTCCTTGGAGTAGTTATTCCTTGATATTTCTCAACAACTTCATTTCTTTCTCATGAAAAGTTAAAACTTCTTCTAGTGAGAGGAGTTCAATCTCTTTGGTAGGTGGGTTAGGTAATTCATTTACATTACCATTTTCTATATATGATTCTTATCAATGTAAAGGAACTAAAACATTTATATAATTTTCTGAATTCATAGAGAGCCTCTGGTTTTTGGTACACATACCTCCTTCAATCATTTCAGTGCGGATCATATTACTATCCAATACATCCCCCTTATACTCTTCTATATTTCCCTCACGTTATCCAGCATTTGAAGGGGTAGTGATAACTACAGTAACTGATGAATAACACATTTTGGGCACTTCAGTATATTCTTTGAGAGATCAATTTTGTTTGTGTCCACCATGAGACTTTATCCTCCCCTCTATATGTGCTCTTGGGACTTTCTGATAAAGGCTGATCCATAGGGAATCTCCAGACATTTTTTTGTTCCTTCTATGTTAATATAGTAGGTCATGAGATATAAAAATTTGGGAAGATGTGTTTTTTAGGGTTCCCCCAAATCTAGTGAAGACTAAATTCTACTGAGGAGGAAGTTGTTGAGGTAAAAAAGCCCCATCCCTATGGGTTTGGGACTGTTCCTATTATATATTCACAAACTTTCAATCACATTTTTCAAACCATGAAGGTTTTGGAAAAATATCCCCCAGTCCTATGGGCTGGGTTTGTACTTGGACCATCATGCATTCTTCTACCACAACTTTTTTATTAATTTTTATTGAATTGTATGCAAAAATGGGCAGGATTCATGGTGTGACTTGCACCTGATCTACCTACAACAAAATAAATTTTCAAAATTTACAATATTCTTACTATCTAGTGGTTGAATTCCATAAAGATGGAGGATTTATTTATATTTTTATATTCTTGATAAAGAAAATCTTTTGATAATCACTCTCTCAAAGCTTGATGTTTTCAAGAGTTAGATAGGGATGGTTTTTATTGAGGGCATCGGCTATCACAGAACGATTTCATTTGTTGAAGCTAGCCTAAATCTATGATATTGCATGATGTCACATTTGTAAAGATTTTTTGATTGGGGAGAAAATTGATTTGAAACAACCCATTCTCACCCTATCCTCTGATGTGAACATTGAATGGGGAATTTTCAATCAGTTGACACAAATATTTTAGTGCTTTAAAAGAAGCATGTTGAAGGGATCGTTGTTGTTTTTACAATTTCAGGTGTCATGCATCTAGGAGGACATTCAAGATGACTTCCTTATATTACCATGATGTGGATTTGATAATAATCATAAGGAAATAATTTTTCTTTTATGTGATGAGGATTATTCCATACATTGAGGTAGATTTCATGCACATAATTTTCCGACAATGTCTATTGAATGCTATATTGGGGAGTGGATAAATTCCAGAACATTAGTAGTATATTGTCCTTAGCCAACATTATCCTCATGTTAAACATGTATTCTTACTATTTTTTCAGAGGATCCTTAACCTAGATTGACAAATGTGGTTGTTTCCGTGCTACTTTATTGTAAATACCAGGATCGGTAGGTAATATTTTTTCTATTACACTGGAAGTTAAGAAATCCCAGGGTTTTTTGGAAAATGAACTTTTACTTAGGGTATAATCTAGATGACAATGTCTATCACTTTTAAATGATAAGGCAACATGAGTATAATGTTGTCTAAGGACAATATACTAGTAATGTTATATACTTTATCCACTCCCCAATATAGCATTCAATAGACAATGTCTATCACTTTTAAATGATAAGGCAACATGCATGACTATAATTATTTTCCCAAATGCCTTACGATATTAGGGATTTCTCATCAACAAAACGATAAAGGGAGGATATTTTTATCGAAGTGAAGCACTACCAGGGGGAGGTCATTTGTAGTTAATTCCATCATGGGGTGGACCACCATTAGGGATTGACATCCAACTGCAGTGAGGTTTCATAATTTATATACCCTTGTGAGAACATTTTGGGCCAACAAAAGTAATGAGATTACATTATTTCTATTTTATCTTTTGACCATATAGGGGGTGTTGTGGTGCTCATCAAGAGATGTGATCTCATGATCAA
This sequence comes from Viscum album, assembly GCA_963277665.1. Lineage (NCBI taxonomy): Eukaryota > Viridiplantae > Streptophyta > Magnoliopsida > Santalales > Viscaceae > Viscum > Viscum album. The sequence continues at coordinate 1,444,647,393 of OY728150.1, read as the reverse complement.
TTAGGTTATGAATCAATACTTCATGGTATAATGTCGGGGGATGACCTACAAACTTATTACCACAATTTTTTGTAATTTGTTAATGAAAAGTAGGATTCTAATCCACCATGGATAAACGTTTGAGGGCTTCAAGAACTCCAACATTAAGAAGAGTGGGATTAAATTCTATCTCTTAATTTTAAAATTGCATTTGGTGAGGATTCTTTTTGGACACCTTCTTATGTGTGGTTGGGGCCACTTTATTGGGATAAAAATTTCACATGTGGATTCTTGTTGGGTTAGATCTTGTATTAATTATAGAATTTTATTTGTAACACCCCAAGATTTCATAGTGTGTTATTTCATAGAAATAATTCAATAACTTGCAGTACACGCAACACTGAGTTCAATTGCACCATGACTTACAAAAAAAAAGCCATTAAAAGAGGTCATGAATAGTATTAACTAAATTTTAAACTTTATATAATCCTTATAATTTTAGAATCCATATTATGAGTTTCTTAGTCATAATGCAAGAACAGATTCATTTTCAGTATTGCACTTTTATCAACTTTTGATAGTGAAACCTTTTTAAATACAATATTTTAAACTTTTTGACTAAATGGAGACATCAAAAAAATTTAAAATGAAACATCCCAAGCTTCCACGGTACTCTTTCCTTTGAATAAAACAGTAGCGTGTGTTGTACGCAACTTCGAGTTCTGACACACCGTAACCAATCGAACTAGCTGTTATGAATAGTAATACCTACTTTTTGAAATTATATATATTTTATATTTTAAAATGGACTTCATTTTTGGATTCGGAATATCAAATTTATCCTAAGGTGAAATTTTGGTACTTTTCTGATAACTTTCATATTTTGATGAATAGTGAAAATTACTAAATTTTAATTAAAAACAACATTTTTAAATCAAAATAATTAATAGTGATAAATTATGAATTTGAGTGGTTTTAAAGTATATTTAGAATATATTTTTACTATTTAATATAATGTTGGTCATTGGACATAATTTTACAATTAAACCGAACATAAACAAGTGTCAATCTTTTGGTAGTTATTATCTCTTAAAAACACGCTTTTTGTTTTGACAGCGGGAATTAATTTTAAATTAATTTCTGCCACTTCTGTGTTTTGAATTTAGAAAAATGGATTCCATATTTGGAATCAGGATGTTCAAATTGTGTAAATAGGTAACTTTTATTTTTAGACATTTTGAATAATTACTGCGGTAAATATTTTATTTACCATGGTTAAGGGTAAATCCGGTAAATAAGGGTTAAAAAAATAATATTATAATAATACTAAATTACCCTAAAACGTGTCTTAACCCTATTGGCTGATACATGGTCGACCATGGGCATCTTTGGGTCGATTTTGGGACCCCATGGATCCACTTGTAAGTGATAATGACACTTTATTTTAATTAAGTCAAAATGAATACAAAAATGACACAAGCATATATCGTTTAGCAAAACAATTGTTACATAGGGTTATATAAGTTGGATTTTAGATTATAAATATTCATTAGAGAGATAAAACTATTTCCTAAATAATGATATTTTATTTATAATTTTTATACATTAAATAAGTTATTTTATTTATGACACAATGATGATGCAGTAATTACTATAATAGTGAAAAATTAAAATAATTGATATTATAAATACCCAAAAAAATATAATATGAAACTTTTAATGAATTAAACTAATTTTCTAGGATAATATGATATATTAGGATTTATTTAATTGACTTTTTTAGAAGTAATCAATCTGTTATGAGTTTCACAAAAATCAACTATTGAATAGTGTCAAAATTGACATAAAAGAGTTCTTAAAACAAATATTATATTATTAATTGATATTAAATTCCTAAAAATCTAAGGTTCGGCCAAGAGACTTATATCATGATAGGTTCATCATTAATGGACCACTTGGGGGTCTCTTGGATGTATATAGTAAGTTTATTAACCATATTATATAAAAATACAAAGAGACATTGTAAAAGTGAAACTAATTAACTTAGAGTTAATACTTAAAGATAAGGTTAATATAAGTACCCAAACCTGTATAAATTCTATTGGTTGAGTGGTTTTCGACCTATCCCCACCTTAACCTTTGAATAATCAACTTTGGAGCCATTAGAAACCGAATATGAATTTATTATAAATTAATATTTCTAGCTTTTCCAAAGGTGCCCCTCACCCCTCTTATAAAAGGGCACTCCTCCTTCTCATTTATTCACACCTTCAAAACCTTTTGGTTCGGAAAAACTCTACCCAAATACTCTCCCAACATCCCTCACTACAACCTAGAGGCCTTAGTGGGATCAGAAAGCCAACCTAAGGAGCCCTTTTGATCAAATCAAAAGGAAGAACCCGAAGAAGAGGTAATGATTTCACCACCCTTTTCTAAGTTCCTTTCTTCTTCCACTTCCTCTTTCTTTGTTCTTACCATTCTAAAATAATAACTCCAGTATCTTACATATACTGTGATGTTATTATAAATATGGTACAACCATATTCAGTATTCTATCCACCCTTTGAATAACATGTCACCATACGTGCGTACGTACGGCTTACCGTCTCCACGTCGTGGTGTAATTGTTATTCAATATATTATTATTTGGATGGGTATAATAATGATGTGTAACTCATGTAAATAATAAATATAACATGTTAATGATTCTGTATATATGATATACCATCCATTTATATATTATTTTAATATCAAAAGAATGATATTGTCACTCGTGCGTACGTACGGACTACCGTCTCCACAAACGCGATGAGATTCATTCTCCATCGTAACCATTAAAGTATAATTATCATTTGATGATTTAAAAATGATGTTTAAGGACTTTATATCATTCTGGATATGAATAATATACAACCTATCCTTTACAAACATGTCTTACGTAACAAAACATATGAAAGAAAACAAGTAAGTTAACACCCGAAACAACGATAATACTAAGATATTATTAACAAATCAATGTTAAAAGATCATATATGATATCATATTAATATATATGATTCTTGTATAATTTAATAACAATTATTTCACCATTATACAGAAGGTTAACCTACCCCAACCAAGGAAAAGTACAAGGTAAGGGTTTACTTCACAACCTCTTCATTATCCAAGGTTGTTTATACATAATTATCTACTGGGACCTCGTTATCATCCACATCCATGTTTCCTAAAAATGTATTTCAAAACATTTTTACTATTTAAAAGAATATGGGTTAAAGTCATTTATACCCTTGTTTGACTTTTTATAAGAGGTTTATAAAGGAATCCTTCCGTCGTTTTCAAAACAAGGTCCTTTTTAACCTTTTCGACAGAATTGAGGTAAGAATGTTTTTTTAACTTATACGGCGGGTGCGGTTATTTTACGCCGTTATAAAATCTTCAAAGCTTTCCTTACAAGCTTATAAGAATATTTTCAATGAAAATGTTTTATTTTATATGGATCTTAAATGATTTCAAAATAAAAGGAGATATTTCTTTAAAAAGAATTTTGATTTCATCTATGTCAACATCCTTTGATGGATTTTAAGATTATTTGAAGTTGATTTATTATGATACAAAACTTCTATATTGTATTGAAGGTTTTGTGATATGTTTGACTGTGGATGTGCTATTTTTATACCATTCATAGTTTATTGTGAAAGTATTGACATTTCGTATGCTAGTTTTAATACGAATGTTTATGTTATGTTTAAACCTTTTCATATGGGAATGCATTGGACTTAATAAGTGACGGGTGGAGCCCGCTATAGCTCCTCGATGCATCGGTAGGTATCATGAGACAAACTAGTGTCTTGGCACAAGGCCTTGACAAAATCTTATTTTTAGTCTTGGCACGAGGCCTTGGCTATGTGGTTATGATAGTCTGGCATTATGCATTCCAACATTATGAAAGTGGTTATTGATATTGCATGTGATTATTCGATTAATAGAATATCCATGTGAACAAGTAAATGGAATTATTTCATTTTACTTTTGCCATACTATGTTGAAGTTCAATTTTAAAAGGCTTTTGTTTTAGTAATTCATTTCCTTAAATGTTTATGCTTATTTTGAATGTTCCGCTATATTGTTATCCTTACTGGGCATTTGAGCTCACCCCTTTTCTATGTTTTATTTTTCCCAGGTAGTGAAGAAGTAAATTATGAATGACTTGCAGGGATATTATGAGGGGTTAATAGTGTGTATATGAATACTTTGTTGTTGTAGTAGTTTTTCATTTTATGATGTAATGTAAAACTTATGAATATATCTAGTGTTTCCAAGGCTACTAAACTAATCGGTCTTTCGGGATTTGATCTTCTTGTGATCATTCCAATGTTATGTAATTAATGCACCGACTCTGGGTAACTGGGGTCGGGGCGTTACAGTTGGTATCAGAGGAAGTTTAGTACAAACCTTGGAAGCTAGATTTAGATAAACTCTGATTAGAGCACGTAGACCTAAGATGAACTTTGAGGATTAGTGTAGAAGAACTTCCTAGAATTTTGGTATTGTAGAGATTTTGTGAGTTTTCCGAGCAATACATCCCTGTCTGGATACGAGCAGGTAGAGGCGGCTCTGGCACAGATGTACCTAGGGGTAAAACCCGAAAACACCGCTTTGAGCTAGACTCGAACGGGAACTGGTGCACGACAACGGGCCTTGCTGCACTCTTGGTTACGACACTCCCAGGGGATATGCTTAGGATAACTCTCATTTTCTTTACAAATCATTATGAAGGGTTTATGAGTATATACTTCTTCAAAGAAAACATTTTTATGATTATGGATTATATCCATAAATAGTTCAATTTATGTTAAGTGTTTTATAAGTATGGGATTATGTATTTTGATTCATAAACTGATCTAGTGTATGCCATTGTTTAGAAATGGCACCCAGTAGAAGGAATGAGAACTCCAGCAATGCACATGATCCAAAGAGAAAGAAGGATCATATCTTTCATGGTCTTAAGCCAGAATTTATAAGAGAAATAGTCTCCCATGTATTATCATTATATGATGAAATAATATCATGTGTTGATAAGATAAGTATAGATTTTACTGAGTCCTATGGATTTGAAGGGAAGCAAGAGAAGAAAAGGATGGAAGAGAGAAAGATGGATAAAGGGAAGAGGGAAAAGAAGAATTTTCCCATATGTGGTAACTGTGGAAAGAAACACCCTGGAACTTGCCTGAAAGGAATGGGAGTTTGTTATAAGTGTGGAGAAAAAGGGCACAAAGTACGTGACTGCAAGGGTAAGAAAATGGTTTCAAATGTACAATGCTTCATTTGCAAGGAGTTTGGACACTACGCGAACCTATGTCCCAGTCATCAAACTATGCCGCAAATGATGTTATTGGATAATAATCAAGTTATGATACTACCACAGATGAAGAGGAATGATTAGAGTTCTTATATTGATTATGTCAATGGAGTGTGTATCAACAATTTACTTGTTATAATAATTATGGAGTATGTAAGGATTGTACTGCAGTACTATTTCATTAAGGACTTGAGATTTTGTGGAACAAAGAAAAGTGACTCAATAGCAGGATAAATTTTTGGAAAATATATGGTTGAGAGAATGATAAACCATAATATAGTTCTGATACCGAGGTAGTGATTTTGGAATAATACATGATTGTTTTGGATAAATTATATTGGATATTCTTGAATACCTTGGAACTGGTTAATGATCTGTATATTCCATCATTGTTGGGGTTTAAAACATTTTTGGATTAATGAAGTATATCCAGCATTCTATATGGAATAAGGGAGCATGAATGTAATCAATAAGGAATATGGTAATTCAGGATGTTTCAGTGTATTAAAAGAATACATGATGAAGGTATTCATATGCTATTACGGGGTAAAAAGAATCTACATTATGTTTACCTTCCTTATAAATGTTAGACTGTGAGTTTGGACAGAAGTATTTTTGATAGTTCTAGTTTTGATTATTTTAGATTTCCATAAAAGGACAACCCGGAGGTCGGGCGGCAACCCGTCGCGTCCGGCAAGGCTGCGAGACCTGAACCCGCAACCGAAGGGCGACAAGGGTGTATCACCTACCACTGGCCCATGAGATGTCCTGGATTAAATAATGTAGTTTTTATTAAAAGATCATGTAGATGAATTATAAATTCGGTTATTTTGGAACCCTATACGAATAGTGTAAATAGAATTTTTTTTTACATTCTATTATCTTTTAGAGTGAAAGATGAGTTTGTGGTAGAAATTTATTAATGGATAAAACTCTAATTATAAAGTAAGTATATCTCCTTATGATCTTAGCCAATCTCATAAATAAATTCCTCAACATTAATAAAAGGAACTTAGAACAAAAATGTTGTCCTAGATGGTACCTTAAATCATCACTAATTTATGGCTTTGGGATTTTTGGCCTTTTCATAGCCATGTTCTCTACCACTCTCCATCAGATAATTGATGGTTAGATTTCTCCTCCATATCCATATTTTCCTACATGGAACCCTAGTATGTGTTATGTTCGGTAATCTTCATACTTTCCACTCTTTGTTTAAAATAGAGGCCTCATTAATTCATTTTTCGATGTGGGATTTCAACTAAGATATTTTGAAACGTCAAAAATGTGTTATCCTAATACCCTATGTTTTGTTGAACCGATGGTATTTCAAATCATCATAGATTGATGAATTTATGGACCTCAATTATACACTTTTTTGTGATTGATGACCTCAATCACTACCTATAAATATTTACGTTTTTCCCCCGATTATATGTCTCTAATTTCCACCAATGTTCTCCTAATCGAGATCATAATTTGGTGGTGACCCTTTTATTTCTCTTTTCCTCATATTAATACTAAATTTTAGTAACCCAATTTCCGATGTGGGTTTTCCCACAAATATATTTTCTACTTTCAACCTTTTATTTTTGAAGAACAATTTCAAATTGCGAGGACGCTATTTATTGAAGGAGGGGAGAATGTAACACCCCAAGATTTCAGAGTGTGTTATTTCTTAGAAATAATTCAATAACTTGCACTACACGCAACACTGAGTTCAATTGCACCATGACTTACAAAAAAAAGCCATTAAAAGAGGTCATGAATAGTATTAACTAAATTTTAAACTTTATATAATCCTTATAATTTTAGAATCCATATTATGAGTTTCTTAGTCATAATGCAAGAACAGATTCATTTTCAGTATTGCACTTTTATCAACTTTTGATAGTGAAACCTTTTTAAATACAATATTTTAAACTTTTTGACTAAATGGAGACATCAAAAAAATTTAAAATGAAACATCCCAAGCTTCCACGGTACGCTTTCCTTTGAATAAAACAGTAGCGTGTGTTGTACGCAACTTCGAGTTCTGACACACCGTAACCAATCGAACTAGCTGTTATGAATAGTAATACCTACCTTTTGAAATTATATATATTTTATATTTTAAAATGGACTTCATTTTTGGATTCGGAATATCAAATTTATCCTAAGGTGAAATTTTGGTACTTTTCTGATAACTTTCATATTTTGATGAATAGTGAAAATTACTAAATTTTAATTAAAAACAACTTTTTTAAATCAAAATAATTAATAGTGATAAATTATGAATTTGAGTGGTTTTAAAGTATATTTAGAATATATTTTTACTATTTAATATAATGTTGGTCATTGTACATAATTTTACAATTAAACCGAACATAAACAAGTGTCAATCTTTTGGTAGTTATTATCTCTTAAAAACACGCTTTTTGTTTTGACAGCGGGAATTAATTTTAAATTAATTTCTGCCACTTCTGTGTTTTGAATTTAGAAAAATGGATTCCATATTTGGAATCAGGATGTTCAAATTGTGTAAATAGGTAACTTTTATTTTTAGACATTTTGAATAATTACTGCGGTAAATATTTTATTTACCATGGTTAAGGGTAAATCCGGTAAATAAGGGTTAAAAAAATAATATTATAATAATACTAAATTACCCTAAAACGTGTCTTAACCCTATTGGCTGATACATGGTTGACCATGGGCATCTTTGGGTCGATTTTGGGACCCCATGGATCCACTTGTAAGTGATAATGACACTTTATTTTAATTAAGTCAAAATGAATACAAAAATGACACAAGCATATATCGTTTAGAAAAACAATTGTTACATAGGGTTATATAAGTTGGATTTTAGATTATAAATATTAATTAGAGAGCTAAAAAGATTTCCTAAATAATGATATTTTATTTATAATTTTTATACATTAAATAAGTTATTTTATTTATGACACAATGATGATGCAGTAATTACTATAATAGTGAAAAATTAAAATAATTGATATTATAAATACCCAAAAAAATATAATATGAAACTTTTAATGAATTAAACTAATTTTCTAGGATAATATGATATATTAGGATTTATTTAATTGACTTTTTTAGAAGTAATCAATCTGTTATGAGTTTCACAAAAATCAACTATTGAATAGTGTCAAAATTGACATAAAAGAGTTCTTAAAACAAATATTATATTATTAATTGATATTAAATTCCTAAAAATCTAAGGTTCGGCCAAGAGACTTATATCATGATAGGTCCATCATTAATGGACCACTTGGGGGTCTCTTGGATGTATATAGTAAGTTTATTAACCATATTATATAAAAATACAAAGAGACATTGTAAAAGTGAAACTAATTAACTTAGAGTTAATACTTAAAGATAAGGTTAATATAAGTACCCAAACCTGTATAAATTCTATTGGTTGAGTGGTTTTAGACCTATCCCCACCTTAACCTTTGAATAATCAACTTTTGAGCCATTAGAAACCGAATATGAATTTATTATAAATTAATATTTCTAGCTTTTCCAAAGGTGCCCCTCACCCCTCTTATAAAAGGGCACTCCTCCTTCTCATTTATTCACACCTTCAAAACCTTTTGGTTCGGAAAAACTCTACCCAAATACTCTCCCAACATCCCTCACTACAACCTAGAGGCCTTAGTGGGATCAGAAAGCCAACCTAAGGATCCCTTTTGATCAAATCAAAAGGAAGAACCCGAAGAAGAGGTAATGATTTCACCACCCTTTTCTAAGTTCCTTTCTTCTTCCACTTCCTCTTTCTTTGTTCTTACCATTCTAAAATAATAACTCCAGTATCTTACATATACTGTGATGTTATTATAAATATGGTACAACCATATTCAGTATTCTATCCACCCTTTGAATAACATGTCACCATACGTGCGTACGTACGGCTTACCGTCTCCACGTCGTGGTGTAATTGTTATTCAATATATTATTATTTGGATGGGTATAATAATGATGTGTAACTCATGTAAATAATAAATATAACATGTTAATGATTCTGTATATATGATATACCATCCATTTATATATTATTTTAATATCAAAAGAATGATATTGTCACTCGTGCGTACGTACGGACTACCGTCTCCACAAACGCGATGAGATTCATTCTCCATCGTAACCATTAAAGTATAATTATCATTTGATGATTTAAAAATGATGTTTAAGGACTTTATATCATTCTGGATATGAATAATATACAACCTATCCTTTACAAACATGTCTTACGTAACAAAACATATGAAAGAAAACAAGTAAGTTAACACCCGAAACAACGATAATACTAAGATATTATTAACAAATCAATGTTAAAAGATCATATATGATATCATATTAATATATATGATTCTTTTATAATTTAATAACAATTATTTAACCATTATACAGGAGGTTAACCTACCCCAACCAAGGAAAAGTACAAGGTAAGGGTTTACTTCACAACCTCTTCATTATCCAAGGTTGTTTATACATAATTATCTACTGGGACCTCGTTATCATCCACATCCATGTTTCCTAAAAATGTATTTCAAAACATTTTTACTATTTAAAAGAATATGGTTTAAAGTCATTTATACCCTTGTTTGACTTTTTATAAGAGGTTTATAAAGGAATCCTTCCGTCGTTTTCAAAACAAGGTCCTTTTTAACCTTTTCGACAGAATTGAGGTAAGAATGTTTTTTTAACTTATACGGCGGGTGCGGTTATTTTACGCCGTTATAAAATCTTCAAAGCTTTCCTTACAAGCTTATAAGAATATTTTCAATGAAAATGTATTATTTTATATGGATCTTAAATGATTTCAATATAAAAGGAGATATTTCTTTAAAAAGAATTTTGATTTCATCTATGTCAACATCCTTTGATGGATTTTAAGATTATTTGAAGTTGATTTATTATGATACAAAACTTCTATATTGTATTGAAGGTTTTGTGATATGTTTGACTGTGGATGTTCTATTTTTATACCATTCATAGTTTATTGTGAAAGTATTGACATTTCGTATGCTAGTTTTAATACGAATGTTTATGTTATGTTTAAACCTTTTCATATGGGAATGCATTGGACTTAATAAGTGACGGTTGGAGCCCGCTATAGCTCCTCGATGCATCGGTAGGTCTCATGAGACAAACTAGTGTCTTGGCACAAGGCCTTGACAAAATCTTATTTTTAGTCTTGGCACGAGGCCTTGGCTATGTGGTTATGATAGTCTGGCATTATGCATTCCAACATTATAAAAGTGGTTATTGATATTGCATGTGATTATTCGATTAATAGAATATCCATGTGAACAAGTAAATGGAATTATTTCATTTTACTTTTGCCATACTATGTTGAAGTTCAATTTTAAAAGGCTTTTGTTTTAGTAATTCATTGCCTTAAATGTTTATGCTTATTTTGAATGTTCCGCTATATTGTTTTCCTTACTGGGCATTTGAGCTCACCCCTTTTCTATGTTTTATTTTTCCCAGGTAGTGAAGAAGTAAATTATGAATGACTTGCAGGGATATTATGAGGGGTTAATAGTGTGGATATGAATACTTTGTTGTTGTAGTAGTTTTTCATTTTATGATGTAATGTAAAACTTATGAATATATCTAGTGTTTCCAAGGCTACTAAACTAATCGGTCTTTCGGGATTTGATCTTCTTGTGATCATTCCAATGTTATGTAATTAATGCACCGACTCTGGGTAACTGGGGTCGGGGCGTTACATTATTTCATGTCACTATAATTTTAATAATGATGTGTGCCTACCAATGAGTTACCATTGTGGTAGACTGATGACCCCGAGTTGGAATTGGAGTGTTCTCTCAACCTGATTTTCCATATATCATGAAACTTTTTGGAACATGACCTTATTTAATGGGATAAGATGTGTGTGTATAATCAGAAGTGGCATGATAATGAGTCACCTAAATTATGGGAAAAGATTTGTGTGTCGTCCCCTTTACCAATAACATTATAGTTATTATGTCCTGGAAGGTTTTTAGGATGTGGGAAATAATTGTTTGTTGCATCGGGGATATATTCCCATTCTATGGATGGATCCAGGGTGTGTGCCTCCTCATGTCCTCTTCTTTCTATCAGTATATATAGATAGTAATCAAATGTGGGGGTAGATATGTGAGTCTAACCTTATTTATTTTTAGGGTTTTCTATCCAATTTCTCTGATTACTTCCTATTGAGACAGGTGGTAGGCTTGATGGATGTGGCCGAGTGTGTGCTATTACTTCTGGTGTGCCATTAAATTTGATTGGTGGGATTTTTGTGTGTGGGAAGGTGTTTTTTCCTTCTTTCAATTTGAAACCATATTTTGTTGGTGGGTTTCCCTCGACACTTCTATATGAGTCTTCAAGATGGTTTGGTTGGTTCGATATGGGTTTCTTTCCTTCTCATTTTTTCCACCAAAATTTATAAATGGGATTTTTCAGAGGCTGTAGAGGTGTAGCCATATTCCCTATTGATTGGTCAATTCCCTCAGTGGGATATCTTTCAGGCCCGGGTTTAGTTTAATTGGGCTAGAAATATTAGGAAAATTCACTCATCATAATAACAGATCACTATTGTGTGGAATTGGCTAAGGTGACTACTAAAAGGATCCCTTTGGAGGGACACCTATTTCATCTGGGTGAGGCCAATTGTGGATTCATGATCTTTCTCCCTAAGACATGTGAGGAGATAATTACTACATTATTGGGATAAACTCCCAAATTAGTTTGATATGAAAATTGGTTCCATCTTATTTTGTACCCCCAATCATTATTAGGTGGATGAATGAAAGGGATTCATGACATAATGGTCATGAAAGGATTTCTATAGGGTCAATATGGTACCGTTTTGGTGGTACTTCCAAACCAGTGCATTTGAGACCCAAAGTAGAAGATTATAGGTTGAAAATTAAGTCATCTATTATGTTTAGGATCCATCTTGAATGGAACCTGAGGAATACATATTCTTAATCTCGTGAGACTACATTAGATTTAAGGGAGTTGAGCGAGAAAAGTCTAGAAATATAGGTGATATACACAAACATGGAAACCCCCAAAAAGAAGAATCTCAATAAATTAATGCATTAACAATTGATTATTCTAGGTCCTTGATTTTCATGCTTTATTTTGTAAGAGTGTGAAGGTTCCTAACATGTGGGTGAAAAAATTATATTCATTAAGGATTCATGTTGGGCTCACCATTTTTTCCCTACAAAAATGGAGGTGCCCATGTGACTGATTTTGGGGGTTTTAGAATTGTTCATCTATTCAGATTAGGTTCATTGTCTCTAAATAGTTTCCAATAGGTTCTATTCATGGAACTAAAAAACTTCAATGGTTACCTTATTCGAGATGTTTCACAAAACATCTTTCCAGTGTCAAATGGTTTTTTGGAAATGGTCCAACAATGTTTAGGGTCTCGCATTGGATGATTGGAATTGAGATAGGTATCATCACACCCTTTTGGGGTAATTTATTACCTACTATAGGACTCTCTTATAGATTTATGACATATTAGTGAGTCCTTTATAAATTCCAAAGAATAATATTAATCTCCCAATATTAAAAATCAATTATTAGGATGTATTGATTCTATAATAATTTGTATGTATTTAACGTTATCCATTAATGGTGATATTTTTATGTATCTATGGTTCTCTATCAATGTTACCATTATGTATATGGATTGGAGATTCTTTAGATTATTACTATTACAATGTTGTTTTTAAGCCACACAGCGGGGTGCTCAGGAATTTATCATTGTATAGGGAGAGGAGAGTTGTTTTGATATCGGGATAAAACCCATGATATGGGATTCCTATATATCCATTTAAATGGAATAAGAACCCATGTAGTTCAGTTCCACTAAATAGGACACATCATTCCTTTTATGATCATGCTATGAGGACTTAACAATACTGTTTAAAAACATGAAATAAAAACATCAAGGTGAAATATGCCTAGCCAATGGTTTGTTTGGGACTTATTCCAAAGCATCCCAAGGACCCCATAGGGTGTAGGGCCTCCTAGTATGTTGATAATACTAATGGGAATGTGGGATAAAGAATATTAGAGTGATTTGGTGTTTTCGGTTTGGAACTTAGATAGGCTTCCTATGTATCCCACTTGGATAGGAATCAAAATCTATGTAGTTCAATAACATTGAAGACACTCACCTATGGAGGATATCTGAAGGTTTGTATCTCTTGGTAAGTTTTCCCTATTAAAGGATATGAAATGGTTTTGGGGATTACCCCTAGGAGGAGGACCATGTGTCTAGAACCACAAGGAATGTTTTGACTCATTCTAATTAGAGGTTTGGTTGGGGCTTACACTTAGGAGGATTCCCTTGGTTGTGATGAGTATGGTTATGGATTTTATCGAATAGGAGTATTGCAGGATGGATACATGGCATTGAGGACCCACACCAATGGAGGACCTATAAATGAAGGAAACAGTGAGATCAAAAAAAGTATTATCTGTTGAGACATACATATGACCATGTGGATTCCACGATCATTGCTAACTTCTAAGACCAGATGTGTCATGTTCCTATGTGATAAACAAGAGGAAGGGGAAGATCTAGAAAACACAATGATCCTTCTCCCACTAGTGGAAGTGGTTGGGGCTATGAGAGAAGAATAAATTTATTTGATGTTTTAATTTCCTTTACTATTTTGGTAAATAGGATAGTCAAATATAACTACTAATCTGCCTATGTTCTATAATAAAGGTCAGATACTTACTCCAGGACAGATTCCCTTCTCCCAGTTCTAGAGTAAGAGGTGAGGGTTAGTCACAAATCCACATCAAAGTGAAAAACTAGTGTGATCCCCACCCCCTCACTATCTGAAATGGGAGGTCCTTGGATTTAAAGATAAGAAGGGGAGATCATCCTCTCCCTCTCATATAAGACTGGGAGGTCCCCTGTACTACACCTTGGATTGGTATCCACATGATTTAAGGGATTAAAAACATCAAACACCCTGAGGACCCTACCCATTTCATGGGAAAAGTGTGGGACACATTTAATTGAAAAAATGCATAACCAATTGGGAGATTGGTATATGTATCTTTCTCCATGGTTGTGCAAGTATGGAGGATTTAGTGAATTCTTCAACTCCCACTGGATAAAAGATCCATTGGAAGATGATATCAATCATTATTGTATTTAAATAGGGATTAAATTGTGGATCATGGAGGTCAGGGATAGGTTAGAAGATGGTGATTTGTGTAGGGTAGATCTGGGAGGAAATGGAAGTGCTTCAGGCAGGGTAGACATGTGTGAGTTGGAGATGCATTTGGAAATGGACCACAAGGGCAAAAACACTTGGTCTTGACCATTCTCTAGGAACTAAGGGTTTCCTGAGGTGTCCCTTGAAGAGTCTCACGCAGGTCCTTGGTTTGGGAAGGGACATTCATGCTAGTGATTGTCAAGTAGGGTAAAGGGGGTCCTCATGCAAGTGTATTCTATTTTAGATCCTAGAGGTAATTTGATCCTATTTTCCCCCTTATTTCCCTCTTCTCTCATTTTATGAAGAGATGCATAAAAGTTTTTTAGGGCTAGGTTGATGGTGCTACGTGATCCGAGCTCTGAGGATTCTTCCAGTTTTCTAGTTCTGCAAATGTGGATCCCCATGGTCTTATTTATAGACAAACACGAGACACTAGGAAAAGGAAGTTTCTTGCACAGGTACCCCACATAGGATTCCTATATAGGAGCCTTGCACAGGGTTGGCTACCCCTTTTGGGATGTGTAGGTAGGGCATGCGTGAGCATACTGGTGTACATGCTTGGTGTATATGGGATGATTTGGGAGAGTTCTTTTGATCCTTCTTGGGGATCTTCACATCTTTATTTATTGAGGTATTTCTTATTAAATATTTTCATCCTCATGTGAATAAAGGAGTGTCCAAACCCCTGAAATACCATAAGAAACCCTTAAAAACCTAAAACACATAAAACCTATAAAAATATAAAAAATTCTAAAAGCCCTGAAAACACTAAAACCCTAAAAAATACCAACAGCATTAAAAACCCATAAATATCCTAAAACCCCTAAAAAGACTAAAAACATAAAAAAATGAATGAAAACCTAAATAACCATAAGAAAACATTAAAAATATAAATCCAATTAAAACCCCCCAAAACCCTAAAAAATGCTTAAATCCATTAAACACCCTAAAAGACACTGAAAATCATAATAACCCTGAATAACATAAAACCACTAAAACCCTTAAAAACCCTAAACAATCATAAAAAACCTAGAAACCTAATAAAAACACAAAAATCATTTAAACCCCTAAAAATGTTAAAAAACAATAAAAAAACATAAAACCCCAAAATAACTAAAAATTTCCAAATACCCTAATAAAACATTAAAAATAATAAAAACCCCTAAAGACCCTAAAAATCCTGAGAAACCCTAAAAACCCATAAAAATACTAAAATCCCTAAAATCCCTAAAAATGTAAAAACCTGTAAAAACCCTGAAAACCATTAAGAAAATCATAAAAACTAAAAAATACATTAAACCCCGAAAGACCTAAAAATCACTAAAGGCCCTGATCTTAAAACCCCTAAAAACCATAAAACCTTCAAAAACCTTAAAAAACCTGCAAAACCATAAATATATGAAAAAACATAAAATAACAAAAAAACATAAAAACCTCTAATATACCTGGAAACCCATAAAAAACATTTAAAACCTAAAAAACATTAAACCGCTAAAACCTAAAAATTCTAAGAACCCTTTAAAACCCTAAAAGACCATAAAACCCCTAATAACCCTTCAAGCCATAAAAATACATAAAAATCCCTAAAACCTTAAAAACCTAAAAACCTCATAAAACCCAAAAAGAATCATTGAAAAATATAAAAACCCTTTAAACCCCTAAAACTGTTAAAAATGCTGAAAAACCTTAAATCCCTAAAAACTATATTAAAAAAGATCATAAAACCCCTAGAAACCCTGAAAATCCCTAAAACCTATGAAAAATCCTAAACACCCTAAAAATTATAAAAATATTTAACAATTCCTAAAAATCCCTAAATGATTAAAAACAATAAAAACCCTTGAAACCCCTGAGAAAACCATACAAACCTAAAAACACATAGAACCCTAGAAACCAAAAAAAAACACTATAAACCCTAAAAAACCTTAAAAACGTCAAAAACCCTCAAAATCCGCAAAACCCGAAAAATATAATAATTATAAAAACCCATAAAATACATAAAATTGTAAAAAAAATCCTCAAAACTTCTATGAAAACCATAAAAACCTATAAAAAATTATAATACCTAAAAAACGAAAATCACTAAAAACTTTAAAAGACCTTAAGAGCCTTAAAACCCCTTAACAACCATAAAACCCCTAAAACCCATAAAAAATCATTAAACCCCGTAAAACCACTAAAAATAAACTTGAAAATATAAAAAAACATTAAAACTGTAAAAACATTAAAAATATATTTTAAACCTTAAAAACTGTAAAAACTCAGAAAACCCAGAAAACCCAAAAAAAAGTTTAACATCCTAAAAAACATAAAAACCCTAAAATAGTTAAAAATACATGAAAACACTAAAAACCATTAAAAAACCTAAATAATCCCTAAAAATATATAAAGAAATAAAAACCCTTAAAATCACAAAGAATACCTTAAAAACAAAAAACAATTTAAACCCTTAAAAATCAAAAAAATTCAAAAATCCAAAAAAACCTAAAACCCCAAAACCCGAAAACCCAATAAAACCAAAAAATATTAAAAAATCCAAAAAATTCACTAAAATTTTAAATAAAAATAAAACCCAAAACATCCTTAAAAAACCTTAAAAAATAAAAACACATAAAACCCCTAAAAACATAAAAACACTAAAAACCCTAAAACTCTCAAAAAATACTGTTTAAAACCTAACCCCCCCTAAAAACATAAAACCCCTAAAAACATAAAACTCCTTAAAACCCATGAAAACCCTAAAACTAAAAAAAACTCTAAGAACCGCTTTAAACAACTAGAAACATTAAAAACTCTAAAGAACCTTAAAACCACGTAAAACTAGAAAAATACAATAAAACCCAAGAAACCATAAAAACCCTACAAATAAAAAAACATTGAAAATTATAAAAATCCAAAAATAATCCCTAAATATTCAATAAAACCTAAAAACACTAAAAACCCTATGAAAACATTAAAAACAAAAAAAAATTAAAACCCTCAAAATAAAAAAATGATAAAACCACTAAAAATACCTAAAACCCTAAAAAACCTAAAAACCCTAAAAACCTCAAAATCTATAAAAACCCTAATAACCCATAAAAATCCAAAAAAATAGCTAATATTCCCTAGAAATCTAACAAACCCCAAAATCCATAAAATAATCTAAGAAGACATGAAAATCCTAAAAACACTTAAAACTCGTAAAACAATACAAACACTAAAATGGTTTAAAACTCCAAAAAATACCCTAAAACATTCTAAATACCTAAAAACCATTAAATCCCTAACACATTAAAAACCCTTAAAAATGAATTAAAACCTTTAAACCACACCAAAAACTCTAAAAAAATCTTAAACCTATATATACATAAAAAACACTAAAAAATCTTCAAAACCATAAAAACTCAAAAAACCCAAAAAATCCGAAAAACCATAAAAACACTAAAAATCAAAAAACAAAATATAAAATCCCCCAAAATCACTAAAACCCATAAAATCCCATAAAAATAATATAAAATATCTAAATATTCTAAAATATTTCAATATTATAAAAATCATGAAAACTCTAAGAAAACCTTAAAAATCAAAAAATATTTAAATTCCCTAAAACCCCGAAAACCCCTAAAAATAATAAATACCTAATAACCCTAAAACCCCTCAATATCTCTAAAAACATTAAGGACCATACAAATTATTAAAATAACCTAAAATTCTTAGAAATAGAAAAACTTAAAAAACCATAAAAACCCTATAAGAACCTTAAAAACCAAAAAACCCTTAAAAACCTCCAAAACACATAAGAATAATAAAACCACTAAAAGTCCCAAAAACCAAAAAACAATTGTATAAATCATAAAACCCCCAAAACCCTTGAAAACCCAAAAACCTGATAAAAACTAAAAAACCTCTTAAAACTCTAAATAAAGCTTTAAAGCCATAAAAATGTTAAAATTATAAAAAACTATAAAACATCTAAAAATCTAAAATCCACAAAAAAAGAAAAAACAATAAAAAAATAAAACCCTCAAAATCCCTAAGAATCCTAAAAACCATAAAAATCCAAAAAATCACTAAATGTCCCTAAAAACATAAATACCCAAAATACCTTAAAAACCATAAGAAAACAATAAAAACCTAAAAATACTTTAAACCCCCAAATAACCTAAAAAACTATTAAATACCTAAAAACACCTAAAATATCTAAAAACTATAAAAACCCTGAAAATCAAAAAATACCAGAAAACCCCAAAAAATATATTAAAAATCATTAAAGGTCACTAAAAATGTAAAAACTGTTAAAAACTATGAAAACCCTTAGAAAGGCTAAAAACCAAAAAAAATTACCTCACTAAAAACCCCTAAAAAACTAAAAAAAATTAACTCACTAAAAACCCCTTAAAACCCTAAAACCCCTAGAAACAAAAAAATGCTAAAAACATTAAAACCCCTAAAACCTAATAAAAACTCTAAACCCACTATAACCTATAAAACCCCTTTCAACCCCTAAAAATGTTTAAAATATCTAAAAACCCTTAAAAATTTTAACGAATCAAGAAAAACACTAAAAACTAAATGAAAACCATAAAATTCCATCAAAAGTTGGAAATGTTTTGTAATAACCAACACCAATAACAATGCAATCCGGGTGGTCAAAAAAATTAAGCCAGGGGAATCCGTTATAACAATATTCACGCACTTAGGGGGAAAGAGACCAAACTAGAAAATAAAGAAAAATGTACCTCTTTAGAGTTTCTGGATGCCAAAAAATTTCAAACCTTATTAAAAACCCTGAAATACCCTAAAAAAACCATAAAAACTAAAAAACACATAAAACAATTAAAAAACCTAAAAACGCTAAAAACCCTAAAACACAATGAAAACCCTAAAAACCCTAAAACACCTAAAATTACCTAAAACCCTAAAAGCCATAAAAATCCTTAAAAATCCAAACAAAATATTTAAAAATGTAAAAATCCCCAAAACCCATAAGTAAACCATAATAACATAAATTCAATCAAAGCCCCTAACAACTAGAAAACCGAAAAAACCGAAAAAAACCCCGAAAATGACCCTAAAATCCTAAAAATTATAAAATCCTTTTAAGACCAATCAAAACCAAAAATAAGATCTAAAATATCTAAAAACCTTTTAAAACCAAAAAAACCTTAAAAATCTATAAAAAAACCAAAAAAACCCTAGAAATCCCAAAAATACCCTAAAAACCATAAAAATCCTAAAAAATACTTAAAATCCTTAAGACATAAAAAATCCTAAAGCCCTAAAACACTAAAACATCTTAAGAATACCTTAACAAAATAAAAACATAGTATACTCTTAAAAATCCTAAAATACTCTAAAAACATGATTATGATAGAAAACCTAAAAACCAAAAATATCCCTAAGAGCCTTTAAACCCCCTTAAATCCATGTAAACCCCTAGAAAATAAAAATAAAAAACCCTTTAAAAGCCAAAAATTGTTAAAAAATTCTAAGAAACCTTTATGACCCTAAAAAACTCATTAAAAACACAAAAAATCAAACAAAAACACTAAAACCCAAAAAACCCCCCTAAAACTGTCAAAATCCCCCCAAACCATAAAACCCATAAAAATCCAAAAAATTCATAAAATTCCCTAAAAATGTAAAAAAAATCCAAAAGAAAATATTAAAAACATAATAACGCTTAAATCCCTATAATTATAAAATCCCTAACAAACCATAAAATCACTAAAAACACTAAAAACCCTAGAACACCTAAAAACCCTAAAAATCCTAAAAAATCTATTAAATTCCATAAAAATTTAAAAAACCCTAAAAACCCTTAATAAAACCATAAAACCATAAAAACACTGAAGACCCCTAAAAATCTAAATATTCTAATAACCCTAAAAAGTGCCTAAATCCCTAAATCCCCTAAAAACCCTAAAACCCCTAAAACCAAATAAATGTATAAAAACTCTATAAAAACTCTAAAAACCACTAAAAACTCTAAAACCCTTTAAACATATCAAAATGATAAAAATATCTGAAAACCTTAAAACACAAAAAACACAAAAAACCTTAAAAACCAAAAAACCCAAAAAACCCCTAAAAACATGTAAAAACCCTCGAAATACCTAAAAACTCAAAAAAACAAAAAAAATCCCCAAATCCCCTAAAAATTCATAAACACTTAAAACCCCTAAAAGCTAAAAAACCATACAAAAACCATAAAAACTTCAACCCTAAAAACCATCGACATCCTAAAAACCATAAAAACCATTAAAAATCCCAAAAAAGTCCCAAAAAATGTTAAAACCCATAAAACCTTGAAAACCCATAGAAAACCATAAAACCAAACAGTATAAAAAGCCTTAAAAACCTAAAAATGAAGTAAAACAAAAAACATTAAATGACCTTAAAATTCTTAAATACCCTAAAATCCATAAACCCTTAAAAATATTAAAAACCAAAAAAACCAATAAACCCCTAAATAGAAAATAAAAACTCTAAAATACCTTTAAAACCCTAAAAACATTAAAACTATAAAAACCCTTAAAACCCCTATAAAATAAAAAAACCTAAAAACCCCCAAAACACCAAAAAACCCTAAAAACTCTTAAAACCCTAAAAATCCCTAATAACCTTAAAAAAATCTACGCACCCTAAAAAATCCCTAAAAATCCCAAAAATTGTAAAAACCCCTAAAAGCTCTGAAAAGCTCTAAGAAACCCTTAAAAACCTAAATACACTTAAAACCCCTAAAAACCTAAAAAAAATCCTAAAATCCTAAAAAAACATAAAACCCCAAAAAATCTAAAAACCCTAAAAATTCATAAAATCCCTAATACCATAAAAATAAAAAAATCACTAAAAATACATAAAATGTTAAAAACCCTAAAATCCCAAGAAGTCCTAATAAAACCTTAAAAACCTAAAAACACTTAAAACTGCTAAAAAACCTAAAAATGAAGTAAAACAAAAAACATTAAATGACCTTAAAATTCCTAAATACCCTAAAACCCATATACCCTTAAAAATATTAAAAACCAAAAAAACCAAAAAACCCCTAAATAATAAATAAAAACTCTAAAAAAGCCTTTAAAACCCTAAAAAAATTAAAACTATAAAGACCCTTAAAACCCCTATAAAATAAAAAAACCTAAAAACCCCCAAAACACAAAAAAACCCTAAAAACTCTTAAAACCCTAAAAATCCCTAATAACCTTAAAAAAATCTAAGCACCCTAAAAAATCCCTAAAAATCCCAAAAATTGTAAAAACCCCTAAAATCTCTGAAAAGCTCTAAGAAACCCTTAAAAACCTAAATACACTTAAAACCCCTAAAAACCTAAAAAAAATCCTAAAATCCTAAAAAAACATAAAACCCCAAAAAATCTAAAAACCCTAAAAATCCATAAAAACCCTAATACCATAAAAATAAAAAAATTACTAAAAATACATAAAATGTTAAAAACCCTAAAATCCGAAGAAGTCCTAATAAAACCTTAAAAACCTAAAAACACTTAAAACTGCTAAAAAACCTAAAAAATATAAAAAATAAAAAACCCTAAAAGGACCCCAAAACCCAAAAAACCCCTAAAAACACAAATCCCCTAAAAACTAAAAAACTCTAAAAATCAATTAAACCCCTTAAAACTCCAAAAACACATTGTTGACACCACTTAAGAAAACAAAAAGACTATAAATATAACCCCTGATATTTCAAATCCAAAAACAATATTCGAAGAGTTAAAAGGAAATTTCAAATACTCCAAAAGTGCTTCGCGAGAGACTAGCTTCACAGGCCTACACAGCGAAGCTACGTGACAGGCCTATGTGGTGAAGCTATGTGACAGGCCTACATAGTGGAGATCTGCACCATAATATTTTTTGTATCCCTATGCGTAGTACCTGCACGGAAGATCTACGCGAAGGACCAGCATGAGAAAAATCTCATCGATAAGGCTCCATCTGTGCCT
This sequence comes from Viscum album, assembly GCA_963277665.1. Taxonomy (NCBI): domain Eukaryota; kingdom Viridiplantae; phylum Streptophyta; class Magnoliopsida; order Santalales; family Viscaceae; genus Viscum; species Viscum album. The sequence continues at coordinate 1,444,624,865 of OY728150.1, read as the reverse complement.
ATAAATAGAGCCCTTGGGCTCCCCATTTCAGAGCTGAAAAAAGTGAAAAAACTCTCTAAAGCTCCCATTACATATCTCTTTCACCTAGATCCCTCAAATTGTCTCAGGTAGCTCTCTAAACCACGAGATAATAGATAATTAAATGGGATAATCATGTTTTAAAAGTCTTTTAAAAAAAATTACATAGGTTTGGTCCACCTACGTAAAACACATTCTTCAGTCATCATTCATACCTACATGACATACCTGCATGCCATACCTGGGCAGTATACCTATAAAATACATCAACACGGGGTACCTACGCGGCATACATGCACGAGGGACCTACTCAACCAACTCATGTACCATTTTTAAAATCCATTCATGGAAGGATATCTCTTTTCTGGGTTCCCTTATCTGAAAGGGACTATGTTGAAGCCTCTACCAAAACCTCCTGGCTTGTCAAACCTTTGGGAAATGCACATTACTTTGTCTCCTATTTGGGTTTGTTTTTCCACATTCAGAGGTTTCCCAAATTTGTTTAACAATGGGGTTAGAATTCATGGAGTGTTTTTGGGTTTTTATATCGACAGTCACATGGACCTTTCTCCCAGAAATAGTGTTGTGATGTTCCAGGTTTGGTTGATGGTTGGGTCTTTGCCTATCCCTTCTCAAAGAAATGACCTGGAACCTCAGCTCTCTAGTAGAGAAGGTAAATTTCCCACTTACATTTCCTCACAAGAAAATTATAAGTCTCCCTACCCTACCAGGATCAATTTTATGGAAACCATCCTGATGTAAGTCCATAGATTCTCTTGCAAGAGGTGGCATCGTTTCTCCTCCTCCCTTCACTGGTACCAAAGACCAAAGGGGAAATGGGAATATGGACTCTTGTTACCTTTTACCTCTCTCTTTGTGATTTTTCACCATGGGCATCCATCTAGATGTAATCCACTAACCTTCATCCCTTTCTCTTTACAGTGGACCCTTGTATAATGTAAATATAACAGAGGGAAGGATCGTCGCCTCACCCTCTTCCACAGTCACCTCTACCTCGTTCACCATGGACACCATAGGTGTGAAGTCTTCCACCATCTATGGAGTAAAATTTTTATAGTTTGAATTCCTTTGTTGATTCTTTGACATCCTATTGTTTCTCACACTATGCATGACTCGGGTGGGCTTAGAGATTTTTCATGCTCACAATATTTTCATAATTGAATGAACTTAGAGAAATCTGATTTCTGTTCAAACTAGGATACGTAGGAAGCCTTTTCGGGGCCTGAGCTCACTGGGCATCCTCCTTATGAATAAGACCCAAATTAAACCCCAAATCATCAAGGAATCCTTTTTAGGAAGTAATCTTAATCTCATCCCTCTCAAAGGACCATACACTCCTATGATACTTATTGAACTACGTGGTCTTTGAATCCCATTCCATATGGGATACATAGAAAGCCTCCTTGAGGTTCAAACCCAACACCTCAAATCAACCCTATTCTACATGGGCTATATTCACAATAGGGTCTGAATTTTTACTTGGAAACCCATATCCCTTCCAAGTTCCTTGGGCTGCTTCAGCATAAGTCCCACTCTAATTTTTGACCAAGAACCCTTTTCTTAGAGGTCCTTATCACATGAACATAAAAGTCCTGACGTGTCCTATTAAGTGGCACTGAACTATGAGGGTTCTGATTCCTTTCACAAGGATACATTGGTAGACCATTTTACAGGCACGATCCCAAATCAAAACAAACCTTTGCCTCCCTGGATAACAGAAAATTCCAGATTTCCCCATTGAGTGGATTAAAGACCAGTATCATCACAACAATGATTAAAATAATCTCTACTCCATATATTATTGGATACCGTTGATATAAAACCTCGAATACATATGGTTATTTCCATCAGTGAATAACCTTGAATACATACTGATGATTCTAAATTTTACACATGTTAATAAGTGATTGTAAATTACAAGGGATACTTATGATATAATTGGTGAATTAATAAGGATTCATGAAAATATCTTAAATTTACAAAGAGAGTCCCGGAGTAGAAAATAAATCCCCCCCCCCCAAATGGTGTGATGAGTTTGAACTCCCTTCCTCTCGACCAATGCATGTTCTTATGTATGGAAATGTTCAAACATAACGAATGCCTGCCTTTGGAAATTTGGTCTTCTTTGGATAAATAACTATTGGATGCTTCCGATTCCATAAATAAATATAATGTAAACTCTCTGGAAATAGTTATTCTTAAAACTGAAACACATCCTTCATGGAAATATGAAATAAAAATGGTGAACCTGACATGAATCCTTAACTAAGTTAATAATGATACCCACCTGTTAGGCCCCTATTAATTGATAACAGAAGGCTAGAAAAAGGAATCAATCATAAATGTATCTATCTGAAAAGATTTTTCTTTAATGGAGTTTGTCGTTCTTAGTATTTCATCTCATAATTTCATTTATTAAAAAAATGGCTTTCTCCAAGACAACATCTCTAAATTTTCCGACTACTACTCATGCTAGATCTCCATCCGCGGGAAGAACGTCATCACCAACCCAGCACCTTCAAAGCTGGGTCTCTAATGTGCTGTTAAATTAATTTCTCTAGCATGATACAATCCCGACTTTGGAGTCTTCTTGACAGGCCCTCCAAGTCAATAACAATCCTTGATCATCTGGTCAACAACGACTAATGATCAAGAAGAAAATGATTCCAACCACCATTTACAACTTTTTCGGGTCCTTATACCTAGAACACAGTAATCAATACCTCCCATACTATAGGGAGTAGTACCCAGAGGTTACTCAAAGAATCAATTCAAGAATGCAGGAGTCCTTCCTGAGGACTCCCACCATTAGTTTCCATCAGAATCATGCGATAGTATACCCTAAACATGATGGGGGTGTTGCCTCTGGAAATTTGGTCGAGGTCTCTCAGACATGGTCATGTAAGACAAACCTGCAGGGAAAATTTCATGTCAACAGGGGGAAGGTTCCCACCTCTACCTCCTCTAGAGAATTTTATCACTCTAACTAGATGGAAAACAACAAGAGGGCACATACACCTGTCCGTCCTAATTTTTCTACTCATCAGACTCATCTGACAGCAACCCACCAATCCCAACAAATAAACCCAGTTGAGTACCATTAATAGGAACATACACCTACTTACAATTCAACTTCCATTCAGTAGGCTCGTCTGAGTGAATTTAAAGAATCCCACAAATATAATGTGGTGGAAACTGGTAAACAGGAACATATACCTGTTTACAATCACCAATTCTATCAACAGTCTCATCTGTCAGTATTGAAGGAAGTTCATTAACCATACTCGATGGAAAATAGCCAGCATGCACATAAGGCTTCCAATGTTCATCAAACCTGCCAATAGTCTCGTTTGGTATCACCCAAAGAAGACAGTCGGAAAGCACTAATGAAAAATTTAGGTCAGACCCAACTCTCTGCCCCCACGCATGAGTACTGTCAATATCCATTGATAGGAAAAGGAGGACAAGATCAGACACATACACCTACTCCAGATACTAAATGGATGTATATTCCTGTTCTGACCGTTGAAGTCACCAAACACATCTTATCAATGGTGAAAGGGTAGAAGCATATCGCTGCCCATATTCTGGAAGCATGCCATGTTATTTTAACAACTACTTCAGCTGTATCAAGGGAGAAGACACATAAATCTGTCCCCACACATATAATGACACATCAGCATGCCATCTCGGATTAGATACATACCTATTTTCCAGTCTAGGAGTTTCATGGGGGCATATTCCCCCATATCATATGGACAATAAGATTGGGAATATACACCCTTTCCAATTAAAAGTAATTGATTTGTTCCAGTAACTACTCTAAGGCAGGCACATACACTTGCCCATGATAATAAATCTTCCTAGAAAGTGGCCCCAACTAAGTATAAGAGAACATCCAAAAATAATTCTCGCCATGCACTGTTGGAAAATCAAGATTCAAGCTACGATTTGGATCCTCTTAATGTTGGATTTCTTGAAGACCTTAGAAATTTATCTATTGCAGCTCAAGATCCTACCCTCTCATTACAAAATTGAGGTAGTGGTAATTGTAATTATGAAGTTCCTCATTGGAAACTTAATCCTGAAGGCTTACTTCCTGAAAATTTGGTCAATCCAGAGTGCCTATCTCCAGATGAGAGCCACGACCACCCTCCATGTGGCTAGAAAACCAATGAGAAGGAAGATTTATCCCTTGTTGTAATCCATATTGGTAATACTCTCCATGATGGCATTTGCTGCGAATGTCCTCTCCGTATTAGTATTTCATATTGTCAAGACACTTTCGTAATTGATAATGTAGTGACCATATATCCCTCTTATCTCAAGGAACTTTCAAACATAGGGACAGTCATGTCTGATGCCTTGTCATTTATGAGTGAAACACTTTCTCAACCAGAAGACACCTTAAGGGAATAGTCATTCTCCAAACCTCCCATGGGTCATTTGTCTTCTAATATGGAGCATCCACTTTGGTTTGACCAAGTGGATAAAACTCTAGTGAAATATGATGAATTTGTGTTGAACTTGAGGAAATAGTTAGCTAAAGGAGAAATACCAGTCATGTTCTGTCCTTCGGAAAACTCTCAGTATAACATTACAAAATTGATGACAGAAGATTGAATTCATGACATCCACCTCAACTTATGGAAAACTCTACATCATTTGAAAACAAACGTATTACCATATGATGAATATAAAAATCATGTAAAGGTAATTGAGGGGTTTCAATGCAAAATTGACTTGGCCTCTCTCTCTGTTTCACAACATCCAAAGGTTGAAAAAAAAGCAAAGAACACGTCATCGTGCATGTATTAATGATCTAAAGAGACTAGGCTAGTTAATTTATGATACCCATCTAGTTTTCATATCAGAGGATGGGGTGAATGTGGATAATTTCTTTTCACTGCACTCCAAAATCAGAAAAGTCTGATAAAAAGTGGGCTCATGCAATGTTATTTCCCACAGTCAGCCACAATCAATATATTTTTTATGTAACCAAATATACACTCATGAATATTCCTTAACCAGTTCTCATCAGAATCTAGCCCAAAGAAAAGAAGTTGTTGAGTTCATTTTACATCAAGCATCTGTGAATATTGAGTAGGTGTACTTCTTAGAGGATATTAGGCATCAGAGAATGCAAATGTCTGAAATAGCACAACAATCTTCCAAAACAGGTGATTTAAATGGTTTTCAAATGATGCACCCAACTAATTTCCAAACTAAAATCCATAAAATCAAAAGAGAAGTTGAACAAATTTCTGCCATAGCCGTTGAAGAATAACCCCATCATGCAAGTTTGGGGGCTTATTTAATTTAACCTTCAAGATCATTCAATAAAGTTAAAAGGTTTTAAGAAGAAGAATAGGAATATCCCCATCCTACAGGGCTGGGGGATTTTTCACATCTACAATCCCCTCCTCAACGGAAGTCAGTTTTCTACCGATTAGGGAAGAATCCACAAGGAAAGAATACAAATGAAATATCTGAGGATTCCCTTCATGTTACATTCCACCAAATAGTTCCATGGAATTCATCATATAGGAGAAGGAAGTCTCGTGAAAGACACAAAGAAAGATGATCTCGCAAAAATACTGATAGAATTACATTAATGCATCACGTGTCAGTAAATGTCATTAAAACTATTGCAGAATATCCTCTAGAAAATAAGTCCACTTTAGGGTAATCCGAAGATGTTGTTCATGCCCATAATATGGTACACACCAAGGGAAATGAACAAGGTGTGCGCACGCGTAATCAGTTTGTTTCTCAGAATCTAGGTGTGCCTTCAAATAACAAACTCCCCCTCTCTGAAAGGAATCTAACAAGGGGAAATGAAAAAGTCAAATTTCATCTCAATTTTCCATAGGAGAAGGTCAATCTCTTTAACTTGAAGATATATTTTTACAACATGAAGATGAAATTAAGGAGTATAAAAGACTCAATATAGAGTTACTTCGAAACAACATTTTTTCTAGATGTACTCCGTAGAAAGGTCCTCTTGAAAATCTTGAAGGAGCTCCTCAGCAAAGAGGATTTTTAGTAACCACAGATGTAGATAATGAATTCACTCTACTTGGAAAGCAATCAAGGAAGGACCATATACATCCTAATAGGCATGTTCCTGTGGGTTATTCAAGGAAGATAGCAGCACCGCCATCAGTGGTTTTTCCGGTCGTTGCACTAGCTCAAGCTTCAGTTTATATACCCTCACATGTTCCAGCTCCTCGAGATATTTCCCAAATTATTATGAACGTAATTGAGGCATTAACAACTCGATTGGAAGCTATAGAAGAATGATGTGAACCAATTCAGCTGGAAAAAGGAGCTTACCCTGAATGGGTGGATGCAATTCCTCCCACACCAAATTTTGTGAATAGAACATTCCCAATATTTAATGGTTCGGGATATCTAGAACAACACTTAACACAATTTTTTTCTCATTATGATCCCATGATGGGAACTTCTCAACAACAAGAAGCTGTTAATCATAGGTGTTTTGTGCAATCATTACAAGGACCTGCTTTTGTCTGGTATACAAGTTTACAATCTTGGTCAATTACTGGATGGGAAGATATCTGTAATAAATTCCATATTCAATTTATCTCAACACAACCAAAGATGATATTTTTTATCTTACCAATTGTAAACAGAGGGATAATGAATGATTTTCATATTTCATTGCATGATGGAAAGGATTAACATATTCCTTACGTCTAGCACTCCCTCCACAAGAGTTGCTGCCAATTTTTGTGGAAAATATACATGATGAGCTATGCACACCATTGATCCATGTGAAATAATCAGGAAGGTTTCAAGACCTTACTTCAATCATTCAACATATAGAAGACTCTATTATAGAAACTAAGGCTAAAACTCATGTAATTACATCAGCTCTAGAGAGGAGGATAGGAAATAAAAATGTTTCTACAGTCACACACAAGCAGTCACCTGTACCTGCTTCGACTTCAAGAACTTCATTATACCAAAGGGCTCCACTTCTTGAGCATCAGCAGCAATGATCACCTCAACAAGATGATCAAATAGATCAAAGTTAGAAATAGTTTACGGAATTAAAGGACAAATTTTATTCTTTCAAAAATGAAAAAGTTCCTGGCTACTTCATTTTATCCATAGAAAACAATTTATTTCAGTTGTCATGGATGAAGAATCCAAATAAAGAGGGATATGAAGATCATACGAACTAATTTACCTTTTAATAGATGTTGGGACACCCCATTCAGGAATTTTATGTTTTCAAAGACCTTTTAAAAAAGATGGTAGACTCTGGACAAGTGAAACTAAAATGTTCATCAGCTCAAGTATTATGTGTTATTACTACTGATCCAGAAGAAGAAGGCGAATGGAAAGAGGTCAAAAGTAAAAATGTTCTAAAATATAATGATTGGATGATCATAAAAAGGATTAACTAGACTCATGCCATTTTACAAACACAGTTGAAAAAATTGATTGTGTCTTCTTCCACTCCTGCCACATCAAAACCCCCATCATCAAAACTTCATTTCTCAATAAAGTGACAGGATTGTAAGGAAAAAGAGCAATCAAAAGAATACGAGCACGTGTCACATCCAAAGTTTTCCATGATCCTGGGAGATTGTATGCATTTTGTTTCAAAATCATGAGCACCACCCCGCCAAATGGCACAACAAGAATAAACCTGTTAATAAGAATCTTCATCAGATGAAGAATTTATATTTGGTTCTGTTAATGTTATCCATTTAATGGATCCTTTTTCCAAGGGTGATTCTGATTATAATGATCTAGAATTACTTGTACCCAATTGGGGAACTATAGAAAGAGGCCAAGGTCAAGGATATTGGGGGAAGATGTGGGAATTCTAGAAACCACCATTTTAACTCTACCCCATATCAAACCATATATATGGCAGAAACTCATTGAAAAGCTCTTCAGTAGTCTCAACAAGAAAAAGTATTTCTCTTCTGTGAAAGATAGGTTCAGTTCTGACACAATTATTTTGGATGACCGATTATAAGTCATACCATCTTATTATTAGAAAATGAATAGATCCAGTTAGCCCAATTTTCCAATTCCATGAGTATTTTCAACTTATTCTCCAACACAAAGTATGTCTACATCAGAAGCATCAACATGAAAAGAACCTACAAAACCACATCTCCATGCTGGGAAATGCAGACCTTTGGACCAAAAGTATGATATCCTGAAATAATTGGCTCATGTACCGGATAACTTATCAATTCTGGATGCTTTGAATCTATCAAAAGATCATCAAGAATCACTCATTGAGGCTTTTTCAAGTCCTCAATAGTTTTAAAGTGATGTTACTGCTACTGAGGTTTACCATATAGAGGATGCTTCTGTAAATGTCATGCAGTCATATCTTTTATATATGAAGATGAAAATGATGTGGTTCATGGGAATATCAAACCCTTGTATTTTTCTGGTATGGTTAATGACGTAGACATCCGACGAGCCTTCATTGATAATGGATCTAGAGTCAACCACATTCGTATTCGTACACTTTGTCAATTGGGCCTGACTGAATCTGACTTATCTCCTTCAACATTAATGTTTCAAGCCACTGATAAGAATGAATAAGAATCTCTGGGTGAGATTACACTTAGAACTCAATTTAGAGATCTTGTGTCTAATTCTGATTTCAGGGTTGTTCATTAGGACACAACCTTCAATATTCTGCTTAGAAGGCCTTGGCTGCATCAACATTCAGCCATACCTTCATCATACCACCAATGTCTTAAGTACTATTTCAGTGGTCAAATCATGACATTGTATGGTGACAATTCCTTATTCAAAACATGTGAATCTTAATACATTAAGGCAGAGTTTTATCACACAAAAGGAACAAAGTCCGTGATAAAGGAAATAACCGGAGTTAACGCCCCAAATGTACTCGAAAAGATCCCAAAAAATCCATTTATACATTTGATTACAGATTATTTGTTACTCGTCAATCAAATTGAAAAGGTAAACCCAAATCTGAGAACATGTCCAATAACTTCCATAATTTTAATTATAGAAATTGAGCCTGACAACATGGAAGAAACTTTTGGTCCACCAAGCAATGATGAAATCCTAAATAGATATGTTTTCATTTCATCTAATAAACTAAAACAAGCCTCTACTTTGTCAATAAGAGTATAAAATATTGTAAAAATGCTAGATAAAGACAAAGATATTGATTCTCAATCCATCAATCCCTCTTTATTACATTAGAAAGACCCTTCATCATCAATAAGGTTAGATATAGTGGCCTCTTCTTCAGGATGTTCAAATACTGATTTCCCTTCTAACTCTAAGAGTTTTTCCTCATCAACAACTATGGAGATGGAAATAGAAGAGGTAATGTGTAATGAAGAAGAAGAGGAAGATCTCATAGATTCTCCTTTGGCATTTGAGGAAGGTGTCTCTACCACTAGGGATGAACTCAGAGAAATAAATTTGGGTATAGAATAAGATCCATAACCCACTCTAATTAGTGCAGCCATGACCTCTAAAGAGAAAGAGGTGTATACTTCATTTCTAAAGAAACATTGAGATATATTTTCTTAGAATTATATAGAAATTCTGGATCTTAATCCTAATGTAGCCACCAATCATTTGGGATTGCTAGAAGAACATTGTAGATTCAATCAGGCATCAAGAAGAACACACCAAACTGATACCTATAAAATTGAAACTGACGTTGATAAGCATATAAAGGCCAACTTTGTCAAGGAAGTTTAGTATCCCAAATGGTTGGCCAATACTGTCCCAGTGAAAATGAAGAAAGATAAAATTAGAGTCTACATTGATTTCAGAGATCTTAATCGGCATTGTCCTAAAGATGATTTTCCAGTTCTAATTACAGAGCCTCTAATTGATGCAACGGTAGGATATGAAGCTCTTTCCTTCATGGATGGCTACTATCGGTATAAGCAAATTCATATGGACCTAGAAGATGAAGAATCTATAGACTTCAGATCCCCTCAAAGTGTGTTTTTATATCGAGTAATTCCCTTTGGCTTAAAGAATTTTAGTGCAACATATCAACGTGTCATGCACCATATCTTTAAGACCTTCATAGGGAAATTTTTTGAATGTTATGTGGATGATTTAGTATTCAAATATATACAACATTCCAATCACTTATCTGGTTTGGAAACCATATTACATAAACTTCGGCAACACATTTTGAAGATAAACCCCATGAAATGTGGTTTCGAGGTAACCTCAGGAAAGTTCTGTGGATTCATTGTATGCCATCGTGGTATCAAAGTTGATCCTAAGAAAACAAAATCAATCCTTGGTAAGTCAGCTCCCCAATATGTTAAATAATTAAGAGGACTCCAAGGACACTTGGCCTATATTCGCCGCATTATCACCAATTTGGCAGGTAAGTGTTTTTCCTTTACCATATTAATGAATAATGGAGTCACCTACCAATGGCCCAAAGACTGCTAAGAAGCATTTGATAACCTACAGAAATATTTCTTGAGCCCCCCAGTATTAATTCCACCTATTGAAGGAAGACCACATATTCTCTATGTGATAGCTTTAGAGTGATAACTAGGTGCCTTACTCACCCAAAAGAATGATTCATGAAATAAAAATAGCCTTTACTATCTCAATCAAACTATGAATGATGCAGAAACTCGATATTCAAATATTGAAAAATGATTCCTGGCATTAATCTTTGCAGTTCAGAAACTAAGGCAGTACCTACAACATCATGGGGTCCAATTGGTATTTTACAACAACCCGCTAAAGTTTATCCTCATTCGTCCTATGCTTACAGGGAATCTGGTACGATGGGCGGTTATTTTGCAGTAGTTTGATTTCCAGGTTATGCCTCAAAAGGAAAAAAAAGGCCATGCTCTGGCTGAATTCCTTATTGAGAATCCATTTGCAGAAGATACATCATTGAATACTGAACTTCTTGATAAAAATATCTTCCCTATCCAAGATAATTCCCACACATGGGAAATGTATTTTGATGGTTCTTTCATGAGTACAATAGGGAAAAGAATGGAAAACCCTAAACTTAACAAATTTGGGTTAGGAATTTTCCTTATTTTCTTAGAAAAGTTAGTATTGCCTTATTTTGTCTTGTTATCAGAAGGTGGTACCAACAATGAGGTAGTATATCATGCTCTTATTGCAGGTTTGGAATTGGCCCTTCAGGTGAAAATGGATCATTTAAAGGTGAAAGGTGAATCGGAATTTGTAATAAAACAAATCAATGGGGGACATTATATCAGAAAAGAAAAGTTAATCCCTTTTTTTGTTTATGTAAGAGGGTTAATGGATGAATTTCCCTCACAGCCTACATTGTTTTATGTCCCGCAATCACAAAATTACCAAGAATATGCACTGGCTAATGCAGCTACGGCCTTGGAAGATCTAAATCGGGATGAGATATTCATTAGCATAGCCCATCGTCATGTGGTCTCACCTTTTTTTAAAACCATAATGGGGGAAATTAATGAAATTTTCCTCATTTCTAAACCATATGGTCATACCATAGAATGGATAACATCTGTCATGAATTATCTTCAAAATGTGATACTTCCACCAGATAAGGCTGAAAAATAATAGATTCGATGACAAGAAACTAATTTTACTCATTATGATAGTCTAGACCACCAAAATATCATCTACAAGCGAGGCATTGATGGAATGCACTTCAGATGTATCAATTGAGAAGAGACTATAGCTGTCATGAATGAAGAATATTCAGAAGTTTGTGGTGCCCACCAGTCTGGGAACATACTCTCTAATCAGATCTGAAGGCTTGGATACTTTTGGCCTTAAATGATGTATGATTTCATAGATTTCACTAAAAAATGTCATCCCTACCAAGTTCTTGCCAAATTCATTCGTCAAACCCCAGAGTTTCTATATATAGATAAATACTCCTTGCCATTTTCCACATTAGGAATAGATATAGTAGGTCCTTATCCTCCAACCACGGCTAAGAAGTTCAAGTATATTCTCACAACTAATGACTTCTTCTCTAAATGGGATGAGGCAATACCTCTAAAGGAAGTCATAGCCAAAATAATTTGTTAGTTTTTTAAAAAACTAATATCATCACCAGATTTGGTGTCCCATATACTATTTTAATGAACAATGACACCAATTTTTGTTATTTTGAGGGAAAATAGTTATATCATGAACATAATATCAAATCCAACTAGTCATCTTGATATCATGTTGTGGCCAATGGATAGATAGAGGCCATCAAGAAGAACCTATCAAATATACTCTAGAAAATGGTGGATAAAGATAAGAAATCATGTCCTGATAAACTTTTGAATTTTTTATGGGATTATCAAACAACTACCTATACTACTACCCAAGAAACTCCTTATTCATTGGTATATAGAACTGAAGTATTTTTTCCAATTGAAATGCAATTTCCTTCTCTCTAAGTTTCCATATGTGATCAGTTGTCTACAGATGAGAGGTCTCAGAAATGTTTCAATGAGTTGGAATGTTTAGATGAGAAAATATTTCATACCTTTCATCTTCTAGAAGACTATAAGAATAGAATAACACATTCTTTTAACAAGAAAGTTCACCTCCATTCATTTCTTGAAGGAGAATTGGTATTGGTCTTTAGGAATCCAATGATACTAGGAAAGAAACATTCAAAACATGAGCCAAAGTGGGAAGGACCTTATTTCATACATAATGTCTATTTAAATGGGGCTTATACCCTAATCTAAATGGGTAGAGATCTTATTACAACTCCAACCAATGCGAGATTCTTGAAAAATACTTTGTGTAGTTGTGTACATTTGAACTCACTAAAAGACTTTAAACTGCACAGTACCATATCCTTGATACAAGACTTAAAACAGCATATCCCCCATTTCCTAGTCGCAAGACATTAAACTATACAACAACCATAAGCGTCCATGCTTCATAACGATAAAATTCATAGCATCTTCGTCCTTGTCATATGACGTTAAACTGCATGAAATCATTTTTAAAACTAACATTTTCTATATTTTGACATTAGAAGCTTCCATAAGAAAACATCATTGACATCATCACTACTCTTTAGTAGTATATGAGTCCCTCTTTTTCCTATGTCTGATTCAGATATGCATAGAGACCTAATTTCAAGAACTAAGTATGGCTTGATTCTCATTTTCTAATGAGATACGTGGAGATGCCTAAATCTCCAATTTTGAGCCTAGCCAAAATCACAAAATATTCTTATTTTATTTTCTACATTTGTATATGAATAAGAGTAATATAGAGTGTTTCCTTAAGATGTATGATATGGCCCTTATACCATTTTATGTCTTATGATTTACCATTCTCTCAAAATGTGTCAAAGTTCCCATTCTTCATGTCAAACTCGATTGGCATGAGAAATTATTGTTTCAAGAACTACATATGGATTGATTCTAAATTTCCAATGAGATACGTAGAGATTCCTAGATCTCTAATCTTGGGTCCAACCATGATATAAAAAACCCTTTATTTTCTTTATAAGAATTAAATCTGCATAGAGAATGTTTTAAGAACTATGTATGACTTGATTCTTTCCCCAGCAAGACATATAGTGACACTTGGGTTTTATCTCTTAATCGAGTTATATGTCTTTCCTTTCTCATTAGTTCATCTTCGTCCTTACCACATGATTTTAAACTACAGGGAAATATAGCACCACAATTCTTCACTTGCGTCACCTTTGCGCGGTAAAAGAAACCCTTACTTCTCATTGTTTCTCACACCGAGCACAGCTCACGTGGGATTAGGAATTGGGAAATGGATTCGTTATATAAATATGGTGTCTTAATTTATTATGGAATTATTAATTTCTTCACTGCATGACATAAGTCTGCACTGTATAATGTCCTCGTTGCATGACTTTAAACTTCACGTCATAATATTAATTTAGAGGAAACAAATAAAGTCTCCATTTTAAATATGAGACAGATATATGTAAAGGAATTCAAACTCATAGCCAATATTGGTTTAAATATTTACAATTTTCATTAGACATAATCCCCTTCCATATTTCGATCTATAAATCTTAAGTATTTTCATATCCTCATAATCTTTTTTACGATTTCGGGTGATAGTGTTTCTAATACATGAGAGCTCTTTTTCGGGACTATGCAGCACGTGCCCTTATGAGGCCTTGCATAAGTTTCCTACACAATAGACCTATCAGTCAAAAGATGCCACTATTTGGCTATGTAGCATATTCCCTAGTTGGCCCTACATAATACAGCCCCCATAACAGGTTTTTAAAATAATGGTAACTTCTCTATTGGTTAAAGTATCTTCGTCCCCTATAATATTTGATGACAATATACAAGAATCTATATTTTAAAACAGTCATTCAAGTATACTTGTCCCATTATCTTTCTCATAATCTAAAAGTCTTCAAGACCATGGTTTACACATTTACCTCACCATTTGTTCTATAAAATATGAAATAACCTTGAAATAACTTGGCCACATTATATATATTATTTATATTTCTGATCCGAGTTCTATGACTTAAAACAACAGACACCAGACCTCTTTCGTTTCGGTCAGACCTTTGTAAAAGTCATATTCCTCCGATTCTTTGGACATCTTGGGTGGAAATACCCTTTCCATATTTAAGTACCTTTCTCCATAAACTAAATTCCATGCTTTGGAAAATCTGAATCTTCATAAAATTTCTTCGACTTTTAGCAATAGAAAGTCAAACTTCTGAGGGCACTTTTGTTTGACTATGCAGCATGTGCCCTTAAGTGGCCTTGCATAAGTTTCCTACATAACAGGCCTATTAATGATGCCACTATTTGCATATATAGCATATGCATCAGTTCTCTTTGCATAATACAACCCCGATAATGGGTTTATCAAATAATGTTAACTTCATTCTTGGAAAAGACTTCCTCTAATGCTTTTAGCCCTTTTTCCATATCATTCCTCGATTAAAGAAATTTCCAAATCACATTTTACAATTTTCCCTTCCATACCTGAATATGATAGTATATTTCCAAACAAATTATCAAGAAATTATAATAGTTTCGTACCTTTGGTCCGAGATAAATACCTTAAATTAAATCCACACAATGTCCTCATTTCATGACTTAAAACTACATAGTACGATGTCCTCACTCCATGACTTAAAACTGCACAATACCATGTTCTCATTGCATGACTTAAAACACCATAGTACCAATGTCCTCACTTCATGAATTAAAATTGCACAACACAATGTCCTCACTGCATGACTTAAAACTGCACAGTACCATGTCCTCACTGCATGACTTAAAACTACAGAGTATCGATGTCCTCACTGCATGACTTAAAACTGCACAGTACAATGTCCTCACTGCATGAATTAAAACTGCACAATACCAATGTCTGCACTGCATGACTTAAAACTACACAATATGATATCATAAATTCCACCTTTATGATAAACTTTAACCATTAATCCTGCACCAAATTTTCATAGAAACAGTTTTCCTATTCATTACTTAAGTCATTCTAAAATAGACCTTTCATTCTTTAAATTTCATTCCTTGGAAAAAAACCACCCACTATGGTCTTGATTCACCCAAATATTATTTTCCCCTATCTATCAGCAGTAAAGTGTTAATCTTGAAAGAGCTCTTTTGTTTGACTATGAAGCACATTCCCTTAGGCAGCCTTGCATAAGTTTCCTATATAACAGGCCTATCAGTCAAAAGATGACACTATTTGTCTATGTATAACATGCCTCAGTTGGCCCTACATAACACATCCCCCATAATGGGTTTGTCAAATAATGTTAATTTCATTCATGGAAAAGACATCCCTTATGTTGACACAAGTTTTAAATTTGGTGACCATAAAAATAATGGCTCAAGATTCCCCTTGGAAATATTTAAAGAATATTAAAGAAATTATTATCCACAGAGTTTTGTTTGGGATCTAATTTTAAAATTTATGTTCAAATACATTCGACCATAAATACTAGCCCTCTATAATCCAACATACCTAACTCTAAACTAACAAAAAAAAAGACTTGGTGCTCATTATATTGAGAACCTGTGAAGGGAACTCTAAACAAAAATGGAGTCCCTTCTCGCTAAACATAAATTTTTGTATGATTTAGGTAATATTGAGAAATTAAAAAAAGTCAAAAGATATGAAATTTGTGGGGTTATCCTTGTAACCATAGAAACAGTCAAATTATGCTCATTAGGGCCATCATATTAATAAGAAAATTTTGAGCACTCTACTATTTCCTTAACAATAATTATTGTCCAACATAAAGGAGTCATTATCATCATTTACCTTTAATATTGAAATCATGGAAAACATGAATGAAGACATATATGATTGAAGAAAAAATTTCTCTCATTCATATGAAATTAGAGGTCCATCCACAAAATGGAGCCTCTCTATCATGTTTTATAATAAACTATCAACATGAATTTTCATTTGTTGGACCACTTTATGAGACCTATCAACTTCTTGTTGAATTTGAGATAACTGAGCCTCTCCAACTGCCTCTTACCGATGAAGCGCATCCTTAGCAGTTGAAATGGATGTTATCCCCTCTAATGGGGTTTCTACCAATGTTTTATTCAAATGCATAAAATTGTTTTGAATAGAATCCAGTTGCTGTTGAAGACATAAAAACTCCTTCATGGCTTCATTAATTTGTTGTATAATTTCGATAGATTTCTTGTTATGATTTTCCTCCACCTCAAATACTGCATCTTAAAAGGCCTCAATATTGAAAAGTCATTTAGCCTCTTCAAAATTTTGTCTCACTTTATGCTCATGTTCCTTCCGGAGAATGATCTCTTTCATAGCATCATGGATTGGTCAATAATTAAATCCACCAAATCCCAATACACAAAATAATGCTGGGAGATTGAAAGAATGAGACAAAAATTCATCTAAAGGCATCTCAACAATTATGCTCCAGATATGCTAACATCTATTCTTATGTTCCATGCTAAGAGAATATTGCATATCTATGTCTGAATCTGAGTCACTACCATGAGCTAAACTGTACTCTGGAAATAGGTCACTTAAAGAGATCCCATGTTTTACTTCTCTTGGAACAGTAGAAGCTTTACCTTCTGATTTGGGAGTTGATAACCCTAAATGATAAATTGAGGTCATTGTTAGTTTCAAATCGAAGAAATAGATATGATTCAGACAGCTAATTATATTTATGCAATAATAAGTCAGCTACTTTATTGGATTCATTCACTACATTCTCAGATTCAGTGATTTGAGCAGATATTTCTTGAGAAAGTGCATTCCCTTGAGTTTTCTCAGTTATTATATTTGATGGTTCTAGAGAATCTCTTGATGTAGGATCCTTTAGAGTTATTTCTCTAGCTCCAATAGAAGGATATAATGGAATACCCTATTTCGGAAGAGCCTTTGCGATATTTTCTACAGATAAAGCTATATAAGGGGAACATTGATGTAAATAATCAAGTAAAGAAGAATAATTATGTATAAAAAATGAAAGAATAAAGACTTAAATCCTTGAAATTTCTCATGAAAATCCCCAAACTCCTTGATGGAACCTGGAATATCAATATTTGGATTAAGGGCTATCACCATTTTAGTAAATGAATCTTGGAATGTTATATAATCCTCTCTATTTAAGTTATCCATCAAACGTTGGTTGATTCCTAAATTGGATCCACTGACAGACATTTCCATAGGCTCTTCAATTAGTATAACATCATCAAATATTTTCAGGTTCATACCAACATAAGAATTTATCTCATACTGCCTTGAGTCTTCATTCTTTTCTTCTGAAGCAATAGAAATATCAGTATTAATTATTTCAGGATCCTATGAAGAGAGAAACTAAAAAATGTATTTAATATTACCATGGATTTTCTCTCTCAGTAGAGCCATGAGTAGGTATAGAAGAATATTTTGGCGATTTATTTACTAAAATTGCAGATTCATCAACATGAACCTTGGTTTCCCTGGGGGTGTCTTTTTCTGGTCTCAAAGAATCATCTCTTAATCCTTTGCGAGAGGAGATAGACATAGATCCTTCAAGAGGCTAAAACGTGGCTACTGGAGTTTATTGAAAAAATTATATGCCCTAAAGATAGTATAAATACTTACTCTTTCAACGAACACTTGGGATCAATCCCGTTGCTCTCTTGCGTTTTTGTTTAAAAGCATGTGGAGAAATGGAAACACTCCTCTTAATAGGAGAAACTTGATGTAATGGTTGGGGATTATCTTCCACCATTACCCCAGTCATGATTCTCACTCCTGGAGAATGTTCT
Source organism: Viscum album (assembly GCA_963277665.1). Taxonomy (NCBI): domain Eukaryota; kingdom Viridiplantae; phylum Streptophyta; class Magnoliopsida; order Santalales; family Viscaceae; genus Viscum; species Viscum album. The sequence continues at coordinate 1,444,606,539 of OY728150.1, read as the reverse complement.
GGAAACCTGGGAGGATCCTTTGTTGCATCAATAGGAGAGTCTTCAGGACCTTACTTAGGTGATTTAAGAATTGGTCTGGAGATTCCTTCTCTAAATTCAAGTTGAAAAAATACATTTTCATCAAGATTAATGATGATAAAGGATAGAGAATTGTAGAGACAAAAGAAAAAGGAAAATAAATTCTCAGTATTAACATAAATATCCCACTTCTCCTCAAATTCAATAATTACCCCTTCGTGTACACCTAATATCATTATATGAAATACTCATTTAGATGGTTGGATTTGTTCATAAGTTACATATATAAAAGCCACCAGCTCTGTAATATACCTCTTTACTTCATCCAGGTTATTTTCAGGATTGTAATCAGATGGTGCCTTGATGTCACCAATTTCTTTTATTCGAATTCCATGCAAGAGGAATTCCCATGCATCCCTAAGATCACGAGTTACACCCTCCCAATGATGAATGGCTGAAGGTCGCACATAATTCAATCTTGGCATGGTTGATTGTGGATGAGATTCAACACCTTCTGAATGGTGATCTTCTTCAGACCTCTTTTCTTCTTCAAAAAGTTCAACAAATGGAATTGGAACCTCAGTTTCATGGTGGAGACTGGATCGCCTTGGTGTTGGAGGTATTGTTTTTCAAGCTTTGGTCTTCCTGGTATACCTCCTATGAAGACGCTTGGAGGGATCTAAAACCTCTAAAACTTTTGTATCATCTATGGACATAGACTTCTTACCACTATTTCCACATGCAACAGTCGTTGTATCCTCCACTTGATATATTCCTTTTGTCAAATCCCCTTGAGGATATGAAGAGGCCCAATCTTGGGCATACCCAGATTCCAATCCAATTGATGTATCTAGTGTAGGTAACGTAATCGATAGTTTGGATACATCTAAAGCCATTAGAATCCATAATTGTCACACTACCATTTGATGTTTCTCCTGTATAACATACGTGGGTGGAAAAGTGTTTGATTTTTGAAGACATGTGAACTGATTAGAAAACCTATAGGGGATGTAGGCCTCACAGATAATTTGACCATCAATCTTGGTTGATAATATACCATCCCTGAATGAAATCATATAAGATCTTGTCTCATAATACTCTTCTTTACCATCATCAATAAATGTTCCAACTAGTGGGTCACCAAAAGAAAAGAAACTTAATTTTCTTGAGACATTAAATGCCTTTAGCACCACATCAGGTCTCAAGTTTAGAGGCTAAATACCAGAAACTTTCTGTAAAGATGGGGTGAATCGATCATTGGTAACTCTAACTAAATTCATCACTGATTATGAAGAACAATGTGCAATAAATCCATCCCCAAAACACTTGGAATGGCCCTGAAATTCTAAATAGAGCCTTCCCATTGTATAAATGCAGTAGGAGATAGAAAATTCTTTCCAATATATGGGTTTCTAATCTAATATACTTCCCTTCACCCTATTTACCTACAATGAAAAAAGTCTCTGATCTTACACCACCTCTAGATTCATGGACTGGAAGTAAGTAAATGCTTATCCACAAATCAAGGAAGGCAGCTAAGCATACCTTTGAATCTATATCGGGTTTTACATTATATACCCAGTGCTTATAATAACATTTTTCCAGTATAGGCCAATATGTGCCTGAACAACCCCAGTTATCTATAGAAGGAAAAATGGTAGGAAATACACATGTTGTACCTTTCTCTGTTGTTGGTTCTAAGAAGGCTTTCATCCACACTTTGGCATGGATATCTTTCTTGTCTTTGGGTAAATTATTCACTATCTTCAATAATTCATGGGCCAGCGGTGGTGTTCTAGTAGCATCCCCCCATGTTGAAGTAGGTAGAATGAATTCATTGTAAATTTCCCCAAGAATGGTAATTCTAGCTATTTGGTAAATATCCTAGAGGAAAATACCAACTTCACCATGCGTTAAGTGAAAAGAATTAGTTTGTGGACTCCATCGACTTAGAAATTCAGAAATGAAATCATTTTTATAAACAAATGTTTTCCCCATACATTTAGCTTCACAGACATGGACGTCTGATTACTATTTCTAGAATTCTACAAAAGTCCAACGTACCCTGAATTCCCATATACATTCAGGCCTCACACCTCCTCCCGAACTAAGATACCAATCTACTATCCAACCATTTGACTGATCTGTTTGAGAAGCCCAAAAAGTGGAATCATAACAATGTGGTCTTGTCTCTACAACATGATCCTTCATATTGGGAGTGCAACCACTATGATGAAGGATGTAACTAATAGAGATAATTACTTCTTGTACGAGAACCCCCTTTCACTAATATTAATACAGTTACAATTGATATATTGACGAAACCAGTTCATTGGAAAGTACTTATTAACAGATGCAACATGGGTGTCTTGCAAAAGCCCATGCCTGTATAGGGGTAGGTAAGGAATTTCCAGATAATCATGTTGATATTGAATTAAACCTTTCCATAACCCAGGAATAGTACTCTCAAAAACATCATAGTTTTTTTGGTATGATGATCTTCATTATTTCGTTTTGAAGTGCCTTAGATTCTTCAGTATGGATCATCTAATGAGTCATTATTTCCTACAAAACAATTACCATACATCCGATGTTAGGTAGGAATTTTAAAAAAGATAAATCAAAAAAATTGTCAAAGGACACTTTTCACGTAGGACCTTCGACGAGGTCCATTGTGTAGGTCCTTTGATGAAGTCTGTCACGTAGGTTTCTCGACAAGGATTCTAGCGTAACTCCTTCAATGAAATCCTTTAGCGTAGCTCCATCGCTTAAATAATTTTACCTTGAAGATATTTCAAGGGAATTACATGAGATAAAAACACGATGGGGCATGGAGAAATAACTATTCAATGAGAGACGTGAAATTCTAAAAAGAACAGGTGGAGAAAATCGTAAAGGATGAGACCTATTTATAGAAAACTAAAGACCTACACAGCAGAACTATGACTAAAATCTGTGTAGGACATCTACAAATTATATCTGTGTGGGGAACCAATGCGGAAGACCTGAACTGTTCATGAATTGATCCATAGTCTTTATCCCTACAAATTAACCACATGACTCGACCCTCTTTCTATTTTCAGATTCAATCCTGAGGGGGGGGGATTTTGTTGACACCACTTACGAAAACAAAAAGACTATGAAGGGAACTTCGGATATTTAAAATCCCAAAAAATGATTCCAAGAGTTTAAAGGAAAGTTCAAATACTTCAAAAGAGCTTCACGACAGACTCACTTCAATGGATTACGCGACAGAGCTACACGACAGACCAATGTGGTGGAGTTACGTGACAGACCTACGCAGAAGAGCTCCACGCCAGAATATTTTTTGTGACCCTACGCGATGTACCTGCGCAGTGGAGCTACGCAAAGGACCCACGTTAGAAAAATCCCCTTAACCTCATCTATGCCTATAGATAGAGCCCTTGGGATCCCCATTTCAGAACTAAAAAAGTGGAAAACCTCTCTGAAGCTCCCATTTCATATCTCGTTCACCTAGAACCCACGAATTGTCTCAGGTAGCTCTCTAAACAATGAGAGAAGAGATTATTAAATGAGATAATCATGTTTTGAAAGAATAATTTTTACAAATTTTATATAGGTTTTTTCCTCCTATGTAAAACACCTTCTTGATTCATCATTCATACCTGTGTTGTATACTTGTGTGCCATACCTTCACGGTATACCTACGCGGTATATCAACGCAGGGTACCTACGCTTGCATGAGGGACCTACGCGACCAAATCAAGTACCCTTTTTAAAAGACCTTCATGGCAAGGTATACCCTTTCTTGGTTCCCTTATCTGAAAGGGACTAATTTGAAGCCTCCAACAAAACCTCATGACATGTCAAACCTTTTGGAAAGGCACATTAGCGTGTCTTCTATCTGGGTTTGTATTTCATTAGTCATAGGTTTCTTATATTTGTTTCATAGTGGGGTTAGGATTCATGGAGTTTTTTTTGGTTTTTATATACACAGTCAAATGGACCTTTATCCCAGAAACAATGTTGGGATGTTCCCAATTTGGAGGAAGGTTGTGTCTTGGCCTCTCCATTCTCGAAGAGATGAACCAGAACCTCAAGTATTTGTTAGGGATGGTACATTTCACTCTTACTTATCTGCGCAAGAATAGGAGAAGTCTCCATCCCCTACCGTGATCAATTTTTGGGCAATCATCCTAGTGTAAACCCCTAGATTCTCTTATAGTAGGTGGCATCATTACTCATCCTCCCTTCTCTGGTGCCAAAGACTAAAGGGAAAATTGGCATTGGGACTCTTATTACCCTTTCCCTCTCCCGTTGTGCTTTGTCAGTATGGGAAACCATCCTGGTGTAAGCCCCTAACCTTCACCCCTTCTTCCTTAAATTGTACGCTTGTCCAATATAAATAGAATTGAGGGAAGGCTCATCGCCTCGCCCTCTTCCATGGTCACCTCAACCTCATTCACCTTGGATACCATAGGTGCGTCGCCTTCCACCAATGGAGGAGGAAAAAGTTTAGAGATTGAATTACTTTTTTAAATCATTGACAACTTCTTGTTTATCACAGCAAGCATGACTTAGAAGGCCTTAAAGATTTTTCATGGTCACAATATTTTCACAATTAAATGAACTACAAGAACTCTGATTCTTGTTCAAACCAGGATACGTAGGAAGCCTTTTCAGGGCTCGATCTCTATAGCGACCCAACATTTTCATACATTACTATTATATCATTTTAATGATAAAAAACATAATAGTATTACACATAGAGGATCCAAAGGTTTAGTGTCTTGGGAAAACTAGGACCATACATTTCAATTACAACATCAAGCATAAACATTTATTTAATTTATTCTTCTCTAGCTTCTTATTGGTACTTTTCCTCTCCTTAGTACATGTAGCCACCTGAGGATATACATCAAAAGGGGTGAGCTAAAAGCCTATTAATAGGATACAAAAGAAGAATATAAAATGGGGTGGGCATAATCATAACATAGTCAAAATATCATGTACATGAGAGAAGCATAAATAAAAGTCTTGAAATGTGGCAATGCATAAAAATGAAACATCATGTCTTAGTGGTTAACTGCCACACATACTTGTGAACCAAGATAGCATCTTGTTCACAAATAATTTCAAATTTATTCCTTATATTCATCACTTTACCCAATGCATTGGAGTGCTATATAATTTCAGGTGCACCAGTCACATTAAAACATTCATATTGTACTATATAATTCTGGGCACACCCGTCACATCATAACATTATCATTATCATGCTTGCCACATGGAACATATGTCAAAATTAAACATAACTAACCCATGTAAAGTAATGGGTTACATTTAATAATAAAAAATTCATAACTTTTGGGTTCCCAAAAGAAAGAGGGAATAACATACATGTTACAAGAACCGTCCACTTTGAGAGAGAAGTTAAAGATGTGTTCTTAAAAGAGGAGTTCTTTTGGAAAAAATTTTGTTTGACATAAAAACCTGTGAAAAAACATGTATATATTATAAAATTAAAGAAAATCATGAAAAAATTATCTTTATGGAGTAAACATATGAAAAAAATGGAGTTAAAGAGGGAGAACCTGAAGGACGAAATTTGGGTTTGAGAATTTCCCCTTACCTTGTATCTGAATGCTTCCTTCTATTTATTGTCCTGTATAATGACATTATATTAATTAATTAGAAATCCAGGACCTTTTGTACATTAATATGGTTCATTATGGTTTTATTAAGTGATTTTATATGCCTTTGGACGAGTTATAGGATTTAAAAAAACAATGTTGCGGAATGTTTGTTTTTATGGTTTTCTTGAGTGGTTCACTTGTATTCTTAAAATTGAAGTTTGGGTAGAACATGGGTAAACATCCAGAACTGATATTACATGTTATTAATGATATTAAAGGAGTTTTAATGATATTATAATGAATTATATTATATCCATGTTGATGAATCATTTGATAATAATTAAATGATGATTGTTTGGGTTGATTTGAGTGATTTTTCGATCAAAAGAAACATGTTTTATTTTATCACTAGAAATATGGTCATAAGTTAGTTCCAGAACTTAAAATAGGAGATAATACATATAATATGTTCTGGTTCGACCATAAAAATAGTTTCATGACCTGATATGAAAGTAGAAATGGAAGAAGAAAACTTCTCATTCTTGAAGGTGATAAATTAACACCTCACGAACAACGTTCTCCTTAATAAAATAAAAGGAAGAGGGAAAGGGGGTTGGATGATATAATATCCCATTTTCATCATAAAATTCTAGTACATGTATAATAATGGAGTTAAAATACCATTTGTGTGGATATAGATGGGTATAGATCAAGAAATGAACTTGAACTTGAATGGAAATTAAAGGAGAAGAGGGAGAGAAATTACCTCTTAAATCTTCCTCTTGAGATCCTCCTTAGGGAAGCTAGGATTGGTCTTTTGATGAGACCATCAGCTCTTGAACGTGGTATAGTGGATTGAGAGGATATTTGGTAAGATTTTAGATAAGGCTTGGAGCTTGAGAGGTGTGAGGAAATGAGGGTGTAAAGAGTGGTATTTATAGTGGAGGGGAGAGGGGTTTTCCTTAATATAAAATTCATTAGTTTATTATTTTCCCCAAAGTCAAAGAATTTTGAGTCTTCCATGACCAAGAATAGTAATGTTATCATGTGATCCCGAACCAAGTGATCTTACATCAGCAGAACATCACACATGACTCTATAATTAGCTTATTTAGCTTATTTTGTAAATTATGGTATTTCACTATTCATCAAAAATTCAAGTATCTCAGAAAAATACCAAAAATTTACCCCCACCATTTTTTGATGTGTAGAAACCAAAAATGAAGTACACCTTTAAAAAATAATTTTCTAAATATTATTAATTTAATATTTAATTAAAATCATAATTTACTTAAACACAGTTTTTAAAATTAAAACTGATTTTATAGTTCTTTCAAAAATTACGTAGGGTCTTATAAAATTATCTAAAAACTATAAGAAATTGATTTGATAATTAATAAAAAAATTAAAAAATAATTATTTTTTCTTTTAAATTATTTAATTAATTATAATTAATTATTTATGACTTACAAAATACCAAAACGTTTACTAAGGCCAAATTATTACTTTCTAAGATGTCTAAATTTTATTTAATTATTCATGGGTAAGGTTACTATTATGTTGGATGATTTAATATTCATAAGGGTCATATTACTATTCATAAGGGTATGTTACTATTCATGAGGGTAGAGTACTATTCACCAAAAATTATTTTTGTTTTATTAGACTCCAAAAATCATCTTGAACACAACCGTGTAAGTCAGATTCTCAAAATTCCCAATACAGAAGTGACAAACTTATGTTTAGAGGTCACATAGCACATATTAGTTCATTATGTTGTGTTTTCATGTGATTTTATGACTTAATTATAAGAAGGGAATTTCCATTGAAAAACTTTGGGTCGATACATTCTTCCCCCCTTAAGATATTTCGCCACCAAAATTTCACTTTACACAAACAGGTGAGGGTACTTCTCCATCATCACCTCCTCCGATTCCCAAGTAGCTTCTTCAAACATATGGTTCCTCCACAACACTTTGACAAGGTGGGTTGTCTTGTTGCATAGTACCTTATCTCTCCGATCCAGAATCTCTACTGGTTGTTCCTCATAAGATATATCATCCACCAGCTGTACCACTTCTGAGTTTAGTACATGTGAGGGGTCTAGTATGTACTTCTTTAGGAGTGATACGTGAAATACATCATGAACATGAGCCATATTCGGTGCAAGTGCAATTCAATAGGCTACGAATCATATGCGGTCAAGGATCTCAAGCCAATGTACCTTGGGATTAGCTTCCCTTTCTTCCCAAATCGCATGAATCTCTTCCATGGAGATATTCATAGGAAGACTTTATCTCCAACGTCGAACTCCAAGTCCTTTCAACGGTTGTCAGCATAGCTCTTTTGATGAATCTGAGCAATTTCGATGTGTTTCTGGATGAATTGGACCTTTTCTGTCATCTCTTGCAGAAGATCAGGTCCAAGTATGTTTCATTCTCTAACTTTATCCCAACAAGTTGGAGTTATACATTTCTTTCAATATAGAGCTTCATATGGAGCCATCTGAATACTCGAGTGGAAGTTGTTGTTGTATGAGAACTCAACCAATGGGAGATGCTGATCCCATCCACCTTTGAATTCTAGAGAGAAGGCTCCTAGCATATCTTCAAGCATCTGAATAGTATTTCCAAACTGGCCATCCGTTTGGGGGTGATAGGTCGTGCTGAAATTTAATTCAGTACTCAAAGCATGTTGAAGACTTCTCCAGAATTTTGATGTGAACCATGGATCACGGTCAGAGACAATCGATATTGGAACTCCATGAAGTCTCACCACTTCCTTCACATATATATTTGAAAGTTGTTCAAGTGAGAGATATTCCCAAATAGCAATAAAATGGGCAGTCTTGGTGAGTCTGTAAACCACAACCCATATCGCATTATTTCACTTTGACGTCTTTGGGAGACCCATGAAAAATTACATAGTAACATTTTCCCATTTCCACATGGGTATAGGAAATGGCTGCATAATACCTTTGGACTTTTGTCACTCAGCTTTAACTTTCTGACATACCAAGCACCTTGATATATATTCTGCAATCTCATTATTCATGTTATCCAACCAGAAGTGTTCTCGGAGATCACGATACATCTTTGTACTCCCAGGATGGATAGAGAATGTTGAGATAGGTGCATTGTCTAATAGATCCTTCTTTATCTAAGGTGATGATGGCACATAATGCCGTGTTCCAAACCGAATCACACCATCATCATCGATATGGAACTCCTGCAACTTTCATTCCTTTACTGCATTCACCCTCTTTTATATCTTCACATCATCCCTTTGTTCTTCTTTAATCTTCTCTCGGATGGATGGTAGTGCAATCATTTGGGAAATGTAGGATGTATCCCCTACCCTTATGATTTCCAAATCCATTCTTTACATATCCAAGAAGATAGGGTATTTCTAAATCCACAACATGGATAGAGTAGCAGGTTATTTTCTACTTAGTGCATCATCTACCTTGTTCGCCTTTCCAGGATGGTAGTGAATAGAGAAATCAAAATCCTTGATTAGATCTAATCATCTTCTTTGATGCAAGTTGATATCCTTTTGTGTGAATATATACTTTTGGCTCTTGTGGTTGGTGTATATGTCACACTTCTCGCCATAAAGGTAGTGTCGTCAAATTTTCAAGGAAACAATCACGGCTGCCAGCTCTAGATCATGTGTCGGGAAGTTCTGCTCATGGATCTTCAACTGTCGTGAGGTGTAGGCTATCACATTATCATTTTTCACGAGTACACAACCCAAGCCTTTCTTTTAAGCATCACTATATATCACAAAACATTCTCCACTTTTTGTTAGTATGAATACATGTGCAGTGATCAGCCTTCTCTTTAGCTCCTTGAAGCTTCCCTCACATTCTTCTTTCTAGACATACTTTACCCCTTTCCTTGTAAACTTATTTAGTGGGGTTGAAAATCATGAGAAGTTTCTCACAAAACGTTTGTAGTACCCATCTAATCCTTGAAAACTACAGATTTCTGTGATATTAGAGGGCCTGGTCCATTCCTCAATCAACTTTTTCGTTAAGGATCCATATAAATTCTCTCACATGTGATCACATGTACCAAGAACGTGACTTACTTCATCCAAAATTCACACTTGCTGAACTAGGCTTAAAACTTCTACTTCCTCAATGTCGCAAACACAAGTCTTAGTTGTTCTTAATGTTCCTACATGCCCTTGGAGTAGATAAGAATATCATCAATAAACACTACCACAAATTTGCAGAGGTAATTTATAAAGACTCTATTCATTAAATCAATGAATATTGTAGTGGCATTAGTAAGTCCAAAGGGAATCACCAAAAACACATAGTGCACAAACCTTGTACGGAAGGTAGTCTTCTGAATATCTTCCTTCCTCACCTTTACCTGATGATATCCAGAAAGAAGATCCACCTTTTAGATGTATTGAGCACCTCTTAATTGATAAAACAAGTCATCAATCCTTGGAAGAAGATACTTTTCTTTATGATTATCTTTTTGAGTTTCTGATAATTGATACACAAATGCATTGTTCCATCCTTCTTTTTCAAAAAATGCACTAGAGCACCCCAATGTGATGCACTATGGTGTATGAACCATTTTCCAAATCCTCTTGCAGCTACTTCTTTAACTCCTCTAGTTCGATAGGAGCCATCCTATGGGGACACATCAAGATAGGAGTAGCTTCGGGTATGAGTTTAATTGAGAAATCTACCTCATGTTCTGGGGGAATTCTGGGTAACTCTTCGGGAAATACGTCATTTTATTCCCTCATGATGGGAATTTCCTCAAGTTTGGAACTTCCTTTCAACTCAATATTTTAGGATAGGTATTCTTATTCGTAGGGAATAAACACCCAAACCATTGAAGGATTTTTCAAAGGAGATTCGTGATCTTCCTTTAATTTTTAGAGGTTAATGGTATGGTTTAGAATATGAAAAGATATTTCCTTTTCTCGACATTTGATATGTTCTCTATACAACGAGAGTCAATCCTTTCCCATTATAGCATCAAATTCTACCAAGGGAAGTATTACGAGATTTTCAGGAAGAATATTCCCACATACACCAATAGTAGAAGATTCAAACACTTGGGTTTCAATGATTGTACGACTTGGTATTTTTACAGATATCTCTAATTCAAGGTTTCAGGGTTTCGATTCTATAGTTCTAGCAAACTTGAAAGATATAAAAGAATGCGTAGAACCAGAATCAAATAATATTTTTTCAATTATTGAGTGAATATGAAGTGTACCTTGTATGACTTAATTATATTTCTCCACCTCCATAGTATTGATGGAATATGACTTCTCTTTTTTCCTTTGGCTGTGGTGGTTGCTGAAGTTGATTATCCTTGAGAACTTTAGGTTTAGTGCACTGACTTGCATTGTACCCTAGCTCCGTACAGTTGTAGAATTGAACCATGAGTGGTTCTCTCCTTTCATCTGCCACATTCTCCATCCTTTTTGTGTCTTTTTGACACTCTTGAGCATGATGTCCTTCTTTCCTACACTTGAATAGTTTCTCCGTCCCTTTGAGATAGTTCCCATGGTGCAACTTCCCACATTTTTGGCATGTGGTTCGTTGAGTTATATTCCCACCCTTATCATTAGATCAACCAGATTGAAACTCCATATTTCGTTTCTTATCACCATAGTCGTCGGACCATTCACCAAACTACATCTCCACTTTGAGAGAACACCAAACAAATTCTTCATAACTCCCAAAGTCTCTAATTTCAAGAGCCTTTCTAAGGTGCGGTTTTAATCCAATAAAGAATCTATCAATTTTTCTATCATTATTGATAAAAACCCGAAGCATAGCTTGAAGTCCTTGTGAAATTATCTTCATAGGTTGTGATAGATTCTCCTTCTTTTTGCTTGAGCTCAATGAATTCTCTCTTCATCTTCGTGTGAAGAGTTCTTGGGAAATACTTGTTAAGAAACATTATCTTAAAGTCTCCCCATTCTATCTCTTCAATCTCTTCCCTTGGCTTGGTGTTCTTAATCAATTCTCACCATTGATCAGCTTATCCATCTAGACGATAAAATTATAAGGTCACCTTCTCTGTCTCAGAACAGTGAATAACAGAAAAGATATTCTCTATGGAGTTGACCCACTGTTCTGTAGCTGGTGGATCAGAAGATCCATTAAAGGTCGGGGGTCATTTCCGCATAAAACATTCGATAGTCAGTTTTCCCCTATTTTGTGAATGAGTACATTCCCCATTATTATGGTTATTGTTCTTAACCTGAGATAATTGGGTAAGAATCACCATGACGTTTTAAACTCCACCTCCCAAATCATTGGAGATGTCGTTCGGGCAATCGTTGCATTGGCCCTCGTAAGAGTTGTTGGCCAAATTTCTCCTAGTTCCCACCATTTTCTAAAATAGAAAAGGTGAGAACAATATATAAGTCAGCAATTCATGAATAAATAACTTATTTATTTTCACAATTTATACTAAAATCATAACATATGGGACCCATATTTATATAATCTTCTGTGCATAATTGTACTTAGTCCCATGCTAGAGGTTTTCTCTAGGGTTCACTAATTCTAATTACTAAATTAACTAAACCTTTCCTCTGATACCAATGATAGCGACCCAACCTTTTATTAAATTACATTAAAATCATTTAAAATATAAACAACATAATAGTATTACACAAATAGGATCCAAAGGTTTAGTGTATTGGGGAAACTAGGACCATACATTACAATTACAACATCAAGCATTAACATTTATTTAATTTCTTCTTCTCTATCTTCTTATTGGTACTTGTCCTATCCTTAGTACATGTAGCAACCTGAGGATATACATTAAAAGGGGTCATATAAAATCACAATAATAGGATATATAAGAAGAATATAACATGGTGTGAGAATAATCATAACATAGGCAAAAGATCATGAACATTTGAGAAGCATAAATAAAAGACTTGAAATGTGGCAATGCATAAAAATGAAACATCATGTCTAAGTGGTTAACTTCCACACATACTTGTGAACCAAGAAAGAATATTTTTCACACATAATTTCACATTTACTCATGATATTAATCACTTTACCCAATGCATTGTAGTGATGTATAATTCTGGGTGCACCTGTCACATTCAAACATTCATATTGCGCTATATAATTCTGGGCGCACCCATCACATCACAACATTATCATTATATTGCTTGCCACATGAAACATATATCAAAATTAAACATAACTAACCAAATGAAAGGAATGTGTTACATCTCATAATAACACATTCATAAACATTGGGTTCCCAAAATAAAGAGGGAGTAACATACATGTTACAAGAATCGTCCACTTTAAGAGAGAAGTAAAAGGTGTGTTCTTAAAAGAGGAGTTCTTTTGGAAAACATTTTTTTTGACATAAAAACTATTGAAAAAAATGTATATCCTAGAAAAGGAAATAATATTATGAAATAATGATATTTAATGAGAAACCATATAAAAAAATGGAGTGAAAGAAGGAGAACCCGAAGGACGAAATTTGGGTTCGAGAATTTACCCTTACCTTGTATGTGAATGCTTCCTTCTCTTTAATGTCCTATATAATGACATTATATTCATTAATTAGAAATATAGAACCTTGTTTACATTAATATGGTTCATTATGGTTTTATTAAGTGACTTTATGTGCCTTTGGATGAGTTATAGGGTTAAAAAAGCAATGATCGGGAATGTTTGTTTTTATGGTTTTCTAGAGTGGTTCACTTGTATTCTTAAAATTGAAGTTTGGGTAGAACATGGGTAAACATCCAGAAATGATATTACAAGTTATTAATGATATTAAAGGAGTTTTAATGATCTTATAATTAATTATATTATATCCATGTGGATTAATTATTAGATAATAATTAAATGATCACTGTTTGGGTTAATTTGAGCGATTTTTCGATCATAATGAACATGTTTTATTTTATCACTAGAAATATGGTCATAAGTTAGTTCCAGAACTATAAATTGAAGATAATACATATAATATGTTCTGGTTCAACCATAAATATGGTTTCAGGACCATATCTGATGGTAGAAATGGAAGAAGAAAACTTGTCGTTCTTGAAGGTGATAAATTAACACCTCACGAACAACGTTCTCCTTAATAAAATAAAAGGAAGAGGGAAAAGGGGTTGGATGACATAATATCCCATTTTCATCATAAAAATCTTGTAAATGTGTAATAATAGAGTTGTAATACCATTTTGATGAATATATATGGGGAGATATCATGAAATGAACTTGAACTTGAACGGAAATTAAAGGATAAGAGGGAGATAAATTACCTATTAAATCTTCCTCATGAGGTCCTCCTTAAGGAAGCTAGGCTGGGTATTTTGATGAGACCAACATCTCTTGAAAGTGGTAGATGGGATAGGGAGGATGTTTGGGCATAGTTTCGGGATTTCTTGGATCTTGAGAGGTGTGAGGAAATGAGGGTGTGATGAGAGGTATTTATAGTGGAGGGGAGAGGGGTTTTCCTTAATATAAAACTCATTAGTTTATTAATTTCCCCTAAGACAAGGAATATTGAGTCTTCAATGACCAAGAATAGTAATTTTATCATGTGATCCTGAACCAAGTGGTCTTACATCAGCAGAACCTCACACATGACTCTATAATTAGCTTATTTAGCTTATTTTGTAAATTATGGTATTTCACTATTCATAAAAAATTCAAGTATATCAGAAAAATACCAAAAATTTACCCCCACCATTTTTCAACATGTAGAAACCAAAAATGAATTCCATTTTTCAAAAATAATTTTCTAAATATTATTAATTTAATATTCAATGAAAATAATAATTTACTTAAAAATAGTTTTTAAAATTAAAACTAATTTTATAGTGCTTTCAAAAATTACGTAGGGTCTTATAAAATTATCTAAAAACTATAAGACATTGATTTGATAATTAATTAACACATTTTAAAAAAATAATTTTTCTATTAAATTAATTAATTAATTATAATTAATAATTTATGACTTACAAAATACCAAAACGTTTACTGAGGTCAAATTATCACTTTCTGAGATGTCTAAATTTTATTTAATTATTCATGGGTAAGGTTACTCTTATGTTGGATGATTTACTATTAATAAGGGTCATATTACTATTCATAAGGGTATGTTACTATTCATAAGGGTAGGATACTATTCTCCAAAAAAAATTTGTTTTATTAAACTCCAAAAATCATCTTGAACTCAACCGTGTAAGTCAGATTCTCAAAATTCCCAATACAAAAGTGAAAAACATATGTTTAGTGGACACTTAGCACTTAGTAGTTCATTATGTTGTGTTTCATGTGATTTTATGACATAATTATAAGAAGGGAATTTCCATTGAAAACTTTGGGTTGTTACAAGCTCATTGGGCATCCTCCTCAAAAATAAGCCCCAAATTTAACCCCAAATCATCAAGGCATCCTTTTCAGGAAGTAAGCCTAAACTAATCTCTCTCAATGGACCGTAATCTCCTATGAGACTTATTGAACAACGTGGGCTTCAATTCCCTTTCTATATGGGATACGTAGGAAGCCTCTTGAGGTTCAAACCCAACACTTTAAATCAACCCTATTCTCCTTGGCCTATATTCCCAACAGGGTCTAATTTTTTACTTGGAGACCCATATCCTTTCCAAGATCCTTGGGTTGCTTCAACATAAGTACCACACTAAGTTTTGACCAAGAACCTTTCACATAGAGGTCCTTATCACATGACCTTAAAAGGTATAATGAGTCGTACTAAGCGGCACCGAACTACGAGGGTTCTGATTCCTTTCACAAGGATACGTAGGTAGCCCATTTTACGTGCATGATCCCAAGATCAAAACAATCCTTCGTCCCCCTATACGAAAATAAATTCTAGGGTACCCCACTGAGTGGCTTAAAAACCAGTATGATCACAACGATGATTAAAAGAATATCTCATTTTTATATTAGAGGATAACATTGATGGAAAAACTTAAATAGATACGTGTATTACCATTAATGAAGAACCCTGAATGCACAATCATGATTATAAATTTTACCCTTGTTAATAAGTGATTGTAAATTCCAAGGGATACTTATGATATAATTAGTGAATTTGTAAGGATTCATGAAAATATCTTAAATTTACAAAGAGTGTCCTGGAGTAGACAATAATCCCCCCCCCCCAAAGGGTGTGATGAGTCTGACCTCCCATCCTCTCGACCAATGCACATTTTTAAGTAACATAAAGTTCAAACATAACGAATGTGTACCTTTGGAAAGCAGGTCCCCATTGGATAAAGAACTGTTAGAAGTTCCAGTTCCATAAATAAATCAAATGGAAACCACATGGAAATAGTGATTTTTAAAACTA
The DNA here is from genome assembly GCA_963277665.1 of Viscum album. NCBI lineage: Eukaryota > Viridiplantae > Streptophyta > Magnoliopsida > Santalales > Viscaceae > Viscum > Viscum album. The sequence goes on along the minus strand of OY728150.1, from coordinate 1,444,590,548 downwards.
GAACACATGTTTCAAAAAAAAGAAACACAATTTAAACCCCTAAAAATGATAAAAAAAATCTAAACAACCTTAAGACCATAAAAAATCTAAAGAAAATCATAAAACCAAAAAAAACATAAAAAACCCCCAAACCACTAAAAACCATAAAACCCTCAAAATCCCTAAAACCCCTAAAACATAAAAATCCTAAAAGTACCTAACCCCCCCCCCAACATAAAAACTCTAAAAAACCTAAAAACCTAAAGAAAACCTCAACAACCATAATAAAACCCACCAAAAAACATAAATATATGAAAAACCCATAAACCCCTAAAAAACTAAAATTCTTAAAACCCTTTTAAATACCTAAAATAACTGAATACAACAAAAAACCTAAAAAATACCTAAATATACCTAAAAACCTAAAAACCAATAAAAACCCTAAGAAAACCATAAAAACTTAAAAAATCTTAATACCCTTAAAACCCCTAAAAATGATAAAATCCCAAAATATGACCCTAAAAACTCTAAAACCCATAAAAACCCTACAAACCCTGAAAAACATAAAAACCTAAAATCCCATAAAAACCCTAAACCCCTAAAAACATTAAAACCTTTTAAACCACTAAAACAATAAAAACAATAAAAACCCTTTAAACCCCTAAAAATAAAAACACCTAAAACCCCACAAAAACCCAAAAACCCCACAAAATACCTAAAAATAATAAAAACCCATAAAAATTCGAAAAAATGGATAAAAACATAAAAAACGTAGATAATTTTAAAAGATACAAAGAGAACATAAAAACAAAGAAACATATAAAACCACAAAAAACCTGAAAAATTCTAAAAACGCCAAATTCCTATAAAAACTAAAAACCCTACAAACACTGAAAATCTCTAAAAGAACAAAGAAAACCCCAAAAAACTATAAAATATATAAAAATACACAAAAACATGAGAAAACATATAACAATAAAAAAACCTAACAAGACATAAAAAACTAAAAACAATTAAAACCTCTAAAAAATTCTAAAAACCCAAAAATCCCAATAAAACCCTAAACGTTCTTAAAACTCTATAAACCCTTAAACCCATAAAAACAATAAAACCCTAAAATTAGATAAAATTATTAAACAAACAATACAAAATTTAAATCCCCTTTAAACCCCTAAAAACATAAAAAACATCTAAAAAACCTAAAAACCCAAAAAAAACTCAAAAAAAACTAAACTCTTAAAAAATGATAAAAAAATAAAAATCCCTAGAAATCCAAAAAAAATCTCTAAAAACCATAAAACACCATATAAATCTTATAAAATACCTAAAATCCTTAAAAATGTAAAAAACCTTAAAACCCTTAAAACCCCTAATAAAAACATAAAAACATAAAAACCTAAAGACACTTAAAACCCCTAAAAACCTAAAAACTAAAAAACCCTAAAAAATCCTAAAAAACACCCAAAATCCATAAAACCCCTAAAAGTCCATAAAACCCCTAAAAATTAAAAACTATAAAACCCCTTTAATCCCAAAAAATTTATCAAAACTCTAAAAATCCTTAAAACACTAAAAAACACAAAAGAAATGAAAAAACTGAAAAACCAAAAAAACCCCTAGAAACCATGAAAATCCAAAAAGACCCTAAAAATCATAAATATCCTAAAAATTCCAAAAAATACCATATAAATTTATATATTACTAAAAATATGAAAAACTCTAAGAAAATATTAAAAACCAAACATCAATTAAAACCCATAAAAATTCTAAAAAATGCTAAAAACCATAAAAACTAGAAAAACCCCCTAAAAGCCTTAAAACCCCATAAAAACCTAAAAACCCTAAATACCACTCAAAAATATAAAAAATATTCAAACCCCTAAAAACAATAAAATATCTAAAAATCCATAAAAACCATAAAAATCAACAAAACGTAAAAACCCAAAACATCATAAAAACTACAAAACCCCCAAAAAAATCCCTAAAACCCCAAAAACAAAAAAAATCCTTAAAATCACAAAAAATAACTAAAAATGTAAAAAAACCTAAAAAAACTTAAAACCCAAAATAAAACCTTAAAAACCTAAAAATAGAAAAATCCTCTAAGAACACTAAAATATGCTAAAAACCCTAAAAACACCTAAAACCCTAAAAATCCTTAAACACCCTAAAAATCCATCGAAATATTAAAAAATACCTAAAAGTTTAAAAAACCCTAAAAATGATGCAATCCTCTAAAGAAAACCTTTAAAACAAAAAAACACATAAAACCCCTAAAAACCAAAAAACCAAAAAACCCTTAAAACCCATAAAACCCTAAAATCCTATAAAAACCTTAAAATCCCAATACTTACTCTAAAACCCCTTTAATCCCCCATAAACAATAAAAACTCGACAAACCTAAAATACATTATAAAACTAAATAAATACCGTAAACCCCCAAAAACCATAAAAACACAAAATACCCTAAAACCCCTCAAAGTCCCTAAAAACCACAAAAACTATAAAAATCTTGAAAATGTCCTAAAAATCCCTAAAAACATAAAAAAACATAAAACCCAGAAAAATTACAAGAAAACATTAATACCAAAAAACATATAAAACCACTAAAAACCTAGAAACGCTAAAAACCCAAAAAAAACCCCTAAAACCCTTCAAGGTCCTTCAAAACCCTAAAAACCGTAATTTTTTTAAACCCTAAAATCTCCAAAAAAAACTCCTATGAAAAACTTAAAAATAAAAAGGCACTTAAATCCCCAAATAACCTAATAAATTTTAAATCCCCAAAAAAGTCCCCAAACCCCAAAAAATGTTAAACACCTAAAACCCTCAAGAAACCATAAACACCATAAAATCCATAAAGACCCAAAAATCCCATGAAAAACATTAAAAACCCTATAAACCTCTAAAACATTAAAAATGATTAAAAAACCATAGAACTACTAAAAACTCAAAAAAACCCTAAAACCCAAAAAACCATAAAAACCGTAAAACCCTCCAAATCCCTAAAACCCAAGAAAAACATAAAAATCACTAAAAACCCAAAAATTCCCATAAAAACATAAGAACCCAGAAAACCCAAAATAAAACCATAAAAACCTAAAAAAATTTAAAACCCCTAAAAAATAAAAATCCTAAAAAACCCCTAAAAATCCCTAAAAACCCTAAAAGACCGTAAGAATCCTAAAACCCCCCTAAAAACCCAAAAAATAAAAACCACCTAAAACACTAAAAAAATATAAGAAAATCATAAACACTTAAAAACACTTAAAACCATTAAAAAAATAAAAAACTGAAACCCTAAGAACCCTAAAAGGCCCCTAAACCATAAAAAACCTATAAAAAATAAAAAAACCTAAAACATAAAAACCCCTTAAACCCTTAAAACCACAACAGAATCTAAAAACCCTTTAATTCCCTAAAAAGATAAAAAACTCTAAAAAACATAAATACTCTAAAAACTCAAAAAACCTCTAAAAATATAAAAAACTAAAAAACCATAAAAGAACTAAAAATGCATAAAACCCCACAGAATCCCAAAAACCCATAATAACCCATAAATACCCTAAAAAGACTCTAAATGTCAAGAAACTCTAAATTCCATAAGAAATTCATAATAACAAAAAACAATTAAAATCACTGAAATCCTAAAAATACTAAAATCTTAAAAACCCCTAAACACCATAAAAACCCAAATAACACTAAAATAATTGAAATCCTAAAAAATACATGAAAAATCCCTAAAAATGTAAAAAACCACAAAATCCTAAAAAAACATAATAAAACCTTAAAACCTAAAAAAATATTTAAACCCCTAAAACATAAATAACAATAAAAACCCTAAAACCCTGAAAGACCCTAACACCCATAAAAACATAAAAAACCCAAACCTTAAAAACTCATAAAAATGCATAAAAATCGAAAAAAAAAACTCAGAAAAATTTTCAGAATACCCATTAAACACCTATAAACAATAAAAACACTGAAAACCCATGAAAACCAAAAAACAACAACAAAAAAAACCCAAATAATGGTAAAAATTGTAAAAAACCATAAAAACCAAAAAAATCCTAAACCCCCTAAAACCCATAAAAATACTTAATATAGAAAAAAATACCTAACAACATAAATGACCCTAACACCTTGAAAACCTATATGAAAACCGTAAAAATCGAATAACATTTAAATTCCCAAAAAACATAAAAAATGCTAAAAACACTAAAAAATCTAAAAACCCCCAAAACCCTTTAGAATCACTAAAAATCCTAAAAACCGATAAAAATGATAAAAACCCAATAAAACCCTTAAAAAAGAAAAAATCATACAATCCTAGAAAACCACTATGAAAACTGTAAAAACCTAAAACCACATAAAACACCTAAAAACAAAAATACCATAAAAACTGTAAAAAATAGTAAAATGGCCATAAAAACACTCAACCCCTTGAAAATCATAAAACCCCCAAAAAAACATAAAACCCAAAAAAACATAAATACCCTAAAAATCCTAAAAACCCTTTAAACGACTAAATATGTTAAAAAATTTAAAAAAAAAATAAAACCCTAAAAATCTCAAAAACATATTTGAACACCAAGAACCATAAAAACCATAAAACCTAAAAAAAATTAAAAACCCTAAAAACCATAAAATTCCCAAAAAAATAATAGCCATAAAAATAAAAAAAATCCCAAAAAATAATTAATAACATAAAAGAAAATAAATCCCTGAAAAATCCTAAGAAAACATTAAAAACCTAAAAAAACATAAAATCCATTAAAACAAAAAAACCATATAACGGGTAAACACCCAAAAACACTAAAAATACCTTAAAATAAAAAAATCCTATAAAATACCTTTAAATCCCAAAATATTCTTAAAAACCCAGAAACCCCCTAAGAAAACCATAAAATCCAAAAAACACTTAAAAACTCTAAAAACCCAAAAAATGGTAAAAAGTCTAGGAAACCGAAAAACCGCTAAAGCCCCCAAAAACCTCAAAATTAATTAAAAACCTAAAACCCAAAATAATCCAAAAAAATCTCTAATAATCACTAAGAACATAAAAACACTAATTTCCTTGAAAACCTCTTTGAAAACCAAAAACCATGAAAACACATAAATCCTATAAAAATTCTAAAAATTGATAATAAAACCCCTAAATACACTAAAACCCTAAAAATCGTTAAAAGCCCTAAAAATCATAAAAATTGTGAAAAATTACTAAAAATCTAAAAACCTTTAAATACCATTTAAACCATAAGAAAACCTTAAAAACAAAAAATACATAATACAACTTAAAATCTAAAAAATGATGAAAACCCTAAAATCCCCTAAAACCCCAATAATTCCCTAAGACTCCACTAAAAAAATCTGAAAACCCTTTAAACCCCTAAAAATGTTAAACAATATAAAAAATAATTAAAACACTAAAAACCCAACAAACCCTAAAAAAAGAAAGTACCATAATCCCTAAAAACACTAAAAAAGCCTTGAAACCCCTCAAAATCCCTAAAACCCCTAAAAACCAAAAATATCATAGAAAATTCCAAAAAACCTGAAAAACATAAAAACCCCGAAAACCCACAAAACCCAATGACAACCATAAATACCTAAAAACACCTAAAACCTTTATTTTTTTAAAAAAATACAAAAAAGAAAGACTAAAACCCATAAAAACACTAAAAACTCCTAAAACTCTCAAAATCCCTAAAAACCCAAAACCCCAAAAAAATCCTAAAAAAGTCCAAAAAATACCTTGAAACATAAAAAACAAAAAATACATGAACACCCCAAAGGAAAGCATAAAATACAAAAAAAACTTAAAACCGCTAAAAAACCTAAAAATGCTAAAAACCCTAGAACCCTAAAAAGGCCATAAAAACTTCAAAACCCCTAAAAACCATAAAAAATTAAAAACCCATACAACCCTAAAAACCACTAAAAACTCTAAAAACCATTAAAACCCCTAACAACATTAAAAAACACTATATCCCATAAAAATATAAGAGATTAAAAAACCATAAAAACTATAAAACCCCCCAAACCTCTCAAAATCCTAAAAAACAAAAAATACTAAAATCCTAAAATACCCCTTAAAAATTCATAGAAATGAAAAAATGATAAAACCATGAAAAACACTAAGAAACCTAAAAATCTAAAAAAATTACAACTCAAAAAAACCATTAAAATCCCCAAACCCCTAAAACCCCTAAAATCCCAAAAAAATCCCCAAAACACATAAAATCCTACAAATCCATAAAAATACAAAGAAACAAAAAATCCCATAAAACCATTAAAAACCCTAATAAAAAATTAAAAACCTAAAAACACAAAGAACCATTAAAACCTAAAAAATGAAAAAACCTTAAGAACCCAAAAGACCCTAAAACGATAAAAACCCTAAAAACTATTAAAACAACTAAAAACCTGAGAATCCCTAAAAACATATAAAAAAATCCTGAAACCCACTAAAAACTTTAAAAACCCATCAAATCCCTGAAAATGTTAATAACTCTAAAGAAACATAAAAAACTAAATAAATTAAAAAACCCCTAAAACCCCATTAAAACATAAAACCCTTACAAACCTAAAAAACCCTAAAAACCCTCAAAATCCCAAAAAACCTTAAAAACCTATAAAATTCCAAAAATCCTAAAAAATACCTAAAAACATAAAAACCCTAAAAACCCTAAGAAAACCATGAAAACAAAAAAAACCCCTTAAACCCCTTACAAAACCGAAAATATGCTAAAACCCTAAAAATATTAAAAACCCTAAAAACTGTCAAAATATCCAAAAAACCTAGAAACCCATAAAAATCCTAAAAAATCCCTAAAAACATAACATACCCTAAAATCCTAGAAAGACCTTAAGAAATCCTTAAAATCCTAAAAACATTTAAAACCCCCAAATAACTAAATCCACATAAAACCCATAACAAACCAAAAAAAGTAAAAAACCCTAAAAAACCTAAAACCCTTAAAACCGAAAAAATAACTAAAACCCCTAAAACCCTCTAAACCCAGTAAAAATTATAAAAACACATTAAACCCATAATTGTTTTTATAAAACTCTAAAAATAATTAAATCCCCTAGAAAAATCAAAAAAACTCTAAAACCCAAATAACCAGAAAAACCATAAAAAATATAAAAACCTCTTAAAATCCCTAAAACCCTAAAAAATAAAAAAATACATAAAAATTCCAAGAAACCCATAAAAAATAAAAACCTAAAAAACCCAAAAATACCCTAAGAAAACTTCAAATTAATAAAAATATTTAAAACACCTAAAAATGGCTAAAACCCATAAAAACCCTAAAACCCACAAAATCCTAAAAAACCATAAAACCTAAAATAATCCCTAAATTCACAAAAAAAGTAAAAAATCCTAAATATTATGAAACAACAAAAGAAAAATATGAAAAAACATAAAACACTTAAAACCATAAAAAACATTTAAACACCAACCCCCCCCCCCCCCCAAACCCCTTATAATACCCTGAAACCATTAAAACCCCCTACAAACCATAAAAACCCCTAAACCCCTTAAAATTCATGAAAACACATGAAATCCTTAATAACCACTGAAAACAATAAAACCTCTAAAGAACTCAATATAACCCAAAAAACCCAAAAATCCCAAAAACATCGAGAAACCCCATAAAACCCAAAACCCCTTAAAATGGCTAAAAGAAATCCTCAAAAGACCTAAAATTCCAAAAAATGAAAAAATCCAAAATGACCCTAAAAACCAATAGGAATAACATAAAAACCAAGAAATAACTAAACCCCCTAAAAACCAAAAAATGCTAAAAACCTTAAAATTATGAAAAACAAAAAACCCATATTAACCCTAAACTATGAAAAAAACCATAAAAACACTAAAACTGCTAAAAACACTAAAAATATGAAAAAAGAACAAAAAATCCTAAATAACGTAAAACTCCCTAAAAAACTCAAAATCCTAAAAACACATAAAATAATTAAATACTTAGAAATTCTAAAAATCTTAAAAACCCTAAAATACCCAATAAAATCCTAAAAAACACTAAAACACTAAACCCCGAAAATACTTTTAAAAATTTAATGGCCCATAAAACCCTACAAAGCCCCTAAAATCTCTAAAACCCCTTTAAATCCCTAAAAATATTTAAAAATATCTAAAAACCTTTAAAACATTTAAAAAACTAATATCAAATAATTCTTAAAACCCAAAAAATGATATAACTTGAAAAACCCTAAAACCTCTAAAAATCCCTAAAAACCATAAAATCCATAAAAACCTAAAAAATATATAAAAGCCCATAAAAATGTAAAAACACCTAAAAATCCTAAAAACCCGTATTAAAATCTTAAAAACTAAAAACACATAAAACCCCTAAAAAACGCAAAAAATATAAAAAAAGAAAAAAAATACTAAAAACCCTAAAATCCTTAAAAACCATAAAAACAAGTAAAATCCTAAAAATCACTAAAAATAATTAAAAAAATAAAAAACTCTAAAAACCTTTAAAACCCATAGAAATACATAAAACCGTAAAAATACTTAAAAACCAAAAAACCAAAAAATCCCTAAAAATACCATAAAACCCCTAAAACCACGTAACCCCTTAAAACCCATAAATCCCCTAGAAACCCATAAAAACCCTAATAACCCAATAAAAACTCTAAAAATTATTTAAACCCATAAAAACCTTAAAAACTCTAAAAACTCATAGAACCCCTAACGACTCAAAATAAACACCTAAATGACCATAAAAGACCTAAAGGACCTAAAAGACCCTAAAAATACCTAAAAATGTAAAAATCTATAAAAAAAGAAACCCAATGAAAACCTTAGAGGGCTAAAACCACATATAACCTCTAAGAAATATAAAAATTCGAAAAACCATTAAAAACTTTAAAAAGACCTGAAAACCCCTAAAAATCATAAAACTCCCTAAAACCCATAAAAATCCAAAAAAACCAAAAAACCCTAAAACCCAATAAAAACTATAAATCCCATATAAACACCTAAAAACACTAAAAACTTTAAAAACATTAAAATCATAAAAAACTCAAAAAACACATAAAATCATAAAAATCCATAAAACCCTAAAACCCTTAGAATCCCTAAAAACCCTAAAAACCCTATGAATCCCTAAAAACCCTAAAAACATATAAATTATAAAAAATCTTTAAATTATATAAAAAGGTAAAAAACCCTAAAAATACTAAAAAACCCTAATAATACCTTCAAACCAAAAAACACTTAAAATCGATAAAAAAACACCCAAAACATTAAAAACCATAAAACCTCATAAAAACATTTAATCCCTTAAACCCATAAAATCCCCAAAAACAATAAAAACTCTAAAAACACTTTATACCCTTAAAAACATAAAAAACTCTTAAAAAAATATAAAACCCTTAAAAACACAAAAACCCATAAAATCCCAAAAAACAATAAAACCCCTAAAAACCTTAAAACCCTGAAAATCCTCAAAATCCCAAAAACCTATAAACATACCTACAAAAAATAAAAAATCCCATCAAAATCCCTAAAAATATAAAAAACTTAAAACCCTATTAAACCCTAAGAAAACCACAAAAACATAAAAAATATTAAACCCCTAAAACACAAAAAACCCAAAAACCTTAAAACCCTAAAATTCTATAAGAACTCTAAAAACCCACAAAAAACTATCAAAACCCTTTAAACCCCTAAAAATGTTAAAAAACTCTTAAAAACATAAAAACCATAAAAGACTCACAAAAAACTCTAAAAACCCCAAAAAACGAAAAAAACCCCAAAAAACCCTAAAACCCCTAAAAATCAATAAAAACCCATAAAATCTATAAAACAACCATAAAATACCTAAAAATATAAAAAACCATATAACCCTAAAAAACCTTAATAAAACCTTAGAAAACTAAAAACACATAATAACCCTAGAAAATATAAAAATACTATAAACTGTAAAAATCCCTAAAAACATAGAAACATTAAAAACCTTAAAAACCCTAAAATCTTATAAAACTTCTAAATCCTAGTAAAAAATAAAAGACCCTTTAAACACCTAAAATAATTAAAGACTTTAAAAATTTTAAAACAATAAAAAATTAAAAAATCCCCAAAAACCAAAAATAACCATAAAAATCCTAAAACCCCTATAAGCCCTCAAAATAACTAAAACCCAAAATAACTATAAAATTATCTAAAAACCCCTCAAACCTAAAAAATCATATAAAAAAATTATTTCCATGTGGGAATCTTGGGGAACTTGTGTTTAATTGTGGGAGTTATGAATTTTTACAATCATTCAGGTTAGGTTCATTATCTGCATATGGTTCACAATAGGTTTTGATTGTATAACTAAAAAAACCCAACAGTGACCCTATATGATATGTTTTATGACCATACCTTCCAAAAGTAGGTGATTATTGAGAAATGGTCCAAAACTTCTTTGTTAATTTCACTATTTAAGATAATGAGAAGTCAGGCTCATCATACCCTTTATGGGGTAACTGTTTCATACACCAAGACTCTCTTACATATTTAAGACATATTCACGAATCCTTTACTAAATCCTATAGATAAATCAGGTTTCCATGTATTGAAAATCAATTATTAACTAGTATTTAATCTATAATTATCTTTATGAATTTTAGGTTCTCTATCAATGGGTATATCTGTATGTATCTAAGGTTATCCATCAATGTTACCTTTTTCATGAAAACTAGTGATTCTTTAGTCATTTATTATTATGAAACTAGTTTTAAGCTACATAGTGGGGTGCTCTAGAATTTATAATCATACAGGGATATGAGAGTTGTTTTGATATCAGTATCAGACCTATAAGATAGACTTCCTATATATCCTTGTGAAAGGAATTAGAATCCACGTATTTTAGTTCCACTTAATGGGATACATCATACCTTTTAAAGTCATGCGACGAGGACCCAATCATGTTGTTTAATGTTATGTAGTAAAGATATCTAGGTGAAAATTATTATCCAAGGGTTGGTGTGATACTTATGCAAAAGTAGCACAAGGAAACTAGAGGGAGTCTGGCCTCCCTGCTTGGTAAAGAACCTTTTGGGAATGTGTCCTATAGAACATTATGTTGAATTTGGGGTTTTTGGTTTGGAGCTCAGTTAGGATTCCTACGTATCCTTATTTGATTTGAATCAAATCCCACAAATTTTAATGAATTAAAGTAACAATGATTATGGAGTCTCATTAAAGGTCTGTATCATAGTTTAATGTGTCCCTTTGAGAAGATATTACATGGTTTTGGGGCTTACAGATAGGAGGAGTCCCATGAGTATGGTACTATGAGGAACGTTTTGACTCATAATAATTTAGAGGTTTGGTTGAAGATTACATATAGTAGGATTCCCTTAGTTCTAGTGGGGATGATTGGTTATTATACTGAATAGGTTTCCAAAAAGATGGATACGTGGCTTGGAGGACCCATGCCTATGGAGTCCCTCTGAAAGAAGGTGAGAAGAAGATCTGGAAAAGGATTATCTACTAAGATAAGCATCTGAACATGTAGATGTCATGATCATTACTAGAATCTATGATCATGTGATTCATGTTTATCTCTAAGAAACATGATGAAGTGGAAGATCTATAAAATATCATGATCCTTCTTCTACTGGGAGAATAGGCCAATTGTACATGAGATGAAGAAAGGGATTTGATGTTCCCATCTCCTTTATCATTTTCATAACCAGGATTGTCACATATGACTACTCATGTGGAGATATCCTATAATAAATGTCAGGTTATTACTCTAGAAGGGATGTCTTTCTCCCATTTCTAGAGTAAGAGCATATGATCAGTAACTAAACCTTTTCAAAAGGAAAATAAAGCATGATCCCCACTCCCCTCATCTTCTGAAATAGAAGGTCCCTAGTCTTAGATACGATAAGGATAGAACACCCTCACCCTCTCATCTAAGATCAAGAGGTCCTTGTAACTTCACACATTTTTGGGGTCCTCGTGACTGATGGGATTCATAATTGAACACACCCCAAGAACCCTACCCATGAGGTTGGAAATGTGTGGGACACACTTGATTGAAGTAATTCATAACAGAATGAGAGAAACGTTGGTGTGTGACTCTCCATATTTTTTCAAGTACCAAATCATCAATGGATGCTTTAATATGGTCCCACATAGACAAGGGATCTAGAAGAAGAGGAGCCCTTCCATTAGTGACTTTAATATAGCCTAGAATGTGGCTCATGTAGGTTATGAATGGGAGATCAGATGGTGCTTCACATAGGGTAGACCTAGGAGGAACTGGAATTTCTTTGCGTAGGGTAGGCTAACATGAGTTGGAGATTCCGTGGTTGATGGAAAACCTAGGCCACAACAATTTTGCGAGGCCTTCCTATTTGAACCAAGGGTATCCTTAGGAGTCCCTAGATGGTTCTCCCACTGGTCCTAAGTTTTGGAAGGGACCTACACACTAGTGCTTGTCAATTATAAGGGAGGGTCCTCATGCACATGTATCGTGTTATAGACCCTAGACGGTCCTTGACCCAAATATCCCCTTATTTCCTTATTCTCTTGGTTTTTTGAAAGCAACAAGAAAGGTTTTTAGGGTTTGGGTGAAGGGGATGCATTATCAGATATCTGAGGATTATTCCAATTTTCCTGTTCTTAAAATGAGTATCCCCAATGTACTATTATTACGAAAACAATAGAACCTTGGTGAAGGAATTTGTTAATGTAGGTACCCCTTATAAGTGTCTCATGTAGGCATCTAATGAAAGGTTGTATGCCCCTTCTTGGCCACGCATGTAGGGAATACATTATCCTTTTGGTGCACATGTCAATTTAGGTGAGTTATCATGATTCCTATTTGGGTTATTAAACTCTTTATTTATGGATCTATTTCTCATTAAATATTTTAATCCCCACATGAAAAAACGAGTGTCAATAAACCCCCCCCCCCCCTCAGGATTGGATATAATTTGAAGAAGAGGGTCTAGTCCTATGGTAGAGGGGGGGAAATATTCTTGGGGTTGCATGGATATTCTGTATAGGTCATCTGCAGAGGTCAGTAGTGCATGTATGTAACACAAATCAACCATGTTTAGAAATATAGGTGACCACAAGAAAAAAAATTCCTTCCATTTTTCTTTATTATTCTCTTTTCATTCAGGTCTTCCACATATTTTTTCACACTTTTTGTTCATGCAAGAATTCCAGAGGATCTCCTTCATGAAAGTGCTTGGTATGAATTTTTCAACCCATCATAGAACCCTGAGTGAGTGATTTGTTAAAGGTCACATGGGCGAGTGACATGGGTGATTCACTTGGGTGAGTGACCAATTTGAGTAATTTGGGAGAGTGAACTACAAGTACCCATTAGGCCAGAATACTACAGTTTGGGTTACACCCCCCTGACAGAGTGAAGGATATGAAGTAGTACCAACATGAGAAGTTGTGAAGTGATTATATACCACTCTAAATTTATGGAATTTTAAGAGAATAATTCTTCTTGAAGATCTAGAGTTACCTACCAATGTTCTAGTTTATGGAATATACCAATTGTCACATTTCCAACATCTCCTCCAAGGTAATATTTATCAAGAAGGGAATGTTTCATATCACATGTGTCCTGCACTACATACTATGTGCTCTATATTTGAAGTCGCACACCCAATAATCAAATCCTCAATATTACGAGTCAACCTTCCATGGTTCTAACATAGACCAACTACATGGATTGAATGAGTATTGGGACATTTTTTCTTGAGGGATAGTTTGGCCTAAATGGATGTGGGCATACTAGGTGTGAAAAACAATTAGAGTTTAAGACTTATGTATAAAAGTTTATAATTTACAAGGTCATTTGGCTGGAGCAGACATTTTTTTACAATAACCCATACATCCACCCTGAACTGTTGATCCAATGATTCCCTCAGTTGAATTATTTCCATTTGATGTATGGTGAAGTTAATTTTAGCATGATCAATGTTTATAAAATACTTGGATCCCCTATACTTAGATAAATGTATGATGAATTTACCACATCGAAGGTGATGTGGGATGATACCAAAAAGAATTTGGCCTTAGTCAGTGGGATGTTTAAGATGAATTAAAAAATTATAAAGGGAGACCCCTATCTAATTGAAAAAATTCATACAGATGCATGGATGAAAGCCTTATCTACTCTAGAAGAAGATGGTCCCAATTTACAGTGCCTAATGGTATGTCCTACAATAGAGGACCGAAGCATTCCTGGTAAATTATAATCTATCTTGGATCAAGCTCAGTATCACTAGGGGGATTTAAAGTAAATCCTAAGGTTTCTTTGAGGAACCTCATGGAAAACATTCTTTTAATGTGGACAACCACCTACCTACTACCATTCCATGAGTCCAAAAGAGGAGTAAGATGAGTCATATTTTTTATATAATAAAAATTAGCATTGTGGAGCCACATATGGTTGGATGCCCCTATTTTTATAAAGATATACCTGTGTTTATTGAATTTTTACACTGAAAAGGCCCCATTACAAATTTCATGCCCATTTAAAATGCTTAGTGTATGGATAAATTCACAATTTAATTCGTATAATCTGTTTAGTGGAGTTCTTGTTCCTTAAGGCTGACTTTTTCTAATCATTCAATCTATTTTTTCTATCCATCCTTTATAACTGAATAATAATGAAGCTCTAAGGATTATGAACATATTTGTAGATTTCAAATTATTTTTTTATGGTGATTCTCATACTAGTACATTCCCTATAATGGAGATGTTTACAATGATTTGAGGTCGTATATGATTATATTTGGAGACATCATACTAGAGGCTCGTATTAACAACAAAATCATATGTGATGCATATACTCCATATCAATTTACCCACAAATTCAAGTGTTCATAATATCCATGTGTCTCTCCCCACACACACATCTGACTTGAGAAACACTCTATGGGGATAATTAATTTTAGACATTGGTGGCCTTGGAGGTTCCCAAATTTCAATCAAGCTACCTCCATTAAGTGAATCGATCTGGAAAGAATTTGGGTAAGATGGTGCTTTATTTTCTTCATACACTCAAGGGGGTTAATGAAAAGTGTTTATTAAGTTGTGACTATAAATATTGTTGGATTTGGAAAGCCTGGAAGGAAGGTTAAACCTATGGGTGATGATGCTGAGGCTTCAAAGCCTTTAAAGTGATCCTTGGAAAGAGTTATAAAGCAGGTCATATTTGAGACCATGTCTTCCGAGCCATGATGGTATAGTTGTCACCACTTTTAGGAGACTTTATCTATAGTCACCAAGGATCCTATGAGAGAATATTTTCCGGAAAGGGATTCAAAGTCAAAAGATGTTTGGTCTTACTCAGAGATGGATTTATTAGCATATGTATATTTATAGCCTTTTTCCATTCAAGCTTGGAATGACATGACTTTTAACCTCTAAGGCATGTTGGTAATCCTCTAGGCTGGTATGTATATCCCAATGCATATATATATTCATGATCCCTGTGATCATCCTCCCAAAATCAATTTTTTGGAGGTGGGGTAATATATTCGGGAGATGGAGATGGTGATATATGTGACCAATGATTAGATTTTGACTACTAATCTGGTATCTAATATGTTAGATCGAGCTACTATTGAGGAGATATATGGTAGATATAAAGTGGAATGGTATGACTACATTAGCGTTAGTGAGGTATCTATATATTTTCCCTCCCTCCCCTCATCCACCAACATTAAATTTAAAAATATTTATCTTTGAGTTGGAAGGGGGATAAGCAGATGCACGAAAGGTAGCACTCGAGTTTCCTAAATATGGGCCCATGGACACCCCGATAAGAGTGTTGGTGGAGTCTCTTGAGTCTTCAAAACTATCTTCAAGTCATATGATGATGGTGAAGGATATGGTATGAGAGTATTCTATACCACCTTCAATACCCAAAACAGAGAGGACTGACATAGCCCCATCACTTTCTCATGAAAAGAAACAAAAGAAGGAGAAAAAGTTAGTCATACATATTCTGTGTGATAAACCATTTTATTATCATGTAATTTCATTACTCGCCCAACATACCCATTTGAATAGGATTTCTTTTTATAGGATCTGCTTCACATTAATACCTTAAGGGTTCTGACATTGATCCTTCAAGGATTGGGGGGGACATCCTGGATGAGGCAAATATTCATGAAAATGAATTAAAAACTTTGATAGAATAAGTTATGAGAGATGAATCCATATCCACTCCCATTAATGTAGAGTTAGAGGAGGTACCTGGTAATGTTAGATTCATATCATAAGGTTTCATTTTTTGATCTATGATTTTCTTTTCTCGTGAAATTTCATATATGTCTCCTACACATGATGACATAGATGACGTCAACACTGGCCCCATTACTTTTCTAGAATGGTATGACATGGAACTCAAATGTTATGATAAAGCTATAGGTGCGGATCCAGACTCCATAGGTTTGAAAGAGGCTATTCCAATTAATAGACTGATAGGAGAAATTGATGGGGATCCAATTTGGGCCCTTATAAACTTTCCCCAGATAGACCAATTAGAGAGGATGTTCTGAGATGTCAGTACTTATATAAGTAACTAACAGATGAACTAATGGATCATTATGAATTTTTTAAAAAAAGAGAATATCCAAACCTTAGTGGAGGAGTTCCTGGATTTTGATAGTTTATTATAAAAATGAGAGTTTTCGATTTCTTGAATTTTAAAAGGTATTAAACCTCCCTATATTTTATTTATTACATTAGATATTGAATAATGAATATTTTTCCATATAAATAATTGATAAATAAATTCATGTCCAAGACAACCAAGTCTATCCTACTCCCATTGCAGAAGGAGTAATAGATGAGGGCCTCAATGTGGGAGATCCCTAAGATCCCTCAATTCTGGTTTCTACAAAAACTAATGGGGACATTCTGTTCTAAGATACCCCCACTCAAAACATCAATACTAGGGATTTCAAAGATACATCAATTCTAGTGGTTGATTTCACAATAGTTTAGTTTTTTCAACTAGAATATTAGTTTCACTTATTTTTCTATATGTTAACTCCCAAATGTCAATGAGGGGTGTCTTCTATTGTCCAGTAACAGGGACTTCAGCAACTAATATTGATAAGTAATCTTCCATTCCAATTCATCCAACATTGGAAATAAGAGATGACCCTATTATGGAGGGAGAAGAGTAGGATTCTTTGTCAAGTACTTTAATCCCAAAATATGTTTCTCCCTCTGAAATTTGTTTTGTACAATATATCGTATTTTCTAGAGAGACTCCTGGAAGTGATTTTTTATGATGCCTCTTGAAGACCTACCCTCTTAAATTTTCCAAATTCCACTCTTTTTTGGCATGTTGGGATGCCAAATATTTTATTAGTTCAATATCCATCATGCAATGAAGTCAATCATTTATAAATGGTAAGATGAGAAAAGATTATAGAAAGATGATGTGCAACTATCATTCTAGGCTGAATGTCTTAGAGATTTCATATCCCAAGATGATCTTAGCCATGCCAAGGTGGTGGAGGATCATCAACATTTCATTGATGAGAAATATCTCCAAATGGTCACCTTCAATATGAATTAAATGTTGTGAATGATGAAATAGTCAAACTCCACCAATCCTTGATGGAAACCATGGAATATGGAAGATATATTGATTCTATAGAGTAGTAAAAGATCCATAATGATGAAGAGGCCGTTAATACACAATTGGCTGTGTTTTCAAAAACTACATATAATGCTCATTCCATAGTACATCAAATCAAAGCCCGTGATGTCAATCAATTGTAAAACCCGGTGGAAAGGATCTAAAATGTGGATGTTCCTTACCCTTTCAGAACATGAATGATTTTTTTGTTTCTGAACATATGTTATCAAATTCCCATATTTGTTTTAATCATTATATAATATTGAAAATGACTCAATTGATTATATTCCATTGTGTTGTAATTCAAATGATAGGGTCCAGAGAGTGTTGAAAATTTTTCCTAGCTATTTGGACATAATGAGGATTGTTTGACTATTGCTAGGGAATATGAAAGACCCTAAAAATATTGTCTATTTTTTGTTTCATCACCTTAATGTATTCGTAAGTTTGATATGATGTATTCTTTGTGGTTCATTCATGAATTTTTATTACCCTTTGTGGGATTTCAACCTAACAATTTTTGTGTCTTTTAACTTTCATTGCTTGATTGTTTCAAAAATCATGCTGAGTACAGGTATGGAGAGATAATATAACACTTTTATCAATGGTTACATTTGTGGGATTTCAAACTAAAGAGTACTAAATCTCTTTTTTTAGATATTTTATAGTCTTATAATTTGGTCTAATATGAATGGTGTTTTAGGTCGATCAACATTGACCATGAGTTTTGGAAATATGGCATAAAAAGGCTTGTGGGCTGAGAGTGTTTTGGAAATCTACATATATGTGAATAGGGATTTCAAGTAATGATTTTCTGAATCATGGATCTCAAACATTATATGATACAAGTATGGGAATAATGGTCATTTACCATGTTTGAATAGAAATTACCATCACAATATTTCCAGGGATTATGGGAATATATGAGGTATCACATGGGGTGAATGTACCAATATTTAAAACCCCATTTTTCGGTGAAATTATGAAAATATAGCTAAGGAATATTACTAAAAAGTCATATAATAACATCCTCTAACTGAAAGGACCTTTTAGTGGGAGACTTATACAAATACAACTGGGATGTATTACATTATAGTAAGAAGTTTTTTTTCTTAGGATGCTGAAATTATATTGTTAATTTCTAAATAAAGATTATGAAGATTCATATTTCTCTTGAACATGAAGGGATGGTGTCTATGAATTAAGGGAAAAAATTTTCTAGCACTGGACATGAATGGGGAATCCACTCCTATACAAATGTTTTATCTTTAGATGAGGGGAAATTATATTACAATCATAATATTGAAAGGGAGTGGTCTTGGAAGAAGTCTAGAAACCTCCCAACCAGATTGATGTTGTGTCCAGGAATGGAGGGATGCCCATGTTTTGGTTATTCTAGTATCATGGCCAATAATAGAGGATCTAGGTATCACTACATGAAATGATAAAATGATTATCATGTTGTATGAAGTTTTTTTTTGGATGATGTAGTAGATGACCAACAACAAGAGCATGCTCCTCTATGATGAGGGTTGAAGCATCGTGTAGTTTAATTTCATGAAACCAGGACATGGATCATGTAGTTTAGCATCATATGAAAAGAAAGTTGAGGGATAAAATTTATGTTCTATAACTTTGAATGAAGGATTATTATTTTGATATTACATGGTGATCTTACTGAGAACATTCCACCGTATTCTTATATGAATGAGTGAGTTTGTAATATTTTATATGGGGGTTTCAAGATTTGAATGGTTATATGTGAAATAATTAAAGGTATCACCACAGACCACATTTGAATAGAAGGATCAAACATAATTTCATTGAGTCTTACAAAGATAAAGGATGTCTCTCCTACGGGATAATGTTTCACTTGCTGATAAACCCTTTTTGTGGGTGAAATTATGCGAAGCCAACTGAGGCATATTACTATATAGTCAAAAAGAGGCATCCTTCAACTGACATGCCCTTTTGGTGGTTGACTTTATGAAAATCCAACTAGGGTGTATTACTACATAGTCATAAAAATGAATCCTTATGAATATGACATTCTATTGTAGATGGATAATGAATGTTTATGAAGATTTGGATTTCCCCAGGAACAGAGTATGGTTTGTGTAAGGAAAATTCCTTAGTTATGGAAGGGGAATTTTATGTCAAACTCACATAAGTATTGGGTAGGATGTTTCACACACTATTCTAACCCAGACGTAAAGAAGGGAATTTTTTTATGGGCCTAAGAAATTGTGATCAGGCCTCACTATATATCTCATCAAATTGGGAATCAAGCCATATGTAGTTTTAGAATTAAACCCTACACACTAACCAAATTCTTGTTAGGATAATGGATTTTTTTCATTATTATGACTAGGACCAATACCTAGGGTTTGAGTGTCACCACAAGTATCATCAATGAATGAATCGTTCAGTACATAGTTTTTTGAAACCATGTAGTTTAAATTTTTTCTATCATGACTTACTGTGCAATTTAACATCATGTAACGAGGAGAAGGTAGCATTTTAATTTCAAATAAGTGGGATGTCAACCATGCAATTTAATGTCATGCGGTAAAGATGACTCATATTGTTTAACATCATGCAACCAGGATGATATAGTGCCTTTTATTTTTAGGTCATATAAGTAAGACCATGTTATTATAGAAATGATGGGTAATATGAGGCCTACCAGACTAAGGATGTTTCATCATACTTCAAATGAAAGGGAGGAAATTGTAAACCAAAATCGTCGGCATTCATGGATCAGTATAAGTTAAATCTGGAAATAATCCAAGGAATGACTGCAAACCATTTTCAAATAGTGGGTTCTAGAAAAATTGTTTGTGGATAAGGGAGATATAAGGGGATTATCTTAAGGAAGAACTTTTCACTGGTTGACAAACCCTTTTGGTGGGAGAATTAATGAATATCTAACTAGAGAATATTACTGCACAATCAAACAATAAAATCTATTCATTGAAAGGACATTTTTGGTGGGTGACTTTATGCAAAGACATCTGGGGAATATTACTTCATAGACAGACAAAGGATTCCTTGGGTATCAGAAATTACATTTCCAAAAGCTAAAGGAAGTTTATGATGATCCAAAAACTGCCTAGTTTTTGGATTATGATGTGTGTAAGGAATATGTATAAGGAGAAAGGAACTATTTGGAATAGAATTAACCATAGCGTGTGGATTCCCCTACATACTAAATCCTGTGTGATAGGGGACATTTCTGTTTATTGGATGGACTCTTAAATGAGGTAACCAAAACTAATATCTCCTAAAAAAATCTTTTTTGTATACAGGAGAGGGGGGATTTTTATTTACCATAGGGTTAGGCCTAGGACATGAGGTATAGGCATCACTAAATATCCCATTGAAATGAGAATCAAGGAACATGTAGTTCTTGAAAGGAGGTGTGGTGAGAGACTATCGCTGAGGATTGTGATATTCTCATGTAAGGACCGAAATGTTACATTGTTTTAGGTCATGAAACAAGAATGTATACCATGTAGTTTAATATCATGAAATAAATAAATTTTTGTGTTTATTTTAAAGTATTTCAACTAGGTCCATGTTAACCCTATCCTGAATTGATATTCTTTAATTATGTAGGGAATAATTTTCCAAAACTCCTAAGCCCACATGATCTATGCTCAGTGTGAGAAAGAAGGAGTAAAAAAAGTTTATTTTTTCACACAAAAGTAATCAGAGAAAAGGACATGGGAATTTTTTTCTTTTGGTGGATAGAATAAGATATAGGATATGAGAATCTCTATGTATCTCATCGAAATAAGAATAAATCCATATGTAGTTCTTGGAATCCTTAACGTAAAATGATAGGAATAATGACCATCAGTTTTAACATTATGCACTATGTATTTAGGTTATTCGATATGGAGAAGGGATATTGTGGTTGGATGCAAGACTGAAGACATGGATGTCACTAGGTATCCTATAATTATTGGAATAAAGAAACATGAAGTTATTGAATTTTTCCGCACATTAATCAAGTTTAGATGTGGGAAAATGGGTTTTTTTGAACGATGGATGGGCCTAATAAATAAGGTTAGTGCGTTACTACGTATCTCATAGAAACAAGAATGAAGCCACACTAGTTCTGAATTGAGTTGTGGTAGGTTACGAGAACCAAGAGTTATGATCCATTTAAGAATGGATTGAAATTCTATACAGTTTTGCATCATATAATAATAATTTAAACCATGTGGTTTTATGAAATGTGGTAAGTAAATTGTAATACTATTTAATTTATTATGATTTGGAAGTTGGGAAATGTTGTTTAGAGTCTTAAAACTCTAATGTTGGAATCTTGTAGTTTTATGTCATACAAATAAGACCATATAGTGTTTCTTTTAAGGTCATACATCTAGGGCCATGATGCTATATAGTTTTACATCATGAATCTAGGAAAAAGGGAACCATACAGTTTAGATTCATGTGTAATGGTGGTTGGTGTCATGTAGTTTTATTTACTTGAAAAAGGATGAGGGACCATGTAGTTTTATTTCTAGCGATGAGGACATGTATTTAAAAATGTTTAGGATCACGTGTTAAGGATTTTGGTGTCATGTAGTTTTACATCATATGAAATGTATAAGGGTCCATGCAGTTTTATGTCATGCAGTGAGGATGTGTATGTCATGTAGTTTATCGACAAGAGAATAGGAAAAATATTCCACATAGTTCAACATCATCCAATACAGATATGTTTCTTCATTATCAGAGATAGTATATTTTGAGAAACCTTACATTGGTAGCAGCCATGATAAGATCTCCATACATCAAAATGAATGAATAATCTCCATCAAAGTGGACCTTTTGTGTAGAATAAGGTCCCTCAAACTTGGCTCAACATTTGGATATTTATTCCATGGTATCATCAGAGTCATGAGGACCAGTACAAATTATACAAGCAAGAATGAGTGGAGGTGTACTTTCTTGTTAAAATACCATGCTATCTAATTTTAGTAGAATTATAATTGATGTAAGGTACATTTTATTTTATCATCAAGTCACTCCAACTCAACCATAATTTTTTTGGGATTTCTCTCTTGAAGATAGCTAATCAAATATGGAAATTTGGAGTCATGGAAATTGGATTTCGATGGGTAAGACTTTCTATGTCCCGTATACCATTGAATACAGGGTTTCTCGATTGGTGGTTCGGGTTATTGCTTGGTAAGAACAGAAGTCATGCCATAGTTTTCCAAGACAAGACTTTTTATCCATATCTACTATATTCAAGATTATGTCTAATAGTTTCTTGTTAAAGGCCTCTATATATATATTCCACACTATATGATAGCGTAATTAATGGTTGGATTTGATATTATACTCCTGATATATTATCTTCGACTAATATGAACAAAAATTTATGCCATTGTTTGCTAGTATTTTATGATGGAAACAAAATATGGTAATGATTTTTTCTTTCATGCTGATGGTAATTATTTTGGGCCTGACTTTTTTAGGGGTATTTTCTAATCCTGCTAAGAGAAAAAGTTAGTAGTAGTAAGGATGTACATGAACTAGTTAGTTTTATATGGGGGATACATCCTAAAAAAATAATTTCCCTATAATGGATGGTATTATTTAGATGTGTGTAGAAAGTCTAGGTTCTGATGGGTAATATTAGAATGAACCTAGAAGGAATGAAAATTTCTTGGTAATTTTGTGTAATCCTGAATCATTAAAGGAAAAGCTTTCCTAGCCTCTGGATTTGATGGGAAAGCCTGAACCCTAACTAGCAGGAACCACCATCTCCCATGTGCACTTCTTTAATGATAGTTAAAGTGTCTTCTCCATTAATTAATCTGAGAAAGACTCCATAGCAACCCCTTTTATAGAGGACCTTCTGGTGATTAGGGCCATCATTGAGAGTAAATTTGGTTGATCGTCATTAGATTTTCTATTTTCAAAATCTATTTGATGAGAGAACGCCATTTTCTAAGGTAGTCCACAATGGGAATTATCTCACTATTTGTAAGACCTTCAAATTTGTGGAAGGAGTTAATCGTGTTGATTTCCCCCATGTCGACATGAGAAAAAGATGACACTATTCGGTGGTGTGCAATGATAATGACTTTTTTTCCTTGATATGGATCTTCAAAATCCATGGATTCAATTGAAAATATATCTTATTGGGTGTTGTTGATTTCAATGAATTTGAGTCAATGTTGGATCTTAGGGAAATTATTCTATTAACCCCCATAAATAGTCAAAAAGGTGGAATTATATCCTATTTTATGATGGAATAATCCTTATTTATCTACTTGATTACCAACTCTGAATCAACATTCACTTTCAAGGGGTCCAATGGTATTTGAAGTGCCAGTTCTAGACCTTGGATGAGGGCCTAATACTCTATCTCATTGTTTTTTCTACCATTGGATAACTAGAAGGAGTAATGAAATAATTCCTTTTCCATAGAAATAAAAATAGATCACACCCCAACTTTGTCGAACTTGGGGTCTTCTATTCTCTTCCTTGTTGGGATTCTAGATGCACCATTAAAATATATTTCCCATTTATGTGGGTAATATTGAATAGAAATTACCTCGTAGTTGGGTAATTCATTATTTGATGATGCTATTTCTATAGGTTTATGTCTTAAAATAAACTATACCAAAGACTAGTCTTTTACCACTTTCTAAGGTAGAAACTGAATTTCAAACTTCTGCATTATCAATGCCCACTATGCCAAATTGTTTTCCAACATAGGACAACTAAGGTTGTATTTTACATGGTTTTATTCAAGATAAAAAAATGGATATCATAGTGTTGTAGGTAGTTCTTTGGATTCTGAATTGTGAATATTATTGTTAAGTAACTCTTCCTAGTATTTGAAAAATGGGACTCAGTGTCATGCATAGTTTTAATGAGATAATAATGATTTTTTTCTTTCCCAGTATCATTTTTTGTATGAATAAATCACCCATTTATTCTAACAGTAAGGTACATACAAAATAAGAGATTTCACTTCAATGGGTGATATCAACATTGGTGGAATCAATATATAATTCTTTATACTGTCTAATTTTTCCTGATAGTTGTCGGTACACTAGATTGTAACCCCCTTTTTCATTAACCTGTGTAAGGGAAGAAATTTACCAATGAGGTTTTCAATAAATTGAATAATGTAGAAAATATGACCATATAATCCTCTCAACTCTTTAATAATTTTAGGTGGTGAAATGTTATGGATATATTTGGTCTTATTATGGTTGACATTGATACCTCGATGGAATATGAAAAAGCTGAGAAACTTTCTAGAATTCATCCTGAAAGTATATTTCAAGGGATTCATCTTTAGGCTGTGCTACCACTGTTTGGAAAAACAGTCTCAAGATCATCTAGGTAATTAGAACATTATAGAGTCATTACCACCAAATCATCAATTTAGCATTTGTAAAATTTACCCAGGGAGGTTTTGAATATATAATGAATGACACCTTAGTATGTGTCACTAACATTCTTATAGAAAAATGGAATTACCCAATAGACGAACACTTCCTGGAGGGGCTATGAAGGTGGTTTATTTTTCATATTCCAGGTCGATTTGAATTTTATTGTACCTTAAATAGCCATACATAAAGGAAAGGGCCTAATATCCATCCATTGCATCAATTATCTATTCTGGGATTGGGACTCGGATGTAGTCCTTTGGATAGTACTGGTTGATATCATTAAAATATATGTAGATCCCGATTTACATATTCTTATTCTTTATTAGGACAATATTGGATAGCCATTTTAGATAATGAATACCGAGAATGTAATTGGATTTGAAAAGTCTATTAACTTTAGCCCCAATTTTTGTGGTCGGATTTGGGTGTTTCCTTCTGTATTCCTTATTGTAGCACTATTAGTTTTCTAATAATCCTAGTTGGTAAGTGGAAACCTCATGATCGAGACTTGGAAGTTATTTTTGATTCCAAGAAAACAAATCTCAATATTGCTTTATAAAATAGTTATATACAACTTTTTCCTTGGAAGACATGGCCACACTGATCAATATGGGCCATGGGTCCTCCTCTATACCTAGATCTATTTTCTTGATCACATAAATAGTGGTAGAGACACCTTCCTCAAATGCTAGAGAGTCATCCCTAAGATCTTACTCCTCTTTTTATTCCTCTCTCACTTACTCTTCATCGTCTTTCCTATCCCTAGGGGATGTTGAGGATAAATTAAATTTCTCATTTCTATGAGAGGAGTAAATATTTGGACATCTGAGATATAAGTAGCTTCTTCATACCTGATTGCAGATGTGGGGTCTCTTTAAAACTCCAGAGAGGAGGCAGGAGGTAGAGAATGAGTAACTTCACACTCTCTTGGTGACATGATATCTCCATCAGATTTATATGATGAATCTATGAGTCAATAAAGCTTAGGTGATGGAATCATATCATTTTTATATAAACTACTACCATTGTCTATAGAGATGATGAATTCTTTATCACTTTTGGAATATGTGTTCATGAATGATATCAGGACTGTTATTGGCCATGTTTTAGAATTTAGACCCATACCTTAAATATTATTGATGGAAATCACATAATCTTCACTGATCTTCTTGAAGGGATGTACCAGGGTCATTTTTATACCAATCAAGGAATTGATTCAAGTAACTTCCTTAGTCATGGGCTACTTACCTTCCCTCTAGTATAATCCTATTTCGATTTATTTTAATTTTCTAGATTTGAATGTGGATTTATCCCCATGAAACATCCCAATTTGACCATTAATGTAGTACATGAGACATTGGTGGTACGATGATGGTATTTTCGAGTGCTAATGTACTATGGCCACCTAACAAAATGTTGACAGATTTATTTTGTCGAAAAAAATCAGATGTAGAAATGAGGTCCCCAAATTGGGTCCTGAGCTTGATTATTCTGAGAGTATTTTTATCTCTCATTTAATAATTTTTTAGTGTTATATTAGAGGGGGCCAGTAGTCCTTACTTAAACCAACTGATGAAGTATTCATATTGGAGTTAGGTTTAATCTTTATCCATTGGAAATGAAATCCCATAGGATATCAACGTTGTTTATCTTTCCTAAAACATACAATGGTCTAATGTGTCACTGAAAAATGGAATTCCAATCTTGATCCTTCAAGTAAAAAAATTATGTTAATTATACAGGATCAATCTCTTTACGATATAATTCAGTAGTTTAAACTTTATATTTAACCTCTTGATGGCTTACAAATATCCTTTTTGATCCCTTTGAGGAGGTTTTTTGATAAACTGAGAGTATCAAGACTTAATAGATTAGAAAACCAGAATCCGAATTTCATTATAATTTCATAATTATAATATACAGGTCTATGAATAAAGTCAATGGGATTCTATTTTCCAGGTTCATTAGGGTAAAAATTACTTTATGTGGCTAGATGATCCCTTGAAAAATAATTTGAAGGCATTTATATCATTTTTTGGTTAGTCCTAGTAGGTCTACTTACTCATCATGATTGATCAGGAAGTTGCATCCCCCGTTTTATATTTTAGTATAATAAGGCTTATAAGACTCACAAAATTTGTGGGGGTCACTTTATCGCTCCTTCTGTTCCCACTGGAGCCCCCCCCCCCCCCACGTGTTTTAGCCTCATAGATAGTCTGATTGGGGACGTGTCTGGAGTGTTGATTTTTGTTTTGTATGCTTCTTCCCTTGTATCCTCAACTCTGAAGACCGCTTACATTAATTACACAATATAATATAGATAATTAAGGTTCATGGTCATATTCATCATCATATAAAGTATCCATTAAGTGAATGAAAATAATTAAACTGAATATTAACTCCCTATTTGATGAGGATTACATCTGACGGGCCTACGTTGAGTGCATCATTTTGAAGGGAAGTGCTCATTCTATTAGGATTGTAGCCATATAGTCTAAGAAATTCATATTAAACCTTGTCCTTATAACATTTTCATCTTCCTATTTCCCATCCCCCTTCTGGGTGTGTTAGTTTTTAGAGGACATGCCTTTAAAAGGTTGTGGTTCCAATGAAGTCGGTTGTGTCATATAAGAAGGAGTTGGGGGCATGATTGGTTACTTCAACTATACTCAGAGAATATCATGATTCTGGTTTATTTTATTTCGAAACATCAAATACTTGAAATTACAAATACCTTTACCATTACATTCCTTCAATTCACCCTCCACCTATAGATTGGTGGAAGAAACACATGTTGTGTGTACGAGTGGTTTTCCCAGCTTCACTTTCCCAGAGTCCATAATTTTTTGCAGGATGTATTAGAAAACAAAGAATTTATAAATGATGTGCTCCAATTTTGTGTGGAATGGGGAATAGTTCAATTGATATTTGAGACCATCCTGGTTATGCCTCTTGGGCTTCATTAACTTGATCAAGTTGTTCTCCAAAGTTGAGATAAATTAACTAGGGACATGGTCATATTAGAAAAAATAAATATTGTTCTTAATACACTAAACATCTTTTCAAATGTTCAGCATTTTCACATCCAGGAAATGTTTTAATTTTTTTACACTAAGGAGGGGGTGTTACATGATATGGAAAAACATTTAGAGCTGGGGTGGTAGTTGGGGTTGTCTTAAGCATAACAATAGTAACCTATGATTTCCCTATTCACTTTCTCTGAGTTAATGGAACAAGATGTGACATAGAATTAGTTTTTGAGATATATGATTCGAATATTTTATAAATTGAAGCATGATCTAGAAACCCTAATGTATATTTAACAAGGATGAATGGTTTCCAGAACTCATCATGAATATTCTCTATGTAGATGGACAACAAATCTTCTTAAAGAAGTTAAAGGATTAGAGAGTATGTTAACCCCTTCCACCAAAAAATATAATCTGAGACCTTCTTATTATCCCACTGTATTTATTTTTTTAGGTCTAGAACCACTGTCTTATGAAACATTGATTTTAATTAGAAGAGAAACATCTAGAAAAGATCTCACCATCCATTAATTGACCAAGACAGAAAACTGATGTACCACACAAATACTGGTCCTTGTAGTATTTTCATGAAGTAACCAAGTTTCACTACTTTTTTGAAGGGGTCCCTATCATGATATCTCAACATGACAAGAAATCATTCAAATTATTCTCTTTATCCCAGACTCATTGAATGATGTAAATTTAGGGTACTTAAAATTTGGCGGGGGAGGGGGTCAGAGCATCCCATTCAGGGCAAGGCTTGTTTTTTGGTTGTATCGGTGCACACCGCTCCTCCGTAGATTCCAATAGAGACGTTAGTGACTCATTGTTATTGATGATCCCCTGAGGAATTACTGGTTGAGTAGGATATTGAACAGGGGTAGAAATCGGTAGTTCCAACTATAGGGGATCTGCTGGTATCTATCATGGGTAACTGATAAGGGTAGGTATGTGAGGATGCACCTGGTCTTGTTTTAGTTGTGTAACCAATTAAGGTAACTCATTATCTGTTTTTGTGGTATCTAAATATATTGTTTGTCTGAACCCCACATTGAGTGGATTTTTTGGATCCATATAATTTTTAGTGATGAAGCCTCTTTATTGAGGTACACCTATTGGGAGAGCAAGGTGAGGTTCTACTTATAGAATATATCCAGTAGGGATGTTTCCTTGGAGTAGTTATGCATTGAGTTTTCTCAACTCCTTCATTTCTTCTTCCATCCAAGTGAAACTTTCATCAATTGTGAGGATTTAATCCTCTTTGGGGGGTGGTTTATGTACTTCCATTCCATTACCATTTTCCTTTGATGATTCTTATCGATGTGGAGTCACTAGAACATTCACAGGATTTCCAAAATTTATAACGAGCCTATTGTTCTTTGTACACAAACTACTCTCAATTGATTTAGTGTGGACCATATTATGAACCATAAATTCATCCTCAGACTCTTCTATATTGGACTCATGTTCTTTAGTGTCTTCAAGGGTGGTGCTAATAACTTTCACCGATTCCTAAAACATTACTATCATTCTAGTATATTTTTTAAGTGATTTATTTTTTTCATTGAACATGTGGCCTCATAAATACCAATGTTGATCTTCTTGGTATTTTCTAATGAAGGGTGATATGAAGGAAATCTCCAAAAAAATTGTTCAAATTACAAGTGAGTAAATTGGGAAACATGGTAGGATGAGTTGGGATGATCTATTTTTTAGTGTTCTGCATAATCGAGAGAATATTGACTCCTACTAAAGAGGAGGTTGTTGACGTAAAAAATCCCACATCCCTACTAACTAGGGATATTATTATTTTGTCTTCATAACATTTCAAGAATGTTTTTAAAACCTTGAATAATGTGGCAAAAAATCCCCCATCCTTGTGGGTTGGGGTTTCTACTAGACCATTGTGGCTACTGCTATTCTGGATGATTTCTTAATTTTATGGAGTCATGGTTGAACATGAACTGGATGCATGGTGCATCCTAAACCTGATCTACATGATACCGAATACATTTATGATATTTGAGACATTTACACTATCTGATGATTGAATTTCCTTAAGTGGGAGGGTTGCTCGATATTTTCATATGTCTAATGAAAAAGTATTTCAATGGCGCACTCTCTCCTAGATCGATGTTTAG
Source organism: Viscum album (assembly GCA_963277665.1). Taxonomy (NCBI): domain Eukaryota; kingdom Viridiplantae; phylum Streptophyta; class Magnoliopsida; order Santalales; family Viscaceae; genus Viscum; species Viscum album. The sequence continues at coordinate 1,444,560,306 of OY728150.1, read as the reverse complement.
AATAGTTGGTCATAGATGGTTTTTGTTGAGAGCACTTTCTGTTGCAGACTAATTTTGTTTTTTGAAGCTGAACTGAAGCTATGACATTACAAGATATCAACTTTAGTGAGATTTACTTATTAGGGAGGAAATTGATTTACAACACCCAAACCATTTATGTAGACACCATATGGGTAATTTTCAATGAACTGATGCAAATCTTTTAACATGTTGAGACATATGTGTTGGAGGACTCCTTACTATTTCCCAAATTCCGGGTGTCATAATTCTAGGATGGAATACAAGTTTATTTCATTGTGAATCTTTTCAATTACCTTAACATGGATTTTATAAATTTCATAAGGAAATACTTTTTTAGGTGAAAAAGAGCATTCCACACATTAAGGTGGATTTCATCCACATAATTTTCCAGAAATGACTCTAGCTTCCTTTTTGGGGAATGGATAAAGGCAGGAACATGATTGGTATATTGTCCTTGGATAATTGTATCCTATTGTTCATCATGACTTCTTCATCTTTTTCTAGAGGATTCTAAAACTAGTCTAACCAATGTGCTCATTTCCATGTCTATTTATTGTAAGGAGTAGGATCGATAGTGACTATTTACTCTATCACACTAGAAGGTATGTGATCCAAAGGTGGTTTATATAATGAAATCTTCCTTGGGTTGTCTTCTATCTAAGAAAGGATTTCACATTATAATAAATAGGAATCAGCCATGACTGGCCTCATTTTCCCAAGTGCCTCACAGTAGGAGGACTTTATCATCATTAAATCGACAAGGGGAGGACCTTTTTTTGAAGTGATACAATACTTTGGGGAGGAACTTCACAGTATATGACATCATGGGTAGGACTGCCATTATAGATTGATGCACGACTACAAGGAGAGTTCCTATAACATATACCTTAGGAAGGACCTTTAGGGTGGATGAAAGAAAGGGGAGATCTTTCTTATTGTTTGATCTTTTCGTGAAACTGAGGGATTACATGGAACTCATCAATAGATGGGCTCTTGAGATAAATCGGATCATGAAGAAATCCCTCATGGTATGATGTCCAAGGAGGTCCTCAAGAACTATTGGTACTATTTCATGAATTTGTTAATGATAATGTTGGATCCTAATCCACTAGAGATAAATGTATAAGGGATTCAATAACACCTATGTCAAGTAGTGTTAGATTACAATATGGTTCATCATTTTCCAATCTACTTTGGTGAGGTTTAATTTTTAATACCTTCTTATACGTGAATTTGTATTCTTTCTGGGGAATGTAGTTTTCACATGAGGAATATTTTTTATTAGAACCTATATTTCTATAAGAGTTTTTTGAAATTTCACTAGAATTTTATCAGGGGTGTGTGCCTTCCATAAAGTGGTCTCTAGGGAAGACTGATGAATTCCTATTGGAATGAGAGTGTTGTACCAATCCGATTATTTTTATATCATAGAGAAGTCACTACAACAAAATATAATGATAGTGGTTGTCTTTTTATTTCATGGAGGTTTATACTAGCGCTATATGGTTCCAAGACAGTTTGCAAAAAAATCACTACTAAATTTGGAGATGATATCCAACTCATATAGGGTCTATTCATTTAGCAAGAGTTTTTTGGAACCATCATATAACATTTTTTTAGAAGTAGTTTTTTTATTTTAGTGGTAATTTTTCCAGACAAAAAATGTCAAAGAAATATATATAGGTCAAACCTTATTTATCCCCTCCTCATTCTTTTGAGGGAAAACCACTACTAAAATAAAAAAACAAAACAATGTTTTTTTACATTATATAGTGGTGGTTTAAACTCCCACTAAATAATAATTTGGAATATTTAGTGGCAGTTCAAACTAGAACAATATATATTTTTAAAAAAAATACAGTAGAAATTTTTGAAACCCTAGATAAGTCAAACAAAAAACACAAATATGAAAATATACAAAACAGAAAAATAAGAACAGTAATAATAACATAACTTGAAAAATAATAATTATATCAACTAAAATTCATAAAATAAATAATAAATGGATTATTCCATATAAAATAATAAGTTTTAATGACGGATTTCCTTGAAGGAGGTTTCAATAATGAAGTTATATGATGTTTTAGTTTCTCAAATTGATGTAATATACTCAGTTACTCTGAGAAAGAGATATTATAATAGAACATCATAATACCTAAAGTTATATTATTTTATAGATCATTTTCCAAATATTGTATAAATCCCATGGATTAATTGGGGGTCATTATCATTTTAACCATGTGTTCTCTATCCAACTTTGAGTCAGTATAAGTGACATTGGGGTTTATATCACTTAACATTTGATAGCGGATCATGTGGAATGTTCTTGAAACCTTGCGATTATTTGAGTGGTACTTCTATCAAGTTGTGGAATTAAATAATGAGTATGGGATGGTCCTAAAAGATCAAATTGGGAATAAATGAATATTTTTTAAATGATGTGGGATTCATGATGGAGGATTTATGGTTTTTGTGGATTGTTGATAAATTTATAGATCTAGAAGAGACTTCAACATTGGGTAATGAAATTTAAAACATATGGATTTCAAGAATATGTTTTTTATGGAATAATTTCTATGAGTTCATAAGAATGGGTGGAAGGAAGGATATAGATAATTGGTTGTTATATGATTTTTTTAGAACACAATAGTTGTGAGTGTGGTCTTCAGATGTAGTGATATACATTGAATATCCATAATATGTTAAGAAAAAGAATAAAAAATTGAAAATATTTGGTAATGTAATAGGATCCATTATACATAAACATACCATCATTAAGAAGAATTATGATGAATTAATTGGACTATAATTTTAGTCTATAAGAAAATAGATAACTGATCATAGTGGATTTATGAAAAGATATATGGATTTATTTACCTATAATTTGATATAAACAACTAGGAACCTTGATTGGGAGTTATAGACTGTTTTCTTAGGGTAGTATCATGTAAAGATAATAATTATGTCCAAAAGTTTGGAATTTATTTATTTATTATAATCTTATTATCTGAGAAGTTAACCACAACTATGTTAAAACCTGAGATCCATATCCCATTTATGTAGAAGATGAATCTATACAGTGGTAGTGATAAATATTTTCATTCCTTCAATATCTAGGGATAAAATCATCGGAATATGATTAAATAAATATAAATAAAATGATATTGATGGAGGTGTAATCTTGAAAGGTTGAAACTATGATGGATGCAATGGTATAAATGTACCTTGTTTCAATGGATCACATGGAGGAAGGATCAATGGGAGTTCATAATTCAGATAGTATTATACATTCTTGAAGGTGGTATTCCAGATAGAGGTATGTTCCAATTATTTCATTAGAGATCCATGTATTAGTAGAACTAAAATTATATGTTATTGGAAAATGTCTCATAAAAATAAAATGACCATATAGAGTGAGACCATTAATATGGTACATGGAAAAACCTATTTACTAGATTTTAACAAAGAGAGAGGATTATAAATCAATATATCTTTTATTTTAGTGTAAATTTTCCATAGATTCATTTAAAGGGTTTCATGAACCCAATGAATTATCATATCATAATTCTGGAGATTTGGGGATGTGTTTTATCAATGGAACACTACACCAAATTGAACTAAAATCCTCATGTGTATGAATTTGTGACTTGTTACAATTCAATCTCACATGGTCATGTATAACATTATGCTATAGGAAAAGTCCATACATAATATTCATCTACATTTTTTCCCATAAATCATAATATTTTATTCATAACTACACATATACATATGGAAACCTTTAATTAGAAAAATTCCTCTTAAAAATCATAATTAAATTCCAATACTATTAAAAATTTAAAATACCAGTAATTATATCATTTTTAATATAAAAGTGTAATGGGGGTGTCGTGATTCTATATCTAAATAATATTCACAGAAAAAATAACAATTTAAACATCAGAATACAACCTATAAAATGAACCATGTTGATTTATATATTGATGAATTATAAGGGAAATACAAATTTCCATACCAGAAACCACAAAATGGTTTTTGAATCACCATATTAGTGTTTTCCTATTAAAAGTATAGTTACACATCTTATCTGAATCCAAACTGAACACTAATCACTACGTGATAAATTTGATCAAAACCCTCTCCATCTATGCCTCCACTTTCTAATACTGGAACCTTCAATGCAATTATGTTGAAAATTAAAAAGTGTTTTATATTTCAATTTAAAATTAAAACTAATGATTCTTTTATACTTAATGATTTTTAGGATATATTATTTTCCTACTCACTACCATCCATTGGTGAAATATCATCAAGGATCGATCTTTTTTTATTCTTATATAATTCAATCAATTCTTTTTACAGATCTAAGACCTTTGTATATTGTATATTTATATGTGTCCCTTTTTTCTGAATTTTTCTTTTCATAAAAACAATGTCCATCTGAGCATATCGAGGTAGGGAGTGACTAAAATAAGGGTCATATGTTGATTTAATCAACGATGTCTATCCAAAGGACTCTGATGGTAATGGTCAGAAACCCATCCCACACATGCAACAAGGATGCTTCTTCCCAAGGACTTGACCAACAAGGTCATCCTGGGAGACAGAGAAGGATTGTAGGGATTAGTACCAAATAGTTATATTATTTTTACCTATAAATAAAATATTTGTCATATTTTAAGAAATACATATTAAAATATTATCAACTGAGAACAAGTTATTAGAATTAAGAAAATAGTTCATACCCCAACATATTTGGTAGGCTAATTAACATAACTCCCATCAGATTGTACATGAACATCACACCAAATTTCTATTTGGGATACTTAGTTACCTAAATTATTTAACTACATTATATAAATATAAATAAAAAATTTCCTATATGAATCATATAATGTTATCATATTAAAATTTATAATAATTTAAATATTACTAGAGTTGATCTATTTCTAGAAAAACTCTTTGACCTAGTTTGGGGGGGTTGATTTGTTTATCTCAACATGATTCATTTTTCCTTGATAAAAAACTAAAATAAATAACATATAATTTAATATTATTGTATGAAATGTCATCTCATTAGCATATTATTGTATATATGTAAAATTATATTAATATAATAATATATATATCAATACCACATTCTTTTCATGGTGATGGAAATTTACAAAAACCTTCCATTTCTCCCAAGGTACCTCTTCAGGCACCTTATCATATTGATGTTGAGATTTCAATGAAGCATCATTGAATTCATTCCATAATATCTATTTAAAATACTTCCATTTCTAACCCAAAATTTTTAATGTTCACCTTGGTGTAATAAGATCTACAATGCTAATGTGGAATAACATCTATGCAATGAGATTTATTTTTAAAATATAATAATTTAATAACATAATGAAATTAAATTACTCTATAATTTATTAAAATTACCATTATCTAGGAATCAAAAACATCATTTTTCCATGATTGAGGCACATGCAACCAATCCACATTGGTAATGGAAAGGGTAACAAGATCCTCTGCCAACTATCATAGAATCTTTTCAAATAATCATATTTCATCATTAGTATAACCCCATAATAGTAAAATGAAAAAATTATCTTCATTTAATTCAGATTCCAAACATCTTAAATATTCATATTTCTCTCCATAGTAATATTATTTTATTTTTTTTATGAAAAAAAAATTAGTACTATAAAAAATCTCAATGAATTTATTGACATTAAAATTTAAACCTATAACTATCACCCCATAATATCTTCATAAATAAGCATGTGTGAAGACCTTTTACCTCACTAATGAACATACTAAATGGAGGGGAATTGTATCATATGATGATGTAATGGAGAAGGAATTTGTTCCATACACTGAAGAACTGGAGGGATTGAGAGACACTGAAGGGGGAAGATGGAGAGTTCCTCAGATGATATAGGGAGGGAGACCGATGGATCATCACTCGTCAGTGTGTTCAAGGGAATGTCAACTATGAGCCTACTAGGATTAGTGAAATTTTTCTTTCATGGAAATCCTATCATTTAAACAAATTAAATTAACTTTAGAAAATATATTTAAAAAAATTAATGAAAAAAATTGAAATGATAACAATTTTATAATTTGAAAAAACAAAATATACATAACTATGATAATGAATTATGGAACATATAACATAGGAGATTGATTAATTAATGGATGACTCCACATAAAATCATTTTATACTTCAATCAGGTTGTTTTCCTACTCCATCATTACTTCATCTACTTCATCCACCCTTATAATACTAATATTTTCAATATCATGATATAAAAATAAGTTATTTTCTTTATGTTGATGGGATTAAATGTAACATGAAATTTCGTCCACATCATAACCCATATCATAAAAGTACCTTAGTTTTATGTGAAAAAACTACTCTCCATTGTTCATCCATGGAATCTTCAATATAATATACCATTTTCAAATCTGATGAGAAGATACACAGATAATGTTATTCATGGTCACCAAAATCCATCAACTGAGAGAAGTTCATATAATTAAATTGAAATAAATAAATTTTAATACCCCTCGTAATATCAACTCACATAAATTTTAATAAAATAGATGAAAAATTCCGGTGGTAGTTTAACTAGAGAATATTAGTAAATTTTTTATGGTATCCCACTTCGGAAACTATAAATATACCACTATTCTCTGTTTTCAATCCCTCTTCTAGATCAACTGTATGAAATTTAATTCCATTTACATTTTAAACATCAAATTTTCTAGCCTTTTTAGAGGGCCTCGAGCTAGAAACACCAAATAATATGAAAACTCATCCCGAGTATCAGTATTCATGATCTAAAAAATGTAATATACATTATTAGGTTTACAAAATATATTTCAACCTAATATCCATATTTATTACAATATTAATGAACTTACATTACGTGAAATCCTTTCTATAATAACTTTATTAATATATTTTTTTAGGTATTTATCATTTCATGTTCGTTATCTCATACATATATTTGTTTTTTTCCTTATATCTTCAATAAATGGATCTACAATTTCACTATTTAGAAGCACATATCTATATTCTTGTAATCATTCCATTTCTTTAAGGGTAACATTTGAGGTCCTCCCATTTGATCGTCCAATAGTAGGAAGGATATTTTATTTACCCTGTATTTGAGATTAAGTTGATGTGTTGTCAACATGTCTGACTTGTTTGAATATTTTCATAATATCATCAATGTATCGATAAAAAATTTTATTGCACTCTGCTTCTATATAGCCTTTAGAAATATAGCCTTCTTGTTGAGATTTTTTCTTGAAGGATTTCAAATTTACAATATATCTATGAAATAAAATAAATAAAATGCAATTATGTAATTAATGAAGTTCCAATAATTGTTTACATAAGATTAAAAACATATAAATAAATACCGCTCAATTAGTTACATCCACCGATAATGTTTGAGGCCTCCTAATTCAGTTTCCTCTACCAAATGAATATTTAAATGAATCATGATATTTAAAAATATCAAAGGAAATATCATCTTTATTTCACAAAGTTTTAATACAAATCTCTCCTGATGGTTATCAAGATCAACTTGTTGTAGACTTTTATCACATACTTTTTTGAATAATGTGAAAAAATAGCGTAAAAATTTAATAACCTTTTTAGGTAATAATGTATACAATGCCAATGGTTGTAAATTTTTTTAAAAAAATATGTAAATCATGGATTTTTAATCCATGTAACCTATGATGTATTAAGTTGACACACATTGAGATGTTACTTGAATACCCATTAGATACATTTATATGTATTAAAATTCTAAGGAACGTATCTTTATCCCTTTTTCATTGAAAAAATTTATAGATCATACATTCCATCCTAATCTGGATAGATATCTCATATTACATTTATTGTTTTTAATTCCTTCCGAGCATTGAGATGGTCCTTTGATTTTCCATGCTCATTAAAAATTGTAAAGATAAAACTGTCTCAACATTCCTTCTCAATATGCATAACATCAATATTATTCTACAAGAAATTAAATTCCCAATATAGAAGTTTGAAGAATTAATTTTTTTCTTCCATTATTGCATTCCAATTTCACTTAAAAATACACATTGAACTCGTTTCCCATTATCATTCAAATTCTTCTACATCCCAAATTCTATTTAAAAATATCTAAGTTGTGTGACTATTTTAGAACATGTCAAAAACTTTAAAGGTAGACTATGATCAATAGAACCATTGGATTTTTAATTGTTCTACTAAAATCCATGTTATGTATAGATAAATTTTCAATGACACAAGAGGCATAATTTTTTTACTTTAAGGTAATAGTGTAGATAAAAAATAAAATTTAAAAATTGGAAAAATCCAAAACCATGTATATGTTACAACTATATATTCTCCCATGTCTTTGGAAGTCACAAATGGTCCACATTAGAGAAGTGTTTATTTTGAATTTTTTTTTGAAGATGCTTGAAAGGTATCAAATCTGTTGCCCCATAATGTCGGTAATTATTTAATTAGAAGCTGAAAGTATATATCAAAATTAGTTCAATACATTATTTTTTCTAGGAATAATCATAGAAATTAAAAATAAATTTTTTTCATACTCATCCATAGAAATATATTCTAAGGGATCAAAACAACTTCCCAAATTCTATAACTAGTGCTCAAATTACCAAATGGGTTGAATCCATCAGTAGCCAATCCCAATTGAACATTTCTAGGATGAGATGAGAAATATATAGGTAATGAATCAAATTTATTACATGATTGTAAATCTCTTGGATGTCACATTTACCCATAATTTTTATTATTTATAGAATGTCACTTCATGTGCTTGGCGGTTTTCAATGACATGAATAATTTTTTTCATAGAGGCTTCAAATGGAAGTAATGAAAAACTTTTTTAGTTGTTTTTTTTATTTTTCTTCATAGAAGTATCTTTATTCAGTCTGCAAACATAACCCTTTTACATCCATCTTGAAGAAGAATTATTTTTTAAAATCCTCTCTGCTTGAATCCCCTCCCTAATAAATCACAAAATCATTAGAACTAGAATATATTTTTGAATAAGTCAGACCATTTTTCTTAACATATTTTCTCATATCATAAAATGATTCTAGAATATTAGTTTTAGGAAAAGAATCAAGAAAAATTACAATATCATGGATATCACCTTATTTGTAATTCTGCATTGGCATCTGATATGACTTAACTTCAGAAGAAAAGAATGTTTTTATTATTTCATACATCAACCCTACAGATTTTGATTTTCATTATCAAATATTCCATGAAATGAATTTTTCTACTAAGTGAATTTCTCTCTAATATTATTCTCAATAGAATAAATAGTAGGATCCAAGGATTTGTTAAAATATTGATCTAGTTTTTCTATAGTCCAAAAAACATCATTTGTCAAGTTACTATTTATATCACCCTCAACTGGTTGTTATGATATGTTTTTATGTTCTTGTTTTTGACTTTAAATGTCAAAAGCATCATTTATATGGTTTATATTTCATTTTTCATTTTTGTTGAAGTTGGGAGATCATTATATTGATTGAAATCGGTGCTAAAACTTTCTATAATGTTCGATTATCCATGCCAAATCCAACACAAATATTGACCAAGGAATTTATTTAATATCATATGTTTATAAACATTAAGTATATTCAACCATCTTCTAAATTTACATTTTTTACATGAAAATCATGTTGTCACATAAATGGATTGATTTTAAATTGAAGAATCTAAAAACTCATCCAAACCCTTAGCATACTGGGTGTGTTCCTTGGTAATGTGATCCCACTTTTATCCATATAAATCATAGTGTTCCTACACTATATTATAAAAACTAAAACACATATGTATTACTAAGTTGGAAAATATATAAAGGGAAGTGGAAAAAACACATCCAAAGTGTTTATAAGAAGAGTAATATAATTACTAAAAATTTCCATGTAAAAAAAGGAAATAAATCATGAATATTATTATATAAAATAGTGGAAAGATAAAATCATACAATCATTAAGAAAAAAACATTTCAACTTCTATTTGAATTTTTTTTATCAAAGCTCACATAGAAATCCAATTTATGATGATATATATATATCCATAAAATCACTTTTTAATGTAATACACCCCTATTTAAAAGAAGTAAAATTGTGTTAAGCACTATTTTTTCAATGATATTATAACCATATAAACTAGTTTTAAAAAAATAAGAACATACATTAATATTTTTAATAGATGTTAAAGAAAATAAAAACCCATTTAATATTGATTTTCAAAATAAAGATAATTTTTATAAGTGAAACAAATCAATAAATGAATAATAACAACCATTAAACATCAGTGTATAACACCCACATACTTTATAAGATAGTCTACTACTTTACTCACACAAAACCATCTCTCTAGGGTATGATGGAATCCTATCAGTACACCCCAACATACACATCCTTGGCCTCACTGAGAGTGAATGCTAATAGGTAGAGTAAAATCATAACTATTGGTATGATTCGAATGAAATAAAACTATTATATAACTTGTACATATAACTCCCCTTATATACCCACTGCTTACCATGAATATTTCTAATTAAAAAAAAGATCGAAAAAAATATTTATAATACTCTCATGTCATGCAAGCACATCTCTATATAGAAACAAAAAGTTTCAAATAAATATATCACTATCTCAAATCATATGATTAAAAAATTATATATATGATAAAAAGTGGAACATATAAAGGTTTTAATTATATAATTTCACCATTAAATCACTCCAAACATTTTTAAATAAAATATAATAATTTAAAACCATCATATCATTATCTTAAAATATATAATAATTCAAATAATCAATTATGGTTCAAAAATAATATAATTTTTTTTATTTTTAATAATTTATCCTATGTTTATATACCCTACCCTAGTTTATTAAAAACCCCAGTATGAACCTAACAATTTGTATTATATTATCAATATACACCTTTAATTGGAATCTCAATAGTCTCATTGTTTAATATTTTTTGTTATAGGTTCCATTTTTGAATTCATTACAAATTAAAATTTAAGAGAATATGTATCTATTTCTTATTATAATTCAGTATCCTCAAAGACACTGATGACCAATATATAATGGAAATAATAAATATGAAGAGTACATCTCTATTCAGGAAAGATAATGAATATTCAATTTTCTCATTTTGTAATTTTATTGGATAAAGTATTAGAATGGAATTAGATGAACATCTTGTAGTAACATTAACTACCAAGGAGAAGGAATTTTTTTTACTTTGATAAATCAAAAAATTATTTTTAAACTAATGAGTAACTGGTATTTATTTCCAAAACATTACTACATATGAACAAAAAACAATGGGGTGAGATCCCAAGTTTAAATATTTTCATCATGACTCAATAATTGATTGAAAATATATTATTTATATCTATAAAAAAATATATTCTCAATTTTATTTGTGGATATTTTAGATTCACTAAGAATTATATCACCCACTATGATGAAAAATTTTGTATAATTGAAAATTTATAGTAACAAAATGTAATGACAAGTACTGTTGTCATAAATATATGGAATGGAAATAATAAAAAAAATATAGATCACGAAGAAATATTCCACATTTTTAGAAAGGATTGTCTTAAATAATTTTTTTTATAAAATTTGATGATAATAAAAGATTTAATGGAATGTTATATACACTTAATAAAAACTAGAATAATACCATTTATGTTAAAAACACTCAACTTGATATCAAATTAATAATTATAAAAAATTATGGAAAATAATTACTATAGAAATACAAGAATCATGATAGTTCTAAGAAGAATATTGAAATGATTCTAATTGAATATGAATATATAATAATGGTAAAAATCTTCAATAAAAAATGTCTAGTACATAAAGTAAATGTTTTAAATATTAAAACTCTTAATGTTAACTATTAAAAATAGGTTTAAAATAGATTTGATACCTAACAAAATTCCAAGAATGTTTTATAAGAGAAAGTTAATTATCTATTTGAAAAAGTATCTTGATATAATCCAATGATTACTATTTAGTAGCCATAATAGAAAAAATAACTATCAACATTAGAAAATTTAAATTATTATAATTGTGTTTTCATGTAATGAAAAGTATGAATTATAAATATTTACAAAATTGGATTAAAAAATAGAGACAAATCCACCTATAAATCTATGATGGATGTAAAAAAATAAGGAATAACAGGACCCAAAAATGAATCCAAAAAATGGAGTAAAAACTACAAATTAGTAATTATTAACATCTGGCTAGATATAATGTAAGAGAATAGTAAAAAAAATTTATGGGTTATTACCGGTGATATAAAACAATTTTAAAAAATAGTCTAGGTTGATGTAAAAACATGTCAACTTTATGAAGATAATGAGATATTAAAATAAGGGGGTGTAAATATGAAAGGAATCAGTAAAATGGACCAATGAGGGCGAGGTCCAGTGGGGCATAGGAGAAATGTCAGTGCAGGATAGGGTGAGGGTGAGGGGGGCTCATGGGAAAATGAACCACAAATGATGGCTCGAGCATGGGGGTATCAGAGTAAAATAGACAATCAATTATTGGTAGAACTGATGAGGGGGAAAACAATAATATTAGCTGGAAAGGGGCATGATGTCAAGGGATTACGGTAGGGGGTGATCAAGTCAGAGTGGGGGTGATCAAGGAAGAAGTGGGGGAGGGGATCAGGGGGGAGAAATGGCCTTTTTTTAGTGTATAAAATTTAGTATTGGTTTTTTGAAATACACCACTAAATTCTATCAATTTTTTATCACCTATTTAATAAAATACCAATAGAAACTACCACTTAAATATGAATTTGGTGTAGTGAGTTTGTCCCACGTCCCTCCGGGATGACAATAGATGTGTGTGTCTGCTCTGGAGTGACATCCTGATGATTCACCTAAACTATGGGGAAGGATTTTTGTTTCTTCTCATCTACAACTATCGATATGTTTATTATGTTCTGTAATAATCATAAAACATGGGAATTAATATTTTTCATCCCCTTCACCATTTTTTAGATGTTATTGGTAACTTCAGCAGCTATAACAGGGATATATTCCCATTCCTTGGCTAGTGGAAGGGTGTGTTCCTACTTCTATACACCATTTCCTATTGGTATATACTAATAATACTCAGGTGTAGGGGCATAGATTTGGGTCTTACCCATTATTGTTTCTGGGTGTTTCTAATTGGTTTCTTTGATTTGTTCTAGACAAAACTGTTGGCAGGTTTGATAGATGTAGAGTGTGTGTGAGTCTGCTCATGACGTTCCACCAAATTTAAATAAAAATGTTTATATGTATAGGAAGGTGTATGTGCCTTCTTTCAATTTGATTCCAAATCTTTTTTAAAGTATTACCTATATGATTACCTATGAGTCTACTGGTTATCTTGATTGATGTGGGATGGTGTTTTGGTCTTCTCTCTATTTACCAAAAATATTTTGGATTGAATTTTCTGGAGAAGAAGGATGTGTATCCCTATTCTTTATTGACTAGTCACTACCCTCAGTGGTCCATCATGCATTCCCTAGTCTGGGTTACTTGGGATAGGATTAGGATTATTGTACCAACATTTTGTTGAGGGTTCACTATGACATGGCATTGATGGTGGTGGATACTAGTAAGATCCCTTTGGAGGGACCCCTTTGTCTTTTAGGTGAGTCATTCTTCTTCTTGATCTGGTTAGATTCCATTGGATTGAAGTGAACATAGATATAAAATGCATAATATATAGGTGATATAAATAAATAAGGAAACCCCATAAAAGTATAATATTGATAAATGAATGCATGAACAATTGATTATTTTGGATCTATGTTTAGTCCCCTCTAATTTGTAAGGGCGCGAAGGGGCCTAACATTTGGGTGACATGGTCATCTTGGTTAAAGATTCACATTAGGTTCACCATTTTTATTTCTATATGGAAATTTTGGATCCCTTATGATTTATTCTTTGGGTTTGAATATTTTACAATAATTCACATCAGGTTCTCTATCTTTGGATGTTTTCCAATGGGTTTTCCCATGGAATCAGAATTACCAAATAGTTCCTTTATTTGATATGTTTCATTAGCATACTTTTTAAAGGCATAATATAGTTTGTAAATTGTCAAAAAATTCTTAGGGGCTCACATTGGTTGAGAGGATGAGAGGTCGGTCTCATCAAACCCTTTTTTGGGGGGTAATTATTTCCTACTTCAAGACTCTTAAATATTTAATAAATATTCATGAGTCCTTTATTAAATCCCAAGTATAACTAAGGTCGCCATGTATTAATATTGAATTATTAGCATGTATTTATTCTAGAATCGTCATTATGTATATGAGTATATTTATAGATGGGGATAACTAATATATTTGGGCTTATTCATCAATGCTACCTTTTTGTATGTGTACTAGTGATAATTTAGTCATTTATTATTATGATGTTGGTTTTAAGCCATGCAATGGAACACACTGAAATTTATCATCATCCATAGAGATGGGAGTTGTTTTATATAAGGACAAGACTCATGATACGAGCTGCCTACGTATTCTTTTGAAAGGAATCAGAACCCACATATTTTGGTTCTACTTAATGGGAAACATCATTCTTTTTAAGATCATGTAATGAGGAACAAACCATACTGTTTATTATCATGAGATAGGGATATCAATGCCAAAGATAACTAGAAAAGGGTTGTTGTGGGACATATGAGAAAGAACCCCAAGGAAATTGGTGTGATTGTGTCCTCCTGGTTTGGTGAAGACCCTATTGAGAATGTGTACCCGAGAAGATTATAGTGAATTTGGGGTTTTTATTTTGGACCTTAAAGAGGCTTCCTATGTATCCCACTTGGATGGGAATCAAACACAATGTAGTTCAATGACTCTAAAGACCCACGCCTATAGAGGCTCTCTGAAGGTTTTTATCATAGGGGAACATGGACTTTTTAAACTATATGACATGGTTTTGGGGCTTACACATAAGAGGAGGCCCTTGTCTCTAAAACCATGAGGGAAGTCTTGACTCATGGTGATTTAGAGGTTTGGTAGGGGATTAAACCAAGAAGGTTGAAGTTACTTTTTATTAGGATTTTTTGGGCTTTTATTGAATAGAAGGCAAGCAAGATAGATACATGGCATTGAGTACCCACGCCTATGGAGTTCCTCTAATAGATGGAGAGAAGAAGATCCTAAATAGGATTCTATACCGAGACATGCATCCGACTGTGCAGAAGTCATGATCATCACTAACCTCTAATACTATGTTAATAATTCCTTAATCTGATAACCATAGTAAGTGGAAGATCTTTTGAATAGAATGACCCTTCTTTCATTGGTGGAAGAGTCTGGGGCTATGGGAGATAAATAAAGGGATTTTATGTGTCCTTTACCTTTCCTATTTTCAAAACCTAGATAGTGACATTTGACTACTTGTACAATTATGGTCCATAAGAATGTATATGGGATTAATCCAAGATAGATTCCCTCCTTTCAATTCCTTAAGAAGAGAGGATAATTAGTCCCAAATCCCCATCAAAGGGAAAACCAAGTGTGATCCCCACCCCCTCACCATCCAACATGGGAGGTCCCTGATATTATTGATTAGAAGGGTAGAATATCCTCACCCTCCCATTTGATACTAGGAGGTCATTAGAACTATCCTCAGGGATGGGGTCCTCATGACCAAATAGATTCATAACTACACACACCCCGAGGACCCTACCCATTGGGTGGGAAAAGTGTAGGACACCTCCGACTGAAGGAATTCATAACCAAATGGTAGACATGATGGCATGACGCTCTCCATGGTTGTGAATGTTCAAATAATTTAGTAGAGGATTTAATTTGGTCCCCATAAAATGAGAGATCCATATGAAGATAATTCATTCCATTAGTGGAACGAAAGAGGGATTAGATGGTGGCTCACACTGGTCAAAGTTGGGTGAGAAGATGGTGCTTCACATAGGTTGGACCTGGGGGAACTGGAAGTACTTCATACAGGGTAGTCCTACTTGAGCTAGAGATTCCTTGGGGGATGAAAAACCTGGGTAGAAACACTTGGGTGAGGCCTTTCTCTAGGCTCCAAGGGTCTCCATAGGTGTCTATGGAAGGGTCTCATGTTGGTTCCAGGTTTTGGGAGGGACATTCCCTCTAGTTTTTATCAACTAGGGGGAGGGGTCCTCATGCATGTGTATTGTGTTTTAAACCCTAGAGAGACATTGATCCTACTTTATCCTTTATTTCCCTCTTATATTGGGTGTTATTGAGCAACCTGAAAAGTATTCAGTGCATGGTTTAAGGGTTTGTGCAATCAGAGCTACGAGGATTCTTCCGATTTTCCATTTCTTCAAATGAGGATCCCCAATGTTCTTTTTATTGGAAAACATAAGAACCTTGGAAAAGGATGTTACTTGTATAGGTAACCTGCATAGGTGTCCTATGTTAGTGCATAGTGTAGGGATAAATCACCCTTATGGGATTCATAGGTAGGGCCTACATGAGCCTCTTGTTGCATGAGCCTAATGCACGCATGAACGATTTGGGAGAGTACCCTTGATCCTTCTTAAAGATCTTCAACACTTTATTTATTGTGGTATTTATTATTAAAAAATTTCATCACCATGTGACAAAATGGAGAGTTAATAACCCTAAAATAAACTTATTAAACCTTATAACATAAAACACTTAAAACCCCTAAAACCCCAAACAATCCTAAAACCCTAAAACCTCAAAACCTCTCAAAAACCCTAAGAACCCCAAAAATCATAAAAATCGTAAAAATAAAATAAAAACATTAAACACCTTAAAACCCCTAAAAACATTTTAAGAAAACCATTATAACTAAAAAAGAGTTAAAACCCCTAAAAAATAATAAATGATAAAAACCATAAAAACCCTATAAAAATTCAAAAACACGAAAAACCCAAAAAAAACCCCCAAAAACCGTAATTACCCTAAAATCCCATAAAAACCTTAAAACTGGCTAAAAACATTGAAGATCCATTAAAACCCTAAAAATGTTAAAAAAAATAAAAAATAAATCCCCTAAAAAAAATTCTAAAACCACCCAAAAACCAAAAAACCCCTAAACCCCTAAAGAACACTAAAACCCCCCAAAATCCCTAAAAACCATAATAAACTATAAAAATCCTCAAAAAATCCCTAAAATCCCTAAAATGTAAAAAACCACAAATACCATTAAAACTCAAAGTAAATCATAAAAACCCGAAAACACTATAAACCCCTAAAAAATTAAAAACTTCTAGAAACCATAAAATCACTAAACCTCTAAAAACCCTGAACCCCCAAAAAAACCATAAAACCCTTAAAACCATAAAAGTCTTAAAAGTTTACTAAAATACTTAAAAACATAGAAAACAATAAAAACCTAGAAAAACCCTAATAAAACCATCATAACCTAAAAAATTTAATCCATTAAAATCCTAAAAATGCTAAAACCCCCAAGAAACCCCTAAAAACATAAACACACCTAAAAACAATAAAAACCCCTAAATTCCCATAAAAACTATAAAACAATTAAAAATTATAAAAATCCTTTAAATCCCTAAAAATGTTAACAACTATAAAAAAACCTTTAAAACCCAAAAAAAACTCAAACAAAAACGTAATATCCTAGAAAATCTGAAAAAACCCTAAAACCACCCAAAACCATGCAAAATACCAACCAACCCTAAAAACCATAAAAACCTAAAAAATACAAAAAAATTTCTAAAAAATTAAAAACCCATAAAAACCCTGAAAACCTGTAATAAATGGATAAAAACCTAATAAAATTAAAACCTGTGAAAGACCTAAAAAAATTATAAAAACCTTAAAACCCCAAAAAAACCCATCAAAATCTCGAATCACCTAAAACCATAAAAATTTAAAAAACCCTAGAGTCCATAAAAATAAAACTAAACCTAAAAACCGCAAAAATCCCTAAGAAAACCATAGAAACCTAAAAGCACATAAATCCCCTAAAAACTAAACCCCATAAAATAAATAAAGAGTGCCTAAAAATAAAAAAAAACAACTTAAAACCATAAGTACCACTAAAAACCTAAAAAACCCAAAAAAACCAAAAAATTTAAAAATTAAAAATTATAAAACCTTTAAAGCCCTAAAAATGTTAAAAACACTAAAAAACATAAATATCCTAAAATCCTAAAAAAACATTAAAACCCAAAAAACCCAAAAATTACTAAAAAACCTAAAAAAGGTAAAAAGCCAAAGAAAACCTTAAAAACTAAAAAAAACATAGAAACCCTAAAAATATAAAAATGCTAAATATCCTAAAAAGCCCAAAAATTCCTCTAAACCCCTAAAAAGCCTAATTAACATAAAAATGTATAAAAATCCAATAAAATTCTAGAATCATTAAAAACCAAAAAATAATATAATGCTAAGAAAAACATAAAATCCTAAAAACACATAAAAACCCTGAAAACCTAAAAAACACTAAAATCCCTAAAAATACCCTAAAACCCCCTAAAAACAAAAAAAAACTATTTAAAACCCCATAAATCCATAAAAACCACTAAAAACTCTAAAACCCTTTTTGACTCATAAAAATTAAAAAAAAACTCTAAAACCCATTAAAACTCTATAAGACTAAAAAACCTAAAACCCCAAAAAACAATGATACCCTAAAAACAAAAAAATATTAAGAGACCCTAAAAAACATAAAAACATAAAAAATACCAAAAATTGAAAAAAAACATAAAAACCATAAAAACCCTAAAACCCCTACAAAAACCATAAAAATGTTAAAAAAAATTAAAACCCCTAAAAACATAAAAATTTCTAAAGAACCCTTAAAATCCTTAAAAGACTTTAAAACCCCTTAAAATCCTTAAAACCCCATAAATATCAAAAAAATACATAAAAATCCGTAAAAACATATAAAATCTTTAAAACCATTGAAACCCCAAAGAAAACCATAGAAACCTAAAAACACATAAAACCTCTTTAAAACATAAAAGAAGCTAGAAACCCTAAGACCCTAAAATCACCCTAAAACCCTAAGGACCCTTAAAACCCATAAAACCCTAAAAAATAAAAAACCCTGACAAATCATAAATATCCAAAAACCAGAAAAAATAACTAAAAACACTTTAAACTCTAAAAAACCATAAAATCATTATGAAACCTTAAAAGCCATAAAAACTAAAATAGCCCTAAAATCCCAAAAAACAAAAAAAAACCATAAGACCATAAAACCCTAAATACCTTCATAATCCCTAAAACCCCTATAAACCCTAAAAACCATAATAATATTAAAAAATTCTGAAAATCCCTAAAAACATAAATAACCATAGAAAACCTAAAAACAAAGAAGAAAAAATTTAAAACCAAAAAATACATAAAACCCCTCAAAACCTAAAATATGATAAATATCTTAAAACTCTAAAAACTATGGAACCCCTAAAAACATTAAAACCATAAAACCCAAAAAAACCCTAAAAACAATAACACCCTTCACACCCTTAAAAATGTTAAAAACACTAAAAAATGTAATGGCCCTAAAACACTAAGAAAAAAACTCTAAAATCCAAAAACCCAAAAAATCCCCTAAAACCCCTAAAACCCCTCAAAATCCCCCCAAACCCTAAAAAACATATAAAACCTAAAAGACCCCTAAAACCCACAAAAAAATGTAAAAACCATAAAAAATCCTTAAAACCTCTAAGAAAACATTAAAAACTAATGAACTCATTAAATACATAAAAATCCTAAAAAATATAAAAACCCTAAAAACCCTAAAAAACTAAAAAACCCCTAAGACCCTCAAAATCCCTAAAACCCTAAAAACTATAAAAATATTAAAAAAAACAAAAAAATCCTTAAAATGTAAAAAACCCCAAAACCTTGAAAACCCATTTGAAAACCTTAAAAACCTAAAAACACTAAAAACCCCTAAAACCCCTTCAAATCACTAAAAATCGTAAATATCCATAAAATACACTAAAAACCCTAAAATAACCCAAAAATGATAAAAACCCATACAAACCATAAAAACTCCAAAAAACCATATTTCCGATGAAAACATGGTGAGCCCGGTGATTGATTTTAGGAGTTTAGTTTCATGAAATCATTCATGTTGGGTTCACTACTTCCAAATCATCTCCAATGGGGTTTGTTCATGGATTTGGAAACACCGTACAGTTATATATTCTTGATGACTCATGGACCTACCTTCCAAAGGCATGATCTCATTTGGACATTTGACTAACGATACTTAAGAACTCACGTTGGTTGAGAGGATGAGAGGTCAGATGTAAGAACCCAGTTTTTTTTTGAGGTATTTGTTTCTTAATTCCCTTTTCCTTAAGTTTTTTTTATAAAATAAGTAAAATTGGAAAAAATCCCAAAATTTGTGGGTACATGTCGTGTTCTTTTCCACAAGGCATGTACTTTGGCCGTTTTGAATTAATACACAGGGTGTGTAGACCTGCCAGTGATAAAGGGTGTAAAAACTGACTACATGTTGTATACTTAGAATATACATGCTATGTAATCAGTCAGTAGGTGAACAGTAAGGCAGTGGGAGTATCCTCTAGAAGAGCGATAGTACACTCTGTGTATTCAAAAATACATGATGTGTACTTATGTCGACAGATGAATACTGAGGTGGTGGAAAGTGTCCGCCGAAGGAATAGTTAAAAAATGGAAAGTACACGCCATGTACTTGAGAGTACGCGACATGTAGTTATGTTTTTTCACTTAAAACGGGCAGTAGCCTCTTCTTTCAATAGAGGAATCTTAGAACATCGGGAATCCATGGGAGAGAGTACTGAACCTTGGAAGAGTTCCCGACCGAACACCGGGACTCTGATTCCTTCACAAATGATCATGTTTGGACCGCGTGGGTAAGACCTTCCCTCTCTTTGAGAATTTCATTCCAATTCATTAACAAGGGGAAGTTATTTTAGTTTTATTGGGAGAAGATTAATCCTAGATATACGTCGTTCTCAGTTGTTTTGGGAGGCCTCGTTCACGTATATCGATCAGTGGAGATCGAGGTAGGTGGTATGGTGTGTATTTCCAACTGTTAAGTGGATTTTGTGTACAGTTGTGCTACGCGCCCATGTTTGGGGTGTCATATAGCTGAGTCCTTAGCTATTAAGATATCTATAATTTCATATATAATATAATGATAAATATAAAATGCTGTTTGGGATCGTTGCTTTGATCCAAGGCCACCTCGTGGGTGCGTTCCCTTATTTAGCTGTTTGTCCAGGATACCCATGGGTATGCCGTGATTATAGAATGATTTGTATTTTCTTGAGAGGAAATGTATAAATAATGGCTTGCTTATGTGCTGGGCTTGGCCTGGTTACTGGATTAGCCTGATGTTAGTGTTTTCTTAGCCTGAGGGCAGGGTTTTGTTTAGCATGAGGGAAAAAAATTTATGCTTGTGGGCAGTAGCTTCCGTGCATGAGGGTAATATCTCGTATGCCTGAGTGAAATAATCGTTATGCCTGAGGGAAATAACCTGAGGGTTTCTATTATGATTATATGATGGTAAATATTTGCATGTATGAGGAAAATATTTTCTTGAATACTCACTGTGGTGATTTCTTATGTTTTACCTGCCAAGCTAAAACACGGGCTTGGTATTGTTATTACCCTCTACTTGTTAGATAACCTGTTGTGGGTTTTGCTGCAACATTTTATAGGATATTTTCGGCTGAGGCTGAGTCTCGGGAACTTATAATTCAATTATATTGAATTATTAAATAATAATTTAAATTTCAATATAACTGGTAAGAATGTTTACTTTTGAGTACTTCCTAGTTTACTACATTTCATTACAACACACTATTGTTGCACATTTTCACTGATAGTTGGGAACGGGCCTTTGGTGATTTCCTACTAGGATTTATTTCTCACACCTTGTTTGGGTCATGTCTTGGTCCCAAACAGATTATATTTCTGCCGGTGTTGATAAGGGAAAGAGTCCCTATACATGTACATGATTGTTGTAGAGGAGTAGGAGAGCATGGGACCGAGCTTAGGCTTGCGATGTTGTTGATATCCTACTGCACTATTTTGTTTTTGATTAGTTGTACTTGTATCTGGTACTGTATTGTTATAGAATGTAGTGTAACATGTTCTGGCCGCTTTCTTTGAATTAGTGACATGTTCCATTATCACATATATATGACTGCTGGTTAGCTTTTACTTCAGTTGTTCATTTCTGGTTTATGTTGTTTACTGTTTCCGCTTTTGGGTATGTTTATACTTTTCTACTATGCTACACTTTGACAAATGTGGTCATAGTTTCCCCACTATCACACCTAGGCCCTCACTGCTAGTCGACAGCCTCTGGTATTTGGGGAAATGCACTTGAGGCATGTGACCAACTGAGTTAGGGGCACCCGTTGTGTGGCACCCGGATCCAGGATGTTACAAAGTGGTATCAGTGGAATTTATTTTCTTTGACTTACTGTTTGGATCCTATAGTCAGGGATAGGACATGATTGATATTTGGAAATAAACTCTGACCTGGAGTAGCTAACCCGTGTATAGGGAAAAGACAAACTACCTCGTTTAATTGAGATTTATCTGGTTTTCAAATTTACAGTTGATTTCATTTTCACCATTTGGTGATGAAATTGTGGTGTAGTGTTTATATTTTTATACTTTGGTTATATTTAGTTACAACCCAAGGAGATGAGGGTATGACATCTCATGCATCATTAGGCACATGTTAGAATCACATGCCACGCAAAGTGTCCATGCCATGTAGGTGCATTAAAAATTTCATGTTGTTGTCATAGATGATGTAATAGAAAAAAATGCATGATGTTGTGATATTTACCTTGATAGATACACCTACTATTGATAGGGTATTGGTATATGTTACCGTTGGGTTTATGGCCGCTATACTTTGGTTCCTAAGAAGTATGGGATCTCTTGGACTGGAATTTAGCATATCATGATCCAGATTTCTGTTGTGTTTTATAATATAATGTGAAAGGCCAGATGCTAAACTTTGGTTCTCAGGGAGTATGGGCCCCCACAGATCAGAATTTGGCATATTGACACTTGAAATTTAAGGAAAAAGGGTCTCCAGAGTAGTTTTTGAGGTCTACTTTCCAAAAATCTAGAATACACGGCATGTGGTTCTATGAACACACACCCTGTACTCTTTTTTTCCGGAAGAAGTGAAATTTTTTTAAGTACACACCGTGTACCCTATATATACGCCGTGTAGTTTCTAACCGTGTCATAGGATGTGTAGGTAGAAACACGGGAGGGGAAACTCTTTAGGGAACACACTGTGTACCGATCTCACACGTTGTCTCGTTTAATCTAGGGATTCAGTCCTGTCACTAACAACACGGGTCGATGTTACCTCTTCTTGTGCACATCATGTACCTATGGGAGAAGCCTTGTGGTCTTAACCGGTGAGAGACCATGTGGACTTGGCCGTGTGGCTGGGAAAACAGGGTGGTGTAAACGCCATGTACGGGTGTAACATTCCGTGTAGATTCAGCTGAGTAGCCGGTCGTGTCACTAAAAACACAGGCAGGTGGAATTTAAGTCGCACACATCATGGCTATCTGGAACATGCCGTGTGGTTTGAGCAGTGTACCTAGCCATTTCTCGAACAACATGGATTGGTGAAGCTTATCTAGTACACACCGTGTAGACCTTATACACATTGTGTAGTCTTGTTCAAAATAGATCTGTGTGGCTATGTTGTGTAGAAGGACTTGGGCAGGGGAAGAAAATTCAAGTACACGCTGTGTGTGTGGACAACACGCCATGTGATTGGGGTATTACATGACTAGTGCTGGTAGAGTACACTCCCATGTAAAATACTTAAGGGAACACACTGTGTAGTTATTATACATGCCGTGTAGTCTTGTTTTGTAAAACATGAGTGCTTTCTATCTCATGTTCCCTTCTTACACTCCTTGTATTCAGTTCATGATGATCTTAATCTATGGCATGTGTTTGACCTTGTAGAGTCATGCCACTGATAAAACCACTTGTTTTTCTCCAAGAGAGGGAAAATTATTATACTCCATAGATGGTAGGCAATGTGCTACCAATGGATCCTCCAGTAATTCCAGATGTGGCGCTAGCCGTTATATCGGAAGAAGGTGTGGATGTGCAGTTCCTTGAAGGCTTCATCCGGTTTTTGAAAACCTTCTAGGGAACACCGCCGGTTGCCACATCCATGGAAGAGCTGGCACATATATTCCAGCAGTAGTATCTACCTACATTTTTATGGGATGCATATCACAAGCTGCAGAGTCTTGGTTGGGTTCTATGCAGACGATCTTCGAGCATCTGGAGACACCTCCAGGGAAGAGGGTCAAGCTCGCTACTTATATATTACAGGATTCCACCAAGAGGTGGTGGGATGTTACCACTCAGACCGATCATCACCGAGACATGGTATGGGAAGATTTTTAGGCAGTCTTCTATGACATTTTTTTCCTGAGATTCTACTGGCAGGTTGAGCTCGAGAGTTCATGAATCTACAGTAGAGCACCATGTCAGTGATGGACTATTCTTCCTGCTTCACCGAGCTACATCATTTTGAACCTATTCTGGTGGGTGATGAGACGTTGAGGTCTAGACACATTGAGGATGGTCTTCGATATGACATCCGAGTGCTGTTGAATGTTTTTAGGTTGCCTACAGTGCATGCTATTATGAACCAGGCACTGATTACTGAGCGGAACCTGCGGGAATCTAGTTGTGCAGGCCAGGGCGGTTCGGCACCGGTTTCTGGTACTATTTCTATCGGATATAGGTAGAGGCAGATGGATTTCTCTCATGGTGGTAGTACTAGCTAGAATAATTCTTCGGTAGGCCGGGTAATATGCTACCTATGTGGAAACGAATGGAACAAGAGACATCAGTGTCCACGTGACCCAATGGAATGTTGAGCGTGCGACAAGGTGTGCCATATCCAACGTTTTTGTAAGGCGTTTCCACTAGTGACTAGTGAGAGGGGTTCTGTACAGACTCCACATGCTAGAGCTGGGCCACGATCTTATTACCATTTAGGGAATTGGAACACTTAAAGACATTCAGGATGAGTTGGTGGTCATGGACGTGGAAGCGAGACACCAGGATCTCAAAGAAAGGAGGGCGGGTTAGCTCAAGGTAGCCAGGATGTGTCGCAGGGCTGCAACACTGAACATGCATATACAGTGTGATATACCCAACAAGAGAAGGATCCCAGACCTTCCAGCATCAGAGGTACTGTTTAAGTTTCTTCTATTTTTTCTTCAATACTTTTTGATACTGGCGCTATGCATAGATTTATATCTATGCCCATTGTGGAGAGCCTTGGGATTTGTGTTTCTTGTTCTTCTAATTTTATGATGCTAGACACTCTATTGGGTATTATAATGATAGGTGTGCGTTAGTGTAAGGAGTGCCCCCTAGAGGTTGGTGGGTGTCACTTTCTGTAGGACCACTATTTATTTGAGATGACGAGCTATGATGTCATTCTCGGTATGGACCAGTTGGTACCCTTTCAAGCCTTTGTAGATAGCTATCATCACAGGGTGAGTTTCACATCACCATAGGGAAGAGAGTTTCTATACAAGGGTGAGTGAGACTTCCAGGTGAGCTGAGCTGGACTCGAGCATCGTGGTCAAGGTAGAGTGACATCCCATATTGCGAGTTTATATCTGGATGACGAGGGAACTTGTCCGAAGGATTTTTCTCCAATGGTTAATCATTTCAGGGATGTATTCCCGGATGACTTTTTAGGTATTCCTCCAGATCGAGAGGTGGATTTATCTATTGATCTTGTTCCAGGAGTGGCATAGGTGTCCATTCCTCCTTATAGAATGGCTACACTAGAATTGCAGGAGCTCAAGAGGCAGTTGGAGGAGTTAGAGGAAAAGGGTTTCATTCGAACTAGTACTTATCCTTGGGGTTTTCCTGTCCTATTTGTGAAGAAGGTGTACGGTACCCTTAGTCTCTGTGTGGATTATTGGAAGTTGAACCAGTTGACGGTTAAGAACTGATATCCCTTACCAAGTATTGATGATCTTATTGATCAACTTTGAGGAGCCCGAGTGTTATCGAAGATTGAATTGAGATCCGAATATCATCAGTTGCACGTTAGACCATAGAACATACCACTTACAGATTTTCAGAGAAGATATGGTATATACAAGTACATGGTTGTGCCGTTCGGACTCACGAACGCACCAGAAGATTTCATGGCTATGATGAATCGTTTGTTCCACTTATATCTAGATTCTTTTATGGTAGTCTTCATAGACGATATCTTGGTGTACTCTCATACTTGACATGACCATGCTACCCATCTTGAGATCGTACTTAGTACACTAAGAGAGAATCATTTATATGCTAATCTCTCAAAATGCCACTTTTTTATGGAGAATATACACTTCATGGGTCATATTATCTTAGAGGCAGGAGTTGCGGTAGACCCAGAGAAAGTGAGAGCAGTGGTTTCCTGGGAGCAGCCTAAGAATGTGTTTGAAATACAGAGTTTCTTGAGGAGAATGGATAATACATGCACTTTATACAGGACTTCTAATGCTTAGAATCTCCAATGATGGGTTTGAATAATAAGGATGTGAAGTTCATTTGGTCAGAAGCTTACGAGACAACCATTCAGGAGTTGAAATGAAGGTTGACATCAGCACCAGTCCTGATACTTTCAGAGCAAGGGATGATCTATACAGTTTACTATGATGAATCAGGTATTGGGCTGGGAGCAGTGTTGATGCAGGGCGATCAAGTAGTTGCGTACGGGTCTCGGCAGCTGAGGCAACATGAGAGGAATTACCCGACACATGATCTCGAGTTGGCTGTTGTTGTTCATGTGTTATGTTGTTGGAGACATTATCTCTTGGGAGAGCACTTTTTGGTGTTCACATACCAAAAAATTCTTCAATACATCTTTTCCCAGTGTCACTTGAATTTGATACATTGAAGGTGGGTTGAATACCTTCAGTCCTTCAACTTTGATCTTGCCTATACACCTGGTAAGGGTAACGTAGTTGCTAATGCACTGAGTAGGAGGACTCAGATACAGGCAGTGTTGGAGGCCAGTTGGGAGTGGCAGCATATGGCTTTATTCTCTAAGATGCATTTAGAGGTGTACAATAGTCAGGGTCGAACCTATCTTTCATCCTTATCTGTGACTTCTACCCTCCTAGATAGAGTGAGGATGAGACAATTATCAGATTCTGAAGGCCTAGTTCTATGGGAGTTGGTGGCAAGTGAGGACCCTCCTCCTGGTTGGATGATAGGTGATGAAGAGGTACTGTCAGTCAATGGATGAGTGTGGCTTCCAGAAGATATATGCGAGAAGTTGATGTGGGAATTTCATGATTCATCTTGGGCAGTTCATCCTGGAGTTACCAAAATATATCGTGACTTGAGATGCCAGTATTGGTGGTCGGGTATGAAAAGAGAGGTAGCTGGTTTTGTTACGAGATGTTCCACCTGTCAGCAGGTGAATGTGAAGCATCAGAGGCTTGCTGGACTATTTCAATAATTACCCATTCCAGAGTGGAAATGGTATGATGTCGCGATGGACTTCGTGACTTGGTTTCTGAGGTCACCATGAGGCAATGATGTCATGTGGGTTATTGTGGTCAAACTTACTAAGGTGTCTCACTTTTTTCCGATCAAGGAGACCTTTGGAGTTGAAGAGATCAAGAATTTGTATATCCAAGTGGTAGTATGTCTTCATGCGGTCCCTCGTACTATCGTTTTAGATTGGGACACCCATTTTATGTCTTGTTTCTGGCAGAGTTTTTAGAGGGCACTGGGTACACAGGTGCTTCTAGGCACATCTTACCACCCTCAGACCGATGTCCAGTCAGAGCATACGATACAAGTGCTTGAGGACATGTTGTGTGCATGCATCCTGGACTTTGGGGGCTCTTGGGAGTGGCACATACCCCTGATCAAGTTTTCCTATAATAATATTTTTCAAGAAACTATTGAGATGGCACTTTACGACGCTTTATATTGTAGGCCATGCTGATCACTTTTGTGCTGGTTGGAGGTAGGTGAGGCAGCTTTACTGGGGCCATGTGTCATGCTGGAGACTTCAGAGTCGGTCCAGTTGATTCAAAAGTGGATGGCTACTGTATAGTCTCTTCAGTAATATTATGTTGATCACCGTAGATGACCCTTGGAGTTTGTGACATGGGATCAAGTTTTCTTGCATGTTTCACCGTGGTTGGGACACAGGAGGATCAGGAGACAGGGTAAACATTCACCGAGGTATGTGGGGTCATTTGAGATTCTGGAGAGAGTTGGGTTGGTTACCTATCGGTTGCAGTTACCACAGAGGTACAAGGCCATGCACAACGTCTTCCACATATCTCAGCTATGTCGTTATCACTCAGACCCGTCTCATGTTTTTTATCCCAATGAGGTTGAACTTTTGGTTGATGCATCCTTTGAAAAGAATCTTATTCTTATTGTCGATATGAGCACGAAGGTACTTCGAGGACGGTTTGTTCCTCTCATACGGGTGATATGGCAGCATGGATGAGTGTAGGACAAATCATGGGAGCAGGAGACTAACATACATGTGCAGTGGCTAGATTTGTTCACAGTTTTATCTTCACCACCCTTAGAAGGGAAATTCGGGGATTAATTGCTTTAAGGGGAAAGTTTGTAAGAACCCGGTTCTTATTTTCGAGGTACGTGTTTCTTATTTCCCTTTTCTTTAAGTTTTTTTTAAAAAAAATAAGAAAAATGGGGAAAATCCTAATATTTGTGGGTACACACGATATAATTTTCCACACACCGTGTACTTTTTCCCTATGGAATGAGTACACTGGACGTGTAGGCTTGTCGGTGCTGAATAGTGTAAAAACATACTACATGTCATGTACTTAGTATATACATGCCGTGTAATCAGTTGGTAGGTGGAAATTAAGGCGGTGGGAGTAGCCGCTAGAGAGAGATAGTACACATCGTGTATTCAGGAATAAACTTCATGTACTCATGTCGACAGATGAACAGTGAGGCGGTGAAAAGTGGCCGCCGAAGGAACAAATAATGAAAATGGAAAGTACACACCGTGTACTTGAGAGTAAACAATGTGTAGTTATGTTTTTTTCTTAAAATGGGAAATAGGCTCCTCTTTCAATAGAGAAATCTTAGAACGCTTGGAAGCTGCATAAGAAAAGGCCAAACCTTGGAAGGGTTCCCGACCGAACATCGAGACTCTAATTTCTTTGATGACGATCACGTTTGGACCATGCGGGCAAGACCTTCCCTCTCCTTGAGAATTTATTTCCAATTATTTCCCAAGGGGAAGTTATTTGAGTTTGATTAGTTGAACGTTTATCCTTGATCTACACCGTTCTTGGTTGTTCAGGAGGTGTCGTTCACGTATATCGATCAGTGGAGATCGAGGTAGGTGGTCTGGTGTATATTTCCAACTGTTGAGTTAATTTTTTGTACCGTTGTACAATGCACCCATGTTTGGGGTGTTGTATGGATGATGACTTAGCTATTAAGATATCTATAATTTCATATATAATATAATGATAAATATTAAATTCTGTTTGGGATCGTTTCTTTGATCCAAGGCCACCCCATGGGTGCATTCCCTTGTTTATCCGTTTGGCTAGGATACCTGTGGGTATGCCGTGATTATAACATGATTTGAATTTTCTTGAGAGGAAATGTATACATAATTGCTTTCTTCTGTGTTGGGATTGGACTGGTTACTTTCTTAGCCTGAGGGGAGTGTTTTCATAGCCTGAGGGCAGTGTTTTCTTTAGCATAAGGGAAATTTTTCTTATGCCTATGGCCAGTAACATCCATGCCTAATGAAAATATCTCGTATTCCTGAGGAAAATATTTGTTATGCCTGAGGGAAATCACTTGAGGTTTTCGATTATAATTACATGAGGGTAATGATTTTCATGTATGAGGAAAATGTTTTCTTGAATACTCATTGTGGTTACTTCTTATGTATTACCTGCCAAGCTAAAGCACAGGCTTAGTATTGCTATTACCCTCTACTTGTTAGATGACCTATTGTGGGTTTTTCTATGGCATTGTATAAGAGCTTGTCAGCTGAGGCTGAGTCTTGGTAACTTATAATTCAATTATATTTAATTGTTAAATAATAATTAAAATGGAAATATTATTGGTAGGAATTTATACTTTTGAGTACTTACTAGTTTACTGCATTTCATTACTACACACTGTTGTTGCACATTTTCACTAGTAGTTGGGCACGAGCCTTTGGTGGTTTCCTACTGATATTTATTTCTCACACTCTGTTTTGGTCATCTCTTGGGCCCAAATAGATTATATTTCTGCAGGTTTTGATAAGGGAAAGAGTTCCTATATAGGTACATGATTGTTGTAAACGAGTAGGAGAGCATGGGACTGAGCTTAGGCTTGCGAAGCTACTGAGTTCCCATTGCACTATTTTGTTTTTGCTTTACTGTACTTGTACATTGTACTGTATTGTTATAGATTGTAGTGTAACAAGTTCTGGCCACTTTCTTAGAATTAGTGACATGTTGCATTATCACATATATATGACTACTGGTTATCTTTTACTTCAGTTTTCCATTTCTATTTTATGTGGTTTACTGTTTTAGCTTTTGGGTATGTTTATACTTTTCCGATGCTCTACACTTTGACAAATAAAGGCACAGTTTCCCCACTATTAGACCTAGGCCCTCCCTTCTAGTCGAAAGCCTCTGGCATTTCAGGAAATGTGCTTGAGGTCGTGTGACCAGCTGGGTTTGGGGCACCCGTTGTGTGGCACCCAGATCCGGAACGTTACATCATACTCATCACACCATTTTTAGGGGAATTTTTACCTACTCCAAGCCTCTCTTAGAGTTTAAGATATGTTCAAGAATCCTTTATTAATACCCAAGTATGACTTGGGTAACACGTGAATTAAAAATTATTTTTTATCATGTATGGAACTTAGAATCATATGTATATATCCAAGGTTCTTCATAAATGGAGATATATATATGTGTGTGTGTGTATCTAAGGTTATCTGTCAATGGTATCCTATTATGTACTAATTAGAGATTATTTGGTCACTATTATGATAATTTTTCTTTTATACCACATAGAGGGGTGCTCTGGAGTGTGTTTTCGTTGAGGGAGATGGGAGTTGTTTTGATATTGGGATTACACCCATGAAATTGGATTCCTTTGTATTCGTTTTAATGGAGTAAAAAACCATGTTGTTCAATGACATTTAAGGGGGAACATCATACCTTTTATGGAAATGTGATAAGGAAAAAACCATTCATTATAGCATCATGTAGTAAGGATGTCTAGGAGGAAGGTTCATAATCAAATTTTGGGGTGGGAATTATGCTGAATCCACCAAAGGAACCTAGAAATGATATGAATTTATAGGGAAAATAAGGTTATACTGGGAATATGGCCCAGAGATAATAGAGTCGATTTTGGTTATTTCTTTTGGACCTAAGGGAGGCTTCCAATGTATCCCATTTTGCTGGGAATAAAATCCCACATAGTTTGTCTATGAGGACCCATGGATATGGATGCCCTCAATTTTATCAAGTAGGGGAGTTTGGAACTTTGAGAGGATTAAGTTGGGGATTATTTCTAAAGATAATTCCATAATTGATTTTGGAGCTTTGGTTGCGGCTTACACTGAGGGAGGATTCCATGGTGGATGAGTATTGTTTGGTTGGGGCTTACTCTTGAGAAGGATTCCTTGGTGAATGTGTATGATTTTTATTGGAGCTTATACTGAATAAAATCCTACATTCATGAATGAGTATGTTAACATAGTTTTGGGTTATACCAATTAGGAGGCCAAAAAGGTTGGATTTCAAGGCTTATACCATATAGAAGGATTCCATTTTGTGAGATTTTGGGTATTATATCATGAAGGAGGCCCAAAAGATTCGGTTGGGTCTTACACTTAGAATGAATCCCAAAAGGTTTAGGATTGTGAAGATGTCATGATAACGACAAAGATCTAAGACCATGTGAGTCATGTCTGGTGTGAGAAATAATAAGAAATAGATGACTTGAGAATCCACACAATCTGATTTTCCCAGAGGTTGGATACAGGGACTTGAGGACCCATGCCAATGGAGGCCCTCTAAAGGAATGAATGGGGATGATCTGAGGAAATATTTTCTACCAAAACATACATCATACTATGCAGATGTCATGATCATACCCAAGGATCTAATCCCACATGATTCATGGTTGAATGTGATTAATAGGAAGTAGAAGATCCATAAAACCACACAATACTCCTTACACATGTGGTAGAGGCCAAGATGATGTCAAATCCCTCCCATCGTTGAACCTTGGACCCATAGGAAGATAGAAACGTCTCTGAAGTGGTCATCTCCCCTCTTATTTTTGTAATCAGAATAGTCACATTTGGTGATCCATCCAACCACGACCCATGGGTAAAGAGGAGGATGGAATGAAGTGGGAGAGGTGTCTTAAGAAAGTCTAGGTAAAGTCCTTAAAATTGGTTCTGGGGGAAGAGAGGAGGATCTCATTTCATGTCTCCCTACCTGGAACCCAAAGTCTGTAGTCTCAGAGACGACGTGGGAAGCACAAGGATCCAACCTTTTTCTTTTAGACCAGGAGACACTATTATAGATACTTCTTGTAAAAGTTCAAGAAACCACTTTTAATAGCACTACAAAAGCGTAGTTAATCTCATAGAAGATAAAGAGATTCCATTATCCACACTAAAAAATGCACTGATAAAAGCCCCCATTTATCATGTTAACACTCTGTTCCATCACAGAGTCCAATGAATGACAAAGGGGAGTACCTCAAGAAATGAAAAACAAAAATAAGAAGAGAGAGTGAAGAAGCACCAAATGTCGCAAAGGCATTAAGGCATGCAAGCCACTTGTGCACCGTCCTTAGGAGCGCATGTTACTTGCATGCTAGATGTGAGGCACACAGGTCACCTGCATGCCCACATTGACATTTCTCTCTAATATTAGGAGGCCTATAAATACCCCCTGTGGGCCCCCCATTTCCAGGACGAATTTTGCAAAACTCATATTCAAGCTCTAGTCACCCAAGTCTTTGTCCGACGTCTTTAGAACACTTATATGGTAATTTTTACCTAGAATGGAATCTTTAAAGAGGAAGAATAAGGCCTAAGTGTTGGAACTCATCAATACTTGTGCACCTAAGTGTCCACCTTTTAAGGTAAATTAAGACACTTTCCCGCCGCCTTTCCCTCTAAAAGGAACTTGTGCGCCACACTTCAGGAAGCCTCTAGGGATGATACTAAGGGAATGAGTTCAAAGTTTCCCAAGTATTACCCTATGTATTCTTCGTCGCCCAAGGTGACTCATGTCGCGCATGTCTACTTGCGCAACCAGGACTTGTGTGCTAGAACAATACTTGCACACCTCCTTCCTAGTCACCTCCATTCCTCAAATCCACCTATCCTCTTCAAGACATAGCATTCAAAACCTTATTCAAAGCCATTTATGCCATGGTTCATTTGTTGGCTTCCTTATCTGAAAGGAATTCTGTGAGAAACTCTCCCAAAACCTTGTGACTTACAAGATTTATGTTACCACGGGTAGGGATTTCTTATATAACCCCAACCTTTAAAATGAGAAGATATTTTGAACCTGGGCCTCCTTCTCAAGGATAAGACCCAGTCATAAGTTCCCTTAACCTAGTCCTCCTTCTCAAGAGTAAGACCCAATCCTAAGTTCCTCTTAACTTGGGCCTCCTTCTCAGGAGTAAGCCTGAGTCATAAGTTCCTTTTAACCTAAGACTCCTTCTCAAGAGTATGCCCCAGTCATAGTTTCCTTAAACATTGGGCATACTCCTCAGGAGTAAGCCCCAATCTTAATTTCTTTTGATGTGGGATTCTTTCTCAAGAATAAAACCCAATCATAAATCCCTCTTAATTTGGGATTCCTTTTCAGGAGTAAGTCTCAGGTTAAAATTCCAAATCTCCATAAAGTACAAATACCTTTATGGACCCTGTTCTTAGGATTCAATCTTATGTCCTGGTCTTTATTTACTTGGGAATTAATACATACGTAAACCCCACACCATTTCTCATAACTGCCTCTTTCATGGAACAATCTTCATGTTTACTGATACCTCTTGTTTCTCACACCGAGCATGAATCACGTGAGCTTAGATTGTAAAGGTAAACATGCCATCTCTTTTGGGCCATTAACCATGCATAAGTCCCATATTTACTTGCCCTAACTATGTGGACTTTGATCTATTCCTTAAAAGTAGAGTATGAATGAAGCCTTTATAAGGTCCAAACCCATCTTTCATTAATTCTTTTCCATACCATATGACGTCAAACTAGATCCTTCTTATCAAACTACATGGGTTTTGATTACTTTTTAACAATGATACATAGGTATCCCATCTGCGAGTACGGTCCCAACTCAAAAATTATCCTTGTCTTTCTGAATGACAATAAACTTCTAGTGCCCCACTGAGTGGCTTTAAAACCAGTATGGTCATCATAATGACCAAGAGATTTCTATATAATGTATTGAAGGATACCATTGACTAAGAATCGCTAATACATATGGATAATTCTCTACCGATGAAGAACCTAAAATACATATAAAAGATTATTTAAATTCCATACATATCAGTCATTGATTGATAAATCTAAAAGAAAATTCATTTTCATACTTAGGGAATTAATAAGAATTTGTGAACATAACATAAATCTATAAGAGATTCCCAGAGTATGTAATAATTCCCCCGAAAAAGGTGAGATGAGCCTGACCTCCCATCCTTTCGAACAATGAAAATTCTTAAGCCTCATCGGTCCCCAACTAATGAGAACCTACCGTTGGAGAGTAGGTCCAAATGGATATAGAATCATTGGATATTTCCGATTCTACGAATAAACCTGCTATAAACCGATTGGAAAGTTTTAACCTTAAACAAACAAGGTCAACCCCATTTCCAGAAGAAACAAAAAATTGTGAACCCGATGTGAATCCTTAACCAAATTAAAATAATGTTTTACTTATTTGTTAGGCCCCTATTAAATTCAATATGAGGGCCAACAACACAATCAATAACATATGTGATCATCCAAAAGATGTAGTCTGGCCAGACTTATCTTGATTATGTCTACTATATCAAACATGCACTCTTTTCCAAGATCTCTATGCAACACATAATGGATTCTTTATAGTCCACACCTGTGAATGCCTCGGCCGATACTCATGTTGGATCCTCATCCGCTCTGAGGACGACATCACCTACTCAGTGTCTTCAATGCTGGGTATTGAATGCGTTGGTGAGGGAATACCATCAACATAGTACCATCCCAACTCTGGAGGCTTCTCAACATGACCTACAAGTTAACAACTCACCCTGGTTGTCCGGAAAGCGACGACCAGTGATCAAGAAGCAGGCGGTGTTAACCACCATCTCTAATCGTTTCAGGTCATTATCCCCGGAACGCAACAACCAGTCCATCCCATATTACAGGGAGGTGAATGAAGAGGTCACTCAAGGCCTCGGTTCAAGAAGACATGAGTCCTTCCTGAGGACTCCCACCAAAAATTGTTGCCAGACTCGTGGGGTAGTGCACCCTCAACATGATGAGGGTATCACCTTTAGGCGTTCATCTTAGGTTCCTCAAACCTGAGCATGCAAGTAAAACCATTAGAGGTGAAATTAAACCAACAAGGAGCAGGTTATTACCTCTACCCCTCCAAAGAAGTCCATCAACCTTACTTGATGGAAAGTGACGAGCGAGCGCACACACCCTTCTGTTCTAATCTCGCTCTCCAAGAGACTCGGATAGCAGCAACCCACCAGTCCCACTAGGTAATTCCGATGGAGTACAATATGTAGGCACATACACCTGTTTATAATTCATCAGTCACTCAAAAGGCTCTTCTAACTGCATCCAAAGAATCTCTCCAACCAAATGTGGTGACCACCTGTAAGCAGGAACATACACCTATTTACAATAACCAATTCTTTCAGCAATCTCTTCTGCCAGTATTAAAGGAAATCCATTGACCATAATTGAAGGGAATATCCATTAGGCACCTAAACCTGCCAATGTTCATCAAGTCTACCAACACTCTCATTTGGTAGCACCCGGGGAAGTCAGTCGGAACGCTCCGACAACAAATTTGGAGCAGACTCAACTCTCTGCCCCTATTCATAAGTACTGTCAACATCAGTTGACATGAAGAGGATGATAGGAGAAGGCACATACACCTAATCTAGAGACAGAATGAGAGTATATTCTTGTTCTGGCAGCTGAAGTCACCAAGCACATTCTGACAATGGTGAAAGAGCAGAAGCAAATCCCTGCCTATATTTTGGATACCTGTCAGAATATTATAAAAACTTCAGTGACATCATAGGGAAGGAAATATAAATTTATCCCTATTAGTGGAGTGACTCATCAATATGCCACTCCAGAGCAGATACACACCTCTATTCTAGTCCAGGAGGGTCATGGGGCATACTCTCCCATGTCATACTGACAATCAAGTTGGGCTCATACACCTGATTCAAATGGATATAGTCAACCTAACCTGACCATTTCTCTTGAGAAGGCACATACACCTTCCCATAATAACCACTTTCATAATTAAGTGGTTTCCAAAGTGAGTAAGAAGGCTTCAAAGAAAAAGATCCATCCATCACAGTTGAAAAATCAAGAGCCAATCTGCAATAAGGCCTTGCTCAGTGCGGGAGTTCCTGAAGCCCTCAGACAATTTTCAGTTGCAACTCAAGATTATACTCTCTCATTTATAGATTCCGGAAGAAACAATAATAATTATGAAGGTCTTCATCAGACACTTCCTCATGATTTCTTGCTTCATGAAAATATGGTCAATATTGAAGTATCATCTTTATATGAGAGCCACGATAACCCTCTGCATGGCTAGAAGACCAAGGAGAAAAAGGTTTCATCTTTTGTTGTAACCCACCATGGTGGTCCTCCCCCTGATGATGAATTTAGCTATGAAAGTCCTCTCTATAGTAGTAATTCACATTGCCTGTAAAATTCTTCAATGGACAATGCAGTAATGAGAAATCCATCTTATCTTAAGGCACCTGCAAACGCGAATCCAGTCATGTCTGATTCCTTATCGCTAGTAGGTGAAATACTTCCTTGATCAAAATATAGGCTGGGGTGTAGGTCATTCTTCGAACCACCCCTAGGTCATTCATCTTCTAATTTGACAAATGAATTCTCTACCATTCTTGTTGAATCTATTGAAGCAATAAAGAAGCGCCAGCTTTGGTCCAATCAGGTAAAAGAATATTCATCAAATGACAAAGAGGAAGTGCGGAATATGAGAAAAAAACTGGAAAAAGATGAAATACTATTCATTTTTTGGCATTTGGATGACTCTCAGTATGATATTCCAGAAACATTGACAGAAGATTTTATTCATGATATTTGTCTCAACATATGGAAAACTATTTGTCACTTAAAAGAGAAAATATTATCTTATGATGAATATCAAAATCATGTCAAGATAATAGAAGGGTTGGAACGCCAAATTGACTTGGCATCTCTCTCAGTTTCCCGACATCCAAAGGTTGAAAAGCATCAGAGAACCCTTCAGTGTGCATGCCTTGGTGCATTAAAAAGGTTGCACCAGCTAATTACCAATGCCTCATCTGGTATTCATATTAGAGGATGGGGTGTTCATAGAGCATTTCATTTCACTGTTCTCTCCAGCCAAAAAATCCCACCCAAAGTGGTCTCATGCAATGTTATTTCCCATGGTTGGCCACATTTAACTTGGTTTTGTGTGTAATCAAAGGCTTTCCAAAGAACATGCCTCAACTAGTTCTTCCCAAAGTCAGGCATAAAAAGAACATGTTTTCGAATTAATATTTTATAAAGAAAATGAGAATATCAAACACGCTTCTCATTTAGACCATGCGAATCATCAGGTGACAGAAGTGTCATAAATAATCCAATGGTCATCTAAGCCAGGTGATTTTCTCAGATGTCAGATGATGCATCCTTAAAATTTCCGGACTAAAGTCTGCAAAATCAGGATAGCTTTGAAGAAAGTTTCTGATGTAGCAACTCAAGATCCACCTCAGATTTCCAGGCTTGGGACTCTTTTAATCCAACCATCGAGATCAATAGACATGATTCGAGGAGTTGATTAGAAAAAAATAGAACAACCCCAGTCCACCTAACTATGTACTTTTCAAATTCTCAATCTCTTCCTTAGCAAAAGTCAATCTTCCCTCGATTAGGGAGGAAGCCACAAGAGGAAAGCAGAGCCGAATTATCAGGAAATTCCCTTCAAATTGCGGTTTATTAAGAAGTTACTGATGGATCAACCAAACAAAAGGCAATGTCTCATAAAGGACATGGAAGAAGACAGTATCACAGAAGCACTGACAGAAGGGCTACAATGAGTTATGCATTGATAAATGTTATCAATGCATTATTCATTGATAAATGCTATCAATTCTGTTGTCACTGATCCCCTAGAACATGAGGGTCACTCAGAGGAATCAGATGAAGAAGTTCCTATTCAAGAGGTTGTATACACTGAAACAAATGAAGAAGGTGTGCATACCCAAAATCAAAGGCTTACCTAGAATCTAGGTATTCCTTCAAATAACCAACTCCCCCCTCTTCGAAAGGCCTCCAACAATGGGAAAGGAAAAAAGTAATGGTACATTCCACACTACATCTGGAGAAGTTCAATCACTCACATTAGAGGAATGGTTCTCACAACAAGAAGAAGAAATAAAGGAGTTAAGGAGGTTAAATGAAGAACTACTTCAAGATAGTATTCCTCCTAAGCATGCTATAGTTAATCAATCAAGTGATTTTTTTACAGCTATGGGGAGAGATCAAGAATATCCCCCTTACAAGTACACTCTCACAGGTTGAATCCTAGAGGTCATATGCGATAGCAACTGACAATACTGCCATCAGTGACAGTACTGGTCGCCACACCCATCCAAACTCCAGTTATTGCACCTGCACAGAATCCAGTTCAACCAGATGTTTCTCAAAAATTAATTACTACCATTTAGTCATTAACAGCTCAGTTGGAAGCTATGGAATAATGAAGTGCACCAGTTCAACTGGAGAAGAGAGC
This sequence comes from Viscum album, assembly GCA_963277665.1. Classification (NCBI taxonomy): domain Eukaryota; kingdom Viridiplantae; phylum Streptophyta; class Magnoliopsida; order Santalales; family Viscaceae; genus Viscum; species Viscum album. The sequence goes on along the minus strand of OY728150.1, from coordinate 1,444,521,129 downwards.
TTACCCTGAATAGGTGGATTCCATCCCACCCATCAAATTTTTCGAGTACCACATTCCCAATTTTTAATGGTTTGGTAGATCCAGAACAACACTTAACACATTTTTTTTCTCGTTTTGATCCTATGATGGGAACTCTTCAACAATAAGAAGTAGTTAAGATCAGGTGTTTTTTGCAGTCATTACAGGGACCTGCTTTTATCTGGTATACAATCTTGCAATCACGGTCAATTACTGGGTGGGAAGATCTCTGTCAAAATTTTCTTCTCCAATTTAGCTCAACATTACCAAAGGAAAAAGTTTTTTATCTTACCAATTGTAATAAAAGTTATAATGAAAGAGTTTCGGATTTCATTGCTTGCTAGAAGAGATTAACATATTCCTTATGTTTAGCACTCCCTCAAGAAGATTTTCTGTCAATCTGTGTGGAGAAATTGTGTGATGAATTACACACACCGTTGATCCCTGTGAAATACACAGGAGGGTTTCGAGACCATACTTCAATCGCTCATCAGATAGAAGATTCTCTTAAAAATACTAAGGGTAAAACTTGTATAATTCTACCAGTTCCAAGAAGGAGAATAGGTAAAGCAGAGACTGCTACAGTTACACTTAAACAAGCACCTGTACCTACTTCCACTTCAAAACATTCATCATATCGAAGGTCTCCACCTCTTGAGAGTCAAAAACAACAGCTGCCTCATCAAGATGATCAAAAAGATCAAAGGTGGAAATAGTTTGAGGATTTAAATAACAAAGTTTATTCTTTCCGGAATGAACAAGTTCTTGGTTACTTCATCTCGGCTCTGGAAAACAATATGGTTTAGTTTTTGAGGCCCAAAAAGCCGAACAAGGAAGGAGATGATCACCTTCCAAACTATTTCCCATTTCATCCGATGTTGGGGCATCCCATTTAGGAGTTTTTTGTCTTTAAAGACCTTCTACAAAAGATGGTGGACTCTGGACAAGTAAAATTGCAAGGTTCTTCAGCCCAGGTAGCATGTGTTACTACTACTGATCTAGAGGAAGAAGGCGAGTGGCAAGAAGTCAAAAGTAAAAATGCGCAAAAATATGATGATTGGATGGTCAAGAAAATGATCAACCGAAATCATACCATTTTACAAACACAATTGAATCAACCAATTATTTCTTCTACTATGAAAGCCACAGGAAAACCCCCTTAATCAGAAGGAAAATCCTCAAAGAAGCAACACAATTTGAAGATAGAAGAGCAGTCAGAAGAAGATGAGATCATGTTAAAGCCAAAATTGTCTTTGACTCTATAATACTTTATGCCATCTGCTTCAAAATCATGGGCACCTCCCCACAAAATATCATAGCCTGAATGGGTTAATCAGGAAGAATCTTTATCAGATGAAGAATTGATCTTTGGTTCTGTTAACATGATTCATTTAAGATATCCTTGTACCAATGACAGTTTCGATTATGATGAGCCTGAGTTCCCTGTATCTAACAGAGGAATTAGAGAAAGAGACAGAGTTCTAGGATACAGAGGAAGACATGGATATTCTAGAAGCCACTATTTCAATCCTACCCCTGCTAGAACTATATATGCGGCATAAACTCGCAGCAAAGCCCTTCAGAGCGCTCAATAGGAACAAGAAAGCTCTTCCACACATGGTAGTTTCAGTCCTGACATAGTTATTTTGGAAGACCGGTTAGAGGTCACCCCTTATTCCCCTCAGCAAATAGATAGACTTAGTAGGTCTAATATATAGAAGCCAGAAGTGTTTCCAATTCCCGCCCTGATGCGGGATGCATCTACTGCCAAAGCGTCAACTTCCAAGTCACTTACAAAACCACATTTTCATGATGGGAAACACATACCTTTGGACAAAAATTATGATTTCTTGAAACATTTTTCCCAAGTACTGGCCATGTTATCAGTTCTGGATTCCTTGAATCTATCAAAAGATCTTCTAGAGGTGCTTATTGAGGCTTTGTCAAGTCCTCAAGAATCTAAAACTGAAATTGATGTGGCTGAGGTCTACCATATAGAGAAGGATCCTGTAGAATTCAATGTTGTGATATCTTCTATAGATGAAGATGAAGATGATGTTGTACAGAGACATATCAGACCTTTGTATCTATCTGAAAATGCCAATGACATAGACATCCGACGAGCTTTCATCGATAATGGCTCAAGAGTCAATATTATTCCTATTCATACACTTCATCTATTGGGCCTCACTGAATCTGATTTATCTCCTTCTACTTTGATGTTTTAAATATATGATAAGAATGAACCTAAACCTCTGGGCGAGATTACACTCATAATTCAGTTTGGAGACATTGTGTCTAATTCCGATTTCATGGTTGTTCGTCAGGACACAACCTTAAAAATATTTCTTGGAAGACCTTGGCAACATCAACATGTGTTCGTACCTTTGTCATACCATTAGTGTCTCAAATATTGTTTCAATGGAAAAATTGGTACATTGTATGGTGACAAGACCCCATTCAAAACATGTGAATCTCAATACATTGAGGCTGAATATTATTACATGGAGGGAAAGGAAAAATCCACGGAAAAAAAGGTCACCAAATTTAATTCTCCAATTGGTATGGAAAGGATTCTTGTAAACCCATTCATACATGTGAGTACAGATTATGTGTTTCCTATCAGTAAAATTGACAGGATCGACCTAAATCCAAACACTCTTATGGAAACCTCCACAATGTCAGTTACGACAATCGAGCCATACAGCATGGGAGAAATTGTTGATCCACCAAGAAATGATGAAATCTTAGATGGATATGTCTTCATTTCATCCACTAAAATCCAGAAATGCTATACTTCATCAACCATATTAGAAAATGTTATTACGATATCAGAGGAAAACAGTGATGTCAATTCTCAATACATCATCTCCTCTTTATCACCCCAGGAAGACCATTCATCATCAATAGGGTTAGAAATGGCAGTCTCTTATTCAAGATGTTCAAATTTTAACTTCTCCCCTGACCATGGAAATTTTGCTTCATCATCTACTATGGAAGTAGAAATAGAATAAGTAACACATATTGAAGAAGAAGAGAAAGATCTCAGGGATGCTCCTCCATCATTTGAAGAGGGTATCTTTACCAATGAGGATGAACTCAGAGAAATAAATTTGGGTACAAAAGAAGATCCACATCCCCACTTTAATTATTGCATCCATGACTCTTGAAGATCAAGAAATGTATACTCCATTTCTAAAGAAAAATCGAGATGTAGTTGCTTAGAATTATACAGAAATTCCAGGTCTTGATTCCGATGTTGCCACTCATCATTTGGGTTTTCTAGAAGAACATTGAGGATTCATGAAAGAAGCATGAAGAACACACCCAACTTATGCCTCCAAAATTGAAGCTAAAGTTGATAAGCTTATCAAAGATAACTTCATCAGATAATTTTAGTATCCCAAATAGCTGGCTAATATTGTTCCTGTGAAAAAGAATAATGGACATATTAGAGTTTTCATTGACTTCAGAGATCTTAATTGGCACTGTCCCAAGGATGATTTTCCAGTTTCGATCACAGAACTCTTAATTGATGAAACATCTATCTACGAAGCTCTTTCCTTCATGGATGGTTATTTTGGGTACAATAAAATATGAATGGCCCCAGAAGATGAAGATTCTCTAGCCTTTAGAGCTCCTCAAGGTGTGTTTTGCTATTGGGTAATGCCCTTTGGCCTGAAGAATGCAAGTGCAATGTATCAATGTTCCATACACCATATCTTCAAAACTTTTTTTGGGAAATTTGTTGAATTTTATGTAGATGATTTGACGGTTAAATACAGAAAATGTTCTTATCACTTTTCCAATCTAGAAATCATATTCAACAAACATTGACAACATAATTTGAAGATGAACCCCTTGAAATGTGCTTTCAGGGTAACCTTAGGAAAATTTCTCAGCTTTGTTGTACGCCATCATGGTATCAAAGTTGATCCTGAGAAGACAAAATAAATCCTTGATATGTCACCTCCTATAAATTTGAATGAATTTAGAGAACTTCAAGGACACTTGACCTATATTCGGCGTTTCATTGCCAATTTGGCAGGCAAGTGTTTACCCTTCACCAGATTAATGAAGAAGGGAGTCACCTACCAGTGGACTGAAGAATGTCAAGAAGCATTCGATACCCTGAAGAAATATCTCTTGAGTCCACCAGTATTAATGCCACCTGTTGAAGGAAGACCACTTATTCCTTATGTGACAGCTTTAGAGTGATCATTGGGTGCCTTCCTTTCCCAAAAGAATGATGCTGGGAATGAAGACAACCTCTACTATCTCATTCGGACTATGATTGAGGCAGAAACATGATATTCAAGTATTGAAATGTTCTACCTAGCATTAATCTTTGCAGATTAGAAATTGAGACACTACTTGCAACATCATGAAATCCAATTGGTATCTAGCAATAACCTGCTCAAATTTATCCTTAGTCGTCTAATGATTACATGACGTCTGGAAAGGTAGGAAGTTATTTTTAAATAGTTTGATATCCAGTATGTGTCTCAAAAGGCAATAAAGGGCCATGCTCTGACCGATTTCCTTGCTGAACACTCATTTAAAAAAGATACATCTTTAAATATTTCACTTCCTGATGAGGAAGTCTTATCTATTCAAGATAATCCTCAAACATGGGAAATGTACTTTGATGGTGCCTCCAGAAGTCAAACAAGGAAGAAAATGGAAGATCATAAATTCAACAATGTTGGGTTAGGAATCATTCATATTTCCCCAGAAAAGGCAGTGTTACCCTATTCCTTCTTAATGTTGGAAGTCAGTACAAACAATGAAGAAGAATATCAAACTCTCATCACAGTCTTGGAATTGGAACTTTAGGCACAGGTGAATCACTTGAAGGTAAAAGGTGATTCAGATTTGGTAATCAAACAAATCAATGGGGATTATTCCATTAGAAAGGAAGAGTTAATCCCTTTGTATGATTACATTAGATAATTAATGGCGGAATTTCCTTCGGAACCGATATTTTCTTATGTACCACGATCACAAAATTTCCATGATGATGCACTGGCTAATGTCGCCACATCCCTGGCAGATCCAAACCGGGATGAAACAATCATCAGTATTTCCCACTATCATGTAGTTTCACCTTTCTTTCAAATCAGAATAGAAGAAATCAATGAAATCAGTACCATTTATGAACCATATGGTCATACTACAGGATGGATGAAACCTATTAGGTAATAATTCCAAAATGGAACACTCCCACATGATAGTGCCGGGAAAGAACAAGTCTGGCGATGTGTGGTCAATTTTACTCTTTATGATATCCCAGATCACCAAATAATTCTCTACAAGTGATATTTTGATGGAATTCTCTTCATATGTATTGATGGTGAAGAGAAAATGGCTATCGTGAATGAAGTACATGCATGAGTTTGTGGTGCCCACCAGTCTGGACATAGACTTTCTGGTCTAATTCGAAGGCTATTATACTTATAGACTTCAATGATGCAAGATTGTGTTGATTTCACTAAAATGTGTCATTCTTTCCAAGTATATTCCAACTTCATTTATCAACCCCAGAGTTTCTTCATACACCTAAATACTCATGGCCATTTTCCTCATGGGGAATGGATGTAGTGGGACCTTATCCTCTGGCTACATCCAAGTAGTTTAAGTATATTTTTACTGTTAAGGACTACTTTTACAAATGGGCAGAGGCAATACCTATCAAAGAAGTTAGTTCTAAAATCATTGGTAGCTTCTTCATTTCTAACATCATTACCAGATTTGGTGTCCCTCATACCATATTGACGGACAGTGGAACTAGCTTCTATTCATCTGAGTTGAGAAAGTTGTATGAAGAATACAACATCAAATCCAACCATTAATCTCGGTATCATGCAGCGGCCAATGGACAAATAAAGGCCTTCAATAATACTCTTTCAAACATACTACAAAAGATGGTGGATAAAGATAAGAAATCATGGCCTGATAAAATTTTTCATGCTTTATAGGCATATCAGACCACCACTCGCACTGCTACGTGGTCAACTGCATATTCATTGATATATGGAACAGAAGAAGTATTACCATTGAGGTTCAATTACCTTCACTCAGAGAAACGATTTGTGATCAGTCATCCATAGATGAAAAATTTAAGAAGCAATTTGATGAATTGGAACGATTAGATGAAAAAATATTGGGCACCCTGCACCACTTGGAAATCTATCAGAATCAAATAGCACGAGATTTCAATAAAAAATTTAGTCTTCATTCATTCATTCAAGGATAATTGGTATTGGTCCTCAGAACTCCTATGATACCAGGAAATAAACCTCCAAAGCTTGATCCAAAGTGGGAAGGACCTTATTCAATAAATAAGGTGTACTCCAATTAAGCTTATTCTTTAATCTCAATGGATGGAGAACTCATTACAACTCCAACTAATTCTAGATTCTTGAAGAATTATTTTGCGTAAAACAAATACACCATTTTTTCCTTGCTGTAGGACATTAAACTGAATATCCACCTCTATCGTCCAACATGAGTTCATTCTGCATGATGTTAAAATGTAAACAGTCTCTTATACGTCTTACATGATATTAAACTATGAACATGTCCTTCAAGATGTTAAACTGCACAACAATATGTCCTAGATACATGAAATTAAACTGTACATCACCCTTTGTCCCACATGACATTAAACTGTTCATATTTAGGGTTGTTGCTACCTCTTGTTTCTCACACCGAGCATGACTCACGTGAACATAGAGTAAGATTCAACCATAACACACTCTCTGGTCCGCTAACCATGTGTAAGTCCCAACACCATCTTCAGGTCGTTGTTCTCAAGTACAACTCGATCACCAAATTCATTCTCAATCAAACTATGCAGACTTTAATCCTTTCCTTCTAGATTGGGTACGTAGGAAACATTCTGAGGTTCAAGCCCAAAACCAATATCTTCACATTGGTTCACCTCCATCTCATACGATGTTGATCCGTGAACCCCCCCCCCCCCAAACCAATATCTTCACATTGGTTCACCATCATCCTACATGACGTTAAACTATGAACGTCCCTTTTGTCCCTATTACATGACATTAAACTGTGCAACACCATCATCCTTTCTATATGACGTTAAATTATACAGTCCCCCATTTTCCTCGCAGTAAGACATTAAACTGCATAGAAATATGTCCTAGCTACATGACACTAAACTGTGCAGCATCGGTCCATGCATACGACCTTAAACTATTCTTACCTTTGTCCTGTATGACAATAAACTACAACAGTCTCTAACACCCTCACCTGAGAGGGAATCATTATTGACATTGATATCCAATCATGTCATATTCCAAGGACTACGTGTATACATGGAAATTCCCGAACCTTTAATCTTGGATCCAACAATCATTGCACTAAATTCCCCTTTCACCCTTCACATGTACGAACCAAATTTGTACAGAGGATATTTCAAGAAATACATATGGATTGATTCCCATCCCTATGGGTTACATAGGAATGTTCAAGCATCCCTCGAATCTAGCCCCAAGTCTTTGGTCCTAACCCCAAACTCCACTTTCAGTCCCTTGGCTGAAAAGTCCCCATGAGAGCACATGAATGTGGTATGAAAACCTTGGTCTTTATTCATATCATGTTTATAAAAAACACACAATGTGTCTCTTCATTGTGGTTTGAGCTCTAAGACCCTAAACTATGATCACCTACGCTCTCGTCCCACATGACGTTAAACTATATTTCAAGAACTACGTATAGCTTGATTCTCATATTAATGAGATATGAAGTGAAGTCCACCATCTCAATTCATGACCCATCCACAACATGATTATGGTCAGCAATGGTCTATGTATCTTCTTCCTGCATTGGAAAATACCCATTTCATATGTCATACTCCTAACCTTAAATACTTCCAGATCTCTATAACCCTTTTCTTGACTTCTAGTCACAAAATGTATGATACCTAGGAATTCTTTTGCCTTACCATACAGCATGTGCCCTTAGGAAGCCTTGCATAAATAGTCTACATAATGGACCTGTCATCCAAAAGATGCTATTATTTGACTATACATCCAATGCCCTTAGGTGGCCCTTCATAATTCAACCCCCAACGGGTTTGTCAAATAGTGGTAACTTCATTCTTGGGGGGGGGAACCTATTTTTTCCTTATTAGTATTAACGATGATATGTAGGGATCCGCAAAAATAACCATCCTTAACATATTTGTCCCATACTCTTTTTCATGATATGAAAGTATTCAGGTATATGGTTTATATTTCCCTTCCCTGCGTTTGGGTCAGACCTTCGTAGGAGTGACATTCATCAAATTATTTTACAATCTTAATTGGGAGTATCCTCTCCATATTCATGTACCTATCTCCATATATTAGGTTCTATGCTTTGGGAAATTTGAATCTCCATAAACATTTACTGGATTTTAGCAATAGAAAAGTACAATTTCTGAGAGTTCTTTTTTCTGACTATGTAGCATGTTCCCTTAGGTGGTCTTGCATAAGTAGTCTACATAATGGACCTGTCAGCCAAAAGATGCTATTATTTAACTATGCTACCAATGCCCTTAAGTGGCCCTGCATAATTCAACTCCCTCATGGGTTTTTCAAATAGTGGTAACTTCACTCTTAGGAAATACTTCCTCTAATGCCTTTTAGCCCTTTTTCATATCATCCAACACATTCAAAATTTCTTAAGTCATAGTTTACATGTTTTCCCCATACCTTAATGTGATATTATGTTTTCAAACAAATTATCAAGGAATTGAGTCATTTTTAACCCATTCAGTCAAAGATATTCGACCTTAAACATTATCCTTTTTATGTCTGACATGCATGACTTTAAACTGCCAATAAGAGACAGGGTACTCATTAAATTGGGAACCTCTAAAAGGAACTCTGATCAAAAGTCGAGTCCCTACTCGCTAAGTGTACATCTTTTATGATTTAGGCAATATTGAGCTACAAAAATATGCAAATTTTGTGGGGTTGTTTGTATAATCCTAGAAAAAATCAAACTATGCTTACTAGGTCCATTGGCATAGGTAAAAAAATTAAGTAGTTAGCAAGAGAATGCAGGTACAAATGATTGAAGATGAAGTGTCTTTTTCATTGATTCACAAGATTTAAAGAACATCCACAGATTGGAGTATCTTCTCTTTTTCAAGAATTAAAAGAGGCTTTCAACATAACTTGTCATTTGATTTACGGCATCCCGAGCTTCATCAACTGTCACTTGAAGTTCATTCACTCGACCTGCTTCACTATTTTCATCTTGATGGAGTGCTTTCTTAGAATCTGTGATGGCTTTCATACCATTCGTTTGGACTCTTTCCAATGAATTGTTAAACTGGTCAAGTTCCCCAGTAAAGGCATCTAGCTGTTGCTGAAGATGTATCTACTAGACAACTTTCTCTGTGATCTTCTACATCAGCTCCTTCAGCTTTGTAGCATGATTAGACTCATCTCGGGACACCGCAGCCTCAAATTCGCCGATATTGGTCAGCAGCCTCGCTCTGATTAGATATTGACGACACTTTTGCTTCTGCTCCCTTTTTAAGATGTCTTGTTTCACCGTGGTATGGATCTCTTGATATCCAAAACCGCCAAGTCCCAACATAATGAACAAGGATGAAAGTCGTAGGATTTTCTAAGATAGCTCTTCAAGAGGCACTTCAGATATGATCTTCCATATATTCGGTTGTTCCTTATGACATGAGAATTGGAATGCCTTTTTCACCTATGGTTCTGATTCAGCATCGCTATCACAAGGGGGAATATAGTCTGGGATTAATGGACATAAAGAAGTGCCCTGTTATGCTTATTCCCCAAGACCCTTGGTACTTCTCTTTCTACTCCCGTTGGGGATGAGGCCGAGGCTTCACCTCTGGATCTAGCCACTGAATTTGACAGCCCTGCATAGTCAATTGAAAGATATGGTTAGTTTCAAAGGATAAAAAAAGTTGATTATATGTCTTGAAAATTATGTACAGTCACAAATATTATCATCTTTTACCCAATGGTAGATCAACAACATGAGAAGGATCCTCCCTGCCTTTCCAAGCTTCAATAGGATTTTCAGGATGGGTTTTAGGAAGCTCTTTTGGGTTAATCTCCACTTGAGCTAGTGTTCCTGCAATGATAGGGATGTCTCCACTACCTTCATGCATTGACAGATCATCAGATTTCTCAGATGGAACTACAAATTTCAACCAATCATGGTCAAATATGTAATAACAAAATTAACAGGATGAAGGATAACACTCACTTCCAAAATCTTCTAAATCAAATGGTAATTTCACATGATCTAAAATTTCTTCAAAATAAGTTCCAAGTTTCATCATTTCATCCAGTGATATCCCAGATTCTTGGTTATTCTCAGCAGTGGAAAAATATGACATGTCTTCTTGGTGACCCTCCTCCTGCGACCTCTGACCCCGGATAGCTTCCTCGGAGAAAATTGCAGAGTGAGTTACAGTGGTCTCAAAATGTTTTGGTACAGGTGTTGAACCTAAAGCATCCGAGAATGGAAGTTAGTTTATATTTTCATTCAATTTTCTATGAATTATTGCTAATTTTCCAGAAGTAGGCTCTTCTCTCCTTGCAGCAGAAACAGTAGCAGTCAGGTCAGCATGAATTTACGACTGTTCACCAGCACCCTCTGTCGTCCTCAGAGGAGGGTCAGTCCTCTCCTTCAAATGAGAAATAGAAGAAGCCCCTACAATCCCAAGAAGTATGAGAAACCTTTTAATGAGTTAGGATAAATGACTATCTGAAGGACTTACCACTAGTGATGAAGTGTTTAGCTGTGGACTTCTTCCTTCGACGCCTTTTCTAATTTGACTTTTTGGGTGTGTTGACATAGTCACCTCCAAATACAGGTATCAGAGAGTGTAAAGCTCTGTATAACTCCTCGTTCATGAATTGTTGGCCTGGAGATACCACGCCTGGCTCACGAGAATATCCAAGGAATCCAAGAGCAGTGTTCTAGGGTTGTACTATAGTGGAGGGACCTCATTAGTTCCTTTATTAACAAGATTAAGGATGAAGAAAGTAATTTCCTTGAGTTACAAATCTTTGACTGAAATAAAATTTCAAATCAAATAAAGAAAGAAATTTTCATCTTCAGAAGCCACATAATCATTCCACTCCTTGTCTACTGAAGCACCAATCCCATCAATGGTACCATGATCCAGCATTTCCTTCACCCGCTTGGTGATAGGAATGGAATCATCAGTGGAATATATGAGCATTTTCAGCTCTCTGATGCAAGCCTAAAATTCATTGGGGTTATCCTTGAAGCAAATATTAGTAGAATCCTAGAGATCCCCCACTCTGGGGATATGTATCCCTTCACATAAGTCCATCCAGGTAGTTTCAACATCACAATATAAACTCCTCCATGTCTGGACAACCTGTGGTCATAAATATTCAGAATGTTCACTAGAAGGCCATGAGGAGGGTCCTACAATATGGGACTTCAACTTCTTCCAAGTTCCTTCAATCACAGATAAAGGATAAGAAAATGAAACGTGTTGCTCTATATAATAATGGAGACTAAATTTACTCAATGATGTAACTCACCAGGAGTCAATGGAGTAGGTCTCTTGACTCTGAAAGGAGGATTATATCTGGCACGAGGCCATTTTGACGCATGTCATGCCTCATCATCCCCATCCTGGGAATCTGGTGAATCAGCCTCGGGTGAAGAACCCGGTGAATCAGATCCAAGTGAGGAAGAGTCACTTTCTAGATGAAAGTTTTCTTTCCTACCACTTATCTTTTTACTCCCCACCGGGGAGACAGAAATATTCAATACCCCAACTGGGTATGATGCTACCTAGTTCTTGGTATACCATGTAGCCAATTGACTCGCTGCTCCAGCAACTGGTAGATCAAACACTGCCCTGGTCTTCTCCATAGCTTTTAGAAACCATTGTTGTCAGGAAACCATTGGATGCTTCATTGACCTGACATGTACAGGAGGGGATACAAAAATCTTCTACAAACACTTTAATTGGCGTGCAAATATATATGGATCATAGGGCTCACATATAATCTCTCTGTCAATTCTGTTGGACAAAACACCATCTCCGCAAGCCAGCATATATGATCTCAATTCTAGGCTAGTTGTTCCATTGTCAACAAACTACCCAGTTGGTGGGTTTTCATAAGTAATGAAATGAAATTTCATGAACATGCTCAGCCTCACCTACAGATCATAGGAATTGTGGGACAATAGATAAATTCTAGAAAATTCAAGCACCGATGGCCTAAAATAACTTCCAGGAAACTATAATCCACTCTATACAATGTATGTCCTGAAGTGAGTGAAATCCATCCCCAAAAAACATGGAATTGTCCCACTATTCTCAAAGGAGACTTACCCATATAGGCATGGAGTAAGCTCCTGTGAATCTTCACCAAAACCGGGGTGGCCAACCCAACCATTTTTTTTCAGCCAACTTGGCTGCAACAGTGAATGTCCCTGGCTTGACGCCTCACTTCAAATCCCTAAATATCAGAAGATAAATGCTGATCCATAAGTCCAAGAAGCCCACCAGACAGGTCTTCTAGGGGATTATCTTATTCACATCATACCCCCACTTTTCAAACTCTCCCACTTCCTGATTTGGAAAGAATGTGCCAAGACCACCCCTCTTCTCTGCTCTAGGGTAGCTGGAAGGATGAATACAGGTGGGCCTCTTCTCCTTCTTCTTGATGAGAAACATATCCATGCAATCCTAGGGATGAATATCCTTTATAGAATGAGTTTTGGTGGACTTTGAATTCTTGATCTTGAAAAAGATCTTCATCAAATCCCGAACTAGAGTCGGAGTCTTCTCAAAATCATTCCACGTAGCCTTTGGAGGGATGAAATCGTCATACATGTCTCCTATAATTGGAGCCCCAAAGATCATGTAGAAATCCCACAAACTAATTCCTACTTCTCCATGAGTCATATGGAAAGAATTGGTTTCTGGGCTCGAGTGTCTGATTAACTCCATCACAAAATCATCATTCCTGTAGACATATGGCTGCCCAGCCCAGACGGCTTAATATATTGAAGCTCCCTTCAGATCCTCGACAAAATATGCACAGGTTTGTTGCACCCAATATTTCCACATCCAAGCCGGCTTCACACCTCCTGTAGGACGAAAATCCCAACTCGTTTCCCATCTCTTGGATTGGTCCATCTGAGAATTTCATAAAATAGACGGATAACAATGCGTCTGCAGCTCAGGCTTGTGAGGCCTTAGATCTAGAGAACATGGGATATGATGCATTTTGAATGCATTCTCCACTATTCCAGAATTGAAAAATGATCCTGAAACTGAGACGTTTGCTGAATAGAAATTGGTGTAAGTCTGAAACTAGGAATGAGGAATATAATTCTTTTCCTATGGAACATTGCCTCCTTGCAGATGACCATGGACATATAAAGGCAAGTAAAAGCTCTATGGAAAATTGGCATGATATTTCTTCAAGTACTTAGCTAAATACGGGAGATTACTGTCGCAAATAACATAATAATCATGGATGACAATGTTCATCATGCCATCTATTCTCTTGCTGGCTAGCCCGTCATTCGATCTAATATTCCTTGGATCCATTGAATCTACACAAAGATCAAACAGTTAACTTTTAAGTAAGTATATTTTTATGAAATATTTGTCAAGAAAACAAAAAAAATGGCTAAGGCATTAATCCGCACAAGTATTGCCGCGCAAGTAATGTCGTGCAAGTCAAAATCCTTACCGGAGAAGCACGACACAAAGAAGAGTGATCGACCGAGAAAATAAAAACACTTGTGAGATGAGAGATCAAAATATTTGGAGACAGGATGGTTAGCGTGATGTGGCTCCCATATATATAGGCGATTTTGCAACCCTGCATGCCAGAACCTGCGCGCCGCAACCTGCTCACCTAAAACCTGCGCGCCACTAAACCTTGGTTTCTTGTTTTCCTCAAAGTCAAATCCCATTTCCTTTTTGGGATCCAAATATGAGGGGGGGGGTTTGATGCTCTGTTCCATCACAGAGTCCAAGGTATGACAAAGGGGAGTACCTCAATCAATGATAAACAAAAGGAAGAAGAGAGAGGGAAGAAGCATCAAATGTTGCAAAGGAATTATGGCGTGCAAGTCACTTGAGAAACAGCCTTAGGCATTCATGTTACTTGCGCGCCATATGTGAGGCATGCAGGTCACTTGTGCTCCCACATTCAAATTTCTCCCTAATCTCAGGAGGCCTATAAATACCCGTTGTGGTCCCTCCATTTCAAGGACGAATTTTCCAAAACACAGATTCAATCTCTAGTCGCCCAAGTCTTTGTATGACATCTTCCGAACACTTCTAAGGTAATTCTTTACCTATAATGGAAGCTCTAAAGAGGAAGAATAAGGCCTAAGTGTTGGAACTCACCAATACTTGTGAACCTAAGTGTCCACCCCTTAAGGGAAATGAAGATACTTGCGCGCTGCCTTACCCTCTCAAGGGAACTTGCGCGCCACACTTCTGGAAGCCTCTAGGGATGATACTAAGGGATTGAGTTCAAAGTCGCCCAAGTATTACCATATGTATTCTTCATCGCCCAAGGCGACTCAAGTATCACAAGTCTTCTTAAGCGACCAGGACTTGCGTGCTAGAACGATACTTGCGCACCTTCATCCTAGTCACCTATTTTACTCAAATCCACCTCTCCTATTCAAGACAAAGCCTTCAGAACTCTCTTAAAATCCATTTATGTAATGGTTCCTTTGTGTTCATCCTTATCTTAATGGAATTCTATGAGAACCTCTCCCAAAATCTCATGAATTACAAGATTTATGTCACCACAGTTAGGGATTTCCTATATAACTTAATCATTTAAGATGAGAAGATCTTTTGATCTTGGGCCTCCTTCTCAAGAGTAAGCCCCAGTCATATGTTCCCTTAAACTGGGCCTTCTTATCATAAGTAAGCCCCATTCATAAGTTCCTCTTAACCCGGGCCTCCTCTTTACGAGTATGCCCCAGTCATAAGTTCCTTTTAACCCGGGCCTCCTTCTCAAGAGTAAGCCCCAGTCATAATTTCCTTAAACATTGGGAATCCTTCTCATGAGTAAGTCCCAATTTTAATTTCTTTTGATTTGGGATTCCTTCTCATGAATAAAACCCAATAATAAGTCCCTCTTAATTTGGGCTTCCTTTTCAGGAGTAAGTCCTGGGTTAAAATTACAAATCTCTATAAAGTAAAAATACCTTTATGGACCCTGCTCTTGGGATTATTTCCTATGTCCTGGTCTTCATCTACTTGGGTCATCATACATACGTAAGCCCCACATGATCTCTCATAACTACCTATTTTGTGGAACAGTCTTCAAGTTTACTGATACCTCTTGTTTCTCACACCAAGCATGACTCATGTGATCATAGAGTGTAAAGGTAATCACGAAATCTCTTTTGGGCCGTTAACCATGCATAAGTACCATATTTTCTTTCCCGAACTATGTGGACTTTGATCTATGCCTTAAAAGTAGAGTATGTAGGAATCATTTATAAGTTTCAATCCCATCTTTCATTAATTATTTTCCATACCATATGACATTAAACTATATCCTTCTTATTGAACTACGTGGGTTCTGATTCCGTTTTAACAAGGATACATAGGTATCCCATCTGCGGGTACGATCCCAACTCTAAATAATCCATATCTTATAAATGAAAATAAATTTCAAGTGCCCCACTGAGTGGATTTAAAACCAGTATGGTCATCATAATGACCAAGTGATTTCTATATAATGTATTGAAGGATACCATTGACTAAGAATCTCTAATACATATGTATGATTCTCTATCAATGAAGAACCTCAAATACATATAAAAGATTCTCTAAATTCCAAACATATCAATCATTGATTTCTAAATCTAAAAGAAAAATGATATTCATACTTGGTGAATTAATAAGGATTCTTGAACTTTACTTAAATCTATAAGAGATTCCCAGAGTAGGTAATAATTCCCCACAAAAAGTTATGATGAGCCTGACCTCCCATCCTCTCGACCAATGAAAATTCTTAATCCTCATCGGCCCACAACTAATGAGAATCTTCTTTTGGAATGTATGTCCAAATGGATATAGAATCATTGGATGTATTCGGTTCTACGAATAAACCTGTTAGAAAATGATTGGATAGTTTGAACCTTAAACAAAGAAGGTCATCCCCATTTCTAGAAGAAACATATCAGTTCTATTTCCGCATGGATAATGAATTCCCTTTATTAGTGCTATTTTTAGCATTGTTAAAGGAAAACATTATCAACACTGAAAATTAACATATAATGTGTTTTTTTATTAGCACTCAAAATAGTACTGATAAAGGAATTGCAGCCTGTGATGTGCTATTTATAAAACAGAACACCCACCAGCACCTAAACAGTACATACAAAAAACCTGCATAAAATAGCACCTTCATGGCACACACAAGAACAAAGAAATGCACATAATAGTGCACACAAGAACAAATCAGCACACACAAGGGTTTGGAAAAAAATGCTATATAAATTTCAAATATTTTTTTATATAATTACATTTATAAATATCCAAAAAACAATTGAAGATATAATGTTTCATCCTTTAACATCTAGGATCCCCTCTCAAAAATGTTCTCTTATGATATTAGTTACTAAATAAATAATCCCAACTCAAGAAAAAGGATCCACCAATGAAAGAAAAAAAATATTATGTTAGTTACAGTATAAGGAAATGAATTAAACATTAATATGGAAGAATACATTAATAAAAGGTCAACTTTTAATAAAAAACACAAATTTGGAGTTATACAGGTCACATCGTGCTTCATATTGAGGTGTGGTTGATTTCTGCATGTCACAAATGAGTTATGGATTGTTGATATAAAATTTTAAAATAATCTGAATGTGTTTTCTTTGTTTTGAGTATATCCCTTATTCTTTTACGAAATTTATTGTCAAATATAAATGACACATTTGGATTAAACCGATCAAATTATTCATCGGATTGAGGTATTTTTGATTTATACATGTCACAAATAACTCAAGGATAATTGTTCTAAATTATCAAAACAATCTCATTTAATTTTATCAATTTTCAGTATGTCAGTTGTGTTTTCTTACTAAAATATTATTTCCAATAGGAAACACATATTTTGAGTTATATCGATCGCATCGTGTGTCAGTTTGATGTGAAACTACTTAATACACATCATGAAGGACTCATAATCACTATCCTAGATTAGGAAGACAATCAGAGGGCGTTTTATTGGTTTTTAGTGAGTGAAATGTTTTGATCTAAAATATCAATTTTAAACTAATAACATACACTTTTATTCATACTGGTCACACTGTGCATCAGATTGAGGTGCAGTTGATTTTTACACATAAAAAATGTCTCATGGATCATTGTCTTAAAGTATCAAAACAATGCAAATGCAATTGATCATTTTTCTCTATTTCACTTGCTCTTTTTAATTAAATTAATGTCAATTTTAAATAAAAAATATATTTTGATTTATACCAGCCACATAATTTATTAGATTGAGGTATGGTTTATTCCAACACATCAAAAATGACTCATGGATCATTTTTCAAAAATATCAAAACAATTCAAATGTGTTTTATCAGTTTTCAGTATGTTGGTTGTGTTTTTTTACCACAACAATATTTCAAACCGGAAACACACTTTTTGAGTCATACCAGTCGCATCATACATCAGTTTTATATGAGACTAAATCAAACATGTCTAAAATGACTTGTAGATCATTTTTCTAAATTATCAGATTAATAATAATGGGTTTTCTAGGTTTTCATTGAGTGAGATATTTCTAGCTAAAATGTAAATTTTAAACTGATAAAAAATACTTTTAGTTATATCGAACACAATGTTCATCATATGGAGGTACGACTGATTAATACACATCAAAAATGAAACATGGATTGTTTTACTAAATTATAAAAACAATAAAAATGTGTTTTCTCAGTTTTCAGAATATCACTTGTCCTTTTTACTAAAATTATTATCAATTTTAAATAAAAAGACACATTTGGATTTATATGGGTTACATAATGCATTTTATTGAGGTGGGGTTGATTCCTAAACATCACAAATGACTCATGGATAATTTTCCTAAATTATCAAATCAATCAGAATGAATTTGTTTGGTTTTTAGTAATCCAGTTGTGTTTTTTTACAATAATTAATGTCAATTTTAAATAAAAAGAGGCACTTTGAATCATAACGGTCGCACCGTGAAACATATTGAGGTGATGTTGATTCCCACATATCACAAATAACCTATAGATATTTTTCCTATTTCATGAAAACAATATTAATTCATTTTCTTAGTTTTTAGTTTTTAAGTTGTGTTTTTCTTACTAAAATATCATTTCAAACTGAAAACACACATTTTGAGTCATACCGGTCTCATCATGAATCAGATTGACATGAGACTGCATCATAAATTTCAAAAATAACTTATGTATATTTCTCATAAATTATGAAGACAATCGAGTGAGTTTTATAGGTTTTCAGTGAGTGATATGTTTTGAGCTAAAAATTCAATTTTAAACTGATAACATACACTTTTAGTAATATAGGTCACACCGTTTGTCAGATTGAGGTGTGGTTAATTCCTACACATCAAAAATTAATGATGGTCATTGTACTAAAGTATCAGAGAAATCATATTTTGTTTTCATTGTTTTCTTTATGTCACTTGTTCTTTTTGCAAAATTTATTGTCAATTTAATATAAAAATACACTCTTAAAGTCATAACATTTACACCGTGCATCAAATTTAGGTGGAGTTGATTCATACACATCAAAAATGACTTATATATCTTTTTCCTAAATTATCAATTATATCCAAATGAGTTTACTTAGTTTTCAATATGTCGCTTGTTTTTTTACTAAAAATACTTTCAATTTTAAATAAAAATATACACTTTGAGTCATACTAGTCACATATTCATGTAATTTGTGTTCATTAATCCATTAGGTATGATGCCCATTCATTTATAAATGAATCTATATCATCTTATGAATATGTTTCTTCACAAAAATCATGGTAGTACTGAAAAAATAAAAATAAACAAAGGATTAATAAATATTTTAAATGAAATAGTAACTGTCTTCAAAAATACCTCTTCGGGGATGCTAGTTTGTTGTTGAAATATGACCTCTTTAATAAATTCACTAACATAATAACACCAGAATTTTTTGTTTGTTAGTTTTATACATGACAAAAACATGGAAAAAATAAGTATTTTTTTATATGTGTTTGGATAGTGAAATCTTATTATATATACTATGATAGTTATCTAGTTGTAGTACATGTGATTTTTCTTTTCCTTTTCCCCTGGCCCTATTCTATGATGTCGACAACATTCACACACTACCATATCATAACATAATCCCCATTAAAACTTAAAATAAATTATGTAACTAGATGTTTAGTTCTAAATAGTTGGAAGTAGTGTATTACAAATTGAAAAACGTTGTCATGTGTGTTGGTTTGTTTGATATAAATGCATTGAATCCAGGAAATAAAACTTTGGAGTATCCAAATTGATAGAAATAATCATCCAATGCTTCATAAGAACAAAAAAATGTAATGAAAGAAACTAAAATATATTTTATATGATTAAATTATAGAGTTTTACCCCTGCATCAGTTATATTAAGAATATTCTATCATCCATAATTTTTCTATTAAATGATTTGAGCAGGCCTACCACTTTTTCACCATCTTTATTGGATTCTATGTTTTTTTTATTCTGTAGAGGTGACGTGAGGACTACTGAGTCCAAATTTTTATTCATGGTTAAATCACTTCAATTGTTTTTCATATATACACCTGCAAAAAATATGAACTATGTTTAGTCATAATTATCATAGTATATGTGCTTTTTGAAAATCAAATCATGAAAACATTACTCATGTATACATTTAAAACTGACCCCTAGCCAATCATACTCCATGATTTCACTTACATTGTCAAAACTAATGAAATGTGGATCTTCTATATTGTATATATTTTCATCAAAATAAATTGTGTGAGTACCACCGTCTTTCAAATTCATATTCACATAATCCTACAATGATAATAAACACAGATATAGAATGGGCAGGTATAAGGTGCTTTCATTAGATTGTTTCGATCATTTGGTTGATACTTGAGATGGTTTTGAGTTGTTATTTCCTTTCTCCCCATCTTTATGTTCTTATATAATAACATTCATTGGTTTAGGTCTTTTTTCATTAAATGATAAAAGATTAGCTTGAAAAATAAATTTAAAAAGAATACCTTCTTGTTGACATGTTTTTTTGAAAGATATGATGGCCATGCGATAAGTATTCTAAGATCTTGTTAGACCTTATGAATATATTCATCATCAATTAAAATAGGTAGCTCGGTGCTTGGATAATGGGCTACATTAATCAATAATTTGACATGACCTGTTAGAAGTGGTATGTTTTTAGCATGGCGTTTTGAAAAATAAACAATATAGCCCTCACTACAAGGTTATGGGTGGGTGTTGATAGATATAAATCATAATCATTTTTACCCTATATAATATATGTATAGGAAAGGTATCCGTTTATATATTATTAATAATTCATAGAAACAATTATTAGAATATCTATTACCTCAACTAATATAGGTTTTTGAGGGGAATGACTTTTCTTAAAGCTGGTGGGGTGGCGTGGGAACTTCACGTATAGGTTGTTCATGAGTTTCTTCTTCTCTTTTCCCCCACATTAAATTTTTTTATGGTATCTATCTTTAATTAAATATTTTATTCAATGATAGATACTCCTTCTCTCATCATTTTCATTTCTTCACATTGATCCTCCTCATGTTTTTTTCTCAAAAAATATTCTGGGTGTCACCCTAAAACTCGCACCTCTAACATGGCCATACTTTTCTGGCTGCTTCAAGTCCAACAAAAGTATTTCTGTACCCATTTTGGATGTTACTAATTCCTATGACTATGTTAGATAAAATATATAAGAAAATAAGTAATAATTGTTATGTAATAATGATTTAAAGAAACACAGATATTTATTATATCATACTTACACATGTTTCCCACATTTTTTTAATTTATTAGGATCCCATATTTATTTACGTGCCTCTCCTTCCATAGAACATGGTGTGGTCTCGAAGTGACTTTAGATTTGGATTAATAAATCTCCATATATATATATGAACATAGTTATGGTGTTTCTTATGTCACATAAAAGTAATAAGGTAGATTTAAAATACATATCATTTTTTCTAGTGAAGCATATCCTATCAATGCTTTAGAGGGTATGTAGGTTTTGCTGCTCGATCTTTAATTTCAGCACTCAGTTTTTGATTCATAAATAAAAAATTTCAACCAAAGTTATAAATACACATATTTTCAAACAATTTATTACTAAACACAATGTACCTAAAAATATTGCTCCATACACTTTCTTGTAAATGAATCTCATGCTCCTTGGGTAATTAGGTGTGCATAAAGAGGAGGTGGGTGTAGGTTTTTTCCCTTCAACGTCATTACAATAATCTCTTATTAAAATTGTGAAAAAACCTCTATCAATCCTTCCATCAACCCATTATACATTGTCCTTGCGCGATTTGTAAACTATAAATGCACACTACAAGGTATGATGAAGAGTAATTTCATGTTTCAATATTTTATTTTTTAGTAAATTAAAGAAATGATATCATAACGTTACCCTAATATCTCCCCAAATCAGTGTCTTATTCTATGTGACAACATGGTTTCACGACAATACATCAATCGACACGTGTTTCCAAGTGAATATTCCAATGTAACTAATGAGCGTGACCCTGTTGGGGTTAAAATGTTTGACCTGTTTATTCCATCCGAACACATATTTGATTACTTTATATTTTTTCATTAAGGAATTTTTATAACAATGTCAAACTACAACAATTCTATTTGTTCTGCACTTCCAATGTTTATTTTCTTACCATTTCCTTTTTTTCGACATCCTCAATATGTTCCTTTCGAGCACTATCATTGGGAGGTACAGATGGTGGTTGTACCTCCGCACTAGGAGTAGTAGCAGAAGGTTGAAAAACCTGTTGGTCCTCTACACTAAAAGCAATAGTAAGTTGAGAGACCTATTGTTCCTCTACAGTACAAGCAACAACAGGTTGAGAGACTTGTTGTGCCTCTACACTATGAGAAACAACATGTTGAGATACCTATTGTTCCTCAGGATTGGGAGCATCATCATATGTGGAAGTCATTATCTGAAAAATTGGTTTAAGATTAAATTTAGATTACATAAAAGCTGTAGAAAATAGATAATAAAATAAGGTAACAGGATGTGTATTATAAACAAAATATAACCGGATTATTGAACACTTTTTTTAAAGGATGAAGGGATTTGACCCCACTATCGACTATCCAAATCCCTTCATTGTAGTCTCCTATAACATACCAAATTCTATCTACATTGGGATAATTGTGAAATAATTACGATGTCCCAATGAAAGGGTCATTCTTCCTTGAATTTTCATCTAACCCTTTATTGGTTTTGGTCGATAACATAATAATTGACCAGTTTCGATTTGTGGGATCTAGAACATAAAATAATTGTACTAACTGTTACACTATTATAAAGGTTCATATTTGTAACCTTACTTAATGAAAGAAACATTCTGGAATCCCAACTCATCTATTTTAACAACACTCTTATTATCAACCCACTTGCATTGAAAAATCGGCACTTGTAATTTCATATAATCCAACACCCATAATTTTTTGATGATACCAAAGTATGACATATTCCCCTAAATTGGATTTATATACATAGCACCAAAAATATGCATTGCTTTATCTATAAGTGTAAATCAACTATTCAATATGGTACTATCTTCATCATGTTAAATAGTATATAATTTATAACCGATAATTACATAAGAATTATAAGATAATACATACACACTTTTTCCTCTGACTAGCCATCAAATTCATTCTGAAATTGAGTCCAAATATTCATCTGACTCCTCAAATATATAGTCCCAAAACAATCCTATAAATAGTTGATTATGTGTATTTGATATCCATTAGTAATCCCTTTATGGATTCAAATGCCTTTGAATTTCTTTGTGGGTTTTGACATATAGGTCAACCTCCAAACTATTATACAAAATGTAAATTTGGGAATGCTCTAAATCTGTAGTATTGATTGTGAAAACCTATCTTCCATAATTTCCTTCACCCAAAAGCTACCCAATGGGATGAGATTTTGTTAGACCAATTCTTTTCACACTGGAAAGGTATTCGATACAAAATTAAAAGGATTCCTCAACAATATATCACTCTGCAATACAACCTTCTATCTGACTTCGATTTTTGACATACCCTTTCAAAATCTTCATATACCATTAAATAGGGTACATCCATCAATAGTGTACAAGACCAAAAATTTCTAATCTCTCTTACTATGTGAACCATCAAATGGACCATCATATCAAATAATGTTGGTGGTAAGAAAATTTCTAATTCACATAATATGAAGACAATTTCTCCTTCCATACTTGAAACTTTCACCAGGTCTATAACATTGCTACATATAGCTTTGAATAAGAAAGTTAGCTTTGTTAATTTATAAAAGAATTCTTGAAAAAATACAGTGTAAATCTATAGGAATTATATCTTGCATCAAAATTTGGTAGTCATGTGATTTCTGACCCTTTAACTTTAAATTTTTCTTTCACACGATGTTCTTGATTTTCGATGAATACACCTCTGAAACCTTTAAATCATTTAAGAAGTTGAAAAACTGATACCTCTTCTACCTAGAAAGAGTGTAAGTAGTTGGATGAAAAAAAAATTATTTTTACCCTTCACTAGTGCCAACTCTTCTCATATTCCCATGTCAACCATGACCAACCTTGCCTTAATTCCATCCTTTGTTTTTATGAGTTCATTTAGAAACATCCCAATGACACTATCAGATACATTTTTTCAACATGCATAACATCAAGAAAGTCTCTAATGTACAGGCAATTTTAGTATGGTAATTAAAAAAAACTGATCTCTTCTTCCAACTCGTTTTCATAAGGTTTTTCAAAAATAGTGTACCAAAAGAATTGCCCACATATTTTACTTTATCAAATAGTTGATCACTTGTTAACGGAGATGGTTTTTTACATTATTTTAAACTTCTATCAAATGATGTC
Organism: Viscum album; assembly: GCA_963277665.1. Classification (NCBI taxonomy): domain Eukaryota; kingdom Viridiplantae; phylum Streptophyta; class Magnoliopsida; order Santalales; family Viscaceae; genus Viscum; species Viscum album. The sequence continues at coordinate 1,444,496,891 of OY728150.1, read as the reverse complement.
ATCCATGATCGGTACATATTTCTCCGGGGTAGAAATATGTGATGTCTTAAAAACATAGTTTTTGATGACTGTTTCAACCTAATTGACTGTGTACCTTGTTCATAGATGGGGAACTCATGAGTTCCTTTAATGTGTTAACCTGAAAATTTTCCACAAGCATGAAATTCATTTATCATCCCATACAAAATGGATATCAATGTGAAATCTTTATTTCTGCAAGCATCATAAAATGTAACACCTAAATCCCACAATAATTTTAAATCCTCGATCAATAGACCCTAATAAAAATCAATATCATTACCTGGTTGGTTCTTTCCAGATATAAGCATAGATAACAAGATGTGCTTTCATTTCATTTATAACCACTTTGGAAAGTTATAACTTACCATTATAACAAGCCATGTATATAACATCCCGTCTTTTTATAACATAACTTTTCATTCCATTACACGGAAATGAGGATCTTTAAGGTTTAGTGTCTTGGAAACAAGGAACATAAAACATGAAACAAAAAAAACATTCTTCTTAAACACTTGAAAGGCTTCTCCTCATGTTCACCCTAGGCTAATTATTGTATCTCATAACCTGGGGACATACATCAAAAGGAAGGGTGAGCAGAAGGCCCAGCAAGGGAAACAAGTGAAACATTTTACATATGAACTTGAGATACATCAATAAAGTTATGAAAAGAACTTTAAGGCATGAAAATGAAATCATGAGGCATATCATAATAAAAATAAAACTTTTTCATAACGTGAATATGTGGCTACATCATCTAACATATACAATCATGAACATATCACCAAGGTCCATCCCCAAGGTGTCATTTTAAAATTACCAAGGTTATTCACCAAGGTATCGTGAAAATTGTAATCTCTAGTGGTTACATCATTACCCAATGCATTGGAGAGCTATCAGGGCGCACCCTTAAATTTGCCTTTATTATCATGTGAGCCACATATATCATCATCAAACATTTCATAAATAACCCATATAGCATAAAGGAAATGGGTTTTATTTCATAATCATGACTTTTTAAAAACTGCTTTTAAGACATGATCTTTATATCACTTTAAAACCCACAGAAAAGGAAGGTGGGTCTCATGTATGTAAATCCCAGAATTTAAAATAGAACATTTTGGTATATATGTGAATACCCCTTTAGAATAAAGAGCTTTGAGTATTCACTTAATAAAATAAAATGACTTTAGAAAAAGAGATAGACATTTTGAGACAGAAATTCTGCAGCATAACAGCAATATTCCGAGGTTTTAGAAGACATTAAAAGAGAGGTAAAATGGGTCAAACATTCATAAATGACCCATAAAATAGTACATGGACAGAATAAGAAGGATACATGATCATGGTAATGAAATTTCAAGGACATACCATTTGAAATGAAAAACATGAAAGGAAGAAAAAATAATTAGATTTCTCTTATGAAAGTTCGGCAACCTAACAGCGTTACTTAAACATCAACAAAAATGATTTGAAAAGATCAAATAGGATCTCTCATCAGGTGAACATAACAGTTCATTATGATAGATATAGAGATAATTCCCCAACATAACAAAAAGGAACTTGAAAGAATTGACATGAAAGTAGAACCTCAAAACGAGAAGGGTGAAGAACCACTTAAAAATTCAGCAGCCTAACGGCGCCACATAAAACATCAAAATACTGAATTGAAGAGATCAAATGGGGTCTCTCATCAAATGAACATAAGAGTCCAGTATGATATATATAGAGATCATACCCAAATATAACAAAAAGGAACTTCAAATAATTGACATGAAAGTAGAACCTCAAAACGAGAAGGATGAAGAACCACATAAAAATTCGGCAGCCTAATGGCGCCACTTAAAACATCAAAATACTGAATTGAAGAGATCAAATGGGGTCTCTCATCATATGAACATAAGAGTCCAGTATGATATATATAGAGATCATACCCCAATATAACAAAAAGGAACTTGAAATAATTGACATGAAAGTAGAACTTCAAAACGAGAAGGGTGAAGAACCACTAAAAAATTCGGCAGCCTAACGACGCCACTTAAAACTTCAAAATACTGAATTGAAGCTATCAAATGGGGTCTCTCATCATATGAACATAAAATAGCAGTATGATAATTTAGAGATCATACCCCAACATAATGAAAAGGAACATGAAATACTTGAATGAAAATAGAACTTGAAAACGAGGAAGGTGAAAGAATCCCTTAAAAATTCGGCAGCCTAACGGCGCCACTTAAACATTCTTAAAACGAATTGATGAGAGCAAGGGGGGGGTCTCTCATCATATGAACATGAAATAGGCAGTAGGATGAATATAAAATAACATCCTCCAACATAAGAACATGGAGTATAAAAGAAATGACATAAAAGAGATTACTTGAAAAGAAAGAGAGTGGTCGGATCCCTTACCTTAAAATGTAACTCTTAAACCTCAAAGGTTGGGACCTTGAGGGCTTGGGGGGCACCTTGGGAGGACTCCTTGGGAGGTAATGAGACCAGAAATTCGTTGGGAATGAGTGGGGAGTCTAATGGATGAGAGGAGGGCATGGTATTTATAGGGAAAGTGAGGGGACAAGGCATTAATGGCCAAGGGACACCTCACATGTGCTTTTCTCAAACCCATGTGCTCTCCCTTGTCATTTATCATGGAGTTAGGCCACATGGGCCCCCCAAAACAATAATTCATCACCCTTGGCCGGCCAACCCTCAAAAGATCTCATGACATCATCATGACACCGTTATGATGTCATTAAACATACCGAAACCCTAAAACTGTATTTTTACTATTCACTTAAAATTCAACTTTCTCAGAAAAATCAATAAATTTCACATTAACCAAATATCAATGCTCTGATTTCAAAAATGAAATCCATTTTATAAAAATAATTTTCTAAATATTTTTAATTTAATTTTTAAATAAAAACACTATTCATCAAAAGTTCATTTTTTCAGAAAAAACCACAAAAATTACCATAACATAATATCGATGCTCTGAGTTCAAAAATAAAGTAATTTTTAAAAAATAATTTTCTAATTATTTTTAATTAAAATTTTAATTAAAAAACACTATTCACCCGATAAAACTAATACTTGAATAATAATTAATGAAACCGTTATTTAACTATTTTATTGAATCACATTACTTAATCAAGGTGCCTAGATTATTTTAAAACTTTCTTTAAGTGAGATTACTAATCCATTTGGTCATATTACTAATCCTAATCATAAAATCACTATTCATAATTTACTATTCATCAAAAATCAAGTTGATCTTATTAGACTCTAAATTTAGTACTGAACATAATTGCGGAAGACCATTTTTTGAAAATCATTACACATTTTTAATTATTTAGGGTTTACATAAACATTTTTAAAATATCCTTTTTCTAAAATTCATCAAAAATATGCATACTATATTTATCCGGTCATTTCAAAATTCATAAACTTCATCATAAGAAGAAATCCCAATTTTTATTTAAAACAAGGATTACACAAGGTAGTTATGGTATTTTTACATAACCCCTTATAATACCAGCATAGGACCTAAGAGTAAGGTGTGCTAGGGTGATAGAAGCTTGGGGCGGCTCAGTCAACATTGCCCGAGTAGTAATTTCTATCAGTTTGAACTTCTCACGAAGGCGATTCCGTTCCAGCTTCACATGATGAAGTTCGGCTTGGATTGGATCCAGAGCAAAGCCCAGTGGTGCTACCTCCTTCCCAAGCTCTGTTAGATGGGCTTCGATCGGTCCAAGACTACTAGGTGAGGCCATCGAATCTTCTTTCTATAATAATTAACCAAGATTACTTATATTTAGAGACAATAATCAAAACATTTTGTTCACAGCGGTCATATTGACCGATGGTTATATAATAGTCAAAACCCACTGATCTCATTTTAATTATAATCATGTTTATCAAATAAAGCATTTTTGTTGAGTATAACAATAACACATAAAATTAGGAAACAAAATTTATTTAAAAATTTCGGGTCGTTACAATCATCCCCCCTTAAGAAATTGCGTCCTCGCAGTTTTATAATTGGGTTTTGAAATTTCATTGAAAGTCCGACATCGGAAAAGGAGTCAGTAAAACTATTACTTTAAAATAAAGAAAGGGAAGTACAAAGGTCACCAGAGTTAACCCACACTAGGGTTCCATGTAGGAAAACATGGACATGGAGGAGAAAACAAAGGGTCAAGTTCTGAGGGAGAGTGATAGAGAACATGATTAGGAGAAAGTTAACCATGAGAATATCCCAAACTTATGATGTGTGTAAATGGTCTTTGATTACCTAGTAGGAAACGTAAACCAACAACATTTTTGTTTTACGTTTCTTTTCATAATTTTGAGGATTTCATTTACTACATAGAACAAAAACATAACAAAATATACCTACCTTCAAGTAGAGTTTCATCCTTTAACAAGTCCCTACCAACAGTAATCTTTTCTCCAAAAGATGAGAATTCAAAAACACTTGGTCTCATAAAAGCACAAGAATCATCTTCTATAGAATCACATAATCTAAAAAAGATTAACTATCTATTTCTTCTATCTTTAAACAATATCCCAAAAACAGAAAGGTTAAGGTAAAACAACTCTTCAAAAAGAAAGAATCCCATAGGAATGGAAACTACTTTTAAATCATCAAAGTTCCATGGTACTACCCAAAGTTCATCATAGACCATTCCATAAATAACGGTCCTTAAAATTCCTCAAAACAAACCAAACTAAGATTGAAACCCAAATACAATAAGGATTTGATAACATAGTCTTCCAAAACAACTTCATTGTTCATCTCCAGACAACATCAACCACTCCTAACATCTTATAAAAAAGTAGCTAACCTAAACATATTTTACCCAAGATAGGTTAGTCATTCCCATAAGTAACCTAAATTACTATAAGTTCACCTTAAATTCATCGATTCTTCAAAATATAAGTCAACCTTACTCCTCAATGAAAATACCGTAGTAATCTATTTACCTCGATCAAATATGGTTCCCAAAATAATGAACGTCTTCCAAAATAATAATCATATTTTAATCCCCTAATCATCCCTATCATATTAATACGAAAATCGTCGCATTTCCTATCACATTTGTTGTCGGAACATGTTCTTCCATTTCCCACCATTAACTAAGAAGAGAAAACATAATTAGGGGCTTAAGTACTTAGCTAATAATCATGAAAAGGAACTGAAAGCATATAAGGATAACTTGTATATGAAAGGTATACCCTAACATGTGATCTCCTAGGTTCCCATCTAGGTTATGAATGATCATATATTCTTATGTGAAACTTTATTTTATTTTATCTTTGTTCCTTTAACAATGGTTTATACCAAGCTTATGAATTTACCAAAGCATATCCCCCGGGAGTGTCGTAACCAAGAGTGCAGCAAGGCCCGTTGTCGTGTACCAGTTCCCGTTCGAGTCTAGCTCATAGCGGTGTTTTCGGGTTTTACCCCTATGTACATTTGTGCCAGAGCCACCTCTACCTGATCGTATCCAGATAGGGATGTATTTGCTTGGCAACCCCTTACTCAATACTCACCAAAATACCAGGAAGATTTCCTATATTAAACTTTTCTATAGGGTTCCTCCTAGAGTTTTCATATCCTAATTTCCACAAATAACTAAACCATACTTTGATACCAACTATAGCATCCCGTCTTTTTATAACATAACTTTTCATTCCATTACACGGAACTGAGGATCTTTAAGGTTTAGTGTCTTGGAAACAAGGAACATAAAACATGAAACAAAAAAAACATTCTTCTTAAACACTTGAAAGGATTCTCCTCATGTTCACCCTAGGCTCATTACTGTATCTCATAACCTGGGGACATACATCAAAAGGAAGGGTGAGCAGAAGGCCCAGCAAGGGAAACAAGTGAAACATTTTACATATGAACTTGAGATACGTCAATAAAGTTATGAAAAGAACTTTAAGGCATGAAAATGAAATCATGAGGCATATCATAATAAAAATAAAACTTTATCATAACGTGAAGATGTGGATACATCATTTAACATATACAATCATGAACATATCACCAAGGTCCATCCCCAAGGTGTCATTTTAAAATTACCAAGGTTATTCACCAAGGTATCGTGAAAATTGTAATCTCTAGTGGTTACATCATTACCCAATGCATTGGAGCGCTATCAGGGCGCACCCTTAAATTTGCCTTTATTATCATGTGAGCCACATATATCATCATCAAACATTTCATAAATAACCCATATAGCATAAAGGAAATGGGTTTCATTTCATAATCATGACTTTTTAAAAACTGCTTTAAAGACATGATCTTTATATCACTTTAAAACCCACAGAAAAGGAAGGTGGGTCTCATGTATGTAAATCCCAGAATTTAAAATAGAACATTTTGGTATATATGTGAATACCCCTTTAGAATAAAGAGCTTTTAGTATTCACTTAATAAAATAAAAGGACTTTAGAAATAGAGATAGACATTTTGAGACAGAAATTCTACAGCATAACGGCAATGTTCCGAGGTTTTAGAAGACATTAAAAGAGAGGTAAAATGGGTCAAACATTCATAAATGACCCATAAAATAGTACATGGACAGAATAAGAAGGATACATGATCATGGTAATGAAATTTCAAGGACATACCATTTGAAATGAAAAACATGGAAGGAAGAAAAAAAAATTAGATTTCTCTTATGAAAGTTCGGCAACCTAACAGCGTTACTTAAACATCAACAAAAATGATTTGAAAAGATCAAATAGGATCTCTCATCATGTGAACATAACAGTTCAGTATGATAGATATATAGATAATTCCCCAACATAACAAAAAGGAACTTGAAAGAATTGACATGAAAGTAGAACCTCAAAACGAGAAGGGTGAAGAACCACTTAAAAATTCAGCAGCCTAACGGCGCCACATAAAACATCAAAATACTGAATTGAAGAGATCAAATGGGGTATCTCATCATATGAACATAAGAGTCTAGTATGATATATATAGAGATAATACCCCAATATAACAAAAAGGAACTTCAAATAATTGACATGAAAGTAGAACCTCAAAACGAGAAGGATTAAGAACCACATAAAAATTCGGCAGCCTAATGGCGCCACTTAAAACATAAAAATACTGAATTGAAGAGATAAAATGGGGTCTCTCATCATATGAACATAAGAGTCCAGTATGATATATATAGAGATCATACCCCAATATAACAAAAAGGAACTTGAAATAATTGACATGAAAGTAGAACTTCAAAACGAGAAGGGTGAAGAACCACTTAAAAATTCGGCAGCCTAACGGCGCCACTTAAAACTTCAAAATACTGAATTGAAGCGATCAAATGGGGTCTCTCATCATATGAACATAAAATATCAGTATGATAATTTAGAGATCATACCCCAACATAATGAAAAGGAACATGAAAGACTTGAATGAAAATAGAACTTGAAAACGAGGAAGGTGAAAGAATCCCTTAAAAATTCGGCAGCCTAACGGCGCCACTTAAACATTCTTAAAACGAATTGATGAGAGCAAGGGGGGGGGGGTCTCTCATCATATGAACATGAAATAGGCAGTAGTATGAATATAAAATAACATCCTCCAACATAAGAACATGGAGTATAAAAGAAATGACATAAAATAAATTACTTGAAAAGAAAGAGAGAGGTCGGATCCCTTACCTTAAAATGTAACTCTTAAACCTCAAAGGTTGGGACCTTGAGGGCTTGGGGGGCACCTTGGGAGGACTCATTGGGAGGTAATGAGACCAGAAATTCGTTGGGAATGAGTGGGGAGTCTAATGGATGAGAGGAGGTCTTGGTATTTATAGGGAAAGTGAGGGGACAAGGCATTAATGGCCAAGGGACACCTCACATGTGCTTTTCTCAAACCCATGTGCTCTCCCTTGTCATTTATCATGGAGTTAGGCCACATGGGCCCCCCAAAACAATAATTCATCACCCTTGGCCGGCCAACCCTCAAAAGATCTCATGACATCATCATGACACCGTTATGATGTCATTAAACATACCGAAACCCTAAAACTGTATTTTTACTATTCACTTAAAATTCAACTTTCTCAGAAAAATCACTAAATTTCACATTAACCAAATATCAATACTCTGATTTCAAAAATGAAATCCATTTTATAAAAATAATTTTCTAAATATTTTTAATTTATTTTTTAAATAAAAACACTATTCATCAAAAGTTCATTTTTTCAGAAAAAACCACAAAAATTACCATAACATAATATCGATGCTCTGAGTTCAAAAATAAAGTCATTTTTATAAAAATAATTTTCTAATTATTTTTAATTAAAATTTTAATTAAAAAACACTATTCACCCGAAAAAACTAATACTTGAATAATAATTAATGAAACCGTTATTTAACTATTTTATTGAATCACATTACTTAATCAAGGTGCCTAGATTATTTTAAAACTATCTTTAAGTGAGATTACTAATCCATTTGGTCATATTACTAATCCTAATCATAAAATCACTATTCATAATTTACTATTCATCAAAAATCAAGTTGATCTTATTAGACTCTAAATTTAGTACTGAACATAATTGCAGAAGACCATTTTTTGAAAATCATTACACATTTTTAATTATTTAGGGTTTACATAAACATATTTAAAATATCCATTTTCTAAAATTCATCAAAAATATGCATACTATATTTATCCGGTCATTTCAAAATTCATAAACTTCATCATAAGAAGAAATCCCAATTTTTATTTAAAACAAGGATTACACAAGGTAGTTATGGTCTTGTTACATAACCCCTTATAATACCAGCATAGTACCTAAGAGTAAGGTGTGCTAGGGTGATAGAAGCTTGGGGCGGCTCAGTCAACATTGCCCGAGTAGTAATTTCTATCAGTTTGAACTTCTCACGAAGGCGATTTCGTTCCAGCTTCACATGATGAAGTTCGGCATGGATTTGATCCAGAGCAAAGCCCAGTGGTGCTACCTCCTTCCCAAGCTCTGTTAGATGGGCTTCGATCGGTCCAAGACTACTAGGTGAGGCCATCGAATCTTCTTTCTATAATAATTAACCAAGATTACTTATATTTAGAGACAATAATCAAAACATTTTGTTCACAGCGGTCATATTGACCGATGGTTATATAATAGTCAAAACCCACTGATCTCATTTTAATTATAATCATGTTTATCAAATAAAGCATTTTTGTTGAGTATAACAATAACACATAAAATTAGGAAACAAAATTTATTTAAAAATTTCAGGTCGTTACAATGTACTGTGAGTTCTTAATTGAAACCAAAAGGATTCACTCCATCTGTAGATAATGCAAGACAAAGGTTTCTTGGCTCATTTCCAAAATCAGGACACTAATGATTTATTCTCTTCAACTGAGGAGATTCTTCTAGGTAATTTAGTTTCCCATATTTATTTCTTCTGTCTAAATTCCACTTTAATTTCCCTGAAGTCTCCTCAATTCCACATCGGTTCCTAAACCATGGAATAATTGGAAAGTACCATAAAAATTTTATAGGACCATATTCATCTTTATTGTATTGATAATCACCACACTTTGGGCATTATCTAATTGATTTTTGGTCCTTGAGAAATAGTATACAGTCATTTGGGTAGGCGTGCATTATTTTAGAGATCATACCCATTTAGTGTAGGATTTCTTTGGCATCGTATGTTCAGATCAAGAGCTCATTATCTTCTAGGATCATGTCATTCTAGATAGAAAGTAATTCTATAAAATTGGAATCACTCCATCTGTTTCCTAATTTCAAATTATACAACTTCTGTATGGCTGATAATGCTGTATATTTAGTGTGACCACCATAGAAAAGGAATCTTTTCATAGGTCTTTAACTACTCAAACAATTTTGGGTAATCATGAAGTCCATATTCAACTGTCCTTATCATTTCATCAATATGATCTTCATCCTCATTCACATCTATAGTCATATCCTTGATACGGTCTTCATCATTGTCCATACTTCTAATCTTATCAGATGATCCATAAAATGCATTGTTATCCCATCAACTAGATATATTCTATTTTTCCCCATGTTTATTAAAATATTTATTACTTCGATATATTCCATGATAGAACAAGTTTTCTTCTAACTCCTCTAGACTAACATTCCATGATAACATGACATAAACACAGAAAAATGATTTGAGTAGGGTCATATAAATGATCTGTTTCAAACTTGATGAACTCTTTCACTCCATCTCCATTATTTTTTTTCAAATGATTGGTATCCATCCATTATATATTCATATCCTTCCTATTTGATTTAGTGATATTAGTGTTTAAAAAAATAAATACACAAAATAATTATATAATGTAATGGTTTACCTAATTCTATAAAAATATAAACGTAAAAGATTATGAAAAACTACAGATAAAAATTCATTTGATAATTATTTAAAAAATCACACTTTAAATCCCATTATAACCCAACTATTTAAACAAATTCCACTTTAAAATAACACACCCTTTCTAAAATAAATCAATCCCTTCCCAACACTCTTTCACAAAACAAAAATTCAATTTTTTAAAAAATCATGGAAATCTTGTGACCCAACAATCTTAATAATTTAGAATGAGTGAAAACCCCTTAAGAAACATTTCAAAAAACTTGAATATTTTTAAAATATCCACTTAGGAATTTTCACAATGAAATGTATCCTAGGAGGGTCATTTTATCAAATATACATAGAAAACACCTCGATTAATCACAAATAAATTGGTGTTGTATGGTTCGATTACATTTTTCTAATGGTTGGTGTAATAATAATAATTTCCATAAGAATTTGATATAGTTATCCCCACCATTGGATATCCTTTATCCAAGCTTATATTGTCCAGTTATATGAATTATCCTTTTCCACAACCCCAGAGTCACAATGGATATGTTTTATAGTTAGTGACCACACTCACAACCATGAAACACTCATGTTTATGTGTTACTAAAAACAATGAATTATCCCAATGATCATTGGATCACACTAAATAAATTTTTTTTATAACCCAAGAACAATTTATATGTCTCTCGCATGAATTATTATTGGTTCCTTCCTTTTTAAATACACCTAAGAAAATCTATACGCATGAACCCAACTACTAGATCAAGAGTACTCCCAACACTCCACTTCTCAAGTTCAATACATCCACATGCTTACCCAGAAAGTTGTATTTTTTATATATTTATCTATAGGTGATAAAAGACCCCTACATTCCCAATGAATTTAAAATAATCCCCACAAATTTAAAATAATTACAAATTTATGATTTTATATTTATGAAATAATAATTCTAAAGAGAGTGTATTGTTCTTATAACCATATTTATGATTAAATAATTTATATTAATTAATATTTAAATCCACCTAAGTAATAATCTTAAAATGAACTACTTAAACACAATGTGTTTTATAAAATAAATTATTTATACCATTGAATATTTAGAAAAACCAATTTTCTTAATATAAATTATTCCTTATGTTATTTTGTAACAATCATGATTTTAATTTAATCTTACTCATTCCCACTTAGTCAACCCATCAATTAAATCACCACCAAATAATCATCTTAATTGAAGGTTAAATTTGTTTTGTTGACATTTATAATTTATGTTTAAATAGAATGCAATTATTTTCATTATAGAACAATAATATGAAACAATTATATTTACATTATATATAATATAAAAAACATAGAATGTTTAATCTAAGATACTTTTTCTATATTATAAGTATTCATTTAGGTGGGTTGACACAATTGGAAAACATATTGTTTAAATTTCATCCAATTATTAATAAAAATTGAAAATATGTGATAAATTTATAATATTAATGCGTGTAAACAAACTCAAAAATTGTCTCTCAAACATAGGTATTTATAGAAAAAATATAACATAGGCTTCTGAGGCTTCAATAAAATAAAAAATTATATAAAAAAGACCTCCAAATGAACTATGGAATATGGATGTCCCTATTTAATACCATATAGAATATACGTGGTGAAATAGTTTTAAATAGAGTTCTTACTTATTACAATACATTCTAGGGTCTTGTAATTAACAACAAATTATTGATTCCCTAATTTATAAACATATCAAGAGTCATCAAACGCCCATCCAGTTGACCATACAACCATTTTCCAAACCAAAAACAATTCCCTTTTACCAGAAGATACCAAACAACATATTTCATGCCTCAAACGAATCCCAGGGACCCGATGGATACTATTCATATCATACAGAGTATTCATACTGAAAACATAAAAATGAACTAAATTCCATTGATTATAGAACCACCGCATATAATCCCAATATTTTCCAATATACTACCAAAACATTTAAAATAATCTTATGAATATGAAAATTTTCTAAAATCATTAAGAATGCCTCACCACAATATTATCCCATCCATAACACCAAAACCAACAATGAAATATTAACACTGAATCCATTTCCATAGACATATTGAACATGAATAAACAATGATTATAACCAAACCATAAGTTCCAAATTTCATTTAATCACAACCAATATTATTTAGTAAACCTTTTGATATCTAAAATGGTTCACTACACATGTGAACCAATCATTCTTAATTCTCATCACTCTCTCAAGAAGATAAGGTCACAAACAACGACATAGTAATCACAATCTAAATACTTTTGAATCAATCCCAATACTATATATGTCAGACATTTCATATTTTAAATTCAACAATGCACAAGTATGCCAAAGGCCTCCACATAATCTTCCAAATTCTCTGAAAATCCATCTTTCCAAAAACTAATTACAAATCTAAAAGTGTATAAAATTCAACATTTTTACAATCCATTACAAAAGATATAGAACATTAACTTTTTTATGTACAGATGTAACAAATATAGAACTTTATAATTTTAGTGAAACTAATTTATTTTAATTTCTGTAAAACCATTACATATTTGGGAGACCCATTTCATGGATGTTATTAAAACACCAAGATTTAAACCAAATTAATTAGTTTCTTGACGAAATTATGAAAAATTCTATTTTGAGAAGCTGCTATGAAGAAAAAAACATCATATAAGTTCTATCAGGATTTCCAAACATAACACTCCCAATTTTAAAATATATATAGTTCACAAAAAATTGGTAACATGATCCCAAAACATCATTGGATCAGAGTGATGTAACAGTGGAAACAAGGAAACCAATATGCAATTCATTTAGTGCGCAAACAAAGAACTCCAACGTCCATGATTTTCTGAGGGTCATTTAGCCCATATAATTCACAACATCACCATTAATATCAAACTATAATTACATGATAAATAGATGAGAAATACGAGAAAACTCACCACATAGCTGTTTTTTATCATGTGTTGGAGGTGCGTTTGTGGTGGGGGAGAGGTGCACGGTGGAGGCGTCCCCCAGTAGAGGGTAGGTGTGTGGATGAGGAGTCTGTCGATAGAGGAGAGGTGAACGGTGGAGGAGAGGCACATGGGGAAGTTGGGTTCGCAGTGGATAGAATTGTAGAGGTGGATGATTCGGTGGTAAAGGAGAGGCACACGATGGAGGAGTCCTTTGACCAAGGAGAGGCGCACGATAGAGGAGAGTTGTGTGGTAGAGGATAGTCACGCGACGGAGGAGAGTCACACAATAGAGGAAAGGCACACAACGGAGGAGAGGAACATACGGGAGGTTGGTTTGTGGAGGTGAAGTCATCAGGAGAGGATGAGGAGGAGGAGGAGGAGGAGTTTAGCGGTGGTGGATGAATTCCACGAGAGCTTGAGGGGTGTGCAGAAGGAGTAAGTTAGGGTTTAATTATAAAACCCAGTGAACCTTTTATCAATGCTAGCTAAAAATATCTATTAATGGTATGTTTTATTAGCACTAAAATAGAAATCGCTGATAAAACATGCCTTTATTAGTGCTAAAAATATAGTGCTGCTAAAGATAGGCATTTATCAGTGCGAAAAATCCATTGATAAAGATATAATGTTAATAATTTATTTATATTCTTATATATAATTTTAAAATTATATACATGATAAATATATATTTATATTCATAAAATTTCAATTTAAATAATTATAAATGTATAATAAATATACTAATTTTATTTATAATCATAGAAATATTTATAATAAATATATTAATTACATATATTTATAAGATTATAGATGTGTATAATTATATTTCTACTAATTTTATAATTATTTATATGAATATATATAATTATAAATTAATATATCTATTTATTTAAATAATTTTAAAATTATTACAAATTAATATTTTAAATATTTTAAATTTTGTTAATACATATATTTAATACATTTAGTATAATTTTATAATTATTTAAATATATCATTATTTATTTATAATGATAAATATTAGTATTTGTATTTATTTATCAATATTTCTATATATTTTTAAATATATTTCAAAATATATTTATTTAATTATAAATAACCATATATATGAAGTTATAAATATATTTTTTATGAATTAATAATTATTTAAATAAATATATATTTATTTATATTTATAACTAATAAATAAATAATTATTTTTTGTAATTAAAAATTATAATAAATAAATTATTTTTTATTGTAATTAAAAATATAAATATATATAATTATACAATTATAAAAAATATATTTTTAATTTTATAAATATATATATTTGCTATATTTATTATAGTTTATTAATTCATTAAATATATCTATATTAATATAGAAATATATTTATATCTATTTGTATTTATTAATATATATTTTTATATAAATATATATAATCAATATATTAATTATAATTTTTTAATTATATATATATATATATATGTTTATTTAGGAATTATAATTATAAATATTTTCTATTGATTTATAAATATTTGTGTATATTTATTTAATTATATATTTATAACTTTATAGGTAGTATAATAAATATATTTATAATAATTTTATAATTATTTATATATATATATAGTTATAATTATAACTATAAATAAATATATTTATAAATATTTGTATATAATTATAAATATATATATATTTATTTATTTATTTATAATATACGAATGTATTAATTTTAATTTTATAATTATTTAAATATATATAGTTATAACTATAATTACAAATAAATATATTTAAATAATATTTATTTAAAATTAATATTTAATAATTTTAAATATAATAAATATATCTATTTTTAAATATATTCTATGTAATTTTATAAGTATTGTAAACAAAATATAGTATATATATGGGTAACATGCATGAATTAATCATATACACCTAGTGAAATATACATAATAAAAAATGAGTCATCAATGGTCTACATGAATAATAAGAAGAAAGTAATGTGTAAATAAACATTCATGATGAGACATTACACACACACACACACATGATCAATATATTTATTAACCAAATTCATTGGATACACATATATATTTAATTATAATCCTTGAAATACTTTTTTTCATACATTATATATTTATATATTTTAGTTATTTAAAAAAATATATTAATTATAAACATTCATTTTTTATTTAATGTATACAAATAACCATTTTTTTAATATAAATATAATATTTTATATAAATTATTATTAAAAACTTTTATCAGTGCTAGTAAAAGTGTTGATAAATGTGTAGCATTTATCAGTGCTTTTTTAATGTTGATAAAGCTACATTTATCTGTGTTTTTATCTAGTGCTGATAAAGGCCCCCTGTTTTCAGCGATTTTTGTTTAGCGCTGATAAATTGAAGTGCATCCGTTGACCCATTTTGTGGTATTAAGTTATTTGATGCTTCCCCTGGGATTGGGGTCCTCAGGAACGAAGGAATGCACACTCACATGAAACCTAAGGAAACTACCTGTTGGGTAGGAAAAGTACAGGAAATATCTGACTAAATGAATGCATACCAAAATGGGAGATATGCTAGTGTGCCTTTTTTACATGATTCTTCAGGTTTAGAGTCTTTGGTGAAGGATTCAATTTAGTCCCTCTCAAATAAGGGATCCAAAAAAAGATGAGCCTTGACATTGGTGTCTTGGAAGAAAGTTCAAAGGGGGGCTTATGTAGGTCCTATATTATAGAGAAAAGGGGCTTCTCATGGATCCTTAGAGAAAATAGAGGTGATTAATGTAGGTGCGTAGGCCTACACCAGATAGATATTCTTTGGGAAATGGTTCATAGAGGAAATAACACTAAGGAGAGGCTTTATCCTAGGCACCATGAGTTTCCTCGAGTGTCCCAAGATGAGGGTTGTGTATGTCCCTAATTAGGGAAGGGGTGTCACACATGTGGTTGTTCACTAAGGTAAAATAGGTTCCTCAAATAGGTTTCATGTATTTCAAACCCTAAAGAGAATTTGATCTCACTACCCCCCTTAATTCCTTCTTTTCTCAAGTTTTATATGGATGCCTGAGGGGTTTTCGAGGACTTGGGAGAACGGACCTTGCGACCAGAGCATCATGGCTTTTTCTGATTTCCCTGTTCTGAAAATGAGCAGCTCTCGAGTCCTATTTATAGAAAAATAGGGGACCCTGATCGAATAA
Organism: Viscum album; assembly: GCA_963277665.1. Classification (NCBI taxonomy): domain Eukaryota; kingdom Viridiplantae; phylum Streptophyta; class Magnoliopsida; order Santalales; family Viscaceae; genus Viscum; species Viscum album. The sequence continues at coordinate 1,444,480,304 of OY728150.1, read as the reverse complement.
GGTTGTCCAAGTAGGTCTATGGCATAGTTTCCCAACACAGGTGTCCCACGCAGTGGTGTCTACTTTTTAGTGTCCTGCAAGTTTAATGAACAAGACTTCTGATCGACATGAGTGCGTGTGTAGGAAAACTTTGGGAATGTACATTTGATTCTCCTTGGTGGCTTCATATCTCTACCATTCATAAGATACACATCATAATATTTTCCTCCCACCTGAAAAAATAGTGTCGACAACCCCCCCCCCCCCCTCAATATTAGATCTGATTGAAAGAATAAGGTCTAGTCCTGAGGTAGAATAGAGAAATGATTATAAAGGTGGTGTAGGTATACTATGAAGGGTACCTGTGTAAGTCGGCAGTTAAATCTCGATGCACTGGTTTAGTGTGAAATTACCTGATGAATATCCTTGATATAGGTATGGTTCACAAGTCTAGTGAGCGTAGGTGCCTTGTACAAGGGTTTCTGCATGGGAATAACCCACACCATCCTATTGGCCTGCAGGGTTAGTGTGCGCAGGACCACATTGTTAAACCATCTACTTCATAACCCAAAAGCTTCACCCCACACCCTTATTCATGATTAGTGTCAGGCTTTTGTCCCAGCACTTTGGGTCGGTCCATTTTCTACCATCACTAACCCTAATGAAAAAATGGAGAGTCACACTGTAATATTTTCATTCTAAATCAGTGTCCTTTTGCGTTATGACACATAAAAACTCACCTCTCTGACATAAAGATTCATTTCTACTCAAAACATAATAATTGGTTTCTATATGAGGATTAAATCATTAATTCTATAGAAAAATGAATGGAACACATTTCATAGTGTCAAAAAAATCCCCCCTAGAATTAGATTTGTTCACAATGAAATGAATTTGGTTCCAAGGTAACTATTTTAAACTTTGACATATTCTAACATCAGTTGGTGGGGGTTTGGATCTATCACAACAGTAGAAGGATTCTATAATTTTTTCCTAATCCATGAGGCATAACAGGTGTAGTTTAATTGTCTTTAGGGTCATATGGAAAACCCTAGAAACTTTGTGTATTTTTATTTTATCACACTAATTTTTTATAATCCCCATATTATGAAGACATATAATATGAGGATTTTATTTTTATTATTCCTTCATTTTTAGGTTTTCATCCTAACAAGTTTTATGCCTCTTTTCTCATTGATCAATTTTTTACTGAACCACATGTCGTGAAGGTCTAGCGATCTGAGACCTGAATTTTTTCAAGTGTTCCCTTTGTAGGATTTGAATCTAGAAATTACTATGTCTATTTTTGTGGGTAGTTTAAATTTTTTTCAAACTGAACTAGTGTGACTGGTGTTTTAGGTCAAACAACTATGACCATGAGTTTTAGGATGATGGCCCAGACAAGGTTTTTTGGCCACGAATGTTTTAAAATTGTTCAGATACCCCATGGGGAATTTTGAGTCATGAATTTTTTAACTTTGAATCAAAAAAATGATATGACACATGTATATGAGTAACGGTATTATACCGAGTTCGAATACTAGTTTCTAGAATGGTATTTTTAGGAATAATGGGAATAGAGGAGGTCTCTATTGAGGATGAAGGTACCTTTGATTGAAAAAACTATTTTTGGGCGAATTTATGCATATCCAACTAGGGTGTGTTATGTCATAGTCAAATAGTGTCATTCTATAGCTTAAAGGAAATTAAATTTGGTGGATGGATTACACAAATCTGACTTGGGTGTGTTACAACATAGTTAAGAAAATTACTTCTTAAGAATTATGATATTCTATTGATAATGGTCGAAGAAAGTTTATGTATATTTAGATTTCTCAATTTCATGATGGGTGGTTTTTCCAAGGGATTTTTTTTGGGAATGAATAGAGAATCTATATTAGCATAGACCAATAATGGAAAACTACTCCTACAAAAATTTGGATTGTGTAAAGGAGTGTAAATTTTGTTAAATAAATAATGATTGGGGGAAATACCGTTACTAACAAGGGATTATGAATGGTTCAGTTTAATGTTGTGTAACCATGAAATTAATCATGAAGTTTAACGTCCTATGACGAGGAAATTATTGTACAATTTAACATCATGGGACTAGGATATTATGATATATAGTTTAATTTTGTGCAACTAAGACGTTATGATTTATAGTTTTAATTTTTTTTAAACAAGGAAATTATGGGGGATATAATTTAATGTCTGTATCTTTGATTGAAAGGTAAATAATCATCCCCTTTCATGGTAATCTGTCCATGAATGTACCATCAATTTTAGGTATGAAAAGGGGGATGTTTTAATCTATAATATAGGAAATAGTTGGATCAAAATATTGGTATGGGGAGAGTTCTTAGGGTGATAGAGGATGTATCTTCCAATCATTAAGTTACCACTAATTTACAAACCCATTTTGGGGCTACATTATGAAAATACTACTAGGGAATTTTACAACATAATCGAACAGTGGAATCCCCTTCAAAATAGACTGGTTTTATAGGATACATTATTCATATACAACTGGAAAGTTTTACTACATATTCAGACAAAGGTGTTATTAGAAAATTCGACACTCTATTTCTGATGGCTGAAGAAAGCTTATGGGGATTCAAATTCCATAAGGAAGAACGTTTGGTTTCGGGAAAGAATGTATTTGAATATGGGAGGATAATTTTGAGTCAAACATACCAAAGATTGGGGTAAAAGGATTCCTACATAGGTATGACCCAAATTTTGGAAATTTAGTGCCAATAGTATGGGGTCATACACCTAGGACCATAGAATTGTGGAAAAGATAGGTGATATGTGGCCTACAGGTCCATGTTCATTCTGACATACATCAAACATGAGGTGGGAAATTGTGAACCATGGTCTTTGTGGTTCTCAGATCAGAATAATGGATATGGAAAAAAAATTTTATGGATGAAAATGGACTGATTTGAATCATACTCCCAAACATAATGTCATCAAATCTGAAAATGATAAAAGAGGTTTCACCTGAGAGAGAAGTTTCCACTGGTTGGAAACCCTATTTTTTGTACTAATTTTTTGAAATCAAATTGGGGTTTGTAACTGCATAGTCAAATAGTGGAATACTCTGTCTAAAAACCGGTTTTTTGGGATAAATTATACATATCCAACGGGGGAAAGTCATTGCATAGTCAGGAAAAGGCATCCTCAGGTATGATAAATTCTATCATCGGAAGCTAGAAATATATTATGAATATATGAAAATGTCCAAGATTAGGAGTATGATATCTGGAGGGGATATGTATGAGAAAAAATGAATCATTTGGACTAATATTATCCATGAGGTGTATATCCCCATGTACAAATGAGGGTGGAATCTTTCTTTCCGTGGTGAAACCCGAAATGAGGGAACCTAAATTAAGAGATTCTTTATTGATCTTTGTTTATACGTAGAAGATGGGTGTTTTTTCATTACCCCATGGATGAGAATATGATATGATTCCTAGTTGTTACTATTTATCTCAATGGAATGATAATAATGAAATATTGAGCTCTTTAGGTATCATGACATTTAAATTCATACAGCTTGGACACCATCCATGCAGTTTAATGTCATGTGATCAGAATAACAACCATGCATTTTAACAACATGTGGTAAGGAAGAAGGTGACTCAATGTGAAAAAGGAATATTATGGATTGATTAGGGTGTATTACCTGAGCATCACTATGTATATTTTTAAATAAGGAATCAATCCACACATAGTTCTAAAATTTATTCCCCCATACTGATTGAGTTCATGTATATATAGAAAGGGTTTTTTTAATATGGGATAACTCATGGGGTGAGCCACCATGTTTAATCTGCTTATGTAGATCTAAATCATTAACAAGAGAGTGAGGGTAATTTGACATATTGTGTTGTATCTGGGTCTATGAATGAAGATTCATACATCCCTACATATCTTATTGGAATGAGAATCAATCCACAAGTTATTCTTGAGGAAATCATGTAGTTTATTGTCATACGACGAGGAAATTTGGTGTTCCTTTTAAGGTATTTCATATAGGACCTTGATAACTTCAATGTGAATGGATATTATTTACTCATTCAAGGAACTCATTTTCAAAAACTCTTAATAACTTGTGAGTTATTCTTAATGTGAGAAAAAATGTGTGGAAAAGGTTTTTTCACCACACATAATTCATTAAAAATCTCATGTAGATTATTATCATGAAATGAGGATGTTGACCATGAAATTTAACATCTTGTGGCAAGTAAGTTGATCATTCAACATATAAAGGAATATTGTTGTTGGACCAGAGGATATGACTCGGGTGTCACTATGTATCTTGTTTGAGCAAGAATCAATCCACACATAGTTCTTGAAAAAAGTTCACCAAATCAAGTAGGTTTTAAAATAAGGAAATAGGAGATATTATATTTTCTATAATTTTAGAGAGGACGTTGAAATGAGTTTTAGGAATTACTATATATCTTTATATATTAGAATAAATCCATACATATTTGTGGAAATGTTCACTGTGTGGGTCTGATTCTTACATAGAGAAAAGAGGGGATTTTTTTCTCATAGATGGACCCAGGATGAGAGCTCCAAGAATCACTATTTATCTCATTGGGATTAGAATAAAGACACATATAGTTATAGAATAAAGGTGTTGGGGGATACCAACACCAAATATTGTGATCCACTCAAATATGGATCAAAATGTTGAAAAGTTTTACATCATGTAACAAGGACGCGAACCATGTAGTTTAACATCATACTGTTAGGATGATATGTTATTCATTTTAGAGTCATATAGCTTGGAATATATATGGTGATGTGAAATTTAACATCTTACAACTAGGATGGGTTTCATTCTTTTTATGGTCATTAAATAAACACAAAAAATATAATTTAACATGTTGATTCTAAGATGAGTGTCATGTGATTACACGGAATATTTACTTTGGAACCATGAATTGGTCGGGGTCATAATTATGAATCCATCTATTGAGATCAAGGAATATGCTTCATTATAGTGGGACATGTTTATGGAGTAAGTTCCCTCTTAATTTAGTTCAATATTTCGAGGATTTTTCCTAGTATCATTAGAGTCCTAAGAACCAATATCAATTCTCCTTAGAGTAATTAACAAAGGTAGAGCTTCTTTTTAAAGTCTCCCACCATTGGATTTTGATAGATTTACATGTTATGAAAGGTGTGAAATATTTTCTCATCATGCCTATCCAATTCATTCAGCCATTTCAATGATTTCTCATCATTAGATATATGGTCATAGATGAAAATATCAAACGATATTAATTGAGCCTCAATGGGAAGGTCTGATTTTGTTTCTTCTACTAGTTAGTATAGGGTTTTCCATGTGGAATTACCAGTTATAATATTGTAACCCCGTAAGTTTTGAAATAGATTTTGAGGCCAATAATTTTTTTTCTATATCTACCATATTATTGAGTATTTCCAATAGGGTCTTCTTGAAGGCCTCTATCTATCTGTTAGCCACTACACAATAGCAAGATGAATGGTTGGATTTGATATTGTACTCCTAATATACCATTTCGAACTCAGTAGAATATAAGTTGGTTCCATTTTCTGTCAGTATCATATGTGGGACACAAAATATGGTAATTATTTTAGATTTCAAAAACCTAATATTTTTTCCCCTGAATTATTTGAGGTGTATTTCCACATCCCAATTGAAGAGGTAGTTGGTAGTAGTTAAGATGAATTTGAACTACTTGACCATAACTAGAGGGTACGCCCCCACAAAATCTATTCCCCATATAAAAATAGATTTGGATATTTGAATATATATTGAAAATCTAGGGTTTTATGGATGAATTTGGAATTCAATTGGCAGTAATAACATTTCATGGTGAGTTCTGTGTAATATTATGTCGTAGTGGTCTAGTAGTACCCATGGCTTCGGATTTTATTGGAAAGAATGTATCCTGACTAGTGAGAACCATGGGATCTTGAGTGTAATTTTTTCATTATAGACGAAATATATTCTCCATCAATAAATTTTAAAAATAATTCATCAAAGCACCATTTATAAGGGACTTTTTACTGATTTGGTCCATCATAAAGAGGGAAGTTGGTCACTCTTCATTGGATTTTCTCCTTACAAGCTCTAGTAGATGAAAGTAATCCATGATGATGTTTTTCCATGAATGGAATCATCAACCCAGTGGTATGAACATATGTCTTAGGGATAGGACTGACTTCACTAATATCTTATATTCTGGCCTAAAAAAAGATGAGACCATTCGTCAATGTGAAATGTTGAAGATTATTTTATCCCAATTTGGATCTACCAAAGTTGTAGCTACATTTTCTAATGCATATTCCTTGAAATTATATGATCAAAGGAAATGATTCAATGTTAAATCTAAGAAGAACTCTGCCAAAAACCCTCCAACATGGTCACGAAATGGAATTATATCTTCCTTTCTAATAGCTTGATCCCTATTGATATGTTTGATCTCCAACTCTAAAAATCCTTTAACTTTAACACGGTCCACTGATATTTGAAGTTCCAGTTCCAAGCCTGTAATGAGGGCCAAATATTCTATCTCATTATTAGTAAATCATTCTAATTACATGAAGGAGTAAGGTAAAAAATTTATCATTGGGTAAATGAGCATGATCCCTTACCTAACTTTGTTGAGATTAGGCTCTTATATTCTGCTCCCTATTGGGCTCCTAGATGTGCTATAAAAATATTCATTTTCCATGTTTGGTGGATTCATGAATATAGAATGTATCCTCATTAGGAAATTCATTATTCAATGATTTTGTTCCTGAATAGAGATTTTATTCAAGGAAATCCACCATGGTCTGGCCTTTCACAACTTTATGAGGCACAAATTATATATCAAACTAATGTAGAATAACTCCCCACCATTCCAAACTCATATTAACATGGGATGAATAATGATTTATTTTACTAGGTTATTATCAGAGGATCGATGGACCTCATGATACTATAGGTAGTGCCTCATTTTCTAAACTATACAGATTAAATCCAAGAATATCTCCTCTATATCTGAATAATGAGTCTCTCCATCGAGCATGGTTTGAGAAAGATAATAATGGTTATATTCATTCCCAAAATTGTTCTGTTGTGAAAGGAAGGCAACCTTAGATCACTCCTTGAATGTCACATATAAAATGAGCAGATTTACCTCTATAGGTTTCATTAATACTAGTGGGATAAAGAGGTATTTATAGAGGTTTTCAAATTCTTCTGAATAGTCATTGGTCCACTGATATGTGAACCCCTACTTCATCAGTTTGGTGAAGGGAAAACACTTTCCTGCAACATTTTATATAAAGAACCAAATTTCAACCAAGTTTCCTAAAATTACTCTTAACTCTTTATAGTTTCAAGGATTTGAAATTATAAGGATATTTTTTTTCTCAGGGTCAAATTTAATGACCAGATGGCATAAGATGAAGTTGATAAATATTCTTGAGGTTACCCTAAAAGCACATTTTATTGGTTTTATCTTTTGGGTATATTTCCATAGCTTCTTGAAGATGGTATCTAGTTAATCCAGTTGGTACCATCATTTTTAAGACTTAACCATTATATCATCAACATTTCTTCTAAAAAACATCCCCAGGAAGGGTTTGGGGATGAAATGCATGGTACATTAGTATGTGACATCGGCATTCTTCAAGGAAAAGTGAATTACCCAATACCAGAATAATCACTTTTGGTACATTAAGGGAGTGGATTATTCATCCTCTATAACAAAAAAATTGGTTATAACTTGAATATCCATTTATGAAGGAGTGTGCTAGATAAATGGATGTCGCATCAATCTAGAGTTCTATGATTGGAAACAGGAAGTCATTTTTCAGACAATGCAAGTTGAGATCTCTAAATTAGATGAAAACCCTTCACATTTTTATTATTTACTAGGATGATATTATATTTCCATATATAATACTCAGATTCCTGAATGAATTCACCCTGTATGAGTTTTTCTACTTATGTCTTAATTTTGGAGGTGTGAGTTGGGTGTATCCATATGGATGCCTGTTTGTAACCTCGATGGCCTTCTAGAAAACCCAAGTGATTAAGGGACACCTCAAGATACATGATTTCAATATCTATGTAATTACATGAAAAAAATTCCTAGTGTTTCTTCATGAATAAATTATATATCTCCTTCTCTTCGAAAGTAATGGTCGTACTGATCAAAGTGGGTTGTGGACCTTCATCCCCGACTAGATTTATTTCTATGATTTCATCTACAGTGTTGGATACACAATCCTTAAATATAGGACGGATTCCCCCCACCCCTTCTCTTCCATTCCATCATTATTTGCTTCTTCCCCCTCTTCCTAGTAAGTAGTGGATGAAGAAAGATTCTCATGGTTTGGGGAGGATTTGACATTTGGACTTTCAGAGGATGAAGAAACTATTTCGTGGACAACTGATGGTGTGTGGTTGTTTTGGAGCTCTAATGGGGAGATGAGGGAATGATAATGATCATATTAAATGTATACCATTTAGATGAAAGATTATTATATTCTAGCTTATAGAATTGGGATTTTTTGAATCTCATTGGATGGAATGGAGACATTTTCATTCATAATTTCATTACTTATCAAATTGTTTTAAACTTATTCAATGTTATAATGCTCAGTTTTTATGATTTAAACCATGTAAGCAGTTGAATGTGTTCTTAGATTCAGACACACCACTTCTATTTTGATTATATAAAGCATGTACTCCTCATTGATATGTTTTAAAGGGTAATCTAGAACCATATCAATACTATTTTTTTCATTGAACAAAGCAACATTATCAACCATGGATGGTTTCCCTTTCCTCTGATAGAATACTACATCAATTTACTATGATTCACAAGATTTGAATGGGGGTTTCACTATGAAATGTATCAATTTTTCCATTAATATGATATTTGAGGAATAGGTTGTATGATGAATGGTTATTTGTATGTTAATGTATCCAAGGACTTCCCAAAAAAATGTTTATGGTTGTATCCTACCTAAAACCATGAATTTTGAGTCATAAAAGAGATCCTCAGACTGAGTTCTAAGTTTGATTTCACAATGAGCCCTTTTCCCATTCTTTTTTTATATACATGTTACAATAAAGTGGAGTGATACAAGTGAGATTCATTGAAACCCAGTTGACAAAGTTTTTGAATTGGAATAAGGTTGACTCTTGAGACATTTTCAATGATGTTTCATTAGATATCAATGTCATTTATCCTTGAATGTGTATACAAGGGTCCAAAAGTCCCTATTTGATGGCATCCACATCCTAATCTATAAAATATATGATCATGTGGAATTCATCCGGATCATTATCTACGAGATATACTTCGGTAGTAACAACCTCGACATAAAATTTTTTAGGGCATGACAAGGACTCTATGAGTGGTTCTTAGAGGAATTTAGATAAACACAAAGAAACCATGATAGAAAATTTTTCAGGAACCAAGGATAATTTCATAAAAACATCACACTTATGATCTAATGTTCTTTACTTCCCAACATTGAGATTCTCTTTTTTAGGTACTTTAATAATTGAAGTAATTGATATGGATCGATCAACCCTTGGAAAATGAGATGAAGGTTCTTCTTCTATCATTGTATTAGGTCGATTGGGTTTTCCTTCATAATGATGTTGATTAGGAAATGACGTGTGCTCTATCTAATCTTCCAAGATAAATCTATCAGGATAAACTCTGACATGTGTGGGGGTAATTTATTATTACTTGTGAGCTCACTAGAGATCTCTCCCATGGGATTTGGGGGTGTATACAGTTCGAGTAGGGATGTGGTTAGAGAAGTAACTCTTGGAACAACAACATATTCTCCTATATTGACAACTTTGACCGACTCTTCCCCCAATTACCCAATAATTTGTATAGAATTCAGGTTTATAATCACATTTATTTTCTAATAAGGGATCCATTATGTGAATAAAATTAATGGAACTAAAGATAAACTGATCTTCTGATGGAGATTATTTATGGAAGTTTGGCTCTTGTTTCACCATTTGTTAGGGTGGTGGTCATTCTCCTAGGACTGTAGCAATAATGTCTACAAATGTTAATGATAAAATTTTCCTTGATACATGCTCATATTCCTATATTGTTTCCGTATATTAAATCCATGTCATTTTTTGGAGGAGTAGATTTTAGAGGACCTAACAACCAATAAAGTTAGTTGTGTTGTAGTAGTGTTGTAGGAGCAACGGTCATGGGAACAATCATCTATTGCAACTTTTATTGGATGATATCATGAGTTAGTTTGAACATATTTATGGTCATCCAATCACTGAACTTCTTCATTCCCTTGCTGTTAACTTCCTTCCACTCATTATTCTCCTCTAGATCAGTATCAAAGAAATATGCTACTTGAGAAGGTGGCCTGATCATCTTCACTTTCCTAGAGTCAACCATATTTTATAGGATGTCTTTGAAAACAAAACACTTTTAGATGTTATTCCCTAGTAATTTATGTAAAGTTAAATAGATCCTAAGATATTTTTCACAATATTGGAAACGTTTCTTGTTCTTTGGAAACATGATCATCTTGTTATCTAATGTCAATACAAAGTATCCAGGGACTTATTCCTCAACATTCCCTATTATCATTCCCCAAGATGATGGAATTACATGGGGAATCACCTAGTTCCATGAAATATATTATTAAACTCTTTAATAAATTTCAGTGACGTCCAAAAACCCTCATGTTTATTTCACAGGGATTATTGGTGTTCCCAATTAATCATAAATATTTTTTATAAATATGGTCAACCATCATTCTTGATTACATTTTAGGTTTAAAAAATATTTATATCCGTTCCACTGAGTAATTAATTCTAAAACCCTCTCATTATCCCTCTATTTTTAGTTTGATAGTTTGAGGAATATTGTCTTCTATAATTTCATGTTAAATTGGAAGAGAAAATTTCAACCGAGATATTCCATCTCTATAATTGACTAAGACAGAAATATTGTGTACTATACAAAGGTTGGTCCCTACTATAATTTCATGAATCACCTAAGTTTCACTACCTTATTTTGCATAGAGGTCCTCATTATGGGATCACATTGAGAGACAGAATGTGTCAAATTCTACTATAGGTCTCCAAAGTTGTTGGAATATTGGAATTTAGGATTCTTGATGTTTGGTGGTGGAAGTTTCAGATCAAACAATTTATGGTAAGGTTTTTTTTCTCTGGTTTCACCTGTGCATGAAATTACTTCATACAATCCAATCGATCTGTTAGAAATTCAGTGGTATTCATGAGCCCTTGTTGAATTTATGGATGAGAAGGATCTTTCATGGTGGAATTAACTATTAGGACCATAAGTGGTAGTACTGATAGAATCTACCATGGACAGCCTATTGGGGATGACTGGTAAGGATTCACCTGGACTGGTTCTAGTTATTCACCTAATGAAGGGAACTGCTGATCTACTTCCATTAGATCCACGTATATTGTTGGTTGGTATTTCGTATTCATAAGATGTTCTAGATATGTTTTAGTTTCTATGGAAAACCCTCTTTTTTGAGGTATGCCAACTAGGAATACAAGGTGAGAATCTTCTTTTAGAACATATCTAGTAGGAAGGATTCCTTAGAGTAGTTCTACATTGAGTCTTTTGAATTATTTCATCTCTTACTCATACTGATAAAATCTTTCCTCAAGTAAAAGGTTCCCAACCTCTCCAAGAGGGAGGTGAGTAACAATGTTACCCTTACCCTTTTCCTTTTTGGATTCTATTCAAAGAGTTAATGGTAGAGTGATCTAGGGAACACCAATATTCAAGGTGAGTCTCTAATTTTTGGTATGCACATCTCCTTCAATAATTTCAGTGTGTACCATATTTTGAACAAAATATTCCTCCACCAACCGCTCCTTTGAATTGGACCTGTGTTCTGTAGGGTCTATTGGGGTAGTGTTAATGAAATTCACTTATTATTAATGAATTACTAACATTTTATCAGTATATTTACATAACTACCTTCTTTCATGCCCTCCAAGAGGACTTTCCCTCTCATTTGATGTTTCCCTGGGAGATATTGGGAAAATGGTAATATAAATGGAATATATATACTATTCATTCATTCACATACCTAAGGGGGTATTGATTCATGTGATTTGATGAACTAAGAGGATTAATTCTGTGGAGTTTCCCTTAAATTAAGAGAAAAATGAAATCGACTAAGGTGAATGTTGTTGAGGTGAATATAACCTCATACCTAAGGGATGAGGCTATTCCCATTCTACTTTCAGAACTCTTCAGGCCCAGTGTTTTACCTCAAAGGTTGTGATAAAAAACCCCAAACCCAGATGGTTGAGGCTTCTTTTGAGCTGTCATAGATACTATTTTGTGGGTTTCCTTTTAATATTATGGAGTTTTTTTCAAACATTGAATGGGTTCATCATTTGGTATTCACCTAAATCACCCAATTATTAATATCATTGTTCTATTTCCATCATTTTCACTATATTATGATTTTATTCCCCTAATAAAAAGGTTTATTCAATATTTATATATTACCAGTGCATAAGTTTCTTAATAGCATCCTCTATTCTAGTCCAATATTGGTGAGAGTCATCCGTGGCCTATTTTTTGAATAGTTCAGCAGTTGTGAACAAATTTCTTTTTTTTATGTTATCTTGATGCTATGAAATTGCATGATACAACTTTTGGTGATCTTTGATGGTTTGGGATAATAGAGAAATTTATCACTTTGTGTTCACCACACCCTCTAAGATGAACACCAGATGAGGTATCTGTAATCAAATGTCACAATATTTTTAATGTTTTGAGGCACAGACATTTAAGGAATCCTTGATGATTCTTGAACATTGGATGTCATGAATCTCAGAGAGATTCCAAGTTAATTTGTTGTTTCAACCATTCAATTACCTTCACATGACTCTAATACTCTTCTTAGGGTAACAATTTTTTCTCAAGTGACGATGAGCATTCCATATATATATCTAGATGTCATGCACACAATATTTTGAAAATACATTTGTAATACTTTATTGGTGGGTGGATAAAGGCTAGAACATGATTTTTATGTCATCTTTAGCTAGCTATTTCCTTATGAGAATCATGTCATCTTTATCTTTTTTTAGAGGATCCCCATCCTGGTCTGAATAGAGTTGATTCTTTCCGTACACTTTATCATCTGTAGTGGGATTGTTGGGTAAATCAACCATTTTGTTGGATGATAGGAAATCCCAGGGTAGTTCCGAGAGTGACCATTTTCAGGGGATGTATTCTGGATGAAAAATAATTTCACTTTTCAATGAAAGGGAATCAAACATGACAGACCTTGTTTTCCCAAGTGCCTCGCAATAGGAGGGCTTTCTCATCACTACATAATAGGGGGGTTCTTAACAAGTGAAAAACTACTATGAAGAGATAATTCACAAGTAATTCTATCATAGGGAGGAATAAAATGGTGAATTACAATAAGGGGAATACCCTCTTTCCCTTTAATATTCTATCCATTGGAGGTTTTTCATGGATATCATCAGGAGATGGGATCTCAAGATCAATTATATTATGGACATAATTAAATCCATCATGGAGATGTTTTTGAGGAGGACATTAGAATTACAACTATTACTCTCATAATTTGGTAATGGGAGAGTAGGATCTTGAGATACTATATATAATTATCTTAGGGATTGAAGAAATCCATCATAGAGTATATATTTATCAAAGATCAACTCTTCATTTTCCAGTTGTCTCTGGTGAGGCTTCTTCTTGGATGATTTATTTGGGGGAAGTGGTTTTCATGTATGAAATCATTCTTGATTGGATCTTGTGTTGTTGCTGAAATTTTCAAATAGGATTCTATAATTTAGACATTGGTTGTTTCCTACCTCAGAGTGTCCATTCGAATAGGCCATTTACCTCTTATAGGAATGAGTGTATGTTCATGATCAAGTTTTCGATATATAATGAAGATTTTTACCCACAAATCTCATGGATGTGAGAATAAGTGTGTGTCTACTCTAAGGTGATATGCTGATGAGCCATCCCATTATTGGGGATGGAGTTGTGTGTCCATCCCTTTGACACTACTTTAATTTCCGTTATGATGTTCAGGCATGTATGTAAGATGTGGGTTGGCATTTTAATCTTCCCTTTCACCATTATCCAGATATTTGGTGAATTGAGTGACTAGAATGCGGATATATTACGATTTTTTATATGTAGAATGGGTATGTTCCTATTATTATCCTCCTTTTACTGCCAACGGATTCTAACAGTTCTCATGTGTGGGAGTAGAGAGTTTGGTATTCCCCCTATTTATCACCGATACATTTCGACAGACTTCACTGGGTGCTTCTAGATGAGGCTGCTATCATGCCTAATGTATTCATACATGTGTGTGCGCTTGCTTGTGGTTTACCATCGAACATGGAAGGAATACTTCTTTGAACCTTACTAGGTAAGGCTGATGGATTTCTTGATGAATGTAGGTTTGGGTTTGTGTCTGCTCAAGGATTGCGGTTGAATTCAAATTCCCTGATTTCTAGGAGTGGGAAGGTGTTTGTTCCTATTCATAGTATGCCTCTATATTTTTTTGGAAATCTAATTTGAGTGCTACTAGAAGATTATTCTAGGATGTATGGTTAGTTCAGGAAGGTGTATGTTCCTACTTGTGGTGTGTCGCTAGATTTTAATGGTGGGATTTCATGTATTCTATGAGATGATTATGTTGGATACGTAAATTAATGTTGGTGGGTGTATGTTTCGACTTGTAGTTTTCCCAAAAATTTGATTGGTGGGCTTCTCCAGAGGGGACATAGGTCTGGTTCTACTACCTTTTTTTCAGTTTCTACCCCACGCAGGTCATCTTGTGCAGCTAGGTCTAGATGACCTCGGCCAGACTACCAAGGATGACACCCTCGTCATATTTAGGGTTCACTATCATGTGGAATTAGAAGTGTAGAATGATAAAATGATCCTTTTAGAAGGACCCCAATTTATTTTTTATGGGGCCTTATGGGGCCTCTTGATCCACCTCCCTTATATAAGGTAGGGACTCATTGTTGCATTCTTGGGATTAAATTCCAAAATGGTTGAATACGGTGATAGTTTTCATCTTCTTCTAGACCACCAACCATAGCTGATCGGATGATCGGTGGGTCATTGTGAGTTGTAGGGCCTATCGAGTAGCCTCCAAGGTCGGGATTGTACCATTCTGGTTATACTATGAGACCAGTGCATTCGAGACCCAATATTGAAGGGACTATGTTGGTGAAAATTTTCCTTGCTTAGATGAAGACCGGACATGAATATTGGATAGGGTATAAATTGGTGAGAATTTTTGTGACATCATTTTTATTGGAGATCTTATTGGATGTTCCTGATTATAGATAAAAAAAATAAAAATAAAACCCCATTAAATAAGAATCTTATTTTAATGAACACATCCATGGTTGATTGTTTTGTTTGTAACTCTTTAATTTTGGGAGATAAAGGGTTCTAAGAGGTGGGTAAAACCATCATCATTATTAAGAATTCATGTCGGGTTCACCATTTTATGTTTTCAACAAAAAATCCTTGTGCCTGATGACTGATTGTAAGGGGTTGATTTTTGTGAAATCATTCATGTCGGGTTCACTACTTCCCAATAGTCCCCAATGAGATTGGTTCATGGAGCTAGAAACACCCATAATCTATATATTCAAAAATACTCATGGGATTTATTTTAAAACATAGGTTATCATTTGGATATTGGAATAATAATACTTAAGAACTCACATCGGTTGAGAGGATGGGAAGTCAGTCTCATCACACCTTTTGAGTAGAATTATTTCTTACTCTGATACTCTCTTATATATTTAATATATGTTCACAAATCCTTCATTAATTCCCAATAATGATGTGGGTCACTCAGTAATTAATAATCAATTATTATCATGTATGTAACTTATAATAATTTGTATGTATTTGAGGTTTTTCATCAATGGAGATATCTACATGTATATCAGTTTCCCTATTAATGGCATCCTCTTATATACAGATTAGAGATTATTTGGTCTTTATTGTGATGATTCTAGTTTTCATCCATATAGTGGGGAACTCTAGAGTGTTCCTTCATCAAAGGACACAAGATTTGTTTTGATGTTTAGATTAGACCCATGAAATGGGCTTCCTATATATCCTTTATAATGGAATCCAAACCCACATAGCTCAATTCCACTTAATGGTGCACATCATACATTTTATGGTCTTGTGATTAGAACTAAACTATGAAGTTTAGTGTCATGAAACAAAAATGTATAAGAAAAAGGTGCCTGGTCAAATTTTGGTGTGGAACTTATGCCGAATCCACCTAGGGAACCTATAAGGGATATGTATTTCTAAGTTGAATAAAGATCTACTGGTAATGTGGCCCAGAGATAATAGGGTTTATTTGGAGTGTTGGGATTGGACCTCAAGGTGGCTTCCAAAATATCCCATTTAGATGGGAATCAAATCTCATGTAGTTTGTTTGTGAGGACCCACTCCTATATAGGTCCTTAGGTTTTTCTCTTAGGGGAGTATGGATATTTGAGAGGATTAATTTGGGTCTTATTCATGAAGAGGATTCTCATTTTGATTTTTGAGGTTTGGTTAGGGTTTACTATTGAGGAGTATTATATGGTGGATGAGTGTGGTTTTGTTGGGGCTTACTCATTAGAAGGATGCCTTGGTGAATGAGTATATTTTTGGTTGTGGATTATAACAAATATAAGGCTAACATAGTGAATGATTATGGTGACATAGATGGGGATTGTACCAAATAGTAGGCCCAAAAAGTTGGATTTTAGGGCATATAACATATAGGAGGATTCCATTTTGTGTGATGTTGGAGATTATACCAAGTAGGAGGCCCAAAAGGTTCCATTGGGACGTACACCTAAAACAATTCCTTAAAGTTTTAGAATCATGCATATGTCATGATCACCACTAACCTCTAGGCCAACGTGATTCATGCTCGATGTGAGAAACAATAAGATTTGGAAGATCCAAGAAAACCCATGATCTAATTTTCCCTACGGTTATATAGATAGCCTTGAGGACCCACACCTTTGGAGTCCCTTTAAAGGAAAGAAAGTCCAAGATTTGATAAAAATATTCACTACCAAAAAATGCATCAGACTGTGTGGATTTTGTGGGCATAGAAAATAATCTAAACTCATGTGATTAATGATTGAATGCGGAAATATAATTTATATGATCTGGAAAACCACATGATCCTCCTTCAATGGGTGGAAGAGGCTAGGAAGCTGGCACATCCCTCCCATAATTGTACCCTGGACCCAAAGGGAGAGAGAAAGGACTTTAAAGTGCCTATTTACCCTCTTATTTTGGTAACTGGGATAGTCATATTTCGTGATCTATCAGGCTACATCCCATGGTTATAGATGGGAAATGACTGAAGTGGGAGAGGTCCCACAAGAAAGGATATGGGATTCCCCTAAAATTGATTCCAAGGGAAGTGAGGATTATCTCATTCCATTTCACCCCACATAGAACAGGGGATCCCTGATCTCAGAGATAACATGGGAAGCATAAGGATCTGACCATTCTCTTTTTGTTTGAGAGATCCATGATGCTTCCCCCATGGATAGGGTACTCATGAAAAAATTAATTTATTATTACATGAACCTTGATGACTGTACCTATCAGGTGGGACAAGTGTAGGAGACCTCTGACTAAAGGAATGCATACTGAAATTATAGAAACACTACTATGCCCCTTTCCATGGTTTTTTAAGATCATATGAATAATTTAATGTTTCTA
Organism: Viscum album; assembly: GCA_963277665.1. NCBI lineage: Eukaryota > Viridiplantae > Streptophyta > Magnoliopsida > Santalales > Viscaceae > Viscum > Viscum album. Next base: position 1,444,462,494 of record OY728150.1, on the reverse strand, counting down.
TTTGGTCCCTCTTAGTCAAGGGATACAATGGAAAAGGATCATTTCCATTGGTGGCTTGGAAGGGGGATCAAAGGGGGGCTCACGCAGGTTATGGATTAGAGAGAAAAGGTGTTATACCTAGGTCCTATGAGGAACTAAAGATGTTTCACGTAGGGGGTAGGCTTGCGTGAGATGGAGATTCCATAGGGAATGGGTCACCCGATAAATAAAACATGGGAGAATCTTTTTCTTAGGAACTACAATTTTCATCTGGTGTCCCTGGATAAGGGTCACATAAGAACCTGATTAGGGAATGGGCCTCATGTAGGTGGTTTCTCACTATGGGAAAATAAGGTCTCGATGAAGGTATCATGTATTTTTGTCCCTGGTGGGAATTTGATCCCATTATCCCCCATAATTCCTTCTTGACTCGTGTTAGAGAGGGATACTTGAGGGGTTTTGAAGGAATTTGGGAAAGGAGTTTCATGACCAATACTTCAGGGATTCACCTAATTTTCAATTTCTGTAAATGAGGAACCATGAGGTCCTATTTATAGGAAAATAGGGGACCTTGGTCTAAGGAGGTTTTCTGCACAGGTCCATGATATATGTTCCCAATGTAAGTTTCCCGAGTAGGGATGCCCCTCCTTTCAGTGCTATGTAGTGAGGTTGCACAAGCATTTTGATGCACATGTGTGTGCGAGTATTCCAACATTGGGAAATTATCTTTGATTTTACTAGGATATATTCATATATCTAACATTCATGAGATAACCATCAGTATTTTGATTCCATTGGAAAAAATGGACTGTCAAAAAAATCCCCCCTCAGTATTGGATCTGATCAAAAGAAGTTGGTTTATTCTCTAGGTAGAACAGGAAAAATATTATGGAGGTGACACATGTATACCATGAAGTTTATTCGTGAAAGTCAGTGGTATAGGCCTAGTGCAGAAGTTTAGTTCATAGGTACACGATGTAGATCCTCATAGAAAGTTCGATGGGTAGGCCAGTGATGGAGGTTCGGTGCATAGGTCTGGTGAGTGCCAGTGCCTAGTGCAGGGGTGAGAGCGCATTTTGGGTTGTGTGGGCAAGTCTGGGGCCAACGTCTTGGTATGTAGGGTTGGTTTATGCAAGACCACCTAGCCAAACCTGCTCTTCCATACTGTAGGGGACGTACCCCCGCACCCCACCATGGAATCCTTATCTGGCATTGGTCTTAACACTTTGGGATGGTCTAATCACTACCATCATTGTTCTCCAAGAAAAATGGAGAGTCATTCCATGAACTTTTTAGGCCACCTCAATGAAATTTTGCATCATGACACATAAAACCTCATCACTTTGGAAAAAATGATTTAATTCTACTCAAAACACTACATATGGTGTGTAAGTGAGGATCACATCATGAATTCTATAGGAAAGTGTGTGGAACACATTTCACAGGGGCAACAAACCATAACCCAATAAAAACAATAAAACCCATTTAAATCCATAAAAATATTAAAAAACTCCAAAAAACATTAAAAACCCTAAAAAATCAATAAAAAACTACAAAACCAAAAAATCGTAAAAACCCTGAAATCCGAAAAAATCCCAAAAAACCCCTTAGCATGCAAAAAATCCTAAAACCCCTAAAAATCATAAGAAAAAAAATTAAAAACCTAAAAAAACATAAAACTAAAAACCTAAAAAATGGTAAAAACCGTAAAAAAAATAAAAACCATAAAACCCTTAAATCCCTCAAAATCCCTATAAACCATAAAAACCATAAAAATATTTAAAAAATCAATAAAAATGCAAAATTTTTTAATAACCCTAAAAACATGAAAACCCCTAATAAAACTTTGACTTAAAAAACATAAAACCCCTAAAATCCTAAAAAATGCTAAAAATATTAAAAAACCGTAATACCCCAAAAAACCCAAAAAACCCGAAAAACCCTAAAATCCTTCAAAAATCTAAAAAACATAAAACCCCTAAAAATCACTAAATCTATAAAAAAATCCTTTAACCCCTTAAAAAAATAAAATACACAAAGAAAACATAAATACACTATAAAACTCATAAAAACCCTAAAAACCCTAAAAATCCAAAAACCCTCAAAATCCATAAAAAAAAATAATATCCTAAAAATCCTAATATATCAAAAAAATCACTAAAAACATAAAATACACTAAAAAATATAACAACCCTATAAAAACCTTAAAAAAATAATAACATATAAAACCATTAGAAAATATAAATGATAAAAACGCATTAACCCCCCCCCCCCACCCCACACACGAAAACCCTAAAAACCCTAAAACGCCCTAAAAATCCCTAAAAATACTAATAAACAATAAAAAATCCCTAAAAATACTTAAATATCCCAAAATATTTCTAAAAACATAAAATACACTAAAAACCTAAAAACTCAATGAAAACCATAAAAACCTTAAAAACTTAAAAACACCTAAAACCCTTAAAAATCTCAAAAATGTGAAAACCCCCCTAAAAACCCTAAAACCCCTAAAAACCTTTTAAACCCTTAAAAACCTTTAAACCCCCTAAAACCACATAAAACCCCCAAAAACCAACTAAAGACTCTAAAAATGACTTTAACCCATAAAAACATTAAAAAACTAAAAAATACTTTAAACCCCTTAAAATATCAAAATAAAACCTAAAATCCCAAAAAAACCCCCCCAAAAAACCTAAAATCCTAAAAAACCCCAAACCCCTAAAAATCCATAAAAACTCTAAAAAACCAAAAACAAAATCTAAAAAAAATCCTTAAAATCCCTAAAATTTAAAAATCCCAAAAAACCATAAAAATCATAATAAACCCATTAAAACCTAAAAATACTTAAAAACACTAAAAACATAAAAAATTATACAAAACCTAAAAGCCCCCTAAACCCTAAAAAACTGAAAAATTCCTCAAAATATATAAAAACTATAAAAAATAAAAAACATAAAAAAGCCCATAAGTCTGTAAAAATGTACAAAGTGATAAAAATGAAAACCCTAAAGAAACACTTAAAAACCTAAAAAACATAAACCCCTAAAAAACATAACAAAGGATAGAAACCCTATAACCCCTAAAAGACCCAAAAAACCTTAACAACCGCTAAAAACCCTAAAACCCCCTAGAATCCTTCCAAAAATTAAAATCTATAAAACCCTAAAAATCCACTAAAAACTATAAAAACACATTAAACCCCTAAAATACTTATAAAAATATAAAAACCCTTAAAAACTCTAAAGAATCAAATAAAACCCTAATACACAAAAAACCAAAAAACCCAAAAAAAACCCCCAAAAAACCTCAAAAATACCTAAAACCTAAAAACCCATAAAATTCAAATAAAATCCAAAAAAATCCCCAAAAATGTATATAACCCTAAAAACTCAAAAATCTTAAGAAAATCTCCAAAATAAGAAAATAAAAAAACCCCTAAAAATAAAAAAAACTAAAAAACTAAAAAACCCTAAATCCCTCTAAAGCACTAAAAATACATAAAATCCCTAAAACCCTAAAAATCCTTAAAAAGCATAAATATCCCTAAAGAAATAAAGTACCAAAAAACCCTAAAAAACATAAAATCCTAAAAACTCTTAAAACCCTTAAAAAAAATGCTCAAAAACCATACAAAATTTTAAAAGACAGTAAAAAAATAACACTGGGTAAAAACCATAAAACCCCTAAAAAAATTAAAAACCCTAAAACCCCAAAAAGACCTTATAAAAACTCTAAAATCCTTTTAATCCATAAAAATGTTAAAAATGACTAAAAAACTAGAAAACCCTAGAAAACTCAAAAACCCCTAAAAAAATAAATACCCTAAAACACATAAAAACCCATAAAACAATAAAAACCATAAAAATAAAAAAAACCCCATAAAAATCCACAAGAACATAAAAAACTGTAAAAAATCAGGAAAATCCTAAGAAAACATTAAAAACCGAAAACACCTAAAATCCCTACAAACCTAAAAAAGAAAAAAATCCTAAAAAACCCTAAAAATAATAAAACATCTAAAAACCTTAAAACCCCTAAAATCACATAAAAACTCTAAATCCAATAAAAACAATAAAAATCCCTTTAAACCCCTAAAAATATTTTAAAAAATCTAAAACTCCAAAATCCACATAAAAACTCAAAAAACCCCTAAAGACGCAAAAAACCCCCCAAAACCCTAAAATCCCTAAAATCTCCAAAAAACCTAAAAACCCTAAAAAACATTAAATTCATAAAAATAACCCTAAAAATCCCTAAAAATATAAAAAGCATAAATAAAATTAAAAACCTAATGAAATATTTAAAACCTTCAAGAAATTAAAAATATAATAAACCTAAAAAATAATTAAAAACCATAAAACCATAAAAACCGTAATAATACCAATAAAATATTAAAAGCTAGAAACACCCCTAAAAACATTAAAAAGTCCTAAAAACTAATAAAATTAATAAAAAACACTAAAATTTATAAAAAAAATTAAACCCCTAAAACATAAAAAACAATAGGAAACCACAAAACTCAAAGAAACCTTAAAAATAAAAAAACCATTAAACCATGAAAAACCTGAAAAAAAAACCAATTAAAATCCTTAAAAACAATAAAAAACCTTAAAAATCCCTAATAACATTAAACATGTAAAAACCTAAAAAACCGTTAAAACCGTAAGAAAACCTTAAAAACCTAAAAAACCTTAAAACCAATAAAAACCTAGAAAATAGCTAAACACCCAAAAGACCCTAAAACCCATATAATCTCTCAAAATAGATAAAAACCATAAAAACCCATAATATCCTAAAAAACATTAAAAGCCCCTAAAAACCTAAAAAACGCAAAAAAACCCTAAAAACCCTAATAAAACATTGAAAAACTAAAAACACCTAAAACAATAATAAACCAAAAAACCTTTACAAACCCTAAACCCCTAAAACCCAACAAAACCCTGAAAACCCTAAAAATCTAGAAATCCCTAAAACCTATGAAAATCCTAAAAAATACCAAAAATTTCCTAAAAATGTAAAAACCCAAAAAAACCTTGAAAACCGTAAGAAATCAATAAAACCCAAAAAATTAATCAAACACCTTAAAACGAAAAAATAGAAGGTCTATAAATAACCAAAAAAGAGTCCCAAATTCCAAAAAACCAATATAACAATAAACACCCTAAAAATTTGAAAATACCTAAAAACCATAAAAACCATTAAACCACTAAAATCTATACTAAAACATTAAATCCCTAAAAGGATAAAAACTCTGAAAACCCATAAAAACACAACAAAATCAAAATGCCCCCCAAAACCCCCAAAACGTATAAATAACCTAATACCCCTAAAACCCAAAAAACCCTAAAACCCATAAAATACCATAAAATTCCTAAAATTCCCAAAATAGAGAAAAACATTAAAAACACTAAAACACATGGAAACCCCTAAAACAACCTTAAAAAAATATAAACAATTAAAACAACTCAAAACCTAATAATTACTTAAATCATAAAAACCTAAACGACCTTAACAACTATAAAAACCCCTAATAACATTAAAAACCCACAAAAACCAAAAAACTCATTAAAAAATTATAAAAAATTTTAAACCCCTAAAAATTTTAAAAGCTCTAAAAAATCTGTAAATACCCTAACAAGTCAAAAAACACAAAAATCCCCCCAAAAGAACCCTAAACCCTAAAAACTGTCAAAACCCCTTAAAATCGTAACAAAATATAAAAACCAATAAAATCCCAAAATTCCTTAAATGTGTATAAAACCTTAAAAACCATTAATAACCCTAATAGAATCTAAAAAACCTAAAAAATGTAAACCCCCAAAAACATAAAAACCCAAATAACCCAAAAAACCCAAAAAACCCACAAAATCCCTAAAAATCCAAAACAAATCCAAAAAAACCAAAAAATTCCTAACAATCCCTAAAAATGTAAAAAGCTCTAAAAACCATGAAACCCATGAGAAAACCTTAAAAACATTAAAACACATAAAAGCCCAAATAATCAAAAAAATGATAAAACCCCTAAAATCCTAAAAGGACCAAAAAACCCTTAAACCCCAAAAATCTATAAAATCCCTTAAACCTTAAAGAACTATAAAAACACTTATAAACCTAAAAACACTAAAAACTATAAAATCTTTTCAAACCACTAAAAATTCTAAAAAACAGTAAAAAACATAAAAACCCTAAAAATAAAAAAAAATCCTAAAAATCTAAAAAACTAATAAAACCCTAAAACCCTAAAAACCCCTAAAAACCTTCAAAATCCACAAAGAACCAAATATAAAATAAAAAACATACACGGTTCAAAAAATCCATTAAATTTTAAAAATGCTAAAATACCCTAAAATCTTATAAGAGAAACTAATAGACCAAAAAACACTTAAAAGCCCTATAAACCTAAAAAATGCTAAAAATGCAAAAAAAACCCAAATGACTCTAAAAATCTGAAAACCCTTAAACTATTAAACTCTTGAAAACCATATAAAACCTAAAACCCATAAAAAACTAAAATTTTACTAAAAACACTAAAAACCCTTTAAGCCCCAAAAATGCTAAAAATATCTAAAAATTTCATAAAACCCCTAAAAACTCAAAAACCTGTTAAAAAGCGTACAAACCCTCAAAATCCCATTAATGCTTAAAAAATACAAAAAACCCCAAAAATAAAAAAAAATATAACAAATCATAAAAATAGATAAAGACCTAATAAAACATTAGAAATCTAAAAATAATTAAAACCCCAAAAAACCTAAAAATATTTAAAACCCCTAAACGACCTTAAAAATCTTAATAACCCCAAAACCCCCCAAAACATTTAAAACTCTAAAACCCAAAAAAACCATAAATACTTTAAACCCCTAAAAAGATTAAAAAACTCTAAAAATCCTTAAAACCCTAAAAACACAAAAAACCCAAAAAAACCCATAAAAACCATAAAACCTGAAAACCCCTAAAAACCCAGAAAGACCCTCAAAATCCCTAAAGACCCTAAAAACCATAAAACTCAAAAAAATCTTTCAAATCCCTAAAACCATAAAAATCCATAGAATCACTAAAAACCCTATGAAAACCTAGAAACCTAAAAACAATTTAAACCCATAAAAATCATAAAAAATGGGAAAAACACTAACAACCCAAAAAATCCTTAAAACCCTTAAAAATCCCTAAAAATCCAAAAAAAACATTAAAAATCTTTAGAAACATAAAAACACTAAAAACCGTAAAAACTCCCCTAACAACATTTAAAACCTAAAAACACTTACATATCATAAAAACAAAAAAACACTAAAACCCCAAAAAAACACTAAAAACCCTAAAACCCCTGGAAACCATTAAAACCCCAAAAACCTAAAAACACTAAAACCCCACAAAAACCCCAATCACAACTAAAACTCTAAAAAAATTAAACCCCTAAAAAAATTAGAAATTCTAAAAACATAAAAAAACCATAAAATACTAAAAAACCACTAAAACACAAAAAAACCTAAAACCCCTTAAAATCCTCAAAACCCACAAAATCCCTAAAAACTCTAAAAACCATAAAATTTCAAACAATTTAATAAAAATCCTTAAAAATGAAAAAACCCTGAAAACATATAAAGACACTTTAAAAACCTAAAAATATTTAATAAATCTAAAAAAACTCTAAATGCTAAAAAAACCTAATGATGCTAGAAACCCTAAAAACCATAACAACCCTCAAAAACCCAAAAACACTATAAAACATAAAAATAATTAAAACCCAAAAAATAACTAAAAACATAAAACCCTAAAAACCCTTTAAAAACTCAATAAACCCTTAAAAATAAAAAAAATTGTTAGAACCCATAAAAACCCAAAAAATGCTAAAGACACTAAATAAGCAAAAAAAAAGACCCTAAAACCACCAAATTCACAAAAAAACCCCTTAAAATCCATAAAAAATCATTAAAGCCCGTAATAATCCTAAACAACACTATGGAATCTAAAAAACAATTTAACCACTAAAACATTAAGAAACTCCAAAAAACATTAAAATCGTACAAAATTCAACCCCCCCCCCCCCCCGCAAGTACAAAATCCCTAAAACTCCAAAAATCCACAAAATCCATGAAAGCACTAAAAAACATAAAAATCCTAAAAAATACCTAAAAATCGTTTAAAACCTAAAACCCATAAAAACCCTAAAAAACAAAAAAAAACACTTAAAACCACTAAAACCCCTAAAAATATTAATAATCCTAAAAACCCCTAATAACCCTAAAAAAAATTAAAAAACCCTAAAATCATTTATATCTCTAAATACCTATAAAATAACTTAAAACCAACTAAAAAACTCTAAAACCCATTTAAACCCTTTAACAATTTAAAAACTCTAAAAACCATTAAAAACAAATAAATCCCAATAATACCCTAAAACACAAATAAACCATAAAAACCCTAAAAACCATAAAACTCCCAAAATACCTAAAACACTAAAAATGACTAAAAACCCTACAAAAACTAATCCCCTAAAAACCTAAAAATGATAAAAACCATAAATTCCCCTAAAAACCCACCAAATCTCAAAACACCCTAAAACCCCATAAAAATATGAAAAATACCTAAAAAAAAGTAAATATTTAAAAATTGTTAAAATCCTAAAAACCCTAAAAAAACAATAGAAACACCCTAAAACAAAAAAATGTTAAAAACCCTAAAATCCATAAAGGAACTTAATAACCCTAAGACCCCTAAATCCCATAAACACCCCTAAAAACCTTAAACAACCCTCAAACCCTAAAAACCCAATAAAACACACTGAAACTCTAAAAACCCATTAAAACCCATAAAACATTAAAACTTTAAATAACCTTGATACCATAAAAAACATCCTAAACTCCAAAAAACTATAATAACACTAAAACCCCCAAAACCCTCAAAATCCTTAAAAACCCTAAAACCCAAAAAAATATTAAAATCAAAGAAATCCTTTCAAATCCCTAATAATGTGAAAACCCTTAAAAACCCTATAAAAATCTGAAAAAACTAAAAACACTTGATAACCATGAAAAACATAGAAAAACTCGAATCTCCAAATCCATAAAACCCCCTTAAAACCTAAAAACCCTAAAAAACCTAAAAACCCTAAAATCTAAAAAAAAAAATATAAAACCCTATAGACCCTTAAATATGTTAAAAAACTCTTAGAAACCATTAAGACCCTAAAAAATTAAATACCCCCCCCCCCCCCATAAAACATAAAAACCCTAAAAAACCCATAAAACCCTTAAAATCCCTAAAACACCTAGAAATCCATGAAAATCATTAAAATGACCTAAAATCACTACAAACATAAAGACCCTCAAAAAATTGAAAAAACCATAAGAAAATCATAAAATACAAAAAAAACATAAAACCCTTGAAAAGCCTAAAAAATACTAAAAAACATAAAAACCCTAAAAACCACTAAAAACAGAAAAATTATTAAAAATCCTAAAAAGCCTTAATATTCCCTAAAATGTAAAAAACAATAAAATTTGAAAAAACCTAAAAACACTAAAAACCTTTTAAAAAATAAAAAACACATAAAACCCTAAAAGACCTTAAAACCCCTAAAAACCATAAAAACCCTTAAAACCCAAAAAACCCCTAAAACCCATAGAACCCACTAAAAACACTAAAAACCCTTTAGACCCCTAAAAAAATTAAAAAACTATAAAAAACCATAAACCCTAAAATATAAAAAAAACAGCTAAAACCCACCAAAACCAAAAAACCCTAAAACGCAAAAAACCCTCAAAATATATAAAAAACCCTAAAAACCATTAAAATCGTAAAAATACATAAAAATACCTAAAAATGTAATAATTCTAATAACCCCTAAGGATACCTAATAAATCCTTAAACCAAAAAAAATTAAACCCTTTAAAAAACCTAAAAATTGGTAAAAATCATAAAAAACCAATTAAAAACTCTAAAACCCCAAAAAACCATAAAAAACTATTTTTTTAGAATCCTAAAAACCCACTAAAAACTATAAAACCCATTTAAATCCCTAAAAACATTATCAAACTATTAAAAACATTAAAATCCTAAAAAGTTAAAAAACAAAAAAAAACCCCTAAAAATACTAAAAACAACCAAAACAACCCCAAAATCAATAAAACCCCTAAAAACAAAAAAAATAACAAAAAATCCATAAAACCCAGAAAAAATAAAAAACCATAAAATCGTGAAGCCCCTATGAAAACCATAAAAACATGAAAACTCTTAAAAACACTCAATATCCTTAAAAACAATAAAAACCATAAAATTTCAAAAAAAATTCTAAATATCCAAAAAACCCAAAAAAAAATCCCAAACAACAAAAATCCATAATAAAAACATAAAACCTATAAACTATTAAAACCCATTAAAACTAAAAATTTCTCAACACTCTAAAAGTCTCAGAAAACCAAAATACCCCATAAAAACATAAAAACACTAAAAACATAGAAAACCCCAAAAACTCATAAAAACCCACAAAACTGCTAATAACTCAAAAAATCATTTAATAAAAAAAATTTAAATCTCTAACAAACCTTTAAACTCTAAAAAACTAAAAAATCCCCCAACAACAAAAAAAACATAAAACCCTAAAAATCCCTAAAACCCCCCAAAATCCCTAAAACCCTAAACCACCACAAAAATTGCAAAAAAGCCTAAAAATTCATGAAAATGTAAAAACCCTAAAAAAATGTAACCCTCTAAAAGAACCTGAATAACATAAAAACACTTAAAACCCTTTAAAACCTAAATACCACTAAAATCCATAAAATCCCTAAAAGACCCTAAAAATAAAAACCCACTAAAAACATTAACCCCCTAAAAACCTTAAAAACCTAAAAACCCATAATAACCATAAAACCCCTCAAAAAGCTCTGAAATCCATTTAAATCGAATAAAATGTTATAATCATTACAAAATTTAAAAAAACCTACAAAAAAACACGACAAAACCCAATAAACAATATAAACCCTAAAAACCATAAAAAACACTAAATCCCTCAAAATTCCTAAAAACCATAAAACACAATAAAATCATAAAAATTATATAAAATACCTAAAAATATAAATAACCATAAAAACACTAAAAAACTATGAAAATATTAAAAACCTAAAAAAATTGTAAACCCATAAAAAATTCGAAAAACCGTAAAAGAATCATAAAAATGAAAAAAATGAAAAAACACCTCAAAATCCCAAAAAACCCTAAATAAAATCAAAATTCTAAAAAATCCATAAAAACCCCTAAACACATAAAATACCCTTAAAACCTTGAGACACCTAAAAACCATTAAATTCCTAAAAAATCTTAAAACTCTTAAATATCTAAAAACCCATAAAACCCTAGAAGGTTCAAAAACTCTAAAAACCATAAAACCCAAGAAAACCCCTAAAAAACATAAAAATACTAAAAATCCACAAAAACCATAAACAACTACTTAAACTATAAAAATACTTTAAACCCATAAAAATGTTAAAAACCTTAAAACCCAAAAAATGAAAAACCCCCAAAAAACCTAAAAAACAAAAAAAAATCATTAAAATCATTAAAAATACTAAAAATAATCAAAATCCATAAAATTAAATTAAAATAACAAAAAATCTATAATAACAGAAAAAACCCCTAAAAACATATGAAAAGACTAAGAACCCATTAAAAACATAAAAACACTTTAACCCCAAAAAACTGAAAAACACTAAAACCCCTAAAAGACAATAAAAGCCCATAAAAACTATAAAAAACTAAAATATTAAAACCCATAAAACCCTAAATACTAATGAAAAACATAAAAACCCATTTGAACACATAAAAATGTAAAAAACTCTAAAAAACTTTGAAAGCCTAAAAAATCAAAAAAAAACCCAAAAAACCCAAAAAAACCCCAAACCCGTCAAAATCCATCAAAACCCTAAAAACCCATAAAAATCTTAAAAACCCTAAAAGTACCAAAAAACATAAAAACCTAAAAACCAAGAAGAACCTAATAAATCCCTTAAAAGCAAAAAACACTTTTAACCCCTAAAATCTAAAAAAAACTGAAAACACTGAATATCGAAAAAACCCTATAACCCTAAGAACCCTAAAACCCCTAAATACCATAAAAACCCTAAAAACCCATAAAAACCATGAAACCCACTGATAACTCATAAAATCATTTAAACCCCTAAAAACATTAAAAATTTCTAGAACCCCTTAAAACCCTAAAAAACTCAAAATAACCCTAAAACCCCTAAAACCCCAGAAACCCTAAAACCTGAACCCCCCCCCCCCTCAAAATCACTAAAAACCCTAAAAAATGAAAAATAAATCCTAAAAGACTCTACAAATACCTAAATATGATTTAAACCTTAAAATACTGAAAAACCCAATGAAAAACTAAAACCCTAACAAATTTAAAACCCCTAAAACCGCTAAAAAACATAAAAATCATAAAAACCATAAAACCCCTAAAAACCATAAAGAAACTCAAAACCCCATAAAAGACTACTGAAAAATATAAAAACCATTTAAACCACTAAAAAAATTAAAAAACTGTAAAAATACTTTAAAACCTAATGAACTAAAAAAACTCATTAAAAACAAAAAAAAATCCTAAAACCCAAAACACCATAAAACCCATAAAAGTCCCTCAAGATCCTAAAAAATCATAAAAATACCTGAATGTCCTAAAAAATTCAAAAACCTTAAACGCCCTGAAAATCCCAAAGAAAACCTTAAAAATCCATAAAAACATAAAACAACTAAAAAACATAAACCTCTAAAATCCCCAAAACGTGAAAATACCCTCAAAATCCCTATATAACCTAAAAACACTTAAAATTCAAAAAATTCGCTAAAAATCCCAAAAAACATAAAAACCGTAAGAAATATTTAAAAATCTAAAAACAGTTACAACTCATAAAAATCCAAAAAAGGCTAAAAACCCTAAAATATCCTAAAAACCATAAAACAATGAAAAAAATAAAACCCCAAAAGACCATAAAAACCCTTAAAACCCATACCGACCATAAAAACCCACAACAAATCCAAACTCAATTTAAACCCTTAAAATATTTTCAACTGTAAAAACTGTTAAGAACCCTAAAAAAATTAAAAAACCCAAAAAAATCCAAAAATCTTTAAAAACACTAAAAATCTTAATAACACTCAAAATCAATAAAATCCCTAAAAACCATAAAAATCCTAAAAAATCATATAAATCCCTAAGAGCATCCAGAAAGGCTAAGGAAAATGCCTCTGGAAGAGGTGAAAAGGCTTCCAAAAAACAGCTGAATGTGGAGCAGGTGGGGTTAAGGGAGTATTATGCCAATTGCTTCAAGCAATATGACTCTTCTGAATGGGAATCAATAGTCTCTGATGCGGACTCTAGTTATGGTGCCAAGGGAGACCCCCCTGGTGCGGACTATAAGGATGATGAAGGCTGGTAGATCATGTGAAGGGGTGGGTTACTGATGGAATCTTGTGGCTTATTTTGGGTTTTCTTTTCTTTTTTGCAGTCTTTGGGTGTCTGTTTGTTAAGGGATTTTGGGTGTGGGTTAATTGACCCCGCCCCTCCCTTGTCTACAGTGTCTTTCTTTTCTTTAATAAACTTTGGGGCATGTCAGGAATAGCCTGGCCTCGAGCCTTCCTTGCCCTAAAACCCTAAATACCTAAAATACCACTGATATCCTTTAAAACCCTAAAACCCATAAATACCCTAAAAACCACTAAAAAAATATTAAAACCTTTTAAATCCCAAAAAATATGTATAAAATCCAAAAAATAATAAAAATACTAAAAACTCAGAAAAACCAAAAAAACCCAAAAAAATAAAAAAAACTTGAAAACCCAATAAAACATAAAAACCCTAAAAACCCTTAAAAACCATAAAAATACTAAACAATCGCTAAAAACATAATAAACCCTAAATCCCATAAGAAAACCATAAAATATACAAACACTTAAATCCCTAAAAAACCTAAAATACACTAATAACCCTAAAAACTTTGACAACCATAAAACCCTAAATACCGAAGAATCCCTAAAGCCTTAAAAAACCATGAAAATCCAGAAAAATAACATAAAATCTCTTAAAACATTAAACCTCTTAATAACTGAAAACAACTATAAGAAAAACATAAAAACACCAAAAAATTAAATCCCTTGAAAACCTAAAATATTCTAAAACCCCTAAAAGACTCTAAAAACCCTAAAACCCACAAAAAACCACAAAACCACTAAAACCGTGAAATACCCTAAAACCCATAACAAAGCCTAAAAACCCACAAAAATTTATAACTAACCTTTAAACCACGAAAAAGTTTACAAAACATTAAAAAACCATGAAAACTCTAAAAAAATCAAAAAAAACCCCTTTAAATAAAGAAAAATAAAAACCCTATAAAACCTAAAAACATAAAAAACCCTTAAAATACCATTAAAACCTAAAAACCCAAAAGATTTATAAAAAATACCTAATAATAACAAAAAACATAAAACCCTAAAACACCTTCAAAACCTAAAACACATAAAACCCTAAAATCCTAAAAAATATAAATAAACCATAAAACACTAATAGATTCTAAAAACCCTAAAAACTCTTTAAAACCATAACACAAAAAAAAACATAAAAACCACATAAAATTGCAAAATACCACTTAAAAGACTAAAAAAGCTAAAATATTTTAAATCACTTATGGAAACAAACAACCTTAAAAACCATAAAAACCTTAAAAAAATAAAAAAACACAAAAAAACTAAGAAAAACCTAAAAAACCCTAAAACCATTCAAAATTCATAAAAACCATAATATTCCTAAAAAGATATCAAAATATATAAAAATTTAAAAAAACCTCAAAAAACTAGGAAAATATTATGATAACCTTAAAAACCTAAAAACACATAAACCCCTAAAAACATGAAAAAGGCTAACAACCCAAAAACCCCTAAAAACACTACAAACCAAAAAAATATTTGAAATACACTATGAAATACCCTAAAAACTCAACCCCCTCCCCCAATCTCAAAAGAACATAGAACCCCTATAAAACCCTAAAACCCTTAAAATATATAAAACCCAAAAAAGACACATAATAAACCAAATAAATCCCTAAAAACCCAAAAAATGTTACAAACCAAGAAAACACTTTTGAAAACAATAAAAACCTAAAAACGCTTAAAACTCCTAAAAGAAAAAAACTCAATACCCTAAAAACCCTACAAAACCCTAAAACAAAAAAACCCTAAAACCATAAACCCCCTAAAATCCTTAAAAAATAAAAAATACTTAAAAACAATAAAAAACCATTAAAAACTTGAAAAACCCTAAAACCCACTAAAACGTTAAAAACTCTGAAAACCATAAAAATCGTAAAAAATAAAAAAAACTCCCAAAAAACCTAAAACAAAATACCCCTAAACACCCTAAAAAATCTAAAAATCATCAAAACCCCTAAAAAACCTAAAAACATTAAAATCCTAAAAATTCCCCAAAATACCAAATAATCAAAAAACTCTAAAAACAATAAAAAATATTAAAAACCTAAAAGCACATAAAACCCCTAAAAACCATAAAAACCATAAAATCACTAAAACCCATCAAAACCCATAAAAACACAAAAAAAATTAAAACCTATAAAAACAATTTAAACCCTTAAAATTTAAAAAATGCTAAAAAGCTTAAAAAGCCAAAATAACTCAAAAAAAACACTTAATAACTAAAATAACCCTAAAAAATATAAATAACCCAAAAAATACTAAAAGGAGAAAAACCCCTAAAAACCCTGAAAAAACTGAGAGAACCTTATTTACATAAAAACACTTAAAACCACTTTAAAACCCCAAAAAAGCCTTAAAACCCTAAAAAATTAAAAAAACAATAAAAAAATAAAAACCCCTAAAAACTCTAAAATACCATAAAAAATAAACACCCACTAAAAATCTAAAAACTCTTTTAACCCATAAAAACATTAAAAACTCTAAAAACCCAAAAAATTGCAAAAAAAAATCAATGAAAAACCTTAAACCCCAAAAAACAATAAAAATAAAAAAAATCTAAAAACACCACAAAATCCATAAAAACCATAAAAACTATAAAAACCTAAATACCCTTAAAAATAAAATAAACAATAAAATACCTAAAATCATAAAAAACCCTAAAAACATAAAAACCCTAAAATACACAGAAACCCATAAAAATCCTAAAAACCTAAAAAAACCATAAAAACTGCTAAAAACCATAAAAAACATAAAAACCCATAAAAACTCTAAAAACCACTAAAACTCTAAATAACCTTTAAACCCCAAAAAACCATACAAAATATAAAAACCATAAAAACCTAATAAATTCAAAAAACCATATAAAACTAAAAAAACCATAAAACTCTAAAATACACTAAAACCCCTCAAAATCCAAGAAAAACCCTAAAACCCATAAAAATCCTAATAATTCCCTAAAAATTTTGTAAAATAAAAAAAACATATAGATCCATAGGTAAATCGTAAAAACAAAAAAAGGCATAAAAATCCATAAAAAAATTCCAAAAACACTAAAATCCAAAATCACCTAAAAAGCTTAAAGACCCTAAAAACCATAAAACCACAAAAAACCTATTAAACCCCCCAAAATACCCCTAAAACACTCTTAAATCATTCAAACCCTTTAAACCCTTAAAAATGATATGTAACTATAAAAAACCATAAATAATAAAAAAAACCCTAAAACCCTAAAAACCAAAAAAACTGGAAAAACCTGAAGGACCCTAAAAAATCCAAAAAACCCTCAAAATCCCACAAATAATCATCAAACCCCATAAAATTCCTAAAAATATAAAAAAATTTCTAAAAATGTAAAAACCCAAAAAACCTTGAAAGCCCCTAATAAAACATTAACAACAAAAAAACATAAACCCCTAAATATCCTAAAAATCTCTAAAAACCTAAAAACCTAAAATACCCATGAAAACCACAAAAACCTTAAAAGCTTAAAAAAACCCCGAAAACCCAAAATAACCCTAAAAACCCACTAAAAACTCTAAAAACATTATGAACCCATAAAAACATTAAAAAACAAAAAAACTACAAATTAAACCAAAATCCTTAAAAACTGAAAACCCCCAAAAATGCATCAAAACTATAAAACCATAAAAAACTCCGAAACCTATAAAATTCCCTAAAAACCAAAATAAAACATAAAATTCCTAAAAAATAACTAAAATCCCTAAAAAATAAAAATACCTTAAAATTTTTTAAAAATAATAATAAAACATTAAAAAACCAAAATCACTTAAAACCCCTAAAAACCTATAAAATTTAAAAACCATAAAAAAATATAAATGTCATTAAAAACCTAAAAACAAAATCCAACAAAAAACATAAAAAACATAAAAACAAATAAAACTATAAAAACCCTTCAAACCCTAAAACCTCTAAAAACCCCTTGGAAAATGTTTCACGATGAATCAGATGGAGTGGACCGACGCGCCCGACAGTCGATCTCACAGAGGGTTGAGCTCCGCTTAATCGCTAAGGTCGAGTATGTAGGTATTCATCTCTAAATGCCCAACGGTTCCATTTCTAATGATACGTGGACCTGCTTTCCAAAGGCAGGCATTCAATGGGTGATTTGATTGACGATTCTTAAGAACTCACATTGGTCGAGAGGATGGGAAGTCGGGCTCATCACACCCTTTTGGGGGGAATTATTTCATATTCTGGGAATCTCGCATATATTTAAGATGTATCCATATGTTCGAGAATCATTGGTCTATACCCAAGCATAGTATCAACGAATTACTCCTGGTTGGAAATGGTCAGCTGAGCACAGGGGTTCGGAATCATTTAGGCCTGAGGTTTACCATCCCTCATAGAATTAATGATCCCGAGGAGTCTGGACTCATTGAGATGACGTTGGTTTGAAGCCTCATAACTGGGCTCTCTAGAGTTTATTTTCATCCAGGGGGACATATAACGTCTTGAGCGTTTGGATCGAACCCGTGATATGAGCTTCCTACATATCCTTGCGAGAGGAATCAGAATCGTCGTAGTTCAGTTGGGGATGGGGCTTACGCTCTGAGGCGACACATAAAGGGGGTCATAATGACCGATTGTTGGGCTTGAACTTCGGAGATGCTTCCTTCATACCTTGCCTAGGAGATAGGGATCAAAGTCCATGTAGTTAGGGATTACAGTTTAACGTCATGCAGGGCGAAGGATGATCTGACGCGAAGAGGGTCAGAACGGCGGGGTGGTGGGCTTGAACCTCGTGGAGGCTTTCTACGTACCATGCCTTGACATGGATCAAATTACTCGTAGTTCACAAGAGGTTGGGGTTAGGGTCGGTGCTTACTCTAAGCCCACGTGAGTCATGCTCGGTGTGAGAAACTAGTGGTAGCAGAGACCTGACAATCACGTCGCAAAAGGTGCGTCCGTGGGAAGCGAAGTGGGGCTTACGCATAGGGAATCCTGAGAAGTCGGGGATTACTCCATAATGGAGGTACAATGGTGAAAAATCCCAACAGGAGAGGTAAAGGATAACAAAAATCCTTGTGTCCATCTCCCCTCTTGGCCCCTAGCACCGGGGAAGTATGGAGGTGCATGGGTGCTACCTCCCGTAAGAAAAGAGTGGGGCTTACACCAGGATGGCTGCCCATTCACTCTCCGAAGAGGGGAGGAGTTCTCATTGCAGGAGTTGAAGGGAAATGGAAGGGAGGTCCCCCAATTTGGCTAGTGGAGAGGCAGAAAGGGGACTCCGGGCTCGTACCCTGCATTACCGCGGGAATGTGAACCCATGAACGCTTCGGGAATCCACTCAAGGGCCAGAGCAACCCCTTCGCCCTCGATTACTGCGGGTATGTAAACTCAAGGAGGAGCACTGATGCACCAGAAGGTTTCATCGTACAGGTCTGGTGGCTACAGTGGAGGTCTTGGCTTGGGGCCTATGAATGGGCAAATAAGGGGGTTGCAAAGGATTGGGCTAGATTGGAAGGATTTTATCTGACTCAGATAATGGGAACATTGAAGGATTTGGCGGGCCACACTAGTGTATTAAGAGTGGCTCCCTTCGCGTAGGGGGTGCTACGTGGCTGGAGCGGTCATCCATGTACAAGGGTAGTACGCTGACTGATAGGAACCCCGCGTACCAGGGTAGTACGTGGCTTCGGGTTCAGCACATGTACTGGGTTGGTACGCGGGGGAGTCCGCGCGATCAGCGGCGGCCAAGGGTGACACCGGTTGGGGGTTCTTCAGTCAGGGCTTCACCCACATAGGAGGGTGCTACGCAATATGTAGGATCGAAATGGGGCATAAACTCCCTGGTCCGCGGGGAGTGTATCCCCGGAGGGGCCATGGTCCACAGTCTTCTTTTTTTTATTGCTTTAAGTTCACAGTTCACCAAATTGTTATGCATTTTCAGTTCCTTATTAATCAGTTTCCAGATTCATAACTGTTCTTGATTGTGAATCGGAAATTCACTGATTGCGAAATCCTATGATCCTTCCTCTGAAATCCTTCCACCCATCTCTGATCGATCCTCCTCTTCTCCCACTCGATCTCCTTTTATATAGTGGGGAAAGATTAGTTTCTATGGTCATGCGGCACCTTTTGCAGAGGCCCATGAATGGAAACTCAGTTTATGAATGACTTGGTCAATCCAAGACTCACGGGGGCATTGAATGCACCTTCCTCACAAACCAAACTAGTTTAGGTAGTGCTTCGCGGCCGCACAGGGTTTCGCCTGTATTCCGTGAATGACAGTGTATGCGGTCTGGGCCAGTTGAAGCGGTTTGTGGCTGGGGCGGTTTGTGTCGGTGGACCGGCCTGGTGCCCATCCTGCTTCGCGCCCGCGGAGGGTCCCCACCTCTATTCCATGAATGACAGCGGTCCGTGGAGGGGGGATGGCTTGCTGAACCAGCTGGGTACCATTAATGTTGGACCAGTCCGCGGACCGGTTTGTCTTTTTCCACCCTTTGAGTATTATCCACATTTTTTCCCAATTCCTCGAGGGAAATTGGGTAGAATCCTCTATTGAATTAAGGAGATTCTCATTCTCCTTTTCAGATTTTTCAAGACCCTACAAATGCCCCACATCAGAATGGGGTCCGATCGGAACGAAGAGGAGACTATTCCGATGTAGAGTGGTCTTGAAATGTGGACAGTTTGCGGTAGAAGGGTGGACCTGGTAGGGGACCTTGCATTTCAATATGGAGGCCCCTACCCTTTGTCTTTTACCGGATTCCTCTTGAACACAGTGATTTTGCCTTTCGTCTCCACATGATTTCTCCTTCGCGAAACTCCTCATCCAAGAACCAGCTTCCATTTCTGTGAACCATTCCTCGTTCGTGCCTAGCTTCACCCGCGAACCAACCTCCCCACTGCAAACTAACACTTTTAATTAATTAATAAGTAAGTTACAATGGGCCGTGTAGGAACTCGCTACGTGGTTTTGATGGTCTGCGAACTGAAATATTTCGGACTCTAAAAATTTCTTAAGTCATATGAATATAAACATTTAAATCCGAGATTGAGTTTCCATGGAGCAGCCTGGTTCGCGGTTTTCTGGCCAATGCTCCGTGGTCTAGAGTAACGCGGACTTCTCCCGCGTATGGTTGGTTCGCGGTTTTCACTCTTCCTGAACCACCTTTTAAGGCCTGCTCGTGGACCTCGTCATGAAGGCTCCTTGATGGGGTCCTTTTCAATATACTTGGTGTTTTTTGTCCAGTTTTTATTATTCCAAACTAAACATTTGCGTGGTTTATATAATACAGGAAGAAAATATGGTTCCTCCTCAACCTACACCCAGGTCTGCTTCCAAGCCTCTTCCAATTGGTCCAGAGAGACGTCTCACTATTATTCATAGAGCTCAGAGCATCAAAGAGGACCCCAGCCATCCAATCATTCCCAACGATGGTGTTTTTAAGGACTTACTCTCCCCCAGACTTCTGGGCTATCCGCTATTGAATCGTCTTCTACTTTATAGTTTCAGCCTTCAAGACGACATCCCTATTCCCACTGTCTTCTCAGGTCTTCCATACCCTTGCTTGGAAGTGTTTCCGAAGTGCACTCAAGTGAACCCTTCCCAGTCAGGAGAGATGATTTCTGATTCCGACCCAAAAGATGCTTTTATTTTAAGAGTCTCCATTTGGACTCAAAACGATCGGTGCACTCAGAAATTCTCCCAAGAATCTATCCTCAAGAGTTACCCCTCCTTGATCAACCTTTCTCGAGTGGATCCTGAAGCAGGATGGATTCCCACGTGGGATCTTCGGTCTGGTGGGATTTTCTCAAATGACTGGGCTTGGGCCTTCTGGGTCCATTATCATTGCTGAGAATTTTCTGAATCACTGGAAGCAATCAATCTATACTCCATAGTGTGGGATTCCCAGTTTCTTATTTACCCACCATCTTTGATCCTTCCTGACATGCTCAGTCCCTGGTGTTCAAGCACTAACACTTTCCACCTTTCCCATGGTGTAGTTGTTATTAGCTTATGGGACATCTACTAACTGGGAGGGCTTCCGATCATCGGCGAGATGTATGACGAGTTTTTTCCCACCCTTGATGCATGGGACGATGCCGAACAGGTGCCTTCGTTGGCGAGGGATCTTCTGGTAATGGCGGAGAGGTCACTAGTTCACCCCTTGTGGTCCCGCTCTCTTATTCCCTATAGCACCTGGATAGGGTTATTTCTGAAAACCATTGGTCCTGTGCCGAAGATAAATCTACCCAGGACTCATCCTTCTCAACAATCACGAACTATCCCAAGTTCCAACTGGGCTGTTCTGAAGGCAGGCAACTACCTTTCATGGGGTTATGAGGTGCGTCCCGATGTGCCGCGAATGCTCAGGCTGGTAGGTCTTCTTGCCATGTTTTTGAGCGGGTGGCTATTCCCATCTTGGGATATCAACCCAGGTGTCAGATCATGCACCCTGATGATGGCAGCTGAGCTGCCAGGAGGCCGCTCGATGAATTTGGGTATGCCCACTTTGGTCCTCCTTTACGAATTACTGAGCCACATGCAGGAGGGAAGGTCACCCTATCGTCATAGCGGGTAATTTGAATTCTTATATGGCTGGGTAGCGAATCATTGTCACTGTTATGAGTATCGTCATAACACAGTCATCCTGCTTCCTTCCTTTTGGCATACCCTGCTCGATGCAGCTGGAGTTCGCTTGAAGTCCCT
The DNA here is from genome assembly GCA_963277665.1 of Viscum album. Lineage (NCBI taxonomy): Eukaryota > Viridiplantae > Streptophyta > Magnoliopsida > Santalales > Viscaceae > Viscum > Viscum album. Next base: position 1,444,440,347 of record OY728150.1, on the reverse strand, counting down.
CATCTCTGATTAAGTCATCAAGTTTATGAGTGACTTCTCCCAGTTCTCTTTCACTCCCTACCCGCCCCTTTTGGCGTCGTGGTTGACAACCATAGGGGGAGCCTAGAGGAGCATTCTTACATGATTTCACTGTAGGATGGGGTTTTTTCTGTGCAGATTGACGGGGTTTATCTGTGAAACTTTTACGCCTCATATCGTGTTTCTTAGCAGCTTGGATGTCTGCAACTCTAAGTTTCCCTTCCCCATCGGCATACCCGAGGACTGCACCCAGACACTCTTCGTTAATGGTGTTTTATGTTTATGCGAGAGGGATATAACACAAGAATTCTCTTTAATGGAATAGGAGTGGCTACCAGCCTATCCTTGGAGCGTGAAAGAATGTGGAAAAAGCATTATCCCGATGGGATCCTAGGGACGGCTGTCCAGAAGGTTCCCAAATCGAGGGTTATTGCGGCTACTGTGCCTACCGCACCTTCCTCATCGGCTCTGAAGGAGGACCGATTGATGGTTCATAGGTCAAAGTGACTCACGGGACTTTCCTTTTCCAACCCATCTGTAGCCGAAGTTCAGAAAGACCGAACCTTCTTGGATGTGGATGAGGATGACCATGTGGCTTTGGGTCCCAGCGAGACAACTCATGAAGCTTTGCTAGCTGATACCAGAATTAGAAACTTGATTCCTAAGTCTAAAACATGGTTAGAAGATTTAGACCTTCCAGCTTCGGAACCATCTTCTAGCGTGCACATGTCTACGTTGGTCGCAATTCGATACTTCATTCATGTGTTGTCTAGCTAGGATATCAACGATCATCGTGTCTTGGCGGAACACCGAGTAGTGTGAAGGTGGGCCTAGCCCCAGATCTATGATATTGTTTCCAAAACTCCCCTGACTGAGATGGTGACTAAAACTGAATCCCTTCGGCAACTCTTCCTAGGCATGGGGTCAGGTGGGTTCAACTATCAACAACTTCATTTTCTCGCCTGCCAGGTTGTCATTGCCCGTGGGGAGGCTGCCACTAGTGAACACAAACTTTCTCACCTTGCCACCTCTCATTATGGTACCCGAGCCTTTGAGGAAGCTATGATGAAGCTTCATCAGCTGATAGCAGTAGAGGTGAGCTCTCAAGATTAGGTGACCTCCCTATCTACTGAGCTGCATGAATGCGAAGCTCGAGTGGCGATGTTGAGGGATCAGTTTTCATCTCTGACTGGTAACTTTGAAGCTACTAGGAAAGGGATTAATGATCTCTAAACGACGGTGATGCATACTTGTTCGGTGGCTGAAGTTGAGGCCAGGGAGAAGGTCGTGCTAGATAAAACTTGCAATAACCTTCACTGCACATTTGCCGATCTGATGGAGAGAGCGATCCAGTCTCCTTTGTGATCGTCGGAGCCATTTTTGTATTCTGTTTTACCTATTTTGTTGCGGTAAAGGAGAGACTCCGACTTGTGGACGTCCAAACTTTTTTTTCAAGTGGAATACAATCTACTTTCGATCTCCCCTTGCAGTAAAATTTGATGGTTACCGAAACAACTATTGCATAAATAACAATTCACTGAATTAGAATTAATCATAATTCAATAAAATGATAAAAATAGAAACGAGCTCTAATTTTTTCCTGGACCATGGGATCCAACTAGCATAGTTTGACTATTGCTTCGGTTTTGTAGGAAAACCCCACAAACTTTTTGAATTTTTTATTGATACCCTAATTTTTCCTATTCCCATTCGGTGTGAACCCAGTGGGTATGGCACAACTTTTTCTTAGGTCACCCTTTTCGGATTTTTGGCCTGACGGGCTTTGCACCTCTTTTTGTGAACGGTTTAAAGTCCCACTGACAAGACTATCATTACTGATGTTTTAGGTCAAAAAGGTTTTACTAGATACGGTGGGGCGAGGTCCCTGATGAGGTTTGGTTGATTAAAATATGTCTCAATAACCTTAGATGCACGTGGGGGGAACATGTTTAGATTTGATTGAAATGCAGGGCATGTCTCAAGACATGGGAGTCGTATCGGCGTACTGAAGTAAGAAAGTATTACCTAAGGAAGACTTGCCATTGATAGATGGGCCAGGGGCAGTCAATATGCAGAGTCGCTGAGGACATGGTATGCATAGTCGTGCAAAGTTTTCCTTATGTTAATGACTGTCCATTTCTGATGGCCTGAGTACTTCATGGAAGTCCGGATTATGGAAACCACCACAGGGTGCTTGGAGAATTATGAAAACCACCAGGGGTGGTTCACAAAGGGTGTGTGATGTCTGAAAGGGTTTGGGAACATCTTTACTAATCAGGAGTGTGGTTAGGAGGCCACTTTCCTAATCATTTAGATAGTGTGAAGGATGGTTGGAGCTTGATGCAGTTTAAAGTCATGCAGCTGGGACATTCTTCAAAATGGAACAGCTTCTCTTGGTTCTCGTTAATCTCATCAGAGATTTTTTGCCATATTCAGATAGGGTTGTGAAAGAGGTTCGTAAAATGCTTCTCATAAGGTTTCTGAATCCCAGGAGGGATATGGGGCTTAGAGGCCAAGAGGCGTACAGAGAGAAGCATTGCCTAAAGAAATCTTGCTTTTGTTAGACGGTCCATGGGCTATCAATATGCAGAGCATCTTGGGGCATGGTACACATAGTGGTGCAAAGGTGTCCTTATGTTAATGACTGCCCATTTCTGACGGCCTGAGGACTTCATGGAATTCCAGCTTATGGAAACCACCACAGGTGGCGTGGAGAATTATTAAAACTGACAGGGGTGGTTTGGAAAGGGTGTGTGATGTCTGAAAGGGTTTGGGAACATCTTTACTAATTAGGAGTGTGGTCAGGAGGCCACTTTCCTACGCATTTAGTTAGCATGAGGGACAGTTAGAGCTTGACGTTGTTTAAAGTCATGCAGTAGGGACATTCTTCAAAATAAAACGGCTTCTCCTAGTTCTCGGTAATCTCATCAGAGATGTTCCACCATATTCAAGAAGGGTTGTGAAAGAGTTTGGTAAACTGCTACATAGATGGTTCCTGAATCCCAGGATGGATATGGGGATCAGAGGCCAAGAGGCGTACGGAGAGAAGCATTGACTATGGAAATATTGCCTTTGTTAGACAGGACAGGGGCTATCAATATGCAGAGCCGCTGGGGGCATGGTATGCAAAGTCTTGCAAAGCTGTCCTTAGGTCAATGATTGTATTCTCCCGATAGTCGAGAAACTTTAGGGAAGTTGAGATTCGGGACCACCAGGGGTGGCTTACAAGGGTTCGGCTCCTTCTGGGTACAGAGTCTGATTTATGAGGGGAGAGTGCCTAAATACGGGAGAAACATCTAGGCTAAACATCCCAGTAATGGGTGAAGTCATTCATTCTCATGCTGGTGTGAGACAGTGTTTTGTGCAGGCCTAGCCCGTGCATTGAGGGATAGAAGAAAGACACCATTCTTGACTGAACCAAAGACGAGTTTGACCGTTCAGTTTAACGTCATGTGGTAAGGATGATGGCATTTTAAATTCCGTGTTGTTTAACGTCATGTGGTAAGGATGGTATCCATGCAGTTTAACATCATGCGGTAAAGTTGAGGAGCATTATTAAAGACATTGTGTAGTTTAACGTCGTGCAGTGAGGATGGGGGTATTTTTAAGTCCGTGAAAATTCTTGCAATTGGAGAAATTTCTCTGGATTCTTAATTCTTGGTCTTTGTAGATTCACGCCAAGCTGAAAAGACATGCTCTGTGCAGTTTTAATCGTCATGCGGTAAGGACGTTGTTGCAATGTCCACTCTTGATTAGAATGTAACTGGGCTGGAATATCTCGGCATGTCCAAGACATGGAGAGAGGTTGATGGTGTAAATCATGGTTCCGGGGCTTCATGGATCAGGAGAGATGATATGGGGGCTCTGAGTCCGGTAAGCGTACGAGGCTAGGAAGAGTGTCTCCTGAGGAAATCTTGACTTTAGTAGAAGGGCCAGTGGTTATCAATATGCAGATCCGCTGAGGGCATGGTATGAATAGTCATGCAAATGTGTCCACCGGTTGAAAAATTTCTACTTCTAATGGCCATGAATGATTATGAGGATCCGCGATTGACCGGGCCATGAATACTATCATTGGGTAAGGAAATATATGGAAATGTTGGGGATGTTCGTCCCTGGTTGTCGTTAATTCTTGAAGAGTTTACCGCGCTTATTTATCTTGCGTATCGGGTATGCCTTTACTCCATTCATTTTGACATCATGCAGTAAGGACAAAGAACTCTTAGTTTAATGGCCATAGATTTCAGACCATTGGGTGACTATTGCTACAATTACCTAGAAGGAAACTGAGTTAGGGGGCTCTGGTATACTTTGAACAAGTGTGAGGGAATGAGGGTGTAAACTGTAACTCTGGGGTTTCCTGGATCAGGAGATATGGAATGGGGGCTCTGAGGCCCGTAAGCGTACGAAGTTAGGAAGAGTACGGGCCGAGGAAATATTTCCTTTGGTAGACGGGCCAGGGGATATCAATATGCAGAGCCGCTGAGGGCATGGTATGAATAGTCATGCAAAGGTGTCCACATGTCAATAACATTCCACTTTCGATGGCCATGGATGATTATGAATGTCTGAGATTGATCATAGTAAAGAGTTTGGAATATGGGGATAATGGTGTCCAAGCATACAAAAAACATAATTACCACAGTTTCCTGTCGAGTCAAAGTAGCCCAGCCCTAGCTTGATGTTTGTAAATAAAGATCGTCATGTGAACCACGGGTGGATACATAGGCTAACAGGAAGGGATACCCTGTAAACATTTGGATGTGAGAGGGTAATGATCTTGTAAACCATTGCTACATAAATTTTTGGATCCGAAGACATGATATGGGGGCTCTGAGGTTGGTAAGCGTACGAAGCTGGGAAGAGTATCGCCTGAGGAAAGCTTGCCTTTGGTAGACGGGCCAGGGGCTATCAATATGCAGAGCCACTGAGGGCATGGTATTCATAGTCATGAAAAGGTGTCCACGGGTCAATATATTTCCACTTCTGATGGCCATGAATGTTTATGAAGATCCGCAATTATCCAGGTTGTGGAGTCTGTTGTATGGAGAGGATGCATCCAAATATGAAATGAGTATTCCCATCTCGTTTCTCCATATATCTTGGGTAGGTCGTGATGATGTCCATGTAGTTTTAACGTCGTGTGGTGAGAACGAAGTCTGTTCAGTTTAATGTCATGCGGTAAGGACGAGAGGTATATATGCCTATGTCTTCTTTTCTCGGTGGGTGGGCTAGGAGATAAGATCTCGGCATCGCTACGTATCCTGTGAGGGTAGGAATCAAGCCACATATAGTTCTTTTTGGAGTACACCCCATGCAGGTCTGGTCCTTACACGAGGGGAAGGGGGGAACATTTCCTTTTTCTCTCTCTCTTATCTGTGCAGTTTAATGTAGTGTGGCAAGGATGAGGAACACACCCCATGCAGGTTTGGTACTTACATGGGGTGAAAGGAGGGTAATTTTATCTTCATTTGGGGATTAATGGGCCAGGATGGGGGATCCTGGCGTCACTACATATCCTGCAAGGGAAGGAATCAAGCCGTACATAGTTCTCTAAAATGGGTACACACCGTATAGGGTTGGTCTGTACATGGGGGGGAGAGGGAATTTCTAATCCTTTATTCGGGAGTGGCTGGGCTAGGATGGGGGATCTTGGCATCACTACGTATCCTGTGAGGGCAGGAATCAAGCCTTACGTAGTTCTCTAAAATTGGTACACCCCGTGTAGGGTTGGTCTGTACACGGGGGGAGAGGAAATTTTTTAATCCTTCATTCGGGAGTGGCTGGGACAGGATGGGGGATCCTGGAATCACTACATATCCTACAAGGGTAGGAATCAAGCCGTACGTAGTTCTCTGAAATGGGTACACATCATGCAGGGTTGGTCTGTAAATGAGGGGAGAGGGAATTTTTAATCCTTCATTCGGGAGTGGCTGGGCCAGGATGGGGGATCCTGGCATCACTACGTATCCTGCAAGGGCAGGAATCAAGCCTTACATAGTTCTCTGAAATGGGTATACCCTGTGCAGGGTTGGTCCGTACATGGGGGGAGGGGGAATTATTTAATCCTTCATTTGGGAGTGGCTGGGCTAGGATGGGAGATCCTGGCGTCACTACGTATCCTGTAAGGGCAGGAATCAATCCGTACATAGTTCTATGAAATGGTTACATCCCATGCAGGTTTGGTCCATACACAGGGGGAGAGGGCATTTTTAATCCTTCTTTTCCATGCATTTCAACATCGTGCAGTAAGGAAGAGAACCCCCCCCCCCCACCTCGTGTAGGGTTGGTCTGTACACGGGGGGAAAGGGAATTTTAATCCTTATCCATGAAGTTTAACATCATGCGGTAATGAGGAGGAACACCCTTCGTGTAGGGTTGGTCCTTACACGGGGGAAAAGGGAATTTTTTACTTTATTTGGGAATGGATGGGCCAGGATGGGGGACCCTGGCGTCACTATGTATCCTGCAAGGGCAGGAATCAAGCCGCATGTAGTTCTCTAAAAATTTGTGCAGTTTATCGTCGTGCGGCGAGGATGAAGTACTCTTAGTTTAACGGTAATAGAGTCAGACCATTGGTGCTTGGCAGTTTAACGTCCTGCAGCTCAGATGAAAACTGCTTTTGATTATGCAAAATACTTCTTTAGAAATCTCGCATTTGTAGAAGCAGTAGTGAACTGTCCGTCCATGGAGATCAGGGCATACGCTCCATTAGAGTAGACCTTGTGTATAACATATGGTCCCTCCCACTTGGGATCCAGTTTTGGAGGCTTCCTTCTGGGTATCATTGGGTTTTGGGGGACTAACACCAATTCTCCTTCCAAGAAAGACCGAAGAAGAACCTTTTTATTGAAGGCTCGTGTGATCTAGTTCTGATATACTTCCAGATGGTGAAAATTGTGCAACCTCTTCTCATCTAGGTGTTCCAATTCTCCTAGCCCTTTTTATGATTTCTCATAGTTGGACAACTGATTAAAAATAGAGACACAGAGTGAGGATAATTGGAGCTCAATGGGAAGGACCCCTTCACTTACATATACTAATGAGTACGGAGTAGACCGAGTAGCAGTGCAGATTGTGGTTTGATAAGCCCACAATGAATAAAAAAGTTTATCTGGCCATGATTTCTTGTCTTTGTCCACCATTTTCTGGAGAATGTTGGACATGGTCTTGTTGAAAGCCTATATCTGTCCATTGGCTGTAGCATGGTAGCTGGATGAGTGGTTTTCCTTGATACCATATTCTTGTTATAGTTTCTCTAATTCAGCTGAGCATAAATTGGTGTCATTATCCATCAGTATGGTATGAGGTATGCCAAATCTGGTTATGATATTGGTTTTCAAAAAGCTGACAATGTTCCTTGCCCTGAAATACTTGAGGGGTACAGCTTCTGCCCATTTGGAAAAGAAGTCGGTTGTTGTGAGGATATACTTCAGTTGTTTGGCTGTGGTGGGGGGATATGGTCCCACAACATCCATTCCCCAGATGGAAAATGGCCAGGATTACTTAGCCTGATGAAGTAACTCCTGGGGTTGGTGTATGAAGTTTCTATGACTTTGGCATGAGTGGCATTTTGTGGTAAAGTGCTCGCAATCTTGTGCCACAGTGGGCCAATAGTACCCAAGACTTCAAACCTGATGGGAAAGCTTATACCCTGACTGATGTGCTCCACATACTCTGGCATGCACTTCATTCATGACGGTAGCTGTTTCTTCTCCATCAATGCATCTAATGAGGACTCCGTCGAGGCCTCATTTGTAGAGGACCTCTTGCTAACATGTGCCACCATATAGGACAATGTTGACGGTGCTTCTCCATATTTTATCTCGTTCAACCCTGTCTGATGGGAGTTATCCCCTTTGAAGGTAGATTGAAATGGGGGTCATCCAGTCGGTGGCATGAGCATGTGGCTCAGGGACAGGACTGACTTTGTTGATTTCTTCCATCTTAGCCTGAGCAAACGGGAAAACCATTTGATGACGAGCAATACTGATAGTTTTTTCATCCCAGTATGGGTTAGCTAGGGTGGTGTCCACATTAGCTAACGCATCGGCCTGTGCATTCTGAGACCGGGGAATATAGGTCAATTTTGGTTCTGTAGATAATTCCGCCATTAAACCTTGGACATGGTCAAAGAGGGGAATAATCTCCTCCTTTTTGATAGCATAGTCACCATTGACTTGCTTGATGACCTGTTCCAATTCACCTTTTACCTTAATGTGATGTACTCATTCTTGGAGTGCGACCTCCAAGCTTACAATGAGGGCCTGATACTCCGTCTCATTATTCGTACATCCTTCTGACAGGAGGAAGGAATATGGAAAGAATGCCTTTTCTGGGGACATGACTATTATCCCCAAACCCAACTTATTAAATTTGGGATCCTCTATCCTTTTGCCTATCGGGATTTGGGATGCACCGTCAAAGTAGATTTCCCATGTTGGGAGCTACACTGAAACCGAGAATATGTCTTCATCAGGTAACTCGACATCCGGTATGGCGGTCCCTATCGAGGGGTGCTCTGCCAGAAAATCTGCTAAAGCCTGGACTTTGATGGATTTCTAAGGCACAAAATGATGTCAAACTGTTGAAGGATGACTCCCCATCAGGATAGGCGCCTGATCAGCATTGGGCGTCTGAGGATGTACTTTAGCGGGTTACTACACGAGACCAAATGGGCTTCATGATGTTGCAGATAATGTCACAATTTTTGAACTGTGAAGACCAAGGTCAAACAACTCTTCTTGATGTTTTAGTATTGAGTTTCATCATTGATCATGGTTCGGCTGAGGTAATAGAGATTGTTTTCACTGCCGGTGTCATTTTTCTGCGTGAGGAAGGCTCCCATTGACCGCTCTAGGGCTGTCATGTATAGGATGAGAGGTATTCCTTCAACCGGGGGCATGAGCACCGGCAGGCTCAAGAGGTACTTCTTTAGGCTGTCGAACGCCTCTTGACAGTCCTATGTCCATTGGTACGTAACCCCCTTTTTCATTAACCTGTTAAAGGGCATACATTTTCCCGCCAGGTTGGCTATGAACCGCCTAATATAGATCAGGTGTCCTTGGAATCCTCTCAACTCAGTGAGATTTCGGGGAGGTGGAATTCCAACGATAGCCTTTGTCTTTTTAGGGTCAACTTCGATGCCACGATGTCATAAGATGAAGCCAAGGAATTTCCCTGAGGTAACCTCGAAGGAAAATTTCAAGGGATTCATCTTCAGGCTATGTTGTCGAAGTTTTTTTAAGACGTTTTCAAGGTCTAATAGGTGATCTGAGCTCTATCTTGATTTTACCACCAAGTCTTCCACGTATAATTTGACTAATCTCCCCAGGAATGGTTTAAAGATACGATGCATGGCGTGTTGATATGTGGCTCCAGCATTCTCGAGACCAAAAGGCATAACCCTATCACAGAATATTCCTTGAGGGGCTCCGAAAAAAGTGGCTTCTTCGTCTTCTCAATCCATCCTGATTTGATTATACACAAAATAACCGTCCATGAAGGATAGAGCCTCATACCCGTTCATTGCGTTGATTAATAATTCGGTAATTGGAACCGGGAAATCATCATTCAGGCAGTGCTGATTGAGATCACTGAAATCGATGCCAATGCAGATTTGTCCATTTTTTTCTTGATGGGGACAATATTGGCCAACAAGATGGGGTACTGGACCTCCCGAATGAAGCCTTCTTTAATAAGATCATCGACTTTAGCCCCTATTTTGGAAGCATGTGAGGGATGCGTTCTTCTGGCAGCTTTTTTATAGCCCCGGTGGAATTCTGGCAGACCTAAGTGGTGGGTCGCCACTTCAGGGTTGAGTCACTGCATTTCCGTGTAATTTCAGGCAAAAAAATACCAGTGTTGCTTCAGGAAAGAGGTATATATCTCGTAATCTTCGGGACACATGTCTGTACTAATGAGGGTGGGCCTTGGGTCTTCCTCAGTACCTAAGTTTATTTCTCTGAGCTCGTCTACAGTGGTGGAGATACCTTCCTCAAATACGGGAGGTGCATCCCTGAGATCTTCCTCCTCCTCTTCCCCCACATTATCATCATCTTGATCCAAAGGGGGGAGAGTTTGTGGCACGGGCTCTTGGGAGTCCAGAGTCAAGGCATTGTGGGCATCCTCACTCAGGTATACGCCTCCAAATTGAGTGTCAGCGGTCGTTTTCGCATTTTCACGCTCGTTCAGTATAGATGAAGTCATGAGGACAACTTAGTGTGTATCCGGACTTGAACATTTTCTCTCAAAATGGTTTATCGGAAGTACGTAGTCTCCACCAAGATTCCTAAGGGGGTTATCGGGAATGATTTCCAGACCATTGGGAGTGGGGATCTAGTCAATACCATCGAGTGAATGCTTCTTTTTCTTTTGCTCATAAAACCTGGCATTAATGTAGTGTGACTAGAAGAGATCGAAAGGGGAATTGTCAGTGTGCAATGTCCCACTTTTTCCATTGACACAATACTTGATACACTGGTGGTAGGATGACGGAACAACCATGTGCTTATGCAGGCATAGCCTTCCAAGTAGGGCATTGAATGCTGAGTTCTGACGGACCACCAGGAATTCCGAGTAGGCCACAAGGTCACCAAAAGGAGTTTTTAGCTTGATTTGTCCCATTGGCTTCTGTTCACTCTTGTTTTAACCCAACCGAGATTTGGCTTATTGGATTAGGTCATCCTCACTGTAGTACAACTTGCGGAGTGTTCGTAGGGGAAGGAGGTTAACTCCAGATACGTTGTCAATAAATACTTTGTGGATCTCAACATCATTTAGTGTGTCGGACACAAATAGTGGTTTGATATGTCCTTGCATGATGGCATATTCATCCTGATCGATGAAGGAAATCACCACATTGCATTCAGCTGGTCCAGTCTCCATCTGGTAAATCTCGGTGGCAGCTACCTCAGCTTGAAACTCTTAGGGGCTGAGCAAGGCCTCAATAAACACCTCCTTGAGATCTGCTGACAAAATTATGGAATCCAGTATTGATATCTTGGCTGGTACTGATGCCAACTGCTTAAGGATATCGTATTTTTGCTCCAATGGCCAACGCTTCTCTTTTGGCGAGAGAGTTTCAGCAGGCATCTTGGGAGCTGGAGCACATGATGAGGAAGGACCGACCACGGGTTTGGAGGTTGACGGTGTTCCCACGTTCTGGGGACTTGGACTGACCAGTCCATTTGTGCACACTAGGCGGCTAGACACTTGTTCCTCATATGATGGGTACCTCAAAATGACAGGTCCAGAGTGGCCGCATATAGAGGTGGAGGGATATTCTTTCTCATGTTGATTCCATTTAAGGGCCTCCCATGGGTTTCTGTGATATTAACGGTTTGGGCCACGGTAAAACCATAGGGTTGGTTCCGGCCGAGACTGTGTCTCCCCTGGTATCCCCTGCTTCTGCGATTTCTCCTCCCAGCCCCTTGCATCGGGAACTCAGGTTCATAACCATACCCTTCGTCAGGTAATGTTTCCATTAGATGGATGACGTTGATGGAACCAAATATTATCTCCTCATCCTGTGACAGGTCAACCTGGTCGGTTGTCCTTGATGGTGTCATTTGGTGGGATGGTGCTCGTAGAGCCAAGTTTGAGGGCATAAAATCTGACAGGGTCAGGGCTAACTTTGGCCTCATTGTGGACTTATCCTCTGGTGCTTGTCTCCTCCTTTTTTGATTATTCCTGTATGACCTGATCGTGGAGGGTTTTGAAGCCGACATTGTCGGTTGTGCGGCATTAGGGGATGTTGGTGGAAACACCGACTATTGTAATTGAGCTCGGAGTATGCCCTGAGCTCGGTTGACAGTCTTACGAGTTATCCAGTCATCAAATTTCAGCCCCTTATTACTGGTGACTTCCTGCCACCCCTCCCCTTTGTCAGAGTCGGTGGTAGGGACAGTAATCCGGCCTGTCATCGCGGCCGACATCGTTGGGCTTCCTTGGCTCCGGGAGGTAGAGCAAGTTACAATTCATGGCAGCGATGAAATAGCCAGGGACTTGGTCCTCTCGGAACGAGTATACCTTTTTCCTTCATTCCTCAAATTGGTTCTGATTCAATCCTCTCTGATCATCCTTCTTGGGAGGAGGTGGCCATTGATATACAGGGGCCCTTGACGATATAGTGGAGGCCTAGGCAGTGGACCAGGCGCAGGGGCTGGCTTGAGCATGACAGATGACGCTTCAGCTCTAATTGTTCTCTTTGCAGGAGCCTGTAAGGCTATTTGGGACTTCATATTGGTCCGCTGTAGGGAGTCTTATATTCTCTGGGCAATGGCAGAGAGATTGCATAAGCTAGTGGTGCATCCACTGGTATCAGTGGTGTTCATAGCTCATCATGAATGTTATCGATGCATATGGCCAGCATCTTATCTTGAGGCATTGGCATGTTTAGAGAGTAAGTCAGACCCTTCCATCTGGAGTTGAAATCCTATACCCTCTCATTCTACCTTTGTTTGCCATTCATGAGATCATGGACCCTTGTCTTCGGCAACGTTGAGCTGAAGTGGAACAAGAACTGTTGTCGATGGTCTTCCCAGCTTTTTATTGACTGTGCTAGCAGATTCGTATACCAAACAAAGGTAGATCCTTGCACGGTTTGTACGAAGCATCTGAGCTTCACTGCTTCTTGTTGTTCCGGGGTTCCCATCATAGGGTCACAATGAGACGCGTAGTGAATCAAGTGTTATTCCGTATCTCCTGAACCATTGAAAATAGGGAATAAAGGGCTCCCAAAATTGGGTGGAGGAGGATTGTTGCTCACCCAATCTAGGTATGGCTTTTGCTCTGGATGTATCGGAGCACGTCGACCTTCCATTGCTTCCAATCGAGCTGTCAGTGCCTCGATGGTGTGGGCGAGTCCCTGGTTTACATCTTGCTGGGCCCGGTTTTGGGCAGGTGTAGCCCGAGGATCCGACTTAGCCAGCATAAAGGGTGCGTATTCCGTTTTTGACACCTTTGGAGGGTTCAGACGTACTCGCTTTGGTTGTTTCCTATAAAGACCCGCACTTATTTCATACATAATCTTGAATATATTTAAGAAAACACTTCATTATACATTGAGGATCTTTTCAAGTTTAGAGCTTTAGAGAATTAAGACAAAACATTCTTAACATTACACATTGTTACATAGTGGATACCATAAAATCAGTTTCCATTATCCTCAGAATATAAAACATTAAAACACAAAACAAGACTCCTTGACAATTCTTCAACATTTAACATGTCTTCCTTCCTTGTATTACTCATCATTAACCTGTGAAAAATCATTTAAAAACTTGGGATGAGCACAAAAGCTCAGTAAGGTATGAAAAAGAAGGAAAAATCACATTAGTCCATGAATACGCATGACGTATGAAAACATTTTCAGAAGACATGCTTTCCACCCATAAAATCTTACATAGCGTAACATGAGATTTAAACAAGATCCACACAAACATAATTATAATCATAGAGGTATATTGGGGCATTACTTACATAATCTTGTAACCATCTTGGCTACCTTAAAATTGGTAACCCTCACGGCTACCTTACTTTGTGTAACCATCACAGTTACACTTGGAGTAACCATACGGCCGACCTCCAACTTACTCATACCCAATGAATTGGAGGGAAATATAGGTCCCACCATTCATCATAAACAATTCCCAATAATAAAAACATAATCATACAACATAAACAATAGCATAAAAACATTGCCTTTGAATCTTATAAAACAGAATTTTAAAAGAGGATTTTAGAAGAAAAGTCCCTTATAAACATCATATACTTGAATTGAGACTTAATTGAGTGGATGGAATATGTATATAATCTGTAAATACACATAATTAAACATAATATAAACATAACCCATCACACAAACAATTTAAATAGCACATAAATTAAAAAGTAGAAGGTTAACCCAAAGAATGGAAATCGGGTTAAGAATTCCCTTACCTTGGGCTTGCCTTACTTCAAAATTGTTTAAACCTCCTGTATAATGGTTAAAAGAGTGTTATTAGTATTTTATATAAAAATGCTCATGTTTATAACATCTTATATGGTCATTTCATAACCTCATTTCACCTCTTAATTCTTAGTATTTTGTTCCTTGCATTATTTTGGGTGAGTTCTTTTGTGATTTTCACAATCGGTTCATGATGAATCATTCTTATTGATTGGAAGAGAAAATCCAGAATTGGAATGGAGTAGTATTTACATAATTCCAGTACCATAAATTATACGATTTATTACTTTGGTGCTTTATATGATGATGATTTATAAGTTAAACATTAATTATGTTTGTTTAGATAATTTAAGTGGTTCTTTGATAATTACAACTTCATTTAGTATTTTAAATTTGAATCATGAGTAAAAAAGAATTCTAGAACCTTATATGATTCATAAAATATATATTATAACCTGGTTCAACCATATAAATGGTTTCATGACCAGACTTGAAAGAATTAATGGATATTGAAAATACATCATCCACGATATCGGTAATTCGACACAAATGGACAATATTTTTTGATTCTTTAAATAAGTGAGAGAGGAGAGGAATAATGATTTGTAATTTCCATTAAACATGACAATATCCAGAATATACATGATTCTGGATATTTCATGCCTCTTGGATAAGAGGGGGTGAAGAACGAAGAGAAGGGAATCTTGAAATGAAGAAAACATGAGAAATTTCTTACAAAAATTCGGCAGCCTAACGGCGTCTCTTAAAATTTCATCAAAATAAGATTGATGAGAGGAATGGAATATCTCATCATTCATACAAAATTTGGACAGTAAGGGGAAATATTAAATGAAATATCCCAACAAAAGACAAAGGGAATGGAAGAGAATAACATAAAATGGATGGAAAGAATGGAAATGAAAGAGGATGTTTACCTCTTGATCTCTTCTCCTTGAGATCCTTCTTAAGGGCTTTGATTTTGGTCTTTTGGTGAGACCAGCAGCTCTAGGACGTGGGGAAGAAGATTGGGGAGGGAATTTGGCAGAAATTAGACAATGCTCAAGGCTTGAGAGGTGTGAGAGGAAGAGGGGAGTGAGGGTGGTATTTATAGTGGAGGAGGGGAGGTATTTTAGATTATTTTAATTATTATTATAATATTTTTATCAAGACTATGAATAATCTCAAATCAAGTGGCCCTAAATAGTGATAATATCATGTGATTTCGAATCAAGTGGCCTTGAATCACTTATGATGTCATAAATAGTGCATTTTTACTGATAAATTGATTATACGGTATTTTACCGTATTTCACTATTCACCGAAAATTCAAGAGTTTCAGAAAAATACCAAAAATTTACCCCAACCATTTTTCGATGTGTAGAATTAAAAAATGAACTCCATTTTTCAAAAATAATTTTCTAAATATTATTAATTTAATTTTTAAATAAGGTCACAGTTAATTCGAAAAATAACAATATTGAAGTGCAATTAGTTTTATGTGACATTGGAAAATTAATTAAGATCCCATTATCCTATTTCCATGGGAAAAGAAAATAATAATATTATTTACTATTCATGAGGTCATATTACTATTCATATTACTATTCATAAGGGCATGTTACTATTCACCAAAAAAAACAAGTTTGTTCCATCAGACTCTAAATAACATACTGAACACAATTGTAGATGACAGTTTCTTGAAATTCAAAACATAGAAGAAATAAAATTATGTTTAAAGGATACTTATAAATATATACCTTAAACAAAATTTCAAGAATTTTCAATTTATTTTTAGAAAACCTTGGGATGTTACATTATCCCCACCTTCTTGAAATTGCGTCCTCGCAATTTTATTTACTTATTAAACAACTGAGGGTATTTTTCCCTCATAGCATTTTCAGACTCCCATGTTGCTTCTTCAACCATGTGGTTTCTCCACAAAACCTTTACCTGGTGGATTACCTTATTCCGCAATACCTGTTCTCTTCGATCAAGAATCTGAACCGGTTTTTCTTCATAAGAAAGGTTCTCTGCTAGCTGAACTTCTTCCGGCCTCAAGACATGTGATGAATCTGGAACATACTTTCTCAACATCGAAACATGAAAAACAATGTGTACCTGAAACAATCTCGGAGGCAAAGCTACGCGGTACGCAACTGTTCCAACTTTATCGAAGATTTCAAAAGGACCAATGAACCGTGGACTTAGTTTCCCTTTCTTACCGAAACGCATCACACTTTTCCAAGGAGATATTTTAAGGAAAACATGGTCACCTAACTTGAAAGAGAAGTCTTTCCTTCTATTATCTGCATAACTTTTCTGCCTGCTCTGAGCTATCCTCATGTGTTGCTGGATCATCCTCACTTTCTCGGCCACTTCTTCTACTAATTATGGCCCCATCAACTTTCTTTCACCGACTTCATCCCAAAACGCAGGAGTCCGACACCGCTTTCCAAACAAGGCCTCAAAAGGTGTCATCTGAATACTGGAATGGAAACTGTTATTATAATAAAACTAAACTAGTGAAAGATGTTGATCCCAACTTCCCTGATAGTCCATTGAACAAGCTCGAAGCATATCCTCCAAAGTTTGAATCGTTCGTTCTGACTGCCCATCTGATTGAGGATGAAAAGCTGTACTGAAATTCAACTCTGTGCCCAAAGACTTCTGAAGTCCCTTCCAAAATTTAGAAGTGAACCTGGGATCTCGGTCAGACACAATGGAAAGAGGAACTCCATGTAACCTGACAATCTCTTTGAGGTACAATCGAGAAAGCTGATCTAATGTCATTGTATCTCGAATAGAAAGAAAATGAGCAGACTTTGTTAGCCGATCAACAATAACCCATATCGCATTGTTACCTCTAGAATTCTTTGGTAGTCCCACCACAAAATCCATGGATATATTCTCCCATTTCCATTCTGGCACCGGCAAAGGCTGAAGCATCCCCTTCGGTAACTGTCGCTCCGCTTTAACCTGCTGACATGTCAAACATTTCATTGTAAAATCAGCAATATCTCTTTTCATCCCATTCCACCAGTAATACTCCCGAAGGTCTCTGTACATCTTAGTACTTCCAGGATGAACAGAAAATGGAGAACTATGAGCTTCACACAACAATTCTTTCTTCAGTTGGGAATCACAAGGCACACAGAACCTTTTTCCAAACCTTAAAGCACAATCTTTATCAAGATTAAATTCTGCAAACTTACCCATTTTAACCAATTCTACCTTTTTCTGTAGCTAACGGTCTTCCCTCTGCGCTTTCATAATTCTATCTGACAACGAAGACTGCACTGAAACCTGAAACAAAATAGATATATTCCCTGCACCAATAACTTCTAAGCCAAAATTTATCAAATCATTAATCAAGGGATCACGTTCCAAACGTAGCATGGTTAATGATGCATGATTTTTCCGACTTAAGGAATCCGCTACTTTGTTTGCTTTTCTAGGATGGTAATTAATCATGCAGTCATAATCCTTTATCAGTTCTAGCCATCTTCTCTGCCTCATGTTTAATTCCTTCTGAGTGAATATATACTTAAGACTTTTATGGTCAGTATATATTTGGCATTTGGTTCCGTATAGATGATGCCTCCATATTTTCAAAGCAAAAAACCACAGCTGCCAATTCCAAATCATGTGTGGGATAATTCAGCTCATGAGGTTTAAGTTGTCTTTAAGCATAGGCAATTACCTGATCATTCTGCATCAAAACACAACCAAGTCCCTTCAAAGAAGCATCACTGTAGATGACAAACTCACCATTCCGGGAAGGTAAGGCCAAAACTAGAGCATTCACCAATCTCTTCTTTAGTTCCTGAAAACAAACATCACATTCCTCTGTCCAAACAAATTTAACCCCTTTCCGTGTTAACTTAGTTATTGGGCTAGATAACCGTGCAAAGTTCTTAACAAAGTGCCGGTAATAACTTGCTAAGCCCAGAAAACTACGAATCTCTGTAAAATTTGTGGGTCTTGGCCATTCATCAACTACTTTTTTTTTGGCAGGATCAACTGTTATTCCATCCTTATTTACAATGTGCCCAAGAAAAGAAATCTGTTGCAACCAAAAATCACACTTGCTGAATTTTCCATATAGTTTCTTTTCTTTTAAAGTTTGTAAAACAACCCTTAGATGTTTTTCATGCTCCTCTTTATTTTTAGAAGAAAACATAATGTCATCAATAAATACAACCACAAACTTATCCAAGAACTCATGAAATACACTATTCATAAGATTCATGAATACAAGAGGTGCATTAGTTAACCCAAATGGCATAACAACAAATTCATAATGCCCATATCTAGTACGAAAGGCTGTTTTCGGGATGTCATCCTCCTTCACCTTCAGCTGATGGTATCCGGATCTCAAGTCAATCTTGGAAAAGTACTGAGCTCCCTGGAGCTGATCAAAAAAGTCATCAATATGAGGCAAAGGATACTTGTTTTTAACAGTGATGTTATTCAAAGCTCTATAATCAATGCAAAGTCTCATGGAACCATTTTTCTTTTTAACAAACAAAACAGGGGCTCCCCATGGTGAAGTACTGGGACGAATGAAGCCTTTGACAAGCAAATCCTGTAACTGATTTTTCAATTCAAGAAGTTCTATTGGAGCCATATGATATGGGGGTTTTGAAATTGGCTTAGCATCAGGAACTAAGTCAATTGTGAATTCGACTTCTCATTTAGGTATGAAACTGGGTAACTCCTCAGGAAAAACATCAAGGTATTCATTTACCACTGGCACATCATTAATTTGAATAGTTCCCTTGTTTTCAAAAATATGAGCCAGATAAATTTCATTTCCATCTTTCAGTAGTTTCTCAGCTTCTTGATATGTTATCAATTGTATGGGTTCATTCTTGTATACAAACTGAAACACTTTCTGAAAAAAAACTTCTTTAGCTCTACAGTCAATCTTAGCATGATAATCAGAAAGCCAGTCCATCCCCAGAATAACTTCAAACTCGACTAAGGGTAAAACAACAAGGTTTGCAGGTAAAGTCTTTCCACATACCACAATAGAAATATTCTTATAATTCCTATTTGCTATAACATTTCCCCCTGGTGTTTTAACAACAAGTTCAGGTATCATTTGTTGAGGTGATATTTCCAATTCACTAGAAAATTTCTCAGAGATGAAGGAATGTGTAGACCCTGTATCAAACAAAACTTTAGCAAAATCTGAGTGAACAAACAAAGTACCTGATACAACTTCATTGGATGGACCAACATCTGCTGACGTAGTCGCAAAGGATCTCACTACACCTTTCTGCTTGTAGTCTGGATTCTCTGAATCATTTGGATCCTTCTTTGGACAGGCATTTGCATAGTGACC
Source organism: Viscum album (assembly GCA_963277665.1). Taxonomy (NCBI): domain Eukaryota; kingdom Viridiplantae; phylum Streptophyta; class Magnoliopsida; order Santalales; family Viscaceae; genus Viscum; species Viscum album. The sequence goes on along the minus strand of OY728150.1, from coordinate 1,444,421,031 downwards.
CATCTCACCACATTTAAAACACTTTACAGTTTGCCTATCAGGATTAGTCTTTGGATCATTTTCATTGCAATCTCGGGCCATATGTCCAAACTTACCACATTTAAAACACTTCCCAGTTTTGATAAGACATTCCCCAGGGTGCTTCTTTCCACACTTTTCACAAACTGGAAACTGTATTTTCTTACCACCAGATTTCATTGGTTGATTCTTACCCATTGATTTCCAATTGGACCTCTTCCTCTCTTTGTTTCCAAATTGCATGTGATCGTCAGCAAACTCCATCTCTACCCTCTCAGCACATCGGACAAGTTTCTCGTAACTTTTGAATTCACGGGAGGCCAACGCCCTTCGATACCTTGGCTTCAATCCTGAGTAAAAGCGGTTGATTTTGCTATCGAGATCTAGAATAAGATTTGGAGCATACCTCACCAGTCGGGTGAAGTTCACCTCATACATAGCCACTGAATCTTCCTCCTTTTGTTTTTGTTCAAGGAATTGTTTCTCCATTCTATGTCGCACCACCTTAGGAAAATATTTTTCAAGAAAAAGACATTTAAATTCATCCCATACTAAGGCATCAAAATCCTCTCTACCCCTGATATTCCTTACCATTGACCACCACTGATCAGCTTCCCCTTCAAAATGATAAATGGAAAGACTTACCTTTTGATTGTCTGAACATCCCATAACATCAAATATCTTTTCAAGGGCTTTAATCCATCCTTCTGCTGCCACTGGGTCAGAAGATCCATTGAATGCAGGAGGATTTTGTCTCATAAAATGTTACACCACTGTCATGTTCCGTTGGGGTACTTCTATTTGTCCTCTTGAATGGATGCCACCACCATTTATTGCCTGTGTTAGCTGAGCCATTACTGTCACAAACTGCTCGGTTCCAATCCCTACCATTCCGGGCTGTTGATCAGGAAGGATGTCATTCTGTTGGTGCCTATCCTCTTCAGCATCCATGTTCCTTCTGCGGACAACCATTCTAAACAAACATTTCTTAGATGAAGCAACATGGTAATCTTTAAATGCTATAACAAATTAAACATAGGGTGAGAATTATTTATGGTATTCTATTAGCATCACCTTAACCCCTAAAGTTATCTAAACCATCCTATGATACCAACTATAAAGACCCGCACTTATTTCATACATAATCTTGAATTTATTTAAGAAAACACTTCATTATACATTGAGGATCTTTTCAAGTTTAGATCTTTAGAGAATTAAGACAAAACATTCATAACATTACACATTGTTACATAGTGGATACCATAAAATCAGTTTCCATTATCCTCAGAATATAAAACATTAAAACACAAAACAAGACTCCTTGACAATTCTTCAACATTTAACATGTCTTCCTTCCTTTTATTACTCATCATTAACCTGTGAAAAATCATTTAAAAACTTGGGATGAGCACAAAATCTCAGTAAGGTATGAAAAAGAAGGAAAAATCACATTAGTCCATGAATACGCATGACGTATGAAAACATTTTCAAAAGACATGCTTTCCACCCATAAAATCTTACTTAGCGTAACATGAGATTTACACAAGATCCACACAAACATAATTATAATCATAGAGGTATATTGGGGCATTACTTACATAATCTTGTAACCATCTTGGCTACCTTAAAATTTGTAACCCTCACGGCTACCTTACTTTGTGTAACCATCACAGTTACACTTGGAGTAACCATACGGCCGACCTCCAACTTACTCATACCCAATGCATTGGAGGGAAATATAGGTCCCACCCTTCATCATAAACAATGCCCAATAACAAAAACATAATCATACAACATAAACAATAGCATAAAAACATAGCCTTTGAATCTTATAAAACAGAATTTTAAAAGAGGATTTTAGAAGAAAAGTCCCTTATAAACATCATATACTTGAATTGAGACTTAATTGAGTGGATGGAATATGTATATACTCTGTAAATACACATAATTAAACATAATATAAACAGAACCCATCACACAAACAATTTAAATAGCACATAAATTAAAAAGTAGAAGGTTAACCCAAAGAATGGAAATCGGGTTAAGAATTCCCTTACCTTGGGCTTGCCTTACTTAAAAATTGTTTAAAACTCATGTATAATGGTTAAAAGAGTGTTATTAGTATTTTATAGAAAAATTTTCATGTTTATAACATCTTATATGGTCATTTCATAACCTCATTTCACCCCTTAATTCTTAGTATTTTGTTCCTTGCATTATTTTGGGTGAGTTCTTTTGTGATTTTCAGAATCAGTTCATGATGAATCGTTCTTGTTGATTGGAAGTGAAACTCCAGAATTGGAATGGAGTAGTATTTACATAATTCCAGTACCATAAATTATACCATTTATCACTTTGGTGCTTTATATGATGATGATTTATAAGTTAAACATTAATTATGTTTGTTTAGATAATTTAAGTGGTTCTTTGATAATTACAACTTCATTTAGTCTTATAAATTTGAATCATGAGTAAAAAAGAATTCCAGAACCTTATATGATTAATAAAACATATATTATAACCTGTTTCAACCATATAAATGGTTTCATGACCAGAATTGAAAGAATTAATGGAGATTGAAAATACATTGTCCACGATATCGGTAATTCGACACAAATGGACAATATTTTTTGATTCTTTAAATATGTGAGAGAGGAGTGGAATAATGATTTGTAATTTTACATAAACATGAAAACATCCAGAATATACATGATTCTGGAGATTTCATGCCTCTTGGATAAGAGGGGGTGAAGAACGAAGAGATGGGAATCTTGAAATGAAGAAAACATGAGAAATTTCTTACAAAAATTCGGCAGCCTAACGACGTCTCTTAAAATTTCATAAAAATAAGATTGATGAGAGGAATGGAATATCTCATCATTCATACAAAATTTGGACAGTAAGGGGAAATATTAAATGAAATATCCCAACAAAAGACAAAGGGAAAGGAAGAGAATAACATAAAATGGAAGGAAAGAATGGAAATGAAAGAGGATGTTTACCTCTTGATCTCTTCTCCTTGAGATCCTTCTTAAGGGCTTTGATTTTGGTCTTTTGGTGAGACCAGAAGCTCTAGGACGTGGGGAAGAAGATTGGGGAGGGAATTTGGCAGAAATTAGACAATGCTCAAGGCTTGAGAGGTGTGAGAGGAAGAGGGGAGTGAGGGTGGTATTTATAGTGGAGGAGGGGAGGTATTTTAGATTATTTTAATTATTATTATAATATTTTTATCAAGAGTATGAATAATCTCAAATCAAGTGGCCCTAAATAGTGATAATATCATGTGATTTCTAAGCAAGTGGCCTTGAATCACTTATGATGTCATAAATAGTGCATTTTTACTGATAAATTGATTATACGGTATTTTACCGTATTTCACTATTCACCGAAAATTCAAGAGTTTCAGAAAAATACCAAAAATTTACCCCAACCATTTTTCAATGTTTAGAATTCAAAAATTAAATCCATTTTTCAAAAATAATTTTCTAAATATTATTAATTTAATTTTTAAATAAGGTCACAGTTAATTCGAAAAATAGCAATATTGAAGTGCAATTAGTTTTATGTGACATTGGAAAATTAATTAAGATCCAATTATCCTATTTCCATGGGAAAATAAAATAATAATATTATTTACTATTCATGAGGTCATATTACTATTCATATTACTATTCATATTACTATTCATAAGGGCATGTTACTATTCACCAAAAAAACAAGTTTGTTCCATCAGACTCTAAATAACATACTGAACACAATTGTAGATGACAGTTTCTTGAAATTCAAAACATAGAAGAAATAAAATTATGTTTAAAGGATACTTATAAATATATACCTTAAACAAAATTTCAATCATTTTCAATTTATTTTTAGAAAACCTTGGGATGTTACATTTCCTGAGTGGAGGGATGTCTTGGTATTCACCCGAATTCATGTTTAGGTAGTTGGATGGACCAGGCGCCTCATTGGGTGGGGGCCCTGACTGTGCTTCATCTGCCGAGGAAAACCTTGATCCTTGAGGTGCACTTGCTGGGAGTGCGAGGTGCGGATCTTCTTCGGAAGAGCTTTCAATAAGACAGTTCCTCCGGAGTAGGTCGGCATTAAGCCCCCTCAATTCTTTCATTTCCTCCTCCTATCGAGAGAATCTCTCTTAGAGCGTAAGTGGCTCATTTTTATCGAGAGAAGGAGGCTGGTTAAGAGTAACCAGTCCTTTATTATTATCCTCATTGGAAGCTCGCAGGGTAAGCAGAGGAGGGTTAGCTGGAACGGTGGACATATTTAGGGTGGCCCTCTGGTTCCAGGTGTGCACATCTCATGGTCCATTGTGAGTGACAGCCTAAATGGAACCATCATCTACCGATCCATCCGGATTTGAATCATCTCCAGGGTCACCCGTGGGGTTGGACTCTATGGCGTTGATGGATGCATATTGTGGGGTGGAGGAGATTTCATCTTCTAAATAGTAAGAGGATCTCCCGCACCTTTTACTAGTCATCCCTTTACTGTCTCGGGATTTATTTCAGACTCTTTGATGAAGGGTGACACAGAGAGTTCATTGATGCGACATTACGGTATTCCTCCCTCTCGAAGGGGGTAGTGATTCCAAGGATGGGATAGGGCAGGAACATCCTCTTATGATTGTCCACCCGAGATGAGAAAATATTGATTCTCATGGGGGAGGATGTTTTTGAGGTCGTAAAAATGCCCCCATCCCTGAGGGCTGGGGCTGGCTTCGTTCCCTGGATGTTGAGTCTTTTCCCATTTTTATTTGTCTTATGGGGGCATTTGTTGTTAAAAATTCCCCAATCCCTACAGGCTGGGTTGACCCTGGATTGCGCTAGCGGCTACTGCTATCGCTACTTGCCTGATCTTGCATGCCCCCATTCAGGGGTGAAATGAATCTGATGCCGAGTTCACTCGTGAATCAATCCTATCCGGGGAGGCTGTAAATGACCATTGATTGGCCTCTCTTAGGCGAGAGGCTTGTTGTATGATTTCGGTCACCTGATTTAAGAGTTCGTGAATGGATTGTTCCCGTCGGGCCTGATTCTTCTGGGACGTACTCAAGGTCTATCTTAGTTGGGTGTGTTGCCTTACACAAACAGGGAGACCAATTGATTGTTGTCTTGACGTGATGATGTTGCAAGTCAGTACGTCGAACGGGTTCTTCTGGACGGCGAGTGGAGTGAAATGCAGAGCTCTATGATCTCCCCAGCCTCAGATATGGAATCTCGTCGGAGAATCACCAATGAGGAGGCACAACTGGTGTAGTGCATGGAGGCAGGCTAATTCCATGTTTCCTTTATGCCTCCGAGGTCGCGGTTGTCACGCCAGAGGAAGAGCTTCCAGGTCGATGTGACGCAGGAGGTCTCCTATTGTCTTGACATGATCTACATACCCATCGTAGGGTAGGAAGCTTGATTTTAGTCGGTGGAGGGTTGTCCATATATTGTAGTGTATGTTGTGCGCACATTCCTCTGACAACATTCTGGGTATGTCGAATTGAGAGGTGGCTGTGGGACAAAACATAACTGGGATATCATCTCTGGACAGTCGTTTCCTCAGGTGCAACATGTCAGTGTACTCCTCCGTTAGTGATTCCTCTACCTGGTCGGCCCAAATGAGACGCTGACCGATAGTGTGGTTGGTGGCAGTGGGTTCAGTAGGTGTTGAATTATTGTATGAGCGATTCAGGGGTGGTTTAAAAGATGAATGTGGCCCCATACCGTCTCCTAATCGAAGAAGGGTGTCATTGGTGACAAACTGGGAATCTGACATGCTCAATCCCATACTTCTAAGTGCCTCAGTATATGAGGGCTTTTCTGTGCTTGATTCGGAAGGGGAAGGACCTTCCTATCGATATGATATGTCACTTCGGGGAGGACATTCGCAATTGCGGCCGCAATGGGGAGGAATACCATCACAGCTGCTGCAGGGAGATAACATGTAGGGTACACCCTAGGGAGGGCCTTTAGAATGTACCGCAACGAGGGGAGGGCCTTCTCTTTGAACAATGTCTAGGTGGAGAGGGCCTCCGCTATCTGTGTTGTAATGGTGAGGGCTACCATTACTGCTTGACGCCTCACTGCATATATGACTTTTTCAGTGCATACCCTGGGGAGGACCTCCAAGGCATATCACAGTGAGGGGAGGTCCTTCTATATGTGTAGCATTGTTAGGGGAGAGCCTTCGCAAAAACATCCATCATGGTGAGGATGACCATCGTGGTTTGAAATTCGATGTGTATCCTGGGGAGGACCTTCAAGATACACCACGACAAGGGGAGGACCTTCTTGTTTCTTGGGACTATTGCGGGGAGGACCTTCACAATGGCAGTCGTGGTGGAGAGGACTACCATCACATCTACCATGATGGCAAGGACTACCATCACAGCTGTCGTAGGGAGAATGTATGTGGGGTACACCCTAGGGAGGGCCTTCAGAATGTACCACAATGAGGGAGGGACTTCTCGTTGCTTGATGTCTCTACATGGAGGACCTCCATTATCAGATTGTGGAAGTCTACCACCATGATCTGATGCCTGAATGAGAGAAGTTTCATTACAACGTAACCCCTGGGGATGACCTTCAGAGTAGACCATGACAAGGGGAGGACCTTCTTGTGATGATGAGACGTCACTGTGGGGAGGGCCTCCGGAGTTGGGACTATGACAGTGAGAACTATTATCATAATCTGTGGTCCCACTGCACGGAGAGTATTTGCAGTGTATACCCCAGGGAGGACCTTCAGGGTGGACCACAAAAAGTGGAGGTCCTTCTTGCTGCTCGATATTCTGGTCATGTGGAGGGTTTCTGTGACTCGCAACAAAAGTGACGCTCTTATGATCGATCGTTATATGCTAGTGGGGAGGCCCCCGTGGGTGCTCTATGGAGGACCTTCAAAGCTGTTGGTAGCACCATTGTGAGGAGGACCTTCGTAACTGCTACTACCACTCCCATAATATGGTAATGGGTGGGTAGGGTTTCGAGCCTTTGATATGTTCATAGAGGCATTGGGAACCCCAACTTTCAGTAGAGCGGATTCATGAACCACCTCTTTATTTTCTGGCTTCCTTCAGCACGTTCGGGGCGCTTTCTTGTGGGCAGTGGGGACCATCTACTGTTGATAAATACCTTAACCTTTGGGTCCCTTTCTAATTGGGTCACGTGATGCTACCGGGATATGCCGACAAACATCTTGACTTGTAGTAGGGATATATGACAGCTCAGGAGCATCCACCGTGATAGACGGATGTCCCCCAGTTGGATCGAGTGAAGATGCTCGATCTGGTTTCCCTTGCATCGTCGAATACGGTCAACAACCCTCTTGGGTGGTATCAGGGATATAGATCTTCTTCGAGGAATCTATATCGTCTCTTAGATGAGTCGCGTCAATTGCGGGTATGGGCTCATGGGCCCGAGTCCTTACTGTTTCTACTGATGTAATTACATTCTGGAAGGTCTGCATGATATGATCTAGGATCAATACCTGCTCCTCCATCATTGCCAGGATATGTAGAGAGACATCTTTGGCTCGAACGGGTATGAAGGACCATTTTGGTATTGGAGTAGGAATATCCTGCTTCGGTCCCTCGGTGGTTAGTGGGTACTGAAAATTCTCATCTGTCAGGGCAGGTGAATGAATCTTCCCCTGTGCTAGTATATGCCGGTTTATCTCTCCATTTTTCTACCACATCGAGTTGGAGGACTTCACTTGCATCTGCAGGGAGTTGTCCCTGCATATGCTGGTTCCCCACCATATCAAGTCGGTGGCCTTTTTTGGTAGGGAGACATGGATGCATATTAATTTCCACCACATCTGGATGGTGGACTTTGTTGATCGCCACCATATCGAGATGGTAGGTGTCAGGGGCCCCTACTAAGAGCTGGTCCTGGAGGTGCTAGGTCGCCACCGTGTCTGGTTGATGGGCTTCATGACCCTGGGCAGGGAAAGGTGCCTGCTAGGTAGGTGCCATCTTGTGTGAGTGACGGGCTTGATGGAGCTCGGTGAGGATGTGAGCTTACTCATATAATTCCACCATGTCTGGATGGTAGACTTTAGGGGGAGCGGACAGGTGTATGTGCATGCTCGTGATTCTTCTCCGTGGCTGGGCAGCAGAGCTCCTCCTCAGGGACGAGGGTGTTGACCGATCTCTGGTTGTATGTTTGCTACCCTCATCGGACGGTCTGAGGGGCCGGAGCTCATGCAGCATGGGCCTGGATCCCCGGGGATAAATCCTCCTTAGCGTGAGGATATCGAGTCGTGGCATAACCGCGACGACGCCTTCCGGCAGGGGCCTTAGAGCAGAACCCCCATTCAGTGGGGATGAAGTCCTCAGTGTCGACCTCATCCGCCTCCCTAAGCTACGGGAGGTAATCATTGTCTCGTTCTGGGGATATACTCTCAAAATGGTTTGAGATGGAAACCGGAGCCATCTGGATCTGATTTCGTGGTAGCTACTGGTCAGGCGACCGGTGGGTCTTGGAAGATTGGTGGGCGTGCATGGACGCCTCCACTGTTGGGAGAGTACCATTCAAGTTGTACTCTTAGATCAACGCATCTGAGACCCATCTTTGAAGATGCTGGGTAGCCAACAGGGTCCTTCGTTGGTGCGGAATTCTAGTTATTGCATAGCTTGAAGCATGCACTAGCGAGTTCCTCCGTGATGCCATTGGATCGAAGGGAGTTCTGATTGGTACCTGTAAATATTTTAACAAATACAAACAACAAACCCATCAAATCATCATCTCATGATCCCATGCGTAATTAATGACATTTCTTGGACCTCCTTAGTATAAGGGGTCATAGAGGGATATTATGTTAAATCCATCATTAGTGGTTAAAGATTCACATTAGGTTCACCATTTTTTGTTTTGTGACGAATCAGATGGAGTGGACCGACGCGCCTGACTGTCGATCTCACGGAGGGATGATCTCTACATAATCTCTAAGTTTGATTATGTCAGTCTTCATCTCGAAATGCCCAATAGTTCCATATCTAGTGATACGTGGACCTTAAGTGCAAATTCAAGTGTTCACTGGGTGATTTGGCCAGTAATGCTTAAGAACTCAATTGGTCGAGAGGTTGGGAAATTTAGCTCATCGCATCCTTTTGGGGGGAAGTATTGCCTATTACAGGACTCTCTTATAGATTTAAGATGTATTCATATGTTCGAAAATCTTTATTTTATACCCAAGCATAGTATCCATGAATTACTCCTTGTTGTCAATGGTCAGCTGAACACAGGGGTTCGGAATCATTTAGGCCCAAGGTTTACCATCCCTTGTGGAATTAATGATCCTGAGGAGTCTGGACACATTGAGACGGAGCTGGTTTGAAGCCCCATAACTGGGCACTCTGGAGTGTATTGTCATCCAGGGGGACAGATAATGTCTTGAGCATTTGGATCGAACCCGTGATACGGGCTTCCTACATATCCTTGCGAGAGGAATCAGAATCCTTGTAGTTCGGTTGGGGATGGGGCTTACGCTCTGAGGTGGCCTGTAAAGGGGGTCGAAATGACCAATTGTTGGGCTTGAACCTTGGAGATGCTTTCTATGTACCCCGCCTAGGAGACAGGGATCAAAGTCCATGTCGTTCGGGAGTACAGTTTAACGTCATGGTGGACGAAGGATGAACTGACGTGAAGTGGGTCGGAACGGCTGGGTGGTGGGATTGAACCTTGTGGAGGCTTCCTATGTACCATGCCTTGACGTGGATCAAAGTCCTCATAGTTCACAAGAGGATGGGGTCAGGGTCAGTGCTTACTCTAAGCCCACGTGAGTCATGCTTGGTGTGAGAAACAAGAGACAACATAGACCTGACGATCACGTCGCGAAAGGTGCGTCCATGGGAAGCGAAGTGGGGCTTACGCATAGGGAGGCCTGAGAAGTTGGGGATTACTCAATAATGGAGGCCCGATGGTGACAAAGCCCAATGGGAGAGGGAAAGGATAACGAAAACCCCTGTGTCCATCTCCCCTCTTGGCCCCTAGCATTGGGAAGTACAGAGGTGCATGGGTGCTACAACCTGGAAAAAAGCTAGGGGCTTACAATAGGATGGTCGCCCGTTCACTCTCAGAAGAGGGGAGGAGTTCTCACCGCCGGAGCTGAAGGGAAATAGAAGCGGGGTCCCCCAATCTGGCGAGGGGAGAGGCAGAAAGGGCACTCCGGGATCGGACCCTGCATTACCGTGGGATTGTGAACCCAGAAATGCTTCGGGAATCCAATCAAGGGCCGGAGCAACCCCTTCACCCTCAATTACTGTGGGTATGTGAACTCAAGGTGGCGTGATGATGCGTCTGAAGGTTTCATAATACGGGTTTGGTGGCTTCGGTGGAGGCCTTGGATTGGGACCGATGAATGGGCCAATAAGGGGGTTGCAAAGGATTGGGCCGGATTGGAAGGATTTTATCTGACTCGGGGAATGGGAACACCAAAGGATTTGGCGGGCCACATGAGTGTATGAAGAGTGGACCCTTCTCCTAGGGGGGTGCTACGCGGCTGGAGAGGTCGTCCGCGTACCGGGGTGGTACGCGGATTGATAGGCACCCCTCATACCAGGGCGTTACGTGGCTTCAGGTTCAGCCCACGAACCAGGTTGGTACGCGGGGGAGTCCACGCCAGTAGTGGCGACCAAGGGCGACGCCGGTCGGGGGTTCGTCGGTTAGGGATTCGCCCGCGTAGGAGGGTGGTACGCAGTACGTCAGATCGAAAAAGGGGCATAAACTCCCTGGTCTGTGGGGAGTGCATCCGCGGAGGGGCCATGGTCTGCGATCTTATTTTTTTGTTGCTTTCAGTTCGCGGTTCACCTAATTGTTATGCATTTTCGGTTCCTTATTAATCCGTTTCCAGCTTCATACCTATTCTGGTTTGTGAATCGGAACTTTTCTAATTGCAAAATCCTAAGGTCCTTCCTCCGAAATCCTTCCACCCGTCTCTGATTGATCTTCCTCTTCTCCCACTCGATCTCCTTTTATAGAGGTGGGAAAAAGAAGTATCTGTGGTCATGTGGCACCTTTTGCGGAGGCCCATGACCTAAAACCCGATTTCTGGATGACTTGGTCAATCTGCAACTCATGGGGGGCATTGAACGCACCTTCCTCGCGAACCAAACTAGTTCGGGTAGTGCTTCGCGGCCGCGCAGGGTTCTGCCTCTATTCCGCGAATGACGGTGTATGCGGTCCGGGCCGGTTGAAGCGGTTTGCGGCTGGGGAGGTTTCTGTCGGTGTACCAGCCTGGCGCACGTCCTGTTTCGCACCCGCGGAGGGTCCTCGCCTCTATTCTGTGAACGACAGTGGCCCACGGAGGGGGGGAGGGGGCTTGCTGAACCGGCTGCGTACCATTAATGTTGGACCGGCCCGCAGACCGGTTTGTCTTTTTCCAACCTTTGAGTATTCTCCACATTTTTGCCCAATTCCTTGAGGGAAATTGGGTAGAATCCTCTCTTGAATTAAGGGGATTCTCATTCTCCTTTGCGGATTTTTCAGGACCCTACAGAAAAAAATAAAAAAACTTAAAAACACTTTACTCCACTAAAAACACTAAAAAACCCTAAAAACCCTCCAAATCCCTATAACCCAAAAAACCATAAAAATCATAAAAATCCCTAAAAATACCATAAAATGTAAAAAAGAAATAAATTCTAAAATAACATAAGAAAACCATACAAATATAATTATAAATAAAACCCATAAAAACCTAAAAAATGCCAAAATCCAAAAAAACCTAAAAAGCCAAAAGCCAAAAACCCCTCAAAATACCTAAAACCCTAAAAAAATAATAAACCTAAAAAGGCCTAAAAACCCAAAATTATAAAATTCCTAAGAACCATTAAGAACCCAAATAAATCATTAAAAACCTAAAAAAACTTAAAACCCTTAAAAACCTAAAGATGATAAAACACTAAATACCCCTAAAAAGACGCTAAAAACCCTAACAATCTCAAAAAAACCATAAAACATGTAAAAACATTAAAATCCCTAAAAATCCATAAAACCCCTAAAACCCCAATAAAAACTCTAAAATACCTTTAAACCCCTAAAAATATTAAAAAGTCTAAAAAACCTTTAAAAAACTAAGAAACTTAAAAAACACCTAAAACCCATAAAATAATAAAAACCGAAGAATCTTCAGGAAACCTTTGAATTCTTAAAAATCACTAAAAACCTTAAAAATTCCTATAAAACTTAAGAAAGCCTTAAAAATCAAAAAACACTTAAAAACCCTAAAAACCTAGTAATGCTAAAATGCCTAAAAACCCCAAAATCCATAAAAATCAAGAAACAATCCCAAAAACCCCCTGAAAATGTAAAAAACCCCAAGACCTAAAAACCCCAAAGAAAACCATAAAAACATAAAAATTAATAAAACCCCTAAAACCATAAAAATTATAAAAACACTAAAAACCCTAAAATCATAAAAACCCTCCAAATCCCTAAAAACCCTAAAAACCATAAAAATACTAAAAAAGTACTAAAAAATATAAACATAAAAAACTGTAAAAACCTAGAAATTCCCTAAGAAAACCTTAAAACCTAGAAAACACATAAAACTCTAAAAAACCTAAAAACACTAAAAACCATAAAACCCTAAAATATCATAAAACCCTAAAGACCCATAAAAACAATAAAACCCCTAAAAGCTTAAAAACACTAGATACCACATAAAAACCGTAAAGTAACTAAAAATATAAAATCCCTTAAGAACAATAAAAATTCTATGAACTATAAAAAACCTTTAAAACCCTAAAAACCTCAAAAAACCCATAAAAACCATAAAAAACCTAAAAACCTAGAAAACCCAAAACCCATCAAAAGTCCCTAAAACACTAAAAAATCCTAAAAATCCTAAAATACCTAAAAATCCCTAAAATAGTAAAAAAACTAAAAAATTGAATCACCCTAATAAAGCCTTAAAAACTAAAAAATATTAAACCCCCCAAAAATATAAAAAACACCAAAATACCTAAATACCCTAAAAACCCAAAATATATTTTAAACCTCTAATATACAAAAAAACATAAAAAATCCATTAAAATCCCTAAAAATGTAAAAACTGATAAAAATATTGAAAACCCGTAAAAAATTAAAAACCAAAAAACACTTAAAACCCCCAAAAACATAAAAAAATGCTAAGATCATAAAAAACCCTAAAAATCCATAAAACCCCAAAATCTAATAAAAACCATAAAATAATTAAAAAACCTAAAAACCCATAAACAACCTAAAAACCACTAAAAACTCTAAAATACATTTAGACCTGTAAAAATGTAAAAAACCTATAACAAAACTTAAAGAAATAATAAATCTATAAAACCCAAAAAAACCATAAAAATCCTAAGGACTAAAAATTTATGACATGTAAAACTCTATAATAACCCTAGAATACCATAAGAAAACCTTAAAAATTGTAAAAAATTAAAACCCCTAACAACCTAAAAAATTCTAAAAACCTTAAAAACACCTCAAAAACTAAAACCCCTAAAAACCATATAACATTTAAAAACCAAAAAACCCCTAAAACCAAAAAATTATTAAAAAATATGCAATCTCTTTAACCTCCCAAAACATTAAAAAAATTTAAAAAAATTAAAAATCTCCAAAAAATTCTAAAACCCCAAAAAATCAAAAAAACCACAAAACCCAAACCTCTAAAAAACCATAAAAACCATAAAATCATTAAAAATACCTAAAAACATAAAAACCATAAACACATTTAAAACCCCAAATAGAACCTTATAAACATAAAACAATTGAAACAACTAAAACCTATGAAATGATAAAAACACTAAAAACCCTCAAACCCCTCAAAATCCGTAAAATACAAAAAACCAAAAAATCCTAAAAAAAACCTAAAATCCCTAAAATTGAAAAAAACCCTAAATATGTTGAAAACCCCCAAGAAAACCAAAAAACACTAAAAACAATTTAAATCCATAAATAAATGAAAAAACACTAAAACCATAAAAACCCTAAAAACATAAACCATCCAATACCATAAAACTTTTAAAATCATTAAAAACCTAAAAACTAATAAATCCCTAAAAATCACTGAAAACTATAAAATTCCATTAACCCCATAAAATGGTTAAAAATTTGAAAACCATTATACACTAATAAACTAAAAAACCCCTAAAACCCCATTAAACACTAATAACTGAAAACCCACTAAAAACACTCTGAACCCCTAAAACCCCTAAAAACACAAAAAAAATCTATAAAAATCCCTATAAACGTAAAAAAATTCAAAAATCCCTAATAAAATCATAAAATAATAAAACCCTTAAAACCCCTAAAAACAAAAAAAATACTAAGGACCATAAATACCCCTAAAAACCCTAAAACCCATAAAACCCATTAAAAATCATTAAAAAACATAAAAAATCATAGACATATAAAAACCAAAAACACACTAAAAACTCTAAAAACCCTTTAAACCCCTAATGAATTTAAAAACAATAAAAAAAATTTGAAACCCAAAATAGCTAAAAAACCTAAAACCCAAAAAATCAATAAGAACCCTAAAACCTCAAAATCATAAAAAGCCAAAAAAACATAAAAATCCTTTAAAGTCCCTGAAAATCCAAAAAAATATAAAAAACTCTAAAAACCATGAAAACAAAAAATCAAACCTTAAAAATATAAAAACACTTAAAACCCAGAAAAAACCACAAAACGCTTAACACTATAAAAATTGTAAAAACCCATAAAATCCATAAAAATCTCTAATCTACCTCATAATCCCTAAAACCCTAAAAAAACCATAAAATACAAAAAAAGTCCTAAAAATACAGAGAAACAAATAAAATATCTAAAATAGTGAAAAATCCATTGAAAACCTTAAAAACCTATAAAAACGTAAATCCTCTAAAAACAAAAAATGCTACAAACACTCATAACCCCTAAAAGACCCAAAAAAATCTAAAACCCCCTAAATCCATTAAAGCCCCTCAAAAACATTAAAACCCAAATCCCTAAAAACCATAAACCTCTTAAAAACCCTAAAAACCCCTTAAACTTCAAAAATGTTAAAAAAATATTGAAGAAACATTAAAAACCCTAAAAACTAGAAAAACCTAAAACCTAAAACCTCCAAAAAAATTTATAAAAACCCTATAAACCCACAAAATACCTAAAACCATAAACAACCATAAAAATCCAAAAAAAAACCCCTAAATATCCTTAAAAACATAAAATACCCCCAAAAAATCTAAAAACCCTTAGCAAAATCGTAAACACCTAAAAAACTCAAAACCCCATAAGAAACCTAAAAACGCTAAAAACCCTAAAACCATTAAAAACCATAAAAACCCTTGGAAAACATAAAAACCCAAAACCCTGTAAATACCCAAAAACCATTCAAACCATAAAACCCCATAAAACCCATAAAATCCCCTAAAATCCTAAAAAATATAAAAATCATTAAATGCAATGAAAACCCTAAAAAACCATAAAAACCTAAAATGTCATAAAAACCATAAATAAACTAAAAATGTTAAAAAAAACATAAAAACCTAAAAACATCAAAAAAACCGGAAAATACATAAAAATATTAAAACCCATAAAAATAAAAAACCCCTTAAAATCCTTAAATACTTGAAAATCCATAAAACCCCCAAAAAATCCTAAGAAAACCTTAAAAACCAAAAATCACTTAAAACCACTAAAAAACTAAAAATACTAAAACTATAAAAAGACCCAAAAACACCAAAAACACCAAAAAACACCTAATAACCATAAAACCCCTAAAACCCTTAATAACCATAGAAGCCCAAAAAAACCCTAAAATCCCTCAAAAACTATAAAACCCCTTTAAACCCATAGAGATTTTAAAAAATATAAACTACCTCACAAACCATAAAAAACTAAAAACCCCCAAAAATATAAAAAACCCTAAAACCATAAAAATCATAAAAATCATTAGAATTCACAAATACCTAAAAACCATTAAAAAAATAATTATATTTACATTAAAACATAACAAACCCTAAAAATCCCTAGTAAAATATAAAATACCTAAAAACATTGAACACCCCTAAACCCCTAAAAATGCAAAAAACCCTAAAAACCTTAAAAAACACAGAAAACCTAAAAACCATAAAAACCCTAAAACCCATAAAATTTATAACACTCCTTAAAAACCATAAAAACCAAATAAAAACCCTAAAAACACGTTAAACCCCTAAAACCATTTAGAAACACTAAATACTATAAAAACTAAAAAACACAGAATAACCCCAAAACCCCAAAAAAAACAAAAAAATCCCAAAACCACAAAACCCCAAAAAAAAACAAAAAAATCCCAAAACCACAAAACCCTTTATATCCATAAATGCCCTAAAAAGACAATAATGCCAAAAAAATCCCTAAAACTTATTTAAAATATAGAAAACCCTAAAAATTTAAAAAACCATAAGAAAATCTTAAAAACATAAAAAACATAAACCCCTAAACACATCAAACACGTTATAAACCCTAAAAACCCTTAAAAATATTCAAAATACCTAAAACCTTAATACGATAGAAATCTAAAAAAAATCCCTAAAAATCACTAAAAATGTAAAAAAAACAAAAACAAAAACAAAAACATTTGGAAAAAATAAAATCCAAAAAAAAACATTAAAACCCAAAAAAACATACAAATGATAAAAACACTAAAAATCCTAAAAGTCTTTAAAACCTAACAACTTGTAAAAACCCTAAAACCCCATAAACACTTTCAAAAACCATAAAAACTAAAACAATATCAAAAATCCATTAAAAATCATAAATCCATTTAAACCCTTAAAACGTGAAAAACACTAAAAACATTATAACACTAAAAACTCAAAAATCTCTTAAAACCCCAAAAAATAAATGAAACCCCAAAAAACTAAAAAAAATCTAAACCCCTCAGAATCCATGAAATCCCTAACAAACCATAAAAATATGAGAAACCCCATAATAATACATAAAAAATTAAAAACCATGAAGAACCCTAAGAAAAACATAAAAACCAAAAAACACTTAATACCCACACAATACTAAAAAACTGAAAACCCCCAAAAACCCAAAAACCCCCTAAAAACAAAAACACCCAAAATCCCTAAAAATCCAAACCCATCGAAATCTCTAAAAACACTATATATAATAAAAATACAAAAGAATCCCTAAAACATAAAGAACCCTAAAACCCTAAAAACCATAAAAAACCATAAAATCATAAAAACACTCGATATCCCTAAAAACCTAAAGATGATAAAAACCCTAAAAACCTAAAATAACATAAAATCCATCAAAATCAAGACACCCAAAAAGACCTAAAACTACTAAAATATACCTAACATCACTAAAAATTTAAAAAAGCCTAAAATCCCTGAAAAACCCTAAGAAAAGCATAAAACCCAAAAACACTTAAAAGTCCTAATGAACAAAAAAAGATAAAAATACTAAAAAACCCTAAAATCCTTTATAACCTCGAAAACTCTTAAAAACCCCAAAAATTATAAAAAAATATATAACCTATAAAACCCTAAAACCCACTAAAAACTATAAAACCTTTTAAATACCAAAAATGATAAAAACTCTAATGAACCATAAAAACCATAAACAACTCATAAAAAACTAGAAAAACCCAAAATACACAAATAAACCAAAACACCACTCAAACCCCTCAAATTTCCTAAAAACCCAAAAAAACACTAAAAACTATAAAAATCCAAAAAAATAAAAAAGGGTACCTATGAACATACAAAACCCTAAAAAAGCCTTTAAAACAAAATAACCCTTAAAATGTCTAAAATACATCAAAAAATCCAAAACAGCCTAAATAATCCTAAAAATCATAAAAATTATAAACACCTTCAAATCCCAAAAAAATGTAAAAAACCATAAAATCGTAAAAAACCCCTAAAAATCCTAAAAAACATAAAATCAGGAAAAAACCCAAAAAACCCTAAGAAAAACATAAAAACCTAAAAAAACTTAAAACCCCCAAAAAAACCTAAAAAACAATAAAAATCTCGAAGAGACCCTAAAACCTTGAAAACCCCTAAAAATCATAAAAACACCCTAAAAAAATAAAATCCCTAAAAACCCATAAAACCATAAAGAATCATTAAAACCTCAAAAAGCCATTTAAACCCCTAAAAACAATAAAAAAATCTAAAATCCCCCAAAAACATTAAAAAACTCAAAAAATACCTAATGTTAGAACAAATCTTAAAAACCCAAAAAAACCATAAAAAATAAAAAACCCCCAAAACCCTCAAATCCCTAAAAACTCGAAAAACCATAAAAACCATAAAAATCCTTAAAAATATAAAATATTATAAAACCCCTAAAATCCATAAGAAAACCATAAAAACCTAAAACACATAAATCCTTTATGAAACTTAAAAACATAAAAAGATCATAAAAACTCTAAAAACCCAAAAACCATAAAAATCTGGGAAAACCTTAAAACCCAAAATAGCTTATAAAACTAAATGAAACTGATAATTCTAAAAACACTTTAAATCCCTAAAATTGTTAATAAATCTAATAAAACTATGAAACCTTAAAAAATCAGAAACCCCGAAATATAAAAAATCCATTAAAACTCTAAAAACCCTAAAAACGCAAAAATGCTCAAAATCCCAAAAATCCCCAAAAACCCATAAAATCTTAAATAATACCTAAATATCACTAAAAACATAAAAAATCTGAAAACCCATAAAAATCCTATGAAAATTAAAAAACGTAAAAATCAGAAAAACCCCTAAAATCCTAAAATCTCTAAAAACACAAAAAAAACCTAAAAACCCC
The DNA here is from genome assembly GCA_963277665.1 of Viscum album. Lineage (NCBI taxonomy): Eukaryota > Viridiplantae > Streptophyta > Magnoliopsida > Santalales > Viscaceae > Viscum > Viscum album. Next base: position 1,444,402,228 of record OY728150.1, on the reverse strand, counting down.
TAAACATCCCTGAAATCCTTAAAAATAACAATAAAATCCCTAAAAATGTTGAAACCCTTAAAACCCCAAAAACCCCATAATAAAACCTTAAATACCTAAAAATAGCTACAACCCCTGAAAATCTAAAAATTTCTAAAAACCCTACCAAGACGCTAAAAAACTAAAAAATATAAAATCTATAAAACCCTCAAAAAAACATAAAAATCCTTAAAAATAATAAAAACCCAAAAAAAACAAAAAAACTCTAAAAAACCCTTTAAACCCGTAAAAATTTTAAAAACCCCTAAAAACTATAAAAATAATAAAAACTAAAAAAAACTAAAAAAAACCTAAAAACCCATAAAAACCATAAACCCTTAAAACCCTTAAAACCCCTCAAAATACCTAAAAACAATAAAGAACCATTAAAATACTAAGAAAGGCCAAAAATTACAAAAAATGAAAAAAACCATATAACCCTTGAAAACCCTAAGAAAACCTTAAAACTTAAAAAACATAAAACACTTAAAACCTGTAAAATGACAAAAACTATAAATGACCATAAAAACATGGAAAAACCATTAAAACTACAAAACCCTTAAAAATATTAAAAACCCTAAAACCCATAAAAACCCAAGAAACCACTAAACACTTGAAAAACCACTAATCCCTAAAAATGTTAACAAAAATATAAAAATCCTAAAAACCTGTAAGAAATGAACAAAAACCATAAAATTTAAAAAAATATAAAAACCCTAAAGAATCATAAATGTTTCAAATTCCCTAAATACCATAAATACCATAAAAATACTAAAAATCAATAAAAATTCCTAAAAATGTAAAAAAATAAATACTATCATAAAAATAAAAAACCTTGAAACCCTAAAGCACTTTAAACCCCCCCCCCCCAAAACCAAAAATTCAAAAAAACTCTAAAAACCCTCAACACCCCCCAAAATTCCTAAAGTCCCCAAAACCTTAAAAATCAATAAAATAACTTAAAAGTATCTAAAAACATAACAAATCCCCAAAACCCTTGGAAACGCTTAAAAAACTAAAAAAAATTAAACCCCTAAAACCAAAAAATTGCTAAAAATTATAAAAACTCCTAAAAGACCTTAAAAACCCCTAAATACCCATAAAACCATAGAAAACCCTAAAAACCAAAATAAATATTTAAAACAAACTAAAAAAATATAAAAACCATTTAAACCAAAAATAATGTTAAAAATATAAAAGGCCATTAAAACTATAAAAAAATAAAAATAAAATCTCAAAAACCCATAAAACCCCATAAAAACCCTAAAACCCACTAAAAACTGTAAAAACCTTTAAGATTTCTAAAAATTTCAAAAACCTAAAAAACCCTAAGAAAAAAATAAAAATGAAAAAATATTTAAACCCCTTAAAACCCTAAAAAATTATAAAACCATACAAAAATATAAAAATAGAAAAAAACATGAAAAATAATCAAAATGCCTAAAACTATAAAAACTTAAAAATCCTAAATAAAAATAAAAAATATATAAAAGACATAAAACCTCTAAAATCCTTGAATAACCATAAGAATGCCATAAAAACCTAAAAATATTAAAATCCCTAAATCCTAAAAGACACTATAAATCAAAAAGAGCCCTAAAAAGATTTTAAAAACACTAAAACCCACCAAACCATTAAAACACGTAAAACCATAAAAACCCCAAAATCCCATAAAAACTCTAAAACCCCTTTAAACACTGAAAAATATTTAAAAACTATATAAAATATTAAGAACCATAAATTGCTCAAAAACCCCCTAAAAACACAAAAAAACCCTAAAAATCATAAAAAACCTAAATTCACATGAAAACCTAAAAATCACTAAAAACCCTAATGAACCATAAAAATCCTAAAAATCTCCAAGAATTATTATAAATGTAAAAAACCCTAAAAACCATTAAAAACACTATGAAAATATTAAAAACCTAATAATAATTAAAATCCCTAAAAACCTAAAAAACTAAAAAAATTTAAAACCCCTAAAAAGCCTAAAACCATAAAATCTGGAAAACCCTAAAAAACATAAAAATATAAAAAAGTCCCTAAAAACATAAAAACATAAAATTCCTAGAAAACCTTAAAAACATAAAAAACCAAAAAATAATTAAAACTCTTATAAAAACAAGAAAATGATAAACCCTGCATTAAACATTAAAAGACCCTATAAACCCCTAAAAACCATAAACCCCTAAACCCATAGAAACCCTAAATCCCCATAAAACCCACTAAAACTCAAGAAACCCTTTAAACCCCTAAAAATGATAAAAACTCTAAAAAAATTTAAAACCATTAAAATTGAAAAAACCTCCTATAAACATTAAAAACCATAAAACCTTAAAAATCCTTAAAAATATAAAATACCAAAAAAACATTGAAAACCCTAAGAAAAACATAAAAATATAAAATAAATTAAAAAACCTAAAACCCTAAAAAATTATAAAAACCCTAAACCCCTAATAACATTTAAAACCATCAATATTCCTAAAAACCATAAAAGCCCAAAAATACATAAAAATATGTAAGAACCTTATAAACACTAGAAAACCATAAATAACCACAAAAGACTTAAGAAATCCTAAAATCCAAAAAAACCATAGAAGCCACTAAAAACAATAAACCCCTAAAAAATTAAAAATTTCTAAAAACCCTAAAAACCCATAAAAATTAAAAAAAATCTAAAAAACCCTAAAAAACATTAATAACCCTAAAAAAAAATAAAACCCCTACAAACCCTTAAATCCCCAAAACACTAAAAACCCTAATATTCCTAAAGAATATTTAAAAATCCAAAAAAACATAAAAAGACTTTAAAATAATGAAATACACTAACAAAACCATAAATAATATATAAATGATAACCACTAATAAAACTAAAAAAAATAAACCCCTAAAAACAGAAAATCCCTAAAAACCCTAAAAAAGCTCAAATTCCCTGAAAATAAAAAAATTCCTAAAAAATTATTCAAATCCTTCAAAATGTAAAAAACCCAAAATATACAAAAAAACCTTAAAACCCTAAAAAAACATAAAGCCACTAAAAATATAAAAAATGCTAAAACCCCAAAAAACCACTAAAATAACCATAAGACCCAAAAAATAACTAAAGTCCATAAATAACCCTAGAAACATAAAAACCCAAAAAATGCATTAAAACCCTAAAGAAAAATAAAAATCTTAAATATTTTTAATCCCCAAAAAATGTTAGAAAATATAAAAAACCTTTAAACAACTTAAAAACTAAAAAATTCCAAAAACCACACAAAAACCATTATAACCCTAAAAACCCTAAAAATCCTCAAAATTCATAAAAACCCTAAAAGACCATAAAAATCATAAAAACCCAAATAAATATCTAAAAACATGACAAAACCCTAAAACCCTAAAAAACCTCAAAATTCCTAAAACCCTAAAAATAATAAAATAATTTAAAAATACCTAAAAATCCCTAAGGACATAAAAATTCTCATAACACCGAAAACCCTAATGAAAATAAAAACCAAAAAAACACTTAAAAATCTTAAAAAATATAAAAATAATAAAAACACTAAAACCCCATAAATGACCCAAAAACAAAAAACCCCCTAAAACGATAAAAACCCCTAAAACCTAAAGAAAAAACAATAAAAACCCTCAAAAACTCAAAATCCATAAAAATCCTAAAAACCGTAAAAATCCAAAAAAATTCATATGAATCCCTAAAAATGTAAAGAAAAATAAAAACCCTCAAAATCCCTATGATAAATTAAAAACCAAAGAACATATAAACCCCCTAAAAACTAAAATGGTTAATAAAAAACCCTAAAAATCATAAAACCCCTCAAAATCCCCAAAAATATTAAAAATTATAAAAAAGAAAAAACCTTAAAATCCAAAAAAAATTAAAACCTGTAAAAACTCTAAAAAACCCTAAGAATACCTTAACAACCTAAAAAAAAATTAAAAAACATAAAAAAACATAATAACCCATAATTGACCCTAAAAACACTATAACCATTTAATCCACTAAAAACCTTCAAATACACTAAAAACATATAAAAAATTAAAGAAAATAATAAAAACTCTTAACATCCTTTAGACCCCTTAAAATGTTAAAAAACTCTAAAAACAAAAAAAAACTCAAAAAACCTTAAAAATATAAAAAAGTTAAAAAACCACCAAATCCCAAAAAACTTAAATAATAATGGAAAATTTAAAATTCTTTAAAAATACCTAAAAACATTAAACCCCTATGAACCCTAAAAAAATTAAGAAAATCATAAAAACATAAAACATGTTAACCCCTAAAAATCATAAAAACATTAAATACCCTAAAAACCCTAACCGCCCCCCCCAAAGACCCTAAAACCCATCTAAATACCTAATAACCCAGAAACCATAAAAATATTAAAAATCCAGAATAGTTCATAAAATCATGAAAAACCCTTAAACCCTTGAAAACCCAAATAAAATCTTAAAAACCCAAAAAACACTTTAAACACCTAAAACCCCTAAAAACTATATGGAGGAAGGATGGAGGCCGAGTCTTCAGGCTCCTCTCGTGATCAGGTTTTTCGATGATGTCACCTCCTCTCACGGTGTATCTTCTCTGGCTTGGTGCTGCCTTCATTATGGGTTTGTCTTCTCAGACGTCGGCTTTCAAAGCACTGCCGCTCCCTCCTCTCACATTACATTTATTCTGTCCTGGTGATACCCCTACAGCTTGAGATTCTCTGGCACCTGCATTTGATGAAGGCTTCAACCATGGACGAGCATGTCAGATATAGTCTCTCTAGTGTGTGGAGTTGTAGTTTCACGAAGGAGTGGGCCAGATCTGGTCTTTCCTTTGTGCAACATTACAGATCCATGGAGGAGCTGCTCAAATTTGGAATTTTCAGAGTGCGGTATTAAAGATCCATGGAGGAGCGGGTCAGATCTAAATGTTATAGCATGCAGAGTTGCAGATCTTCGTCCGTTATCACTTGCGAGGGATGATCTCAGTTGTGATGGGCATTGGTGGCACTCTACGGATTCATGGTGGAAAGTATTTCTAGGTTTCTTTGGTGGATTCATCTTATCAGAGTGAAGTATTTTCTCAGTTCTTTGGTCACGGATCTCATCAAGGGTTGGCGATTGTGGCAGTTATGTTTGGATTTGGCAGTTTTGGAAGCTGCCTAGAGATCCGTCGTTTTGACTCAGCTAGGTTCATCGAGTGATGGAGTAGTTTCCCTAGATCGTCTCACAGTTCTTAGTGGAGTGAAGAGGAGGGTTCTTGTCATTGGTTGTCCTTCCTTAGGTAAAAACCTGTCTCATGAAGAAGATAATTTTTTTTCAATCTGGTTCCTTGTGCTGGTCTTCATTTCGTGCAGTAGATGCAGGTTCGTGCTCGATCTGGTTCATCACCTTCACATTCATATCACTCTATTGATGTAAGACTATTTAAAGGGAGGTGTGATCTAGTTCTGTTGATGTTTTGTGGTTTTCTTATGGTTCCAAACTGATACATTGGTACTTCGTTTCTTGTTGAATGTTCTAGCTGGAGTATTTTCCATTTTAAGATCTACTGTTTATTGGTTGTGGCTAGTTTGGTCGTGAGTTACTGCAGGTACTGGCTCTTGGGTTTTATGAGAGATGTTGGGCACTATTTAAAGATGATGCGCAATTACTAGGTTACTGAAGGGGATGTTTCGAGCTCTAAGGGGTACATAGTACTATGGAATGGTGGTGCTAGGTGCCAATTGAAGGAAGATGATTGGTCGAGAGGTGTTGGATGCTAGAAACTAAGTTTTGAAAGGTTGGGAGCTATTTGGTTTGAAGGTGCTGGTTGCTGGAAACTAAGATGCGGTATGCTGGGAGATGATTGTTTAGGTGGTACTGGATGTTGGAATCTATGCTGCTGGATGCTTATTGCTGCTTGGCTGGGAGGAATACCCTAGTCATGGGAATTGATGAAGGAGATGCTGGTTTGTAGAGTTTGGGGTGTTCGGTGATGGTGGTTGATTCGCTGGATTGTGATGAAGCTGATGTTTGTTTTTTCTACTGATGGATATATGATTGGTTTTTTGTGCTTTTTGGGTTCTTGGGGGTTTTGGTTCTTGGGGGTGTCCAAGGTTTTTGGGTATGTGTCGATTGACCCTACCCATCCCTTTCTTGATTTCTTTATCTTTTTATAATAATTTTTTGGGGGCTAGGAATAGCTTGGTCCAATGCCTTATTTTCCCTGAAAAACTCTCAAACCCCAATAAAACCTAAGAACCCCTAAAACCCATAAACCACTAAAATTCTTAAAAACCCTAAAACCCATAAAACACCTAAAATCCACTAAAAAATCTAAAAAACCTTTAAACCCCTAAAAACATAAAAAATATAAAATATCTAAAAAACCCTAAAAAAATGAAAGAAGCTCTAAAACGATAAAAAATACATAAAAATCCTAAAATCCCTAAAAACCACTCAGAATCCCTAAAAATCATAAAAACCATAAAATCATAAAAATACTTAAAAATCAATAAAAAGGTAAAAAAACCCTAACATACCTAAAGAACCCAAATAAAAACTTAAAAATCTAAAAACACTTAAAACATGTAAAATCATAAAATCACTAAAAACCCAAAAAAAACTATGAAATCCCTCAAAATCTCTTAAAACCCGAAAACCATAAAAATCCTACAAATCCCTAAAAATCACTAATATAATAAAAAAATCATAAAAAACTGAAAAACTCTAATAAAAACCTTTAGAACCTAAAAACACGTAAAACCCCTAAAAACCTAAAACCAAAAAACACTAAAACTCCAAAAAAAATTAAAACCCTATAAATCCCCACAATACCTAAAAAACCTAAAACCCATAAAAATCAAAAAAACATCCATGGAAAAACCTAAAAAAATAAAAAAAATATATAAAATACCTAAACACATTAAGATAACCCTAAAAACCTAAAAACAAATAAAATGGCTAAAACCATAAAACAATAAATTCCTTAAAACCATAAAAGACCATAAAACCCCAAAGCCGTAAAACCCCTAAAAACCATAAAAGCCCTAAACACCATAAAAACCCTAAGACCCACTAAATACTTTTAAAATTTTTTAAACCCCTAAAAACCCTAAAAAAAGATAAAAACCCAAAAAACCCAAAAAAACTAAAAATCCATAAAATCCTTAAACACCTAAAAAAACACTCAAAATTCATAAAACCCTAAAAACATAAAAATCCTAAAAAACCCAAAAAGGTAAAATAACCTAAAAACTGAGATCCCCTAAGGAAACAATAAAAACTGAAAACACTTAAAACCCCTAAAAACTAAAAAATGAAAAACACTAAAACCCCTAAAAACATAAAAAATCCAAAACCCCTCAAAATCTCAAACAACCCTAACAACCATAAAATTACTAAAAATCACTAAATATTACTAAAAATATAAAAAATACTAATAACCTTGATATCCCCTATGAAAATCTTAAAAACTTAAAAACATTTAACACCCTATAGACCCTAAATAAGATAAAATTCCTAAAATTCCATAAAATAGATCATAAAACCCCTAAAACCATACAAACCAATAAAATCCTTAAAATATCCTAAAACCCATAAAACTCATAAGATGGAACTAAAAAATAAAAAAATCCATAAAAATCCCGAAAACATTCAAAAAACATGATGTAAACATTTAAAACATAAAACGGTTAAAAACATAAAATACACTAAAACAATATAAATCTTAAAACCCTTCAAAATCACAAAATATCCTAGAAAACCCAAAAATATAACAATCCCAAAAATCCTAATAATCATAAAACAACATAATAACCATGAAATCTCTTAGAAAACCTAAAAAACATAAAACACCAAAAAACATAAAAATACTAAAACCCCAAAAAAAACCCCTAAAAATACCCTAAATCCCTAAAACCCCTAAAAGTATTAAAAACCCCTAAAAACATAAACCCCCCCCCCCCCCAAAAAAAACAATCTAGACACCAGTAAAAACACTATAATGCCTTTAAACTGCTAAAAATGTTTTAAAATCCATAAAAACCATAAAAACTAAAAAAAACACTAAAACCCCAAAAAACCATAAAAACCATAAAACATAAAAACCCATAAAACCCTCAAAATCCCTTAAAACCCTAATAAATCATTACTCTTAAAAATATCTAAAAATCCATTAAAATGATAAAAAAAATAAAAACCTAAGAAACCATAAATAAATAAAAACGTTTAAAGCCTCTAAAAACCTAAAAAATCAAAAAAACCCTAAAACTTTAAAACAGTCAGAATCCCAAAAAAAATAAAAACCATAAAATTCCTAAAATATCCATCAAAATAACTAAACATATAAAAATCCCTGAAAACCCTAAAAACTAGTAAGAAAAACATAAAACCTAAAAATACTTATAACTTTTAAAAACATTAAAATGCTAAAAAACAAAAACCCTAAAAGACCCTAAGACCCTAAAAATTCATAAAACCCATTAAAACCCCTACAATCCTTAAAAATCCCTAAAAAGCCATAAAATCTCTAAATACCACTAAAAACCTTTAAAAACCTTTAAAAACATAAAAACATTAAAAAACTCTAGAAAAAATTGAAAACCCTAAAAACTGAAAAGAAACCCCTAAAAACCCAAAAAAACATAAAACCCCTATAACCCCACAAAATAATAGAAAACCCTAGAATCCATAAAAATGATAAAAATCCCAAAAAAACTAAAAAATATAAAAATGATAAAAACCCTAAAAACCTCTAAGATAACCATAAAAATCAAAAAATACTAAAAACTCCTAAAAATCTAAAAAATAAAAAACCCTAAAATAATCTAAAATCCCATAAAATCCCTAAAAATAATAAAAACCATAAAATCCAATAAAGTCCAAAAAAATGCCCAAAAACATAAAAAACACTAACAACCCCAAAAACCATAATAAAAACCTAAAAATAGTTAAGCCCCTAATAAAATATAAAAACCCAAAAAACACCATTAAAACCCATAAAAATCATAAATCCCCTAAAACCTTAAAAATACAAAAATCTCCTAAAACATTAAAACCATTAAGAACTCTAATAACCCTTCAAACCCCTAAAAATGATAAAAACACTAAAAAACATTAAAACCCTAACAAACTCGAATAACCAAAAAAACCCACCCCCCCCCCAAATCCCCCAAAACATAAAAACCCTAAAATACCTAAAAACACCTGAAACCATTAAAAAATAAAAAAACCCAGAAAACCTCTAAAAAACAATAACCGAAATATCCCCTAAAAACCCTAATAACTCTAAAAACCTTGAAACCCTCAAAATCTATAAAAACCCTAAAAACCTTAAAAATCCAAAAACAATATCTAAAAATCCCTAAATATGATAAAAACCATAAAATCCATGAAAACCCCTAAAAAACATTAAAACAATGAAACACTCAATATACATAAAAAATAAAATAAACTCCATAAAAACGATAAAAACCAAAAAAAAAACCAAAACCCCCTAGAGACCTTAAAAACCCTAAAACACAACATATATCCTAAAAATACACTGAAAAATATAAAAAGCCTTTAAACCCTTAAAACATTAAAAAACTATAAAAACCTAATAATAGAAAAAACATAAAGAAAACCTAAAATCTAAATAATAGAATAAAACCCTAAAACCCAAAGAATCCAAAAAACCCCTTCAAAATCCCTAAAAACTCAAAAAATCCATAAAAATCCTAAAACCACCTAAAAATACCTACAAATATAAAACCCCATGAAAAAATTGAAAAAAATTTAGAAAACATTAAAAACCATAAACAACCTAAACCCCTAGAAACAAAAAAAAATTGTTAAAACCTGTAAAAAATTAAAAACCCTATAAAACTGTCAAAATCTCTAAAATCTCAAAAAACAATAAAAACCATAAAAAATACCTAAAAACACATAAAAATGTAAAAACACTAAAAACACTAAAACCCCATAACAAAAACGTAAAAACCTAAAAACACTTCAATCCATTAAAATTCTAAAAAACTCCAAAACCCCTAAAAAACCCTAAAACCTATAAAACCCCCTAAAACCCATTAAAACACTAAAAAAATCAATAAAAATCTAAAAATACTAAAAAACCACCAAAAAATCTAAAAACACTTCAATCCTCTAAAAACATAAAAAAACTAAAAAAATGTAAATATCCCATAACTCAAAAAACCCTAAAAAACCAAAAAATATAAAACATCAAAAAACCCTAAATCTCTCAAAAAAATTGAAAAAAAACAAAAAAATAAAAAAATTACTAAAAGAATATATATAAACCCCTAAAAATTTAAAAAATTTGTAGACCCCTAAAAACCATAAGAAATAATAAAAATATGAAACACTTAAAACTCCTAAAAATCTAAAAAATTCTTAAAGTCCAAAAAAACCCCAATAACCCATAAAAACACTAAAAATCCCTAAAAACATTAAAAACCCATTAAAGATAAAACTAATCACTAAAAATATCTAAATACATAAAAACCTTGAGCACCCTAACAAACCCTAAGAAAACCTTAAAAACCAAAAAACCAAAAAACCCAAAAAATATAAAAACGTTAAAAGACCTAAAATGGACCTACAAACCATAAAACACTGAAAAACCCCTACAACAATAAAAATATCTATAAAACTGTAATCACCCTTAAAACCCACTAAAAACAACAAATGTTCTTTAAACCCCTAAAAATATTAAAATTTCTAAAAAACCAAAAAACCCTAAAAAATAAAAAAACCCAAAAAACCTAAAATAACTAAAAACACCAATAAATACCTAAAAACTTAAATAACCCAAAAAACATGAAAAACCAATAATAATACATTAAAAACCTAAAAATACTTAAAACTGATAAAAACAAAAAAACACATAAAACCTTTGAAACCACCAAAATCTGTAAAAACCTTAACACCACTTAATAATCCTAAAGCCCTAAAAATTAGGTAAAATGTAAAAATCATAAAATCCCTAAAATCCTAAGAAAGAAAAAAAAACCTAAAAAAACATAAAACCCTAAAAAACTAAAATATTTCCAAAACCCCTAAAACCTTAAAAATCTCTCACAAACCCTAAAACCTTAGAAATAATAAAAATACAAAAAAATCCCTAAAAATCCCAATTATTGTAAAAAATACCTAAAAACCATAAAAACTCAATGAAATCTGTAAAAACCAAAAAAACAACTAAACCCCCTAAAAACCAAAAAATTGATAAAACCCCTAAAAACCATTAAAAGACCATAAAAACCCTAAAACTCTTAGAAACCTAAAAACTATAAAATCCCTAAAACCCATAAAAACCCTAAAACCTATAAAAACACTAAAAACCACAGAAAATCTAATAACCTCTAAAACCCATAAAAATGTAAAACAGTATAGAAAATTGTAAACACCAAAAAAACACACACAAAAAACCTAAAAACCTAAAAAATATCTAAATCCCCTAAGAACTATAAAAATCATAAAATATCCCTAAAAATACCTAAAAATTTAAAAAGACCTAAAAAATGAATGACCCTAAGAAAACCATATATATCTTAATCCCCTAAAATCCCAAGAAAACCTACAAAATCGCTAAAAACCCTAAAATCGTAAAGGACACTAAAAACTCTAAAAAACTAAAAACCATAAAAAAAGAAGCTAAAAAACCTAAAATCCCATAAAGACCCTAAAACCAATAATAACTCTAAGACCCTTTAATCCCCTTAAAACAATAAAAAAATCTAAAAACCCATAAAAACCATAAAAAACAAAAATAACTATAAAAACATAAATGAAACACTAAAATCAAAAAAACCCCTCTCAAAATCACTAAAGATCCTCAAAACATAAATACCTTAAACCCCTAAAAATACTTAAAAATGTAAAAAATCCAAAAAAAACACTTAAGAATACCTAAAACTCTTAAAAACACTTAAAACCCATAAAAACATAAAACACTAATTCCTAAATAACCAGAAAACCCCTTAAAATCACTAAAAACACAATAAATATAAAAGACACCTAAAAATCCATAAAAATCATTTAAAACATAAAAAACCTAAAAATTGATAATTAAACCTTTAAACACAAAAATGTTTTATAACCTACCAAATCCCAAAAAATGTTAAAAACCCTAAAAGACCCTGAAAACCTGAAAACCCCAAAAAACAATAAAAACCCCTAAAACATTAAACCCATCAAAACACATAAAAACTAAAAAATACCACTAAAAACTAAAGACCCTTTAAACCCCTAAAAATTTTAACAACTCTAAAAATCCATAAAACCCTTAAAAAATAAAAAATCCTCTAAAAATGAAAAAAACCATACTAACCCCATATAACTTAAAAACTGCAAAAAACCATCAAAATCCCCAAAAACAAAAACTCTAAAAATCCAAAAAAAAAACCCTAAAAACTATAAATACATAGAAACCCATAAAATCCCTAAACATTCTAGGACAACCATAAAAACCTAAAAACACTTAAAAACCCTAAAAACCTAAAAAAAATATAAAAACCCTAATAACACTATAAACCACTAAAAATCCTTGTAGGGTCCTGAAAGAAATCCTCAAAGGATAATTATGATCCCCTTTAACTCAAGTGAGATTCTGCCTAACTTCCCCTCAAAAGTATTGGGCAAATGTGGACAATACTCAAGGATGGAGAAGGAGGAACCAGTCCGCAGACCGGTCTAATGTTAACGACGCACGACCGATTCTGCAAAGAGTCCCTCCTCTGCGGACCGTCGTCGTTCGCGAGATGGAGATGAAGATCCTCCGTGGCTACGAGGCGGGACAAGTGCCAACCCGCTTCACCATTCCGGACCGCCCCAGCCGCGAGCTTCGTCAACCGGCCCGAAACTCCTCCGATTTCATTCAAGAAATGGAGGTGGAACCCTCCGCGGCTGCGAAGCACTCCCTGAGTTTGGTTCGCAGAGCAGTGTTTAATACCCTGAGAATTACGGATTGACTAAGTCATCCATGAATCGGGTTTTCGGTCCTGGGCCTTTGAAAAAGGTGTCGCATGACCATAGATACATTCTTTTCCCCTCTCTATAAAAGGATATTGAAGAAGAAAGAAATAAGAGGAGGAGGAAGGAGAGGAGATCAGTCAGATTTAGGTGGAAGGATTTCGAAGGAAGGATTTGGATTTCGGAAGTTTCAGTTCGCAAACCAGAGCAGGTATGAGCCTGGGAACGAACTAATAAGGAACCAAAAAATGCATAATAACTTGGTGAACCGCGAACAAAAAATAACAAAGAAGAGAAAACCGCGAACCAGGGTCCCTCCGTGGATGTACTCCCTGCGGACCAAGGAGTTTATGCCTCTTTTCCGATCTTCCGCACCGCATAGCACCCTCCTACGTGGGCAAAGACCCGACCGATGAGCCTCAGGCCGGCGCCGCCCTTGGCCGCCACTGCCTGCATGAAACCCTCCGCCGACCACCCTGGTTCGTGGATCAAACCCGGAGCTGCAAACTACCTTGGTTCACGGGATGCCCATCAGTCTGCGGACCACCCTGGTTCATGGATGACCTCTCTAGCCTCGTAGAACATCCCTACGAGAAGGGATCCACCACCCATACTCCTGTGTGGCCTACCAAAACCTTCAAAGTTCCCATTCCCCGAGACATATAAAATCCTTCAAATTTCAATCGGCCAAATCCTTTACAACCTCCTCATTGGCCTACTCATTGGCCCCAAGATGAGGTCTCCACCAGAGCCACCAGATCCATGTGGTGTAACCCTCAGGCGCATCACTACGCTGTTTTGAGTTCACATACCCATGGTAAACAAGGGTAAAGGGGTTTCCCCGACCCTTGGGAGGATTCTCGAAGCATGCCTGGGTTCACATTCCCATGGTAATGTGGGGTCTGATCCCGAGAGCCCCCTTTATGCCTCTACTTTCCGAGATGGGGGACTGAACACTTCGACAGTCGGGATCTTCTCCCCTCCCCAGAGAGGGGCGGCATACCCATCTGAAGGCATCCGTCCCCATGCACCTCGGTACTTCCCCGGGTACTTCCCCAAGGAAAAATAGAGGTGATGGGCACAAGAGCACCCCTTTCCCTCTCCTGCTGTGCTTTGTATCCATGGACGTCCATCCTGGAGTAAGCCCCAACTTTATGGGCCGCCCTCATGCATAATCCCCACTCCACTTCTCACGGATGCAGCTTTTTTGACGTGATCCTCTAGTCCCTACTGCCTCTTGTTTCTCACACCGAGCATGACTCACTGGGGCTCAGAGTAAGCATCGACCATGACATCCTCTTATGGGCCTCCTCAGAGTGTAAGCCCCAATCCATCGCCATGGGCCTCCTTAGAGTGTACGCCCCAATCCATCATTCTGGGATTCCTTAGAGCGTAAGTCCCAAGCGAATACAAACTACGAGGACTTTTATTCCCTACCATGGGGATACTTAAGAAGGCTCCATGATGTTCAAGCCCGATCACCAATGGGCCCCCGGGTCCACCTTCATGTTGGTTCTCCAATGATCCCCTTTCGAAATACATGGACTTTGATCCATGTCCCCTAGGTAGGGTACGTAGGAAGCCTCCATGAGGTTCAATCCCAAAAACCGGTCGATCTGACTATCATCACATCGGTTCACCACGCCACTCCTAGTGCCTCCTCAATGAGTTCCGACTCTTCGGGGTCATTAATCCAACGAGGGGTTGTAAACCTCAGGCATAAATGATTCTAAACCCCTGCGTTCAGCTGACCATTTCCAACCAAGAGAAATCTGTGGATACTATGCTTGGGTATAAACCAAAGATTTGTGAATATATGAATACGTATTAAATCTATAATAGAGTCCTAGAACAGGCAATAATTCCCCCCAAAAGGGTGCGATGAGCCCGACTTCCCATCCTCTCGACCAAGGTGAGTTCTTAAGCATTGCTGGTCAGACCATCCGGTTAACGACTGCCTTTGGAAAGCAGGTCCACGTGTCATCGGATACGGAACCGTTGGGCATTTCAAGACCGACCCTAAAAAAAAATGGTGAAACTGCTTTGGGTCACCATTTTTGTTTCGGGGCGGTCTCGAAACGCCCAACCGTTCCGTATCCAATGACTCGTGGACCTCCTTTCCAAAGGTAGGCGTTCGCCGGATGGTCTGACTAGCGACGCTTAAGAACTCACATTGGTCTAGAGGATGGGAAGTCGGGCTCATCGCACCCTTTTGGGGGGAATTATTTCCTGTTTCGGGACTCTCTTATAGATTTAAGATGTATTCATATGTTCACAAATCTTTGGTTTATACCCAAGCATAGTATCCAAGGATTTACCGTGGTTGGCAATGGTCAACTGAACGTAGGGGTTTGGAATCATTTATGCCTGAGGTTTACCATCCCTCATTGGATTAATGACCCCGAGGAGTCGGAACTCATTGAGGCGACACTAGGACTGGTGCGGTGAACCGATGTAAAGATAGTCAGATCGACTGGTTTTTTGGAATTGAACCTCATGGAGGCTTCCTACATAACCTTCCTAGGGGACAGGGATGAAAATCCATGTAGGTCAAAAGGGGGGCATCGGAGAACCGACGTGAAGGTGGTCCTGGGGGTCCGTTGGTGATCGGGCTTGAACCTCATGGAGGATTCCTGCGTATCCCTGTGGTAAGGAATCAAAGTCCTCATAATTCGCATTGGCTTGGGACTCACGCTCTGAGGCAGCCCAGAATGATGAATTGGGGCTTACACTCTGAGGAGGCCCAGGGCGATGGATTGGGGTTTACACTCTGAGGAGGCCCATAACAGGATGTCATGGTCGATGCTTACTCTAATCCCACATGAGTCATGCTCGGTGTGAGAAACAAGAGCCAGCAGGGACTAGATGATCACGTCGCGAAATGTGCGTCTGTGAGAAGTGGAGTGGGGCTTATGCATTAGTGCGGCCCATAAAGCCGGGGCTTACTCCGAGATGGATGCCCATGGTGACAATGCGCAGCGGGAGAGGGAAAGGGGTGCTCCTATGCCTGTCACCTCTCTTGTTCCATGGGGAGGTACCTGGGGAAGTACCGAGGGGCATGGGGACTACTGCCTTCGGATTGGTATGCCACCCCCTCTCTGGGGAGGGGAGAAGTGCCCGAACGCCGAAGCGTGCAGTCCCCCATCCTAGCGAGTAGAGGCAGAAAGGGGGATCTCAGGCTCAGACCCCGCATTACCGTGGGAATGTGAACCCCAGAATTCTTCATGAATCCGTCCAAGGGTAGGGGAAACCCCTTTTCCCCTATTTACCATGGGTATGTGAACTCAAAACGGCGCGCTGATGCGCCTGAGGGTTACACCACACGGATCCGGTGGCTTTGGTGGATGCCTCGGCTCGGGGCAATGAGTAGGCCAATAAGAAGGTTGCGAAGGATCAGGCTGGATTGAAATTGGAATGATTTTATCTAGATCAGGGAATGGGAACTTCGAAGGTTTTGGCAGGACACACATGGGTATGGGTGGTGGCGCCCTTCGCGTAGGGAAGTGCTACGCGACTGGAGAGGCCGTCTGCGAACCAAACTGGTCCGCGGAATGATGGGAATCTTGCAAACCAAGGTGGTTCGCGGCTCCAGTTTCTATCCGTGAACCACGGTGGTCCGCGGAGGGTTCCATGCAGGCAGCGGCGGCCAAGGGCGACGCCGGCTGGAAGCTCGTCGGTCAGGGCTTCGCCCGCGTAAGAGGGTGCTACACTGTGCGGCAGATCGGAAAAGAGGCACAAACTCCCTAGTCCGTGGGTAGTATATCCATGGAGGGACCCTGGTTCACAGTTTTCTCTTCTTTTTTATTTTAAGTTTGTGGTTCACCATGTTATTATGCATTTTTTGGTTCCTTATTAGTTAATTCCCAGGTTCATAACTACTCTGGTTCGTGAACTGGAACTTCCTGAATCCTAATCCTTCCTTCGAAATCCTTCCACCAAAATCTGACATATCTCCTCTTCATCCTCCTCCTTTTTCTTTATTCTTTAATCTCCTTTTATAGAGTGGGGAAAAGGACGTATCTATAGTCATGCAACACCATTTTCAGAGGCCCATGACCGAAAACCCAGTTTACGGATGACTTGGTCAATCCGTAATTCGCGGGGTATTAAAAAATCCTCAGCGAAGCAAACTCGGGGAGTGCTTCATGGCCACGGAGGGTTCTGCCTCCATTTCACGAATGAAAGGGGAGGCGGTTCGGGCTGGCTGACGCAGCTCGCGGCTAGGGTGGTTTGGAATGCTGAACCGAGTTAGTACATGTCCCTCTTCGTGACCGCGGAGGATCTACATCTCCATCTCACGAATGACAATGGCCCCCGGAGGATAGACTCTTCACGGAACCGGTCGTCCGTCGTTAATATTATATCAGTCCGTGGGCCGGTTCCTCCTTCGCCATCCTTGAGTATTTTCCACATTTTCCAAATCTTTTTGAGGGGGAGTTGGGAATAATCTCCCATGAGTTAAAGGGGATCATCATTCTCCTTTGCGGATTTTTTTTTTCAGGACCCTACAAATTCCCCCCATTAGAATGGGGTCCGATCGGAACGAAGAGGAGGCTATTCCGATGCAGAGTGGTCCTGAAACTCGGGTAGTTCGTAGGAGAGAGGTGGACCCGGTAAGGGACCATGCTTATATATACAGGGGGGCTTCATTTGTCCTTTACCGGATTATTTGCAAAACCATAGCTTTTTTGTGTGCGCGTTCTTGTTCCTTCGTGAAACACTTCTTATGCGAACTGGCTACTACTTCCATGAACCATTTCTCATATGTTTCATTCCTCATCTACGGATCAACGTCCCCACCGTGAACTAACACTTTTAATTAATTGAAAAGTAAGTCACGATGGGCCGCGTAGGAACTCGCTTCGCAGTTTTGGTTTTCTGCAGTTTCGATGCTCTGCGGTTACGATGCTCCACGGACTAAAATCTTCTAAACTTTAAAAGATTCTATGTATTCCAAACATAACATCTCAAATTTAGGATTGAAATTCCACTGAGCAACCTGGTCCGCAGTTTCCTGGGAAATGCTCCGTGGGCTAGGGTTTCATGGACCGGGGCTGGTTTGCGGGATGCTATCATCACGAACCATCCTTCAAGACCTCCTCGCAGACTTTCCTATGAAGGCTCCTCAACTGAGACATATATTTGGAATTTTTGTCCGAAATTTTTTTATTCTGGAAAAACCGCTTGTTGGCTCTCGTCGTGCATGGAGAAAATATGGTTCCCCCACATTTTGCACCGAGGCCTGCTGCAGAGCCTCTCATAATTGGTTCGGGGAGACGTTTAACAGTGATTCACAGAGAGTAGAACGTCCAAGAGGACCCTAGTCATTCCATCATTCCTGACGATGGTGTCTTGAAATACTTGCTCCCTCCTGAGCTCCTGGATTATCCACAATCAAATCAGCTTCCGCTTCATGGATTATGTCTTCAAGACGATGTCCCCATTCCCCCCACTTTCTCAGGTCTTCCTTCTCCTTTCTTGGAAGTGTCATTCAAGTGTATTCAGGCGAACCATACACAATCGGGGGAGATGGTTTTCGACTCTGACCAGAAAGATGCCTTCATTTTGAGAGGCTCTGTTTGGACCCAAAGTGATCAGCACGCTCTAAACTTTTCATAGGAAGTTGTCTTCAAGAGTTACCATTCTACTATCAACCTTTCTCGAGTAGATCTCGATGTGGGGTGGATTCCTAGGTGGGATCTTCGGTCTAGAGGGCTCTTCTCAAATGACTGCGCCTGGGCTTTCTAGGTCCATCATCACTGTCGGGAGTCTCCCGAGTCACTGGAAGCAGTCAATTTATACTCCGTAGTGTGGGATTCCCAATTTGCTATTTACTCACCATCCTTGATCCTGCCAGACCAACTATGTCACTGGTGTTCAAGCACTAATACTTTCCACCTTTCCAATGGTGATGTTTCCATTAGTCTGTGGGATATCCATCAATTGAGATGGCTCCCGGTTATTGGTGAAATTTATGACGAATTTCTACCTGCCCCTGACCATGGGACGATGTCGAACAAGTGCCTTTATTGGCGAGTGATCTACTGGTTAAGGCGGAGCAATCACTGGTCTAGGCCTTGCGTGCCTGCTCTCTATTCCTTATAATACCTGGATAGGGTTATTTCTGAACACCACTGGTCATGTGCCAAAGATCAAGAACCCCAGAACTCATCCTTCTCAACAGTCACGAACCTCCCCAGGTTTCTACAGGGTGGTTCTGGAGGCGGGCGACTACCTTTCATGGGGTTACGAGGTGCACCCTGGTGTGCCACCTATGCTCCGGCTGGTAGGTTTGTTTGCTATGTTCCTGAGCGGGTGGATATTCCCTTCTCAGGATATTAATCCTGGAATCAGGGCTTGCACCCTGATGATAGAGGTTAAGCTGGCAGAGGGCCACCTGGTGAATTTGGTCGTTCCCACATTGGCTTGTATTTATGAACTGCTGGGTCACATGTAGAAGGGTGCTTCACCCTGTAAGAACCTAGATCTTTGTTTTAGGTACGTTTTTCCTTTTTCTAGAGTTTTTAAGAAAAATAAACTTCCTGGAAATTTTTGAAGTACATGTCGTGTACTTTCTGAGTACACGCCGTGTACTCTTCTCCGGCTCGAAGCCGTGTGTTGGTCATGCCCGGGCCACACACACAGTGTGTAGGGGTGACGTGGAGGCCAATTTTGGAAGAGTACAGAAAAGACCCAGTACACTCCTTGTACTCTAAAAGTACACAACGTGTACTTTCTGTTTTTTCACTAAAAGAAACGGGGTCACGCCTGATGCACATAATCATCTTCTTTTAGGTCTCGTTCGTCCGAGAGTAACCCGTACGACCGGATCTTCGAAGAGCTTCCACCTCTTCGTCCGTTCTCTGATTCGAGCACAGTCGATTGCGTTGGAATCACAGCGGTGAGTTCTTCGTTCTTCTTGAGCTTTGTTTTCTGATTCCTCCTTGTTTTCGAGTTATCAAGGGTTGAATGTTTTGTACTTTTTCTCAGATCTACAATGTTCTAAGGGGAATCAATCATTGTGGTTCACGTATATCGATCTCCTAGGATCGAGGTAGGTGGTTTGTGGCTTTTGGTTGAAAGTCGATGAGTATTTTGTGAAAATTCCACAAATTCCCTCGGGCGGGGAATTGTGGGTTTTCTGTTTTCCCCCTGAGGTTTCCCTGATTTTAAAGATTGTCATAGTAGAGGTTTATGCTTGTGAGTAGAGTAATTTTTTTGTGCTCAGGTTTCCTTTCCATGCTCGTTGTACTGTTTAGCGTTTTCCAGTTGCCATGCCTAGATGTAGGATAGTGGAACTGTTGCTTTGTATTGCTGTGGAGACTTAGAATGATAGCCAAGTAGTTCTTGAGGTTTACTTGGACGATGTATGCGCGCTGATCAAGTTCTTTTCCACACATGATTGTGAGTACCTATTGTAGCAGACCATTGGGAGAATTGACGTAAGGGATTCTCCAGAGTGTCTTAAATACGATGCGAGACCACAGGGGGAATTGACGATGAGTGCTTCCTCAGAGAGTCTGTAGTTCCTCGACATAGGCCACAGGGGGAATGAGACATTGAGTGCTTCCCTAGAGAGTCTTTAGTACGACACGAGACTATAGGGGGAATTTACGGTGAGTGCTTCCTAAGAGAGTCTATTAATTTCATAGCTGAACCAGAGGGGTAAGACTATGTGTTCCTCCTAGAGGGTTGCTAGTACTTGAGTTGAACCATAGGGGTTAGGCTGAGAGAGATACCCAGAGGGTAACCAGTTTTCTTCCTGTTGCTGGTTGTAGCTGTTGTGTACTTTTATGTAGAACTGTTGATTGTAGTTGTTTTGTACTTTATTGTTCACTGCTTTCTACGCTTTTACTTGCCTTGTATTCATTGACTCTTAGTCACAAGTTTTTGGGTTATTTCCTACTAGGATTTTATCTCACACCCTATTTGGGCCATGCTTTGGGGCCCAAGTAGACTATGTTGCTGCAAGTATAGATAAGGGCAAGCACCCTTCTACTTCAGGTTCTTGATTGCACTAGAGTTGGAGAGCATGGGACCGAGCCGTGGCTTGCGATGCTGAGGAGTTTACTTTTTTTTCTTTTTCACTTTTTTTCTCAGTTGTATTTCAGCACGTTTGTTTGTTTACTGCTTTCCATATACATATGTACCATGTTGCATCGTTACTATTTTATACATTGCTTCCGCTATTCAGTTCAGTTGTTGTATGCTGTTATTTTTTATGCTATTGCGCCTGGTTGTTCTTCCAGTGTATACTTTACCAAATGAGGGTATAGTTTCCCCACCGACTCACCAAGGCCCTCGCTGCTAGTCGGCAGCCTCTGGCATTTGGGAAACGCGCTTGAGGTCATGTGGCGAACTGGGTACGGGGCACCAATGGAGGGGCTCTAGATTCGGGTCGTTACAAAGTGGTATCAGAGGAGTTATTTTCTCTTTCTTTACTATTTGGATACCTTATCCAGGGATAGGATGGATTCAGTACTTGGTATTAAGCTGTGCTCAGGATTAGCTAACCCATGTACAGGGAAAATCCATACTACCTCGTTAATTCTAGTTTGCTGATTTTGAGATTTTACGGTTCATATGACTTCACCTAGAGTGATTCACATGACTTGTGCTATTATTGTTTTGATATTTTGGTTCTATTTCTGTCGCAACCCAATGAGATGAGGGTAATCCATCTCATGAATCATATAGGCACTTGTAGAATCACATGCCATGCATTTTTTCCATGCTATCTAGGGTGCATTAGTGATTCATTGCTGTTGTGATAGACTTTGTGTAGATTATGCATGCTGATGTGATAGATTCTTGATAGAATACCTACTGTTATGTTAGAGAGTTATTTTTTCCCTTGTATGTGACTGTAGGAGATTCCAAGCTTTGATTCGTGGGGAGTATGGGCCCTCACGAATCGGATTTTGGCACCTCTTTGCCTTGTTTTAGTGTTTCTAGGGTTCTGTGCAATTTCTGAGCTACTACCCAGAAAAACCCATAATACACGGCGTGTACTTTTTGGATTCACACAGTGCAGTTTTCAGTCCATGTCATTGACCGTGTGAGAAGAACACGCTGTCGTGAAAGTAACTTTAGTGACACGCCGTGTATGGTAGGTACACGCCGTGTAGTAATGAGTTGTGTACCCGGCCATGTCACTAACAACACGGGTCAGGAAGATCGAGTAGCACACGTCGTGTTGTAATGGAACACGCCGTGTAGTCCCTTCCAGGTACCCGACCGTGTCACGAACAACACGGGTCAGTGTGACCTTCTCTCAGACACGCCGTGTTGCTTTTGGAGCACACCGTGTAGTCTTTCCACGTACCCGGCCATGTCATGAACAACATGGGACGGTGTCACCTTTCCTATACATGTCGTGTTTGTTCGGAGCACGCTATATAATGTTCAGCCGTGTATACAACCATGTGTTTAATAACACGGGCCGCCGAAGCCGTGTCCACTACACACCGTGTCTGCAGGGAACACGCCGTGTGGTCTCAGTTTAAGAAAACCATGTGAGTTAGCCGTGTAAGGGACTCAGGCAGGGGAATAGTTTTTAACTACAATCCATGTGGGGGGTCAACACACCGTGTGGTTTGAGGTGTACATGACTTGTAGGGAAGGAGTACACACCCATGTCAGTGGCTTAAGAAGACACGTCGTGTATTTTTTATACACGCCGTGTAGTCAAGTTTTGTAAACTTGTGAGTTTTCCTTTCCCTATTTCCATTTTATACTCTTGTGTTCTCTGTCCTTGTTTTCCTGATCTAAGGTGTACTTTTGATCTTTTAGATTTATGACTCCGAGACGTCCTCCGGTCATACGACTGTCGTCAGGTAGTGATCAGACACCAGACAAGGCTGATCAGGGACTTCCTGCCGATCCTCCAGTTGGGCCAGCCTTGGCACCGGCTGTTATACCAGTTGCAGGCACCGAAGCGCAGTTCAAGTAAGGTTTCGTGAGGATGATGTCGGCCTTCCAGGGAGCGCCACCTCCTGCCACGACTATGGTAGATCTGATGCAAATTTTTTAGCAGCAGCATCCTCCCACGTTCTCAGGAGAAGGAGGACCTCAGGCTATAGAGTCATGGATGGAAGCCAGGCTGACTATCTTCAAGCATCTGGAGACACCTCCAGAGAGGCGGGTCAAACTTGCTACCTACATGCTACGAGACTCCGCCAATAGGTGGTGGGACATGATCTCATAGGCGGGTCATCCTCAGGATATGGCTCTTGAGGAGTTCCAGCACGTGTTCTATGACTACATTTATTCGGAGACATTGAGGGCCGACTGAGCCCGAGAGTTTATGAGCTTAGAGCAGGGTACTCTTTCTGTCATGGAATATTCCTCTCGCTTCATCGAGCTATATCGTTTTACACCCCTCCTAGATGGAAGTGGGGTGTTCTTAGTGAGGAAGTTTGAGGATGGTCTAAGGAGGGAGATCCGCTCACAGGTGAACATATTCCAGCTGACTTCCATCACTTCCATCGTCAACCAGGCACTGATTACAGAGCGCAATCTAAGAGACTCTGGAGCTACGAGCTAGGGCGGTTCTACTCCTAGAGAAAGTTTTCCTCCAGATGACAGCAAGAAGTGTCGTAGAGAGTCTACGCGTGGTGACCCGAGGAAGCGTGATGTATCGTCAGGCAGCCAGGTGACATGCTACCAGTGTGTTCAGTCAAGGAAAATGTGACCGCAGTGCCGGAGGGACCCCGTGGAGGGCCGATCTTGCGGAAATATGGGTCACCTTCAACGTTTCTGCCAGGTTTTCTCACAAGCAGATGGTGACCAGGGTTCTTCTATGACTCCTCGTTCAGGAGCATCACCACTAGTTTCTCACCAGTCAGGGAACTGGAGTTCTTCCGGCCATTCAGGCCGAGGTCGAGGTCGAGGCCGTGGTGGTCAGCCACCAGTCCCTCAGCACCAGTAGGGAGGTTCAGCTCAGAGTGGTCAGCCAGGGGGTGTAGGGCTGTGGTGCAGGCCAGTCTTTCGTCGTCGAGCAGATTTATTCGGATCAGGACCCCAGCTGTTCTACAGTTTGAGGTACGATTTTAGTGGCCTCAGTTTTACCTTGAGCCCTTTTCGATACTGGTGCTACACATAGCTTTATCTCTATTACTGTCATGGAGAGCCTTAGGCTTTGCATATTTTCTTCTGCTGACTCATTGACACTACACACACCTTTGGGGATGAGGACATCTAGTGTACGCCAGTGTAGAGAGTGCCCTCTCGAGGTTACAGGGCATCGTTTATTATCAGATCTCTATGTCCTAGAGATGCCAGGCTACGATGTCATCCTCGAGATGGACTGGTTGGTTCCCTTCCAAGCTGTCGTTGACTATTATCGCCGCAGAGTGAGTTTCGTTTCACCAAAGTGTGAGTCTTTTCTTCATAGAGTCGAATGGGACGTTCGGACGAGTCGAGTGGGACTCGAGCATCATGGGCTAGGAAGGGTAACGACCCATATTTCTAGTCTTTTTCTGGATGACCAGGGGACTTCATAGTTAGACTTTCCTCCAGTGGTGGATTGTTTCAGGAATTTCTTTCCAGAGAACATTTCAGGTTTTCCTCTAGAACGTGAGGTAGACTTCTCTGTTGATCTCGTTCCAGGAGCAGCACTGGTGTCCATTCCTTCTTATAGGATAGATACACCTGAGTTTTAGGAGCTCAAGAAGCAGTTGGAGGAGTTGTAGTCTAAGGGTTTCATCTGACCCAGTACTTCTCCACGGGGTTCGCCTGTCCTGTTTGTGAAGAAGGAAGACGGTACCATTCAGATTTGCGTGGATTATTGGTAGCGGAACCAGTTGATGGTCAAGAACCGATATCCCTTGCCAAGGATCGATGACCTCTTCGATTAGCTTCGAGGAGCCCGGGTGTTCTCAAAGATCGATTTGAGGTCCAGTTATCATCAGTTGCACGTTAGACCATCAGATATACCTCTGAAGGCCTTCAAGAGCAGTTATGGTCTTTACGAGTATACAGTTATGCCGTTCGGTCTCACGAATGCACCAATAGTTTTCATGGCACTGTTGAACAGAGTGTTCCATCCTTATTTGGACTCCTTCTTCGTGGTCTTCGTGGACTATATCTTGGTGTACTCGCACACTCAACACGATCATGCCACACATCTTGAGATCGATCTGAGTACACTGAGAGAGCATCGGCTTTATGCTAAACTCTCAAAGTGCCACTTTTGGATGGATCAGATTCACTTATTGGGTCACGTCATCTCAGAGGCAGGAGTATCTGTAGACCTAGATAAAGTGAGAGCTGTAGTTTCCTGGGAGCATCCAAAGAACGTATTTGAGGTATGGAGCTTCCTAGGGCTGGATGGATAATACAGATGCTTCATTCAGGACTTTTCTCTTCTAGATGTACCTTTGACAGGTCTGACCAATAAGGGGTTAATGTTCTTATGGTCAGATTCTTGTGAGTCAGCCTTTCAATATCTGAAAGGGATGTTGAATTCAGCACTGATACTAGTCTTTCCAGATTCAGGCAAGAGTTACACTATTTACTGTGATGCTTCAGGTATCGGGCCGGGAGCTGTTCTTATGCAGGGAGATGGAGTCGTTGTGTATGGGTCTCAGCAGTTGAGGCCACATGAGATAAACTACCCGACGCACAATCTCGAGTTGGCAGTTGTTGTCCACGCCCTATGTTGTTGGAGACACTACCTTCGGGGAGAGCACTTTGTGGTCTTCACCGACCATAAGAGTCTCAATTATATCTTCACTCAGTGTGATCTGAATCTGAGACAACGCAGGTGGGTTGAGTATCTTCAGTATTTTGACTTTGAGCTTGCCTACACACCAAGAAAGGGAAACGCAGTGGCAGATGCATTGAGCAGGAGAACTCAGGTTCAGGCGGTTCAGGAGGCCAACTGTGAGTGGAAGTTGATGGCTCTGTTATTTGAGATGCATCTAGAGGTTCATGGAAGAAAGGGACAGACTTTCCTTTCTTCTGTATCTGTTACCTCTACTCTTCTTGATCGAGTACGGATGAGGCAACTATCAAACACAGAAGGCTTAGTCATGTGGGAGAGTGTGTCAGGAGAGGACCCTCTTCCTGAATGGACAGTGGGCGAGGATGAGATCTTGATTTTCCAGGGACGCGTATGGGTGCCAATAGACATATGCGAGGAGCTGATGCGGGATTTTCATTCCTCTGTTTGGGCAGTTCATCCCGGCATTACTAAGATGTATCAGGATCTTCATCTCCAGTACTGGTGGCCAGGTATGAAGAAGGATGTTGCTGGTTTTTTCATGAGATGTTCTACTTGTCAGTAGGTGAAAGCAGAGTATCAGCAACCAGCAGGCCTTTTAAAGAAGTTACCCATTCTGGAGTGGAAGTGGAACGATGTTGCGATGGAATTCTAGACCGGGTTTCTGAGATAGCCTCTAGGAAATGATGTTTTTTTGGGTTGTCGTCAACAGGATCATGATGGTTTCCCACTTCTTGTTGATCAAGGAGATCTTCAATGTCGATGATCGAGGATGACTTTACATCTGATAGATCATTCATCTGCATGGAGTTCCACACTCCATAGTTTCATATAGGGATGCTCTCTTTACTTCTCGGTTCTGGAAAGGGCTCAGATAGCCTTTGGTACACATGTACTTTTAAGTACATCATACCATCCCCAGACTGATGGCCATTCCGAGTGCATGATATAGGTGCTTGAGGATATTCTCCGAGCCTTCATTCTAGACTTTGGAAGTTCTTGGGAGAAGCATATCCCTCTGGAGGTGTTTGCCTACAACAACAGTTTCTAGGCGACCATTCAGATGGAACCATACGAGGATTTGTACAGTAGGTCATGTCGATACCCCTTGTGCTGGCAGGAGGAGGGAGAGGTAGCTTTGCTGGGACCTCGTCTCTTTCAGGAGACCTCAGAGCAGATAGAGCTGATTCGGAAGAGGATGGATATAGTACAGTCTCGACAGAAGTCTTAAGCTGATCAGCGGAGATGACCTCTACAGTTTGAGGTCGGGGATCGGGTTTTCCTGTGTGTCGTACTGAGGTTGGGGCACAAGAGGATTTGGAGATAGGGTAATCTTTCACCATGGTACGTTGGGCCATTTGAGGTCTTGGAGAGGGTGGGGCCAGTTGCTTATTGGTTGCAGTTACCTCAGTGGTATCGGGCCATGCACGACGTATTCCACATCTCTTAGCTCTGATGCTACTTTTCAGACCCGTATCATGTCTTTCAACCCGAGGAGGTTGATCTTGAAGAGAATGCATCATATGAGGGGAAACCTATTCGGATTGTCGATCATAGTACAAAGGTTCTCCGCGGGCGGTCTGTTCCTCTGGTACGGGTGCTATGGCAGCACAGGCGAGTACATGATGAGACTTGGGAAAGGGAGGTCGATGTACGATCGTTGTGGCCGGAGCTGTTCGGGGATTCTTCTTCTACGCCATGTTAGGGAAATTCAGGGACAAATTTCTTAATGGGGGGAAGTTTGTAAGAACCTGGATCTTCGTTTCAGGTAAGTTTTTCTTTTTTCTGGAGTTTTTAAGAAAAATAAGCTTTCTGAAAATTTTCAAAGTACACGCCGTGTACATTATGAGTACACGCCGTGTACTCTTATCCATCTTGATTCCATGTGATGGACGTGCCTGGGCCACACACACGGTGTTTAGGGGTGACGTGGAGGCAGATTTTGGTGGAGTATGGAAAAGACCCAGTACACGCCGTGTACTCTAAGTGTACATGTCATGTTCTTTTTTTATCTAAATGAATCGGGGTCTCTCCTAACGCACATAAGTGTATTCTTTTAGGTCTCGTTCTTCTGAGAGCGACCCGTATGGCCGGATCTTCGACGAGCTTCCGCCTCTTCATCTGTTCTCTGATTCGAGCACGATCAATTGCGTTGGAATCACAGCGGTGAGTTCTTCATTCTCCTTGAGCTTTATTTTCTGATTCCTCCTCATTTTCGAGTTATCATGGGTTGAGGGTTTTGTGCATTTTCTTAGATCTATGACGTTCTAAGGGGAATCAATCATTATGGTTCTCGTATAAGGTTCTACAAGGATCAGTTTAGGTGGTTTGTGCCTTTCTATTGAAAGTCAATGAGTATTTTGTGCAAATCTCACAAATTACCTCGAGTGGGGAATTGTGGGTTTCCTGTTTTTCCCCTGCTATTTCCCTGATTTTCTAGATTTCTGTAGTAGAGGTTTATGCTTGTGAGAAGAGTAATTTGTTTGTGCTCTGGTTTCCTTGCCTTGCTCATTGTACTGTTTAGCGTTTTCCAGTTGCCATGCTTAGTTGTAGGATAGTGGAACTATTGAAATGTATTGCTGTGGAGCCTTAGACTGATAGCCATGTAGTTCTTGAGGTTTACTATGATGATGTACGCGCACTGAGCATGTTCTTTTCCACACAGGACTGTGAGTACCTAGTGTAGCAGACCATAGGGATAATTGACGTAATGATGTCTCCAGAGTGTCTTAAGTACGATGCAAGACCACATGGACAATTGAAGATGAGTGCTTACTCAGAGAGTCTGTAGTTCCTCGACGTGGGCCATAGGGGGAATGAGACATTGAGTGCCTCCCTAGAGAGCCTTTAGTATGACAGGATACTATAGGGGGAATTGACGGTGAGTTCTTCCTCAGAGAGTCTATTAATTTCATAGCTGAATCAGATGGGTATGACTGTGTGTGTCTCCTAGAGGGTTGCTAGTACTTGGGTTGAACCATATGGGTTAGGCGGAGAGAGCTACCCAGAGGGTTACCTATTTTCTTCCTATTGCTGGTTGTAGCTGTTGTGTACTTTTATGTAGAACTGTGGATTGTATATTTTGTGTGCTTTACTATTTACTTCTTTCTGCACTCTTACTTGCCTTGTATTCATTGACTGTTAGGAACAAATATTTGGGTGATTGCCTACTGGGATTGTATCTCACACCTTGTTTGGGCCATGATTTTGGGCCCAAGAAGACTATGTTGCTGTAGGTATAGATAAGGTAAAGCGGCCTTCTACTTCAGGTTCTTGATTGCACTGGAGTTGGAGAGCACGGGACAGAGTCGTGGCTTGAGATGCTGAGTTGTTTACTTTGTTTTCTTTTGCACTTTCTTTATCCGTTGTATATCAGCACATTGGTTTGTTTACTAATTTCCATAGATATATATACCATGTTTCATAATTACTATTTTATACATTGCTTCTGGAGTTCAGTTTAGTTGTTGTATGATGTTATTGTTTTCGCTATTGCGTCTGGTTATTCTTCAACAGTATACTTTACCGAATGAGGGCATAGTTTCCCCACCGACTCACCAAGGTCCTCACTGCTAGTCGACAGCCTCTGGCATTTGGGGAAACACACTTGAGGTCATGTGGCGAACCGGGTAGGAGGCACTAGTGGAGGGGCTCCGGATTCGGGTCGTTACACAACCTTCTGTCTGAGTGGGCCATTTCAATTTTTGTATGGCTGGGTAGTGGATCATTGTCACTGTTATGAGTATCGTCACAACACGGTCATCCCACTTCCTACTTTTCGTCCCACCCTGATTGATATAGCTGGAGTTCGCTTGAAATCCCTCAGCCCTGGTGAAGTCCTCGAGCCTCTGAGTGACTTCTCCCAGTTTTCTTTCACTCCCTACCCCACCCCTTCTGGCGTCTTAGTTGAAAACCATTTAGGGGTCCTGGAGGAGCATTCTTACATGATCTCTTTGCGGGAATTTGTTTTTCTGTGCGGATCGATGGTGTTTCTCTGTGCGATTCGTATGTCCCGTATCATTTTTCTCGCCAGTTTGGGTGCATGCAAGTCCAAGTTTCCCTTCCCCCTCCTCATGCTCAAGGACTGCACCCGACCATACATTGTCAATGGTGGATGATGTTGATGAGGGAGGGATCTGACACGAGCATTACCCTTCCTATCATGGGGGCGACCGCAGGCCTTTCCATGGAGTATGAAAAAGCGTGGGAAAAACACTATCCCGATGGGATCCTAGGGAAGGCCATCCGACAGGTTCCCAAATCAGAAGTACTATAGTTGTTGTGTCCACCGCACCTTACTCATCATCTCTATGGGAGGATTGACTGATGGCTCGTTGATCAAAGCGACTCAGGGGATTTTCCTCTCCCAGCCCTATGGTGGCCGAAGTTCAGACAGGTTCATCCTTCTTGGACATGGATGAGGACGAACCTATGGTTCTGGGTCCCAGTGAGACAATCCCGCAAGTTTTTCCAGTTGATACCGGGCTTATAAACTTGATCCCCAAGCTTGAACCGGGGTCAGAGGCTCCAGACATTCCCGCTTCCGAACCAACTTCTTGAGAGCACATGCCTGCGTTGGTTGCAATGCCAGATTCCGTTCTCATGCTATCTGGTGAGGATTCCAAAGATCCTCGTGTCATGGAAGACCACCAGGTGGTGCGCAGGTGGTCCTGGCCTCAGATTTGCAAGATTTTTGCCGAAACTCCTCTTGCTGAGATGGAAACTAAGAACGAAGCTCTTCGACAGCTCTTCCTGGGTTCAAGGTCGGGTGGCTTTGATTATCGGCAGTTCCATTCTCTTGCTTGCCAAGTTTTCATGTCCCATGAGGAAGCTTCCACTAGTGAATGAAAAATTGCTCACTTTGTTGCCACTCATTGTGGGAACCAATCCCTAGAGGAAGCCATGATACAGCTCCATCAGCTGATAGAACAGGAGGTGATCTCTCGAGATCAGGCGGTCGTCCTATCCTCCGAGTTGCATGAATGTGAAGAACGGGCAGCGATGCTGAGGAATCAGTTGCCAGCTGTTCTTGGTCATCTTGAAGCCACCAGAAAAGGGATCAACGATCTCCAAACAACATTGGAGCATACTCGTCCAGTGGCTGAGGTTGAAGCCAGGGAGAAGGCCGTGTTGGAACAGTCTTGCAACGAACTCCACCGCACGGTCGTTGATCTGGTGGAGAGAGTGAGTCAGGCTCCTTTATGACTATGAGAGCCACTCTTGTACTCTCTGTTTTACTTACCCCTCACCCTTTTTTGTGAGGGAGAGACCCCAGCTTGTGGATGTCCTCCCTTTTTGTTCGAACAAAATACAGTCTCTGTCAATCACTTGACGCTGTAAAATTTTATTATTACTAGAATAATTGTTGTGTAAATAACAACTCACTGAATCAGAA
This sequence comes from Viscum album, assembly GCA_963277665.1. NCBI lineage: Eukaryota > Viridiplantae > Streptophyta > Magnoliopsida > Santalales > Viscaceae > Viscum > Viscum album. The sequence continues at coordinate 1,444,371,149 of OY728150.1, read as the reverse complement.
TTAATCATAACTCAGGAAAACAAACTCTAACTTTTTCCTAGACCATGGGGTCCAATGATCATAGTTCTACTAATGCTATGGTTTTGTATAAAAACCCTAAAAACTTTTAGTCTTTTCTTTTAATGCCCTAATTTTTTTTGGGCTCATTTAGTGTGAACCCAGCGGGTATGGCCTGACTTTTTCTCTGGTCGCCCTTTTTGGGTTTTCGGCCTAACATGCTTTGTGCCTCTTTTCTTGGGCAGTTTAAAGTCCCGCTGTCAAGTCTATCATTACTGATGTTTTAGGTCGAACGGATTTGACCAAATATGGTGGGGAAAGGGCCCCAATGGGGTTTGGTTGATTAAAATATGTCTCGGTGTCCTTCAGACGCATTTGGAGGGAGTGTGTTTAAATTTGAACGACATGCAGGGCATGTCTCAAGGCATGGGAGTTGTGTCAGTGTAAAGAGGTGGGAGGAGTATTGCCTAAGGAAATATTTCCTTTGGTAGACAGGCCAGGGGCGATCAATATGCAGAGCTTCTGAGGGCATGGTATGCATAGTCGTGCAAAGGTGTCCTTAAGTAAATGACTCTCCATTTCTGATGGCCATAGGACTTCATGAGATTCTAGCTTATTGAAACCACCATGGGTGTCTTAGAGAATTATGAAAACCACTGGGGTGGCTTGGAAGGTGTATGTGACGTATAAAAGGTTTTGAGAACATCTGTATCAATCAGAAGTGTGGAATCAAGGTTCCTATCCTACGCATTTATCTATCATAAAGGACAATTGGGGCTTGGTGCAATTTAAAGTCATGAAGCTGGGACATCATCTAGAATGGAATGACTTCACTTGGTCCTCGTTAATCTTGTCAGAGATGTTCCACCATGTTTAGGCAGGGTTGTGAAAGAGGTTGGTAAACTGTAACTTAAAGGGTTTCCGAATCCCAGGATAGACATGGGGGTTCAGAGGCCAAGAGGGGTATGGAGAGAATCATTGCCTAAGGAAATATTGTATTTGGTAGACAGTCCAGGGGCGATCAATATGCAGAGCCGTTGAGGGCATGGTATGCATAGTTATGGAATGGTGTCCTTAGTTCAATGATTGTATTCCCCCGATAGCCAAGAATCTTCAGGGAAGTTGAGTTTTGGGACCACCAGGGGTGGCTTATGAGAGTCCAGCTTTTTCTGAGTATAGAGTATGGTTTATGATGAGAGGGTGCCTGGATACGGGGGAAACATCTAGACTGAACTTCCATAGAATGGGTGAAGTAATCCCTTCTCACGCGGGTGTGAGATGGTGGCTTGTGTCAGTCTGACCCGTGCACTGAAGGATAGAGAAAAGCCTCCATTCTTTACTGAACTCGTGAAGGGTTTGACCGTGAAGTTTAGCATCGTTTGGTAAAGATGAAGAGCATTATTAAAGGATGTTGTGTAATTTAACGTCATGCAGCGAGGATGAAGGGGCATTTTTCTTTCCTTTTCCAATGTTGTGTAGTTTAACGTCGTGCAACAAGGATGATTTACCGTGTTGTTTAACGTCATGTGGTAAGGGCGAGGAGCATTATTAAATGAGTGAAAATAATTTTTGTTGGATTCATTCCCCTGGATGTTTAATTCTTGGTCTTTGTAGCCTTACGCCAAGTGGCCAAGATGTGCTCCGTGTCGTTTGACATTATACGACAAGGACGTAGTTAAAAAGGCTGATCTTGATTAGAATGTAATTGGGCCCGAGTATCCTGGCATGTCCAAGACGTGGAGGGGGGGGGTTGATGGTTTAAATCATGTTTATAGGGATTATTGGATTATGAGATATGACATGGAGGCTCTGGGGAAGGTAAGAATACGGAGCTAGGAAGAGTATCGCCTGGAGTAATCTTGCCTTTGGTAGACGGGCCATGGGCTATCAATATGCAGAGCCACTAAGGGCATGGTATGCATAGTCATGAAAAAGGTGTCTCCGGGTCGATGTATTTCCACTTTCGATGGCCATGAATGGTTATGATTATCCGCAATTATTTGGGCCATGAAGTCTGTCATCAGGGAAGGAAATGTCTGAACATGTTGGGCATACTCGGCCCTGGTTGCTGTTAAAGCATAGAGAGCTCCCTGTGCTGATTTATTTTGTGTGCGGTGGTGTTCCTTTACTCCATGCAGTTTAACATCGTGCGGTAAGGACAAGGTACTCCTAGTTTAGTGGTCATAGAGCTCAGACCACTGGGTGACTATTACTACAGTCACTCGAAGGATAACTGGGTCAACTTGTTCTGATATACTTGGAACAAGGTGGGGGATGAAGGTTGTAAACTGCTACTTTGAGTTTTCCTGGACCAGGAGGTGTGGCGTGGGGGCTCTGAGGCTGGTAAGAATACAGAGCTAGGAAGAGTACCGCCCAAGGAAATATTCCCTTTGATGGACGATCCATGGGCTATCATTATGTCGAGCCGCTGAGGGCAAGGTATGCATAGTCATACAAAGGTGTCCCCGGGTCGATAACATTCCACTTCCAATGGCCCTGAATGATTATGAGAATCCGCGATTGCTCACAGTGTAGAGTTCGGCATGTGGGGATAATGGTGTCCGAGTATACAAGAAACATCTTCACTGCAATTGTCCGTTGAGTCAAAGTATCCTAGTCTCGGCTTGATGTTCGTTGACGCAGGTCGCTATGTGAACCACCGGTGGACACATAAGCTAGCCAGGTAGGGGTACCCTGGAAACATTTGGATGTGAAAAGGGGAATGAACTTGTAAACCACTGCTCCATATATTTTTGGATCAGGAGATGTGATACAGGGGCTCTGATGCCTTTAGGCGTATGGAGCTAGGAAGAGTGTCGCCTGAGGAAATCTTGCCTTTGGTAGATGGGCCAGGGGCTATCAATATGCAGAGCCGCTGAGGGCATGGTATTCATAGTCATGAAAAGGTGTCCATGGGTCGATGAATTTCCACTTCCAATGGATATGAGTAGTTATGAATATCTATAATTATTCGGGTCGTGGAGTCTGATGAATGGAGAGGATGCATCCAAATGTGCAAGGAGTATCTTCTTCTCGTATCGCCATGTGTCTTGGGTGGATCGCGACGAATTCCGCATAGTTTAATGTCATGCGGTGAGGACAAGGTATACACCTCGTGCAGTTCTGGTCCATATATGGGGGAAGGAGGCATTTTTAACATTATTGGCCATGCAGTTTAATGTCGTGCGGCAAGGATGCAAAAATACACCCCGTGCAGGTCTATCCCATACATGGGGAAAATGGAGCATTTTTAAATCTTGTTATCCATGCAGATTTCCATCGTGAGGCAAGGACAAGGAGTACACCTCATGCTGGTATGGTCCGTACATGGGGGGGTTTATCTTTTATTCAGGGGATGGGCCAGGACAGGGAACCCTGGCGTCACTACGTATCCTGTGAGGGCAGGAATCAAGCCACATGTAGTTCTCTGAAATAAGTACACTCTGTGTAGGTCTGGTCCATACACGGGGGGACAGGGGCATTGTTAAAACTTCTTGTCCATGAAGTTTAACGTCGTGCGGTGAGGACGAGGGATACACCCCGTGCAGGTCTGGTCCGTACACAGGGGAAGAAGGCATTTTTAACTTTTATTTGGGGGTGGATGGGGTAGGATAGGGGATCCCAGCGTCACTACGTATCCTATGAGGGAAGGAATCAATACATACGTAGTTATCCAAAATCCATGCAGTTTAACATCATGCAGTGAGGACGAGGAATACGCCCCGTGTAGGTCTGGTCTCTACACGGGGGGAGGGAGCATTCTTAAATTTTATTTGGGAGTGGCTAGGCTAGGATAGGGGATCCCTGTGTCACTACGTATCCTGCGAGGATAGGAATCAATCCATACATAGTTCTATGAAATCCGTGTAGTTTAACGTCATGCGGTGAGGATGAGGAATACACCTCGTGCAGGTCTGGTCCGTACACGGGGGAAGAAGGCATTTTTAACTTTTAATATATGTGAAGTTTAACGTCATGTGGTAAGGATGAAATCCATAAAGTTTAAAGTCATGTGGTTAAAATGAGGGGTATTATTAGATTCCGTGTAGTTTAACGTCATTTGGTAAGGACGAACTCCATACAGTTTAATGCCATGCGGTTAGGGCGAGGGAAATTATTAGATTCTGTGCAGTTTAACGTCGTGCGGTAAGGACGAACTCCATGCAGTTTAACGTCATGCGGTGAGGACATACTCCATGCAGTTTAATGTCATACAATGAGGACGTGGTATACACCTCATGTAGGTCTGGTCCGTACATGGGGGAATAAGGCATTTTTAACTTTTATTTGGGAGTATCTAGGCCAGGATAGGGGATCTCGGTGTCACTACGTATCTTGTGAGGGCAGTAATCAAGTCGTACGTATTTCTCTAAAATACACGTAGTTTAACGTCATGTGGTGAGGACAGGGAGAATTATTAGATTCTATGCAGTTTAACATCATGCGGTAAGGATGAACTCCATGTAGTTTAACTTCATGTAGTGATGACGTACTCCATGCAGTTTAACGTCATGCGGTGAGGACGTACTCCACTTTCGGCTTCTATGCGAAATACTTCTTTAGGAATCTCGCATTGGTAGGATTCGTGGTGACTTGCCCATTCATGGAGATCAGGTTATATGCTCCGTTGGAGTAGAAATTGTGTACAACGTATGGTCCCTCCCATTTGGGATCCATCTTTGGAGGCTTCTTGCTGGGTATCATTGGGGTCTGGAAGACCAACACTAATTCTCATTCCAAGAAAGACTAAAGACGAACCTTTTTGTTGAAGGCTCGTGCGATCCTGTTCTGGTATACCTCCAGATGGAGTAAAGTGTGCATCCGCTTCTCGTCTAGCTGTTCCAATTCCCCTAGACACTTTTATGACTGCTCATCATCAGATAATTGATCACAGATGGCAACACGGAGTGAGGGAAGTTGGAGTTCAATGGGCAGGACCACCTTTGTGCCGTACACCAATGAGTACGGGGTAGCCCGAGTAGCGGTGCAGATTGTAGTTTGATAAGGCCACAATGCATGGAAGAGTTTATCCGGCCATGACTTCTTGTCTTTTTCCACCATTTTATGGAGAATGTTGGAAATGGTCTTGTTGAAAGCCTCTATCTGTCCGCTGGCCGCTCCAGGGTAGCGGGATGAGTGGTTAGCCTTGATACCATACTCATGGTATAGTTTCTCCAATTCAGCAGAGCAGAAGTTGGTGTCGTTTTCCATCAGTATGGTATGAGGGACACCAAATTTAGTTATGATATTGGTATTCACAAAGCTGACAATATTTCTTGCCCCGACTTACTTGAGGGGTATGGCTTCTGTCCATTTGGAAAAGAAATAGGTTGTCGTGAGGATATACATCAGCTGTTTGGCTGTGGCATGAGGATATATTCCCATGACATCCATCCCCCAGATGGAAAATGGCCAGGGAGTACTTGGCTTGATGAAGTAACTCTGGGGGTTGGTGAATGAAGTTGGCATGAATCTAGCATGAGTGGAATTTCGCGGTAAAACGCTCGCAATCTCGTGCCACTGTGGGCCAATAGTACCCAAGCCTTTGAACCTGATGGGAAATCTTGGTCCCCGATTGATGTGCTCCACATGCTCTAGCATGTACTTTATTCATTACGACAGTGGTTTCTTCTCCACCAATGCATCCTAGGAGCACTCCATTGAGGCCTCATTTGTAGAGGACATCTTGCTGACCCACACCGCCATATAGGTGAAAGGTGATTTCCGTTCTCCGAATTTTCTCTCATTTAGTCCTGTCTAATGGAAGTTCTCTCCGTTGAAGGCAGTTTGCAACGGGGGTCATCCAGCCGGTGGCAGGAGCATATGGCTCGAGGACAGGACTGAATTCGTGGATTTCTTCCGTCTTGGTCTGAACAAATGGAAATACCATTTGACGGTGGGCAATACAGATAACTATTTCATCCCGGCCTGGGTCAGCTAAGGTTGTGTCCACGTTGGCTAATGCATCATCCTCAGTGTTCTGAGACCGAGGAATATAGTTCAAGGTTGGTTGTATGGATAATTCCACCATTAACCCTCGGACATGGTCAAACAGGGGGATCAGCTCCTTTTTAATAGCATTGTCACCATTGACTTGCTTGATGAACAGTTCCGAGTCCCCTTTTCCCTTAAGGTGATGTACTTGTGCTTGGAGTGCGAGTTCTAGGCCTGCAATAAGATCTTGATATTCCGCTTCATTGTTCATACATCCTTCTGATAGGAGGAAGGAATATGGAAAGACTTCCTTTTCTAGGGACACGAGTATTATTCCCAAGCCCAATTTGTTTAATCTGGGATCCTCCATCCTCTTCCTCATTGGGATTCGGGATGCGACGTTGATGTACATTTCCCATGCTAGGAACTCCTCTTGAACTGAGAAGATGTCTTCATCAGGTAGCATGGCGTCTGGTCCAGTGGTCCTTGTCAAAGGGTGCTCTGCCGGAAAGTCTGCTAATGCCTGACCCTTGATGGCTTTTTGAGGCACAAACTAGATTTCAAACTGTTGCAGGATGACTGCCCATCGGGATAGGCATCCGGTTAGCATTGGGCGGCTGAGGATGTACTTGAGCGGGTTACTACGTGAGATCAAATGGAATTCATGATTCTGCAGATAATGTCGCAACTTTTGAACTGCGAAGACCAAGGCTAAACAGCTCTTCTCAATGTTTGATTTTCGAGTCTCACCATCAATCATTGTTCGGATGAGGTAATAGAGACTGTTTTCACTGTCGGCGTCATTCTTTTGTGCGAGGAAGGATCCTAGTGATCACTCTAAGGCTGTCACGTACAAGATGAGAGGTCTTCCTTCAACCGGGGTCATGAGAACCGGTGGTCTTAAGAGGTAATTCTTCAAGTTGTTGAACGCCTCTTGGCAGTCATCCGTCCATTGGTACTTGACCCCCTTCTTCATTAACCTGGTAAAGGGAAAACATTTTCCTTCCAGGTTGGATATGAACTGCCTAATATAGGATATGTGTCCTTGGAATCCCCCCAAATTGATGATATTTCGGGGAGGTGGTAATCCAAGGATTGCCTTTGTCTTCTTGGGGTCGACTTCGATGCCACGATGGCGTACGACGAAGCCAAGAAATTTCCCTGAGGTAACCCCAAAGGTGCATTTCAAGGGGTTTATCTTCAAGCTATGATGTCGGAGTTTGTTGAAGAAGGTCTCAAGGTCTGACAGGTGATCCGAGTGCTGTCTAGACTTGACCACCAGGTCATCCACGTAACATTCAACGAATTTACATAGGAACGATTTAAAGATCTAATGCATGACACGTTGATATGTGATGACAGCATTCTTGAGACCAAAGGGCATGACCTTGTAACAGAATACCCCTTGAGGGGCCTTGAAGACAGTGGATTCTACATCTTGTCAGGCCATCCTGATTTGATTATATCCGGAATAGCCATCCATGAAGGATAGAGCCTTGTACCTGGCCGTCACATCGATTAATAATTCGGTGATCGGGACTGGGAAATCATCTTTCGGACAATACCGATTGAGATATATGAAGTCAATGAAAATTCGGATTTTTCCGTTCTTTTTCTTGACAGGGATGATGTTGGCCAACCAAATGTGGTACTAGACCTCCCGAATGACGTCTGCTTTAATGAGATTATCGACTTCAGCCTCTATTTTGGCTGCATGTGAGGGATGCGTCCTTCTGGCGGCCTGTTTATAGCCCCAGTGGTCTTCTGGAAGACCCAGGTAATGTGTTGCCACTTCGGGATCGAGTCCCGGCATTTCTGTGTAATTCCAGAAAAAAACATCCCGATGTTTCCGGAGGAAAGAGGTATATACCTCGTGCTCCTTGGGGGACATGGTTGCACTAATGAGAGTAGGCCTCGGATTTTCCTCAGTACCCAGGTTTATTTCCCTGAGCTCGTCCACCATTATGGAGATACCCTCCTCAAATGCAGGAGTTGTATCCCTGAGATATTTCCCCTCTTCTTCTCCCAAGTCCTCATCTTCTTTATCCGATGAGGAGAGAGCTCCTAACATAGGCTCTTGGGATTCTAGAGGCGAGGTGTTGTGGGCATCCTTACTCGAGTATTCGTCCCCAGATCGAGGGTTGGTAGATGTTCCCGCATTGTCGTGCTCAGCCATTGTGGCTTAAGTCATGAGGACATCCGAGTGTGTGTCCGTACATGAACTCCTAATCTCAACATGGTTGATGGGTAGGACATAATCTCTGCCAAGATTCCTGAGGGGGTCATCAGGAACCATTTATAGGCCATTTAGAGTAGGGATCCATTCGACACCATCGATCAAAGGCTTCTTTTTTCTTTTGCTCATAGAACCCGGCGTCACTTTTATTTTACTCGGAGAGCTCGAAAGGGGCCTTGTCGGCGTGCAATGTTCCACTTTGTCCATTGACACAATACTTGATACACTGGTGGTAGGATGAAAGAACGTCCATGTGCTTATGGAGCCACGACCTTCCCAGCAGGGCATTGAATGTTGTGCTCTTTTGGACCACCAGGAATTCCATGTTGGCTATAAGGTCACCAAAATGGATCTTTAGCTTAATTTGTCCCATTGGTTTCTTCTCACTCATGTCCTAACCCAAAAAATTTGTGGCTGAGGGAATTAGGTTGTCCTCATTATAGCCCAACTTACGGAGTGTCCGTAGGGGAAGGATGTCAACTCCAGATCCATTGTCTATAAAGACTTTATGGATCTCAATACCATTCAGTGTGCCGGACACATATAGTGGTCTGATGTATCCTTTCATGATGGAATCTTCATCCTGATCGGTGAAAGAAATCACCGCATTGCATTCAGCTAGGCCAGTCTCCGTCCGGTAAATTTTGGTGGCAGCTACCTCAGCTTGAAACTCATGGGGGCTTATCAAAGCTTCTATAAGCGCCTCCCTGTGGTCTTCTGACAGACTTAGGGCATCAAGGATTGACAGCTTGGCTGGTACCGATGCTAGCTGCTTAAGGATATTGTATTTCTGCTCCAGCGGCCGACGCTTCTCCATTGGCGGGAGAGTCTTAGCGGGTGCTTTAGGGGCTGGATCATTTGACGAGGAGGGACCGTCCGCGGGGTTAGATATCGATGGAGTTCCCACATTTTGAGGACTTGGCCCGGCCGTTCTATTTGTGCGTACTAGGTGGCCAGACACTTGTTCCTCCTCTGGTGGGTATCATAGAACAACAGGGCCAGAGTAGCTGCTTGTGGAGGTGGAGGGGCATTCTTTCTCCTGATAAGTCCGTTGAAGGGCTCTCCCACGGGTTTCTGTGATACTAATGGTTTGGGACGGGGTCCAACCATAGGGTTGGTTTTGGCCGCGGCTGCACCTCCCCTGGTATCCCATACCTCTGCGATTCCTCCTCCCAGCTCCTCGTGCAGGGAACTCGGGTTCGTAACCATACCCTTCGTCAGGGAATGATTCTGTAAGATGGATGATGTTAATAGAACCAAAGATTGGATCTTCATCCTCTGACAGGTCAACCTGGTCGGTTGTCCCTGATGGTTCCATTTGGTGGGTCGGTGCCCGTGGCACCAAATTCGAGGTCATATAATCTTCCAAGGTCAGGACTAACTTTGGCCCCGTCGCAGACTTCTCCTCTTGCGATTGTTTCCTCCTTCGATTACGCCCGGATGGCCGGATTTTCGAGGGTTGTGATGTCGATACTGTCGGCTCTGTGGTTTCAAGGGCTATTGGTGGAAACACCGACTACTGTAGTTGAGCTAGGAGTATGCCCTAGGATCGGTTGATAGTCTTACGAGTCATCCAGTTGTCAAATTTCTACCCCTACTTGCTGGTGACTTTCTGCCACCCCTCCTCGTTGTCGGAGTCGGTGGTAGAGATACATGCCACATGTGCTGGGGGTGGTCCCAGATCGACCTGTTTGGAGTCTACCATCCTCTGTTGGAGGTCTTTGAAGATGAAGCATTCTTGGATACTAATCCCCAACATCCAATGGTAGGGATAGTAATCTAGCCTGTCATCGTGGACGAACTCTTCAGGTTTCCTCGGCTCTAGGAGGCGGAGCAAGTTGCAGTTCATGGCGGCAATGAAGTAGCCACAGACTTGATTGTCTCGGAATGAGTATAATTTTTGTCTTCGTTCCTCAAACTGGTTCCGCTTCAGTCCTCGCTGATCATCCCATTTAGGTGGAGGCGGCTGCTGATATGCAGGAGGCCCTTGAAGATTTGGTGGAGGCCTGAGCGGTGGAGCAGGCACAGGGGCCATATTGAGTGTGACAAAGGATGCTTCAGCTCTAGGGACTCTTTTCGTAGAAGCCTGCGAGGCTATTTGGGACTTCAAATTAGTCCGCTGTAGGGAGTCCTCAATTCTCTAGGCAATACCCGAGAGATGGCAGAAGCTAGTGGTGCACTCCACTGGTATGAGCGGTGTTCACAGCTCATCTCGATGATTATCGATGCATATGGCTAGCATATCATCTTGAGGCATCAGCATGTTCAGGGAATAGGTCAGACCATTCCATCTGGTGATGAAATCTAAGACCCTCTCATTCTCCCTCTTCTTTCAGTTCATGAGATCTCTGACCGTTGTTTTAGGCAACGTTGAGCTGATGTGGAATAGGAACTGCTGCCGAAGGTCTTCCCAGCTCTTTATTGACTGGGCTGGTAGACTCGTATACCAGATGAAAGGAGACCCTTGCAAGGTCTGTACGAATCATCTGAGTTTTATGGCTTCTTGTTGATCCGGAGTTCCTGTCATAGGGTCTCAATAGGATGCGCAGTGCATCAAATGCTGTTCCGGATTGCCTGATCTATTAAATATAGGGAATACAGGGCTCCCAAAATTGGGTGGAGTCGGTGTGTTGCTCACCCAATCTAGGTAGAGATTTTTCTCTAGCTATATCGGAGCGCATCGACCTTCCATCGCTTCCAATTGAGATGTTAGTGCCTTGATGGTGTTTGTGAGACCCTGGTTTACATCCTGTTGGGCCCGGTCCTGGGCAGGCGTAGCCCGAGGCATTTCCTGAGGATCTGGATTGGCCGACACTAGGGGTGCATGTGCCATTTGTGGAACCTTTAGAGGGTTCAGGCATACTAGCTCCAGTTTCTTCCAGAGTGGAGGGAAGTCTTGGTATTCATCTGAATCTATGTTTAGGTAGTTGGACGGGCCGGGCAACTCGTTGTACGAGAGCCCTGACCGTGTTTCATTTTTCGGGACAAACCTTAGTCTTTGAGGTGCACTACTTGGGAGTGCATGATGTGGATCCTCCTGGGATGCACTTTCGATAAGGCAGTTCCTCTGGAGTAGCTCAGCATGAAGCCACCTCAATTCTTTCATCTCCTCTTCCTGTCGAGCGAATCTCTCTTCGAGCGTGAGTGTCTCATCTTTGTCGAGAGAAGGAGGTGGGTTAAGGGTAACCAGTCCTTTGTTCTTATCCTTTTTTTAAGCTCGCAGGGTGGGTGGAGGAGGGTTGGCTGGAAGGACAGACATATTTAGGTTGGCCCTCTGGTTCTAGGTGTGCACACCTGGTGGTTCGTTGTGAGTCACAGCCTGACTGGAACTATTGTCTCCCGATCCCTCCTGATTTGCAGTATCTCTGGTGTCACCCGTGGGGTTAACCTCTATGATGTTGATAGATGCATATCACGGGTCGGAGAAGATGTCATCTTCCAAATGGGAAGAGGATCTCCCGCGTCTTCTACTGGCCTTCCCTTTCAAGACCTGGGATTGCCTTTGGACTTCTTGTTGAAGGTTGACACGGAGGGTTCTTTTGTGTGACCTTATGGTGCGCCATCCTCTTAGAGGGGGATGATGATTCAAATGACGGGACAGGACGGGAACCTCCTCTTCTGGTTTTCCTCCCTAGACGAGAGAATACTGACTCTCATGGGGGAGATTATTGTTGAGTGGGTAATAATTCCCCCAGCCCTTAGGGCTGGGGTTGGATCCATTCCTTGGAAATCGAGTTTCATCCCGGTTTTATTGGTCTTACGTGGGAATTCGTTGTTAAAGATTCCCCCAGCCCTGCAGGCTGGGGTTGACCTTGGATTGTGGTAGTGGCTGCAGTTATCACTACCTGCCTGATCTTATGTGCCCCCATTTGGGGGTGAACTAGGTTTGGTGTCGAGTTCTTCTGTGAATCAATCCCTTCTAGGGAGGTAGGAAAATATCGATTAGTGGCCTCTCTTAGGAGAGAGGCATGTTTTATGCTCTTGGTGGCCTGATTTAGGAGTTCTTGAATGGCATGTTCCCAATGGGCCCGACGCTTCTGGGACTTACTCAATGCCGGACTCTGCTGGGTGTGTTGCCTTTCCCGAATAGAGATACCACTCCATTGTCATCTTGACGTGATGACATTGCAAGACACAACGTCGAACAGGTTCTTCTTGGTGGGGAGCAGAGTGAAATGCAGAGCTCCATGTTCTCCCCATCCCCTGATATGGACTCCTGTCGGAGCGTCATCGACGATTCGGCGCAACTATTTCAAGGCACAGAGGCAGGCTATCTTCATGTTTCCTTTACGCCTCTCGGGTCGCTGTTGTCGTGCTGAAGGAAGAGATTCCAGGTTGATGTGACCCAAGAGGTCCCCTATTGTCTTGACGTGGTATACATACCCGTCGTAGGGAAGGAAGCATGATTTCAGTCAGTGGAGGGTTGTCCATATATTGTGGAGGATACCGTGCACGCATTCTTTTGACAACTCTCTGGGTATGTCGAACTGAGAGGTGGTCATAGGCCAGAACATAACTAGTATATCATCCCTGGCCAGTCGTTTCCTCAGGTGAAGCAGATCTGCATACTCATCCACTAGTGATTCCTCTACCTGGTTAGCCCAACTGAGACGCTCACTATCACTGTAGTCAAAGGCAGTAGGACAGGTAGGTGTTGAATTATCATATGGGCGATTCCAGGGTGGTTCATAAGATGAACGTGGCCCAGGACATTTCTTGATTGCAGAAGGACGTCGTCGGCGACTAGCTGGGAATCTGACATTCTTGATCTCATCCTTATGATTGACTCGGCATACAAGGGCTTTTCAGTGCTTGATTCGGCAGGAGGAGGACCTTCCTGTCGATATGATATGTCATCTCAGGGAGGACCTCCGCAATGGAGGCCGTAATGGCAAGGACTACCATTACTACTTTATGCATCACTACATAGAGGACTTTTGCAGTGCACACCCTAGGGAGGACCTCCAAGGTGTGTCACAGCAAGGGGAGGACCTTCTGGCTGCGTAGCGTCGTTATGGGGAGGACTTTAGCAACAAATTCCATCATGGTGAGGATGACCGTCATGGCTTGACGTTTAACATGCATCCTAGGGAGGACCTTCAGGAAACACTATGACAAGGGGAGGACCTTCTTGTTTCTTGGGGCCAATGCGAGGAGGACCTTCACAATGGTGGTCGTGGTGGTGAGGACTACCATCACGGCTGTGGCAATGGCGAGGACTACCATTACTACTTCCACATGGAGAATATCCATGGGATACATCCTAGGTAGGGCCTCCAGAATGTACCGTAATGAGGGGAGGGCCTTATCATTTCTTGGAATCTCTACGGGGAGGACCTCCATTATTAGGGTGGAGAGGACTACCACCGTGATATGATACCTGGCTGCGTGGAGTTTCGTTGCAGCGTAACCCCTGGGGAGGACCTTCGGGGCAGGCTACGACAAGGGGAGGACTTTCTTGTCGTGATGAGACGTCACTGTGGGGAGGGCCTATGTAGTTATGACTATGATAGCGAGGACTACTATTATAATTTGTGGTCCCACTACATGGAGAGTATTTGCATCATATACCCTGGGGAGGACCTTCAGGGTGGACCGCATCTAGTGGAGGACCTTCTTGAAGCTTGATCTTCTGGCCACGTAGAGGGTTTCCATGACTCGCATCAAAAGAGGAGCTCTCGTGATCGATTGATATATGCCCGCGGGGGAGGCCCCCACGGGTGCTCTAGGGAGGACCTTCATAGATACTGGTAGAAACATTGCGGGGAGGACCTTTGTAACTGCTACTTCCACTCCCATAATATGGTAATGGATGGGAAGGGTTCTGACCCTTTTATGTATGATTAGCGGCTTCGGGAACCCCATCTTCCAGCAGAGCGGAGTCATGACCTCCCTCTTTATTTTTTGGCTGCCTTTGGCGCGTTCGGGGAACTCTTTTGCGGGCAGCGGGGACCGTTTGCTGTTGAAAACGACCTTCAACCTTTGGGTCCCTGTCTAATTGGGTCCTGTGATGATTCCGGGATACGCCGACAAACATATTGACTTTTAGTAGGGATATATTCCTACTCTGGAGCATCCACCGAGATGAACGAGTGTCCCCCAGTTGAAACGAGTGAGGTTGCTCGATCTGGTTGCCTTTACGTCACGGAATATGGCAAGCTACCCTCCTGGGCAGAAGCAGGGATGCATATATTCTCTGAGGTGGCTATCTCGTCTCTCAGATGAGTTACCTCAATTGGGGAGATGGGATCACGGGCCCGAGTCCTTGCTATTTCCGCTGATGCGATTACATTCTGGAAAGTCTGCAAGATATGATCTGGGATCGATGCCTGCTCCTCCATCATTTCCAGGATATGTAGAGAGACATCTTTGGCTATAATGGGTGTGAAGGCCCATTCTGGTATTGGAGTAGGAATATCCTGCTCTGGTCCTTAGGTGGTTAGTGGGTATTGACAATTCTCCTATGTTGGGGAAGGTTAAAAAATCTTCCCCAGTACCAGGATACGCCGATTTATCTCTCTGTTGGCCGCCACATCGGGATGGTGGACTTTACTAGCATTCACAAGGAGATGGCTCTGCATATATTGGTTTCCGACCATATCGAGTCAGTGGCCTCTATTGGCGGGGAGACATGCCCGCCTATGATTTTCCGCCACATCCGGGTGGCGGGATTTGTTGATCACCACCATATCAGGATGGAGGGCGTCAGAAGCAACTGCTAGGAGCTGGTCCTGTAGGCTCCGGGTCTCCAGCACGTCAGGTTGGTGGGCATCGCGACCCTGGGCAGGGAGAGGTGCCTTCCTGGTAAGTGCCATCCTGTGTGAGCGATGGGCTTGATGGAGCTCGGCGGGGATGCGTGCCAGCTTGTATGCTTCCGCCATGTCTTGATGGCGGCCTCAGGAGGAGCGAACAGGTGTAGGTGCCTGTTCGTGGTACGTCTCCATGGTTGGGTAGCAGAGCTCCTCCTCAAGGACCAAGGTGATGACCGGTCCCTGGTTGTACGTCTGCCGCCCTCGTCGGGCGGTCCGAGTGGTCGAAGCTTGGGGAGTGTGGGCCTGAATCCTCGGGGAGACATCCTCCTAGGCACGAGGATGTTGAATCTCCACGATGACATCTGCCTGCAGGGGACTTGGAGCAGAACCCCCATTCAATGGGGACGAAGTCCTCAATGTCGACCTCATCCGCCTCCATAAGATAAAGGAGGTGTGCATTGTCCCGTTCTGGGGACAGACTCCCGAAACGGTTTGAGATGGCAACAGGGGCTATCTGGATCTGCCTTTGCGGTCGCTGCTGGGCAGGCGACCAGTGAGTTCTGGCGAATTAGAGGGCATGCATGGCCGCCTCCACTATCTGGAGAGTACCGTTCACATGGTACTCTATGATTAATGCATCTGAGACCCAACATTGAAGACGCTGGGTAGGTGATGAGGTCCTCTGTTGGGGAGGACGTCCAATCATTGCGTTGTTGGAAGCACGTGCATGTGAGTTCCTTCGGGACGCCATTGGATCGAAGGGAGCTATGTGTGGTACCTATAAAATATTTTAACAAATATAAATAGAAAACCCGTCAAAGAAGCATCTCATGACCCCATGAATAATTAATGACCTTACTTGGCCCTCCTTGTGAGTTAAAGGGATAATACAATGGAATTAGGTCAAATCCGTCATGCTTGGTTAAAGATTCACATCGGGTTCACCATTTTTGTTTCGGGTCGGTCTCGAAACACCAAACGGTTCCGTATCTGATGACGCGTGGACCTGCTTTCCAAAGGCAGGTGTTCACCGGATGGTATAACCAGCGACACTTAAGAACTCACATTGGTCGAGAGGATGGGAATTCGGGCTTATCACACCGTATTGGGGGGAATTATTTTCTATTCCGGGACTCTCTTATAGATTTAGGTCGTATTCATATGTTCTCGGATCTTTGGTTTATACCCAAGCATAGTATCCATAGATTTCTCCTAGTAGGAAATGGTCAGTTGAAATCAGGTGTTTGGAATAATTTATGCTCGAGGTTTACCATACCTCATTGGATTAATGACCCTGAGGAGTCAGAACTAATTGAGGCGGCACTAGGAGTGGCGCGGTGAACCGATGTGAAGATAGTCGGATCGACCGGTTTTTGGGCTTGAACCTCATGGAGCCTTCCTACATACCCTGCCTAGGGGACATGGATCAAAGTCCACATAGTTCAAAAGGGGAGCGTCGGAGAACCGACGTGAAGTTGAACCCAGGGGTCTGTTGGTGATCAGGCTTGAACCTCATGGAGGCTTCCTATGTATCCCTGTGGTAGGGAATCAAAGTCATCGTAGTTCTAATTGGCTTGGGACTTACACTCTGAGGCAGCCCAGAATGATGGTTTGGGGATTACACTCTGAGGAAGCACATGGCGATGTATTGGGGCTTACACTCTGAGGAGGCCCATAAGAGGATGTCATGGTCGATGCTTACTCTAAACCCACATGAGTCATGCTCGTTGTGAGAAACAAGAGGAAGCAGGGACCAGAGGATCACGTCGCAAAATGTGCATCCGTGAGAAATAGAGTGGGGCTTACGCATGAGGGCGACCCATAAAGTCGGGGCTTACTCTGGGATGGACGCCCATGGCTAAAAATCGTAGAGGGAGAGGGAAAAGGGTTCTCTTGTGCCCGTTACCTCTCTTGTTCCCCGGGGAAGTACCCGGGGAAGTACTG
Source organism: Viscum album (assembly GCA_963277665.1). NCBI lineage: Eukaryota > Viridiplantae > Streptophyta > Magnoliopsida > Santalales > Viscaceae > Viscum > Viscum album. The sequence goes on along the minus strand of OY728150.1, from coordinate 1,444,354,286 downwards.
AGGTGCATGGGGATGGCAGCCTTCGGATGGGTATGCCGCCCACTCTCTGGGGAGGGGAGAAGTGCCTGAACGCCGAAGCGTGCAGTCCCCCATCATGGCGAGTAGAGGCAGAAAGGGGGATCTCAGGCTCAGTCCCAGCATTACCATGGGAATGTGAACCCGGGCATGCTTCGGGAATCTGCCTAAGGGTCGGGTCAACCCCTTTTCCCTTGTTTACCATGGGTATGTGAACTCAAAACGGAGCACTGATGCACCTGAGGGTTACACCACACAAATATGGTGGCTCTGGTGGAGGCCTCGGCTTGGGGCCGATGAGTAGGACAATGAGAAGGTTGTAAAGGATCAGGTCAGATTGAAATTGGAAGGATTTTATCTGGCTTGGGGAATGGGAACTCCGAAGGTTTTGGCAGGCCACACAGGGGTATGGGTGGTGGTGCCCTTCGCGTAGGGAAGTGTAACGCAGCTGTAGAAGCCATCAGCGAACCAGGGTGGTCCGCAGACTAATGGGCATCTCGCGAACCAAAGAGGTTTATGGCTCCAGGTTTGATCCGCGAACCAGGGTGGTGCATGGAGGGTTCCATGTAGGCAGCGGTGGCCATGGGCGGCACCGGCCGGAGGCTCTTCGGTCAGGGCTTCACCCGCGTAGGAGGGTGCTACACGGTGTGGCAGATCATCAAAGAGGCATAAACTCCCAAGTCCGTCAGGAGGCCTCGAAGGATGGTTTGTGATGACAGCATTCCGCGAACCAGCCCTTCGTGAAAGTAGACTGTGAGACACAGGCCCACGGAGTGTTGGCCAGCAAACCGTGGACCAGGTTGCTCCATGGAATTTCAATCTCGAATTTGAGTGGTTAAGTTCGGATGATTTTGAATCTTTTAAAGTTTAGAAGATTTTAGTCCGCGGAGCATCGTAACTGCGGAGCATCGAAACCGCGGAGCACTAAAACCGTGAAGAGAGTTCCTACGCTGCCCATCGTGACTTACTTTTCAATTAATTAAAAGTTTTAGTTCGTGGCTAGGAAGTTGATCCGCAGATGAGGAATGGCGCGAAAGAGAAATGGTTCACGGAAGTAGCAGCCGGTTCGCAGAAGTAGCATTTCGTGAAGGAACAAGCATGGCGACGCAAAAAAGCTCTGGTTTCGCGAAGAATTCAGTAAATGAGAAATGAAGGCCCCCCTGTATTTATAGGCATGGTCCCTTACCGGGTCCACCTCTCTCCTACGAACTACCCGAGTTTCAGGACCACTCTGCATCGGAATAGCCTCCTCTTCGTTCTGATCAGACCCCATTCCGATGGGGGGCATTTTTAGGGTCCTGAAAAAATACTCAAAGGAGAATGATGACCCCCCTTAACTCAAGGGAGATTCTACCAAACTTTCCATCAAAAGGATTGGGAAAATGTGGACAATACTCAAGGATGGTGAAGGAGGAACCGGTCTGCAGACCGATCTAATGTTAACGACACATGACTAGTTCTTTGAAGTGTCCCTCCTCCGTGGACCAACGTCGTTCGCAAGATGGAGACGGAGATCCTCTGCGGTCGCGAGGCGAGACAGGCGCCAACCCGGTTCACCATTCCGGACCACCCCAGTCGCGAGCTGCGTCAGCTGGCCTGAACCGCCTCCAATTTCATTCGCGAAATAGAGGCGGAACCCTCTGTGGAAGCGAGGCACTCCCCGAGTTTAGTTCACGGATGAGTGTTTAATACCCCACGAATTACGAATTGACCAAGTCATCCGTGAACTGGGTTTTCGGTAATTGGACTCCGCAAACGGTGCCACATGACCATAGATACATCATTTTCCCTGCTCTATAAAAGGATATTGAATAAGAAAGAAAGAAGAGGAGGATGATGGAGAGGAGATCGGTCAGATTCGGGTGGAAGGATTTCGAAGGAAGGCTTAGGATTTCGGAAGTTTCAGTTCACGAACCAGAGCAGGTATGAACCTGGGAACAAACTAATAAGGAACCCAAAAATGCATAATAACATGGTGAACCGCGAACTTAAAATAGAAAATAATAGAAAACCACAAACCAGGGTCCCTCTGCGGATGTACACCCCGCGGACCAAGGATTTTATGCCTCTATTCCGATTTTCCGCACCGCGTAGCACCCTCCTACACGGGCGAATCCCCAACCGATGAGCCTCCGGCCGACGCCACCCTTGGCCGCCACTGCCTGCATGGAACCCTCCGCAGACCATCCTGGTTCGCGGATCAAACCCGTAGCCGCAAACCACCTTGGTTCGCGGGATGTCCATCAGTGTGCGGACCACCCCGGTTTGCGGACGGCCTCCCCAGCCGCGTAGCACTTCCCTACGCGAAGGGCGCCACAACCCATACCCCCATGTGGCCTGCCAAAACCTTCGGAGTTCCCATTCCCCGAGCCAGATAAAATCCTTCCAATTACAATCCGGCATGATCCTTCACAACCTCCTCATTGGCCTACTCATCGGCCCCAAGATGAGGCCTCCACCAGAGCCACTAGATCCGTGTCGTGTAGCCCCCAGGCGCATCAGCCCGCCGTTTTGAGTTCACATACCCACGGTAAACAGGGGCAAAGGCGTTTCCCCAACCCTTGGGCGGATTCCCGAAACATGCTTGGGTTCACATTCCCACGGTAATGCGGGTTCAGAACCCAAGATCCCCCTTTCTGCCTCTACTCACGAGGATGGGGGGACTGCACGCTTCGACGGTCGGGCACTTCTCCCCTCCCTAGAGAGGGGGCGACATACCCATCCGAAGTCAGCCATCCCCATGCACCTCGGTACTTCCCCGGGTACTTCCTCGGGGAACAAGAGAGTTGACGGGCATAAGAGCACCCCTTTCCCTCTCCCGCTATGCTTTGTCTCCATGGGCGTCCATCTCGGAGTAAGCCTCGGCTTTATGGGCCGCCCTCATAAGTAAGCCCCACTCCAATTCTCACAGACGCACATTTTGAGATATGATCCTCTGGTCCCTGCTGCCTCTTGTTTCTCACACCGACCATGACTCACGTGGGCTTAGAGTAAGCATTGACCATGACATCCTCTTGTGGGCCTCCTCAGAGTGTAAGCCCCAATCTAGTGTAATCCCCAATCCATCATTCTGGGCTGCCTCAGAGCGTAAGTCCCAAGCCAATGCAAACTACAAGGACTTTGATTCCCTACCATAGGGATACGTAGGAAGCCTCCATGAGGTTCAAGCCCGATCACCAACAGACACCCGGGTCCACCTTCACGTCGGTTCTTCGACGTTCCCCTTTTGAACTATGTGGACTTTGATCCCTGTTTACTAGGCAGGGTACGTAGGAAGCCTCCATGAGGTTCAATCCCAACAACTGGTCGATCCGACTATCTTCACATCGGTTCACCGCGCCACTCCTAGTGCCGCCTCAATGAGTTCCAACTCCTCGGGGTCATTAATCCAATGAGGGATGGTAAACCTCGGGTATAAATGATTCCAAACCCCGCGTTTAGCTGTCCATTGCCAACTAGGAGAAATCGGTGGATACTATGCTTGGGTATAAATCAATGATTCGCGAACATATTAATACATCTTAAATCTATAAGAGAGTCCCATAATAGGCAATAATACCCCCCAAAAGGGTGCGATGAGCCCGACTTCCCATCCTCTCGACTAATGTGAGTTCTTAAGCATCGCTGGTCAGACCATCCAACGAACGACTGCCTTTAGAAAGCAGGTCCATCCGTCATCGGATACGGAACTGTTGGGCGTTTTGAGACCGACCCGAAATAATCCTAAAATCAAAACATCCCAAATTTTTTTTAAAAACTCTAAAACCATAAAAATAAAAAAATTGATAAAAACTCTGAAGACCCTCTGAACCCCTTAAAATGTTAAAATAATATAATAAACCATAAAAACCCAAAAATTTCAAAAAAACCCTAATACCCCTATAGAATCATAGAACACTTAAAACCATAAAAACCCCTCAAACCCCTCAAAAGCCATAAAATCCCAAAATCCCAAAAAATAAAAAAAAAAAAAAAATCCCTAAAAATGTAAAAACCCCTAAAAACACAGAAAAATCCTAAACCAGAAATTCCAGAAAATTATTAAAACCCATAAAAACAAAAAAATCACTAAAAACACAAAAAACTAGAAAAACCATAAACCCCTTAAAAACCATAAAACCCCTAAAACCATAAAAAACCATAAAACCACCAATAACCCAAAAAAACATAACGATCTAAAAAACCATTAAACCGTTAAGAGATTAAAACTCTAAAAATCGTAAATAAAACATAAAAAACTAATAAAAATCCTGAAAACCCAAAAAAAGAATAAAAACCCTAAAAGACCCTAAAAACACTAAAAATCCCTAAAAACCCTAAAAATATATAATATACAAAAAGGACCTAAAATCCCTAAAAAACTAAAAAACTATTAAAACACTGAAAACACCAAACAAAACCATAAAAACAAGAAACACATAAAATCCCTAAAAACTAAAAAAAAACTAAAAACCCAGAACAATACAAAATAACATAAAAATATAAAAACCATAAGCCCACTAAAATCATAAAAAACCATAAAAACGAAAAAACCCCTAAAAACCCTACTAAAAACCCTTAAACCCCTAAATATGTTGAAAATCTATAAAAAACAATGAAAACCCTAAAGACTAAAAAAACCCCAAATACTCAAAAAAATATAAAAACCCTAAAAAACCATAAAAACCTCAAAATCTAAAAAACCCTAAAAACTCCTAAAAACAAAAAAAATCCACCAAAATGTAAAAAACCAGGTAAACATTGAAAACCCCTAAGAAAAATAGAAGAAGCTTAAATCACTTAAAACCTTAAAAAACATAAAAAAACCTTAAAAACCTTAATCCCCCTTTAAAGTCCCTAAAACACTAAAAACCTATAAAAATTAAAAAAAATCCCATAAACCCTTAAAAAATAACTATAAACTCTAAACACCATTTAAACCTAGAAAACAATAAGCATCTTTAAAAAACCATAAAAGACCCCAAGACTAAAAAAAATCCTAAAATGAAAAAAACCCATAAACCCTTAAAACTCTTAAAAGACACTAAAAACCCTCAAAATCATAAAAAACCATAAAAATACATAAAAACCCATAAAATCACTAAAATACATAAAATAATAAAAACCTAAAATCCCATAAAATCCTAAGAAAACATTAAAAACCTAAAAACACTTAAAACCGCTAAAACTACAAAATGCTAAAAACCTTAAAAACCCCTCAAAATTACTAAAAAACTAAAAAACAATAAAACTCTAAGAATACCTAAAAATTATAAAACCCTAAAAACATATAAAAACCATAGGGAAACCCTAAAAACAAAAAACACTTAAAACCCCAAAAAACCTAAAAACGTTATAAACCCTAAAAATCCTAAAAAGTCCCTAAAGACCCTAAAACCCATCAAGATAATATGAACCCTTAAAACACATAAAATCCATAAAAACCTTAAAACCACTAAAAACTATAAAATCCAAAAAACCATACAAACAATAAAAACACTCAAACACATAAAAATCCATTAATACCCTAAAAACCAATAAAAATCCTATAAAGTTCTTAAAATATCTAAAAAAATAAAAAACCTGAAAAACCCAAAAAACATAATGAAAAACATAAAAACCTAAAAAAAATTAAATCACTATAAAACCTAAAAATGCTAAATACCCTAAAACCCCAAAACCCTAAAAACCCATAAAACCCTTCAAAATCCCTAAAAACCCTACAAAGAATAAAAAATCCAAAAATCCAAAAAATACCTAAAAATACATAAAAAACCAAAAAAATTGGTAAAACCCCTAAGAAAACCATAAGAACCAAAAAAAACCATTAAAAACATAAAAAGGAACAAAAACCCCTAAATGGTAAAAATCGTAAAACCCTAAAACAATTATAACCCTAAGAAACCATAAAACCCATAAAAATACATAATAAGAGAACAGAACACTAAAAACTATATAAACCCATTAAACCACTAAATACATTAAAACACTCTAAAAAACCATTTCACCATTTAAAAACTCAAAAAAAACAAAAAAAAAACATGAAAACCATAAAACCATAAAAACCATAAAAATCATGAAAAAACCTAAAAACACTAAAACCCATAAAAATAATAAAATTGCCTCAATATTCCTAAAAACCTGACAATATTAAAACCCTAAAAACACATAAGAAAAAATTAAAAACCTAAAAATGATAAGAATCATAAAAATACCTCAAACCCTAAAAAATTATAAAAATGTGTGAAAACATTATAACCCCATAAAATCCTAAGAAAGGCTCTAAAATCCCTAGAAATGGAAAAACAAAAATACCTTGAAAATCCTTAAGAAAACCATAAAATCATAAAAACTCTTAAAACGCCTAAAAATGCTAAAAACCCTAAAAGACCCTAAAAACCCTAAAAGCCCCTAAATACTTAAAACCCACTAAAACATTAAAAATAATAAAACCCTAAACCCCACTAAAAACTATAAAAAAAATTTAAACCCTAAAACAATTAGGAAACTCCAAATACACTTAAAACCCCTATAATGAAAAAACCCCTAAACCCACAAAAACTAAAAGACCATAAAATAAACAAAAAACCCTCAAAATCCCAAAACCCTTAAAAACACATAAAATCATAAAAATACCTAAAACATCCTCAAAACATAAAAAACCCAAAAAACCCTGAAAATCTAAAAGAAATACATAAAAACCTAAAAACCAAAAAAATACTAAAAACCCTATCTGAACAAAAAAACCCCTGAGAACCATTAAACCCACAAGATCCCAAAAACCATAAAGACATTAAAAATAATAAAAAACCCATACAAATAATTAAAAATGTAAAACACCTTTATAAAATGAAAAAAATGAAAAACACTAAAAATCCAAAAGAGACACTGAAACCATAAGTACCACTTTAAACCATACAAACCATAAAAAATCCAAAAATCCCCTAGAATCCCAAAAACCACTAAAAACCCTTTAAGCACCAAAAATTCTAAAAACACATGGAAACCTTAAAAATTCTTTAAAATTAAAAGAAATTATAAAACCCAAATAAACCATTAAACCCTAAAATCCCTTAAAAAATCCTAAAAACCCTAAAATTCCTAAAAACCAGAAAGGCCATCACAATAAAAAAATCCTTAAAAATCCCTAAAAATGTAAAAAACCTAAAACCCAATGAAACCTTAAAATCCTAGAAATGATTAAAACCATTTAAAAACCTAAAATAAACTAAAAACCCTAAAAAACCTAAAATCCATTGAAATCCCTAAAAATCCAAGAAAATCCATAAAAACCTAAAAATCCCTAAAAAATAAAAACCCTAAAAACCATGAATAACCCAAAAACACCTTAAAAACCTAAAAATGCTTAAAACACATAAAAACCCAAAAAATTATAAAACCATAAATAACCCTAAAACCCACCAAAACCATAATACCCCATAAAACCTTTAAAAACCCTAAAAACCATTAAACCCTTAATAATGTTAAAAACATAAAAAAATATTTAAATCATAAAAAATAAAAAATAAGTAAAACCATAAAAAAAATTAAAACCCTAAAACCCCTAAAAAGATCAAAATACCTATAAATCCATAAAAACCATAAAAATCAAAAAGAATCCCAAAAACCTGAAAAATGTAAATAAACTTAAAAACCCTAAAACCCTAAAAGAAAACCATAAAAAATAAAAACACTATTAATCCAAAAAAACCTAAAAAATTATTGAGTCCAAAAAAACCCCCCAAACCCTCAAATCATCAAAGAACCTACAAAACATAAAAAATATAAAAAATCCTTAAAATTCACTAAAAATGTAAAAATCCATAAAATCCCTGAAAACCCATATTAAACCCTTAAATCCTTAAAAATAATATAAACCCCTAAAAACATAAAAATGCACAGAACCCTACAAATCTCTGTAAAAATCCTAAAAATCAAAAAAACGAAAAAAACCCATAAAACTCATAAAAACCCCTAAATACATTTAAGAAACTATGAAAACCCATGAAACACCTAAAGACCACTAAAAACTCTAAAAACTATTTATTCCCCTAAAAATGTTAAAACCTATAATAACCTTAAAAACCCAAAAAACACACAATAACCCAAAAAACATAAAAACACAAAAACCCAAAAATTCCATAAAATCCAAAAAAAGCATAAATATACAAAAAATTCAAAAAAAGGAAAAAACCCTAAAACCTGTAAAAACCCTAAGACAACACTTAAATCTTAAAAACATGTAAGACCCCAAATAACCTAGAAAATTCTAAATACTATAAAAACCGTAAAAAATACCCTAAAACGCCTAAAAACCATAAAAACCACTAAAACCATACCAAACCCAAAAAAACTCAAAAAACACTAACACTATATCAATCCTTTAACCCCAAATATCGTTATAAATATTTAAAAACCATTAAGACCCTAAAAAATAAAAACGAACCCTAAAAACCAAAAAAAATCCATAAAACCATAAAACTCTAAAAAATCGTAAAAAACCCAAAAAATACATAAAAATCTGTAAAATATTTAAAAACCCCTAAAAAGACATAAAAATGTTAAAAACCCAAAAAACCCTAATATATACTTAAACACATAAAAACACATAAGACCCTTTAAACCCATTAAAAATGTTAAAACCCCTAAAAACCTAAAAATACACTAAAAAACCTAAAAACAATAAAAACCCCTGAAAACCATTAAAAAACTAAATATATAAAGAAACCTTAAAAATACACTTAAAAGACTAAAAATCCATTAATCCCTTAAAATGTTAAAGAACACTAAAAAACTTTCAAACCCTGAACACTAAAAAACCCTAAAACCCCAAAAACATAAAACCCTTAAAATCATAAAAAACATAATACCCCATAAAATCAAAAAAAAAACACTAGAAAACCATAAAAATCATAAAAATACAATAAAAATGTATAAAAAGGTAAAAGACCTAGAAACCCTGAAATACCCTAAGAATTCATAAATAATATAAAAAAACATAAAACCTAAAAACTGAAAGTGTTAAATATCCTAAAAAACAGAAAAACAAACCTAAAAATTCTAAAATCCACTAAAATTTGTTAAAACCATAAAAAATAAAAACCCAAAAAACTCTCTAAAAACTAAAAAAACCCTTTAACCAAAAAAAAATAAAAACTCTAAAAAAAACTTAAATCCCTAAAAAAAGATAAAAAATCCCAAAAACAGAAAAAAAATCCATAAAATCCAAAAAAACCTTAAAACCCTCAAAAGACTTAAAACCATAAAAATCATCAAATAGTCTTAAAAATCCCTAAAAACATAAAATACCCTAAAACTCTAAAAAATCTAAGAAAAAATTAAAATCTAGAAACAGTTGAAACCCAAAAAAAATAAAAATGTCTAATACTTCTAAAGAACCCAAAATGACTAAAAACCAAAAAACCATTAAAGAACTTATAAAACCCTAAATACCCACAAAACCAACAAAACAACAAAAAATCTAATCACCCTTTAAAACCCTAAAATCATTTTATAAATCTAAAAACCATAAAAACATAAAAAAACAAACAATCCCCTAAACCCGAAGAAAACAGTAAACCCTAAAAATACCGAAATCCCTAAAGCCCCAAAAATTCCTTAAAAACCCAAAAAACCATAAAAATACACAAAAACCCCAATAATCCTTAAAAATGTAAAAAAACAAAAAACACAAAACCACTCTCATAAAACATTAAGAAATTAAAAACAATTAAAATCCCTAAAACACCCAAAAATTTATTAAAATCCTAAAAACACTTAAAACCCTTATACCTCTGAAAAGGCCTTAAAATAATTTAAAACCATAAAACCATAAGAATCTAATAGACCCTAAAAACTCTCTAAAAAATAAAAAAACTATAACCATAAAAACTATAAAAGCCGAAAAATTACTAAAGCGCTTTAAACTCCTAAAAGCATAAAAATTGAAGTAACTCTAGAAAACCACAAAAGACCCTAAAACCATAAAACCACTTTAAAACAATAAACCCCCTAAAAACTGTAAAAAAATATAAACAAATAAAATACCTAAAAATGACTAAACACATTAGAAACCATTTAAAAGCCTAAAAACATTAAAAAACTATAAAAACACATAAACGACATAAAAAGATCAAAAAAACATAAAAAATAAAAAAAAAGAAAAAAGAAAAAAATCCTACAAATCCCTAAAAATCCTCAGAATCTCTAAAATTATAAAACCCATAAAAATAATTAAAAATTTATAAATTACCTTAAAAACTAAAAAAACCTAAAAACCATGAAAAACCTTAAGAAAATATTTAATATAAAAAAAACACTTAAAACCACTAAAAAACCTAAAAATGATAAGAACCCAAAAAATTTTAAAACCCCTCAAAATCCCTAAAAACCCTAATAACTATAAAAATCCTAAAATATCCCAAAAAAATCCCTAAAAATTTTAAAAACACTAAAACCCAAATAAACCCAAATAAAACCATAAAAACCTAAAAACACTTAAAACCCTTAAAAATATATAAAAATGAAAAAATCCTAAGAAACCGTAAAAGACCAAAAAAATCATAAAAACATTGAAAAACTATAAAACCCCTAAAAACCATAAAAAAACCCTACAACCCATATAAACCCTAAAAGCCCACTAAAAACTCTAAAACCCCTTCAAACCCAAGAAAATGTTAAAACCCTAAGAACTCAAAAATTACAAAAAAACCCCAAAAACCCTAAAATCCATAAATCCCCTTAAACACCTTCAAATTGCAAAAAAAACCCAAAAAAATAAAAATCCATAAAAATCCTAAATAATTACTAAAAATATAGAAAATCAAAAAATTCAACAAAAACTTAAGAAAACATTAAAAACATAGAAACTAATAAAAACATCACAAAACATAAAAACAAAAAACCCGCAAAAATCCTTAAATGCCCAAAAAAACCCAAAAAACCCTAAAACCATCAAAATCCATAAATCTCTAAAACCCTATAAAAATTAAAAAACCGAAAAGATCCCTAAAATTAGAAAACACCATAAAACCCATTAAAATGATAATAAAATGTTAAAAACATCAAAACAATTCAAACCCATTATAAACAAAAAATTTATAAAATCCCTGAAAAACCCTAAAAGACCATAAAAACATTGAAATCCCCTGAAAACCATAAAACCAACTAAAAACATTAATAGAATCTAAAAACCCATCGAAACCCTATAAAATATTGAAAAATATAAAAATCCTTTAAACCCATAAAAACATAAAAAAACTCTAAAAACCTTTTAACCACTAACAACTAAAACTACTAAAAACACTAAAAACACCAGAAATCCTTAAAAACAAAAAAACCATAAAATACTAAAAATCCCTAAAAATACCACGAAACATAATAATTTATTAAATGCATGAAAACCTCTAAGAAAACATTAACACCGTAAAACACTTAAAAACAATAAAAAATATAAAAAATAATTAACACCTTAGAACCACTAAAACCCCTAAAACCATAAAAAACCTCAAAATACAAAAAATACTTTAAAAGTTTATATAAATTCAATAAATCCCAAAAAATACATGAAAACAGAAATATCCATTAAAACCCTGAAAAACCATATGAAAAATATAAAAAACAAAAAACACTTAAAATCTATCAAATAATTAGAAACACTAAAACCCTACAAACACTAAAAGACCCCAAAAAACCCCAAAATCCCCTAAAAACCATAAAACCCACTAACAACCTTTAAAAATCCATAAATCCCAATATAATCATTATAACCATTAAAACCCAAAAAAACCCTAAACCCCCTTTAAACCGCTAAGAACATAAAAAAATAAAAAAAACCATAAAATACCTTAAAATCTCTAAAAAATAATAAAAACCCAAATAAACCATAAAATCCTAAAAACCCTAAAAAAGATAAAACAAACAAAATCCCTTAAAACCCTAAAGAAATAAAAATCCTATAAAATCCCTGAAAACCCTAAAAATGTAGAAGAACCTAAAAACGCTAGAAAATCTTAAAAACCTAAAAAATGCTAAAAACGCTAAAACGCCTCAAAATCCCTAAAACTCTAAAAGACATTAAAATCCTAAAAAATCCTTTAAAATCCCAAAAAACATAAAAAAAATCTAAAAATCCTGAAAACCCAAACAAAACCTTAAAAACTAGGAACATTTAAAACATCTATAAAACCTAATAAACACTAAAACCCATAAAACCCCTAAAATACCCTTAAAAGCATAAAAACCATAAAGACCCTTATAAACCTTTAGAACCCTAAAAAAATAAAAAAAATAAAAACCCACTAAAACTATAGAAACCCTTTAAACCCCTAAAAATGTTAAAAACTATAAAAATAATAAAACCCAAAAACTAAAAAATTTGTAAAAACTATAAAAACATAAAACCCTTAAAAATCCTAAACACCCTAAAAACACTAAAAACCAATAAAAATCCTCCTAAAACAAAAAAATTCCTGAAAAAATAAAACCCAAAAAAACCTAACAACTCTTAAGAAATCCTTTAAAATATAAAACAAAATTCAAGTCTTGAAAAAAAAATGCTAAAAACCCTCAAGAACACTAAAACCTTAAAAAATGCTAAGAATCCTAAAAATATTTTAAAATCCAAATAATTGATAAAAATATTTAAAAAATCTATAAAACACATTAAAATTTAAAAAACCATAAATACATGGAAAACTCCTAAGAAAACCATAGAAACCTAAAAATCCATAAAACACTTAAAATGCTAGAAACCCTAAAATGTTAGAAAACTCTAAAATAACATAAAACCCTATGAAATAAAAAAACCCTTAAAACCCAAAAAAAAAACTCTAAGACCCTAAAAAACCCTAAAAAACCTCAATGTACCTAAAGCCATAAAAACCCATAAAACACTAAAAAATCCCTAAAAATCTTTAAAAACATATGAAACTATGAAATCCCCCAAAAAAACCCTAAGAAAGACTTAAAAACCTAATTACACCTAAACCCCTTAATATCCTAAAATTCCTAAAAACAATATTAAAGAATAAAACCCCTAAAACCCATAAAAATGAAAAAATACCTAAAAAAGGTAAAACCCATAAATATCCTAAAAAGTTCCCTTAAAATACCCAAAAACATAAAAAAGCCTATAAAATGAAAAAACACTAAAAAATCATAAAAAGAACCAAATACCAAAAACCCCCTAAAACCATAAAAACCTTAAAAACATAAAAAAACATAAAATATCTTAAACATACTAAAAAAATAAAAACCCTGCAAATTCCTAAAAATGTTTAAAAAAACTCTAAAAAACATTAAAAACACTAAAAAACTAAAAAACCCGGACAACCCAAAATATATATAAAACCCTAAAAACCCTATATACTTTCAAAATTACTAAATCTCTAAAAAAGATAAACATCTAAATAATAAATAAAAATTTATAAAAATGTAAAAAACCATAAATACCTAAAAAACCTAAACTCTATAAAATCTAAAAAACCCTCAAAATCCCAAAAAACTGAAAACGTCGATTAAAATCCTAAAAAATATGTAAAATCCCTAAAAATATACAAAACCCTAAAGCTGTGAAAAACCAAAAGAAAAGCATAAAACCATAAAAAAATTAAAACCCTTATTAAACATAAAAATGATAAAAACAAAAAAACCCCTAAAATCCTAAAAACTGTAAAAACCCAAGTAACCCAAGAAACCCATAAAAACCATTAAACCTGTAAAAACCCCAAAAAACCTATAAAACTCTAAAAATACTAAAAACTATAAAAACTCCTTAGAACCCAAAAAAAGATATATAACCTCTAAAAACTATAAAACCATAAAAACTCAAAATTATCCTAAGAACCTAAAAAACAATAAAAACCATAAAACCCTAAAAAACCATAAAATCATAAAAACCCACCAAATCCCTATAAACCCTAAAAAACATAAAAATCCAAAAGAAGCCCAAAAAATACCTAAAAATTTAAATAACCAAAAAACCCTAAAAACCATATGAATCATTAAATTTATAAAAACAATTTAGTCCTCTAAAAACCTAAAAAATAGTAAAGACCCTAGAAACACTAAAACCCCCCAAAATCCATAAAACCCTAAATATCACAAAAATATTAAAAAAATCCCTAAAAATGTAAAACCCCAAAAACAATAAACAACCACAAGAAAACATTAAAAACGTTAAATAACATTAAAATCGCAAAAACCTTAAAAACTGATCAGGCCCCTTAAACCCCTTAAACCCTAAAAACCATAAAACCCCCAACAAAATAGTAAAAACCCCTAAAAACCAATAAAAAAGTATTATAAAAAGAATTTAAATGCCTAAAAATGTTTAAAAAAACTCTAAAATCCTTAAAATCCATAATAAACTAAAAAATAAACCTAAAAACCAAAAATACCCTAAAACCTAAAAAATCCTTAAAAACCCTGAAAATGGATAAATATCCTAAAAATACGAAAAATATATAAAATTGTAAAAAACATTAAAATTCTTAATAAAAACTAAGAAAGCATTGAAAACCTAAAAACACATAAGACCCTAAAGAAATAAAAAATGATAAAAAACCCTAAAAAGACCATAAAACCATAAGAACATCATAAAACAATTTAAACCCCTAAAAATCATAAAATACACTAAAAACACTAAAACCCTAACACACTACTAAAAAAACTAAAAACCCTTAACCACTAATAACATTAAAACTTTAAAACCCAAAAAACCAGACATAATCCCTAAAAGCATAAAAAATCCAAAAAACCCAAGAAACCCAAAAAACCATAAAACCCCTAAAAATACAAAAAAACCTAAAAACCAAAAAATTGAATAATATCAATAAAAATCCCTAAAAATGTAAAAACCATTGAAAAACGCTAAGAAAACTTTATAATCCTAAAAACACATAAGACCCCTAAAAACCTAAAAAACACAAAAAACCCTATAAACCCAAAAATATCTTAAAAAACATAAAATCCATGAATAATTTTAAAAAACCCTAAATCACATAGACACACTAAAACAATTAAAAATAATAAAATTCCATTAACCCTTAAAACGTTGGAAAAAATAAAAATACCATAAAACCCTAAAAAACTCAAAAAACCCCAAAAATTCCTAAAAAAACACATAAAACCCCTTAAGACTATAAAAACTCATCTGAAACCCTAAAAACCCGAAAAACTATAAAAATCCAAAAAAAAATACACAAAAAATCCCTAAAAATGTAAAAACCCCTAGAAACCCAAAAAACCCCTAAGAAAACCTTAAAAATCAGAAAACATATAATCACTTATAAACCAAAAAGACACTAAAAACCCTAAAACACTAAAAACCCTAAAAACCCATAAAAACCCTAAATATCTATAAAAACTAAAAACATTTAAAATCCAAAATACCCTAAAATCCTTAAAAACATAAAAACCCAAAAAACACTGAAAGCGCCTAATAAAACCTTTAAAAACTAAATAAACTTAAAACCCTAAAAACCAAAAAACCACTAATAACTAGAAAAACCCAAACAAGATGATAAAAACCCTGAAAACTCATAAAACAAAAAAAACCCCTAAAACCCTTAAAAATCATAAAGGTCATAAAACTCCTAAAAACCACAAAATGTTATAAAAACTCTTTAATACCTAAAAACAATAAAAGAACTAAAAACCCATAAAACCCCAAAAAACATATTAAAAGTATATATACCCAAAAATCCGTTAAAACACTAAAAAATCCTAAAACCCTCAAAATCCCTATAATCCCTAAAATCCCATAAAAATTGTAAAATAGAACTAAAAATATTTAAAAATGTAAAACCCCTAAAAATCCTAAAAAACTCTAAGAATACCATAGAAACCTTGAAAAACATAAAACCCTTAAGAACATAAAAAACACTAAAACTCCAAAAAAACCCACACCTTTAAAACCTTATAAAACCCTAGATCCCAACAAACCACCAAAATACCACAAAAGAATTAATAACCATTTAAATCCCTAAAATATTTTAAAAACACTAAAAACATAAAACCCTAAATAAATAAAAAAACCCCACCAAAACCCAAAAAACCATAAAGACCCGAAACCCTAAAAGCCTAAAACCCTTTAAAATCCCCAAAAACACTAAAAAATATAAAGAAACGTAAAAATACCTAATTACATAAAAACACATTAAACCCTAAAATATCACATAAAAGCTTAAAAATTTTAAAACACGGTAAAACAATAAAAGGACCAAAGAATCATAAAAACCCTTTAAACCCTAAAATCTATAAAAACCCTCAAAATCCATTAAAACTGTAGAACAAAAAAACATAAAAAATTCTTAAAAGACCATAAAAAATAAAAAAACCCAAAAAACCATGAAAACCCCTATAAAATCCTTAATCTTTTAGAAACACTTAGAACCCCTAAAAAATCAATAAAACTGACAATACCCTAAAAGATCCTAAAACCCTAGAAACCATTAAAACAAGAAAACCCTTAAAATTCAAAAAACCCATAAAACCCTAAATCCCCCCAAAAAACTCTAAATACCATTTAAACCCCTAAAATGTTAAAAAACTCTAAAAAACCATAAAATTCAGAAAAACCTATAAAAACCCAAAAATACCAAAAATTCGAGAAAACCCTACAAACTCTCAAGATCTCTAAAATACCGAAAAACCCTAAAAATAATTAAAAATAAATAAATTCTCTAAAAATGTATAAAAAACATACAACTATAAAAACCAATAATAAAATCTTAAAAACAAAATAACACTTAAAACAAATAAAAATCTATGAAATGTTAAAAAACTTAAAAAAACTTCAAGCCTTATAAACATTCAAAATCACTAAAACACCTCATAACAATAAAAATCCTAAAAAATCCCTAGAAAATCCTAAAAACCTAAAAAAACCTAAGGAAACCTTTAAAACCTAAAGAATCATAAAACCCCTAAGAAACTAAAAATGCTTAAAACCCTAAAAAACTAAAAAGTAGTTAAAACCCTAAAACCCCCGAAAAACCAAAAATGCCCTAAATGTTTTGAAAAACATTAATACCAATATAAACCCTAAAACCCCGTAAAATATATAAAAACCCTTTAAACCAATAAAAATAAAAATAACTAAAAGAATCCTTGAAACCCCAAAAAACAATAAAAATCATAAAAACCATATAATTCCCTAAATCCATTAAATTCACTAAACACCATAAAAACCATAAAAATCATTAAAAAATTCATAAAATAAAAAAATAAAAAACCCTAAAACCATAAAAACCTAAGAGGAAAATAAAAAACTAAAAAAACTTAAATACCCTAAAAGCCTAAAATGGAAACGAACTAAAAAAATTTAAAAACCCAAAAATCCTCAAAATCCATAAAACCATAAAAACCCATAAGAATCTTAAAAAAGACCTAAAAATCCAAAAAAAATACAGAAACCCATAAAACCCTAAAAAATCCTATGAAAAACATACAAACCTAAAAACACTTTAAACCCATTAAAAACCTAAATAACACTAAAATCCTTAAAATAACCTAAAAACCCTAAAAACCATAAAAACCCTCTGAAAACCATAAAACCCATAAAAACTGTTAAAACACACATAAAATCCCAACATCCCACTAAACACATAAAAATGTAAAAAAACCCTTAAGAACATAAAATCCTTAAAAAAACTAAAAAAATCCATTAAAATCTTAAAACCCTAAAAAACCTAAAACTCTCAAAATCCCTAAAGCCCCTAAAAAACAAAAAATAATCTAAACAATTTCTAAAAATCCATAAATATGTAAAAAACCATGAAGCCACTAAAAACCCTAAGAAAATTAGAAAAACCTAAAAACACATAAACCCATAAAAACCTAAAAAATGATAAAAAGTCATAAAACACAAAAAACCCTTAAAACCCCTCAAAATCCTTTAAACCCATAAAAATCATAAAAATCATAAAAAATCCCAAAAAATCCCTAAAATTTTTAAAAACACTAAAAACCCTAAAACCCCTAAGAAAACTATAAAAAAGTAAAACACTTAAAAACCCTATAAATCCTAGAAACACTATAACCCTTTAAACCCCTAAAAGTCCATAAAAACCACTAAAACCCAAAAAAAACCACGTAAACCATAAATCCGCTAAAACCCTTAATATACCTAAAACCCCACAAAAAACTATAAAAATATTTTAACCCCTAAATTTTTTTAAAAACTCTAAAAAAACATAAAAACATAAAAATCTGAAAAAAAAAAACAACCAAAAACCCCAAAACACCCTCAAAATCTCTAAAAACACAAAAAAACCTAAAAAAAACCCTAAAATTTCTAAAAACCTAAAAAAGCCTAAAACAAATGAAAACCCTTTTGAAGACATTAATATCATTAAAAAATTTAAAATACATAAAAACCTAAAAATGACAAAACCCCCCCAAAACCCCTCAAAATCTAAAAAACCCAATAAACTATAAAAATCCCAAAAATACCTAAAAATGGAAAAACCGTAAAAACCTAAAAACCCCTAATGAAACCATAAAAACCTAAAAACTCTTACAACCCCAAAAAACCAAAAAAATTATAAAAACACTTAAACCCCTAAAAGACCATAAAAACCTAAAACCCCCAAAAAAGGACAAATGCCACTAAAAATTTACAAAACCCAAAAAAACAAAAAAAGACTTAAAACCCCCAAAAATCTCTAAAACCATTTAAACCCATAAAAATTTTAAAATCCCAAAAACCCCTTAAAACACAAAAAAATTATGAAAACCCAAAAAATGTATAGAAATAATAAAAACCATAAAAACCCGTAAAAGCCCTCAAAATCCCTAAAACCCCTAAAATCATAAAATTTTAAAAAAATCCCTAAAAATCCCTGAAAACATAAAAACCAAAAAAAACAATGAAAAAACCTAAGAAAAAATTCAAAACCAAAAAACACATAAAACTCCAAAAAAACTAAAAAGCACTAAAACCCCTAAAAACTCTAAAACCCTCAAAATCCCTTGAAACCCTAAAAAACCCTAAAAATCCCTATAAACCTAAAAAAACTAAAAACTCTGAACACACTAAGAAAACATTAAAAAACTAAAAAAATTTAAAACTCATAAAAAACAAAAAAAATTATAAAACATTAAAAACCCATAAAAGCCCCTTAAAATCCGTGAAAACCATAAAAAAACCACAAAAAAATATAAAAATCCATAAAAATCCAAAAGCATATAAAAACCCAAAACCCTTTAAAACACCTAATAAGTAGTTAAAAAAACTTAACCCCCCCCCCCCAAAAAAACCTAAATATGCTAAAAATAAAAACACTAAAAATACCTTAAAAACACTAAAACACTTAAAAACCACAAAACCCTAAAAAATAAAAACGAGTAAAACCCCTTAAAAGCCCCAGAAACCAAGAAAACCTCTAAAACCCTTTAAAAACCTTAAACTGTTAAAGACTATAAACCACTTATCCCCCTTAAATATAAAAAAAACACTAAAAACCCAAAAAACACTAAAAACCCTAAAAATCCTAAAAATGTCAAATCCCTAAAAACCATAAAAACAATAAAAATACCTAAAAATACCAAAAAAACATAAAAATAAAAAAAAACTTATGAATATAGAAAATCAATATGAAAACCTTAAAAACCTAGAAGAATAAAATCCCTAAAAAACCTAAAAATGGTAAAAAAAACTAAAACCCCCTAAAAACCCTAGAAAACCCCAAAACCCTCAAAATCCATAAAAACAATAAAAATAATAAAATACTAAAAATTCAAAAAAAGTACCTAAAACATAAAAAACCTGAAAACCCTTAAGAAATATTAAAAACATAAAAACACTTAAACCCCCTATAAAACCTAAAAAATCCCAAAACCACTAAAAATCCAATAAAGTCCCTATAACCCCTAAAACCCATCAAAACCCCTAAAAACCTTAAAACCCTAAAATATATATAAACCCCAAAAAATCACTGAAAAATATTAAACCCTTTTAATCCTCTAAAAATTATAAAAATAATCTAAAAACCATATAATCAAGAAAAAACAAAAAAACCTAAAAAACAAAAAAAAACCCTAAAACTACATAGAAACCCTAAAAGCCCTAAAAATCCTAAAAAATATAAAAACCCTATTAAATCCCTAAAAACCTTAAAACATATATATTTGAGAACACTAAAACCCATGGGAAAATATTAAAACTCATAAAATTGTTAAAACCCCTAAAACCCCAAGAAACAAAAAAAAACCTAAAACCCCTAAAAATCTAAAAACCCTCAAATTTATTGATTACCCTAAAACCCATATCAACCATGAAAATCCATAAAAACATGAAAAACCTTAAAAAACCCAACAACCCCAAATAAAACATTAAGGGTATAGTAAATGAAACGAGTACCTCCACTGATCCTGAACTAGGAAACAAGCACTCACGAGTTGACATAGTTGAGCGGGGTATTTCTGATCTCCCTCTCCTCCCTGAATTACCAAAACCCTAAATTTCAAGGGAAACTGAGGATATGAATACCCGAATGGTAAGAAAACAAGTTCATTCTACCTCCAAGTAAGTGGTCAATCAGTTGTAGGAGAGGCTCCATCCACCATGACATGCAAGGAATCTACCCCTGACTTAGATTACAGTCATCTGTAGGTGAAATTTGTTGATCATCATGCATGAAAAAATTATGCTGGCTCTTCGCTGAGTGTAGAAGATGGATCTTGCCCTAGCTCCTCGGTAATGTGAGCTAGCAAGATGTAGGGATACCCCGCTTTGACTTTCCAGGAGCAGATGGGCTTGGAAGATACTCCAAATCCACACACAGGGATGACCAAAGGAGATAACTCTAGCCTTATCTCTACTACAATTATGCATGCTAATGTGCTGCATCCAGAACAGACCCTAATGGTGCATTCCCCACACCCTACCATAGAAGATGAGGAGATGGATTATTCTAGGACATAAGTAATTTCTTGGAAGCATGGACCACATGCTAGAAATCAAGGAAGAGGATGTAGAAAAGAAGAACAATTACAAGGACCAATAAAGCACCATCAGATGTATGAGACATAGAAGATAAGGATATTGAAACACTTATTCAGCAAGCATGGGACTTGGAAGCTCTTCACTATAGGGGACGTGGGCGTGGTCGCAGTCGCAGCCGGGGTATATATTGGCGAACATTGCGGGATAAAGAAAGAAGAATCACTGAAAAAATAAGAAAAAATATTGGGAACTCGTGAAGAGGCCTTTAATGATCTATAATAACTTCTGCTGCTTTCTCTTTTTTGATGTGTTTCTTTTATGACTCAATACAAAGGGGCTTGTCCCCCACCCTTAGTCATAAAACCCCTAAAAACATAAAAGACCCTAATAACCCATAAAAACACTAATAACCTCTTAAAACTCTAAAGCCCCTTTAGGCCCCTAAAAATGTTAAATAATCCAGAAAACAATAAAACCCCTAAAAAACTCAAAAAATCCGTAAAAACATAAAATAACCCTAAAAACACATTCAAATACTAAAAGAATCCATAAAAAACCTAAAAACATAAAAAACCTCCTAACCCCTAAAAAAACTAAGAAAACCTTAAAACCTAAATAACTTAAAACCTTAGAAACATAAAAAAATATAAATTCCTATAAAACACCAAAACCCCAAAAAATGCTAAAAATCCGTAAATAACTAAAAAACCATAAAAGTATTTAAAAATCACTAAAAATACCAAAAAACAGAAAAAATCTAAAAAACCTAAAAGTCCCTAAGAAAAAATTAAATCATTAAAAATACATAAACACCCTAAGAACCTTGAAAATTGATAAAAACTATAAAAATTCCTAAAAACCCCAAAACCCCCAAAAAATCATAACCCTATAAACCATATAAAACCTAAATATGAATAAAAATGCTAAAATCCCACAAAAACTATAAAACCCCTTTAATCCCCTAAGAACGTTAAAAACTCCAAAAAACATTAAAACCCAGAAAACTTAAAAAAACACACAAATATAAAAAAATATAAAAACCCTGAGAACTCTAAAAAACCCTAAAAAACTCAAAATCCATAACAAAATTAAAAAACATAAAAACCCTAAAAACCATAAAAAGCATAAAATTCCTAAAATTGTAACAATCCTGAAAAACACTAAAAAATACTATTAAATCCATAAAAACCCCAAAACACTTAAAACCCTAAAAAAATATAAAAAACACTAAAAGACCAACAAAATACTAAGAAAATATAATAACCCTAAAAACTGTAAAACACCAAAAAACATTAGAAACACCGTAAAATAAATAAAATCCTGCTAAAAACTCTAAAAACCCATTAAACCCATAAAAATGATTAAAAATATAAAAAAATTAGAAACCATAAAAAATTACAAACCTAAAAAAACTCATTAACCCCCCCTCCAAAACCCAAAAAACCATAAACCCCTCAAAATACCTAAAACCTTAAGAAACTATAGAAAACCTAAAAATACTTGAAATTCCATAAAAACACTAAAACCTCTAAAACCACTAAGAATATATTATAAACCTAAAAAAAATACCACTAAAAGCATAAATAATCTATAATCCTTAAAAACCATAAAACCCTTTTAAACAGAAAACACCTAAAACCATTATAGACTATAAAAAATTGTAAAAACCCAAAACCAACTAAATAAATATAATAACTCTTTAAAACCCTAAAAACGTTAAAAAAATATACAAATAGAAAAACCTTAAAAAACTCAAAAAACATAAAAATCCCCCCAAAACCCCATAAAACTCTAAAAACCCTAAACCCCAAAAATACCTAAAAACTCTAAAGAACCAAAAAAATCCAAAAAAAATCACAAAAAAATCTTAAAAACTTAAAAATCCAAAAACACATAAAAATCCAGAGAACTCCTTAAAAACCAAAATACACTTAAAGAATATACAAACCAAAAAATCCGAAAAACCCTAAATCCCCTAAAAATCCCTAAATATACTAAACTTCCTAAAAATGCTGTAAAAATAACTAAAATATAAAAAAACCCCAAAAACCCTGAAAACCCCAAAGATATCCATAAAAACACAATTACACTTAAGACCACTTAAAACCAATAAAAGGCTAAAAACCTTAAAAGACCCTAAACCCCTAAAATCCCCAAAAAAATTGAAATTCAATAAAAACCTTAAAAATGCAAAATAAACATTAAAAACCCCTAAAACCCACTAAAAATCTAGAAAAACAATAACCCCTAAAATTGTTTAAATTTTTTTAAAAAACTAAAACCCCTAGAAAAATAAAAAAACCCTTAAACCCCAAAAAAGTAAAAACCATAAAACCACCAAAAACAATTAAAATCCCTAAACACCCAAAAAATCTCTAAAAAGCTATAAAAATCCTAAAAAATCCACAAAAATCCCTAAAAATGTAAAAAACACATGAAACACTAAAAACCCCTTATAAAATCTTAAAAACCAAAAAAATCATAAACCACTAAAAATCCCAAAAATCATAAGAACCCTATAAACCCTACAAAACCTAAAAACTCCAAAACCCCCTAAAATCCACAAAATCCTTAAAACCCCTAAGAAACATAAAAAACATAAAAAAGATATAAAAATCCATAAAAGCGTAAGCATCCAAAAATCCCTAAAAACAATAATAAAACATTAAAAATCAGGAAAAAGCTACAAAAACCTAAAACCCCTACAAACAATAAAAACCCTAAAGGACAATAAAAATATAAAAACCTATAAAACCCATAAACTTTTAAAAACCCTAAAACCAATAAAAATTACAAAAACCCACTAAAAACACTGAAAGTACTTTAAACACATAAATTTTTTAAAATCACTAAAAATCCTAAAAACCCTAAAAACTAAAAAAACTAAAATCCCAAAAATCCAAAAAAGTCATCAGAATCCCTAAAAATAATAAAAATTAATAAAAATTCTAAAATTACCTAAAAATATATAAAAATGTAAAAAAACATAAAACCTAGAAAACCCATAATAAAACTTTAATACCTAAAACACTTAAAACCCATAAAAACCAAAAAACACTAGAAACCATTAAAACTCTAAATCCAATAAAAACCTTAAAAATATCTAAAACCATTAAAAACTCTAAAGACCCATAAAAACCTAAAAATCCACTAGAAACTCTAAAGACCCTTTAAACCCCTAAAATTAATAAAACTATAAAAAATATTAACATAAAAAACTCAAAAACCCATAAAACCAAAAAAACCTTAAACCCCTAAAAGCCTAAAAATCAATAAAACCTCCAAAGACCCTCAAAATATATAAAAAATATAAAAAACACTAAAAACACTAAAAAGCCCTAAAAATACCTAAAACTAAAAAAACCATATAGGCCATTAAAAACCTTAAGGAAACCCTAAAAACCTAAAACCACATAAAACCCCTAAAAACCTAAATACGTCAAAAACCATAAAAACAAAAAAAATTACAAATAACTAAAACCCGTAAAAATACACTAAATAAAAAAAAATCCTAAAAATCGTTAAAAAACTATAAAAATGTAAAAAACTGAAAAACACCTAAAGACCCCTAAGAAAACATAAAGGCCTAAAATCAATTAAGACTCCTAAAAACCAAAAAATTGAAAATTTTTTTAAAAGACCCTACAAACCCTAAACACCTCTAAAACCATAAAACCCATAAAACCAAAAAACCCTAAAAACCATGTAGGGTTCAGAAAATTCTTCCAAGGAGAATAAATACCCTCTTAGTTGCTTTGTAGAAGGAATCAAACACATTTATAAGTTTACCATGGCGAAGGGGCTCAAATAGAGTTTCATTTATATGAGGGAACTTGAAGGAATTCAAGTTTTCAAGATGACCACACACCATTTACCAGGAATGGTATGCAGAGGAGAATAGAGTTTGCGAATCGCTAGCCTGCGAAATGATGGCCAGTAAGTAGAAAAAACTACAAACCGCGCCAATTGAAGGAGCTCTGCATGGAAGATGGTCTACGTACCCTATTGAGAACCCCTTAGTTAATGAATTAAGCAGACAAGTAGGGTTCCATGAACCATTATCGCGATCCAAAATACCCATAGAACCCAGTTGAATGAGTCATTTGCGGGTCAAAATACTGCTTAAATTGTCCTCTGAAAATGGAAATGCGTGCCCAGTAGATTTGATCATTCTGATGGTCTATAAAAAATCATAGTAGAATGGAGAAAATGAGACAGATATAAGGGATTATGGGAAACGAAAGCTTGAGAAGAATTCAGAAGTTGCACTTCAGATTTTGTTTCATTCCATTGGCAAAATCATGAACTGTGAGACACTTTCTCCATAGGTACAGTTAGCCATGAACGATAAAATGGGAGAAACGAGTAAAAATAATAAAACTGTGAACCTAACTGGTAAAATTCAAACCAAATACTGCTGGCAGATGAATTCCCAACGAATGGTAAGCCCCCAGACCATCCTTTAGTATGGTGCTCCACGTAGCAGACCGCTATGTGGACTGAACCCGACATTGCATACCCAATCGGTGCACTGATACAACCCAAAGTGGCACAGTGAGCTGCATACCACATTGGTACATGGTAAGCGATACCCATTCCCACATACCTCACCGGTATGTTGATGGTCCCTCTGCCCGCATACCACTATGGTACACGAAGCTTCCTCTATCCCACATAAGAAACCAGTATGTAGAATGGGGTGTTTTTGTGTATTGTTCCCTCCGGTTCCAACCTCACCCCTCCATTATTACCCAGTTCGCCAAAATCCCTCGGCTGAACAGTCCCCCTTCACTAGGCCAACACCTCTTCCAAAGCCACCATACCCATATGATCAGGCCATTAGGCACATCAGTGTGCCCCATTGAGTCTACATACCCATTGTAAGTGGAGTAAAAAGGCCCTCCCCACAAAGGTGCGGGCTTCAGGAATTCCTGTAAGGATATATTCCCATAGTAACCTGGATTTCATCCTTGGGATGCTGATGTGAACCACCTGGTTCTCGGGATTATGGGTGATCACTTGCTTTTCCATTCAATGAGGGACAATGATATATCGAAGGGGTTTTGTTCTCTCCCACCTTGGGTGAGGAAGAAACTCCTCCCCTTCCCAGAACATTCTCTGGGTCCCTCCCACCAAGGTAAGTCCCCAATATTTCGAGCCAGGGCTGCATTACCTTTAATGCCAGTTCACATGGAATTTCTCATCACTCTGCTCCCTCTCCCATAGTCACCCCAGCCTCTTCCACCTTGGTCTCTCCCTCCCCCACCAATAGGGGAGGTGGCGTGTGCATTATCAAATATTTCACATCCTCTTGTTTCTCACACCGAGCTTGAATCATGTGGGATTAGAGTTATGTAAAGATTACAACATCGACACATCTTCTAAACAACAAAAACATGGATTCCTGACAAAATCAAGATATATAGGAAACCTTCCAAAAGGCCCAAGCACAAAAGGGTGACCATTCCAAAAGGGTCCTCCCAATAGTGTTCTTCAAATGGTCATCTTCCATGCGTAATCCCCACACATATTCTAAACTATGAGAACTATAATTCCTGACCGAATCAGGATATGTAGGATGCCTGTCAGAATCCCTGAGATCAAAAGGGTTCCCATTTCAAAATGGTTCACCCAATCATGTTCTTCAAATGGGAAGTTTCCATGCATAATCCCCACACATCATCTAAACTATGAGAACTTTGATTCCTAACCAAATCAAAATACGTAGGACACCTGTCAAAAGGCCTGATATCAAAAGGGTTCCCATCCATAAAGGGGCCACCCAATAATGTTCTTCAAATGAGAATCTTCCATGTGTAAGCCTCATACATCATCTGAAATACGAGAACTCGGATTCCTAACCAAATCAGGATGCGTAGGATGACTATCAGAAGGCCCGAAATCAAAAGGGTGACCATTCCAAAATGGTCCACCCAATCATGTTCTTCAAATGGGAAGCTTCCATGCATAAGCCCCACACATCATCTGAACTATGATAACTCTGATTCCTGAAAAAATAAGGATATGTATGGTGCATGTCAGAAGGTCCGAGATAAAAAGGGTTACCAACCACAAAGGGGTTGCCCAATTATGCATCCGCAAATGGGAAGCTTCCATGAGTAATCCCTACATCTACTGAACTACGAGAACTCTAATTCCTAACACAATCATGATACATAGGATTCCTTTCAGAAGGCCTGAGATCAAAAGGTTACCCATACATAAAGGGCCCACCCAATCATTATTCTCAAATGGGCATCTTCCATGAATAATCCTCACACCTCTGAACTATGAGAACTCTGATTCCTAACCAAATCAGGATATGTATGAAACCTTCCAAAAGGCCCGAGCTCAAAAAGGGTGCCCATTCCAATAGGGTCCACCCAATTATGTTCCCATCAAATGAGAAGCTTCCATGTGTAAGCCCCATACCTTCGAACTACGTGGGTTCTAATCCCTCTCCCGAGGATACATAGGAATCCCTCCTTGTGGGCCCCATACCAACATCAAGTCACCTTCCATCCTCCCAGGATGATGATAAACTCCAGAGCCTCTCATAATATGGCTAAGTCAGTATCACATCCATAGCATTAAATATATGCTTGCTCATGACGATCTTACAATCCAAGGGTAGTCTATGGACACACTCTTTGGGAATGATCCATGGATTCAAGGACATAGGAACATGACTTAAATATTTGATAGAGTACCAGAACAGGCATAAATCCTCCCTCGGAAGGGTGCGGTGAGCCTGAGGTCACATCCTCTCTACCAATAGAGTCCTCAAGTGTCATTGGCCAAATCATCAGCCGATGAGAGCCTTCCTTTGGAAATATGGTCCATGAATCATGGATACCAGGGCCATTAGAAATTCAATTCTCCACGAATAAATGCATTGGAGACCATTTGAGAAAGTTATATCCAAGAAGGAACAGTTTCATGATCGTTTGACCCCCATGAAATCACCTACTAGGATCAACAGTTTCCCATTTGGTTAATTCAACCTTTTTTAAAGGATAATGATACTGAATGGGTCGAAACAAAGGAATGGTAAATCTCCATTTCCACACCAACCAAACATGTGCCACCTCAAAGGTGGAACCAAAAATAGTAAACCTGACGTGAATCCTTAACCAAGGTGGTGGTTCATCCCAAATGATAAAAGACAAGAGGATACTGCCTATCAGACCATTTTGTTCACCCCTGTACGTGAAAATGTGCCACCTTGGAGGCAGAACAAAAATGGTGATCCTGATGTGAATCCTTAACCAAGGTGGTGTGCTTACCCAATCTAAGCCCCTTCTCCCTACAACAAAAGAAAAGGGGAAGGGGGCCAAGTTGAATAACCAAATATGAATGTTCTTAAATTAATGCTACATTGATGATGTTTTGTGGTCTATATGTCATACATATTTTGCAGGTTCCTACAGGGCGACCTTCAATCCAAATGGAACCACCACAACCCTTGAAGACACATGCATCAGTGACCCCGCTGGTGGTTAGGGCCTCAATGAAGGGTAGGACCCCTTCGCCTACCAAGCGTATTCAATTTTGGGTGTCCAATACACTGATCAAAGAGTACCACCTAAATTGTACTCTCCCCACGATGGAGGCCGCAAGAAAACTCATATAGTTTGCAAAGGTCCCCCAGCTTCCTCTTCATCCATTTCTGGCACCCCAGCATAGGGCGACCTCGATCGGTGGTCATCTCAAACCTTTTCGGGAGCCTGTCCACAGAACGTGACAATGTGTACCTCCCTTATCTTAGGGAGTAAGATGAAGTAAATGCTGAAAACTTCATCCCAGCCGCACTAGAGTCCTATCCATGGGCCCTCTCCAGAGAGCATCACCACCGACACCGGATGTCCAGACCTCCTCCCACTGAGGAAGATCTTATGCCACAGGAACATGCCAAAGTCCAAGGGACCTGGGCCCCTCGGCCTACCCACCAAGGGAGGAAACATACAACCAGGGACACGCTATCACCCTGGTTCTTGAGAAGCATCTCTGCCATACTAATGGGATAGAGTTCAATGGGCATACACACAACACTTTCCTCTACACTCAATACCACCACAGAAACAGGGAGACATGATACGACCACATACAAGTCTCTGCTAGTGATATTCGGTGCCTCCACGCAGAGGGAGCGACAAGCTACATAAAGATGCATATATCTATTGATGCTATTTCGTAGTTACATGAAAAGTTTATTCTAGTTTTAAGAATCACTACTTCCACGTAGTTTCCATTGGCTTTATTTATGGAACTCGAAACTTCCAAAAGTTCTTTATCCAAAGGGGACCTGCTTTCTAAAGGCAGGTGTTCATTATGTTAGAACTTCAGGATACTTAAGAATGTGTATTGATTGAGAGGTTGGTAGGTCGGACTCATCACAACCTTTTGGGGGGAAATTATGGTCTACTCCAGGACTCTCTTTCTAAATTTAATATATTTTCATGAATCCTTATTAATTCACCAAGTATGGAATAAGCTTCCCTTGTAAATTTCAATCACTTATTAAAATGTAAAAATTTTATTATCATCAGTATGTATTCAATGTTCATAATAAATGGAGATACCCATATGTATTAGAGGTTATCCATAAATTTTATCCTCTAATATACTATTTCAAGATTCATTTAAACATCATTATGATGATACTGGTTTTTAAGCCACTCAGTACGGCACTCTGGAAGTAATTGTCATCTCGAGAGATGAAGGTTTGATTTTATCTTGTGATTGTTCCCATAAAATGGACTACTTACGTATCCTTGTAAAATGAATCAGAACCCTCATAATTCAATGAAACTGAATGGGACACATCATACCTTTTATGGTCATGTGATAACGAAATATCCATACAGTTTAATTTCATGTGGTATGGACATCTAAGCGGAAGGTGCTTAGTTAAAACATCGTTTGGGACTTATGCTGAATAAGCCTAAGGAACATGGAAAGGATATGGGTTTCCAGGTAGGATCAAACCCTATTGGGAATATGGAACAAAGAGAATATGGTTAATTTAAGGTATTGGGTTTGAACTTCGATGAGGCTTCCTACGTATCCCATATAGATGGGAATCAAAGCCCACGTAGTTTGATAACTCTCATCGTAGATTATAGTCCTTTGAGAGAAATTATTTTGGCATTACTTTCTGAAAATGGTTCCTTGGTGATTTGTGGAATAATTTGGGGATTATTCCTAATGAGGATTCCCAAATTATGGAATTAGGGTTGGATTCCTAAAGAGGACATCCAGTGAGCTCGGGCCCTAAGAAGGCTTCCTGTGTATCTTGATTATGGTGGGAATCATAGTTCTTGTTGTTAATTTACTGTGAGTGTTTGTACACATATTGTAATCATTAAAAATCTCTAAACCCACATGAGTCATGTTCGGTGTGAGAAATAAGAGAATGTGGAAGATTCAACAAAGGCACTTGCACATTCAAATTTTTCCTCCTCCACTGGTGGAATAGGGCATGTTGACCATATAAGAGGGTAAAGTAATGAGATTTTACTCTATTCACTTTACATTGGACAAGGGTCCAATGAAAGAAAAACGAGATGGATGTCAGGGGCTTACACCAGGATGGCTGCCCTGAAATTGATCCTTTTAGGGGAGGAAGACTTTTCTTACATTGGCATGGAAAATAAAGTGTGAATTATACCTTCCCTAACAGATACATGAGGGTTCGAAAAGTATCTTTGAGAAGGGAGAGGCCAGAACCCAACCCTCTTCCAAACCGGGAGCTTCCCAACACTGTTTATGGGATAAAGATCCATGTGATAGTGGATATACAAACCCACAGACACTCCATGAATCCTAACCCCATTGTGAACCTAATTTAGGAAACCTCTGACTATGGATATACAATCCCAAATAGAAGACACACAAATGTGCCTTTTTCGAAGGTTTAATAAGTCTGGAGGTTTTGGTGGAGGTCTTGACAGAATCCATTTTAGACTTGGGAGCCAAAGAAGAAGAATCCTTTCCATGAATGGATTTGATGAAGGCATGATGGCTTGTAAACTTAAGAGAGTAAGTGAATCAATAAAGGGTTCCAAAGTAGATAAGGGAACACAAGTATGGCCACACAAGTACGCTTGGGAGACCAGATGTTCACTTAAGAGAGGAAAACATTTTTGGTAATACTTGGGAGAGACCTTTCTCAAGCCTTCAAGAGTATTCACAGGTGATCCTAGAAGTAGGGCACTCAAGTTCTTATGAAAGGAATAGGCGGCGCACAAGTATTTATGATTTGGGGAGGTTGGGTGATTTAGGTGCGAAATTGTTAATGTTTTCAAACACTAAAAGTACTTATGTCCAATTATTCTCCCTTAAATCCTCCACTCAAGGTGTTGAAGAAATTCCTTGAATTTTTTGGAAGACTGGGGAGAATTACTAGAGTTTCCAAAGAAGCAATTAGGATTCCAGGATATGCATCTGTATAAATAAAGACCCCAAAGGTCTATTTATAGGCAAAAATAAGACCTTGGGTGAAAAGAGTTTGGGTGAGAAATTATGTTTTGCGCCAACTTTGTGGTCCCAAGTAGGTTGTGTGACATATGGGGGAGCACAATTAGGTTGCACGTCGATGGTGTTTTGGATAGACTAAGGCAACACTTTGAGGAATTAGCAAAAAATAATAGTTTCATTCTTCTCCAACATGGTGGCACGCATGTGTTTACGCATAGGTACCTTGGGCACCTCTTTAGGGACTTAACCATATAATTGCTCTATACTGCGGGGTGGTGCTCCCCCCACACCCCTTCTTGGGATTAGTTCTAGGCTAGGGTTCCAGCCCTTCGGGCCGGTTCCTTCTCTACCATCACTGACCCCCATGAAAAATGCAGAGTCGCACCGCAAACATTTCGAGCCTGGTTAAGGTCATTTTGAGTCTGCACACATGGAAATACATGTCAAATTGAGTAGAAGTGCACGAAACACATTTCATGGTGTCTATAAAAGCCCCACCCACTTTGAATTTGATTCGTTTAGAATGAAAAGAATCTTGTTCTAAGATAAAATTAGGGCACCTTAATGCATTCTAACATCATTTGGTTAGTTTTGGATCTACGTCATTTTTGGGAGGATGCTCTAATTTTTTCATAATCCATGGGGCTTAGTGAGAATAGTTTTATTTTTACTAGTGTTATTTAGAAAACCCCACTAACTATGAGTCTTTTTAATTTTTATTTCTCAATATTACCTAAATCATATGAAAATGTACTTTTAGTGAGCTGGGACTCGACTTTTTTTCAGAGTTCCCTTTGAGGGTTCTCAATATAGTGAGTACCATGTATTTTTTTTGTTGGTAGTTTAGAGTCATGCATGTTGGAATATAAAGGGCTAGTATTTAAGGTTGAATAGATCTAACCATAAATTTGAAAATTATATCCCAAATAAGACTGTGTGGCTAGAATTGCATTAATATTCTTTAAATACTTCCAAGGGGAATCATGAGCCATGATTTTTATGGCTACCAGATTTAAAACACGTATCAAAATAACGGGAATTTATTCCATGAATGATGTTAATTTTTTTTTGAAAACCCCATTATGGGGGTTGTATTATGCAGGGCCAATTAGGGCATATGTTGCATATCTAAATAGTGACATATTTTGGATGACATTCCTATTATGTAGGAAACTTATGAAAGGAAAACTAAGGACACACACTACATAGTCAGATAAAATATTTCTTAGGAATTTAACATTTTTCTACTGATTGATATGGGGAAAATTAGATTTGGGTGACTCAAGACCACAATGGGTGGTTTTTCCAAGGAAAGTAATTTTATGAATGAAAGGGATATTTTATACCGACATATATCATGAATAGGAAAACCATTTCTATACAAATTTGTTGTATGAGTAATGGATAAAATTCATCAGAAAGGGAAATTTTTTATATCATACTATGCATTTTTAAGTCATGTACTGAAGACATTATACTATGAAATTTTATGTCATACAGTGAGGTCATTGTGCTGTGTAGTTTTAAGTCATGCAGTGAGCACATTGTGTCGCTTTAATTTAAGGTCTTTAGCTTTGACCAAAGGTATGAGACTCTCCTAATTTCTTGATAATTTTTTTTATAAATATACATCTTTTTCTAGGTATGAAATGGAAAATTGTAAACAATAATTTAAGAATTTCCGAATTCAAAGGATGATATGGGAAAAGGGTTTAAAGCATTAGAGGAAGTATTTTCCAAGAATGAAGTTACCATTATTTAGACAAACCCATTATGGGGGTTGTATTATGCAGGGACAATTTGGGAATATGATGGATAGCCAAATAGTGGAATATTTTGGCTAATAGGCCCATTATGTAAGCAACATATGCAAGGCCACCTAAGGGAACATGGTGCATAGTCAAGAAAAAGATATCTCCAAAATCTGACATTCTACTTCTAAAAGTTGAAGAAATTTTAGGGAGATTAATATTTTCTAAAGCACATAGTCTGGTTTATGAAGAAAGTTCTCTGAATATGGAGACGGTATTTCTAATGAATATTTCCAAAGAATTGGAGGAATAAAACTCCTATGAGGGTCTGACCTAAACATAGGAGTTATGGTGTCTTTAGTTTTAGGTCATACAACTAGGACCAGAAATGGAAATAGTATGTGATATGTGGCAAAGTGATTCCAAGGTTATTTCATAATGTATTGAACACATGGTAAGGTAAATGTTTAATCTATGGTCTTAAAGACATTCAGATTGGGAGAAAAATAATGGGACAAGTATACTTGAATGAATGTTTTCAAATATAGATTCTTGTATATTGTCATCAAAATTTGATGGGGAAAAAGATAATACAACAAAGAAAGAAGTTTCCATTATTTTATAAACTCATTATGGGTTTGTGTTATGCCGGAAAAACTAGGGCATATGTTGCATAGCCAAATAGCGGCATCTTTTGGCTGACAGGCCTGTTATGTAGGAAAATTATACAAGGCCACCTAAGGGAACATGCTGTATAGTCCGGGAAAAGAGTTATAATGTATTAGAAACTATGTCACCAGAAACCGTAAGAAAGATTATGAAGATCTGAAAACTTTAAAGATTAAGAGTGTGAAATATGGAAGGTGTTTATTTCTAATGCATATGAGAAATATTTGACCCAATATTGGCCATAAATTTGACTTCCTTTACATAGATCTGACTCATATTAAAATGGATACTTTCTTTGTTTCCTCTGAATTAAGTGCAGTTTTAAGTCATGTAATGAGGACATTAATAACCCCATAAGAAATTGAGACACTTTATTTATATAAATAATCCTTTTACCCAATTCCTAATACCGCTTAAGCTATGCTCGGTGTGAGAAACAAGGATCAGTAAGGGTTTATTCTATAACACAAAGGTGACATAAGTAAAGAATATGAGTGTTAGATTTCCAAGCAGTTTAACTTCATGTAGTAAGGACAACGATGAACCAATGTGAAAAGAAAAACATGTTGTAGCTGGACTAAGGGATAAAACCCCAAGTGTCACTACATGTATTTCTAGGACAAGAATCAAGTCATACATAGTTCTTAAAATAGTCCCTATGCAGGTTTGATTCTTATACAAGGAATAATTTTTTTTATTGCAGTTGGGACCATGATTGGAAATCTAGGTATCTTATGTATCTCAAATAGATGAGAATAAATCTGTAAGTAGTTATTTAAACAATCATTTTTCATGCTAATCAAGTTTGACATGAATAATGGGGGATTTTGAAATGTTATGGGAGAACGGTAAATCTTAATACTTAAAATGGTATAAAGACCAAATCATATATCTTAAGAAAATACTCTGTATAGAAATGATTCATATACAGGATGAGAAAAGAAAATAAGAACGTTTTTTATTGTGGTTGGTCCCAAAATTAGGGATTTAGGTGTCTCTACATATCTCATTGAAAATGAGAATCAAATCATATGTAGTTGTTGAAATAAGGTCTCTATGAAGATCTGAATCAGACATAGGAAAAGAGAGACACATATTCCACTAAGGAGTAGCTATGATGTCAATGATGTTTTCTTATGGAAAATTCTAACGTTAAATAGAGAAAATGTTAGTCGTATAGTTTAATGTCTTACAGCGAGGACAAATGATGTCATGTAATTTAACGTCATGTGACTAGGAAAAAGACTCTACACATTTTAACTTCATGAAGCGTGGATGAAAATTGTTGTTATACAATTTAATTTCTTGTAACTAGGACTTATACTATGCAGTTTTTAGTATTGTAGTTAGGACGTGGGTTGTGCAGTTTTTAGTCTTGTGGAAAGGACATGGGGGCTATGCAGTTTTTAGTCTTGTAGCAAGGACATGGTACTGTAGAGTTTTAAGTCTTACAGCAAGGATGTGGGCTGTGCTGTTTTTAGTCTTGTAGAAAGGACATGGTACTATGCAGTTTTATGTCTTGTTGTGAGGATTTTTTGTTCAACTACACAATTATTTCTTTAATAATCTCACATTGGTTAGAGTTTTA
Organism: Viscum album; assembly: GCA_963277665.1. Lineage (NCBI taxonomy): Eukaryota > Viridiplantae > Streptophyta > Magnoliopsida > Santalales > Viscaceae > Viscum > Viscum album. The sequence goes on along the minus strand of OY728150.1, from coordinate 1,444,318,855 downwards.
ATAAGTCCTCCATCCACTGAGATTAAATAATAAGCTTCATTTGAATAGACCTTATGTATGGAATAATGTCCTTCCCACATTGGATCAAGATTTGGAGGTTTCTTCCATGGTATCATTGGAGTCCTAAAGACCAATACCAATTCTCCTTGAAAAAATGAATAGAGGTGAACTTTCTGGTTAAAATCTCACGCTATTCTATTCTGATAGACTTATAAATGATGAAAATTTTGAAATCATATCTTGTTTAATCATTCCTTCTCATTGAACCATTTCTGAGACCTCTCATCTATAGACAACTGATCACAGATTGCAACTCTGAGTGAAGGAAATTGCATTTTAATTGGAAAAACTACATCTGTTCCATATACCAATGATTAATGAGTTTCTTGGGTGGCAGTACAAGTAGTTGTCCGATAATCCCATAAAGCATTAAATATTTTATTAGGTCATGATTTCTTATCTTTATCCACCATATTTTGGAGTATATTTGATAAGATCTTGTTGAAGGCCTCTATTTGTTCATTATCCACTGAAAGATAGTGAGATGAATGGTTGGATTTGATATTATGCTCTGGATATAACCTCTTAACCTCAATCGAACGAAAATTGGTGCCATTGTCTGTCTAAATATGGTGATGATGTTAGTTTTGACAAAACTAACAATGCATTTGGCTCCGACTTATTTGAGAGGTATTTCCTCGACTAATTAAGAAAAGAACTCAGTAGGAGTAAGAAAATACTTGAACTGCTTGGATGTAGCTGGAGGATATGGACCCACACATCCATTCCCCATATGGGAAATGGCCAGGAAGATTGAGCTATTTGTAGCAACTCCATGGGTTGATGAATGAATTTGGAATGCACTTGAGAAGCATGAAATTTCTTAGTGAAATATGTGAAATCCTACATCATTAAAGGCCAAAAGCATCCAAGCCTTCAGATCTGATCAGAGATTCTCTGCCCAGACCTGTGGGCACCACAATCTTCTTAATGTACTTATTTCATGACTGTTGTAGTCTCTTCTCCATCAAAACATCTAAAGAGGATTCCATAAAAGCCTCTCTTGTAAAGGATCATCTGATGGTCTAGACTATCATAAAGAGTAAAATTGGATGCTCCTATCCAAACATGTTCTTTTTCATCCCTATTCAGTGGAAGTACTCTATTTTGAAGATATTCCAAGATGGATGTTATCTATCTTGTGGTATGACCATATGGATCAGAAATAGGGCTAATATCATTAATTTCCTCCATTGTGGTTTCAACAAAAGGTGAGACCACATGACGATGGGCTACGCTAATGACTATCTCATCTCAATTTAGATCTTCCAAGGATATAATTGCATTATCCAGTGCATCTACTTGGGCATTTTTTGATTGCAGGACATAACATAATGTCGGATCTGAGAAAAATTTAGCCATTAACCCTATGATGTGATCACACAATGGGATCAATTCTTCTTTTATGATATAATATTTTCCATTGATTTAATTGATTATCAATTCTGATTCACCTTTCACTTTTAAGGGATTCACTTGCACCTAAAGGGCCAATTAAAACCTGCAATGAGAGTTTGATACTCTGCCTCATTCTTGGTTCTGCCTTCCGATAATAAGAAGGAATGAGGCAATACTACCTTTTCTGAGGTAATAAGGACAATTCCAACCAAAAATTTGTTGAGTTAAGGGTTTTCCATTCTCTTCCCTGTTGGACTTCTTGAGGCACCATCAAAGTACATTTCCCATGGTTGTGAATTATCCTGAATAGAGAAGACCTATTCATTAGGAAGTTCAGTATTTAATGATGTATCTTTTGCAGATGGATGCTCAGTAAGAAAATTGGATAGATCTTGGCCTTTTATTGCCTTTTGAGGCACAAACTGGATATTAAACGATTACAGAATAACTTCCCACCGTTCTAGACACCCTATAAGCATAGGACGACTAAGGATAAATTTGAGTGGGTTATTGCGAGATACCAATTATACCTCATGATGTTGCAGGTAGTGCCTCAATTTCTGAACTGTAAAGATTAATTCTAGGAAGCACTCTTTAATACTTGAATATCGATTTTCCACATCAATTATAGTTCAATTGAGAGAGTAAAAGTTTTTTTCATTCCCAGCATCATTCTTTTGAGCAAAGAAGGCACCCAATGATCGCTCTAAAGTAGTCACATAAAGAATAAGTGGCCTTCCATCAACAAGAGGAATTAATACCAATGGACTCAAGATATATTTCATGAGGGTATCAAATGCTTCTTGACAGTCTTCAGTCCATTGGTAGGTGAATCCCTTCTTCATTAATCTGGTGAAAGATAAACACTTGCCTTCCAAATTGGCGATAAAGCACCGAATATAGGCCATGTTTCCTTGGAGTCCTCTTAATTATTTCAAATTTTGTGGAGGTTACATATAAAGGATTGATTTTGTTTTCTCAAGATCAACATCAATACCACGATGGACTACAACGAAGCCAAGAAACATTCCTAAGGTTACCCTGAAAGCACATTTCAAAGGGTTCATCTCCAAACTGTGTTATCAAAGTTTATGGAATATGGTCTTCCAATCAGCCAGGTGATTAGAATGTTTTATGGATTTGACCACCAAATCATCCACATAAAATTCAAAAAACTTCCCTAAGAAGGGTTTGATGATATGGTTCATGGAATGTTGGTATGTTGCGCCTGAATTCTTTAATACAAAGGGATTTACCCTATAAAAACACACCTTGGGGGGATATGAAGGCTGTAGATTATTCATTCTATGGTTCCATACGTATTTTATTATACCCATAGTATCCATTCATGAATGAAATAGCTTCATATCCATCCATTGCATCAATTGAAATCTCTATAATCGAAACTGGGAAATCATATTTAGGACAATGTCGATTAAGATCTCTAAAATCAATGCAAAATCTAATTTTACCATTCTTCTTTTTCACTGGGACCATGTTGGATAGACATTTTGGATATTTAAATTCCCTACCAAATTTATCTTTTATAAGATTATCAACATCAGCTTCAATTTTAGAAGTATGAGTTGGGGGTGTTCTTCTTGCTACTTGCTTGAATCCAAGATGTTCTTATGGAAAACCCAAATGATGGGTGGATATATCAGGATTAAGTCTTGGAATCTTTATATAATTCCTAGAAAATATATCTTGATGTTGATTTAGAAATGAATTATACACCTCTTTATCTTCAGAAGTCATGGATACACTAATTAGAGTGGGGCGTGGATCTTCTTCTGTACCCAGATTTATATCTCTGAGCTCATCCATGGTGGTAGAGACACCTTCCTCAAATTCTAGGGCATCATCCTCAATATCTTCCTCTTCTTCTTCATTACGTGTTACATATTCTATTTCTACTTGCATAGTAGTTGATGATGAAAAACTCCTAGAGTTAGAGGGGGAGTCAATATTTGAACATCTTGACGAAGTGGCCACCATATCTGGCCTTACTGATGATGAAGGTTCTTCCTGTGGTAATAAAAAGAAAATAGTTGATTGAGAATAAACATCTTTGTCTCCATATAGCATTGCTAGAATTTATTCTACTCTGATTGATGGAGTAGAGGCTTGTTTTAGTTCAACATATGAAATAAAAACATCTCTATTTAGGCTTCCTTGATTTTTTGATGGATCAACATTTTCTCCAATGCTGCCAGGCTCAATTTCCGCAGTTGACATTATGAACATTATTAGACGAGTGCTTGGATTTGGTTTTACACTTTAAATTTTATTGATCGGTAGCACATAATCTATACTCAAATGTATGAACGGATTTGCTGGGATCTTTTCCAGTCCATTTAGAGCATTAACTCTGGTAATTTCTTTTGTCATGGACTTCGTTCCTTTTGTGTGACAAAAATCTACCTAAATGTATTGAGATTCACATGTTTTGAATGCAGCCTTGGTACCAAATAATGTCCTGATTTAACTGTTGAAATAGTAATTCATACATTAGTGGTATGTAAAAGGTATGGATGAATGTTGATGTATCCATGGCCTTCCAAGCAGAATATTGAATGTTGTGTCCTGACAAACAACCATGAAATCTGAGTTAGACACAATATCTCCAAACTAAGTTCTGTGTGTAATCTCACCCAGAGGTTCTTGTTCATTCTTGCCTTATCCAAGAAAAATTAAATTCGAATGAGATATGCCATATTTAGTTAGGCCCAATCAATGAAGTGTACGAATAGGAATGAGGTTAAATCCGGAGCCATTATCAATGAAGGTCTACCAGATGTCTACATCATTGACTTTACCAGACAAATACAAGGGTCTAATATTTCCTTGTACAACATCATATTCATTTTCCTCTGTAAAAGATATGACTGCATGAAATTTTGCAGGATCATTTTGTATACAGGAAACCTCAACAGCATAAACTTCGGTTTCATACTCTGGAGTACTTGAAAAAGCCTCAATGAGTGCTTCTCAAAGATCATTTGATAGATTCAAAGCATCAAAAATTGATTACTTGGCTATTAATTGGGCCAATTGTTTCAAAACATCATACTTTAGGTCTAAAGGTCAGCATTTTCTAGTATGAATATTCAGTTTTATAGGGGTTTTGGAAGTCGATTCTTCTGATGTATCTGCATTCTATGTCGAAGAAGAAGCTAGAAATACTCCGGGCTTTGGAAGATTAGACTGACTAGATCTACTCACTTGCTGATAATAATATGGAATGACTTCTAATCGGCCCTCCAAAATAATCTTCTCATAACCGAACCTATCTTACATGGAAGAAACTCATTGTTCTTTTTGAGCCTGCTAAAGGTCTCTCCCATGAGTTTATGTTGCATATATGGTTTGAGCAACGGTAGAGTTAAAATGGTTGTTTCTTGAATTCACACTTCTTCCTTTGTATCCTCGACCTTGGCCTCTTCTTCTGGTTCAGCAATTTGGTATAAAAATTTCCAACTCATTATAATCAGAATCACCATTGATATAGGGATCCGTTAAGTGGATAACATTGACAGAACCAAAGATCAACTCTTTATATGATGAAGATTCTTCTCGATAGGTTAATTCTGATTGTTCCCTTTGGTGGGGTGGTGCCCGTGCTTTTGAAATAGATGGATTGAAATCTTATAGAGTCAAGGAAAACTTCCTCCTTAACGTGATCTCATCTTCTTCTGATTGACCTTTGTCTTTATGATAACTTCTATTCTTTTAGGAAAGACCTTTTGATGAAGATGATCTTTCCGTGGCAGGAGTGGCAGAAGACAGAATCGGTTGTTTCAACTGTGTTCATAAAATGGAATGAGTCTAGTTGATCGATTTCCTGATCATCCAATCATCATATTATTGAATATTTTTACTTTTGAATTCCTGCTATTCTCCTTATTTCTCTTGATTAGTAGTGGTAACACATGTTACTTGAACTGAAGAACTTTTCAATTTCACTTGTCCAAAATCTGACATCTTTTGCAAGAGGCCTTTAAAAACAAAACATTCTTAGATGGGATTCCCTAACATCTGGTAAAAGGACAATAATTCAGACAATATTCATCTCCTTTTTATTTGGTTTCTTCATCCTTGGAAACTAAACCAAATTGTTTTTCAAAGTTGAGATGAAGTAATCAGGAACATGTTCATTACAGAAAGAATAAATGTTTTCCTTTAATTCCTCAAACTGTTTCTGTTGTTGATCAATTTGATCATCTTGAAGAGGTGATCATTGTTGCTGATTCCCAAGAGGCGGATCCCTTTATAATGATGAAGTTATTTAAGAAGAAGCAGTTATAGGTGCCTAATTGAGTGAAACTGTGGCAGCTTCTTCCTTTACTATCCTCCTCCCCAGAGCTGATGGAATCACATGAGTTTTGGCCTTAGTTTCAATAATCGAGTCTTCTATCTATTGAGTGATCGATTTATAGTCTCAAAACCCCCCTTTTTATTTCACCGGGATCAATGGTGTGCGAAAATCATCACATATATTTCCACACGAATTGGAAACAATCCCTCTTGAGGGAGTTCTAGACTTAATAAATATGTTAATCCTTTCCATAGCGCAATGAAATATGAAACTCTTTCATTCTCACTTTTTTTACAATTGGTAATATCAATAAATGTCATCTTTGGTAGTGTTGAGCTGAATTGAAAAAGGAATTTCGAATGGAAATCTTCCCATCTAGTAATTGATCAAGATTGTAAAATTGTATACCATACAAAAGCTGGTCCCTATAATGACTGCACAAAACACATAAGCTTTAATACTTCTTGTTGTTGAGGAGTTCCCATCATGGGATCAAAATGAGAGAAAAAAAACATGTCAAGTGTTGTTCCGGATCTCCCGAACCATTAAATATTGGGAATGTGGTATTCATAAAATTTTTGGGGGGAGGAATTGAATCCCCCCCATTAAGGGTAATCTCTATTTTCCGGCTGAATTGGTGCACGTCGTTCCTCCATAGCCTACAATCGAGTTGTTAATGCATCAATTGTGTTCATAAGAAATTGGGGAATATCTGGATGAGATGGAACCTATGTAGGTATAACAATTGGAGCCTGAATTGGTGCAATGACCGGCAAAACCACTGATGGTGGCGCTGATATTCGTCTTGTATAACCCATGGGAATAGGCCTATCATGATGTATCTGATCCTACCATGATTGTGTACCCATTGGAAGGAATTCATTTTCCACATATGTAGTTACTACAAATCCTCTTTGCTGAGGATATCCATAGTATGTGCAAGTTGAGGACCTTCCTGGAGAATGCATTTAGCAGAAATGCTGCTCTGACGTAACTCTGCATTGTTTCTTTTCAACTCCTTCATTTACTCTTATTATTGTGAAAATCTCTCTTCAAGAGAAGTATATTGGCCTTCTCCGGTGGAAAAGTGATCTGCAATCTGAATTTTTTCCTTTCCCCTTGTTAGATTCCTTTTCGATGGTTTGGAGTTGGTTATTTGAAGGCATACCTAGATTCTGGGTAAGCCTCTAATTTTGGGTACGCAAACCTTCTTCATTTTCTTCAGTGTGTACCATATTATGGACAAGAACTTTATCTTCTGTTTCCCCTAAACTATACTCATTTTATGGTGGATATTCTATAGTGGTGTTAATGACATTCACTAATTCATAATGCACCAATGGAATTCTGTCAGTATTTTTGTATGATATTCTCTCTTTGTATCTTCTATGAGACTCTCTTCTCCTATATGATGAATTCCTAGTAACTTTTTGGGAGACAATAACCTAAAGGGATTCCTTGGATTGTTCAGTTGTATGCTTTCCTTGTGGCTTCTTCCCTAATCGGAAGAAAACTAAATACTATTTAGGAGCAGATTGAACCAGCCCTACAGGATGGGGCTATTCTAGTTCTTCTTCTTCTTCAAATCTTTGAACTTTTTTTATTGGATTTAAAGGTTAAATTAAATGAGCCCCCATACATGCAAGCTGGGGTGATTCTTGAACTACTATGGAAGAAATTTGTGAAACTTATCTTCTGATTTTGCGAATTTTAGTTCAAACATTAGCTGGTTTCATTAACTGACAACCACTCACATCACCTGTTTCGGAAGATTTCTTTTCTATTTTAGGAATTTTCATTCACCAATGCCTGACATCCTCTAATCGGGATACTTTCTCAAGATTCTTAGATGCTTTATATAAAATTTTCCCAACAACTTCTTTTCATTGGGCCAGACTCTAATGAGAGTTGGCTGAGGCTTGTTCTTGAGCATAAATTTGATTACATACAAAACCTATTGATTGTGGCCAACTGTGGGCAATAACATTGCATGAGACCACTTTTTACAGACATTTCCGATTTTGGAGTGTAGTTAAATGCAATGCTCCATGTTCACCCCATCATCTTATACGAACACTTGATGGGGAATCATAAATTAACTGGCATAGCCTCTTTAGAGCATTGAGGCACGAACACTGAAGGATTCTCTGCTGCTTTAAACCTTTGGATGTTGGGAAAATGAGAGAGACTTCAAGTCAATTTAGCATTGTAACCCTTCTATTACCTTTACATGATTTTGATATTCATCATATGGTAATACTTTGGTTTTCAAGTGACAAATATTCTTCCATTAATTGAGGTGGATATCATGAATACAATCTTCCATCATCAATTAATGAATGTTATACTGAGAAATATCCAATGGCCAGAACATGATTGGTACTTCTCCCTTATCCAATTTCTTCCTCATGTTTAACACATCTTCATTATCTTTTACTAGATGTTTCTCCACATGGTTGGACCAAAGTGCATGCTATGTATTAGAAGAAAAATGACCTAGGGGAGGTTCTTAGAATGACCGTTCCCTTGAGATTTCTTCTGGTTGAGAATGTTTTTCACCTGTCAATGACTAGGCATCATACATGACTGACCTTGTGTTTTCATGTTCCTCGATATAGGAGGGATTTCTCATCGCTACATTTTCAAATATATAATTATCTTGACAATGAAAAATAATATTATAGATAGGACTTTAGTAGAAAATTCCATCATGGGTAGGATCGCCATGGTGGATTGCAGTAGGGGATAAATCATCTTGCTCCTTGGTCTTCTAGCCACACTGAGGGTTGTCATGTCTCTCACCCAAAGATAGGAACCCAGGATTAACCAAAATTTCATGAAGCAAGCCTTCATGATGAAGTGTCCGACAAGGAACTTCAAAATTAATACTACCACTCCCATCATTTGTTAATGAGAGGATATGATCTTGAGATGCAACAAATAAATGTTTGGGGGCTTCAAGAACCCTGGCATTAAGAAGATCCAAATCTTAATTTTAACCTTGATTTTATAATAGTGCATGGCAAGACTTCTTCTTTGATTTTCTCTTATACTTAGCAGGGTAAACTGTTAGAGAAAAGTGTATATCATGGGTAAGTGTATGTGCCTTCCTTGGAGTGGTAACTGAAATGGACCGATTACCTCTAATTGGAAAGGGTGTTTTTTTCAATCTTGTTGTCTGTATGATGTGGTGGTGTATGCCCCATGAACCTCCTGGCCTAGAATAGAGGTGTGTATCTATTCCGAGATGGCATGAAAATGTTTTATCCCATGTGTGAGGATAGGTTTATGTGTCTATTTCCCTGGTACTACTGAAGTGGTTGTTATAATATCCTGGCATGCTTCCAGAATATGGGCAGGGATTTTTTTCCCTTTCACTATTGATAAGATATGTTTAGTGACTTCAGCAATTGGAATGGGAATATATGTCCATTAATTATTTGGAGTAGGTGTTTGTGCCTTCTCCTATCCTCCTTTTCCTATCAATGGGTATTGACAATACTCCTGCATGGGGGAAGAGAGTTGGGTCTGCCCCAAATTTTTTCATCGGAGCTTTCTGACTGACTTCTCCAGGTGCTACCAAATGAGACAGTTGGTAGAATTGATGAAAATTGGAAGGTATATGTGCTTGCCGGATATTTCCCATCAATTATAGTTGGCGTACATCCTTCATTACTAGCAGACGAGATTGCTGGAAGAATTGGTGATTGTAAACAGGTGTATGTTCTTGTTTAGCAGTTTCCATCACGTTAGATTTTTGGGCTTCTTTAAATATAGTCAGACAAGCCTGCTAACTGGCAGATAACTTGTAAGAAGGTGTATGTTCCTGTTCATGGTACTCCACCATATTTTTCTAGTGGTATTGGTGGGTTGTTACTAGAATATTCTACTGACCAGCAAAATTATGATGAATGGGTGTATGTGCTTTCTGGTTATTTGTCTTCAAGTTAGGTTGATGGGCTTCTCTGGAAGAGACATGGGTGAGAACATGCTCCCTATTGACCGAATGTTGTCCTAAATTATTTTTCTTTCCTTCCCGGGTCTGAGAGACCTGGGCCAAACATCTAGAGGCAACACCCTCATCATGTTGGGTGGTTCACTACCGCACGATTCTGCTGACAGTGATTGCTGGTGGGATTCCTTAGTAAGGAATCCTGTATTCTTAAATTGAGTCCTTGATTGGTCTCTTTCTCCACCTCCCTATAGTATAGGAGGGATTTATTATTGTGTTTTGGGGATAAGGACACGAAATTGTTGAATATGGTGGTTGGAACCATCTGCTTCTTGATCATTGGTCATTGTTGGCCAGATGATCGAGGATTTGTATTGACCTGGAGGTCCTACTGAGCAGCCTCCAAAGTCAAAAAATGAACCATAATAGTGATATTTCTTTGACAGCACATTGGAGACCTGAAGTTGAAGACTCTAGGTTGGTGATTACTTCTTTCCCATGGATGGAGATCCAGCTTGAGCAGTAGTCGGGAAGTTTATAGATGATGTTTTGAAGAAATCCATTTTGTAGTTAAGGGAAATCTAGGAAAAAATTTGAAACAACAACATAATCCATTAAAGAAACATATTTTTAGGTGGATATATGCGTGATTTATTCCTCTTTATAGCCTTCCTTTATCAATTTATAGGGGCCTGGGTAACATTATTAACCTAGTTAAACATTCACATTGGGTTCACCATTTTTGTTTCATAGTTCCTTGAAACGTTTATTATAGTTTTAATAATATTTTATTCTAGGTGGTTTCAATTGGATTTATTTATAGAATCGAAAAATTCCAACAGTTATTTATCAAAAGGGGACCTTCTATCCAAAGACAGGAATTTGTTACGTTTGAACTTCATGATACTTTAGAACATGCATTGGTCGAGAGGATGGGAGGTCAGACTCATCACACTCTTTTGGGGGGAATTATTGTCTACTCCCAGACTCTCTTTATAAATTTAAGATATTTTCATCCATCCTTTTTAATTCACAATGTATGGCAGAAGTTTTCCTTGGAATTTTCAATCAGTTATTAACATGTGTAAAATTTATAATCATCATTATGTATTCAAGGTTCTTCATCAATGGAGATCTCAATATGTATTCAAGGTTATCCATCAATGGTATCCTCTAATATACTATTTCAATATTCTTTTAATCATCATTATGATGATACTGGTTTTTAAGCCACTCAGTGGGGCACTCTAGAATTTATTGTCATCCAGGGAGATGAAGGTTTGATTTGATATTGGGATCGTGCCCATAAAATGGACTACCTATGTATCCTTGTAAAAGGAATCAGAACCCTCGTAGTTCGGTTCCACCAAATGGGACACATCATACCTTTTATGGTAATGTGATAAGGACCTAGGCATAAAGTTTAATGTCATGTGGTATGGACATCTAAGCGGAAGGTTCTTAGTCAAAACATAGTGTGGGACTTATGCTGAAGCAGCCCAAGGAACATGGAAAGGATATGGGTTTCCAGGTTGGGCCAGACCCTGTTGAGAATATGACCCAAGGAAAATAGGGTTGATTTACGATATTGGGTTTGAACCTTGAGGATGCTTCCTACGTATCCCATATAGATGTGAATCAAAGCCCACATAGTTTGATAAGTCTCAAATGAGAGTATAGTTATTTGAGAGAAATAAATTTGGGTTTACATTCTGAAAAGGATTCCTTGGTGATTTTAGTATTTAATTTGTGGCTTATTCTTATGGAGAATTCCCAAATTAGGGGAATTGGGGTTGGATTTATGAAGAGGACATTCGGTGAGCTCAGGCCCCGAGAAGGATTTCTATGTATCTTGATTTTGGTGGGAATCAGGGTTCTCGTAGTTCATTAACAATGAGTGTTTGTGCACATGTTGTAATCATTAAAAATCTCTACGCCCACATGAGTCATGATCGGTGTGAGAAACAAGAGGATGTGGAAGATTCATCAAAGGCACTTTCAGTTTCAAAATTTTCCTTCTCTGCTTGTGGATGAGGGCATGTCGACCATGGAAGAGGGCATGGTGATGAGATTTCCCTCTATTCAGTTTTCATTGGACAAGGGTTCAATGAAAGGAAGAAGGGATGCAGGTTTGGGGCTTACACCAGGATGGATGCCCTAAAATTGATCCTCGTAGGGGAGGGAGACTTCACTTATATTTTCCTGGAAAAGCAAGTGTGAACTATACCTTACCTACCAAATACCTGAGGTTATGATCCATCTCTTCGAGAAGCGAGAGGCCAAGACCCAACCCTCCTCCAAACCGAGAGCTTCCCAACACTGTTTCTGAGAGAAAGTTCTATGTGAATGTGGATATGCAAACCCACAGACACTCCATGAATCATAACCCCATTGTGAAAAAACTATGGGAAACCACTAACTGTGGATATACCAACCCAAATAGGAGACACGTTAATGTGCCTTTCCCTAAGATTGATAGGTCATGAGGTTTTTGTGGTTGTCTTGACAAAATTCCGTTCAGATAAGGGAGGCAAAGAAGAATAAGCCATTCCATGAATGGATTTAATAAAGTATTGATGGCTTGTAATATGAAGAGAGTAAGTTAATCAAAGTGGTCACCCATGTAAAGAAGGGTTCACAAGTATGGGTGCACAAGGAGTCTTGGGTGACTTGATGTTCACTTCAGCGATGAAAAACATGTATGGCAATACATGGGCGAGACCTTGCTCAAACCATCAAGAGTATTCACAGGTGATCCCAAAAGTAGGGCACTCAAGTTCCTATGAAAGGAATAGGTGGCGAGAAAGTTTTTATGATTTAGGGAGGTTGAGAGATTTAGGCGCGCAAGTGTTATGGTTTTCAAACACTAAAAGGACTTGAGTCTAATGATCCTCCCTTAAATCCTCTTCTCAAGGTGTTGAAGAACAACCTTGAATGTTTCAGAAGACTAAGGAAAAGTACTAGGGTGACCAGAGAAGCAATTGGGCTTCCATAAAATTCATCCATATAAATTAAGACCCCAATGGTCTATTTAAATGAAAAATAAGACCTTGGGTAAATTTAGTTTGGGCACGTAAGTAGGTTGTGCACCAAATTTTTGGCGTGCAAGTTGGTGGTGTGACATATGGGGGCGCGCATGTAGGCTACGCGATGATGGTGTTTTGGATAGACTAAGGAGACACTTTGAGGACTTATCAAACAATAATAGTTTCATTCTTCTCCAGCATGGTGGTGTGTAGGTGTTTGCATGTTGGTACCCTGGGATCCTCTTTAAAGACTAAACCATATAATTACTCCATACAATGGGGGTTTCACCCCCGCACCCCTGCTTGGGTTCAGTGCTGGGCTACGATCTCGACCCTTTGGGATGGTGCCTTTGCTACCATCACTAAACCCCATTAAAAATGCAGAGTCGTACCAAGAACTTTTCGAGCCCAGTTGAGGTAATTTTGTGTCGCGAAACATGGAAATACATCTTCAATTGCGGATAAGTGCATGAAACACTTTTCATGGTGTCTAAAGATGCACAACATGATCACCATAAAAATAGGGCAGAAACTGTCTATACACATGCACAAATACCTACAGAAGAATTTCAATCCCACCATATAAATATGGCGGCAATCAGCTATACGCAGGCACAAACACCTACTGACATACTTCAAGCCAGTCATCAAAATAGGGTGGCAAGAAAATATGAGCATAGTCAAATTCTTACAGATGCATACAAAGCCCGTGAGACAAATACAGCTACAGGCGAGCAGATGAAAATCCCCATCCATGAATATGAAGACTGCCAGTCAAATACGGTGGCAACATGAGAAGAAAACTGGTGACACACTCCTTCCTTTGTCCCGGTATAGGATAACTACCAATATCTACCAGCGACTCACGAACAACCGGAGTAGGCACAAACTTCTACTTGGACATCAGGATTGGCCTTCATACCTATTCTAGACAAAGATGTATCTCAACATATCCTATCGATGATGGAAGATCAAGCATCAATTCCAGACTATATCCTCCAAACATGCCAAGATATCATTGCATCGGTGGCATAGGTGAGAAATTGGGCCCACGACCCAATTTCTCCAGATGGAATGGATCACTCGCAAAATTAGTTAGTCACTCTGGAGTAGTTATGAATCCATTTTCTAGTCTATGAGGTTCAATGGAAATATCCCATGATATATGGACAACCGAATTGGGAACAAATACCCGTTCCAATTGGGGGACGTCAGTCCAACGTGGTGGCCGCTCCAGGGCAGGAATATATCCCTGCCAAAACTCAAGATGCTCGTCAAAATATCCCAAAAACATCACAAGACCCAACAAGACATGGACCCATATATGAAGGCAATTACCAAAAGAAAATGGCCTCGTTCACTCGCAAGAGAGCGCCTAAAAATGAAAAGTTCTGAAGGAAACCGGAAAATGAAGAGCACATACATGATCATGCTCTGCTGGAAGCTAGGATTCTCAACACCCTCAAACACATATCAACCAAGGCTCAAGTCCCTATCATTAAATTACCAAATTATAAAAGTTGAAGTATTAGTTGCCAAGATCCTCCCTCTAATGTTGCTACCAGTAGCTCTAAAGGTCCTCCATAGATCACCCATGGGGGATTACTCTGTGGGTAAATAATGATCGATCACAAGATCCTATCTCTTGATGCGCGTCGGGGTAGATCTCCCCTAGACCTAAAGATCGTACATAAATAAGGTCCTCCCATTGATGTTGTTAGCCCTGATGGTCCTCTTAGGGTATATGCTGCATATATGCTTCTATTTGTAGTCCAACATCAAGTCATGATGGTAGTCCTCGCCATGATGACAGTCATTGTGAATGTCCTCCCCTTAATGATAGTTTTGGTAAAGCTTCTACCTAAAGTAACTAAAAGCAATGATAAGGTCCTCCCCTAATTTCAGCACATCTTGAAGGTCCTCCCCAGGATGCACACTGCCAAAATTCTCCCTGCATCCAGACATCAAGTCATGATGGTAGTCATTTCCATGATGACAGTCATTGTGAAGGCCCTCCCCACAATGAAAATTGTTGTGAAGGTACTCCCCAAAGTAAATCCATGCAGTAAGAAGGTCATAACCTTGCTACATCCCCCCCTAAAGGCCCCCCTAGGGTATAAGCTGATAAAAAATTCCCATGTTTGGGAATCAAGTTGCAAAAGTATCCCTCGCCATTGTAGCACCACTTGCGAAGGCCCTCCTCTCAACCAAAATTCATACATGAAAGAAGGTCCTCCCTTTTACAGATAAAATATGAGAAATCCCTTTTATGTTGAGGCACTCGAAAAAGAGTCAGACACATCAAGAACCCCATTTATAACAAGGGATATTCTTTCTCAACCAGAGATGGCCTGGGGCCACACTCATCTTCTGATCCACCCCCGCGGCGTCTAAAAATCAATAAGGCTCTTATCATCCAGGCTTCATGTAATGAAATCATCAAGAAGCAGTCAATCTAGGCATATCAAGTAGAGGAGACTCTATAAGAACAACAACATGATACGTTTCTTGTGATAAAACAACTAACTGGGGATAATATATGAGTGATTTATTGGCCTACGACCACTTCTCACTTCGACATACCAAGGGAATTGTCCGAGGAATAAATGCATGAAATTTTCCTCAATATATAGACAACTCTTAGAAAGCTGAAAGAAAAATTCCTACCCTAAGAAGGATACGAGGACCATGTCAACACAATAGAGTAGCTTCACTGTCTGATCGACTTAGAATCCCTCCCATTCGTAAGGAAGCCATGGTCAGAATGGAGAAAGAATAACCTTGAACCGGCCTGCCTCTATGCACAACATAAATTGTGTCACCTCATTGGAAACGCCCCGGCTGGAGTACACATTCAATGATGGAGAGAAAATGGAGCTCTGCACTTCACCCAATGTCCCATCTAGCATTCCCTAATGGAAATGATAGTCTGCAATACCATCACCTAGAGGAAACAATAAAATGAAACTCATGCTTAGGTAACATGGGATACACAACAAAAACCGGCCCAGAGTAAGTCTCAATAGTGTCAGGGCTGAAGAGATCAAGCCATCAAAAAACTTCTAAGTCAGGTGACCAGGAAAATCCAGAAGGCTTCCCTCCTAAGGGAAGCCAACCAGCAAGCAGTTCTCAAGTCTTCAAGAGACCATAGATCCTGTGAAGACCCAATGGAACACTCAGATTACACCCACACGAGAGTACATGAAATTGAATGATTGGAAATAGCAGTGGATATTTCCATGATATAGAAACAACCCCATCCCCTAGGGATGGGAGAATTTTAAAATCAAAATGCCCCTGTAAGACCGAAAAATCCAGGTCGTAGCGCATCGATAAGAGAATGGGAATGACCCCAGCCTGCAGGGATGGGGAAATTTTTACCTCAATACCCCACACGTAAGACATCTATCTTACAATGTCTAGGAAGAATAATGGATAGAGGAGTAACCCATTCCACCCCTTCTCGTGGTTCACACTCTCCAAGAAAAAGCGCATTATGAGGTCAGACCAGGGCTCCCTTCGGGTAAATCTCTAACAAGAATCCTGAAGAATACTGTATAATGGAAGGAGAAAATCCAATAAAGGGTGTAGGAAGCCTTCCTACCATTTGGCACTGGGAACACCGCCCTCAATGTGGTGTGACTCAGTGAACGTGGTGAGTGTAAACCACACAGATCGCACAGGAAATGAAGCAGGGGAAAAAGATGCAAAGGAAGATGGTTCCCTCCCAGAGGCCTTACACAATGAGCTTGATGTCATGTATACCTGGAACCAGAGGTGAACCTAAATCTTGGTTCCCCCTCAATCAATCCCATATTACCTCCCCCGCGAAACTAAAACAAAATGAAAAATAAATCCAAGGTCATATGTATCCCACCTCTTCCCCCCATATAAAAGTGAATCCCTCACCCATAAAGAATGGTTTTCCAATAATGAGGAAGATATGAAAGCGCTCAGGTGAATTAATGTCGATATAAGTCGACGGAGTTATATCACTGGATGTTTTCCCCTTTCAAAACATCAACTGGTTCTCCCAGAAGAGGTTCTCACACCACAAGCACTCATTCTAGTGAATTAAATCAAGCCCATAAGACCGTTAAACCCGACCCTAGAAGGACCTGATGACTTCCCCCCATTGGGAAGGTAGCTGGAATATATCTTGGGAAACCCAGAAATTATACCCCTGGCTGGGTATCCACCCCAAATACCAGCAGCACTGGCACACCCAATCTTGGCCCCTTCCGCACTAGCTCAAGATCAAGCCCAGCAAGACATGCCTCAAGGGTTCATAAACACAGCCGAGCTACTGACATCTCAACTAGAAGCCATGGAGGGGTGACATGCTTCGATAAAACCAGAGCACAAGCCATACCCCGAGTGGGTGAGCAATGTTCCACCACCACCAAACTTCAAGAACCCCGTATTCCCAGTATTCAACGGCTCGGGGGACCCTGAACGTCATTTAATTCACGATTCCTATTTCTGTAACCCCATGATGGGCACTCTAGAGAAGAAAAAATCCATTAAACATAGGTACTTCATAAGAATCCTACAAGGCTCTGCCTTTGTATGTTATACTAGCCTTCCATCCAATTCAATTACAGACTGGGAGGACCTTCGATGACAGTTTCTCTTCCAGTTTAGTTCGACGCTGCCCAAGACAATTGTCAGTGACCTCATGAACTACATGCAGTGAAAGAAAGAAAGAGTCTCAGACTCTATTTCCAAAAGGAATGGCCTGAAATATTCCAATAATTGGACACTCCCACAGGATGAGATTCTCTCTATGTGCATCAATAACCTTCAGGATAAATTTTAAACACCACTCATCCCAGTGAAGTACACCAATGGGTTCAGAGACTTCTCTACCATTGCCCAAAGGATAGAAGACTCCTTGAAAAGGTCTAAACTTAAGTCCTGAGTGGCCTGATCATCCTCTAGGAAAAGAACAAGAAAAGCTAAAGTGGCCTCTATCATTATCAAGCCACCACCAGCACCAGCCCCAGTTGCGAGGCCCCCACTAAACTATGTGGGACTGACTAGCACCAACAACTGCCCCCACCTTGGAAATATGAGTGATAAGGTGCTAAAATATATCAGTTTTAAGAATGATGAAATAGATTTCCTTCATTCTGAGATGAGTAGATCTGTGACCATTTCATAGCCGCCATGAATTGTAAAATGCTCCATCTACCAGAGCCAAAGCGAGCTGATAAAGTAGGTCTTAACGACCGTCCAAATTACTATCCATATCATTGAATACTAGGACACAAAATCCATGAGTGTTTTGTTTTCAAGGACCTCATGCAAAATATGATGGATTCAGAGAAATTCAAGTTTGTCCTGCCACCAGCACAAGTGGCATATGTCTCCACCTCCGACTAAAGAGAGGAGGAAGAATGGAAAACAATCGCTGGAAAATGGGAGAAAAAAATTTGACAATTGGATTACCTGGAAGACCATCAACTGAGTCCATGACATCCTCCAGGCATAGTTGAAACAACCAACTATTCCCCCAGAAGATCCTAAAACAAAAAAACCATCCTCTTTCTCCCCACGGTCTTCTAAAGACAAGAATGGCAGAAATAAAGAGATATAAGATGAGAAGGTACCAAATACAAAGTCAGTGTTGACACTTTTAGACTTCATACCAGTATACTTGGTAAATCAGGAAAAGACCCTCCAAATGGTACCATCATAATGAGGTAGTCAGATTGGAACAGTTTCATATCAAGAACTGATCTTCATCTCCCTTAATGTAATTCACTTCATGGACCCCTTCTCTGATGAAAAATATGTCCCCGAACCCAAATTCTCACACCCCAATTGGAGAGCTAGATAAAGAGGCCAAAGAGGATGGAGGTTTTCTGGAAGGTATGATCGTGGCATGATTCAAATTCATAGCCATTCCACAAGTCAAACTATTAACATCATGTAAACTCATGGAAGGACCCTCTGTAAAATGAAACGGGAACCAAAATTCTCCTTCACCCCCATCAGAGGAAACTCAAGCCCATTAATCTTGGAGTATCCGTCAAGGGAAGAACAAGTGTAAAACAATAAAAATAATATAGGTGGACCATTCTGATCAAATGTCAAAAGGACTGTAGCCCCGCCGGCTCCTATCACAAAGGCTGGGCCATCTACCTCTAAAGCTCAAACCCCTAAAGTGTAAGTAAAATAGAAACACCAAGATGGGAAGCACAGACCTTTAGAGAAGAAGTATGATATTCTAACATAGTTGGATTTGGTGCCAGTGATGCTATAATTCCTAGATGCATTGAGTTTATCTGCAGATCTTTGGGAGGCACTCATTAAATCCTTGCTAAGCCCCCAAGAGTTTGAGGATGAAGTAGCAGTGGCTGAAGTCTACCAGACAGAGACCAGTCCCGAGGAATGTCACACCGTCACCTCCTTCACAGATAGGGATAATAACGCCATAAATCAAGGGAACATAGAACCCTTATATGTGTCTGAAAAGATAAATGTAGTTTATGTTCGAAAAATCTTCATCGACAACGACTTTGGATTTAACCTTCTCCTACTAAGGATGATTCATTGACTAGGATATGATGAAGACAACTTGACACCCTACACTACAACTCTGCTGGGATATGAAAAAAGTGAGAAAAAACATTTGGGATGAATCAAATATAAAACTTGGCTCGGGGATCTCATATCAGATTCTGATTTTCTGGTGGTGTGACAAAGTACGAACATTAATGTTTATTTAGGGAGGCCTTGGCTGCATCAGCATACTGCAATTCCGTCCTCATACCATCAGTGCATCAAACATTACACTAATGGAAAAAATGGGACGTTTCACACCAAGAAATATCTTTTTGAATTCTATGAGTCACATTACATCGATGCATGGTTCTAGGAGTCAGAATAAAAAAATATTTCAGCCGAAGACCATGATTGGATTAATTCCCCGAATGGATTGGAGATGGCTTCCGATGACCTCTTACAACATCTTGGGGAGGAGTATGTACTACCCATCAACCAAGTTGATTGCGTGAGTACAAGACTGGATGTAGGCTCAGTTGTCTTCAGGGTCTCTATTATGACCATAGATTCCAATGACATTCAAGAATGGGTTGACTCCCATGTTTTCAAAAAAATCCCTGATGAAGATGCTCCCGGCCCATCCTTGGGACATCAAATTTACCTTGCCCCACACACTAAGGAAAAAGATGATTTCTTTCCCAATATTGGATAAGTTATCTCAAAAATACTTTCTCCATCAGAAGAAGAAAATGATCAAGATGAATAAGAATAAGAAAAAGAATACATCAATGATTCCCCTATGGAATTTGAAGAATGTGTTTCCACCACCATTGATGAACTCAAGAAGATAAATCTAGGCACTAAATGCGACCCGCGATCCACTTTAATCAGTGTGGCCATGCCGGTTGAGAAACATGAGGCATATAACTCCATCATAAAGAAGAATCTAGATGTGTTTTCCTAGAATTACATAGAGATGTCAGGCATTGATCCTGAAGTCTCAACCCATCATCTGGGTTTACCAGAATATCACCAAGGCTATAAACTGGCAGCCAGATGGACCCACCTGACACACGCTGCAATGATAGAGGCTGAAGTTGACGAATTAATCAATGAAAACTTCATACAGGAGGTCCAATATCTGATCTGTCTAGCAAACATAGTCCCCATGAAAAAGAATAATGCACAAATCAGAATCGACATCGACTTTAGGGAACTTAATCGGAATTGGCCAAAAGACAAATTATTTGTCCCGATCAAAGAAATTGTTGATCTTTGCAACAACAGGATATGGATTCATCTTCTTCATAGATAGAAATTTTGGATACAGTCAAATATGAATGGCCCAAGGATATGAAGAAGCTACCGATTCTAGGGACCCTCATGGGGTGTTCGGTTATAAAGTGATGCCCTTTGTTCTGAAGAATTATTACACCACATATCAGTGTGCCATCCATCACATCGTCAAGCATTTTCTAGGAAGATTCATCGAGTGTTTTGTTGATGACCTAGTGGTTAATTCGCGGCAGCATTCAAACCACCTGGAAGACCTTGAAACTGTCTTCAACAAATTGAGACAACATAGATTAATGATGAATCCCCTGAAGTTCACCTTTGGTGTTACCTCGCAAAAATTTCTTGGCTTTTCAATATGCCATTGTGGCATCAAAGTCAACCCTAAAAAGAAAAAAAATCCATTCTTGGCATGCCCCTACCTCACAACCTCGCTGAGTTGAGAGTTTTCCAGGGGAACCTCGCTAAAATTCGGCACTTCATAGCCAACATAGTAGGTAAATGTTTACCTTTCACCAATCTCATGAAGAAAGAAGTTACATATGAATGGGATAATGTTTGTCAAGAAGAATTTGACAACCTCAAAGGATATATCCTATGACCATGGTGTTCATGCTGCCAGTTGAGGGGAGACCACTCATTTTGTATGTAACTGCCCTGGAATGGTTATTGGGTACCTTCCTCGTATAGAAAAATGATGCCGGAAGCGAGAAAAACCTCTAATACCTCATCAGGACAATGATTGATGATGAAAATCAGTATTAGAAGACTGAAAGGAACTTGTTGGCCTAAATATTAGTAGTTTAGAAGCATAGATGTTACCCATAGCACCATGAGGTCCACTTGATCTCTCATTGCAACCCGCTTAAGTATATCCTCAACCGTCCCATGCTAAATGGGAACCTATCAAGATGGGAAGTCATCTTGAAACAGTTTGACATAGGGTATGTTCCCCAGAAGGCCATCAAAGGCTAGGAGTTAGCAGAATTTTGGGCCAAGCACCCCTCAGAAGAGACGACACTGTCAGATGTTGACCTTCCGGATGAAGAAGTGTTTTCTATCTAGGAGAACCACCAGATGTGGGAAATGTACTTTAATGGTGCTTACCGAAGCCCGATAGGGAAAAGGATAGAGGTTCCAAAGCTCAAAAAAGTGGGTTTGGGAGTTGAGATCGTATCTCCCAAAAGGCCATATTTCCATATACATTCCTGATTTTGAAAGGGTGTACGAACAATGAAGCGGAGTATCAGACCCTCATTGCAGGCCTGGAATTGGCACTCTAGGTGAAAGCCGAACACCTAAAAATAAAGGGTGATTCAGAGCTAGTCGTCAAATATGTTAATGGTGACTATTCTATCAATAAAGAAGTGTTGGTTACCTTAATGAACCATGTTCTATAAATAATAGAAGAATTCCCATTAGAACCACTGTTGACTCATGTCCCTCAGTCATAGAATGCTCAAGCCGACGCTTTGGAAAATGCAGCCACAACCTTGGTTGATCCCAACCGGGATGAAACAGTCATTATCATTTCTCATCATCGGGTGGTAGTGAAGTTCATCCAATGAAATACAGAGGAAATTGATGAAATTATCCCTATCCCGGGCCTTATGGTCATACCACTGGTTGGATGACACCTATTAAAAATTACCTTCGGAACAAGGAACTCCCACCAGTTAGGGCTAAAAGGGAGTAGGTCTGAAGACAGGTAGTCAATTTTACCCTGTACAATGGGGTGAACTAGGAGAAGGTTCTCTACAAATGAGGCCTTGATAGTGTCCTTCTTAGGTGAATTGATGGAGAATAGACTGCTTCCGTAATGAATTAATTGCACGTCAGAGCTTTAGGAGAACACCATTAAGCAAACAATAACTCTCACCAAATCCAGAGGCTTGGGTATTACTGGCCCACCATGATACAAGATTTTTCCATATTCACCAATAAGTTCCATTCCTACCAAGTTTATTCTTATTTCATACACCGCCCTCAGAGTTGCTTCATGTGGCTAAATACTTCTAGACATTCGTTGCTTGGGGGATGGATGTTGTGGGACCATATCCTCCCACTACATCCAGACAATAAAAGTTCATACTCACAGTAACTGGCTTCTTTTCTAAATGTGATGAATCCATACCCCTTAAGGAAGTCAGGATGAAAAAAATCATCAGCTTTGTGAAAGCCAACATCACCACCAGATTTGGTGTACCTCATACAATACTGATAGACAATGGAACCAACTTGTGCTCTGCTAGGCTGGATAAGATGTACAAACAATATCGAATCAAAGCCAACCAGTCATCTCACTACCACACAACATCCAGTGGGATGATAGAGTCTTTCAACAAGACACTATCTAATATACTCCAGAAGATGGTTGATAAGGATAATAAATCATGTCCTGATAAGCTCCTCCATGATTTATGGGCTTATCAGACCACGAACCACACCACCACCAAGGAAATCTCGTACACACTAGTATACGGGGAATATGCAGTGTTACATATCAAAATCCAGGTGTCTCCACTTCACGTGGCCATTTTTGATCAATTTTCTATAGACAAGAAATCCCAAAGATGGTTTGATGAGCTGGAGTATCCAGACAAGAAAAGGATGCACACTCTACACCATTTAGAAATCTACCAAAACCGGATTGCACGACCCTTCAACAAAAAGGTTCACCTTCAATCTTTCCTCGAAGGAAAATGGTGTTAGTCCTCAGAACCCCAATGATACTCGGTGGAAAGCCTCCAAAGATTGAGCCAAAGTGGGAAGAACCATATGTCATACATCAGGTCTATTCCAATGGATCATACGCCCAGATATCAATGGACGGAAAGCTCATCACATCCCCCAAAAATGTGTATTTCTTGAAGAAATACTTCTCATAAAAATGATCCCATATCATGGTCCGAACTCAATGACCCTAAACTATGATTCAGGACCATTCCCAAAAGATGATATCCATGCGCTACGACGTTAAACTACGAGTCACAAAAAAAAGTGTCCCCATGTTATGGTCCAAACTCTAAGACTATAAACTATGAGCTTGAAATATCACCCCAATGCCAAAGTTCAATCTTTGTGACATTAATATATGAGTCTCGACAAAAAACAAAAAAAAACAAAAAAAATGGGGGTTTCCACTCAATGTGATGGTCCAAACTCTACGACCCTAAACTATGAGTCATAAAAATTCCCCCACATCATGGAAAAAACTCTAAAACCTTAAACTAAGAGTCATAGTCATTTCCACATGACATGAAATTGTAAGGAACATGTCTGCATCGTAAGATGTTAAACTACGTAGCATGAAACGTCCTAAATACATGATAATAAACTGCATGATCTCCCACAGAACTATGTGTGTCTGGATTCCTTCCCTCGTAGGATACATAGAGACGCCTCGATATTTGATCCTGGCCCAACCCGCATCATAAAAAAAATTATTTCATCACACCCCTATCAATCCGTACTCATATGGGAAACCGTTATCACTCTTTGATTTTCACACTGAGTATAACTCACATGAGCTTAGGACTAGTGGTGGAGATGCTCTTACAAAAGTCAAATATGGGGTAACATGATAAATTTGGCTGATGTGATTGGTAGAATTAAAATTCCCCTACCCTTTGGACCAAACTAAATCGATACAGGGTACATGAATAACTACGTGTGGCTTAATTCCACCTCTCACGGGATATGTAGAGATGCTCGAATTTGACATCCTAGCCCATCCACCTGCAAAAAAATTCCCCCTTTCCTCCCACACATGGTTCGGGACTATATGGAAGCTCTAAGAAGGTCACAGTTAATTATGGTCTGGGTAGTCTCACATTCCCATGCATAACATTCTTGTTTTTCACACACCATACCTTGGGAAAACTTGGATCCTCACAATCATCCAAGGACATCTGGGATGGAAGGCCAGTGTCCTATGGCCACCTTTGATTGACTATGCACATCATGCCCCAGTGGCTCTACATGTGTCACCCAAAAAAATGGACATCAATCAAAGGAAAATTCTCCCCCAGGAGAGTCCTCTCCTATTATAGAACACCTAATGGATTCCAAGCCCCATGTCATTCATCCTGATTCATGTCTCCCCCGAGACTATGGTTTACACCTTCTATCATTGCTCACGTCTAAGTAATGATGGAACACCCTGACTGTGATTAACTTGAGACATTTAAAGACCACCGCAATGCCAAAATTCTCCTCACTGCACGATGTTAAACTGAAAGGCCAAAATATTCCTCACCACATGATGTTAAACTGTGAGGCCAGAATCGTCCTCACCACACAACGCTAAACTTCTAGCCCAAAATCATCCTCACTACATGACGTTAAACTGCAAGGAAAAAATCATTCTCACCACATGAAGATAAACTGAAAAATCAATGGCTTTAGCCTAAAAATTCCCCTGGTGTTGAATTCACTATTTATATATGGTAACTAGGTAACCCTTTTGATACCTTGTTTCTCACACCGAGAAAAGCTCACGTGATTGAAGGGATCATAGCAGAGATCCACTATAACATTATGGAGAAATAGTCCAAGAACAAGGTCCTAGGAGAATGACCCTTAAAGGCATGTCACAGTTCTCTCCCCCGAGAGGAACCCTGTGTCCTAGCCATGTGAAGTTAAACGATTAGGTATCCCAAAGATAGAATGAATACCTCACCAAGTGTATGGGCTAGACCTGCGTACAGGACACCATTCCATGAGTAAATCACATCCCAAATGTCCCCAATATGTCCCGGTGTAACCTTTCCATATTCCAAACTCCATGATTTAAGTGATATTGTATATAT
This sequence comes from Viscum album, assembly GCA_963277665.1. Lineage (NCBI taxonomy): Eukaryota > Viridiplantae > Streptophyta > Magnoliopsida > Santalales > Viscaceae > Viscum > Viscum album. Next base: position 1,444,293,487 of record OY728150.1, on the reverse strand, counting down.
TGACGCTCCTTTCCATCGCAGAGTCTAACGAATGAAAAGGGAAATACCTTAACACAAAGTGATTCATCTTTTGAAGAAATATTAAAAATTGACAAAGGCATGAACAAGGACTTGATTCAGCATGGGCCGCGCAGGTATACCTATGTGCCACATTTTGGGCACGCAGGTGACCTGCACACCCTATTTGATTTTTGCCCAGGGTATTCAGTAGCCTATAAATACCCCTTTTGGGCCCCCCATTTCAATGACGGAAAAATCCAGAAACTCAGATTTGAGCTCCCGACGCCCTAGTCTCTTCTCAAAGCCTTCTGAACACTTCTAAGGTAATTTCTTACCTAGAATATAAGGTCTAAAGATATGGAACATCGCCTAAGTGTTGAAATTCATCAACACCTGCGTGCCTAAGTGGCTAACCCTTTAGGGAATTGAAGACACTTGTGTGCTGCCTTATCCCTTGAACAGAACTTGTGTGCCACTCATTTAAAAGTCTTTAGGGATAACACTATGGTCTTGAGCCAAGCTTCACGCAAGTTTTACCCTATGGGTTGACCGTCGCGCAAGTATACCTTGGTCGCACAGGTATACCTGCGCGACTAGGACCTGCGCGCCCAAACAAGACCTGCATGCCTACCTTCTTTTGGGTGCCCCTCCTGTCCATTAATCTCTTTTCTTCAAATACACCACTCCTCTTCAAGATATAGCCTTCATAATCCTCTTTAAATCCATTTATGGCATGATTCCTTGGTTGGCTTCCTTATCTGAAAGGAATTTTGTGGAACATCTCTCAAAACCTAGTGATTTACATATCTTTATGTCATTTAAGGTTAGATATTTCATTCATTCAACCCCATCCGTTAAGATGTGAAGATCTTTCATATGGGTCTCCTTCTCAGGAGTAAGTCCCATGTTCCCAAATATGGGCATCCTTTTTAAGAGTAAGACCCATGTTCCCAAATATGGGCATCTTCTTTAGGAGTAAGCCCGAGTCTTAAAGTTCCTTAATTTTGGACCTCCTTCTCAGGAGTAAGTACCAATCATAAATTCCCTAACCTAGGCCTCTCTTTCAAGAGTAAGACCCCCAAGTTCCCAAATATGGGAATCCTCCTTAGGAGTAAGCCCCAAATCCCAAATTCCCTTAACCTGGGCCTCCTTTTCAGGAGTAAGCCCCAGTCATAATTTCTCTTAACTAGTCATAACTTCTTTTGATTTGGGCTTCCTTCTTAGGAATAAAACCCAATCACAAGTCCCCTCTTATTTTTGGCATCCACCTCAGGCGTAATCCCCAAGTTAGAGTATCCAAATCTCTATAAAGCACATATACCTTTATGGACCTTGTTCATGGGATTATTCTCTAAATTAAGTCCTGATCTTTATCTATTTGGGATATCATACATACATAATCCCCATATCATTCCATGTGACCGCATCTTTCATGGCACAAATTGTCAGGTTTACTAATACCTCTTGTTTCTCACACCGAGCATGACTCACGTAAGATTAGAGTGTAAAAGTAACCACGAAATATCTCTTTGGGCCATTAATCATACGTATGCCCCGCAATACCAAAACGAACTACGAGGACTTTGATCTCTACCTTAAAAGTAGAGTACGTAGGAATCCTTTCTGAGGATCAATCCCATCACCCATTAATTCTCAACTATACCATATGAAATTAAACTATATCTTAATTCCCTAACTACATGGTTTTTGATTCCTTTTCTAACAAGGATACGTAGGTAGCCCATCTGCAGGTACGATCCCAACTCTGAAATACCCCATGTCCTTCTGAACGACAATAAACTTCAAGTTCCCTTCTAAGTGGCTTTAAAACCAGTATGGTTATCATAATGACCAAGAGATCTTAATATAATGTGTTGAAGGATACCATTGACTAAGAATCTCTAACAAATATAGATGATTCTATATCGATGAAGAACCTCAAATACATATAAAGGATTCTCTAAATCTCATACATATTAATCATTGATTGTTAGATCTTAAGGAAAGCTCATTTTCATACTTGGTAGTTTAATACGGATTCACTAACATAACTTAAATCTATAAAGAGAGTCCTAGAGTAGAAAATAATTTCACCCAAAAAGGTGTGATGAGTCCGACCTCCCATCCTCTCGACCAAGGCAAATTCCTAATCCTCAACAGTCCACAACTAATGAGCACCTACCTTTGGAAAGTAGGTCCAAATGGATATCGAATCATTGGATGTTTCTGGTTCTACGAACAAAACCGTTAGAAACCGATTGGAATGTTTGAACCTTAAATAAACAAGGTCATACCCATTTCCAGAGGAAACTAAAAAATGGTAAACCCAACGTGAATCCTTAACCAAGTTAAAGTGATATTTTACTTATTTGTTAGGTCCCTATTTAAACTCAATGATAGGGCCAACAAAAAAACCAATAACATAAGTTCTCATACAAAATAAGTAGTGGCCGGGATTATCATGATTATTTTAGTTTTATCAAATAGGCACTCTCTTTTACAAGATCTTCTGTGTTACAGAAATGGATTCTCTAAAGTTCACACCTATGAATGCCTCTACTGTGAATACCTCTCTTGCTACTCCTACTGGATCATCGTCCGCTCTAATAACGACATCATCTACTTAGTGTCTTCAACGATGGGTATCAAATGCACTGGTTAAGGAATACCGTCGACACAGTACCATTCCGACTCTGGAGGCCGATCGACAAGCCCTCTAAGTCAATAATTCACCTTGGTCATCTGGACAGTGATGACCAGCGATCGAAAAGTAGGCGGTGCTAACCACCGTCTCCAACTGTTTCAGGTCGTTATCCTTGGAACACAATCACCATTCCCTGCCATATTGTGAGGAGGTGAATGAGAAGGTCACTCAAGGCTTTAATTCAAGGAAAAAGGAGTCCTTCCCAAGGGCTCCCACCAAAAATAGCTGCCAGACTGGTGCTATAGTGTGCCCTCAACATGATGAGGGTGTCGTCTCCAGGCGTTCGGCTCAGGTTCCGTTAACCCGAGAAGTCAAGAAGAACCACCAAAGGCTATGACTGGTCAACAGTGAGCAGGTTCTTATCTCTGAAATCTTTGATGAAGTCCACCAACCTAAATTGGTGGCAAGCAACGAGCAGGCACATACACCCGTCCGTCCTGATGTTACTGCCCAGCAGACTCGTCTGGCAGCAACATGCCAATCCCGCTAGGAATTTCTGATGGAGTATTATAGACAAGGAAATAAACCTATTTATAAATCATCAGCTAGTCAGATGGTTCGTCTGACTACATATGATGAAGCCTGCCAACCCAATGTGTTGACAACTGGTAAATATGCACATACATCTACTTACACTCATCAATCCTACCAGTAGTCTCTTCTTCCAGTATTGAAGGAAGTTCATCAACCACATTCGGTGGAGTGAAATCAGCAGGCATATACACCTGCTAGTATTGATCAAGCCTACCAACAGTCTCGTTTGGTAGCACCCGGAGAAGTCAATTGGAAAGCCCCAATGACAAACAGGAGGCAGACTCAATTCTCTACCCCCACAGATAAGTACTTTCAGAACTCACTGATAGGAAAAGGAGGACAAGAGAAGGAACACACACCTACTCCAAGAACGGAATGGACGTATATTACCGTTCCAGCAGCTGAAGTCACCAAACACATTCTGACAATGGTGAAGGAGCAGAAGCAAATCCCTGGTCATATTATGGATGCCTGGCAGGATATTATAACAGCTTTAGTAGCATCACAGGGAAAGAAATGAAAATCTATCCCTACTAGTGGAGTGACACATCAACAGATCACTCCAGAACAGACACACACCTCTGTTCCAGTCCAAGAGGGTTGTGGGGCATACTCCCCCATATCATACGGACAACCAAGTCAGGCACATACAACTGATTTGATTCTAGATTATCAGCCTAAACTGACTATTTCTCTTGAGCAGGCACATACACATGCCCATAATAACCACATTCTTAAACAAGTGGTTCCCAAAGTGAGTAATAAGGCGTCTAAGAAAAAGTCCCATCCAACACAGTCAAGAGATCAAGGGCCAATCTGTAATAAGGCCTTACTCGATGCTGAAGTTCTTGATGCATTCAGACAATTATCTGTTGCAACTCAAGATTCTACTATCTTAGTTCCCATTAGTAGGAACATTAATTCCGAAGGTCTGCGTCAGACACATCCTCATGAAGGCTTTCTTAATGACAGTTCAGTCGATCTTGAAGTATCATCTTCAGATGAGAGCTACGATAACCCTCTACGTGGCCAGAAGACTAAGGAGAAAAAGGTTTCATCTTTTATTGTAACCCACCATGGTGGTCCTCCCAATGATAATGAATCTATTTGTGAAAGTCCTCTCCGCAGTAATAATTCACATTGCCTGGAAAATGCTCCAATGGACATTGTAGTAACGAGAAAGCCCTCTTATCTTGAGGCACTTGAAAATGAGAATCTAGTCATGTCTGATGCTTTACCGCTAGTAGGTGAAATAATTTCTCAACCAGAAGATAGCCCGGGGTGTAGGTCATTATCCGAACAACCCCTGAGTCATGCATCTTCTAATTTGGTAAATTAATTCTCTACTAATATTGTTGAATCTAATGAAGCGACAAAGAAGCACCAGATTTGGTCTAATCAGGTAGAAGAATATGCATTGAACAATAAAGAGTAAGTACTGAATATGAGAAAACAACTGATGAAAGGTGAAGTACCAGTCATGTTTTGGCCTTTGGCTGACTCTCAGTATGACATTCTAGAGATGTTTATGGAAGATTTTATTCACGATATTCGTCTCAACATGTGGAAAATTCTTTGTCAATTGGAAAATAAAATATTATCTTATGATGAATATGAAAATCATGTAAAGATAATAGAAGGGTTACAACGCCAAATTGATTTGGCCTCTCTCCCAATTTCTCGATATCCGAAGGCTGAAAATCAGCAGAGAGCCCTTCAGTGTTCATGCCTTGGCGCACTAATAAGTTTGCGCCAGTTAATTGCCAATGCCCCATCTGGTATTCATATCAGGGGATGGGGTGTTCATGGAGCACTACATTTCACGGTACTCTCCAGTCAACAAAGCCCACTGAAAGTGGTCTCATGCAATTTTATTGCCCACGGCCGGCCACAGCCAGTTGGTTTTGTTTGCAATCAAAGGCTCGCTCAAGAACATGCCTTAACTAGTTCTTCTCAAAATCAGGAATACAGAGAACAATTTGTTGAATTACTCTGGCATCAGGAAAACGAGAATATCGAACAGGCTTCTCATTTAGAGCATGCACATCATCAAGTGACAGAAGTGTCTGAAATCATCCACCTGTCATTTGAACCAGTTGATTTGAGTGGATGTAGGTTAATGCATCCACCCAATTTCCATACTAAAGTCTGCAAGATCAAGAGAGATTTTAATAAATTCTCAGATATAGAAACTCAAGAAACACCCCATCTTGCCAGACTGGGGACTCTTTTGGCTCAACCCTCTGAATCAACAAATAGGATTCGCAGAGTTGAGTAGAAACAATAGGAACATCCCCAGTCCACCGTACTGGGGACTTTTTCAAATCATAAATCTCTTCCTCAAAGAAATTCAGTCTTTTCTCGATTAGGGAAGAATCCCCAAGAGGAATGTAGAGCCAAATTATTAACATATTCCATCCAAATTATGGTTCATCCAGAAGTTCCTGAGGGATCAAATCAGCAAAAGGTATTGTCTCATCAAGGACATGGAAAAAGATAGTATCACAGAAATGCCGATATAAGGGATGCAATACGTCATGCATCAATAAATGTCATCAATTCCGTTGATTCCGGTCCTCCAGAACATGAGGCTCATTCAGAAGGATCATATAATGAATTTCATGCTCAATAGGTTGTGCACACAGAGGCAAATGAAGAAGGTGTGCATACCCGGAATCAAAGGCTTACCCAAAATTTAGATATTCCTTCCAGTAACCAACTCCCCCCTCTTTTAAAGGCAACGAACTAGGGGAAAGGGAAGAATCAAGTTACGTACCCTTCCTCTGTAGAAGGCCAATCACTCTCACTAGAGAAAAGATTCGCAAAAAAAGAGGTGGAAATGAAGGAATTAAGGAGGTTGAATGCAGAACTACTTCAAAGTAGTCTTCCTCCTAAGCATGATGGAGTCGGTCAGTCAAGGGAATTTGTAACAGCTATTGAGATGGATCAAGAATATCCTCCTTTACTATTACACCTTCACAGGTATAATCTTATGGGTTATACGCAACAACAACCAGCAATACTACCATCAGTGGAAGTCCTGATGGCCACGCCTATCCAAGCTCATGTTAGTGCACCTGCACAGGTCCAAGATCAACTGGATGTTTCTCAAAAGTTAATTACTACCATTGAGTCATTAACAGCTTGGTTGGAAGCTATGGAAGGAAAGCGCTCACCGGTTCAACTGGATAAGAGACCTTACCCTGAATGCATAGACACAATTCCCCCCCCATCAAATTTTGAAAGTACCACATTCCCAATATTTAATGGTTCTGGAGACCCAGAGGAAAACTTAACACATTTTGTTTCTCATTGTAATCCTATGATGGGAACCCCTCAGCAACAAGAATCAGTTAAGATCAAGTGTTTTGTACAGTCATTACAAGGGCATACTTTTGTCTGGTATACAAGCTTGTGATCCCAGTCAATTTCCGGGTGGGAGGATCATCTTCAACAATTCCTTCCTCAATTCATCTCAACATTGCCCAAGACAGTATTTTTTGATCTTACAAATTTTATCCAAAGGGATAATGAAAGTGTTTCATATTTCATTGCTCGCTGGAAGGGATTAACATATTCCTTGAGTTTAGCACTCCCTCAAGAAGAGTTGTTACCAATTTGTGTGGAAAATCTGCATGATGAATTACGCAAGCCATTGATCCCTGTGAAATACATAGGAGGGTTTTGAGACCTTACTTCAATCGCTCAACATATTGAAGACTCTATTATAAAGACTAATGATAAAGCTCATGTAATTCCATCAGCTCTAGGAAGGAGAATGGATAAATCAGAGACTGCTACGGTTATGCTTAAACAAGCACATGTACCTGCTTCTACATCAAGGCCTTCATCTTCTCAAAGGGCTCCACCTCCTAAGTGTCAACAACAGAGTTCGTTTCATCATGATCGATCAAATAGATCAAAGATGAAAAAAATTTGAGGATCTAAAGAAAAAAGTATACTCTTTCCTAAATGAACAAGTTCCAGGTTACTTCATTTAGGCTCTGGAAAATAATTTGGTTCAATTTCCCAGGCCCAAAATGCCGAACAAGGAAGGAGATGAAGACCATCCTAATTATTGACCATTTCATCAGATGTTGGGGCATCCCATTCAGTAGTGTTTTGTCTTCAAATACCTCTTGAAAAATATGGTGGACATGAGACAAGTCAAATTAAAGGTTCTTCAACTTAGGTAGCATGTGTTACTGCTACAAATCCAGAGGAAGAAGGCGAGTGGAATGAATTCAAAAACAAAAATGTGCAGAAATATGATGATTGGATGGTTAGAAAAATGATCAACCAAACTCATGCCATTTTTTGAACGTAATTGAAGAAACCAATTGTGTCTTATGCTATGAATGCCACAGCAAAACCCTCTTCATCAGAGGGAAAATACTCAATGAAACAGCATAATTCAATGAAAGAGGAACAATGAGAAGAAGATGAGATCATGTCAAAGCCCAAGTTGTCTTTGACTATGGCAGATTTTATTCCATATACTTCCAAGCCACAGGAACCGTCCCGCCAAACATTACATCCTAAATGGGATAATCAGGCATAATCTTCATCAGATGAAGAATTGATCTTCGGTTTTGTTAACATGATTCATTTAACAGATCCTTATGCTAGTCACATCTTCGATCTTGATGAGCCTGAGTTCCCTGTATCAAACAGAGGAAATAGAGGGAGTTCCAGAGGTCTGGGATATAGAGGAAGACATGGATATCCCAGAAACCACTATTCCAATTCTACCCCTGCCAGAACTGTGTCTGTAGTAGAAACTCATGGCAGAGCCCTTCAGCGAGCTCAACAAGAACAAGAAAATTCTTCCACCAGTAGCAAATTCAGTCCTGGTACAGTTATTTTGGAGGATCGGTTAGAAGTTCCACCTTCTTCCTCTCAACAAGTAAATAGACCTATTCGGTCTAATCTTCCAAATCCATGAGTATTTTCAACTCCTACCCCGATACAAGAAGTATCTCCTTCTAAATCATTAACCTCTAAGGTACTTGCGAAACCACATGTTCCTGTTGGAAAACACAGACCTTTGGATAAAAAATATGATGTTTTGAAACATTTGGCCCAAGTACCGGCCATGTTATCAATTCTTGATGCCTTTAATCTATCCAAGTATCTTCGGGAGGCACTCATTGAGGCTTTGTCAAGTCCTCAAGAGTTCAAAATTGAAATTGATGCGACTGAAGTCTATCATTTAGAGAATAGTCCTGCAGAATGCCATGCAGTGATATCATTTACAGATAAAGATGAAGATGATGTCATGCATGGACATATTAGACCTTTTCATTTATCTGGAAAAGTCAATGGTGTGGACATCCGAAGAGCTTTCATTGATAATGGTTCAGGAGCCAACCTCATCCCCATTCGTACACTTCGTAGATTGGGCCTCACAAAACTTGATTTATCTCATTCTACTCTGATGTTCCAAGTATATGATAAAAATGAACAAGAACCACTGGGCGAGATTACACTCAGAACTCAGTTTGGAGACCTTGTATCCAATTCAGATTTCATGGTTGTTGATCACGATATAGCCTTCAATGTTTTTCTTGGAAGACCTTGGCTACATAAACATGTGGCTATCCCTTAATCATACCATCAATGTCTCAAATATTTTTTCGATGGTCAAATTGGAACATTGTATGGTGATAAATCCCCCTTAAAAAAATATGAATCTCAATACATTGACGCAAAATTCTATCACATGAAGGGTAAGGTGAAATCCACAATAAGGGAGGTTACCACGGTTAATGCCCCATATGGTTTGGAAAATATTCCAGTAAACCCATTCACACATGTGAGTATCGATTATGTGTTGCCTATTAGTCAAATTCACAGGATAGACCCAAATCCAATTACTCTTATGGAAACTTCCATAATGTCAATTACAGAAATCAACCCAGATAGCATGGGAGAAATTGGTGATTCACCAAGAAATGATGAAAGCTCAAATGGAGTTGTCTTCATTTCATCCGCTAAAATTTAGCAAGTCTATACTTTTCCAACCAGGCCAGAAGAAGTTATATCAATATTAGAGGTGAACGATGATGTCAATTCTCAATCCATCATCTCCTCTTTATTACCCAAGGAAGACCCTTCATCATCAATAGGGTCAGAAATGGAAGCCTCTTCTTCATGATGTTTAAATTTTAAAATCTCTACTGATTATGAAAATTATACTTCATCATCTACTATGCAAGTAGAAACAAAAGAAGTTACACATGTTGAAGAAGAAGAGGAAGATCTCAGGGATGCTCCTCCAGCTTTTGAAGAGGGTATCTCTATCACTGTGGATGAACTTAGAGAAATAAATCTGGGTAAAAAATAATATCCACGCCCCACTTGAATTTGTACAGCCACGACTCTTGAAGAGAAAGAAATGTATATTTTATTTTTTAAGGAAAAATCAAGATATATTTTATTAGAAATATACAGAAATTCCAGGGCTTGATCCTGATGTTTCCACTCATCATTTGGGTTTGTCAGAAGAACATCGAGGATTTAAGCAAGCCACAAGAAGATCACACCCAACTTATGCTTCCAAAATTGAAGCTGAAGTGGATAATCTTATCAAAGATAACTTCATCATAGAAGTTCAATATCCCAAATGGTTGTCTAATATTGTCCCGGTGAAAAATAAGAATGGAAAAATTAGAGTTTTCATTGATTTCAGAGATCTTAATCGGCATTATCCTAAGGATGATTTTCCAGTTACGATTACGGAACTCTTGATTGATGAAAAGGCTGGCTATAAAGCACTTTCTTTCATGGATGGATATTCCGGGTATAATCAAATCTAAATGGCTCTAGAAGATGAAGAATCTATAGCCTTCAGAGCCCCTCAGGATGTATTTTTCTATTGGGTAATTCCCTTTGTCCTGAAGAATGCAGGCGCAACATATCAACGTGCCATGCACCGTGTCATCAAACCCTTTTAGGGAAATTTGTTGAATGTTATATGGACAATTTGGTGTTTAAATCCAAACAAAGTTCTAATCACCTGGATTATTTGGAATTCATATTCCACAAATATTGACAACATAATTTTAAGATGAACCCCTTGAAATGTGCTTTTGGGGTAACCTTAAGAAAATTTCTCACCTTTGTTGTACGCTATCATAGTATTGAAGTCGATCCTGAGAAAAAAAATTCAATCCTTGGTATGTCACCTCCTCAGAATTTGAATGAATTGAGAGGACTTCAAGGACACTTAGCCTATATTCGGCATTTCATCGCCAATCTTGCAGGAATAAGTTTACCCTTCACCACATTGATGAAGAAGGGAGTCACCTACCAGTGGACTAAAGAATGTTAATATGCATTTGATATTATCAAGAAATATCTCTTGAGTCCACCAATATTAATGCCACCTGTTGAAGGAAGGCCATTGATTCTTTATGTGACAGCTTTTGAATGATCATTGGCTACCTTCCTTTCCCAGACGAAGGATGCTGGGAATGAAAACAACCTCTACTATCTCAGTCGGACTATGCTTGTAGTAGAAACCCGATATTCAAATATTTAAAAGTTCTTCCTAGCATTAATCTTTGCAGTTCAAAAATTGAGACACTACCTGCAACATCATGAGGTCCAATTGGTATCTTGCAATAACCCACTCAAATTCATCCTTAGTTATTCAATGCTTACAGGACGTCTAGAAAGGTGGGAAGTTATTTTGCAGTAATTTGATATCCATTATGTGTCTCCAAAGGAAATAACGGGTCAAGATCTGGCTGATTTCCTTACTAAACACCCTTCAGCGGAAGATACATCTTTAGATACTGAACTTCCTTATGAGGAAGTCTTTTCTATTCAAGATAATCTTTAATCATGGGAAATGTACTTTGATGGTGCTTCTGGAAGTCCAAAAGGGAAGAAAATAGAAGATCCTATATTCAACAAAGTTGGGTTGTGAATTGTGCTTATTTCCCCGGAAAAGGAAGTGCAACCTTATACCTTCTCATTGTTGGGAGGCGGTACAAATAATGAAGTAGAATATCAATCTCTCATCGCAGGATTAGAGTTGGCGCTTCAAGCACAAGTGAATCACTTAAAGGTGAATGGTGATTCAGACCTGGTAATCAAACAACTCAATGGGGATTATGCAATTAAAAAAGAAGGTATAATACCTTTGTATGATTACGTCAGAGAGTTAATGGTGGAATTTCCTTCAGAACCGACATTTTATTATGTCCCGATATCACAAAATGCCCAAGCGGATGCATTGGCTAATATAGCCACATATTTGGAAGATCCAAATCGGGACAAGACAATCATCAGTATTTCCCACCGTTGTACAATTTCACCTTAGGTTCAAACCAGAAAATAGGAAATCAATGAAATTAGTCCCATTCCTGAACCATATGGTCATACTATAGGATAGATGACACCTATCAGGGAATACCTTAAAAATGGAACACTTTCACCTGATAGAGCAAGGAAAGAACAAATCCGCCAACGTGTGGTCAATTTTACACTTTATGATTGCCCAGATCACTTAGAGAAAATTCTCAACAAAAGTGGTTTTGATGGAATTCTCTTCATATGCATTGACGATGAAGATACAATGGCTATCATGAAAGAAGTGCATGGAGGAGTCTGTGAGGCCTATCAGTCTGGTCATAGACTATCTGATCAAATTCGAAGACTTGGATAATTTTGGCCTTAAATGATACAGGATTGTGTTGATTTCACAAAGAAGTGTCATTCTTTCCAAGTACATGCCAACTTCATTCAACAACCCCCAGAGTTGCTTCATACATCTAAATACTCATGGACATTTTCCACATGGGGAATGGATGTAGTAGGACCTTATCCTTCAGCTACAACCAAGAAATTTAAGTACATTCTTACTGCTACTGACTTCTTTTCCAAATGGGCAGAGGCAATACCTATCAAAGAAGTTAGTTCTAAAACCATTGTTAGCTTCATCAAGTCTAACATCATTACCAGATTTGGTGTCCCTCATACCATATTGACGGACAATGGCACCGACTTCTATTCATCCGAGGTAAGGAAGTTGTATCAAGAATACAACATCAAATACAACCATTCCTCTCAGTATCATGTAGCGGCTAATGGCCAAATAGAAGCCTTAAAAAATTCTCTTTCAAATATACTGCAAAAGATGGTGGATAAAGATAATAAATCATGGTCTGACAAACTCTTTCATGCTTTATGGGCTTATCGGACCACCACCCGCACTACAATGCGGTCAACTCCATATTCATTGGTATATGGAATAGAAGATGTCTTTCCCATTGATGTGCAATTACCATCTCTCAAGGTAGCCATTTGTGATCAGTCATCTATGGATGAACAATCTCAAAAGCAATTGGATGAATTGGAATGATTAGATGAGAAAATATTGTGCACCTTGGACCACATAGAAGTCTATCAGAATCAAATAGCACAATATTTCAACAAAAAAGTTCGTCTTCATTCATTCATTTAGGGAGAATTGGTATTGGTTCTCAGAACTCCAATGATATCAGGAAAGAAACCTCCCAAGCTGGAGCCAAAATGGGAATAACCTTATTCAATATATAAGGTCTACTCCAATGGAGCTTATTATTTAATCTCAATGGATGGATAACTCATCACTACTCCAACCAATGCCATATTTCTAAAGATGTATTTTGTATAATACAAATACATGTCACGGTCCATGCATATGACCTTAAACTTTTTGCACTTACTTCCAACACGATGTTAAACTATGTCATCCTTGCAATATGAAGTTAAACTATACAAACATTCTTAAGTCCTTTCTTCATGACATTAAACTGCACAGTCCCTTCTACGTCCAACATGAAGTTAAACTGTGACGTCTTAGAAACATGACATTAAACTGTGAGAAAGTCACTAATACATCCAACATGACGTTAAACTGTGTCCTCTTTTGTCCTTACTGCATGACATTAAACTGAACAGTCCCCCTTTCATTTAACATGACGTTAAACTGTATTGTCCACATCATCCTAGCTATAGGACGCTAAACTGTACAGCACCCTTATCGTCCCACATGATGTTAAACGGTGTCCCTATATTTGGCCTACATGACGTTAAACTGTACTGCTCATTCGTTCTACAAGACATAAAACTGAAGAAAGTACCTTAATACATCCTACATGATGTTAAACTGTATTTTGTCCCTGCAACATGACACTAAACTGTACAACAACAGTATTCCTCACTGTAAGACTTTAAACTGCATAGTTCCTTCATATGACCTACATGACATTATACTGTGCATTGTTAAGGTTGTTGCAACCTCTTGTTTCTCACACCGAGTATGACTCACGTGAGCTTAGATTAAACTTCAATCATAACACCCTCTCTAGGCCTCTAACCATGTGTATGTCCCAACACCATTTTTTAGGTCGTTGTTCTCAAGAAAAACTTGATCACCAATTCATTATTTAATTGAACAACGCAGACTTTGATCCTTGCCCTATATGCTGGGTACATAGGCAACCTCCTGAGGATCAAGCCCAAAACCAATATCTTCACATTGGTTCACCTCCATCTCATATGATGTTGATCTTTGAAGCATCCCCAGAACCAATACTTTTTACATTGGTTCACCATCGTCCTTGCTATATGACGTTAAACTATACAACACTTTTCTCCTGTATGATAATAAACTACAACATTCTTTTACACCCTCACCAAAGAGGGAATCATTATTTACATTGATCTCCAATCATGTTATATTCTAAAAACTACGTGCATATATGGCATTGTCCGAACCTTTTATCTTGGGTCAAACCATCATTCCACTAAAGTCCCCTTTCACCCTTCACATGTACGAAACAAATCTGTACAAAGGATATTTCAAGAACTACATGTGTCTTGATTCCCATCCTTATGGGATACGTAGGAACGTTTGAGCATCCCTCGAATCCAGCCCCAAGTCTTTGGGCTTAACCCCAAATTTCACTTTCAGTCCCTTGGCTGAAAAGTTCCCTTGTGAATACATGAATGTGGTATGAAAATCCTGGTCTTCATTCACATTAGGTTTATAACAAACACACACTGTGCATTCCTTATAATGGTCCATGTTCTATGACCCTAAACTAAGATCTCCTACACTCTCATCCCACATGACGTTAAACTGTATTTCAATAACTACGTATGGCTGGATTCCCATCCTTATGGGATACATAGTGAAGTCCATCACTTCAATTTAGGACCCAGCCACAACATAATTATGGTTAGCATTGGTCTGTGTATCCCTACATGCATTGAACAATTCCCATTTTGATGTGTCATTCTCCTAACCTTAAATATGTTCAGATCTCCATAACCCTTTTCTTGAATCCTAGTCCCAAAATGTATGATACTCGAGAGTTCTTTTTCCCGACTATGAAACACATTCGCTTAAGCAGCCTTGCATAAACAGTCTACATAACAGACCTATCAGCCAAAAGATGCTATTATTTGACTATGAAGCCAATGCCCATAGGTGGCCCCGCATAATTCAACCCCCTAACTGGTTTGTTAAATAGTGGTAACTTCATTCTTGGGAGGAAGTCCTCTTTTTTCCTTATTTGTCTTAACGACAATATGTAGGGATCCACAAAAATAGCCATCTGTAACATATTTATCTCATGATCTTTTTCATGATCTAAAAGTATTCATGTCTATGGTTTATATTTTCCTTCCCTACATTAGGGTTAGACCTTCACAGGAGTGACATCCATCCAATTCTTTGATAATCTTGATTGGAAATATCATATCCATATTCAAGTACCTCTTTCCATACAGCAGACTTTGTGCTTTGGAAAATTTGAATCTCCCTAAACTTCCACTGGATTTTTTAGCTGTAGAAAAGTAAATTTCTGAGAGTTCTTTTGCCTGACTATGCAGCACGTGTCCTTATGCTGCCTTGCATAAGTAGTCTACATAACAGACCTGTCAGCCAAAAGATGCTATTATTTGACTATGAAGCCAATGCCCTTAGGTGGACCTGAATAATTCAACCCCCTAATGAGTTTGTTAAATACTGGTAACTTCATTCATGGGAAATACTTCTTCTAATTCCTTTTAGCCATTTTTCGTATCATTCCTCAGATTCAAAATTTCTGAAGTCATAGTTTACATGTTTTCCCCCATACTTGAGTGTTGTAATATGTTTTCAAATAAATTATCAAGAAATTGAGTCAATTTTAATCCATTCAGTCAAAGCTATTTTGACCTTAAACATTAGCCTTTTTATGTTCGACGTGCATGACTTTAAACTACCCACAAAAGACAATAGAACTCTGATCAAAATTCAAGTACCAGCTCACTAAACATATAATTTGTATGATTTAGGTCATATTGAGAAATTAATAAGATTCAAAGATTGTAGGGTTATTTTTATATTCCTAGAAAAAAATTAAACTATGCTTACTAGGCCCATTGGATTAGGTAAAAATTTAATGTAGGTAGCAAAAGAAGGCATGTGAAAATGATTGAATATGAACATTTTTTTTTCATTTGATGCAAAAGAGTTAGAAGGATATCCACATATTGGATTCTTTTTGCTTTAACAAGAATTTCAAAAGGTTGTCAACCTAAATCTTCATTTTATTTACAGCATCTCGAGCTTCATCAACAGCTACTTGAAGCTCATGCACTCGACCAACTTCACTATTTTCAGCTTGATGGAGTGGTTTCTTGGCATCTGCAATGGCTTTCATACCATTCGTTTGAACTCCTTCCAGTGAATTGTTATGTTGGTCAAGTTCCTCAGTAACAACATCTAATTATTGCTGAAGGTGCATCTACTGGACAACTTTCTCCTTGATTTTATGCTTCATCTCCTTCAACTTGGGAGCATGATCAGCCCCAACTTGGGACACCGCATCCTCAAATTTCTTGATATTGGATGACATCCTTACTCTGGTCAGGTCTTGACGGTACCTCTGGTCCTGCTCCATTCTTAAAATGACTTGTTTCACCACGACATAGATCTCTTGATATCCAAAACTGCCAAGTCCCAACATGATGAACATGGATGACAGTCACGGGATCTTTAAAGACAACTCTTCAAGATGCACTTCAGATATGATCTTCCATATGTTCTTCCATGCCTTGCATCGTGAAAATTGGGGTGCCTTTTGTACTTCTAGGTCTAACTCATTATCACTATCACATGGGGGAATATAATCTAGGATTAATTCACTTAAAGAAGTTCCATGTTCTGATCCTTCCCCATGACCCTTATTATTTCAGATTCTATTCCCATTGGGGTGGAGGCGGAGGCTTCACCTCTAGATCTAGCCAATGAAATTGATAGCCATGTATAGTCAATTGAAAATTTTTCTTAGTTTCAAAGGATAACAAATGTTGAATAAGTTGTCTTGTAAATTTAGTTGAGCCACAAATATTGTTATCTCTTACCCAAAAGTAGATCAAAAGTAGGAGAAGGCTCCTCCCCGTCTTTCCTAGCATCAATAGGATTTTCAGGATGAGTTGGAGAAATCTCTACTGGGTTCAGATCCACTTGAGAAAGTGTCTCTACAACAGTAGGGTTTTCTGTACCCCCTTCAGGCATTGGCAGTTCGGCAGCTTGTTCAAATGGAACTGCAAATTTGAACCAATCATGGTAAGAGATGTAATAAGAAGTCTTTTTTATAGGATGAAGGACAACACTCACGTCCAAAATCCTCTAAATTACATGGTAATTTAACTTGATCTAAAATATCTTTAAATGATGCGCTAGGTTTCATCATTTCATCTAATTATATCTCGGATTCCTGGTTAGTCTCACTAGTGAGAGCATTCGATGTATCTACGTGGAGACCCACATCCTACAGCCTCTGACCCTGGGCGTCTTCTTCAGTTAAAATTATAGCATTAGTTACCATGGCCACCAAATTCTCTAGTTAAGGGGTTGAACCTAAAGTATAATAGAATGGAAGTCAGTTGATGTTTCATTCAACATTTTATGAAGCATTGTTAATTTACCAGAAGTAGGTTCTTCTCTTCTCGCAGTAGCAGTAGGAGTGGTACTTGGAATAGACGCTGGTTCCTATTTAGGTGTATCAATGCTAGCATGTACTTGTGATTGTTCACCAGAACCCTCCATTTTTCTTGGAGGAGGTTCAGTCCTCTCCCTCAAAGGGGAAATTGAAGAAGCCCCTATAATCCCAAGAAGTATAAGCAATCTTTGCATGGGTTAAAACTCATGACTATCTGAAGGACTTACCACTACTGATGAAAAATTTTGTTGTGGGCTTCCTCCTTCAATGATTTGGCTTCTTTGGATTTTTGGGAGTGTTGACATCATCCTCTCCAAATACAAGTATTGGAGAGTGAAAAGACCTTTCTAATTCCTCATCCATGGCCTACTGGCCTGGAGATACCTCACTCGGATCATGAAGAGATTCATTAGCCCCGATGGCTTTACCACCAGGGATATAATGTGGTGAGGGAACCTCAGCAGTTCATTTCTTTGCAAGCTCGAGGATGAAGAAAATAATTTCCTTGAATAACAAAGCTTTGACTGAAATCAAGTTGCAAAGAAAATAAAGAACGAAAATTACATCTTCAGGAGCAATGTAATCGTGCCACTCCTCATCTCCGGAAGCACCAATCCCCTCAGTGGTGCCACGATCCATCATTTCCTTCACCTGCTTGGTGACAGGAATGGAATCATCAGTTTCATATATGAGCATCTCTAGCTCTAGGATTTAAGCCCACACTTCATAGGGATTATCCTCGAAAAAAATATCAGTAGAAGCCCAAAGATTCCCTATTCCAGGGATGTGTAAACCTTCGCATAAATCTAGTCAGGTAGTTTCAGTGTTGCAATATAAAATCCACCATGTCTAGAAAGCCTTTGGTTGTAAATATTCAGCATGTGTACCAGAAGTTTGTGAGGAGGGTCCTACAATATTAGACATCAGCTTCTTCCTAGCTCCTGCAACTACAGATAAAAGATAAAAAAATAAGACTTGTTTCTCTATAAATTAATGGTGATTAAATTTCCCCAATGAAGTAACTCACTAGGAGTTGATGAAATTAGTATCTTGATTCTGACAGGAGGATTATATCTGTCACGAGGCCACATTTCCGCATGTTGTGCTTCATCATCCCCATCTTGGGAATCTGGCGAGTCATCCCTAGGTGAGGAACCTGGTGAATCAGCTCCAGGTGGGGAAGCTTCACCTTCCCGATGAAGGGTTTATTTCTCTACAATTATTTTATTTTTCCCCACCTGATAAATCGGATGATTCAACACCCCTTCAGGGTATGATGCTATCCAGTTCTCAGAATACCATGAAGTCAAGTTACTTGCCGCTTTTTCAACTGGTAGATCAAACACTACCCCGGTCTTCTCTACAGATGTCAGCAACCATAGTTATCCGGAAAACATTGGATTATGCTCTGACCTGACATGCACATGAGGGGATACAGCAGTCTACTGCAGACACTTGAATTGGGGTGCAAATCTGTATGGAGCATAGACCTCGCATATAATCTCTCCATCTATCCTGGTGGCCAGTACACCATCTCTACAAGCCAGCATGTACGACTTCAATTCCAGATTGGCGATTCCATCATCAACAAACCTCCCAGTTGGAGGGTTTCCACAAGGAAAGAAATTGAATTCCTTAAACA
The DNA here is from genome assembly GCA_963277665.1 of Viscum album. NCBI lineage: Eukaryota > Viridiplantae > Streptophyta > Magnoliopsida > Santalales > Viscaceae > Viscum > Viscum album. Next base: position 1,444,274,619 of record OY728150.1, on the reverse strand, counting down.
TTCTCAGCCTCACCTTCATATCATAGGGGTTACGAGCTAATGGATCAACTCCATAAAATGCATGCACTGATGGCCTAAAGGAACTTTCAGGAACCTGAACTCCGTTATGTACATTATATTTCCTGAAATGAGTGGCAATCCATCCCAAAAAAACTTGTAATTGTCCCACTAATCTAAAAGGAGACATACCCATACATACATGGAGTAAGCTCCTGTGAATCTTCGCCAAAATGTGGGTGGCCAACCCAACCATTTTCTTCTCAGCCAACTTGGATGCCACAATGAAGGTCCCTAGCCTGATGTCTCCCTTCTAATCCCAGACTAGCGGAAGATTAACACTGAGCCACAAGTCTAAGAAGCCCGCCAGATGGGTCTTTTTTGGGATTCTCTGATTTACATTATATTCCCACTTCTCAAATTCTCATGCTTCCAGGGTCTGCCAGAATGTGCCAAGAGCACCCCTCTTCTCTATTTTGGGGCAGGTAGTAGGATGAGTACAGGTGGGCCCCTTCTCCTTCGAATCCTTATCCTCCTTCTTGGTAAGAAACTTATTCATCCACTCCTCTGGATGAATATAATTTCTAGAATGAGTTAGGGAGGTCTTTGAACTCTTGAGCTTGTGGAAAATTTTTAATAATTCCCAAGCCAAAGCCGGAGTCTTCTCCGAATCATTCCAAGTTTCCTTGTGGGGGATGAATTCGTCATACATATCTCCTAGAATTAGATCCCCTGAGATCTTATAGATGTCCCACAAACTGATGCCTACTTCTCCATGATTCATATGGAAAGAATTGGTTACTAGGCTCCAGCGGCTGATTAGCTCTGGCACAAACTCATCATTCCTGTAGACATATGTCTGCCCAGCCCAGACAGCTTCATATATCAAATCTCCTTTCAAATCCTCGACAAACTCTACACAGGTTTGTCGCACCCAGTATGTCCACATCCAAGTTGGCTTCACACCTCCTCCAGGACGGAAGTCCGAACTCCTCTTCCACCCTTTGGATTGATCCATATAAGAATTTCGGAAGATTAAAGGATACCAATGTGGTTATAGCTCGGGCTTGTGAGGTTTCAGATCTAGGGCACAAGGGATATGATGCATTATGTATGCCTTCTCCACTGTTCTAGTATTAACATATTCTCTTCCACTTGAGATATTTTATGAATCAAAGTTGGTTTAATTCCTAAACCAAGAATGTGGGAGATAATTCTTTGCCTCTGGAATATTGACATCTGGCAGATGACCATGCCCATACAGAGGCAAGTAGATGCTCCGTGGAAAGCCATGATGATACTTCTTCAAGTACTTGGACAAATATGGAAGAGTTCTGTCACATATATCATAGTAATCATGGCCTATAATGTTCATTATATCATCAATTAGCTTATTTTCCAGTTCATAAGTAGTTTCGATTCTTCTAGGAGCCACTGAATCTGCACAAAGGTCAAATAATTAACTCTTAAGTGAGTCGATTTTTCATAATTTTTTTGAATAAAAGTGAAAAAATGGATAAGGAATTAAGGCGTGCAAGTCCAATTTTGGCGCGCAAGTTTAGCTATGTCGTGTAGGTTTTGGCATGCAGGTATCACCGCACAAGTCCAAATACCTATACAGAAGCACGACACAAAGAACCAGTGGAAAACAAGACACTTTCGCGATGAAGGAAACTTGCGTGACGAGAGCGGGAATCTTTGAGAATCAGTTCCTTTTCATGAGGAATGACCCCATATTTATAGGCAAGGATGCACCCCTGCGCACTGAAGCCTACGCGACTTGCACCTATCCGACACCATTTGCGCACTCAACACCTGCACGCTGCAGTTCCTTGGTTTTTTCCTTTTTACCTCAGAGTCACATCCTATTTCTTCCGGATCCAACTCTGAGGGGGGACTTTTATTGATGCTTCTTTCTGTCATAGAGTAACAAATGAAAAGAGAAATACCATATCACAAAGTGATTCATCCTTTGAAGAAATATCAAAAATTGACAAAGGCATAAACAAGGACTTGCGTCATCATGGGCCATGAAAGTTCTATTATGGTCACGCAGGTATACCTATGCGCCACATTTTGGGCATGCAGGTGACATGCACGCCCTATTTTATTTTCTCCTAGGGTCTTTAGTAGCCTATAAATACCCCTTGTGGGCCCCCCATTTCTAGGACGGAAAAATACAGAAACTCAGATTTGAGCTCCCGGCACCCTAGTCTCTTCTCAAAACCTTCCGAACACTTCTAAGGTAATTTCATACCAATAATGGAAGGTCTAAAGAGAGGGAACAAGGTCTATGTGTTGAAATTCATCAACACCTTCATGCCTAAGTGTCTAACCCTTCAGGGAATTGAAGACACTTGCGCACCGCCTTATCCCTTGAACAGAACTTGCGCACAAATCATTTAAAAGTCTTTAGGGATAACACTAAGGGCTTGAGCCATGCTTTGCCGAAGTTTTACCCTATGGGTTGACCGTCGCGCACGTATACCTTGGTAGTGCAGGTATACCTGCGCGAACAGGACCAACACGCCCAAAAAGGACCTACGCACCTACCTTTTTTTGGGTTCCCCTCTTGTCCATTCATCTATTTTCTTCAAATCCACCTCTGCTCTTCAAGATTTAGCCTTCATAATCCTCTTCAAAGACATTTATGGAATGATTCCTTTGTTGGATTCCTTATCTGAAAGGAATTCTGTGGAACATCTCTCAAAACCTAGTGATTTACATAACTTTATGTCATTTAAGGCTAGAGATTTCATTTATTCAACCTCATCCTTTAAGATGAGAAGATCTTTCATATGGGCCTCCTTCTCAGAAGTATGTCCCATGTTCCCAAATATGGGCATCCTTTTCAGGAGTAAGCCCCAAGTTCCAAAATATGGGCATCCTCTTCATGAGTAAGCCCCAGTCTTCAAGTTCCTTAATTTTGGGCCTCCTTCTCAGGAGTAAGTACCAATTATAAATTCCCTAACCTGGGCCTCCTTTTCAGGAGTAATCCCCAAGTTACCAAATATGGGAATCCTCCTTAGGAGTAAGCCCCAAATCCCAAATTCCCTTAACCTGGGCATCCTTTTCAAGAGTAATCCCCAGTTATAATTTCTCTTAACCAGTCTTAACTTCTTCTGATTAGGGCTTCCTTCTTAGGAATAAAACCCAATCACAAGTCCCATCCTAATTTGGGCATCCTCCAGAGGAGTGAGCCTCAAGTTAGAGTATCCAAATCTCCATGAAGCACATATACCTTTATGGATCTTGTTCACGAGATTCTTCTCTAATGTAAGTCCTAATATTTATCTATTTGGGAAATCATATATACATAAGCCCCATATCATTCCTTGTGACTGCATATTTCATGGCACAAATTATCAGGTTTACTGATACCTCTTGTTTCTCACACCGAGAATGAATCACATGAGCATAGAGTGTAAAAGTAACCAAAACGCATCTCTTTGGGCCATTAATCATACGTAAGCCCCGTGATACCAAACCAAACTACATGGACTTTGATATCTACCTTAAATGTAGAGTACGCAGGAATCCTTTCTGAGGTTCAAGCCCATCACCCATTAATTCTCATCCATCCCGTATGACGTTAAACTATATCTTAATTCCCAAACTACGTGGGTTCTGATTCCTTTTCGAACAATGATACATAGGTAGCCCATCCGTGAGTACGATCCCAACTCTAAAATACCTCATGTCCTTCTGAATGACAATAAACTTCAAGTGCCTCGCTAAGTGGATTTAAAACCAGTATGGTTATCATAATGACAAAGATATCTTTATATAATGTGTTGAAGGATACCATTGAATCAGAATCTCTAACAAATACAGATGATTCTCTATCGATGAAGATCATAAAATACATATAAAATATTCTCTAAATCTCATATATATTAATCATTGATTGTCATATCTTAAGGAAATCTCATTTTCATACTTGGTAGTGTAATAAGGATTCATGAACATAACTTAAATCGATAAAGTGAGTCCCGGAGTAGACAATAATTTCCCCAAAAAGGTGTGATGAGTCTAACCTCCCATCATCTCGACCAATGCAAATTCTTAAGCCTCATCGGTCCACAACTAATGAGCACCTACCTTTACAAAGTAAGTCCAAATGGATATAGAATCATTGGATGTTTCTGGTTCTACGAACAAACCCGTTAGAAACCGATTAGAATGTTTGAACCTTAAACAAACAAGGTCATCACCATTTATAGAGGAAACATTATCCCCATAACCCTAAAAGGCCATCTGATATAGAAGTTCAGTGTCCCATGGACACCTTTGATTGACTACGTACATCATGCCCCGGTGGCTCTACATACGTCGCCCACAAAAATGGTCATCAAATCAAAGGAAAAGTTTTTCCCAGGAGAGTCCTCTCCTATCTCAGTATGCCCATGAATTTCAAGCCTTGTTCCATCTCTCCCAACTCAAGGACCCTCAGAGGCATGGTTTACATATTCCTCCTTTCACACATCCTGGATATATCAGAACATATGGGCCCGATTCACTGCTGGTGTCTTTTGAGGTTTCTAAAAGATACCATGTCCACATGAATGAAGTTGATCCACGTGCAAAGGAAGAGATATCCCACTCTTTTATGGGATTCCCTGAATAAGTTCAGCTAAAAATCCTCCTCTTGTGAATAGGGGAACACCTGGTTGAAGGTCACACACTGTGTTTAGAATGTTCTCAATCTTCATAATTCTCAAAGGCCATAAGAAATGGAAAGCCAATGTCTTGAGGACACCTTTTATTTAATATGCATATCATCCCCAGTGGATCTTCATACGTTGCCCAAAAAATGGCCATCCATCAAAGGAAAATGCGTCTCTAGGAGAGTCATTTCAATCCTATGTATGCTTAAATGACATTCACATCTTATCACAAAAAAAGATTCAGAAAACTTCTGGATGACAGATTATGTACCTCCTTCTTCCCAAGTGCCCCTAAAGTAGAAAAGGGGAGAATCTTAACTGAACAAAAAACATTCTAGATCTCCCTCACACAAGTAAGAAATGTGCAGGAATGATTTCCCACTCATGACTGATGTTAATGTTTCTAATTTTCACAGACAACAACACTCAAGCCAGCCACCTATTGTGGCTCCTAATGACAAGATAAATCCAAAATGTGGAAAATCCCACCAAGACATCTGAAATGGAAGGCCTATTTATTTTGGACACCTTTTATTGACTATAAATATCATACCTCGATGGCTCTACATATGTTTCCCACAAAAAAATTGGACCAGTTAAAGGAAAAATCATCCCTAGGAGAGTTCTTTCCTACCTCTGTATTCCTAAAGCATCTCTTGAGCCTCATGCATGTTCAGAATCCACAAGTACAGGGTCAAGAAAAATCCCTAACCTGTGTCTGAAGGATACTAGAACATTCTCAACTAATAGTCCTGATTCGGGGCCCGACCCCATTATGTTTGGTCAAATATGTTTGACCTAAAAGATCAATATCTTGTTTTATTAGTAGGAATGTGAACATCCTGCAACAAAAAAAGGGATGTTATGCTCACCATAGGGAAAATCCACCGAAGGACCTCTGTGAAAAATTCAGGTATTGGTTCGTTAAAAAAAGAACAGACAAACATTGAGCCATCAGAAAATTCATAAAGCTTTTTAGGTTGAAAACCCACAAAGGGAGACATAAAAAGAAGCCATGCTATGCCAGCTAATTCCGTGTTAATTAGGCTTAGGTAAAAATTTGGGTAACCATGAAAAGGTAAAAAAATTTCATGAGGTATTCCATTCAACCTCGACAATAGTCGAACTGCACTCACTGAGCCCCTTGGCTCACGAAAAAATTAGAGCTCGATTCGGTTATCTCATATTACTGATTTCAAGTCATGGTTTAAATACTTGATTAAAATGGTGTTGATAGGAAAAGGAAAATAGAGATAATTTAGAGGAAAATAAGTTCCATCATATTCCATTAAAATATGTATGGTGGGCATCCACAACCTGGATCCTCTCCTTGAGAATAAGATATGACCTTTATATAAGGCATTCTATGGAGTCTCAAAGCTGCATCAGTGATTGGTGAGATTCTTCAATGGCTTGGAAAAGATTCAATATGTTTGCAGTCTTGGATTCAGTACTTGCTCATAGCACCTCTTCTTCCCTCATGGCTTGGAGGCCGGTTCCCTCTCCCTCCTGCATCTGCCATAACCCTTCCTCAATGGCAACTACGGCTTGAGCCCAATCCTGTTTGAGTTTTTCTGGTTTCTATATTTGTTTCTCTAATTCTTGGTCAAGCTTCCCTATCAAAGACTCTTGCTTTGAGAGTTCTTTTTGAAACATCGCAACTGTCACAACATGAGAAGTAGCTTCATCAATGAGGACTTGTCGTGTAGCCAACAAATAAGCCACCAAATCTTCCACAGAGATTCGAGATTCAAGTGCACTCTTTGCCTTCCGATAAGCAACCACTTTCCTTATTATATCATAAATACCATGATAGTTAAATCCTCCGGAACGCAATACTATAAATTGGTGGTGCAACTTTGAAAGTTTTACTGGCTTCTCTTCCAATAGAGTCTGGGAATTTAACCCCCAAATATTCGTCAATGATTTTTTCCAAGTAGGGTGAAATTCGGCTAGGCTCTTTTGGTCGGTCTCAGAATCACTCCCTAATAATGAAATGTAGCCATGAATGAATTTCACCCTAGAGGGACTTGGTTCGTGAACTACAACATGGCTTGACCCTGCAACAACTTCGTCTCTGTTAATTATGATAAATGGAATGTTAGGGACATTCATTATTTCCAAAGCATGTGGTTTCTATTCTGAGGATGGAGAGGAGACAAAAATATCTCCCACCCCCAAAGAAGTATCGCTATCCAAAACAGGTGGCACTACACCCTCAATCATCAACCACGCCTCATGGATATGAGAGACTACTAAGGACCTAAAACCAAGGTCGGCAGGAATAGTAACCATCAAGACGTCCCTTAAAAGGTCGCAGGATAATATGAAGATTGTGGGGATAGTCATTTTGGATAAGTGTATTGGTCTCAAAATGATGGGGAAGGAGGATATAACCCCTCTCAGAACTGGAAAAAATGTCATGACAGCCTGCTCCAGATTTTTAGGGGACAGAACATCATTCTACCCAACCATAACTTCCCCAGAACCACCATGAGTTGGAGTGGCATCAGTATTTGAAGAAATTCCTACCATTGGGGTAAAATCTGCTCGATCATGATTTATTGGCTCAATAATATTTTAAGCCCCTCCAAGATCCAGCAAAACCTGGGGCTCGTCACAAAAATCTACCCCCGCCACAAAGGCCAATATATATCTCTCCAATAGAGTTGTCTCGACATGATCAAATGAAACCTCAACTTCTGGAATCCCTTCCACTGATGGGGAAGAAATTGTTTGAGCTGGTTTAGGTACATCTGAGGGATCAACAACACCCCTGGTCTCCTCAAAAGGCCCAACTTTATTGTTTAGAATAGTTGTACCAGATGGTGATATTTCCCCTACCCTGAATGGGACAGGGGTTATAGATGCCTGAGTGGTTGTCGTTTGATCACTAATAGTCCCTTCATCAAATCACAGATACATACTATTTGTCCAACAAGGTAAGGATATTTGGTCCAATCACTTGGCGAGAAGACACTTAATTGTTATCCTGTTTCAAATATGCTTTGATAACTGGGAGGCTGGATTACGTTTCCTTTACTATTGGGGAGATGGATCATGAACAAGATCACCAAGAAGGGTGGGTGGAGGAAACTCCCCAGAAGGATATGAAATCACCACCTTCATATGCTCTTGGGCTCTGCATAATCCTTCAGCAGGACCCTCTACCAGTGAAGGGGCGTAATCCCCAAATATAGTACCTTTGGGAGAATAAGTTGGGAAAAAAATCTGTTTCCTGAGACCTGAAAGTCCCCTGAAAAAATAAGAAAGAAAGGGGGGAAGCTTTCATCATCTTTTTAGTAAGTAAATTTAAGGCCAAAGGATGCAGGTAAGACCTCTCCCGTCAGCCGTGGAAATACTGCCATCAAAGCCATGTGGTCTGACTAGTAATGCCTATCTATAAAAGAATGAAGGAACTTGTCCATTTCAGTCAAGTGAGCTTCCACCACTTCAGGATCTTCATCAGCTGAAATAATGGTATGAGCAATGGACCCCTAAAACCTAGAATATCATAATGTTCACTCTAAATAAGTATCCATATATCTTTATCTAAGTCCCTCACACTCAGATAATCCCAGATTCTCCAATCCTCTAGAAACACAACTGTAATTGGGATAGCCATTTCTGGGGGGTAACATGAGGAGGCAGGGTAGTCTTGGATAACCCATAATGTTTATCAGGTTTACCTAAAATCTCAAGAACTTGATAAGAGAATCATTTATGATATGATGGGGGTAAGGAAAAAACCTTTTTCGGGACAGCCTTAGTAGATAATCCAACAACTTCGTCAACCTCATCAGTGGTTCCTGGTCGTATCATGGAAATTACCTGATAAATGTACATGCAGCAACCAATGTGGAAGTAGATAAGGGTCTTGAGGTCCTTAAGGTTGCAGCTCACCTCATTTGTGTCCTCATCGAAGGAAATGCCAGTCGGTGTTGACAATAAACCAATACCGGTAAGGAAAACTTCCCTAGTCTGGAGGAGTTTCCAAAAATCATAGGAAGACCATCCATGGAAAGATGGGTGACCTTTCAAGAGGTATCGTCAACTCCAGGCCACAAGAAAATTGGCCTCATAAGGAATAGATGACGAATTCCCAGTAACAACTCCATCAGCTTGTTTGGCTGCCGATGAGGTCATCACCCAATCTCTCAAAACCTTATTTGGGAGGGAGTGGAGAGAAAATCAAAGAACTTGTCCTGGTTAAGGGTGTTCATCAACATTTTTTTCATCACCTTTACATTTACCTTAGATACCATATAATTCTCTAAAGTGGGAAAAAAGTCAGCCAATTGGCTGTTAGGATATGACTTAACCTAGGCTTCCACATAATTCTTGGTGAGGAAGGCCACAAGATCTATAGAATCCAGAAGTTTGGCCTAGCTCTGAGTGTCCTCTCAGATGAACATTATCCACAATTGGTGATATATCGTAAGATGTTTCTCCTGTTGAGCATTGTTATGAGAAAGAGGCATAACTTCTGAATGAAATTGAATTGACGGTAAACCTATAGGGTGCATACCCCTCAATGATGAGTTCCCCTATAATACAATCAACCAAGATGCCTTCTCACAAAGAAAAAAAGTATCCTCGATTGACGAAATCTTCAAACGCATTTTTCGTAAGAGTTATAGTGGGGAATCATAACGATGGAAAGAGAAAAGTTCATAAATGTTGAGGCAATACATTAAGTATTTCTCATTCCTTTTAGTCTGCTCCTCCTGCTTATCCTATGAAGCCCAATTTACTGGCATGACCCCACTGGTGCTCCGAAGATACGGTCCAAGGGTATAATGTGGGATTGGTAAGAAATTGATAAACAAATAACCCCATATATGGGATCCTATACATCCCCAAAAAATTAGAATGTGCCAACCATCTAGTAGGGTGACCACCCTTCGCTGATTTGGCCCAGTAGGTGGTATATCTTGGCCAACACAAGGATTACCAAATTGATAAACTTGTTAGTGGCCAACTGAGCAGCCCTAATAAAGGTTGAGTCTCATAAACCCCCAAATTATCACACTGGTAGAAGACACCCACTCAAGCAAATGGCTATGAAATCTACGAGTTGAAATAACCGATCGATATCAGGGATGATTCCCCATCCCTATTTCCTAAAATCCCCCTCTTCTAAGAGGGGCTAGTTTTTACCTACTCGCCTCTGGGTGGCTTTAGTAGGAAAAGCCTTGGGTCTCCGCAGATCTCGCTTGAGACCAGTATGCTTAGAAAAAGCACCAAACCAATCATCAAACTGGATGTCCAGCTTCAGAAAGGGGTCACCCTCTTTCCGAAGCACCTTCACATGGGTAATGTTTTTTCTATCCAGGTGGGGGGGGGGGGGGGGTTCTTTCCTCATCATTCCAAGTAGTGAAGGGACGAATAAATTCATTAAACATGTCCCAAATGATAGGGAATATCAAAATCATCTGAATGTACCAAAGATTGATTCCAAAATCTCTGTTGGTCAAATAGAAAGTGTTGGTGTCTAGACTCCATTTGCATAAGATTTGTGAGATGAGGCGAGTGGGACGATGGGTGTTTGCCAAAGAATCCTAGGTAGCCTTATACAGTCCCACCGTCTGTAGATCAACTCGGAACTCTTCAAAACTTAGGCGAACCCAAAAGGGCCACTTACAGTCCATTCCATATGAGCCTCTGGGGTGAAGGTCATGCCGGGACGACCAGTCGTGATGTTCATTTGTTATGGCCTTACTTGCAATACTCTGATAATAGTGGGTCATCTGGTCAGATTTTTGTTGCACCCCTTCTAAGGTTTGAGGGGAATAATGAAACAAGGGACGAGAAATTGTCTCTCTCTAAAGGTACATTCCCTTGGAAGAGATCAAGGCCCTCAGAATAGAGGAATTAATTATCCAGGAAAAGGGATGATCAGTCAGGCTCAGTGCTGGGATCGTTATGTCAGACAAAAGGCCAAACCCATAAAAAGGGAGCCTATCTGAGACTGAATACTACCATTGACCTACTATGAACAAATTCACAGGGGATCAGTTAAATGGATTGACCAGAGTATTGTCGTCAACCGAAGACTCCATATCCATTAATCATTCATCAGCAGCAGAAAGAGGAGCCATAATAATAGCCTTAGAAGAAACATTGACGTTGTCCGCAGCCAGTGAGTTAGCCATTTTAACCTCCATAGGAATATTCATAAGTTGTCAAGGAGTTAGTCCAATTGAAAATTATTGGATAAAAACTATATAAAAGTGGCTAAAGGACTTAAAACATGTCCAAAAAGGCTCCATGTATTGTTCATAAAAATTGGGATGCGAAAGGATAATTCTAAGTACAGTTTAACATGTGAAAGTAGCACGCCGCCTACAACAATGGTATGTGGATGAAATACACCATGTACAACCATGGTGCTTGAAGAATCCATGAGGCGCTGTCCTGTAAACCACTGGTCGGTGAAGAAAATGGTTTTTGAAAGCAAGAAACTATGAACCCCTACCTCAGCTAAGTTTATTCTTATGGGTTTCAGATTAATTTTTTAAGTTGGGGTTAATGTTTTCATTAGCTGAAATAAGTTTGGTGTACAGACAAGAAAACTACATTGAATTATCTAACACGAAGACCCATTTTTAGTCAAAAAAAATCCACAACCCATTCGAGGAAACCAAAATGTGGTATGCAGATAGGGAAATGGTGAGGAAATCGGTTCGCGGAACGTACAGAACAGTTCACGAATGCAGTTTTCTCAAGGAGCACGGTACACGAACAGAGAAGGAGGTCAGGGAATTGGGAGCACTTTTTTCCACGAGAAATGGTAAAATAAAAATTACATGGGCCCCTATATATAGGTGTGGTCCCCTCCTATTGGGTGTAACTTCTCTACCAAAAACCATTTCAGTTTAGGACGACATCTACATCAGAATAGTCCCCTTTTCATTTTGAACTGACACCATTCCGATTGGGGGCATTTTTAGGGTCCTGAAAATTTCTCAAAGGAGAATAAATACACTCGTAATCGCTTTGCAAAAGTAATAAAACACTTCTATAAGTTTACTAAGGTGAATGGGCTCAAATGGAGATGCATTTATATGAGGGAAATTGAAGGAATTAAAGTTTTCAAGTAGTCTGCATACCATTTACCATGAAAGGTATGCGGAGGAGACAAGCGTCCGCGAATCGTTGGCCTGAGAAACGATGGCCAGCGATTAGGGAAAACCGCGAACCATGCCAATCAAAGGAGTTATGCATAGAAGATGTTATGCGTGCTGTACCGCGAACCATTCAATTCAGGGATTAAGTGGACAAGAAGGGTTTTTCAAATCATTGTTGTGAGCCAAAAAACCCTGCATGCCCTGGCTGGCCAAGTCCTCCGCAGGCCAAAATACTCATTCAATGGGCCTCCATAAATGGTGTCGCATTCCTAGTAGATATGATCACTCCAATACTCTATAAAAAGTGAACAGTAGATAGGAGAAAATGATATGGATAGAAGGGAGAATGAGTGACTAAATATTGATTAGAATTCAGAGGTTGCACTTCGGCTTCTGTTTCATTTGCTCGGTGAAAGAAAGAACTATGAGACACTTCCTCCGTAGGCACAACCATCCGTGAGCCATAAAATGGGAGAAATGAGTAAAAATTATAAAACCGCAAACCTAACTAGTAAACAACGAACCAAATATTTCTTTTGGATTAATTTCCAATGAACGTTAATCCTTCGAAACATCCTTCAGTATGGTGCTTCGCGTAGCAGACAACTACACGGACTGAACCCGACACCGCGTACCCAATCGGTGTGCGGATATAACCTAATGTGGCATGGTGAGCCACATACCACTTTATTACGTGGTTGGTGATACCCATTTCCATGTACCACACCGGTACATGGATGGTCCCTTGGCCCGCATACCACTATGGTACACAGAGCTTCCCCCTATACCATGTAAGAAACCAGTATGTGGAATGGGGTGTGTTTGTGTATTTTCCCCTCTGGTTCCAACCTCACCCCTCCCTTACCGTCCACTTCTCCAAAATCCCTCCATTGACCAGTCCACCCACACTAGGACAAGGCCTCCTCCAAAGCCACTAGACCTGTATGATCAGGCCATTAGGCACATTAGTGAGCCCCAGTGAGTCTACATACCCATGGTAAGAGGAGTCATGAAGGCCATACCCAAAAGGTGTGGGATTTGGGAATGCCTATAAGGTTACATTCCCATGGTAACCCAGAGTTCAACCTTGGGATGTCGATGCGAACCTCCCTTTTCTTGGGATTATGGATGATCACATTTTTCTGTTCAATGAGGGATAGTGATCAATCGAAGGGGTTATGTTTTCTCCCCACTTTGGAAAGGACGGAACTCCTCCCCTTCCTAGAATATGCTTTGGGGCCCTTCGACTAAGGTAAGGCCCCAATTTTCTAAGGTAGGTCTATGTGACATTTAATTCCAGATCACATGGAAAGGTTCATTGCTCTGTGCCCTCACCCATGGTCACCCCCATTATCTTCCGTCATGGGATCTCCATCCCCCACCAATAGGGGAGGAGGCATGTGCATTTTAGAACCATTCACATCCTCTTTCTTCTCACACTAAGCATGAATCACGTGGGATTAGAGGTTTTTAAGGATTATGACATGGACACATCTTCTGAACTATGAGAACTCTAATTGCTGACCAAATCAAGATACGTAGGACTCCTCCCAGAAGGCCTGAGCTCAAAAGGGTGCCCCGTCTAAATGGTTCCACCCAATCATGTTCTTCAAATGGGTAGCTTCCATGAATAAGCCCCACACATCTTCTAAACTATGATAACTATGATTCCTGACCAAATCAAGATATGTAGGAAGTCTTTCATAAGGCCCGAGATCAAAAGGGTTCCCATTACAAAAGGTTCCACTCAATCATGTTCTTCAAATGAGATGATTCCATGCGTATGCCCCACACATCATCTGAACTACATGATCTCTGATTTATGACCAAATCAGGATACATAGGATTAATTTCAGAAGGACCAATCTCAAAAGGGTGCCTATCCATAAAGGGGCCACCCAATCATGTTCTTCAAATGAGAAAATTCTATGCGTAATCCCCACAAATCATCTGATCTACGAGAACTCTGATTGCTGACCAAATTAGGATACATAGGATGCCTGTCCGAAGGCCCATTCTCAAAAGAGTGTCCATTCCAAAAGGGTCCAGCCAATCATGTTCTTCAAATGGGAAGCTTCCATGCATAATACCCACACATCATATGCACCACGAGAACTCAAATTCATGACCAAATCAGGATACATAGGATGCCTATCAGAAGGCTTGATCTCAAAAGGGTGCCCATCCATAAAGGGTCCACCCAATCATCCATCCTCAAATGGGTAGATTCCATGTGTAATCCCCACACCTTTTAAACTATGAAAACTCGGATTCTTGACCCAATCAGAATACATAGGATGCATGTAAGAAGGCCCGATCTCAAAAGGGTTCCCAACTATAAAGGGGCCACCCAATCACGATTCTCAAATGGACATCTTCTACCTGTAATCCCCACACCTCTGAACTACAATAACTATAATTTATGACCATATTATGATATGTATTATTCATACCCGAAGGCCCGATCTCAAAAAGGGTGCCCATTCCAAAAAGGTTCGCCAAATTATGTTCCTGTTAAATGGGAAGCTTCAACGCGTAAGCTTCACACCTCCGAACTGTGTGGGTTCTGATTCCTCTCCCAAGGATACTTAGGAAGCCCTCCTTGTGGGCCTGATCCCAACATCAAATGACCTTCCATCCCCTAGAAAATAATAAACTCTACATCACCTCATAATATGGATAAGTTAGAATCACCTTCGTAGCATCAAACATATGCATTCTCATGACGATCTTGCAAACCATGGGTAACCCGTTGACACACTCATCGGGAATGAACCAAGGATTCATGAACATATGAACACAACTTAAATATATGAGAGAGTCCCGAAACATGAAAAAATCATCCACCAGAAGGGTGTGGTGAGCCTGACCTCCCATCCTCTCGACCAATGGAGTCCTCAAGTTTCGTTGGCCAAATCAGCAGCCGATAAGCGCCTGCCTTTGGAAAATAGGTCCATGAATCATGGTTACGAGGGTCGTTGGGAATTCTTGGTTCCACAAATCAACCCATTGGAAACCATATGATGAATTTATATCTAAGAAGGACCAGTTTCATTAGCACTTGATCCCCACACAATCACTCTTTGGGATCAACAGTTCCCCACAGGTTTAATCAACCTTCTTTAAAGGATAATGATGATGAATGGGTCGAAACAAAGGAATGGTAAATCTCCATTTCCACACTGCCATAACACGTGCTACCTTAGAGGCGTAACAAACCACTAAAATCACTAAAAATAAATAAAAAATCTAAAAAATATTTAATCCTTTAAAACATTAAAAAACTATAAAATCATTAAAAACAATAAAAAAATAATAAAAACTCTATACCCCCCAAAATAAAATCCATAAAAACCCATAAAAATTCAAAATAATCAGTAAAATACCTAAAACAAAAAAACCACAAAACCCTAAAAATCATAAGAAAAATATAAAAACATAAAAACACATAAAAGCCCTAAAAACATAAAAATTATAAAAATATGAAAAAAACCTAAATCAACCAAAAAACCCATGTCAAGTCCTAAAATATTCATATTATAGATGAAGAAAATACTATCCAATTCAAAAAATGATAGAAATAAAATCCTGGAGAAGATTGATGAAATGGTTGAAAGGGGCGTGACCTCAAAGCATATATTCTCTTCACGAAACGTTACTCTGCATGGCGATCTTCCACATTGTGAAACACTTGGGAAATAAATTGTTTGTGGGATGGAGATAGTGGTGCCAGTACAAGAAAATGAAACCATATAAATTTTTAAGAGCAAGGTAGTGATTTAATCCCCTACAAATGAAGATTTCCCATTAACTAAATAGTTATCGTGATGAGGTGGCATCTTCGGTGCCCAAAAAATACAACCCCCCGCTGGCTAAGTTGTTCATGTTCTTTTCATCCTCTACAGGTTTCTAAAAAAGTAGCAGTTTGATCCAATATACTATATAAATAAAATCTAAGGGGGGTCAAAAAAGGGGAATGAAGATGAAAGGGGATGAAGCATGGAGAAAAATATAGAGGGTGTAGGAAAAATCTCTCCTGCACCCAAAGCACTTGATAGACTCCATCCTGCAAACTGTATGCAGAATACCCTCTCAATATGATAATATGAAAAGGAACAGCCATTCGTAGAAAAGAGGAATTATTTTATGACAAAATAAAAATAAAAATGACTCCATGGAAGGAATAAAAGTAGTTCATGGACATACCCTTTGTGGAAAAACATTCGTGGAAGGATGCTTTGTGGGAAACAGTTCGTGGATAGCCCTTTGTGGGAAACAGTTCCCAAATGCTCTTTTATACATTTCCCTTTATAGATGATGCCTTGAAAAAGATGATTTTCCAAAAATCCTCTGTGGAAAAACCTTTGTGACCATCCTCTACATGGATGCTCCTTCACAAACACTCCTTCATGGATGCTCCTTCACAGATGCTCCTTCAAAGATGATCTTTCGTGGATGCTCCATCATGGATGCTCCTTCATAGACGATCCTTCGTAGACACTCCTTTGTGGCCATCTTCTATGTGGACAGTATTATGAGGAAAATAACATGCACATGCTGATCCATACCGCAGGGTCTACGCCCTCGCACCCCCACTTAGGATCACTGACAGGCTCTGGTCCCGGCCCTCCGGCCTGGTCCCTTTTCTATCATCACTGACGCACATGTAAAATGGAGAGTCGCACTATGAACTTTTCGGGACAATTCAATGACATTTTCTATTTCACCCTTATACCACCCCAATATCCATCCCTTCAATACCATGATTCAACCTACTCCTCATGACACTCCCAAAAACCTATAACCTGCCTCCTATACTGGGTTCTTCCAGAAATCTATGGACAATCACGATCTAAATGTTTCTTACATTCCTGGACACACCCTTCTCCATCCATAAAAATCTATGTCTTGGGAGATTTCGGATATTCATAAAACTTTCCAACCATTGAAAATGGAAATTCAGTGTTCTGAGGACACCTTTTCTTGAGTATATACAAAATTCCTTGGTGGCTCTGCATAGGTTTCCAAAAAATCCTTGTCAATGAAAGGAAAATTTGTTCTCGGGAGTGGCTATTCCTACCTTCATATGACCTAATGGATTCCATTACCCACATCATTTCTCTTGATTCAGGAATCCCTAAAACCAAGGTTTACAATTTCCTTCCCTCTCATGTTTGAGGCATGTCAGAACATCCCAGCCTGATTATCCTTCAGTTAATCAGGGTTTCTAAAACAAGTTGTCAAATCTCTATAACCATAAACTAGAAGTTATTTTCCTGACTATATGATGTTAAACTATATGGAACTCTTCCCAACCATATGATGTTACATTGTGTGCTATTAGTCTTTACAATATGACATTAAAATGTGATGTCATAGTACCTACAACAAGATATTAAATTGTAATGCAATCATCCAAGCTATATGAATTTAAACTGTAGTATAACCCATAATACATTCAAAAGGGACTCCATCTGAGGTAAGCACATAGATTTTCTTTAGGGAAATACCGTATCCCCTAACTTTTTTTCTATCAGAACCTACTTTTCCACTAGAATAGAAAAAAATTTGCATGATTTTCCAGATCTATTGCTTCCTCTAACTCCTCACACTGAGCATGACTCTTGTGGGCTTAAAGATTAGTGATTATCATGGAATATTCATGATTTACAGAACCAATTTAACTATGAGAACTCTGATTCAAACCCTATCTAGAATACATAGGACGCCTATCTAACAACATAACTCAATGAGACTACTCCATAGTTATAAGTCCCAACTAGAGTCAAACGAGCCTCATATATCATGTATGCCCCAATAATCCCCTCAAATGTGTTGTTTCAACATGTAAGTCCCAGCTTACCGAACTATGTGGCTTCTGATTCCTCTCACAAGGATACGTAAGAGGCCCATATTACCCGTTCGATCCCAACACTGAAATAATTCTTTCCCCTGGAAGACGAAAAACTCTAGAGTGCCATCCTATATGGATCAAAACCAACATTATCTTAGTAAATGACTAGGGAATTCATGAGTTTTACATAAGAGGATATCATTGATGAAGAAACTCAGATATATAAAGATGTCTTCATCAATGGATAACATTATATTCATACAGATAATTTTGAACCCATGTGTATTCATGATTGATCCTTCCCAGGTGTAGTATGTGGAAAAATTCTTGGGAATGAACAAAGGATTCATGAACATATAAACATGGATTAAATCTATAATAGAGTACTAGAATTGGAAATAGTCCCCTCCAAAAGGGTGTGATGAGCCTATGTTTCCATCCTCTCGACTAATGTGTGTAATTAATTGTCATTGGCCAAATCATCCAATGAACACCTACCTTCATAAAGAAGGCCCATGAATCTTGGATTTTTGGGCCGTTGGGTGTTTCTGGCTTCAAAAATAAACCCATTAGAGACTATTCAAGGATATTGTACCCACCATGAAGTGATTGAATAAAACCATAACCCAATGAAGTTACTCATTGGACCCGGCCCGCTTTGAGTTGAAACAAAATGATGACTCGGATGTGAAACACATAACTATGGCACCTCCATCGTAAGATAAAATGGATATACTTCCCAGTTCCCATCAGTCCACTACGTTCTTTGGTACAATACGCGCTTCAGGTTGAAGAAACCCTAAACCCCTAAAAACATAAACCCCACAAAACCTTCAAAACAATAATACCCACAAAAATCCAAACAAACCACTAAAAACTCTAAAAACCATATAAAATCGTATAAATGTTAAAAACTACAAAAACATTAAAACCCTTAAAAACTAAAAAAACAAAAAAAACCATAAAAACAAAAAAAACCATAAAAATTTTTAAAACTATAAAAGTTCATAAAAACCGTAAAACCATAGAAATACTAAAAGGCCATGTGAATCCATAAAAACATAAAAAATATAAAAAACCCTAAAAACCCTAAGGAATCATTAAAAAAATAAAGCACCTAAAACCCCTAAAAACCTAAAAATGTTAAAAACTCTAAAAATCCATTAAAAACTCTATAAACCCTAGAAACCCTAAAAACCCTAAAACCTCTAAATACCCAAAAGACATGAAAAACACTAAATCACATAAAAAACTAATACCACAAAAAATTCTAAAATAATATAAAATCCAAAACACTTTAAAAACTCAAAAAAATATTTAAAACCCTTAAAAATCAAAAAACAACTAAAACCCAAAAACCCAAAAAACCAAAAAACCCAAAAAACCTCAAAATGCATAAAAACAAAAAAACTATAAATATCTTAAAAGTCCATAAAAATGAAAAAAACACTAAAATCCTGAAAATCCCTAATAAAATTGTGAAAATCTAAAAATTGTTAAAACCCCTTTAAAACATAAAAAACACTTAAAACCCTAAAACCCTAAAAATCATAAAAACCCTAAAAATCCCAAAAAACCATAAAAAACATAATAATCCCAAAAAATCCCTAAAGACATCAAAAACCATAAAAAACATGATCAACCCTAAGAAAACATTAAAAATAGAAGCACGCTTAAAATATCTAAAAAACCTAAAACCTGATAAACAGAATAAAAACCATAAAAACCATAAAATTAATAAAAAACCATATAAAACTTTAAAACCCTAAAACCCATAAATACTCTAAAACCACTAAAAATATTAAAACCCCATTATAACCCTAAAAACATTAAAAAAATAATAAAAAATTGAAAACACATTAATATACTTCAAAAACCCTAAAATAAAGAACATAAAAACCTTAAAAACCTATAAAATCTTAAAAACCCTCAAAATATCTTAAAACCATAAAAATACAAAAAAAATTTAAAAACATAATTAACAATAAAAACCTAGAAACCTTGATGATAACCATAAAAAGTTGATAACACTTAAAACACCTAAAAACCTCAAAATCCTTAAAAACCCATCAAAACATAAAAATAAAAAAAATCCCTAAAAACATAAAACCCTTAAAAACTAAGAAAAAACATTAGAAAAACATAAAAACCTAAAAACACTTAAAACTCATAAAACCATAAATATGACAAAACTCTAAAAGTCCATACAAGCCCTAAAACCCCTCAAAAAAACATAAAAACATTAAAAACTATAAAAACACTAGAAAACTCATGAAAACCCTAGACACCACTAAAAACATTAAACCCCATCAGACCACTAAAAATGTTAAAAAACTATAAAATTTTGAAAACCCCTAAAACTAAAAAAAAAATCTAAAAACCCCAAAAAATACTATAGAAACCCTAACCCCCCCCAAACCAAATAAATCCATAAAACCCCTAAAAACTGTAAAATTCCTAAAAAATCCTAAAAATCCCCAAAAACATAAAAAACCCTAAAAACCCTAAAAACCCTAGAGAACCCTAAGAAATACATAAAAACCTAAAACACATAAAACCCCCCAAAAAAACCTAAAAATGCTAAAAAACCTAAAAAAACCATAAAAACCCAAAACCCCTAAAAACATCTAAAAAACATAAAAACACCTAAAACCCCATAAATCCCCAAAAACCTCAAAAAACCCTAAAAACCCAAAATAACCTTAAAAACACAAAAAACCCAAAACCCCAAAACCCCCAAAATATTTAATAACTTAAAAACCATAAAATTCGTAAAAACCCATAAAAATACCTAAAACATAAAAAACCAAAAAACATTAAACATCCCTAATAAAACCTTCAAAAATTTAAAATAGTTAAAACCCCTAAAAACTTTAAAAACACTGAAAAATCTAAAAAACATAAAAACTGTAAATCCCCTAAAACTATTAAAGACCCAAAAAACCCAAAAAACCCCTAAAACTACTAAAAACATTTAAAAAACTTTAAACCTCTAAAAACAATAAAATAAATCTAAAAATCCTAATTACCCAAAAAACTAAAAAACCCTTAAAATGCCAAGAAAACCGAATAATCCATAAATACCATAACAAGCTGAAAATTCCTAAACAATTCCTAAAAAATCCTAAAAATTATAAAATCCCATAAAAATCCTACAAAACCATAAAATCCTTAAAAATGTTAAGAACCCTAAGTCCCTGAAAACACTATGAAAACCATATACACCTAGAAACACTTGAAACCCCTAAAAACCTATTAAATGATAGAAACCTTAAAAACCACAAAAATAATAAAAACAAAAAAAAACACTAGACCTCTAAAATACCTTCAAACCCTTAAAAACGTAAAAAACTCTAAAAACCTAAAAAACCTTTAAACTAAAAGAACTCTAAATATAAAAAAAATAAAACCATTAAAATCCTTAAAATGCCTTAAGACTCTAAAAACCATTAATTTCTTAAAAAATCCCTAAGATCCATAAAATTTTGAAAGTCATTTAAAATCCTAAATATAATAATAAAACCATAAAACCTAAAATCACATAAAACCCCTAAAAAATAAAAAAAAATGAAAAACATAAAAACCCCTAAAAACCCTAAAAACCATAAAACCCCTAAAAACATTAAAAAACATAAAAACCATGAAAACCCTTAAAACCCCACTAAAAACATTAAAACCATATTAATCTCATAAAAATGTTAAAAAATTTTAAATACTATAAAGATACTCTAAAATCTAATACCCCCAAAACAACTAAAAAACCTAAAAACCCAAAAAAATCCTAAAATTATTCAAAAGATCTAAAATCTACGAAAAACCATAATAATTATAAAAAAGCCCGAAAACCCCATGAATTAAAAATACATAAAATCCCTATGAAATCCTAAAAACCCTAAAGAAACACATTAAACCCCTAAAAAACTAAAAAATGATTAAAACCCTGAACCTTAAAGCACTAAAAACCTAAAAACCACAAAATCATAAAAAACCATCAAAAACGCAAAAACCCAAGAAACCATAAAAATAGTACAAACTATGAAAACCATTTAAAACCATTAAATAATTAAAAAAACTCTCAAAATACTTAAAAACCTATAAAAACTCAAAAAACCCCTAATAATCCAAAAAACAAAATAAAACCCTGAAAACCAAAAAAACCCCATCAAAATCCCAAAAAACTTGAAGGATCTTAGAAATCATAAAAAATCACTAAAAATCCTTAAAATCATAAAGACCCTAAAAAATGAAAACCCCTAAGAAAATATTATAAACCCAAACAAAGTTAAAACCCCTAAAACCCTAAAAAACTAAAACCCCTAAAACCAACCCCCTAACCAAAAAACAAATAAAAACCCCTAAACTAATTAATAACCCTAAATTCTTCAAAACCCTTTAAAATAACTAAAAACTATAAAAACACAATAATCCACTAAAAATTTAAAAAAAACTTTAGAAAATATTAAAATTCCTAAAAAAACAACCCCGAAAATACATAAAAACTAAAAAAAACCTTAAAGAACCCGAAAAATCCCTTAAAAACTAAAAAACAAAAAAATTTCCTAAAAAATTCATAAAAATCTGTAAAATCTTAAAAACCCTAAAGAATATAAAAATTCATATGAAATTCAAAAAAAATTCTTAAACCCATCAAAACCTAAAAATTGAAAAAAAATCTAAAAAAATCCCTAAAAACCATAAAAACCTCTAAAACCCTTAAGAACCCAAAAAATCGATAAAAACCCTATAAACACTAAAAATATAAAACCCCTTTAAATCCATAAAAACATTAAGAAATTCTAAACCCCCTTAAAAACTCTAAAACACTAGAAAATACCATAAAAACTCAAAATATTTTGTAAAAACTAGAAAAAAAACGTTAAAAACCCAAAATAAAAAATAAAAATCACTAAAATCATAAAACCCCCTTGAAAACCCCTAATAAGACATTAAAATCCAAAAATAATTTTAATCCCATAAAACTCCAAACATACACTAAAAATAATAAAAACTGAAAAACACTTAAGACCCATAAAGGCAAAAAATCTATGAAAAACCCCTAAAACCCTAAAACAACTATAGACCCTAAAAACACAAAAAAAACATGAAACCTTAAAAAACCTTAAGAACCCATAAAATAAAAAATCACCCTAAAAACCCATGAAAATACTAATAAATCCATAAAAATAATTTAATCATAAAAAACATAAAAACCCTGAAACCCCTAAGAAAACCATGAAACCTAATAACACTTAAAACCCCTAAAACCCCTAAACGCCTAAAAACCATAAAAAACCCTAAAAACCCCTAAAAACCCCTAAAACCCATGAGAAGCCTAAAAACCCACTAAAGACACTAAAAATATTTTAAACCCCAAAAAAACTATAAAAACACTAAAAGTGCATAATAACCCTGAAAAACTCAAAAAGTACCAAAAACAACAGAAACCCATAAAACCCTTGAAACACTAAAAAAACCCTCAAAATATATAATAATCTTAAAAACCCATATAAATTCCAAATATTCCCTAAAATCCATAAAATCATAAAAAACCCAAAAAACTCATACAAAGACCTGATTAAACATTAAAAACCAAGAAACACTTAAAACTCCTAATAAACCTAGAAATGCTAAAACCCTAAAAAATACTAAAAAACTATAAACCCCATAAAATCATTAAAAAAACCTAAAAACCCATAAAAACCATAAAACCCACTAAAATTTCTAAATCCCTTTAAACCTATAAAAATGATAAAAAACTATAAAAAACCATAAACCCTAAAATAATACAAAAAACAAAAAAAACCCAAAAAACCCAAAAACCAGTAAAAACCCTCAAAATCATTAAAACCAATAAAAACCATAAAAATCCTAAAAAATAAATAAAAATAAATAAGAACATAAAAACACTAGAACCTATAAAAACATAAATAAATACTTAAAAAACTAAAACCACATATAGACCCTAAAAATTACAAAAACCACTAAAAACACTAAAACCGTAAAACACCCTAAAAAACAAAAAACCCCTAAAAATCATGGTAGTTAAAATCGGGATTCTACAGTATGAGTCTACCTTGTGAGCCCGGTGAGTTTATACTTAGTCCATATATTTTATACATGAGTTTACAACGAGTCTACGAGCTTGCTACTGAGCATGAATGGTAAACTCGCCAAGTTTGAATACCTTGCTAAAAACCATAAAAAAAATAAAACCCTATAAAAACCCTAAAAACAACCAAAAAAACATAAACCCCTTTAACCCCCAAGAAAAAATAAAAAATCTAAAATCCATAAAACACTAAAAAACTCAAAAAAACTCTAAAACCAAAAAATACCACAAAAACGCTAAAACCCTAAAAATATCTAAAACCCTCAAAATCCATAAAACCCCTAAATTTCCATAAATATCATAAATATCCCTAAATATCCCCAAAAACGTAAAAATCCAGAAAAATTCTAAAAAACCCCAAGAAATCCGAAAACTCCTAAAAAACATAGATACAATAAAAAACTAACAGCACTAAAAATCGTAAAAAAACCAAAAAACCCTAAAAACCATAAAATTCAACAATTATTGGCTCACCATCTCAGGCTATAGGGTAGTGGTTATTAATGAGTGGAGTAGCACCTTTTATGGAAGCCCAAAATTTGTTGTGGCTCCCAAACTCAAATGAATAAAGAGTCTTCTTAAAGAATGGAGTAAGATATCTTTCTCCAAGATTGATGAAGACATTAAGGATGCTAAATCCCAACTTTATCACAATCAAATAAACACTCAACAGTAACTCACCCCCCCCCTAGGGAGGAAATACAACTTCATTCTAAGCTGGATGAGCTTTTGGAATTAAAAGAGAAGATTGCAAGAAATCAATTTAGCGTGGCCTGGCACAAGGAAGGGGATAGGAACTCCAAATTATTTCATCTTCTTTATAGGGAGATAAAATCTATGAAAGTTCTAAATTTCATTATGGAAATGGGACCTGATTTTCATCTGAACATGAGATCTCTAATGCTGTGGTTGGTCATTTCAAGGAATTATGCAATGATAGAGGGAATGAGTAGACCCCTAGATTATTTGAATCTATTGATGCTTGCGTTAATGATCAACCAAATAAGAGTCTTACTGATGCCTCATTTAAAAAAAGGAAGTCAGGTCTTCTATTTTTTTTTTGAATATGGAATGAACTCTCGGTCCAGATTGATTAAGTAATAAGTTATTCATGTTTTATTGGGATATATTATATGTGGAGTCACTAATGCTATCAGAGAGTTCTTTATTTTCTAATCCTTCCCTCATGGAATGAACTCCAACTTCCTTGCTTTACTGCAAAAGAAAGATAATTCCATGGATATTGGGGACTTTCATCTGGTTGAAATTGGCAACACTTTCAATGATAATAAGAAAAATTCTAGAGACCAGGTTGGGGAATATTTTCGATGGGATAATCACCCCAAACCAATTTGGGTTTGTCCCAGGACGTAATATTCATAGCTGCCTATATTCTGTAATGGAGGGTATCAACTTCATGAGGAAGGCCTCTAAGTATGGAAGATTTACTATTAATATTGACATCTCAAAGGAATTTGATACGATCAAATGGAGCTTCATATTTACTATTCTTAGCAGGTTTGGATTATCCACCTCTTTCATCATGCTGATCCGTACTATCTTGTCCAGTGTCAGGATCTCTGTTCTTGTTAATGGATCTCCTAAGGGATTCTTCCATTGCTCTCACGATGTCAGGCAAGGTGATCTGATTTCTGGTCTCCCCTTTTCTCTTGTTTAAGATTATCTTAGCCAATGCATAATTAATCTCATTCAGGATGGCTTTTATTCTTTAATAAAATCTAGGAAAGATCTTTATCTACCAACTCATCTTCTATATGCAGATGACATTCTATTTTTTGGGAAGGTAGACAGGCATACCCTATCCTCAATAAAATTACTAATACAATATTATTAAGAGGTTGCAGGGAAATCGATTAGTTGGAAAAAGTTTTATATTATTTTTGGCAATGTGATTCCAGCCTCCAAGCAACGCAGAATTGTAAGAACTCTTGGTGTCATGAGGGGCTCGCTCCCTTTCATGTACCTGAGGGTTCCCTTATTTTTGGGGATGGTGAAAAGTGGATACCTTGAGAGAATTTTGCACAAAATCACTCAAAAACTTGCGATATGGAAAGGAAAATTCTTATCCCAGGTGGGTAGAATTTTCCTGATCAATTCTGTTATTACATCCATGTTTGTGCATGTTTTATCCATTTATAGATGGCCAAAAAGTTCATCAAAAGTTTACAAGCCAAAATCATGAACTTTGCATGGACGAGCTGCATGAATGAGAAGAAGCATGTATCTATGGCATGGAAAGAATGTACAAATCCCAACGAAATGGGTGGTCTGGGCGTCAAGGACCATAGGAATTTCAATGATGCCTTAATTGGTAAATTTACATAGAACCTTTTCAACCCACAAGACAGGAGTCTTGAATTCTTGAGCGAAAGGTTCACTTCCAAACTCTGTGAGGAGTTCCCTGGATTCATTCCTTCTTCGGTCTGGACCACAATCAGGTCCTCCTATAGAATCATTATTTCTCACTCTAAATGGGCTGTCTCAAGGAATTCAGTTTTAAATTGTTGGATGACCACCTGGATTGAACGACCCATCCGTGAATCTATCCAGTCCCCTTAGAATTTTAACCATTGGTCCATCACTGATCTCAACAATAACATGAGCGAGATTAAAATCATTCTACCACAAAATATTATCACACAAATACAAAGATACAACTTCATTGATATGGATTGTCTTATTTGGAAACACAATATGGTTGGGAATTTGAGTATGGAAGAGTTTTACGGATTTGAATGTGAGTAGGGAATTCAACCCCCATATTGGCTTTCTAAATTTTGGACGCCCTTCATTCCCCCTTCCACTCACCTTGTACTATGGAAAATTTGGAGAAATAGATTTCCAGTTCAATAGCAGTTGAAAAGAGCTGGTTGGTTCTCAGCTTCTTCTTTCCCCATCGGTCTTCAGGATGAGGAAAATCTGTAGCATATTTTTCTTAAATGTAGATTGGCTTCTAGTCTTTGGGAGCATCTTCATGTCATTTTCCAGCTGAAAATATGCACGGATAGCACATTGCCTGCTCTTTTCAACAGTTTTTTTGGTGTGAAATGTAGTCAACAGGTTTACAAACTGCTTCTTTCTACTGCTACATCCCTCACCGCCTTTGTGTGGGAAGCCCAGAATAAAATTTGTTTTGATAAATCTCCCTACTTCCTCCGTAATGGTGTGGTAGAAATTCACAAAGCCGCCCTCATGGCATCTCATATCTAAGCCGGTACGATGGCTAATGATTTTATTGTTCTTATTCTTTTGAGAACTCTTGGAATCTCTGGAAGATGCAAGAAATCAAGGGATTTTAAATTTATTCGGTGGATTCCACCAATCCCAGAATGGATAAAATTCAATGTAGACGGTGCTGCTCTGGGTGAGCTCGGAATCTCCGGTTGTGGAGGCATTTTCCGGATGTAAATATGCTTTTCTGAAACATTATTTTATCACTTCATTGGGAATTTATGTGCATATGAAGCAGAGCCCTAGGGTTGTGATAAAGGCTATCCAGTTTGCAGTTTACTTAGGTGGAAGCAGTTATGGATTGAATCTGACTCAATGTTGGTAGTGGAAGCCCACAAAATCAAAACAAGGAGAATCCCATGGAGGCTTCTCACATAATGGATTGAGTGTCTAAGGACTTCTCAGGGTATGAACATTGCGGTAACACATGCATACAGGGAAGCGAACAAGGTATCAGATGTGATCCCCAAGAAAGCAATTGAGGATGGATGTTCCATGTGGTCCTTTGTTGCACCAGATTTTTTTATTCCCCTTGTGGACTTGGACATGAAGGGTGACTTGCACACTCGGTTGTGCAGACCCTCCCTGCAAATCCTTGTACTTACTTTTTTGTTAATAAATTTTGTGGGGCCAGGACATGCCTGGCCCCGAACCTGCTTTGCCTAAAAACCATAAAAACTCTTAAAGAACTATAAAACCCCTAAAAATCACTAAAATCATTAAAAACCCATTAAACCCATAAACACATTTAAAAACATTAAAACCCCACACACCCCCAAAAAACTCAAAAAACAAAAAAACCATAAGAAAATAATAAAAACCCTAAAAAACCCTAAAACCCCTCAAAATCCCTAAAAACATTATAAACCATGAAAATCCTAAACAATCCTTAGTAATCCATAAAAACGTAAATACACATAAAAACCCTAAAAACCCTAAAAACACTAAAAACACTAAAAACCCTAAAAACCATAAAAACCCTAATGAATTCTTATAAATCAAAAAAACATAAATCCCCTAAAAATATAAAAATTCTAAAAACACTAAAAATCCCCAATAATCATAAAAATCATAAAACAACTAGAAACCTTTAAAAACCCTAAAATCAATAAAAATCCTAAAAACCCACTGAAAACTCTAAAACCCCTACAAATAAATAAAAAAATTAAAAAAATATTAAACTCTTTAAACCCCTAAAAACTAAAAAAACCCCTAAAACCCATAAAAACCATAAAAAATCCTAAAACCACCAAAATCCCTAAAAACCCAAAAAAACAATAAAAATTATAAAAATCCCATAAAAATTAAAAAAAATAAAAACCCTTAAAAATACTAACATAACCTAATAAACCATAAAAAATAAAAACAATTAAAACCCATAAAAACCTAAAAAACACTAAAACCCCTAAAAACCCTAAAATACCTAAAAACCCTAAAAATTCCAAAAAAACCATAAAATATCTCTAAAACCCATAAAAACACTTAAACACACAAAAACTATAAAAAACATTTTAAACCCCTAAAATGTTAAAAAAACTCTAAAAACCATAAAAACCAGAAAAATTAAAAAAACCCTATAATCCCAAAAAACCCTACAACCCCTTAAAGTCCCTAAGAAATCTGAAAAAATAAAAAACCTAAAAAATCCATAAAAATACCTAAAATGTAAAAAACCCTAAAAACACTAAAAAACCCAAATAAATCCTTAAAAATTAATAACACTATAGACCCCTAAAAACCTAAAAAACACAATAACAACTAAAACCCATAAAAACCCTAAAATCACTAAAAACATAAAAACCACTGAAACTTTAAAAATCACTAAAAACTCATAAAAATCACTTAGAACTATAATAATACTTTAAACCCCTAAAATCTTTAAAAACTATAAAATATATTAAACCCTAAAAAAACCTAAACACCTAAAAAATATGTTATGAATCAGATTCAAATGAAGCTGAACAATTTTAGGCTTGAAAAGGTTTTTATTCCCAATTGTTATTCAGATTAAAATATCCCACACTTTTTGACATCCAACACCATGGTGAGCCATAACACACTTATTTGGAAAAAAATGACTTATCCACATGGAAGAAGATTGAAATTTATATAATCACATTAAATAAGAGAGATAACCTAGAAAAAAAGTATCATTAAGAATGAATTTCAGAACTTTGGTCAGTGGGTACATTTAATATAATGAGGAAGTGTTTTACAATTTTGATGTGACTTTTGAGTTCCCCATTCATTTTAATTCTATTTGGTTCATTTTACTCTATATATTTTGTTTTTATAATGTGTTTTAACACCATTTTAATAGGGTAACTTTAATATGTTTAATTTTTGAAGTTTGTTGTTCATCCTTACATCTATAGCCTATTCACATTGGATAGAATTGGTTGTGCATCTCCACTTCTAGTGAATTGGTATTTAATATTTGAGAAATAATAGCAGGTGAAATTTCATTTAAGCCTTGGTCATCTTGGCAACATTTACTACTTCATAGTCACCTTCTCATTCATGATTTCATCATCAGTTTGGTATCAGAGCTCTAAGTGCCAACGAGTATGTTTTATAACATTATTCTTATTACTCTACAATATATATCAAAAGCGATGATCATCTACACATCCTTCTCCATGTAAAATTTCCAATGCACAACTACAATAAAAAATTACTCAAATCATTGAGATATTTACTCAACTATTGAGAGGGAAATTGTGTGATTACCCTCCACCATAGTGGTGTTCTTGATGTCTATCTTAAAATAATACGTGCAATCTGGAACTATTTTATAAAGATCATACAAATGTCAATAATTCTAGCTATTTAGA
Organism: Viscum album; assembly: GCA_963277665.1. Classification (NCBI taxonomy): domain Eukaryota; kingdom Viridiplantae; phylum Streptophyta; class Magnoliopsida; order Santalales; family Viscaceae; genus Viscum; species Viscum album. Next base: position 1,444,244,776 of record OY728150.1, on the reverse strand, counting down.
GGTAGATATGGTAAGAAGAGGATACAATGAAGATATTTAAACATGAATTAATATTAATGTTTAATATTTTAATGGGAGTATAAATCAGAATTATTGTCTAAATTGGATGTGGGAAATCGAAAAAAATTTCGAATTTAAGAATTGTTCCAATGAGAAGAAGTGAAATTTTTCCATTCTAATATATAAATATTATTCATCTTTTTTTCGAAAATATTAAGAAATATTGGGAATATGATGGTAAAGAAAACAATACCCTCATGAATGAAGATGAAAATTATTTTGAGAATAAGATTTCTACCCAAAAAATATAATAAAAAGATTTATTTCCGATTTCATAGATTGTGATAAGGAGATAAATCCATTGAAGAGTAAATTTTATAGCTTGATCATTTATTGATGTGAAGTGATATTGTAGTGTATAAAGAGGAAATTATTACAATGTTTTTGATTGTATTAAATTATGAAATGTCTCATTAAGTGGATCTATAACCATTATTATCAGTTGATAATGTTTACATTCTATCAATCAAGGTGGGAAAAAAATTTACCTTAAAGGTACCAACACTCAAAAAAGAATCTCGGTACATATTTTTATAAATTAATTTTATCTAATAAATATAGTGTTTTTGTGAAGGAATTTGGAAAGAATAAGTTGTTGGGTAAAAGGAAAGATAAGGCTATGGAACAACCAAGGGAAAAATATTACTCCTTTGAATGTTGGAATCAAAATTGCTTAAAGTGTCATGGGTATGGTCATTTTTAGTAAAATTACCCTAATAGTCAAATTATTAATTTAAAGAAGAATAAAGATATTGAAATGAAAATTAATGAGAATGGACATAGTGGTGAATAATATGAAAATGAAGAACATGTTGTGGAAGAAGATGATGTGGGTAACATTATTGTTCTATGAAGAGTTTTGTAATCTCAAATATACCTGATAAAAGATTAACTATAAAACTTATTCCAAAATTACTGTGCCATTATTCATATGGAATTTTGTCACTTATTATTTGGAAGGCCTTTTCTATTTTACGAGGAAGTGAAATATAATATAAGGAATATTACATATTCTTTCTAATCTAGGGAAAAGAATATCACACTCGATCCATTGAATCTATCTCAAACTCATAAATAAAAATCTATTCAAGAAGTGCCCTAAGATATCCTATTCACCAATAAATTTCATTTTTATAAATTAAATAATAAGAAAAAGAGTGTTTTTTCGTTTTTAATGATAGAAAAAATATTCCTTGAGGAGAGGAGTCATAACCATCCAATAAATTATTCCTCAATTAAGATATTTCAAGATGTTTTTCTTAATGAACTTCTATTAGGATTAAAACCCTTAAGTGGCATTGAACACCTTATTTATCTGGTACTAGGTGCACAATTTCCTAATATACCAACATATTAGTGTAATCATAGGGAATCGAATAAATTGCAGAAGAAAGTGGGTGAATTAATTGGTAGCAGATTATAAGTCCAAGAATGATCTTGTGTCCAGTTAAGTAATTGTTGGTGCCAATGAAATATAGTATGTATAAAATTTATATTGAAATTAGAGAAATTAATATTATTACCATCAAATATAGGTATCCCATTCCATGAATCCATGATATTATCGATGAATTATATGGGAAATAATTATTTTTGAAGGATGAAATTGGATGTGGAGACTATTAGATTTGAATAAAGGAAGGGGATGAGTAGAAAACGACATTCAAAACCAATGGTTTATTATTTGAGTGGTTGGTCAAACCATTCATCCCCTCATATTATCTTAGTAATTTTACGTGACTCATGAATGATGTCATGACACTATTTATCTGTAAATTTGTTGTTGTTTATCTGGATGATATTTTGATTAATAACAAGGATGTAGAGATCCAAGTGGATCATCTTTGGTAAGTATTCAGTATTCTATTGGAACAAATACTGCATGGAAATATTAAAATGTGTGAGTTATTTTTATCAAAAGTGGTGTTCTTGGGATATGTGGTATCCAAATATGAAATCATGGTGGAACAATCAAAAGTGGAAGCAATAAAGTCCTAGACACAACCATAATCCATCATAGAAGTGGGGTTTTTGCATTGTTTGAATCTTTTTATCATCGCTTTGCTACCAATTTCTTCACTACCATGGACCCGATCATTAAATGATTAAAAAATGGGAAATCTAATTGGTCAAATGCAGCAAATGAAGAATTTGAAATTATTAGGAAAAAGTTATGATAATCACCAATTTTGGCATTACCTTATTTTTATCAAGTATTTAATGTGGATTGTGATAGAAGTGGAGTTAGGGAAGGTTATGTAATAATCTAATGAAAGCATCCAACAACATATTTTAGTGATAAAATGAATGATTCTAGGGGAATCTATATCACTTGTGATAAGGAATTTTATGCGATTGTGATAGAACCAGATCACTAGTAACATTATTTGAGATCAAAATAGTTTTTTCTTTATTTCGACCATCAAGCATTGAGATTTATCAATGGAAAACACAACCTGAGTTTGAGGTATGAAAATTGGGTGGAATTATTTCAATCATTCTCCTTTGAGTGCATATAAAAAAATGGGTAAGATAACCTAGTCTAGAATGCTTTATCTTGACGGTATACAGTACTAACCTTTCTCATTACTCAAATTATTGGATTTTAGAATACGAAACTATATTATCAACATGATATGGAGTTAAATTATATTTTAATCCAATGTCAAAATGGATTTGTGGAGGATTATTCTATAAATGATGGGTTTCTCATCAATAAAAAAAAGTTGTGTGTTTCAATGTGTAATTATAGGTACTTTGTAATTATAGTGGCACATTAAGGGGGACTAACTGTTTATATTTAAATCCATAAAACCATGGAGATACTAAAAGAGAATTTCTACTAGATGAATATGCGATCAGATTTCCCACAAATTCTTTCAAGATGTGGTACATGTCAAATAGAAAAGAGTCATTTAAATAAATTTTTATATACTCTATTACCTTTTCTAAATCAACCATGGGAATATATCCGCATGGATTTCATTGTAGATTTTCCAAATACCTAGTGAGTTAAAGATTCAATAATGGTTTTGTTGATTGATTTTCAAAGATATATCGTTTCTTACAATTCAATAAGAATCAATATGAAGTTAATGTGGACAAATTATTTATCAACTAGATTGTTCACCTTCATGAAATTCATCATAGCATTGATTCAAATAGAAAAAAAATATATAATAATTATTTTTACACAGGTTGAAAATAGTGGATGTAGCTTACAGCCATAATTTTCTAAACAGTGAGTGTTATGCCCTTTCCCATAGGGTTTGACCTATTACCACCGTTAAAACCATGGAAATAGTTATCTATAGTCACTGTTTGAAACCATCTAAATAGGTGGATATATCCAGAGTTATCAACTATGATAATATGTATCTATGACCACTGTTTGAAATTGTGGTGATAGCCTTCAAAAAATAAATACCCCCAGTGAGGTTTGATCCTGGGACTTCCACTATATTCTTCCAAGACTTTACAACTGTGTTGATCACTATTATATGTATATAGATATATATTTATATATATACATATAAATATAAAAATAAATAAAAATAAAAATAATTAATAATAATTTTAAAAAATAAAATAAAACCTATTTCAATGGTGTAAATTGTGTTCATAGGTGGCTATATCAACCGTTTCAAACTATAGAAATAGTCACCTACCACCACAATATAAACTATGTCCATAGAGGCATATGTAACACCCGAGATTTTTATGAGTAATATTTTATGTTATCAAAGGAATATTTCACTACACACTAGCTTGGCTTACTTTACACGCAATCGCGACCTTCCTCGATAGCTTGCGTCGTACGCAATACTGAGTTTCACTAAACAACGATATGCTACTAAAATATTATTAAAACTAGCCGTTATGAATAGTAATAACCACTTTTTAAAATTTTATAAATTTTATTATTCAAAATGGACTTCATTTTTGGATTCGGAATACCGAAATTAGCCTAGGGTGAAATTTTGGTATTTTTCTGGAAACTTTCAATTTCTGATGAATAGTGAAACCACTAAGTGGTAGGTTAAAAACTGAATTTTGCATAAAACTTAATTTTACCGCTTCTGTGAATTGAATTTCGAAAATCCGACAGACACGGTTGATATCAGTAAGTAAAATGTGGTTCAATGGGATAAAAATAATTTTTTGGTGAATAGTAACTTTTTACTTTTTTTACCGCGGTTAATAGTAAATAGGGTAACTAAGGGTAAATATGATATTACTATTATCCTAACACATGTCCTAATTCTATTGGATAAGTTTAATTCGACCAAAAACAAACTTTGGAATAAAATATGACCATTTAGGCCCACTTGGATTAGATTAGGACATTTATTATTAATTTATTTATAGAAGGGTTAAAATAGTTAAAATCAAAGTTTAATAAGTAAATCATTTTTAATATGGGGTTATACATAAGCTAAATTCTACTATAAATATTCATTATAAAGCTAAAATGATTTCCTACATATTTTTATTTTATTTATAATTTTTAGACGTTAAATAATTTAATTTATTTATGACACAATTATGATGCAGTAATTATCTTATTAATGAAATATTGACATTATTGATGTTATAAACACAAAAATAAATGTAATTTGAGACTTTTTATGAATCCCACTAATTTTCTAGGTTACTATGATATATTAGTGTTGATTTAATAAACTTGGTTCGAACATATAATTCTGTTATGACTTTCACAAAAATCATATATCAAATAGTGTCAAAATTGACACAAAATAGTTTTTAAATCAAATATTATATTATTAATTGTTATTTTATTCCTAAAAATCTATGGTTAGGAAAAATGACTTAGATAAGAATATATATATTAATAATAAACAATTTGGGGTTAGTTTGGCATGTTATAGTAAGTGTATTAACCATATAGTGTAAGAAAACAAAAAGACACGGTAAAAGTTAAATTATTTAACTTAGAGTTAAATCTAATTGATAGGGTTAAAATAATAACCTAAACTTGTCTAAATCCTATTGGTTGATATTATTCCGACCCATACCCACTTTAGATTCGAAATAAGACCCTTTGGAACCATTATAAACCGATTTTGACTTTAATATAAAATAATATTTTGAGATATTCCTAAGGTGCCCCTCTCATCTCTTATAAAAGGGCACCTCCTCCCCCTCCTCCTCACACCAATTTGAGAACTCAAGCTCGGCCAACCCCTGCCAAAATCTCTTATCCACTTCCCTAGAATAATCCTAGAGGTCCTGGTATTCTTCAAAGTTCAATCTTAGTTCCCTAAGTGGAGGATTCAAAGAGGCGTTCCAAAGAAGAGGTAATATCCATTACCGATCTTTTCAATTTCTTTCTTCTTCAACTTCTTCTTCTTTAGTTGTTTCATGATAAAGTAATAAAATAAGTATTACTTACATACTGATATGTTATTATAAATATGAAACAACCCTAATTCACCTTCTATCCATCCTACGGAAAAATGAAATCACCGCGCGTGCGTACGTACGAAATACCGTCTCCACGCCGTGGTGTAATCTATTTTCCACCATCACCTTACAAGGATGGGTATAATGGTGTAATGAGTAACTATTTATGATTATTATAATTTAATATTGATACTAAAATAATATATATATTCTCCAATACAATTCCACGATTATAGGAACGATATCATCACTCGTGCGTACGTACGGAATACCGTCTCCACGATGTGATGCGAATCGTTCTACATGATCTTCATTTCATAATGATTATATAAATGAATTGAATGAATAAATATGATATATAATACACTAATACCATTCGGGAAATGAGGTATCTATAACCTAAAGATAAGAATAAGAATTTATTCGACAAAACACGCATAAGAACAAAAAGTTATAAACACCCGAATAACAAGTAGCAATAAGAAGCTAAGAATATGACCATATATGATATCCTAAAAATAAGTATGATACTAGAATAAGTCAATAAAATTATTTAAATCATTATACAGGAGGTTCGGACACTTACAAATCAAGTCGGACCTAAGGTAAGGGAAATATCACAATCTCATTTTTATCCGAGATTGCTTATACGTTGGTATTTACTGGGGTATATTTTATCATCCACATCCATGTTCCCTTAATATGTAATATTATTTCCATCCACCTACAATTGTTTAAAACCTATTTTACCCTTTGGTGAGTTTTTAGTAAAATATATGAAATGAATCTTTTGTCATTTTTTGTACGAGGTACTTTTTGACTTTTCCGACAAAAGTACGAGAAGAATGTTTTTTTAACTTATACGGTAATAATGGATTTTTAAAACATTATTTCCAAGAATCTTACTTTATAAGTTTTCAAGTTTATTTTTAATCAACTTCTTTTAGTTTATAATTGTATGACATGTTAAGAAAAGATAAGTGTTTTTGAAGTAGAAAGGATATTTTCCTCAAGAATGGAGTTCAAATGTTTTATCAAAATTATTTTCCATCTAAGATAATATTGGGTTCTGTTTTTATCCCTATTATTAGATTGATTTGATTATGTTGTGAGGGAATTATTTTTATGAAGTCATTTAACTTATATGATTTGTTTTATGATGTCATGATGTTTCAAGAATCCCATTTTTGTTACACGTGTTATGCGATGATGTATGATTTATGATTATGTGGAACACATAAGAAAGGATTCATTATAAGATGGGTGGGACCTATATCTCCCTCCAATTAATTGGGTAAAGATTTATATCTCATGAGATAGACATGGCTGGAACAGAAGGTTATTTCGGTTCAGTGATACAGGACTGAAACGAGGAGTGAACTCGGTTCAGAAATGGACTTTGTCCGCTAAGATAGTCTTGGCAATGAGTTATGACTAACAAGAAATGATTTTCCATGATTATGTGTGCATGCCACAAAGTTTCAAGTTTAATGTTATGATTATGGGGATCTCATTTTCACTTCTATGATTTATTCCATGTTAAGATATTATGATCTTTTTTGCAGGTTATGATTTTCAAAAAGATATGATATGATTTTTATTTCCTTTATTTTCCCTTGCTGAGCATTTGAGCTCACCCATTTATGTTTTCTTTTCCCTAGGTCAGGAAGATGGATATTAAGTAAAATATGCTAAAAGGGACCCTAGATATGATGAAATAAATGGGAGACACTATAGAAGATTTATGAACCAGTTGTTTATGTTTCCCAGTTTCTAAAGACACAATACCTATACGGTCCTTTGTGGTTTTTTCATATGTTTTAATAAGTGTGCTTCAATTTTGAAGTATTAACAATGTATGTAAAGTATGGGTCGTTATAGCATATCTCTAGGGTTTAAACCATAGTAATAGGTAGTTATGAGCACAGTTTACTGAACTGTGAAAGTATCCCTTTCCCTCCAATTTGCCTTGTTTTTTGGGGTTTTCCAAAAAATATATCTTCACAGTTTAATATAACCATGGTTATATATTATCATATAGCCACAGTTTTCAAAAACCATGGCAATAGTCTACATATGACCATTTATTTTTGTACCATGTAAATAAAAATTTTGGTCGTAACCTAAATTTCTAGTTGTGAGAGACACTAAAATTCTTATCCATTTTTTGAAGACATTATTGGGTAAATTTGGTATGAAGCTTATTTTCAACACTTCCCATGACCCTCAAACTAATGGTAAAATGGATTTTACAAATTGTACATTGTGCACTATATGAAAACATTTTCTAATAAGAATACGAGAGACTAGGATCCAGGTCTTTCAGAATATGAATTTATATACAATATATCTCCCAGTGATACCAATCGACAGCCTCCATTTGAAGTGGTTTATGGAATCAACCCAATAACTCCTATATAAATTTTCTCTTTGCATCATGATTTTCATGTAAATATTTATGCATAGTACAAGGAAAAACATACAAAGAAGTGTTATAAATCTATTCATGCTGAAATAGACAATACTAATGAAGTATAAAAGACGTGAGATAACATGATTTGGAAGTAGATCATTTTCCAACATGGAGACAAATTGTAGATTCACCTTAATAAGGATAGATTTACATCCAAAAGGAAAATCAAACTTGAACCATTAAATGATGGTCTATTTAAAGTGCTTTAACGAGTAGGAAAGAATTCCTACAAAATATATTTAATCAATGATTTTTGAGGTGTTTCTGTAACTCTAAAAAATGTGGTATTGTATACATACATTGAAAAAGACGATGACATATATTTGAGGAAAAATTGTCTCTATCCAAGGGGAATGATATAGATCAGATTCAATCCAAGGAAAATATTTTTTGTACTGACTGAAATTTTAAGAGAATTTTTTATTCGAATTGCATTAGCCCACACTTTTTGAGATCCGACACCATAGTGGGACACATCAGACTTATTTGGGGCCCAAAATGATTTATACACATGGAAAAGGAAATAAATTCGTTTCATCACATTAATGAAGTGAGATAAGTAGGAAAAAGGAATCATTAAGAATAAATTTTTGTACTTCTATTAGTGGGGTCATTAAATTGCATGGGGAAGTGGTTTTTAAGATTTTTATGTGTCTTTTGAGTACCCCATTCCTTATAATTCAAATTGGATCATTTCTCTCTCTATATTTTGTATATATAATGTGTTTCACTCCTTTGTAATAGGGAAACTTGAATTTAATGACTTTTTGATGCTTGTAGTCTAGCCTTCGTTCTTTAGTCTCTTCCCTTTTCTTAGAATTGGTGGTGCATCTCCATTACTGGTGACTGTCATTAATCTTAGAGAAGCATTGTTGGGTGGTGTTGTCTTTAGAAATTTATCTTTTTTTATATTTCATTGCATCATCTTTAGTAACTCATTTTATATTTCCAATGATACAATAAACCCATAAAAAACCTAAAACCCCTAAAAACCCTCAAAATTCATAAAACCCAAAAAAACTACAACAATCCTAAAAAATCCCTAAACATCCATAACAATGTAAAAAATCCCTAAAAACCCAGAAAACCCAAATGAAAACCCTAAAACCCCAAAACACATAAAATTCCTAAAAACCTAAAAAATACTAAAAAACCAAAAACCTATAAAAATCTTATAACCCATAAAAACCATAAACACACTAAAACCATAAAAACCCATAAAACCCACAAAAACTAAAAAAACCCATCACACCCCTGAAATGATAAAATACCCGAAAACCCCTTAAAACCTATAAACACTAAAAAACACCTAAATACCCAAAAATACCTTAAAACCCCAAAAATCATTAAATCCATCAAAATCCATAAAAACCCCAAAAACCATAAAACTCATAAAATGGACCTAAAATCCCTAAAACCTAAAACACCCTATAAACCATGAAAAACAATAAAAACCTAAAAAAAACTAAAACCCCTAAAAAACCTTAAAAAACTAAAAACACTAAAAAACCCCTCAAATCTCAAAAAAATGTAAAAGCCACTAAAATTTTTAAAACCCATTAAAAATCCATAAACCCATAAAAACTACAAAGAAATCTAAAAACCCTAAAAACCCTAAAACCACTCAAAATACCTAAAACCCTAAAAACCCATAAAAATTCCAATTATCCCTAAAAATTACTAAAAATGTAAAAAACCCAAAAAACTCAGAAAACCCATAAGAAAACCTTAAAAACCTAAAAATAAATAAAACCCCCAAAAAACTAAACAAATCCAAAAACCCAAAAACCCATAAAAACCCTAAAAACCCATAAAACCCGTATAACCACTAAAAATTATAAAACCCCATTAAAAACATAAACACATTAAAAATATCTTTAAAAAAATTAAAAACCTAAACACTCAAAAAACCCCTAAAAACCAAAGAAACCTTGAAACACTATAATCCCCATGAAACCCTAAAAACCCTCAAAATCACTAAAACCCTAAAAGAATAAAAATATTAAAAAATCCCTAAAAATTATCAAAATTGTAAAGAACCATAAACCCTTTAATACCCCAAAGAAATTATAAAGACCTTAAAAACTGAAAACCCTTAAAAACATAAAAAATATTGAAAACCCTAAAATTACTAAAACCTTTGAAAACCCTAAAAATCAGAATAATCCATAAAACCATTAAAATATAAAATACCCTAAAAACACTAAAATACTACTAAAAACAACAAAACCCCTTTAAACCCATAAATTGTTAATAAAAACTCTTAAAAATTAAAACCCAAAAAAACTAGAAAAATCCATAAATATCAAAAAAAAATCACATAACCCCTAAAAATCATATAAAACCATAAAACCCCTCAATACCCCTAAAACTCTAAAAGACATAAAATACTAAAAAAGACCTAGAAATCCATAAAATCATAAAAAACCCCAAAACCCCTATAAAAACATTAAAAACCTAAAAACACATAAAACCCCTAAAAACCTAAAATGTGCTAAAAAACACAGAAAAGATAAAAGCCCCTATAAAATATAAAAACCATTAAAAACCATAAAAACTGTAAAATAACCCAAAACCATAAAAAACACTATAACCCAGTAAAAACTCTAAAAACCATTTAAACCCATAAAACATTTAAACGAATCTAAAATACCTTAAAACCCGTATAAATCTAAAAAAACCCCAAAAACCCCAATACCCCTAAAAAACCCTCAAAATCCCCAAAGATCCTAAAAAACATTGAAAATGTTTAAAAATCCATAAAATCCATAAAAATATAAATAACTCTAATAACCTTGAGAAAAACTAAGAAAAACTTGAAAACCTAAAACACTTAAAACTTGTAAAAACATAAAATTATAAAACCCTTCAAATCCTTAAAAACCCTAAAAACCATAAAACCCTTGAAAACACTAAAATAAAACTAAAAACACTAAAAACTCTTTAAACACCTAAAAGTTTTATAAAATTAAAAAAAAACAAAAAAAACTCAAAATACCCCTAAAAACCCAAAAAAATAAAACCCCAAAAAAAACCAAATACCCCCCAAACCTCTAAAAATTATAAAATCCAAAAAACCCATATAACCCATAAAAATAAAAAAGACCCTAAAACCTTGAAAAATTCTAAAAAACCATACAAACCTAAAAACACTTAAAACCCCCCAAAAACCTAAAATATATTAAAAACTAAAAACCCTAAAAACTATAAAACACATAAAAACCCTAAAAACACAAAAACACCAAAACCCTAAAAAATATAAAATCACATTAAACCCATAAAATGTTAATAAAATCGAAAAAACCATAAAAACCCTAAAAATAGTAAACTTAAGACCCAAAAAAACAAAAAAAAACACTCAAAATCAAGAACAATCCTAAAAACCTATAAAAATACTTAAAAACACAAAAAATAATCCAAAAGTTAAAAAACAAAAAAAATAAAAACCTTAAATAAAATTAACACCTAAAAACACATAAAACCCTTACAAAACTAAGAACACTAAAAACCCGAAAAAACCATTGAAACCATTAAAACCCCTAAAATCCCTAAAAACACATAATCACCTGAAAACCCCTAAAACCTATAAAAACTCTAAACAACCATTAAAAAAATATAACCCTTTAAACACCTAAAAATCTTAAAAACTAAATAAACCTTAAAACCCTAAAAAAATAAAAAACCATAATACCATACAAACTATAAAAATCCCAAAAAACCACAAAATCCATAAAACCCTAAAAACCCTAAAATCCTAAAAAATCTTTAAAAAATTATAAAAACATAAAAAAACTAAAAACTACGAAAGAACCTAAGAAAACCTTAATAACAAAAAAATACCTAAAATCCCTAATAACCTAAAAACCCATAAAAACCATAATAACCCTAAAAATCATAAAACACCTAAAAACCATAAAAACACAAAATCACATAAAATCCCAAAAAACTCAATAAAAAGTCAAAAAACCATTTAAACTACTAAATAAACTAAATAAATAAATAAAAACAAAAACCAAAAAAATTAAAAATCCCCCAAAAATCATAAAACCCCACAAAACCCTAAAAACCGTAAAACCCTTCAAAATCCATAAATACCCAAAATAACCATAAAAATCCAAAAACCACCCAAAAATACCTAAAATCCCTGAATTACCTGAAGAAAAACCTTAAAAACCAAAAAATATTTTAAACCCATAACAACCTATAAATGATAAATACACTAAAACCCCCTAAATATGTAAACCCATAAAAACCTTAAAAAAACCAATAACAAATAAAACCCTTAAAACCAATAAAAATTCTAAAAAACTTTAAACCCCAAAAAGTGATAAAAATATTAGAATGATTTAAAACAGTAAAAAACTCAAAAATACCCTAAAAACTAGAAAAACCTTTAAAATTTGTAAAAACCATAAAACACCCAAAATTCCACAAAACCCAAAAAACCATAAAAATACTAAGAAATCCAAAATACTCCCTAAAAACAAAAAAAAACCCAAAAAATACTTATAAAACTTTAGAAAAAAATTAAAACCCTAAAAGCACATAAATACCTAATAATCTAGAAAACACTAAAAAACCTATAAAACCCTAAAAACCCAAAAACTCATAAAAACTAATGTTCCAAGGATCGAATAACAATTGTGAAAGGGGGGTTGAATCAGTTGTTCACTTTTTATAAGTTTCAAAACAATATAGAACTTAACCCCTACAACCTATTAATATTTATTTCCTTATCAACATTTAAAAAATATTTAAGAATGTCAGAATAATAAAGAAAGTAAGGCACACATGATTTACAATGTTTGGCCTCATTATGATAACCTAGGTACTTTCTATATCCTATCCTATGGATCTATAAAAATACACTATAATGTGAACGTGAATACAACTTGTGTTACCTCTTTTTAGACACCTTCTATCTCATGATATGAATGATTAAATTGACTCCTATCATTTTACAATGTTTTATTAAATAGAAGATGTTCTAAACCAAAGAATAAAAACATTGATTAATCTCTCCACAAATGCTATGTCTTAATCCTCAGTCTGGTTTTGATTAGTACAATCTTCTCAGTATGGTAACATTGATTCTGATTTTCCTCTTGTCAAACACTCAAGGAAAAATTATTCAATATTATGGGAACTTTTCATTTTAAATTCTCTAGTACACATTTTACATGTGTGTGAATGTTTTAAATGAGCGAATGATCTATGAAGATATTTATAGGAAACTCAAAAAAAGTGCGGGAAATATGAAAATATTTCTTGATTTTTCAAATCTCAAAAACTCTAAAAATATGTCGTATTTAATAATTAATCATTTAATTGTTAAACCATCCTTAAATTTCTCCAAGATTTACGAAAATTTGAAATTCAGGATTTATAATACTGAATCCTGATTTTGATTTTTATGGAAGCATGAATAGAATTGTGGATCATATTTTCTCAGAAACATGCTCAGAAATGTGGTTCGTTTTTTCACAAAAACATTCTTTAAAATGTGGTTTTTTTTTATTTAGAAAACAGGTTCCAATTTTATTACCACACATGTTCTGATTTTTTCAGAAATCATGTTCTGGTTTTCTCAGAAATTAGGTTATGATGTTCTCAGAGTTCATGTTCTGATTTTTCTTAGAAATCTGGTTCCAATTCTCTCAGAATTTAGGATCTAATTTTCTCAGAAATATGTTTCTTATTGGATCATAATCTAGGTTTTGATTTCCTCAGAATTGATGTTTCTATTTTCTTAAAATTTAGATTCTGATTTTCTCAGAAATTAGGTTCCAATTTTCTCAAAAATCAGGTTCTGATTTTCTTCAAAAACATGTTCAGATTTTTTCATGAAACATGCTTTGAAAAGTGAATCTGATTCTTCATAAAATAGGTTTTGATTTGATCAAAATACATAATATGATTTTTTCGTAATTATGGATATTATTTTCTCAGAATTTTTCATATAATTCTAGATCTAATTTGCTTATACTTATGGATCTGATTTCCTTAGAATTTTTCTTAGTATTCTAGATCCAATTTTTTCAAAATGTTGCTCAGAATTCTTGATCTTACATTCTCAGAATGTTTCATAGAATTCTGTATGTGGTTTTATCACAATGTTTCTTAAAATTATGGATATGATTTTCTCCCAATGATTCTTAGTGAAAGTCTTCAACCCTCTCCATAATTTAATTAAAAACTTTTATTAAATTTTTTTCATGATTTGTGATAAATTTATTATCAACAAAGCATCGTTTGATTCTGTTTAGAATGTTTGAGAAACATTCTAACTTTTGAATATTAACTCTTCCACAACATCCTCTTTCAATAGTCTTTAGTGACAAAAAGGACTTCTGCAAAATATTTTGAAATTAGAAACTTCTTTCAAACTTAGCAACTTATTGCTTTCTCAGCATCTTCTTTCAGACTCGACAACATTCTTTATGCTCATTAACTTCCTTAAACTCAACTACTTATTTATTTATCAGAAACAAAGACAAAATTACAGTAACCAACAACTTCATCTTTCTATATATCAATAAAATTATTATACAAAAAGTATAGTTTTCAACAAATAAAAAACATTTTTAAAACAAAACACCACAAAGGTTCTTTATTCTCCCCCTTTGGATTAATTGAAAACCCTTGTTATCAACTTTTACAACTCTGATAATTTTTCCACATCTCATGTTTTTGACAATAATCAAAACAAGTATTTCAAAAAAGATAGTGTCCTAAAACCAATAAATGAGATAAATTAATGTTTTTGATGGATTTCCATCCCTTAGTGGAAAGAAAATTTTGCATCCATGTAAATATAAACTCCCCCTTACTGAAAATCCTCCTTTACATTTATCTTTCTATTTCTCACTATTCATTTTATATATCATTTTTCTTTTCCGCTTTCCCTTACTCAAACTACCCATTTACTTTTATCTTTATATTTCTCACTTTTCATTTTATCTCCCATTTTTTATCTCCCCCATTTTATGATAACCACATCTTCAGATTAAAAAAATAACGATATGTAAAGACATTTTACTTACTCAAACTCCCCCTTTAATTTTATCCTTTTATTTATCTTTTTTTTTCTCTCTCATTTTCCTTTCTCTCTCCCCCTTACTCAAACACCCCCGTTAATGTTTTTGTATCTTTCTTAATTTTTTTTTCAATCCTATTTTTATTTTTCTCTCTCCCATTATATGATGACCAAAACATTAGATTCATAAAATAAATCTAAGTTAAAAATTATAGCAAAGTAAAAAACGTTATTTCATACAATTCCCCTTTGTCAACATAATCCAAATCATAGTGGGGGTAATTACTTATGAGGTTTAAGAAGACATGGTAGGAGGCTGAACATGTAGTTGCAACCTCAACTTGACAAACCTTTCCTTCGACATTGCTTTTATAAATATATCCTCAATTTGATACATTCTTGATGTGTATTCCAAAAAAATATATCTAGTAGTAACTTTATCTTTTATGAAGTGAAATTTTATATCAATGTGTTTTGATCTTGAGTGATAGATAATATTCTTAGAAACATCAATTTCACTCTGATTATCACAAAGTATCTTCAATGGTTTAGAAACTTTTACTTTCAAATCTTCTAGCTGAACTTTTATCCACATCATTTGAGTACAAGACTGAGTAGCCGCAACATATTTAGAATTGTCTATAATCAAAGTTAATAAACATTGTTTCTTATTATTCCAACTCAAACAACATTAACCTAAAAAAATATTCTTCATGAAGATGATTTTCTATCATTACAATCACCAGACCAATCTGTATAACTGTAACCATGACACTTTAACTCACTTTTTCATTTGTATAAGAACCCATATGATATTGTTCCTTTGACATATCACAATATCCTCTTCATC
Source organism: Viscum album (assembly GCA_963277665.1). Lineage (NCBI taxonomy): Eukaryota > Viridiplantae > Streptophyta > Magnoliopsida > Santalales > Viscaceae > Viscum > Viscum album. Next base: position 1,444,228,933 of record OY728150.1, on the reverse strand, counting down.
TAGAACATATTTAATTCTTTAATATTACATTGATACCTAGAACATAAAGTCAAAACATAAACAATATCAGGCCGTGAAGCTGTAAGGTAAAGAAGAATTCCTATCACCGTATAAAAATCTTTCTGATTCGCAGTTATTCCAAATTCATATTTGTTCAACAATTTTCTCACTTAAATAGGTGTTGAAACATCTTTTGATTTTTCCATTCCAAACATCTTTAACAATTACTTTGCATAATTTTCTTAAGATAAGTAATTTTATATTTATTTTTATTGAACTTGTATGCCAAGGATGAAAGTTAATTCCCCCAACATTGACATTTCAAAATTCTTCTTCATATCTTCGATAAAATTTCACAAACCATTTCTTCATCTCCAATAAAAATTAATCATCCACATAAACAATTACAATTAAGGTTATAGAGTCAACATCCTTCACATAAAAGTAGCTATGAAAATTTTCTTTAGAAAATTTCATCGTTCTCAATCAATTGTCAAACATCAAGTACTAATAATAAGGATATTGTTTCACCCCATACAATGCTTTCATCAATTTAGAAACGTTGGTTTCATCCTCATCATGTAAAAACCCACAAGTTTGTTCAATGTAAACTTATACCGCAATCTCGCCATTTAAGATTTAGGAATTTACATCCATGTGATAAAATTTTTAATTCTGATGGGAATCCATTACAAGAAACATTCGAATAGTTTCTATCCTTGAAATAGGGACAAAGGTTTCATCAAAATCCACACCTTCTGCATGTGCATATCCTTTAAAAAAACACTTGCTTTGTTTCTTGAAACATCTCCACACTCATTCTATTTATCTCTGTAAACCCATTGGTTCTGATAGCATTTTTATTTGTGGAACTTGGAACAAGTTTCCATGTTTCATTCTTCTCAATCTAATCCAAATCTTCATTTATAGAATCCACCCATTCTTTAGTTTGAATATCCTCTAAAACTAATTCTGGTATAACTTTTGAGATAACTGAAGTCTAATTTTCTAATATCAACTTCTTTATTATCTAAACTGGAGCCTTCTAATTCCCTAAAATGTTTTTAGATTCAACCATCATTAATAAAGTAGGAAATATCATAGTGTCTTACCCAATATTACAATCTTCGCCAGATGACTCATATGAATCCTGATGAGGTTGTTTTTGATAACATTCACTATTATGGGATTTCTCCAATGTTTCATTCCCAGCATTCTCAACAACTTTTTTTAAGGAAATTTTATTTTTAATTACCTTAACATAATATGAGTCCACCAAATTTTGTAAATGTTTGTTCCAACATTTTTAACATCTACCATTTGGTGAATAACCCATTAATGTTCCTTCTTCTGCTTTCTCATCAATACTTCCCAAATCTGGATGTTTTACTTTAAAAAAACATGGACTTCTAAATACATTGAAGTATTTCAATGAGGGGTTCTTTTATACCACATTTCCTAAGGATTAATTTTGGTTTCTGATCTCAATAAGCATCTATTAGGAACATGTGAAGTAGTACTAACATCTACTCTTCAAAAGAATTTGGAAACATTTTATTCTGCGAACAAGAATCTTCCCATCTCCACCAAGATTCTATTCTTCATTTTTGATACTCTATTTTGTTGTGGAGTAAAGGTAGCACTATAATAATGTTTTATACGATGATTTCATAGATAGGATTCAAAAAAATTGTTTGTGAATTCAGTACTATTATCTATTATCAGCTTATTTATGGAAATCCCCAATTCATTATCAATATCATTTCTGATAAATTTGAACATTTCAATAGCCTATGACTTGAGATTCATGAACATTATGTTTTTCATCCAAGTGAAATCATCAATAAAAGATATAAAATATAAATCTAATTTTATTTATTTATGTATCATTATCCCAAAAATATTTTAATGAATAAGATCAAGTGGTTAGGTAGACTGAATCTCAAATATTTTATGTCTTTGTTAGTCCTCTTTCTTTTCTGTAATATAATTCAAACATCTTTATCTCTTATTTTCAATTCTGGAAAATTATGAATAGCATTGAATTTAGAAATATTATTCATCTTCTTCATCCAAAGGTGTTGAAGTTGTCATTACCACAACTTGTTTTCATCATCATCACTAAAATAATAATAATTATTGGATTCTCTAATTTTAATGATATTACAACTGGTTATTTCTCCTTTTGTGATGAATTTTCATTTTTTCAAACTTTTGATGAAACAAGAATCCTTTTTGAAGAATAATTCTTTTCCATCATCAAAAATTTGACTTACACTATGTAACAAAAAGAAAGACTTCCTTATATTTCAGCTTCTCTAATTCAATCTTTTCCATTCAGAATCCTTTAATTTTTAAGGAACTATCATTTCCAAAAGTAACTGTTCCTCCATCCTGACTTTTAACATGCTTCAAGATTTATATATCACATGCCTTGTGTGAAGAACAACCACTATAAATAATACATTATTTGTTCATCTTACGTTATTTTAAAGTTGTCTCAATAATAAAATCTCTCTCATCAACCTTCTTATTTCCAGATTTATTTTCTCTCTTATCATAAGAAACATATAATAAAAGTTGTGAAATACATATTTCAGCATGATTACCAGACTTATTATATCTTTCAAAAAAATTCTAGATATTCAAATTGATTCTTGGTTGAGATGTTTCAGATATCTTGAAAATTTTACTTTTTAACTTTCTGTGAGTGAGGAAAGTTATTCATTCTTCTTTCACTATTTCTTCTACATTTCTCAAACCTTCTTTTGGGTAGAGATAAATTGTGCCAACAATTATAAGTTCTATTCCCATATATTCTATAGCACCAAAAATATCCATCAAATATTAATTTTCTAATAAATAATGATCTTTATACATAGAAACCTTTTTATTGTTGGTAACTTCTATATTTCTATTATCAACAAACATCATAGGATACTCATTCTCAATAGGTGGAAAATGACTAGTAGCAGAATCACCAAATTCAAGGCCAAGAGATAGGAGATAAGAAATCTTCCTATTTTTCCATCCAAAATAATTTACACCACCAAATTTAGGAATTACACTAATATTTATATAATTGATATTATCCATAATAAGGATTAAACAAGGGAGTCTAGATCTAATACCAATTTAAGTTCCAATGATCGAATAACAACGGAGAAGGGGGGGTGGGGTTGAATTAGTTGCTCAGTTTTTATAAGTTTCAAAACATTAAAAAACATAACCCGTGAAACCTGTTAATATTTCTTTCTTTATCAACCTTTAATAAATACTTAATCATGCATGAATAGTAAATAAAGTAAGGCACACATGATTTACAAGGTTCCTATTAAATGTGAGAACCTACATCCTTGCCATAGCCACTCCCATGGATCTATTGAAATCGCTATAATGAAAAAAATAAATACAACTTGTTTCAAATATTATTATACACCTTCTATATCCTGATAAGAAATATTATACTAACTCCCTTCAGTTTAGAAAGTTTTCGTAAAGAAAAATTGTTCCAAACAAATGAATAAAAACATTGTTGAATCTGCTCCACAAATGCTCAGTGTGAATCATCAGTCAGATTTGGCTAACTATGATCTTCTCAGAATAGTAAGGATGATTCTGATTTTCTTCTACTCAAACACTCAAAGAAAACATCTTCAATCTGATGGGAACCTTTCACATTCAAATCTCCAGAAATCCACTTTGTTTGTGTGTGTAAAAATATCAAATGAATGAATGATTTGTGCACATATTTATAGGCACTCTGAAAACAAGGTCCCGAAACTAGAAAATCTTTCCCGCTTCTTCAAATCTCAAAACTTTAAAAATATCTTACATTTAATCTTCTACCATTGAATTCTTCCATCCTCATTAAATTTATATAAGATTTACGCTAAGTTTAAATTCCGATTTAATAATAATGAATGTTGGTTTTGATTTTTCTGGAAGAATGCTAAAAAATGTGGTTTAGATTTTCTCAGAAACATGGTAAAAAATGTGGTTATGTTTTTCTTAGAAACATGCTCAAAAATATGGTTCAGTTTTCTCGAGAAAAAAAGGATCTGATTTTCTTAGAAAACTGTTTCCGATTTTCTCAAAAATCAAGATATGATTTTCTCAATAACCAGGTCCTGATTTGCTCATAATTTAGGATTCCATTTTCTCATAAACCAAGTTCTAATTTTCTCATAATTCCATTTTAGATTTTCTAAGAAATCAGCTTCTGATTTTCTCAGAATTCCAGTTCTCATTTTCTCAAAATTCAGGTTCTGATTTTCTCAGAACCTTGGTTCTGATTTCTTTATAATTCAGATACCAATTTTTTCTAAAAACATTCTTATAAAATTGATTTCAATTTCTTCCAAAAATAAGTTTTTATTTGATCAGAAAACATAATCTAATTTACTCCTAATTCTGGATCCGATTTGCTTGGAATTCATGAAATTATTTTTTCAGATTTTTTCTTAGTAAATTTCTTCAAACCTCTCCAGCATTTCTTCAACATATTTTATCATTAAACATTTCATGATTTTTTATAACTTTAAGATAAAAAAATCATCATTAATGTTTTTTAAAATGTTTTAGAAACTATCTATCTTCTGAATTTTCAATCTTTAACAAAATCCTCTTTGAAGAGTATTTAACAATAAAAAGACTTAAATAACATCTTTCAAACTCATTAAATTATTTCCAAATCAACAACTTCTTTCTTTATCACCAACTTTCTTCAAACTCAGCAAATTCTTTTAAGCTCAGCAACTTCCATAAACTCAGTAACATTTTTCTCTGTCAATAAAAAAGACAAACATCCATCAACCAAAAACTACATATTCTTGTATATCAAAAACAATTTCTAGAAAAAGATTAGTTATCAAAAAATACAAAACATTGTTAAAACAGAACACCACAAAGGTTCTTCAAAAAGCACTAAAAAATATAATAAACCATATACCCAAAGAACCCCCAAAAAACCATGAAAACCCCTAATAAACAATTAAACACCTAAGAATGTTAAAAAATCCCAATAAGTATAAAAACCTGAAAACAAAATTTTAAAAACAAAAAAATACTGTCCATAAAACTCCTAAAAACCTTAAAACCCCTAAAATCACTAAATACCCTTAAAAACCATAAAAATCATAAAAATCCATAAAAATATTTAAAAACATAAAACCCCTAAAAACCCTAAATACCATAATAAATTATTCATAACCTAAAACACTTTAAAATCCAAATAGAATGAAAATGCTAAAAAACCCAAACCCCTAAAAATTCCTTTAAACCTTAAAACCCCAAAAAACTATTAATCCCCAAAACCATAAAAAACCTAAACCCTATAAAAAACCTAAAAACACTAAAAACTCTAAAAACCCTTTAAACCACTAAAAATATTAACACATTAAAAAACTGTAAACCCCTAAAAAATAAAAAAAATCCCTAAAAAACCAAAAATCATTAAAACCCTAAAAACTCTAATTAATTGTAAAAACCCTAAACATCCTAAAAAGTCCTAAAAACTGATAAAAATACATTAATATGGCTAAAAATAACTAAATCATAAAACCCTTAAAATGTAGAAAAACCCTATGAAAACCTTAAAAATGTAAGAACAGATAAAACCCCTAAAAACTAAAACTGCTAAAAACCCGAAAACCTTAAAATCCATAAACCACCAAAATTCATTAAAAACAAATAATCCATAAAAAATATAATAACCCACTAAAAAATAAAAAAATTATTTTAATCCATAATTTTTTTTCATAATAAACTCTAAAAGCTCAAAAACCACATAAAAAACTCAAAACCCCCTAAAACACCAAAAACCAAAAAACCCAAAAAACCATAAAAACCAAAAATATACAAAAACATTAAAAATAGCTAAAACTATGCAATCCCTCAAAATCATGAAAAAACATAAGAACACCATAAAACCCAAAATTAAATTGAAACCCTTAAAAACCAAAAACACTTTAAAAACCTTAAAACCCCTAAAACCCTAAATCTCCTAAAACTATAAAAACCCATAAAAACCATTAAAATCCCTAAAAACACATAGATCCTTAAATACCACTAAAAACTTTAATAAATAGTTTGATAATTAAAAACAATAAAAAACTTGAAAAAACCTTCAAAAACTAAAAAAAAAATCAAAAAACCGCTAGGAACAAAAAAATTAAAACCCCGAAAAATCCCAAAAACCCTTAAAATTCCTAAACCCTGTATACTACAAAAATACTAAAAAATCCCTAAAAATCCCTAAAACGTAAAAAAACTAAAAATGTAAAAAAAATTAAAACCAATAATAAAATAATTTTTTTTTGTGAAAACCATAAAAACCATTAATCAACTTATCAACCTTAAAAACCCTAAATCCCATAAAAACCCTAAAACCAACTAAAAAATATAAAAACAATTTAAACTCTTAAAATTCTATAAAAAATACTAAAAACCCCTAAAACCCCTAAAAAAACCCCAAAAACCCTAAGAATAAAAAAAACCAAAATTTCCTAAAAACCATGCACACCCTCAAAATCTTTTAAAACCATTCAAACCATTAAAATCCAATAAAATCACTAAAAATCATAAAAAATGTAAGAACCCCCTAAAACCCTGAAAACCCAAAAGAAAATGTTTAAAACCTAAAAACATATAAATCCATTTAAATTCAAAAATAATAATAAACACCATAAACCCGTAAAACCATAAACCCTTAAAATCCATAAAACCACTAAAATCCCCTTAAACCCCAAAATACCCTATAAGACCACTAAAATCCCTAAAAACATTAAATGTATAAAAACATGAAACCTCTAAAAACATTAAAAAATATAGAAAAACATAAAAAACGTAAAAACGTAAAAACATATAATAAAATAAAAAAATTATAAAAACCCTAAACTGCCTCAATATCTCTGTAAATCCATAAAGCCCATAAAAATGATAAAAAAAGCCCTAAAATCACTAAAAAATAAAAAAACACTAAAAACACTAAAAATCCCTAAGAAAACCTTAACAACCTAAAAACACTTAAAACCCTGAAAAACCTAAAAACTAATAAAAACACCTTTAAAACCCTAAAAGTCAAAAATATCCTAAAGCACCTAAACACTATAAAACCCCTTAAAACCCTAAAAACCCACTAAAAATTATAAAAACCCTTTAAACCCATTAAAACATTAATAAAACTATAGAAAACCATTCAAACTGTAACAAACTAAAAAACACTAAAAACCCAGAAAAAGCATAAAACTTTAAAAATCATAAAAAACCCTAATCACTTTCAAATCCTCTAAAACCCTAAACCACCTCCCAAAACTCCAATAAAATCTGTAAAATTTACAAAAAATGTAAAAAAGTCCAATGAAATGAAAAACTATAAGAAGATATTCAAAACCTAAGACACTAAAACTCCCTAAAAAATGTAAAAAATACTAAAACCCCCAAATCATTAAAACCCTAAAAACCCACAAAATCCCTAAAATCTCTAAAAGCCCTAAAAATCATAGAAAATCCATTAAAACCCATGAAAACATAAAAACCATGAAAATTACTATGAAAACCCTACAAAACTAAGAACACATAAAACTCATAACACCTAAAAAAAGAAAACACCCCTTAAAACCCTAAAAGACCCAAAAACCCTAGAACCCCTGAAGACCATAAAACCCCTAAAACCATAAAAACCCCAAAACCCATAGAAACTAAAATTATAAAAAAACACTAAAATGTTAAAAAACACTCAAGAACATTAGGACCCCAAAAAACTCAAAAACCCATGAAATCTTAAAAAACCATATAAAACCGAAAAACCCTGAAAACCACTATGAAAAACATAAAAACATAAATACACATAAAACCCCTAAAAACCATAATAAATGATAAACCACCTAAAACCCCTAGAAACCTTCAAAATCCATAAAAAACCCAAAAGACTATAAAATTCATTAAAAACACTTTAAACCCACCAATAACCAAAAAATACTAAAAACCCATAAAATAATAAAACCTCTAAAAATAATAAAAAATATTCAAACTCCATAAAGACCCTAAAAACAAACAAAAAACTTTAAAACCCCTTCAAACTCTAAATGTTTTCAAAAACACTAAAAAATCCTTCAAAACAATATACTTAAAAAAACCTAAAACCAAAAAAAACCAAAAAACCAAAAACCATAAAACCCTAAAAACCCACAAAATCCCTAAAACCCAATAAAAATCCTAAAAATTCCATAAAAATAACTAAAATGGAATAAAACCCTAAAAACGATGAAAATCCATCAGAAAAAATTAAATACCTAAAAATAATTAAAATCCTTAAGAAACCTATAAAATGATAAAAACCATAAAAACCCTAAAAACCTAAAACCCAGAATTCCTTAAATACCTTAAAACCCATAAAAATTGTAAAAAACACAAAAAAACCTTTAAACCTATAAGAGTATTATAAAATCCAATACCCTTAAAACCCTTAAAAAATCAGATACCCAAAAAATAGAAAACACCCTAGAACTCTTAAAAAACTAAAACCCATGAAATCCCAAAAAATAATGAAAAATTGTAAAAATACTAAAAACAATACCTATGAATCCCTAAAAAAATAAAAAAATTCTAAAAACCATAAAAAATCATAAGAAAAACATATAAAACCAAAAAAACACTTTAAACCCCTAAAAATCATAAAAATTCTAAAAACCATAAAACCCCGAAACACCCTAAAAATATGAAAACCATAAAGCCCCTAAAAACATTAGAAAACCTAAAAACCCATTAAAAACCTTAAAACTCACTAAATACACTAAAAAACCTTTAAATCTTAAAAATCATTAAAAACACTAAAAACATTAAAACCACTAAAAAAATAAAAAAACCCTAAAACCCCAAAAAATCCTTAAAACCCATAAAAACCCTAAAATACCTAAAATCTGAGATACCCATAAAAATATTCAAAATTTCTAAAAATCACTATAATCATAAAAACCTTAAAAACCTTAAAAACCCCTAAGAAGACCTTAAAAAAATAAAAACAGTTAAAACTCCTAAAAACAAAAAATTAATAAATGCTTTAAAAACCCCTAATAACACTAAAAACCCTAAAACTCTAAAAAACATAAAAACCTTAAAACCCCTTAAATCTATAAAAACCCCTAAAACCCCTAAACCTAACCAAAAACTCTAAAAACCCTTTGAATCCCTAAAAATGATAAAAAAACACAAAAAAAACATAAAACCCCGAAAAAGAATCCCTAAAACCCAAAAAAACCCCTAAAACCATAAAAATGATCAAAATTTTTAAAAACCCTAAGAACCATCAATATCCTAAAAGATCACTAAAATATTTAAAAATTTAAAAGACTTAAAACAATAAAAACATCTAAGAAAACCTTCAAAACCATAAAACACTTAAGACACAATAAAACCTAAAAACACTAAAAACCCTAAAAACCAATAAAAATAATAAAACCACTAAAAATATTTAGAAACTTTCTAAACCGACTAAAATATTTAAAACCATTTAAACCCCTAATAATGTTAAAAACTCTGATAATCCATTAAAAATAAGAAACTAAAAAAACCAAAAAAACAAAAAAACATTAAAAACCCTAAAACCCCCTAAAATCCATAAAAATCCCTAAAAAACCCTTAAAACCTATAAAAATTATAAAAAATCACAAAAAAAATCTGAAAATATGTAAAAAAAAATTAAAATCCCTAAACAACATTAAACCTAAAAGCACTTCAAGTCCCAAAAATCATAAAATCTACAAAAAACTATAAAGATCCATAAAACCCCTAAAAAATTTTAAAAACCCTAAAACCCATGAAAATAAAAAAAATCCAATAAACTATAAAAAAACTTTTAAACCGATAAATTGTTAAAAAAATCAAGAAAACCATTAAAACCTGAAGAAAAAACTAAAAACCATAAAACCATAAAAAACTATAAAACCATAAAAGCATTAAAAAACCCTAAAACCCCTCAGAATCTCTCCAAAACCGAAAGCCCATTAAAACCAGAAACCTAAAATTCCCTAAAAATATAAAAACCCATAAATACCTTTAAAAACAAAATGAAGATCTAAAAAACCAAAAAACACCTAAAAACCAAAATAACGCTAAAAACCCTAAAACCCTAAAATCCTAAAAAACCCTAAAAACAAAAAAAACCCTAAAAAAACTGAAAATCCATAAGAAGACCAAAAAAAAGAAAAAAGACTTAAAATCCCTAAAATCTAAAAATATGATAAAAACCTAAACCCATAAAAACCATAAAATTAACTAAAAATATCTAAAACCCTAAAAACAATAAAAATTCTAAAAACCCACGAAAACACTAAAACATTAAAAAACTCTATAAAACCTTTAAAACCATAAATTCTAAAAAAACCCATAAAACTCCTAAAAAACCCGAAAACCCTTAAAAACCCTTAAAACAAAAAATAAACCCATAAATCCTAAATAAATTAAACCGCTAATAAATCTAAAAAATGATAAAAAAATCCTATAATACCCTAAAAACCCACCATAGAATCCCTAAAATCCCTAAAATCCCTTAAAACATTAATTTTATTAAAATTATCTAAAATCCCTAAAACAAAAAAATCGTAAAAATCGTAAAAATTCATAAGAAATTCTTAGAAAACTAAAAACACTAAAACCCCCTAAATTTAAAAATAATGATAAAAACCTAAAAAACCATAAAACCCCAAAAATCCTTAAAAATCTTAAAACCCCACGAAGATACACAAAATTAAAAAAAGGGAAAAACCCTTTAAACCCTTAAAAATTAAAAAACTCTAAAAAACATTAAAAATACAAGTGAAATTTAAAATACCCTAGAACCCAACAAAGAAACAAAAACCCCCCTAAAAACCTTCAAAATACTTAAAAACCCATAAAAATCCTAAAAAATCCCTAAAAATTCCTAAAACCTATGAAAACCTATAAACCTTGAAAACCCCTATGAAACCCTCAAAACACTAAAAACACTTAACCCTCTAAAAACCTATAAATTGCTAAAAATGGTATAAAAACCTAAAGAACCTAAAAAAATAATCTGCCTAAAAACCATAAAATCCTTTACACCATTAAAAATGCTGTAAAATACAAAAATCTTTAAAATCGCAACCCCCTCCAATGCCAAAAAAATCCATAAATACCTAAAACTCAAACCCCCCTTAAAAACCCCCAAAATCCCTAACACCTAAATTCCTTAAAACCACTAAAAACCTTAAGAACCATTAGAACCACTAAAATATATATAAACCATTTAATCCCAGAAAATATTAAATGCTCTAAAAAAATCCTTAAACTAATAAAAAAACTCAAAAATACCTAAACCCCTAAAAATTATAAAAACACTCAAATCTCTAAAAATTAATAAACCACATAAAAATCATAAAAATATCTAAAATTCCTAAAATAAATATAAAAACCCTAAAAACCCCTAAGAAAACATTAAAAACCATAAAACCCATAAAAACCATAAAACCCCTCAAAATATTTTAAAACCCAAAAAACCATAAAAATCCCCAAAACCCTTAAAAACTCTTAAACCAAAAAAACCCCAAAAAACATGATATATCTAAATACCCATATAAACCCCTAAAAATGTTAAAAAAATCTAAAAACATTATAAATAATAAAAAAATTACAAAAATTTTAAAATCCATAAAAAACAATAAAAACCCTAAAACCCTAAAAACCCTAAACCCTTCAAAATCCCTAAAAACCAAAAAAACTATAAAGATACTAAAAATATTTAAAAATAACAAAAAAAATGTAAAAAAACCTAAAACCCCATAAGAAAATATTAAAAAACAAAAATTTCATAAAACACCAAAAAATCTAAAAAAACACTTCAAATCCTAAAAACCCCTAAAACTCCTAAAACCATAAAAATCCTATAAATACATTCAAAAATCCAAAAAACCCATAAATACCCATCAAACCACAAAAATCACTGAAAAAATTTTGGACCCCAAAAAATGTTTAAAACTCTTAATAACCTTAAATCCCTTAAAATAATAAAAAACACTAAAAACCCAAAAAATGATATAGAATCGATTCACCCAAAGGAGAATAACATTGTGCTTTTGTTTTTTAAGCTCAATTGTTAAAAAAAATTGGTCCATCCCACTCTTTTTAACCTCCAACACCATGATGGGCCACAACACACTTATTTGGGGCCCAAAATGACTTATCCACAGGGAAAATGAAGGAAATTAATAGGAAAACAATAAAGAAGAGTGAGAGTCTATAAAAGGTATCATTAAGAAGGAATTTCAATACTTAGTATGGGTATTGAATAACATTAGGAAGCATTTCTATGCCTTTTATCTGCCATTTGAATTTTATATTGCTTTTAATTCAATTTAGGTCAATTGCCTATCTTTTTTATCTTTATAATGTGTTTTTACTCCTTTGTAATGGTGAAACCATAATTAGATGATTTTCTGAATCTTGTTGTCCATTTGTCTTGATTTTTCCTCTTCTCTATGCTCGTAATTGGTAGTGCATATCCATTTATAGTGACTATTTATTTAATCTTGGAGAAACCATGAAAGGTGGTGTTGCTTTTAAAACGAGGTCATTTTACCTACATTTCTCAACTTCATCTTCACTTACTCATTTTTTTTCTTCTAACGACACATCAGTTTGGTATTTGAATAGCCGGTTCCAATGAGTAAGTTATATAACATTCTTTTTATTTCAATCCACTATGTCTTGAAAGAGAAAATATTATACTCCTCCTGATATATTGCATGTTTCCAACACACATATATAATTTTAAATTACTGAATTAAGTGAGAAACTTTATCAACTATTGAGAGTGAAATGATGTGATTCCCCTCTACCTCATTGGAATCCCCGGCGCCAATATCAACACAATAGGCACAATCCGACACTCATTTATGAAGAGCATACAAATTGATGTAATTATATCGATTCATATATGGATATATGAAGAAGAAGAGATGATGAAGATATTGAAATCATATTGAAGATTTACATTCCATATTTTGGTGCTAGTATGAATCCCTAATATTTTCTAGATTGGATGTGGGAAATCAAACAATTCTTCAAATTTATGAATTTTTCTGATGAGAAGAAGTACAATATAGTTGTTCTGAAATTTAATGACTACACATCTCATTAGTGGTAAAATTTGAAGAAACATTGGTAACAGACGTGAAACAAAAAAAATAAACTCTTATGATTAGGTGAAAAACTGTTTGATAAGATAATTTAATCTTTAGAATTATAAGAAGGAGCTTTATTTCCTATTTTGTATCTTGTGACAAGGAGATAAATCCATTGAAGAGTAAATTAGAAAGTTTGATTGTTTGTTAATGTGAAGTATTTTTACAGAGTATAAATAGAAAAATATTTAACAATTTTTAGGTGGATTAAATGGGGAAATCACACATTTAGTGGACTTACAACCATTCTTCTTACATGATAGTATTTTCAAGATAGATATCAAGGTGGAAAAAGAAAATGAATACATCAAAGCACAAACACTCAGGAACTATAATAAAGGTACATATTAATATAATGGAATTTATTATAATAAATCTTATTTTTGTTAGAAGGATTTTGGAAAGAACATGTTACATGATAAACGGAAAAGAAAGGCTACAAAAAAACCAAATGGAAAATCACACTCTTTTGATCATAGGAATTTAATGTGAATAAAATGCCATGGGTATGATAATTTTTTAGTATATTTCCCTAAGAATTTAATTACTACTATAAAAGATATCAAAGAGAATGAAATGGAAATCAAATAGGATGAACACAACGATGAATAATATAAAAACATAAATCATGTTGTGCAAGAAGATGATGTGGGTAACATGATTGTTCAATGAATAAATTTTCATGCTCAAATATATCCAAAAGAAGATCAATGAAAAAAATTAAACCAAACTCATTTAACCATTAATCAGAGAGTAAGCATGGTGATTATTGATAGTTGGAGAATTATAAATGATTCTTCAAAAGAACCAGTGGAGAAAGTAGTGATTCCAATATAGAATCATCCTCGATCGTACAAATTGTAATGATTAAATAAGTAGAGCACACTCTAAGTCAACAATCATATTATTATTTTATTTTCAATTAGTAATGACTATGTTGATGTGGTATTTTGTGATTTTATTCCAATGAGTTCTTATTAATTGTTATTAGTAAGGACATGGCAGTTTGATAAGGAAGTGAAATATGATCAATAGAAGAATAAATATTCTTTCTGATCTAGGGAAAAGAATATCCCACATTATTCTTTGATTATTTATCAAAATCATCAAGAAAAATATGTTCAATAAGAACCCAAATGTATCCATTTAATAAATAAAGATCAATTAGAGAAACAAATAAAAAAAATCTAGTTTTTTTTCTTTATTGATTATCGGAAAATCATGCCACGAGGAGAAGATCAATCACTATCCGTTAGATCATTCCTTGATTAAAGAATATCCTAATGTTTTTCTTAATGATATTCTAGATGGATTTCCACCAACTAGAGGAATTGAACACTAGATTTATCTTATACCAGGTGCACAATTATATATTATACCAAAATATCAGTGTAATCCTAGACAATCACCAGAATTATATAGGCAAGTGGATGAATTGATGGATCAAGGATTATAAGGAAAAATATGATCATGTGTTCAGTTCCAATGTTTTTGTTGTTGAATAAAAATGGTATATATATCATTTGTATTAATAATAGTGAAATCAATAATATTACCACTAGATATAGGTATCTCATTCCATGACTTGAGCATATGCTCAATGAATTACATGGGTCATCAATATTTTCCAAGGATGATATCTATAGTGGATACCACTAGATTTTAATGAAGGAAGGGGATGAGTGGAGAACCAAATTCAAAATATAGGGCAGATTATTTGAGAATCTATTCATTATGTTTGGCCTCTTAAATGATCCTAAAACATTCATATGACTCATTAATGAAGCTCTGGAACAATTTATTGGTAAATTTTTTGTTGTTTATCAGGATGATATTTTGATTTACAACAATATTGTAGAGAGGAATATGGATCATCTTAGGATGGCATTTGGAATTATGTGAGATCAAAGACTACATGGAAAGCTATAAAGGTGTGGGTTTTTTCAACACAAGTGGTTTTATTTGGATATATGATATCCAAAAAAAGAATCATGGTAGATCAATAATAGGTGGAAGGAATGAAGTCATGGTTTCAACTAGAATCCATCATTGAAGTAAATATTTTTCATGGTATAGTGTATTTTTATCATCGTTTTGTTCTGAATTTCAACACTACCATGGAACGAATCACCAAATTCTTGAAAAATTGGAAAATTTATTGGTCAAAGGCAGAAAATGAATAATTTTAAATCATTAAGAAAAATTTGTGTGAGGCACTAATTTTGGTATTACATGATTTTGATCAGGTCTTTGATGTGGAGTGGGATATAAGTGGAGTCCGGAAAGAGATTTTCTCATCTAAAGTAAGCATGATATTCCATATTTCAATGAGATATTTAATGATTCATGGAGGAATTACAACACATATTATAAGGAATTTTATGTGATTGTGAGATCTATAGATCATTATTCTCATTATTTGAGACCCAAACTATTTGTTCATCATTATAACCATCAGGCATTGAGATTTATCAATTTTCAACAAAAGATGAGTTCAAGGCATGAAAATTGGTTAGAATTGTTGAAATAATTTTCATTTTTTGTCCAAATAAAAGCTATGGAAATATAAACTTGTGGAAGATGATTTATCTCGAAGGTATACATTACCTACCATTGGAGATGCTCAGATTCATGGATTTATTCTTATGAAAGAAGATTATCGGCATTATATGGTGGTAAATAATTTTTTAATCCAATGTAAAAATGTATTTATGGAGGATTATTATTCACATATGGGGTTTCTCTTCAAGAGAAACACATAGTGTGTTCCAAAGGGTAATTGCCGGGTCATGATCATTCAGGAGGCACATGAAGGGGGTTTTAGGTCATTTTGGCATCCCAAAAAACTAGGGGATAGTAAAGGATTATTTCTACTATCCAAATATGTAATTAAATGTGAAATAAATTATTTCAAGTTGGGGTAAAAATCAAATAAAAATGAGTCATTTAATTCTAGGTTTATACACTATGTTACCTACTTTGGAGTAGCCATGGGATGATCTCAACATGGATATCATCATGTCTTTTCCATTGAATCAGGGAGTTAATGATTCAATAATGTTTATTGTTGATTTATTTTCTAAGATATCCCATTCATAACCTTCCCATAAGACTAATGATGTAGTGAAAGTGGAAAATTGGGTTTTGAAATAGATTTTTCACATTTTTGGAATTCCTTACAACATTAATTCAGATAGAGACGTAAAATATATTAGTAATTTTTGGAGGAAATTATGGGGAAAATTTGTGACAAATTGTTTTTAGCACTTACCATCAACCTCAAAATTATTGGAAAATAAAATTTACCAATCATACATTGTGAAATATTCTGGGAACATTGGTGAAAAAGAATATGAGAGATTGGTATTTACAGCTTGCATAAGATGAATTTGTATAAACCAGAACTCTCAGTTCTACCACTTAGCATTATCCATTTGATGTTTTTTTTGGCATTAATCAAATCAATATTATATAACTTTTCTCTTTTCAACTTGATTTTCAGGAAAACCTTGATGTGGTGGGGATGGAAAAGTAGATGAAGAAGATTAAAAAATTTATTTGTGCTAAAATAGATATGTATAACAAAGTATACAAGAGGAGAGTTAACAAGCATCAGAAGCATTCCATTTTTCAATATGGAGACAAAGTGTGGATTCGCCTTCATAAGAACATATTTCCATCCAAGTGGAAAAAATGATGGATCTATTAGCTGAAGGTCCATTCAAAGTTCATGAAAGAGTGGGAAAAAATTCATACAAAATCAATTTAATCCAACAAGTAGATTATTACATGGATTTGAGGTAAAATCATCTCCAACAAGAGGGAATGATATATATCAGATTCAACCCAAGGAGAATAATTTTGGCCTGATTTTTTATGCCCAATTATTATTCAAATTAGACCATCCCACACATTTTGACATCCAACACCATGGTGGGCCACAACACACTTATTTGGGGGCTAAATAACTTATTCACATGTAAATGGAATTAAATTCATACTATCACATTAAAAAATACAGATAACCCTGAGAAAATATTTAATCAGAATGAATATAACTACTTTAGTCAACGGGGTCATTAAATATCATGGGGATGTGTTTTTAGGCCATTTATGTTCCTTTTGAGTGCCCCATTCCTTGTGATTTAATTTTTGTGATTTTTATCTATTTATTTTCTCTTTATAATGTGTTTTCAGTCCTTTATAATGGGGGAACTCGAATCTAATTTATTTTAGAAGTTTATTGTCCATCCTTCTTTCTTTAGCCTCTCCCCTTTGCCGAAAATTAGTGGTACATCTTCATTATTTGGGAATTTTTCTTTAAGCTTAGAAAATATTTGGCTAGTGGAATTGACTATAAGACATTTTCATTTCAACTAATTCTTTATTCTTCATTTTACATACTCATTTCATGCTTCCAGCGAAACATCAAAACCATAAAAACTCAAAAATCCATAAAATCCCTAAAAACCCATCAGAACCCTCAAAATCCCTAAAACAGTAAAAAACATAAAATCATAAAAATGTAAAAATCCCTCAAAATAAGAGAACCCTATAAATCCTAAAAATTAATAAGAAAAATAGTAAAATGAAAAAACACAGAAAATGCATAAAATACCTCAAAAACACCCAAAACCCTAAAAACCATAGAAACCCTAAAACAACTAAAAACTATAAAACCCCATAAAAACCCTAAAAATATAATAAAATCACTAAAACCCCTTTAATACCCTAAAACGTTAAAAAACATTAAGAATCAATAAAAACCCTAAAAAATCAAAACACCCCTAAAATCCAAAAAACCCATAAAAACCTTTAAAACCCTAAAAAACCTAAAAACCATCAAAATCCCTAAAAACCCTAAAAACCATTATTATCTTAAAAGGCCAAAAATATCCTTAAAATGAAAAAAACCTAAAAACCATGAAAAACCTTACAAACCTAAAAATACCTAAAACCCCTAAAAACCAAAAAATTCCATAAAACCATAAAAACTATAAAACCCCTAAAAACCGTAAATAACTCTAAAAATCAACTAAATACTCTAAAACACCTTTAAAACACCCAAAAAATTAAAAACTATAAAAACCCCAAAAACCTAAAAACTTTATGAAAATTGGGGGGGGGGGGGAATAGCCCGACCCTTGCACCTTCCTTTCCATGAAAAACCTTAAGAAAACCATAAAAACCTAAAAACACATAAAATTACTAAAAAACCTAAAAAATGCTAAAAACCTTGAAAATTCTTAAAACCCCTAAAAACCCTAAATACCATAATAACCCTAAAAACATTTAAACCCCTAAACCCTATATATCTCCTAAATTCCACTACAAACTCAAAAAACACTTTCATCACCTAAAAATGGTAAAACCCTTTAAAAATCCTTCAAAAACCAAGTAAAATTAAAAGACCCTAAAATAGAAAAAACTCTAAAACCCTTAAAATCCATAAAAAACCCTAAAAAACCTCAAAATCACCATAATATAAGAAAACTATAAAAATCAAAAAAAGCCCTGAAAATTTTGAATAACCTAAAAACCCCTGAAAACCATTAAAATCCTTAATAAAACCATTAAAACATAAAAACACATAATACCCTTAAAAAATAAAAATTCTAAAACCCCTAAAAATTCTAAAAAATAGTATAACCCATAAATACCATGAACAGCCTAAAACCCATAAAATACATACAAAATCACTAGAAAAATAAAAAATATTTAAATCTATAAACACATTAGAAATGAAACGAACGTTAAAAAACTAAAAAATCCCAAAAAAACAAAAAAAACCCTAAAACCCATAAAAATTGTAAAAATTCCCAAAAATCCCTAAAAACAAAAAAACCCTAAAAACTTTAAAATCCCAAAGAAATCCTTAGAAAGCTAAAAATTCTTTAAAACCCAAAAAAACCTAAAAAATTAAAAACAATAAAACCTGTAAAAACACTAAAAACCATTAAACCATACAAACCCCTAAAAACCATAAAACCCCATAAAAACCCATAAAACCGAAAAAAAGATACTAAAAAATCTAAAAACCCATTAAACCCCTGAAAATTTTAAAAATCTAAAAAACCATAAAACCTTAAAAACACAAAAAAAAAAACTAGAAACCCCAAAAATCATAAAAACCCTAAAACCACTCAAAATACAGAAAGACACTAAAAACCCAAAAAATCCTAATATGCCCAAAAAATTTCAAAAAATCTTAAAATCCAAGAAATCCCTGAAACCACCTAAGAGACCATAAAAATGAAAGAATAATTAAAACCCATAAAACAACAAAAAACACAATGAAAATAAACCCATAAAACACAAAAATCGAGAAAAACCTTAAAAACACTAAAAACCGAAAAAATCCCTAAATGCTACTAAAAACCCTAAAACCCCTTTTAACCCTAAAAAATGATAAAAACTATAAAAAATTTCAAAACTCTAAAAACTATAAAAATCCATAAAAATACAAAGAAACCATAAAACCAATAAAATCTCTAACCCTCCCCCTCAAACTATCAAAATCCCTAAAACCCCATAAAAGCCATAAAAGCCATTAAAAAGACCTAAAAATCCATAAAAACATAAAAACCACTAAAAACATGAAAAAACCTAAGAAAACCTAAAAACTCAAAAATCACATAAATTCATAAAAATCCTAAAAAACACAAAAAGACCCAAAACACTGAATAACCATAAAAACTATAAAAACCATAAAACCCCCCAAAAACCTTAAAACCCAATAAAAACCTTAAAAACCTACTATAAACTCTAAAAAACATTAAACCCCTAAAAACAATAAGAAAACTATGAAAATCCTTTTAACCCCTAAAAACTAAAAAAATCATTGAAACCAAAAAATACAAAAAACCTAAACACCATCAAAATTCCTAAAAAACCTAAAAATCCATAAAAACCACAAAACCCCTAAAATTAATGAAAACATATAAAACCTAGAAAGTGGGAAAACCCCAAATAAAACCATAAAAACCCCCAAAACACATAAAACCCCTTAAAACTGAAAAAAAAAACCCAATAACCTTAAAACCCCTAAAACCATAAACCCCCATAAGAACCTCTAAACCATTAAAAAACTATAAAAACCTAAAACCACTGAAAATTAAATAATCTTTTTAAACCCTTAAAAATGTATAAGAACTCTAAAAAACCTTAACCACTCTAAAAACTCAAAAAACCCTAAAAACCCAAAACTCCAAAAATCCCTAAAAACCATAAAGACCAAATAAATCTTAAAAATTAACTAAAATCCGTAAAAATGTAAAAACTCTGAAGGAAACCTCAAAAACATAAAAAAAAATAAAACCCCAAAAAACCGAAGAAATGATAAAAACCCTAAAACCCTAAAATATCATAAAAAACATAAAACCATAAAAACTCTAAAAACCTTTAAAAACCCTAAATACCCATAATAACCCTAAGTCACAATAGAAAATCTAAAAACCAAATAAACCCCAGAAAACCTTAAAAACTCCAAAAACCTTGAAATCCCAAAAAACACAAAAAATCTCAAAAGTTTCAAAAAATAAATAACCCGTAAAACCCTAAAAAACCATAAAAATCCTAAAAACCACTATAAATACCTAAAAACGTAAAAAAACCCTGAAAATATAGAAGAAAACCTAATAAAACATTAGTAACCTAAAAATACATAAAACCATAAAAACAAAAAAAATCTAAAAACCCAAAAAAATTCTTAAAAAGACACTAAATACCCTAATTACACCTAAAAACATTAAAATTCCCCAAATACCTTTAAAACCCTTTAAACCCAAAAAACCCCTTAAAACCATAAAAATCAATAAAATATCTATAAAATCTTTAAACACCTTAATAAATTAAAAACATCAAAAAATATTATAAACCATAAAACTCAAAATAACCTAAAAACCTAGAAAACCAAAAAACCCAAAAAACCAAAAAAAAATCCTTTAAAAAACTAAAAAAAATAAAATTCATTAAGAATATTCTGAAAATCCTTAAAAACAAAAGAAACCCTAAAAACCAGGAAAAACCTAAGAAATCCTTAAAAATATGAATACTTGTAATCCCTACAAAAACAAAAAACGCTAAGAACCCAAAAATCCCTAAAAATCGCTAAAACCTTAAAAACCATAAAATCATAAAACCCCCTTAAAATCCCATAATAACATAAAATACCACTAAAAAATCTAAAAACTGATATACCATTAAAATTTTAAAAAATATAGGAAACCAAAAAAACATTAAAAAAACCCATAAAAAGACAATAAAACAATAAAAACCATAAAAACATTCAAAATCCCAAAAAACCCATAAAAACACTAAAAGTTATCTAAAATTATCTAAAAACCTAAACAATTATCAAATCCCTTAAAACCCCTAATAAGGCCTTGAAAACCTAAAACCACATAAAACCACAAAAATTCCTAAAAACATAAAACACACCAACACTACTACACTATGTAAAACTTATAAAAAACCTTAAAAGCCATTAAGAATCCTAAAAACACATAGCTATGCTAAAAAAACTAATAACTCTAAACCCCTTTAAACCCCTAAAAACATTAATAAACTCTCAAAAAACATAAAAACCCTTTAAAATTTTATTCAATCTGAGAAAAAACCATAAAACCAAAACAAACTCAAAAAACCTATAAAATCCGTCAAAATCCCTAAAAACCCTAAAATTAAAAAAAACCAAAAAAATTCATAAAAATCCATCAGAATGAAAAAATCCTAAAAACCATGAAAACCCCTAAGATAACCTCTAAAACCTAAAACACATAAAACAGCTAAAAAACCTAAAAACATTGAAAACCCTAAAAAACCATAAAATCCCATAGAAACACTAAATACTATAAAACCCTCTAATGTTTTTTAAAAACCCTAAAAACAAATAAAAACCTTGAAATTGACAAAAAAATCTAGAAACCTTTTAAACCCCTAAAAAAATTAAAAACTCAAAACCCCTAAAAAACTAAACAATAAAAAACCCCTTAGAAAACCTTAAAAATCATAAAACATGATTAAAATCCTAAAAGCCCATAAAAACCCATAAATACCCTAGAAACCTTTAAACCCCTTAAAAACCATAAAAATACATAAAAACCATAAAAACCACTTAAAAAATAAAATCCATTAAAACCCCTAGAAACCATAAAACTCTCAAAACCCCTAAAAACCATAAAAACCCAAAAAACAATAAAAAACACTAAAAATCACCAAAAACATAAAATTATGAAAACCCTAATAACCCATAAGTAAACCTAAAAAACCTAACATCACTTAAAACCCCTAGAACCTATAAACTACTAAAAACATAAAAAACCTAAAAACCCAAAAATGCTAATGATCAAATAACCCACTAAATACCCTTTAAACCTCTAAAAACATATAAATTATCTACAAAAACATTTCAAACCCTAAAACACTAAAAAAAATTAAAACCCAAAAAACTAAAAAACCCAAAAAATCATAAATATTCCCAAAATCCGACAAAATTACTAAAACCCCTAAAAACACTAAAATCCAAGAAGTTCCTAAAATATTAAAAACCTAAACCCATGAAAACCCATCAGAAATCATTAAAAACATAAAAATCATTAGACCCCTAAAAACCCAAAAACAACAAAAACCAAAAAACCACTAAAACCCCACAAAATACCTAAAAACACTAAAACCATATAAATCCTAAAAATACCTTAAAATGTAAACAAAAACAAAACACTCTAAGAAAACCATAAAAACCAAAAAACATTTAAAACCCCAAAAAATGATAAAAACCTTGAAAACCCTAAAAATTCCCTAAAAACCCTAAAACCCCTAAAAAAATATAAAATCCCCAAAAAACCGTAAAAAACCCTAAAAAAACATAAAAACTATAAAACCACTAAAAACTCAAAAACCCTTTAAACCCCAAAAAATTTTAAACATCTCTAAAAAACCTTAAAACCCTAAAAAAATCCAAAATTCCTAAAATAAAAAAAAACATAAAAATCCTAAAACCCCAAAAAACCCTAAAACCCATCAAGTCCCTAAAAATTATAAATAACAACAAAAATCCTAAGAAATCCTTAAAAATGTAAAAAACCCTAGAAACACAAAATACCCTATAAAAACCTTAAGAACCTAAAAACACTTAAATCCCATAAAAACTTAAAAATTGATAACAACCCCTATAATCCCTAAACCCCCTCAATATCCTTAAAACCCTAAAAATCCATTAAAATCATAAAAAGTCTTAAAAGTCCCTATAAATTTTAAAAACCCTAAAAACCTTAAAACCTCTAAGAAAAACATAAAAAATAGAAACCTTTATAATCCCCAATCATCGAAATATCTTAAAACCAAAAAAACAATAAAAAAAACTAAAACCCAAAATACCATAAACCCCCTAAAACCCTTGAAAACCCTTAAAACCCATAAAAACCAAAAAAACCGAATAAATACTCGTAAGAAATTTTAACCCCTAAAAATTTTAAAAACACTAAAATACATTAAAAACAATAAAAAGAACAAAAAGTACCCCAAAAACCCAAAAAACCCCAAAAAACCCTAAAACCCCAAAATATCTCAAAATCGCCTAAAAAGATAGAAAAACATAAAAACACTCTAAAAACACTAAAACATATTAAAATCATTAAAAAATAAAAAAACTAAAATAAAAAAAAACTCAAAAAAATCCTAAAAATACATGAAACCATAAAACCTGAACCCACCCCCCCGAAATCCTAAAAAACCCATAAAAATACATTAAAATACATAAAAATCCAAAAATACGTAAAAAACAAAAAAAACTCTACAATACCAATAAGAAAACCATAACCTTGAAAAAAAACATAAATCCCCTAAAAATTATAAAAAATAATAAAATACCATAAAACCATAACAAACCTTAAAAATCCAAAAAAACTCATAAAAGCCCTAGGAAACCCCTAAAAACACTAAAAATAATTTAAACCCCTATAAATGTTAAAAAACTATTGAAACTCCTAAAACCCCCTAAAAACTAAAAACCCTAAAACAACAAAAAACTATAAAACTAAAAAACACTCCAAATCCATAAAATCCGCAAAAAAACCATAAAAATCCAAAAAAAAAATCCATAAAAATCCATAAAAATGTAAAAACCCCTAAAACCCCTAAAAAATTCTAACATAACCATAAAATCATTTAAAAACTATAAACACCTCAAATCCTAAAAATGTTAAAATCCCTAAAAACACTAAAATCCCTAAAACCCCTAAAACCCATAAAATCCCTAAGAACATTAAGAAACACAAAAAACAAAAAAAACCCAAAGAACACTAAAATATCTAAAAACCCTTTAATCTCTTAAAAATGTTAAAAAACAATGAAAACCCTTTAAAACTTAAAAAACACAAAAAAACCCTAAAACCCCCTAAAACCATAAAACATTAAAAACAATAAAAAAAATCCTAAAACCCCTCAAAATCTCTTAAATCCCTAAAACCCCATAATATCCAAAATATTTATAAAAA
The DNA here is from genome assembly GCA_963277665.1 of Viscum album. Classification (NCBI taxonomy): domain Eukaryota; kingdom Viridiplantae; phylum Streptophyta; class Magnoliopsida; order Santalales; family Viscaceae; genus Viscum; species Viscum album. The sequence continues at coordinate 1,444,204,239 of OY728150.1, read as the reverse complement.
TATGAAAAAATGTCGAAACCCCTAAAACCATAGAATAACACTAAGAAAACCATAAAAAACAAAAAATAATTAATCCCCAAAAAAACATAAAAAATTCTTAAAACACTAAAAAATGCTTAAAATTCATAAAAACAATAAAAACTCCTAATAATTGTTAATAACCACTAAAAACTCTAAAACTCCTTTAATCCCATAAAACAACATCTAAAACCCTTAAAAACCTAAAAACTAAAAAAACCCGAAATACCAAAAAATAAACATAAAACCCATAAAACCCCTAAAAACCCAAAAAACAAAATATACCTAAAATCATAAAAACTATAAAAACTCCATAAAATCACAAAAAACACAATATCCTTAAAACCCCTAAAAATCCCAAATAAAACCTAAAACCCCCAAAAAATCACTTCAAACCCATAAAAACCAAAAAATTATAAAAACCCTAAAAAACCCTTAAAATACTAAAAACAATAATCCACTAAAAAATTAAAAAAACTCTAAAAACCCATAAAAACACAAAAAAACCATTGAACAAATTAAGAACCCTTTAAACCCAAAACACGTCGAAGAACTATAAAATACGATAAACCCCTAAAAATCTCCAAAACCCTAAAATCCTTAAAGAAAATAAAAACCCTAAAAACCCTAAAAACCCTACAAATCCCTAAAACCCCAAAAAATACATAAAATGATTAAAAAAATTAAAAGTCCTTTAATCCCCTAAAAACCCTTCAAAATATTAAAACACCTGAAAAGCATAAAACAACCATTAAAACAAAAAAAAATTTAAAAACATAAAAAACTCAAAATGTTAGAAACCCTAAAAACCATTAAAACCATAAAACAAATAAAAAAATTTAAACACAAATGCTGACAAAAACCCTAAAATCTAGTAAAAACTCTAAAACTCATTAAAACACCTAAAAAGGTTAAAAGCACTGAAAACCATAAAACCATAAAACCAAAATAATCTCACAGAAAATATTAAAACCCCAAAAAAACTGCAAAACCCTAAATCCCCTAAAAACCATCAAAATAAATAAAAACCCTAGAAAACTATAAAAACCATAAAAACTCAAAAAAACCATAAGGACATAGAAAAAACAAAAAATCATGAATATCCCTAGGAAAACCATAATATTTTGAAAACACTTAAACCCCTAAAATCAAAAAAAATATGAAAACCCTAACAACCCTAAAACACAAAAACACTAATAAGTTTAAAACCCTAAAACCACATAAAACACTAAAAACCCACTAAAACTCAAAAAATAATTTAAACCCTAAAAACAGTTAAAAATTCTAGAAAAACATAAAACCTTAAAAATATCCAAAACCCCCTTAAAACCATAAAAATATTAAAACCCTAAAACCCATCAGAATCCCTAAAAACCATAAAAGACATAAAAATCATAAATAATCCCTAAAAATCAATAAAAACATAAAAAAACCATAAAAACATAAGATTACCTTAAAACTCGAAACACACTCAAAACCTCTAAAACATTAAAAATGTTAAAAACCCTTGGAAACCCTAAAACCCATTAACACCCAAAAAATCGTTAAACACCCTAAAAAATCATAAAAACATAAAAAACCACTAAAACCTATAGAAACTATTTAAACCCTTAATAAAGTTAAAAACTCTAAAAAAAATATAAAAACCCAAAATTCTGAAAAAAAAACACCAAAAACCATAAAAACCGCCTCTAAGCGGTGACTTCTTCCCCCTCTTGCACGCCTAGGGTTTTTCTTCATGATTTCTCCCCACTCCTTCGGTCGGTCTGGCCCGAACTTGGCGATGGCTATCTCACCTCGGATCGACGATGTTGGGTCTCAGATCCACATGGTCCAACCTCGTTCCCGGCCCGGTTGCGCCTTACGACTTCGAGTTCTCTTCTCGTCTTTAGTTCGAGCAGCGGAGGCCTCAGTGTTCCTGCTTCAGGTTTTCATCTTGGATTTAGCTTGCGTCGTCATCAGGTGGTCAGAATTTGGGATCTAGGCTTGGTGATGTTAGATCTGGTGCTTTCAGCAATGATTGTGGCTTGGTTCTAGATTCGGGGTCTGCCTTGGCACCAGTGTGCTCATCGTTAGCAGCTTCGGTGTGCTCATCGTCCTCTTTGAAGTGTTTTCCGGCTCTGATATCTCAGCATAGATTCGTCCCTACTCGTCGTCGACTTCAACGTTTTAGGTGTGCTTGGGGTCGGTTCCTTTGTCTTGGAGGGGGAGGCTTTGTGAATTGGTGCTGCTGTAAGTTGATTCTAGGTTTTGATTTAGTTTTTTTGGTAAGAATTTTCCTATCTGAAGGAAATTTGGTATCATCATGTATCTGGGTCTTAAAGAGGGCCGTTTACCTTTCTATTACTTGGGTCTTCCAATATTCTGGTCTTGGCCCAAAGCTACCTATTTTTCCAATACCATTTCACAAATAACAAATCAACTCTCCAGCTGGAAAGGGAAATCCCTCTCCATGGTTAGGAGAATTTGTTTTTTTAAATCGACCATTGTTTCTAAAATGGTCTATTCCCTTATGGTCTACAAATGTCTTGTCGGCATATTCAATAAAATTAACACTTATATCAAAACTTCATTTTTTCTGGAAGAATTTTTGAAATGAAGCTTGTTACTGTACCTCAGAAATCATGCTGTAAACCCATTGCTAATGGTGGAATTGACATCAATAATTTAAAACATTTCAATGATGCTCTTCAGGGTCGTCTTACTTGGCGCATTATTAACTCCACTTCTAAATCTACTGAGTTTCTGAAAAATTTATTCTTCTCTAAGCTTTTAAAAGTGAATTTTAATTTCATTAACTCTTCCATCTGGCCTTCAATCCGGGACTCCTACCAAAATATCATGCATAATTCCAGATGGATTGTTTGTGTTAATTCTTCCATTAATTTTTGTTGTGAAAAATGGTGTGGTACCCCTCTTATATCTTTTTTACCCTCTAATAATCTTCTTGAGGATACTAAACAAACTATAAAGGTGGTCTTATATTATAATCAATGTGATCTCCCTGATAATATTTTTCAAACTATTCATAATTATCCTTTTTCCTCTGATGGTGATTTCCTTGTTTGGGAACCTTCTACCAATGGAATTCTAGATTCCAAAAACTTTTATAAGCATAATTTCTCTGAAAATTAATCTAGTTTTCTTTGGGTGAATCATTTTAACAAGCCCTGGATTAGAAATTTGAGGCTCACCCTTATTTGGCGCATTTCCCATAATAGACTACCTACTCAAACTGGTTTCCAAAGCTTTGGCATTCAACTCTGTTCTAAATGTCACCAGTGTAATTAGCACAGGGAAGATTCCAATCACCTTTTTTATCATGTGTGACGACCTCTGCCCTGTGGAATTTTATTTTTGATTTATTCAATTACAGAAAACTCCTTACTGACTCAATCTCCTTGTTTTTAAAAACTGCACTAGACATGAAGCTTCTCTGCAGATCAAGAATATGATTCTTGTGATAGTGGCAGAGCTTCTTCATGAGCTGTGGTATGTTAAAAATGATCTTATTCACAATAATCACTCTCTCAATCTTAATGCTGGGAAATCTCGGATTCTTATTGCGATTCATGAAGCTGCCTCAATCCAAAAAGAATGCTGTGACAACTCGGTAGGTGATTTTGAGATACTTCGTCATCTCCACATTCCTGGCATCTTCCTAAATCCTAAACGTTCCTTTGAAGTGTTCTGGCAATCACCAATTCCAGGATGGATCAAAGTGAACGTTGATGGAGCTTCCAAAGGCAACCCAGGCCCTTCCAGTTGTGGTGATATCTTCAGAGACTCGGCTGGCCAGTGCCAGGGAAGTTTCTATGTTGGTTGTGGTTACTCTTCATCTCTGGAGGCAGAAATGCTTGGGGTCATTCATGCTGTTGATATTGCACTCCAAAGAGGTTGGAGAAAGCTATGGATTGAATGTGATTCAACCACTATCATCCATGCCATCTGGAATGGAAACATCTATCTAGCCTGGCCTCTTACTGCTCGTTGGATGAACTACCTTAACTTGCTTCATGGGATTGATTATATAGCGACTGATGCTTACAGTGAACCGAATGTAGTTGCTGATTCTCTTGCCAACAAAGGAGTTCATCAGACCATGACTTGGCTGGACTCTATTCCTTCTGAATTATTATATCTCATTGATAGAGATTGTAAAAAAATTCCTTCCTTTCGCCTCTTGTAATCCCTTTTGACTATTAATAAATTGCTCTTTGGTCTTTGACCAAAGCTTCACCTTTAAAAAAACACTAAAAACTGGCAAAACCAATAAAATCCATAAAAGACACTAAACACTATAAAACAGATTGATACCCTTAATAGCATTATAAAACTCTAAAATCCCATTAAAACCCTAAAAACTAAAAAAACCCCTAAAAACTCGAAAACCCCTAAAACCCAAAAGAACCATAAACCCCTAAAAACCCTCAAAATCTATAAAATCCCTTAAACCCCATAAATATCGTAAAATGTCCCTAAAAATCCCAAAAAATTTAAAAAACTATAAAAACTGAAAAGGAATCCATAAAATCCAATAAAAACATTTAAAAACTCAAAAAACACAAAAAACTCAAAAAACACTAGAAACCCAAAAAACCCAAAAACCCTAAACCCCCTAAAAATATTTAAACACCAAAGAACCCGTAAAGACCTTAAATACCACTGAAACTAAAAAAAACCAATAAAATTTTAAAAAACTCTAAAAAACCTGTAAACCACTAAAAACCCGTCAAAATCCCTAAAAACCGTCAAAACAATAAAAATGAAGAAGAATATTTTAAATCCCTAAAAATGTAAAGAAACCATAAACACATGGAAAACCCTTAAGAAAACCATAAAACCTTAAAAACACTTAAAACCCATAAAAATGATATAAACCCTACAAAACCCATAAAACCCAAAAAATAATAAAATAAGCTAAAACCCATAAAAACCCTAAAACAAATAAAAATCCGAAAAAAACTAAAAACAGTAAAAACCCTTTAACCACATAAAAATATAAAAAACTCAAAAAAACCTCAGAAACCCTCAAACCTCAAAAAACACTATAAACCACAACATAGTTAAAACCCTAAAACTCATAAAAATCATCAATTACCTGAAACCCTAAATAAAATAAAAATCCCAAAAATCCATAAAAATCCATAAAAACATAAAAACCCAAAAAAACCAAAAATCCAAAAGAACAACATAAAAAACTAAAAACACTTACAAAACATGAAATCCTAAAAAATGCTAAAAACTCAAAAAACCTAAAAACCATAAAACCTCTCATAATCCTTAAATCCCCAAAACCCATAAAAATCAGATAACTGTAGAAATCCCTAAAAACAAAAAAAACACTAAAAATTCTAAAAAGTCCAAAGAAAACCATGAAATCCAAAAACCACATAAAACCCCTAAAAATAATAAAAACACCAAAAACCTTAAAAACCATAAAACACTCAAATTTCTTAAAAACCCAAAAAGAGCATAAAAATTATAAAAATCCCTAAAATGCGGAATAATGTAAAAAACCCAAAAATAATGAAAAAACCTAATAAATATTAAAAACATAAAAACATGTAAATCCACAAAAAAACTAAAAACCTATAAAATCCCTAAAAACCATAAAAAGTATCTAAAACCCTAAAAATCATAAAAACTCCCAAAAAACATAAAACCCTAAAAAACACTAAAATCCCATAAAACTGTAAAATGCTAACATATCTCTAAAAACCCTTGAAACCACCAGATATGTTAAAAACTAAAAAAACCTTAAAACCCAAACAAATCAAGAAAACACCTAAAACCATAAAAAACTCTAAGAAACCTAAAAACCCTCCAAATCCAGAAAAAATCCCCAAAAACCTCATACATAAGTTACCATAAAATTATAGAGAACAGAAAAAACATTGAAAATCTTGAAAAAATCATAGAAAACCATAAAACCCTAAAAACACGTAAAACACTTAAAAACTAAACAATGCTAAAAAAACCTAAAAAACCATAAAAAATTAAAACACTAAAATCTATAAAACCCCTAAAACCATAAAACCCATAAAAACTCTAAAACCCTAAAAATGATAAAAAAATCATGAAAACATATAAAACCCAAAAAACACAAAAGAGAAATAAAACCCCCAAAACCCTATAAAAAATCTAAATAAACCTAAAAACACTAAAAATCCTTTAATATCCTAAAAACTATTAAATTCAAAAAATCCATGAAAATGTAAAAAACCATAAAAACCACGAAAACACGTAAAACAACCATAAAAAACTAAAAACACTTAAACCCCATAATAAACCTAAAAAATGATAAATACTCTAAGAAACCGAAAAACGACATTAAGAATCCTACAAACAATAAAAACCACTAAAAACATAAACACCCTAAAAACCAAAAAAACTATCAAAAGAAACTAAAAACTCTAAAAAACCTTCAAAACCTTAAAAATGATAAAAAAATATAAAAAAATTTAAAACCACTAAAATCCAAAAAAAATTACCTATAAAAGATTATAAATTCCATAAAACCCCTAAAAACATTGAAAAACAAAAAAAATCACTAAAATCTCTGAAAACCCTAAAAACCCTAAAACCCCCGAAAACCGTAAAAACCACTAAAAACATTAAAAGTGCCTTTAAAATTATAATGCTTTACAAACACTAAAATAAATCAAATCCCATAAAACTAAAAAGAACCCCTTATAACCCAAAAAACCAAAAAACCCATAAAACCCCCCCAAATTCATTAATACCATAAAAATCATAAAAATCATAAAAAATACAAAAAAACCATAAAAGGGTAAATACCCCTTAAAACCTGTAAAACCCCTAATAAAACCATAACAACCCTAAAAAATATAAACCCATAAAAAAATAAAAACATAAAAAATGAAAAAAAAAACCCTAAACCCCCTAAAAAACAAAATAAAAATAAAAAAACACCTAAAACCTTAGAAAACATTAAAAAACTCTAAAATCCCAAAAAATCATAAAAACCCTTTTGTCCTTATAAATCCCAAAAAATAACAAAAAACTATACAGAACATAAAAAATACCTAAAAATCAATAAAAAAGTAATAATCCCTAAAAACCATGAAAAACCCTAAGAAAAACATAAAAAACCTAAAAACAGTCAAAACCTATAAAAACCATAAAAACATTTAAAAACCCAAAAATATCTTAAAACCACAATAATCACTAAAAAATTTAAACCAATTTTTTTTAAACTCTAAAAAATGAAAATACTCTAAAAAACCACTAAAAACCCAAAAAAATATAAAAACCATAACAACCCAAAAAACACTAACACCCCTACAAACCCTTAATAATCCTAAAAAAACTATAAAACCCCTTAGAAACCGAAAAAATTATAATGTCCATAAAAAATGATTAAAATTCCCTAGAAAAACTAAAACCCCATAAAACCCATAAAAACATGTAAAAACCATAGAACCCCTAAAAAACATAAAAAACTAAAAACACACAAAATACTCTAAAAATTCTTTAAACCACTAAAAGTGTTAAAAATACTAAAAACCTATAAACACCCACAAATCTAAAATAAAACTAAATCCCAAAGAAATGCATAATACTCTAAAAACCGTAAGAACTCTCAAAATTCCTAAAAATCCTAAAACCCATAAAAATTATTAAAACCCCCTAAAATCCCTAGAAACATAAAAACCCTAAAATCCCTGAATATCCCTAAGAAAACACTACAAACAAAAAAAAATTAAAACACCTAAAAACTGAAAAAAAATTAAATACCGTAAAGAACCCTAACAAAAAATAAACACTATAAAACCTATAACAACCAAAAAAACCATAATACCCCATAAAAGTCTTTAAAAAACAATGAAACCCCTTTAAACCCCTATAACTTTCAAAAACTCTAAAAATTATACAACCACTGAAAAAAATAAATCCCTAAAATCCTAAAAACCCATAAAAACATAAAAAACCTAAAAAACTGTAAAATCCCTCAAAATCTCCAAACCCCTAAAGACATATAAAAATTATAAAAATGCCTAAAAATCTCCTAGAATGAAAAAACCCTAAAAAACCATAAAAACTATAAGAAAACCTTTAAAATCTAAAAATACTTAGATCCCCTAAAAACCAAAAAAATGCTAGAAACACTAAGAAATCCAAATAATGATAAAACACCTAAAAACCTAAAAATTTAAAAAAAACCACGATCCACTAAAAACTCAAAAAACCCTTAAACATGTAAAAACATTAAAAAAATCTAAAAAACCTTAGAAACACTAGAAAACTCAAAAAATTACTAAAATCCCAAAAAACCAGTAAAAACCATCAAAATCTATAAAAATGTTAAAACACCCTAAAAATACTAAAAGTCCATAAAATCCCTAAAATGGTTAAAAACTATAAAAACCCTGAGAAACATAAGAAAACCTAAAAAACAGAAAAACAGTTAAAACCCCTAAAAAACCAAAAAGACACTAAAACACCATAAAATTTTAAAACCCCTTCAAACATTAAGAAACATAAACACCTAAAAACCTTAGAAATCCCTAAAAACTATTAAACTCTAAAACACCACTAAAAAGTATTTTAAAAACCTTTTAAACCCCAAAAAGTTAAAAAATCTAAAACACCTAAAAAACTAAAAAAACCCTAAAACCCAAAAATAACTTAAAAACTCTAAAACCGAAAAAATCGTAAAAACACTCAAAATGCATTAAAACCCCAAAAATTATGAAAAATCGATAAATAATAAAAAATTCCTAAACACCAAACAAAACAATAAGAAAACCTAAAAAAACCAAAACACTTAAAACCCCTAAAAATCATAAAAACACTAAAACCCCTGAAAATCAATAAAACCCCTCCAAATTACAAAAAACAAAAAATATACAAAAAATTTCATAAAAACCCCTAAAACATAAAGAACCCTAAAATAATAAAAAAACCAAAGAGAACTTTAAAAACCAAAAAACACTTATAAATCATAAAAACCTAAAAAACACTAAAAAACTCTAAAAACACTAAAGGAAACTAAAAACCATAACTACCCCCATAAAAACAAAAAAACATGATAAAAACCTTAAATACTCTAAACCCCATTAAAATAAAAAAACCAACTAAAAAAACTGAAACCCTTTTAAACTGATAAAAAAAGTTAAAAAACTCTAATTGTCCTTAAAAACCCTAAAAGCTCCAAAATCCCCACTAAAAACCCAAAGAGAACATAAAACCCTAAAAACACATAAAAACCATAAAAACCATTAAATAATAAAAAATCCAAAAAATACTAAAAACAGAAAAACCTAAAAAACCCAGATAAACCATAAGAAACCCATAAAATTATGAAAATAATTAAAATACAAAAGAACCATAATAAATATAAAAAATACTAAAAACAATAAAAACCTTAAAAACCCAAAAATCCCTGAAACCATAAAACCTTCAAAACCTAATAACTCAAAACCCCGTAAAACCCTTAAAAACTAAAAAACCAAAAAACCACTAAAAACCCAGAATTTACCTAAATTTCATAAAAACCTTAAAAATCATGAAAATACCTAAAAATCATAAAAATCCCTAAAAATCCCTAGGAATATAAAAACCTAAAAAATATTAAGAACCATAAGAATAACATAAAAACCTATAAACACCCAAATATACCTAAAACCCATAAATATGCTAAAAACCCTAAGATACCATAAAAAATAAAAAACCTAAAATCTCCCTAAAAACCATAAAAAACCTAAAACCTATAAATCCCATAAAACCACTAAAAACTCTAAAAAATATTCAAACAATAAAAAACATATAAAATCATTAAAAACCAACACACCAAAAAAACACTAAAACCATGAAAACCACAAAACCCCCAAAACCCGTTAAAATCCCTAAAATCCCATAAAAATATTAAAAAATCCCTAAAAATACAAAAACAAATAAAAACTCATAAAAACTTTGAAGAACGGAAACAAAGAATTAAGAACATAAAAACACCTAAAACCCCCTAAAAACCTAAAAATGATAAAACCCCCCAAAAAACCCAAAAAACCCTAAAAACATAAAAGTACGCAAAAATCGTAAAAACACAAAAGCCACAAATAACCCTAAAAACCCATTTAATACTCTAAAAAATCATTTAAATCCCTATAAACATTAAAAACTCTAAAAAATCTTAAAACCTACCAAATTAAAAAACCATAAATCCCCAAAACCCTAAAACCGAAAAACTGTAAAATCCTAAAAACCCGAAAAAAAACCATCAAATTCCATAAAATCACTAAAAAAATAAAAAACCTAAAGGAGCCATAAAATCCATAAAAACATAAAACCCCTCAAAACCCTAAAAAACACTAAGAAAACCTTAATAAGTTAAATACACTTGAAACCCCTAAAAATCTAAAAATGGTAAAGGGTCATGATAAATTCCTTAAAACGATAAAATCATAAAATGTTAAAAAAACCTTAAATGCCATAAAAAGCCAAACAAATTTTAAAAATCAATAAAAACTATAAAAATTCATTAAAACCCTAAAATGGTAAAAAGATCTAAAAAATCATTAAACCCAAAATAAAACTAAAAAAACCTTTAAAATCCAATAAACCATAAAAAATTAAAAAACCTGAAAAATATTAAAACCCTAAAATCCCTAAAAATACTAAGAAATCCTAAAAATCCCTAAAAATGTCTAAAAATTTTAAATACCCTATAAACACTGAAAAAACCTAAAAACCCATAAAAACCTAGAAACACCTAAAATCCATGAAAAAATAATAAACACTAAAAACCATTAAAACCACAAAAATACTAAAAATAAATAAAAACCCTAAACCCAATTAAAACACTAAAAACCTATAAACCCCAAAAAATATTAAAATCTCTAAAAAACCATAGAAACCCTAAAAAAATAAAAAAACATTAAAACCTGAAATAACCATCAAAACCTTACAAACCCTCAAAATCCCTAAAACACTAAAACTCATAAAAATATTTAAAAACAACTAAATAATCAAAAAACCTAAATCCACAAAAAACATGAAAAAAATAAGAAAAAATTGAAAACCAAAAAACACATAAAACCCATAAAATCTAAAAAATGATCAAAACCCAAAAATGAAAAATCCATTAAAAACTCAAAAATTTTATAAAAACCATAAAAACCCTTAAACCCCATAAAAAGTCTAAAAATCATAAAAAAAACTCAAAAAAACCATTAAACCTCTACAAAAACTATAAATTCCAAAAAACATTAAAATTCTAAAAAAACTCTAAAACCCAAAAAACCAAAAAACCATAAAAAGTATAAAACCATCAGAATCCCAAAAATACAAAAAAACCATAAAAATGCTATAAAATCCTAAAAATCCCTATAAAAGTTAAAAACCCTAAAACCCTGATGGAAACTATGAAAACCTTAAAAATAAAATCCTTATAATACCAATAAATCCCAAAAATGTTCTAAAAACACTAAAAATACTAAAAATCCCAAAACCCATAAAAATACCAAAAAATACAAAAAATGACCTTTAAATTACAAAAAATTTAAAAAAACATAAAACCCTGAAGAATCTACGAAATCCTTAAAAACCTAAATTCATATAAAAACCCTAAAAATTTAAAAAATGTTTAACAACCTTTAAACCCCCCAAAAACCAAAAAACCAAAAAACCCTCTAAAAACATAAAAAACCCTAAAACCTTAAAAACCCTAAAAACCCATAAAAACCCTAAAAACCACTAAAATATATAAAACCATTTTTAAACACCTAAAAAAATTAAAAACATTCTAAAATCCCTTAAAAATCCTAAAAACTCAAAATATAACCTAAAAACCCAAAAATACCCTAAAAATACTAAAAACCCTAAAAATACATTAGAATCAATAAAACCATTGAAATATAAAAAATAAATTAAAATCCCTAACATTTTAAAAACCATAAATTCCATGAAAAACCTTTTGAAAACATTAAAAACCTAAATTCACTTATTAACCCAAAATAACCTAACACCCATAAAAACACAAAAACCCTAAAAACCCTAAAACCCAAAAAAACAAAGAACCCCCAAAAACATAAAAAACTAAAGCCCCATAAAAATCCCTAAAAACACATTAAAACTATAAAAACAATTTCAAAAATAAAAACATTAAAAAAACTCTACAAATGTTTAAAACCCAAAAAGATCAACAATAACTCCTAAAAAACTGTAAACCACAAACCCTAAAAACAATAAAAATAATGATAAAAACCCTAAAATAGCATAAAATACCCTAAAACCACTAAAATCCCTAAAAATCCCTAAAAATCACTAAATACCTAAAAATAACTTAACATTATAGAATCGATTTAAACTCTTAAAATTTTTATAAAATTCTAAACATCATAAAACCCATAAAAACTCAAAATAAACACCTAAAACACCCAAAAATCCAAAAAACACTTAAAAAATCATAAAACCCTCTAAAATCTCAAAAAGACCAATAACCCATAAAAATGTAAAAATACCTAAAAATCAATAAAAACATAATAAACCCTAAAACTCTAGAAAACTATAAGAAAACAATCAAAACATAAAAATAATTAAAACCCCTAAAAGAACCCTAAAAACCCCAAACATTAAAAAAACATAAAAATCCCAAAAATCATTAAAATTAAAAAGATCAATAAAAACTCAAAAAACAATAAATACACTAAAAAACCATTTAAACACCTAAAAATGTAAGAAATTTATAAAAATCTATAAAATACCTAAAAACTCAAAAAACCCCTTAATACCCAAAAAAACCATAAAAACCCTAAAAGCCTAAAAAGGCCTAGAAACCCTCAAAAATCCTAAAACCCAAAAAGATCATAAATATCCTAAAAATTCCCTAAAAATTCGTACAAAAAAAGAAAACACTAAATTGTCAAAAAAAACACTAATACAACCTTAAAAAACGAAAAACACTTAAAACTACTAAAAAACTGAAAACGCTAAAAGCCCTTAAAAACTATAAAACCATAAAAACAATAAAAATACATAATATAGTAAAATCCCCTAAGACCCCTAAAAACCCAAAACCACTAAACATTCTTTAAACCCCTAAAAATGATATTAAAATCAAAAATTAAGAAACCAAAAAGCACTAAAGAAAAACCCAAAGACAAAAAAATTATAAAACCCTAAAAACCTCAAAAATCAATAATAACCCTAAAAACTAATAAAAATCATAAGGAATCCCTAAAATCCATAAAAACAAAAAACATTAAAATATTTGGAAAACCCTAAGAAATATATAAATACAAAAAACCAATTAAAACTTCTAAAATCGTAAAAAAGATAAAACCCCTAAGAACCATGAAATCCGATCAAAACCTTAAAACCACTATAATCTATAAAATTCTTAAAAACGCACTTACGAATTCTAAAAAATACACTTAAAAATACAAAAACAATTTAAACCCCTATAAATGTTAACAGACTCTAAAAAACATAAAAACCTAAAAGACCTAAAAAACACTAAAACTACAAGAAAACATAAAGCCCCTAAAACCCCTTAAAACCATAATAACCCACAAAATACTTGAAGCCTGAAATACCCTAAAAATCCTTCAAATAACTAAAATATTATAAAACATAAAAAATGAAAAAAACCATGAAAATATATAAGAAAATTAAAAACACTTAAATCCCATAAAACCGACAAAACACTATAAACCCTAAAACCCATAAAACCCCTCAAAATATAAAAACCCCTAAAACCCTTTAAAACAATTACAAATCATTAAAAACATCAAAACTCAACAAAAAAATATAAAAACCCTTAGACCCATAAAAACGTTAAAAACAATAAATAACTTTAAAACAAAAAAAACAAAAAGAAACATAAAAACCATAAACACACCTAAAACCCTCAATATACCTTACAAGACTAAAAAATCATAAATATCCTAAAATATCCCTAGAAAAACCTATGAAAATAAAAATTTCTCTCAACCCTGACAAATCATAAGAAAACCATAGAAAATTAAAAATACATTAATCCCTTAAAAACCTTAAAACGTCAAAAACCATATATACCATGAAACCCCTAAAAACATAAAATACCTTTAAAACTACTAAAAACTCTAAAAATTCATAAAATGGAGAAAACCACCAAAACACCAAAACCCCCAAAACCATAAAACCAACAAAATCCCCAAAAAGAATCCATAAAAATCTTAAAAAGTATTAAAAGTCTCTAAAAACATAAAAAAACTCAAAAACCCCTATGAAACCTGGGAAAATCCTTAAAAACCTAACAAAATTAAAACTTATAAAAAAATAAGAACAATTAAAAATCCTATAAAACCCAAAAAACATAAAATCCCCTAAAACCGTAAAAATACATATTTTTCTAAAAAACAAAAAAAATATAGAAATAATTTAAACCCCTAAAAGTGATAAAGAAACTAAAAATGATAAAGAAACTACACAAAACCATAAAAACACTACAATGTAAAAAAATACTAAGACGCAAAAAAACCATACCAACCCTAAATACCCTAAAACCCTAAATCCCTAAAAATTCCATATAAACCCTAAAAAGTATAAAAATACTAAAAATACAAAATAATCTCTAAAAACAGAAAAAACTCTAAAAAACCTAAAAAACACAAAGAAAAACATGAAAAATAAAAAAACACTTTCAATCCTTAAAATCCTAAAAAAGAAAACCCCCAAAAAAACTATAATAATCATGAAAATCCTAAAAATACTAAAACCACTAAAAATATAAAAAACCCTAACAACACATAATTACACTAAAACCCATCAAAAACTCTCAAAACCCTTCAAACCCATCCAAAAAGATAAAAAAACTCTTAAAACATAAAATCTTAAAAAATCTCACAAAACCCGAAAACCCTAAAAAACTACAAATCCCTTAAAATCCCTAAAAAACACTAAACCCTACAAATTCCAAATAATTCTAATAAACCATAAACACCATAAAATTCACTAAAATCCTGAAAATTTAAAAAATGCTAAAAACCTTAAAAACCCTAAGAACACCTAAAAACATAAAAACAATTAAATCCCCTAAACAACCTAAAAATGCTAAAAACACTAAAAACCATCAATCCCTTAAAAACATTAAAAACCCATAAAAATAAAAAAAAATCACTAAACACACAAAAAAACCATTAGACCCACAAAAATGGTAAAAATCTCTAAAAACCCATAAAACCCCAAATAACTAAATAGAACACTAAAACCCCTCAAAACCCCATTAAAACCCTAAAACACTGAAAATACCTTAAAACCATATAAGTTCATAAAAATTCAAAAAATCACTAAAAACCCATAAAAAATGATAAAACCTTTAAAAAAAACCCAAAAAAACCCTAAAAAATAAAACCAATAAACACTAAAAACGCTTTTAAACTCTAAAAAACCCTAAAAACTCTATAAAACCTTTAAACCCTTGAAAACATGAAAAAATTTCCAATAAATTTAATACCCCAGAAAACTCAAAACCACCCAAAAAACAATATAAACTATAAAAAACCCATAAAAAACTGCAAAAACCCTAAAACCCCAGAAACCATAAAAATCCTAAAACGCACTAAAAACCCATAAAACAATATAAAACACTTAAATCCCTGAAAATCCATAATAAAATCATAAAAACATCAAACACAAAAAACCCATAAAAAAATAAAAGTGTTAAAGACCCTAACAACCCATAGAACCCTAAACCACTAGAAAATATAAAAACCATTGAATCCACTAAAAATGATAGAAACACTAAAAAACTATAAAACCCATAAAAACTAAAAAACAACCAAAAAAATAATAAAAACAATAAAAACATTAAAAACCCTAAAACAACATCAATTACCCTAAAAACCCCAAAAACCATAACATTCCTACAAAATCTGTGAAAAAAACATAAAAACCCTAAAAATGATGTAAAACACTAAGAAAACCATAGATTCCTAGAACACTTGAAACCCCTAAAAACAGAATAAATGCTAAATCCTTAGAAACCATAAAACCCCCTAAAAATAAGAATACAATAAAACCCCTTATAACACTTAAAAACCCACAAAAACCTATTAAAACATCAAAACCCCATAAAAATATAAAAATATACTAAAAATATAAAAACCATTTACACCTATAATAATGAGAAAAAATTCAAGAAACATCAAAAACCCTAAAAACTCAAAATAATATATACCCTAGAAAACAATATAACCCCAAAATTTTTAAAAAAACCCTAAAACCCTTAAAATCCCTAAAAACACTAAATAAACTATTAAAACCCTAAAAATAAAAGAAACTATAAAAGCCATGAAAACCCCTATGAAATCATTAAAACCCAAAGAACATGTAGAACTACTAAAAACATAAAAAATTATAAAACCTTAAAAAGAACCTAAAAACCCTAAAACCCTTAATAACACATAAAACCTCATAATCCCAAAAATGACTACAAACTCTAAAACAATTTAAACCACATAAATGTTATAAACTCTAAAACCCTTAGTGAACATAAAAACACCAATAACCCCTAAAACCCCTAAAACCCCTAGAAACCCTAAAATCCCTAAGAACCCGCAAAATCAATAAAAGCCCTAAAATGATAAAAATCCTAAAAAATACAAACAAATACCTGATCACTTAAAAAACCTAATACCCCTGAAAACCCCCGAGAAAAGATTAAAAACCTAAAAAAAATAAATTCCCTAAATACCTAGAAAATTATAACAAACCTAAAGGAACGTTAATACTCGTTAAAATTAATAAAACCCTGAAAAAATAAAAAAAACCCTAAAACCCATAAAAACCATAGAAACCCACAAAAACTCTACAAATCCTTGAAACTCCATGAAACGTTAAAAAAATATAAAAAATTGTGATTACCTTAAAAAACTAAAATAAAACCCAAAATCCTATAAAAACCATAAAACCCCTCAAATTCAATAAAATTCCCCAAAACCCATAAAAATCCCAGAAGCCCTAAAATTACCAAAAAAATGTAAAAAATCATAAAACCCTTAAAACCCTATGCAAAAAATAAAAACCTTAAAAGTCTAACGTCACTTAAAAACCCAAAAAACACAAGAAACCATAAAACCCTAAAACCCATAAAAACAATAAAACCCATAAAACCCATACAATCCTAAAAAAACTATAAACCATAAAAACCCCTAAAAACAATAAAAACCAAAAAAACATTAAAAACCTTAAAAAATAATAACTTTAAAAAATATAATTACCCTAAAAATTTCCAAAACCCTAAAAAACCATAAAAATATTAAAAAACCCCTTAAAATACCTATAAATAGAAAAAACCTAAAAACTATGAAAACCCATAGGATAACATCAAAAAACCTAAAAACACATAAAACCTCAAAAACCCTAAAAACAAAAAATATCTAAACACCCAAAATAATCCCCTAAAACTCAAAAAAACATAAAAAACCCTAAAAAATATTTAAAACCCCTTAAAACCATAAAATTCTAAGAATCAATCAAAATACCTAAAAAAATAAAATACCCTAAGAACCCAAGATAACATTAAGAAAACATTATATACCTAGAAACACATACAACCCCTAAAAACCCTAAAAAATTCTAAAATCACTAAAACACCCAAAAAACCATAAATCCTCTAAAAACCATAAATACCATCAGACCCCACAGAAATTGTAAAAACACACTAAGAACTCAAAACCCCTTCAAATACCTAATTTTTTTTTCAAAATATCTAAAAAACAATAAATCCCTAAAAAAACCCATAAAAACCCAGGAAAACCACAAAACCCTTACAACTATCAAAACCCCTAAAAAATATAGAAAACAATAGAAATCCTAAAAAGTCTAAAAATCTATAAAAAAATAAAAAACACAAAAAAAAAACTATGAAAAACCTTAAAAAAACTATAAAAACCTAAAAACACTTAAAACCCATAAAAACATAACAAGGCTAAAAACCATAAAAATCATGAATCTTGTAACCACCAAAATTAACATAAAACCCCATTAAAACCTAAAAAACCCACCAAAAAATATAATACCCCATTAAACCCCTAAATATTTTAAAAAACTATAAAATACATAGAAACCTTATAAACCAAAATAAACATGAAATAGACAAAAAACCAAAATACTCTAAAAACACAAAAAACGAAATAATCCCGAAAACCCCTAAAACCCATAAAAATACTATAAGGAACTAAAATACTAAAAAAAATTAAAAAAACCCTAAAAACTCAAAAATCTCTAATAAAAAATTAAAATCCTAAAAATACATAAAAAACCCCTAAAAAAAATAAAAATACTATAAACACTAAATCCCTGAATGCTCTAAAAACCATAAAAACCCCCAATACTATAAAAATAATAAAACCCCCAAAAAACCCTAAACCACTAAAATATCTAGAAACACTTCAAACCCCTAAAACGTTAAAAACTCTAAAAAACATTAAAACCCCAAAAAACAAAAAAAACATGATAACCCAATATACCATAAACCTCCTAAATCTTTTAAAAACACACAAAATCCCTATAAATCCTAAAAACTCCTAAAATCCTTAAAACCCCAAAAAATATGTAAAATTGTAAAAAAAACTATGAAAAACACCAAGAAAATGTTATAACATGTAAACACTTAAGACCCCTAAGAAACATAAAAAATTCTACAACCCCATAAAAACAATAAAAACTGTAAAACCCATAAAACCATAAAACCATAAAACCATAAAACCTATAGAAAACCTTAAAAAACCATAAAAACCCATTAAACCCACAAAACCCCACAAAATTATCTAACAATCATCTACACCCCTAAAAATGTTAAAATATATTAAAATATTAAAAACACTAAAAATAAAAAAACACAATAAAAACCCAAAAAAACTATAATACCCCTAAAAACCATTAAAATATAAAAGACCCTCAAAATCCCTAAAAACCTAAAAAATATATAAACACTCGAAATAAACCCCTAAAAATCCTTAAAAACATAACAAACCTAAATTTTTTAAAAAACTTAAGGAAACCATAAAAACACTTAAAAACTCTAAAATGTAATAATGTTAAAAACCCTAAAAACCCTAAACCTTCAATAAAAACATAAAATCATTAAAAACCATAAAAACCCTTAAAACACATAAATACCCAAAAGCCCATGAAAAACTCTAAAACCGATAAAACCCCTAAAAATGTTAAAAATTCTAAAAAAAACTTATTTCCTTAAAAACTAAAAAAACCAAAACCCCCAAAAAAAGATAAAAAACCTCAACCCCTCAAAATCCCTTATAACTTGAAATACCCATAAAATTCATAAAAAATCCCTATAATCTCTAAAAACGATAAAATCCTAAACAACCCGAGAAATTCCTTATAAAACCATAAAACCCCTAAAACCATAAAAACCCTAAAACCCCATAAAAACATTATAAAATCACAAAATACAATAAAAATAATTTAAACACCATACATTTGAAAAAATATATTAAAAACCTTAAAAACTATAAAAAATAAAAAATCCCCTGAAAATCCCAAAATGCTAAAAATACCATAAAAACCCATAAAACTCTCAAAACCTCTAAAAACCCTAAAAATTAGAGAAATTATAAAAAATCACTAAAAATAGAAAAACCATAAAACCCTGAAAAAACCTATGAAACCCTTAAAAAAATAAACAATTATAACCCCTAAAAAATAAAAAAAATATAAAAATGATATAAATAATAAAAAACCCATAAACACCTTTTGAAACTCTAAAACCCCATAAAATCCCTAAAATACACTAAAAAATATAAATCTCTTTATGCCCCTAAAAATGATAAAATAGACTAAAAAATATAAAACACCAAAAAACTCAAAAAATCACTAAACACACAAAAAACATATCTACCCAAAAAAACCCCCAAAAACCCAAAAACCCCTAAAAATCCATAAAAACCCAAAAAACCATAAAATCCCTAAAACTCACTAAAATTGTTTAAAATCAATAAACCATGAAAAACACTAAGAAAATCATAAAAATATTTAAACACTTAATCCCCATGAAAACCTATAAAACACTAAAAACCTAATAATCCATAAAAACCATTAAAACGATAAAAACAATAAGAATCCTAAAACCAATAAAAACACTAAAAAAATTAAATCCCTAAAACCAATAAAAACTCTAAAAAAAGTTTAGATCCCTAATAATATTATAAAACTCAAAAAAAAAACATAAAACCCCAAAAAGAAAACAAAATACCTAAAAACCCAAAAAACCCATAAAAACCATAAAAACACAAACCCCCTAAAAATCCCTAAAACCCAAAAGAATCCTAAAAATCCAAAAAAATCTCTAAAAACATAAAAAACCATAAAAAACTTGAATACTACTAATAAAAACATAATAACCTAAAACACATAAAACCACTAAAAAAATAAATTACGATAAAAACACTAAAAACTCAAAAAAATTCATAAAAGATCATAAAAAAATATAAAATCTCATGAAAATATAAAAAATGTTAGAAGACCATAAAAAATCTAAAACCCCAATAAAATTTTTAAACACCCTTTAAAACCCTAAACACATTAAAAAATCCATAAACCCTAAAAAACTAAAAAATTACCAAAAAAACCCCAAAAAATATAAACAACCATACAACCCACAAAATTCTTCAAAACCCTAAAAATCATAAAAATAAAAAATAAAATCCATAAAAATACCTTAAAACAAAAAATTATGAAAACCCTAAAAAACCCTAAAAAACCAAAAAAATATAAAAACACTTTATAACTCTGAAGCCATAAAAAATACAAAAAATCCTAAGAACCCTAAAAACACTAAAATCCATCAAAACCCCTAAGAACATAAAACACTAAAAAGAAATAATAACCCAAAACCAATAAAATATATTAAAACCCTTCAATTCCCAAAAAAACGTTTGGAAATTATAAAACGGCATAAACACCTAAAAATTATAAAACCCATAAAATCATAGAAACCCAAAATATCATAAAAACCCTAAAACCAGTAAATACCCCTAAAATCCTTAAAAAATAAAAAACCTAAAAACCTAATAAACACTACAACATAAAAAACCCTAATCACACAAAATACATGAATAAAACATAAAAAAATCTAAAAACACATAAAACCCCAAAACCCTTAAAAATGCTAAACATTCTATAAAACCCTATAAAACCCTTAAAACAAAAAACCCATAAAACCCATAGAAACCCTAAAATCCCATAAATACCATAAAATAAAACTAAAAACTCTAAACTACCTTTAAGGCTCGAAAAAGGTTAAAAAAACTAAAAAAATTAACCAGAAAAAAATAAAAGAAAACCCTAAAACCCAAATAAACCCCATAAAACCCATAAAACCCAAAAAAACCTTCACAACCTAAACACATCTAAAAACCTTAAAAAATAAAAAACCACTAAAACCCCTAAAAAAATAAAAACCATAGAAATCCCTAAAACAATTAAAAACTGTAAAAACCATAAAAATCCTAAAAAAAATTAAAAACTATAAAAACACATTAAACCCATAATAATATAAAAATTCTAAAAAACCTCAAAATCCATAAAAATAGAACAAACCCCTGAAACCTAAAAAATATGTAAATCCCCTAATACCCTAAGAAATCCTAAAACACCTCAAAATCCCTCAAAACCAAAAAACACCAAAAAAATAAAAAAAAATATAAAGCCATGAAAAATACTAAGAAAACGTTAAAAAAAATAACATTTAAAACCACTAAAAACCTAAAATTTTAAAATCCATAAAAACCATAAAATATCCTGAAAACCCTAAACCCTAAAATCCCCTAAACCCCATAAAGAACCCTAAACCCCATAAAACCTCTAAAGACCCACTAAAAACTATAAATACATTTAAAACCCCTATAAATGTTATAAAAATCTAATAAAAAATGACATTCTAAAAAAAACCATGAAAACCTAAAAAACCACAAAACCCTAAAAACAGTAAATAATAATAATAACCTCTAAAATCCATAATAACTGTTTACACCATTAAAATATTATAAAATCCTTAAAAATAACCGAAAACATAAAAAAAATCCTTGAAAACTCTTAAAGAAACAATAAAAACCTAAAAAACATAATACTCAAGAATAAAATAAAAATGATAAAATCCTAAAAACCATAAAAAAATATCAAAAAACCACATATAAACCAAAAAAAATTAAAATCCCAAAATTCCATAAAAAAATAAAAAGTATAAAAGCATAAAAAACATAAAAAACCATAAAAAATAATAATAACCATATAAACCATAAACCTAAAAACTACCATAACAACTTGAAAATCCCTAACACCCTTAAAACCCGTAAAAATCATAAAAAATCCCAAAATATCCTTAAAAACATTAAAATTCCTATAAAATATTCGAAAACCTAAAAAATCATTAAAAACCTAAAAATAGTTAAAACCTCTAAAAGCCTATGAAATTCTAAAAACCATAAAAATCCCTAAACCCCATAAAAACCACTAAAAACCTTAAAAACCCTAAAATCCAATAAAAACCCTAAAATCCATAAGAACTCTAAAAATCCTTCAAAATACAAAAAATGTTTTGAAACTCTGAATAACCATAAAACAAATAAAAAACTCTAAAACCCCTTTAAAAACTCCAAAACGCTAAAAACACTAAACACCCCTCAAAATTCCTAAAAACCATAAAATAGTTAAAAATCCATAAAAATCCATAAAAACGTAAAAAAAATAAATCTTTGAAAATTAATATAAACATAAATACACATAAAACCCATAAAATCATAAAAAACCTTAAAAACTCTTAAAATTCCTAAAAACCATAAAACCCATAAAAACAGTTAAAACCCATAAAAACCCATAAAAACCCACAAAAACACCAAAATCAACTAAACACTATAAAATCCCTTAAAAGACCGAAAAAATGAAAAAAGACTCTAAAAAACCTGTAAAATCCTAAAAATAAAAAATGAAATTACTAAAAACATAGAATAACCATAAAACCACTAAAAAATCTAAAAATCCTAAAACCCAAAAAATCCCTAAAAACCCTAAAAACCGAAAAAAAATCCAAAACATAACTAAAATCATCTAAAAACATAAAAAAAGCCTAAAATCCCTGATAAATACTAATAAAATCCTAAAACCAAAATCAATTGAAATCCATACAAATCCAAAAAATGCTAAAAACCATTAAAAAAATCCTAAAACCCTTAGAAACTATCAAAATATTTAAAACCCCTAAAATCCCTAAAAATACTATAAAACCAAAACATTAAATTAAAAAATTAAAAAACTATAAACTATAAAAACCCTTAAGAAAACCATAAAAACATAAAAACCCTAAAACCCCTAAAAACAAAAAAAATCTAAAAACCCAAAAAATACATAAAGACCCTAAAACCATTAAAACCCATAAAAACTCTTCAAACCCAAAAAACAAATAAAATCCCTAAATCCCCATTAAAACTCTAAAATCCCTTTAAACACAAATAAACCTTAAAAATATAAACCCCTTAAAATCTCTTGAAAACTCAAAAAAACATAAAAACCCATAAAAATATTCAAATACTTCAGACACTAAAACCCTAAAAATCTACAAAACCATAAAATTTGAAAAAACCCCAAAAATAGAAAAAAAAACATTAAACAACCTAAAACCCTTGAAGAAGGTTTGAACGAAGGACTTTCGAAGCTTCCTCTGTCGATTGTGGAGTTCAACAGGGCTTCTGCCCTGCAAAATATGACCCTGGTTGCCAGATTATTGAATTGGCAGCCCTGATTGATGTTTTTGATAGATTTTTGTTTGAACAATGGGATCTATGAGACAGTGACCCTATTGACTTGGTTGATTCCTCTCACATTTTTATTTGGTTCTTTCTTGAGGAGGATCTTATTCAGGCTTGCTCTACGGCTCCTCGAATATGTGATGTTGCATGTTTTTCTCTCTTCTGGTGGTGCTTTGACTTCCATCTGCATTGTGACTCCCCGTCAATGGAAATTTGGGTGAGGTTTATTAATTCCCCATATCCTTTCAAAACCTGTCTATTATTTCAATGCTGGAAAATTTGGTTGGATGGTTTTTGTGCGTGGATAATAGAACTAGGGCCCTTTGACACCTGGTTGCTCCGATGTTCTATGATGAAATTCATGTTTTGGTAGATCCAGTTGAATTTTTTTGGAACAAAATTGGTGATGAGATTTTGAGGAAGAAACCAATGGGGTTTGAATGTTGGGTGAGCTACTATGAATATTTCTCTACGCCTGGACATATGAAAATGGATTGCAGATGAAGGGGTGGTTAGCATCTTCTGGATGAGTGTGGACAACAAGACATCTCTCTGAGGTTGGGGTTGACAATTGAGCTTGAGGAAAGGAATGGAACTCTACGGGATACCCTGATGGACGTAGGGAAGGATGTTGGGGTGGAAGAAGGAGGACCCTCCTCCTGGCAGAGTGCAGAGGGGCATCAATCTGAAGTTATGGTAAAGGACATCTTCAAGTGACTAATGGGTGACCTGAGACTTGTGGGTGATGACCCTTCCTCTATTGAGGTGGGGGATGAGGCTCCCGATGAAGCCGGGGTTCTGGACTTTAATTTTCTAGTCGATTCATTCAGGGATGACCGTGAGCATCCGAGCCTCATTGGTGAAGGGATAGAGAGAGAGCAATTTCCAAATCCTTCAGACGTTGTTGCGCAGGGACATATCCTAGGACAAGGGTTGGTTCTTACCTCTAATCAGTTTATGGGCTTGGATTCTATAGAATCTATGGGTAAAGAGGAGAGGAGTCTTGTGAGATAGGAATTGCAGACTGTGGTGGTTAAGGATGATTCTGAACTCCTTTCAGACCTAAAAGAGGTAGCTCCACTTCCCTTTTGTGAAGGGATGAGTCAAGTAGGAGTGGAGCTTACTCCTTTACCAACTGAGAAAGTGTCGTTGCAGGGAATGGCTGATGCTACTAAGTTTGGGGATGGTCTTGATGTCCCTCAGTCTAGACAACAAAATACTGATAACCTTCCTACAGCTTGGGGGTATGTTGAGAAATTTGATCTGAGCCTTTCCCTTATAGTGTTTGAGAATCTACCTCCATGGGTTGAGTTTCCCAAAAAGATAATGTTGGATTTTTTAGAAATACCTTTTGAGCAGAATAAAAAATAAATCTTATAGAATCTAGACCTCCAATAGGATGTGATCTTCATTTGGGATGAGGATAATTAAACAATAAAGTTGGGGGATCTCTTCGGGGATTGTGATGACATCATTAATGCTATTATGGCTAGGATAAGGAGAGAAAAGGCTTCGATGGGTCCACCTAATTATTTGTTCTTAGACTGATTCCCCCGAAAGATGAAGCCATGGTTTGAAAATGATCTTATTCCTAGACCTGGTAGTCAGAGAGGTGGGGTTGAGCATTTTTTTGTTGATCACATGATTGATGGGAATCTCACGCCCTGGGCGTCGAGTGCTGATGATGTACTGCAAAGTAATAAGGTGGGGCTTGGGGAACCCCTAGTGAAGCAGAGAACAAGGAGGAACTATTCTTCCCTTCCTAGGCCAATCACTTACCAATCCTCCTCAAAGGCTAGCAAAGCTGAGGAAGAGGCTCATGGTAGGAAATATCGGTCTGGAAAGGTGTAGTGGAATGTGGAGCAACGAAATCTCATAGAATATTACACATCCTTACTTAAGAAATATGAATCTTATGAATGGCAGTTGGTAGAGTCAGATGCTTCCTCTAGTTATGGTGTTTATGGGGATCCTTTTGGGGACGGAGAAGTTTATTTGTAACTCTCGTTTCTTTCTCCTTGTCTTTTGGGACGTTTGGTATTTTGTATTTGGGGGTTCAGGGATTCTTGGTGTGGGTTATTTGACCCCACCCACCCATTTCTTCTTTTCTTTTATTTATAAATCTTGGGAATTAGGAATAGCCTGGCACCACACCATCCTTGCCCTTAAAATATTGAAAACCCTAAAACCCGGAAAATCCCTAAAAACCCATTAAAAAATCATTAAAAACTCTTAAAACCCATTAATACCCCCAAAATATTAAAAACTATTAAAATTCTGAAAAACCCTAAAAATTAAAAAAACACCTAAACCCCCAAAAACCAATAAAAACCATAAAAACCACTAAAAATCCCTAAAACCCATCAAAATCACTAAAACCCCAAAAAAACATTAAAAATAAAAAAATACAATATAAATACATTAAAATGTAAAAAACCCTAAAAACACTGAAAAACCCTAAGGCAAATTTAAAAACCTAAAAACACTGAAAACCTATAAAAAAAATAAAAAATTCTAAAATCCATAAAACCCCTAAAATAACAAAAATTCCAAAGAACCATAAAAACCCCTAAAAATTTGAAAACCCCAAAATCCTAATAAAAACAAAAAAAAATCCACAAAAAAATCTTAAACCCCTTCAAACCCCTAAAAGAATAAAATAAATTGACAAAACATAAAACCTTGAAAAAACTCAGAATAACCATAGAACCCCATAAAAACCATAAAACCCAAAAAACCCAAAAACCCTCAAAATATGTAAATACCCTAAAAACAATAAAAGTCCTAAAAATCCATAAACATCCCAAAAACATAAAAAACTGTAAGAACCAAAAAAAATCGTAGTACAACCATAAAAACATAAAAACTCTTCAAATCCCCGAACACCTAAAAAATGCTAAACCCCCTAAAAACGTTAAAAAGCATAAAAACCCTAAAAACCTTAAGAAACCTATAAAAACCATGAAATCCATGAAAACATAAAAAACCACCAATCGCTACAAAATCACTTTAAACACCAAAAAATGATAAAAAACCTTCAAAACACTAAAAAACTAAAAAAATCCCAAAAAACCATAAAAACTATAAAACCCCTAAAAATCAAAAAACACGATAAAAACCATGAAACCCATAAAAACCGTAGAAAAACATAAAACCCCTAAAAATCCCAAACAAAATAATTAAAACATAAAAAAATATGCAAAACCAAAAAAACCCAAAAAAATACCTTAAAAACCTAAAAACACTTAAAAACTCTGAAAAACATACAAAAATCTAAAACCATAAGAAACCCTAAAATCCCTAAAAACCCTAAAACCCATAAAACCATTTTAAAATCCTAAAAACATTTTAAAATGCTTCAAAACAACTAAAAACTATAAAAACATTTTAAACCAAAAAAATATTAAAAAACACTAGAAATCCTTAAAACCCCAAGAAAAAAATACGTAAAAAACAAAAAATTTATAAAATCCCTAAAAACCATAAAAAATCCCTAAAACACTCAAAATATATAAAAAATATTGAAAAAATTAAAAAAATACCAAAAAAACATAATAAAACAAAAATACATAGAAAAACTTTAAGAAAACTATAAAAAAACTAAAAAAACATTAAAACCATAAAAATGAAAAAAAAAATCACTAAAAACCCATAAAAACTCTAAAATAAATAAAAACCACATAAAAACCATGAAATCCCCTAAAACCCTATAAATTAATAAAAAATCTAAAAAAATTAAACCCCTAACTACATTTAAAAAACTCAAAAAAAATCTTTAAAAAACTAAAAAAATTATAAAAAAACCAAAAAACCAAAAAATAATAATACCCTAATGATTTCAAAAAACCTCTAAATCTTTAAAATACCTAAAAACCATAAAAATATTAAAAAAACACTAAAAAAATAAAATATTTAAACCCACTAAAACATAAAAAAGTCTAGAAAAAGTAAAAAAAATTAAAAACTCAAAAAACACTAAAAACCCAAAAAACCATAAATGACTAAGAAGCCTAAGAAAATCTAAGGCCACATAAAATCCCTTAAAAAATAAAATACTATAATCATAATAATAATACCTATCATCCATAAAAATGTAAAATACACTAAAAACCCTAAGAACACATAATAGAAACTTAAATACCAAAAAGTGTTAAAACCCCTCTAAACTTTTAAAATGATAAAACCATTAATATAATAAAATAAACTTAAAAACCCATAAAAATAAAAACACCCAGTTAAAATTTTAAAAACTCATTAAAAACCTTAAAAACTAAAAAACTATAAAAACCATAAATCCCCTTAAAAATCAAAAAACCCTAAATGACCAAAAAACCATAGAAACCCTAAAAACCCTAAAAACCCTAAAAATACTAAAATCCATCAAAAACCATAAAAATATAAAATCCAAATAAATCCCTAAAATCCATAAAAACTTAAAAAACCATAAAACCCTAAAAATCACTAAAAATACAATAAAAAATAAAATTTTAATCCACATATAAAACCTAAAAATTGTAAAAAACACTAAAAATTGAAAGAAAACCCTAAAACCCATAACGATCATAAAACCTGTAAAGACCATAAAACCATAAAAACACCTAAATTCCATAAAACCCAATTAAAACTCTAAAAACCCTTCAAACCTCTATAATTTTAGAAAATATAAAAAATATGTAAACCCCTAAAAGCCCTAAAACCTATCAAACCCTCAAAATCCCATTAAACTCTAAAATCCCATCAAATTCATAAAAATATCTAAAAAAACCTAAAAATACCTAAAACATAAAAACTCTAAAATCCTAAAAACCTAAATAAAACATTAAAAAACTAAATACACAAAAAACCCATAAAAACATGAAATTGATAAAAACTATAAAAAACCCTAAAACCCTGAAACCCATAAACCCCTAAAAACATTTAAAATCCCTAAAACCCAGGAAACCCTTAAAAACCATTAAAAACTCTAAAACCCCATTAAAACCCTAAAAAATTAAAAAATCTAAAAACATTGAATCCCAAAAAACTCAACAAACTCATAAAACCTAAAAAACCATAAAAACCATAAAGACCCTAGTAACTCTAAAAACCCACAAAATCCATAAAAACCCTTAAACCCCTAAAATCCCCAGAAACCCAAAAACCAATAAAAATCATAAGAAATAGATTAAAATAAATATAAATGTAAACCCCCTAAAACCCTGAAAAAATACAATGAATAACATAAAAACCTATAAAAAAGTAAAGCCATAAAAACCAAAAAATGTTAAAAAAACCATAGGATGTGTCTCATTCAGGTTCAATTAAAGTTACCCCAAAGAATTCTTCTTATAGGAAGAAGGAACTATTCATCATACCTATTTTGTATTGGAAAGGTAAACTACCTCCCATGTTTCTGAGAAGATTGTGTATGCTGCTTATCAGAGGAAATTCCCTAGATAAGTGATGGTTATAGTTTTTCCTCAGTAGTTTGAATTTATTCTAGTGAGCTGAAGTCATATAATGATGTTGGTATAATTATAGTGTGTTGTAAAATTTTTATGGATATGGTTTTGTTCTAGGTTTCGAAAGATCTGACTTGGGTATTCTTTGTCCCTTAGGTAGTTGAGAATTGGGTGAAGGTTTCAAGAATAGTGGATGTGTACAACGTGTTTTTTCTGAATTTTATTTTTTCATGATTGATTATTAATCCTAGATTTACATGACAATGAATGCCATGATCAAAAAAATTGAAACCAAGAAAACAGACAAGGGATAAAACACCAACACAAAGCACATGATCATCACATATTATTTATAATTAATTAATATAATTAAAGGATTACCTTGATTGAAATTCATTCATTATTGATGGATCTAACATTGGATCTACGTTTCATCATCATTTCATTATAGGAATCAAGTGAGGATTCCCCTAGTAGTTATCCTCACAGGTTTCACAAATCTCTTAATGCTCCCATCAGAATCTCTACGTGCTAGCACAATAGATATTAATTCTTGGGTAATTCTCTTTTGATCTCCTGGAAAATAACATCCAAATGATTCTCCTAGTTCTAAATACAATATATAATGGTTTTGGAGGAATAATGTTCTCTATTTTAGGGAATGTTCTTGGAAAGGGATCTCTCTATGGCTTCAGAGGATTCTCTCTATTTGTTGTTGTGCAAAAAAAAACATAAAATTTTATCTCTTGAAAAATAATATAACTGGGTTTATATACATCTAGTATTAGAAAATAAAAACTTTTACAAGTTCCCCATATTATTTATTTAATTCCCATAGAAACCAATTTTAATAATAATATTAATTATATTACTATTTATTGACATGAGAAAAACTCATGAATTAAAATTTAACATTATCTAGTCAAATAATAAGAAATATATATTATTTTTCTCTTGACTTATAAACATGATCCATAATTCATCCGAAATATTTATCGATACATGAATAATGAATATTTATTTAATAAATAAATATCAATATATTATTTTCCAAAAAATAAGAAAAATTTTGTTTTGTAAATATAAAATAAATATTTATTAAATATTCCCATTACATAATATTCTCTCCAATATGTGGTGATGAAATATATATGATCATGAAAATATGTATAATTATTAAATCACACAAGGGAATAATATATTTTCTAATTGTTAGATAATAAATAATAATATATTATTAAAATGATATTCTATATAAACTTAGTGTGTAACCCTATATGCCTTTTTTGTGTGGCATTAGGTGAAGTGGACTAAAGTCTAAGGTTATCGTCTAAAAATACATCAAGACACCCATAGAGAAATAAGTTAATGCTGAAATTTAATAATAAGTCCTAAATATATTTAATTTTTAATATAATCCCTTTAACATGATATCTCTTATCAAGCAGGTTACACGCCAGTGCCATCGACCTATGTGATTGATGTTTCTTTATTTGAATTTTTTGAAATTGAAAATGACTACTGAACCCCATGGCCATATATTTATTTAGGATATATCATTTTTATAAAAGGGAATAAGATGTCAACATCTATTACAAAATAAAAGGGATAAATTATTTCTCACATTATTCATTAAAAAATATTACTCGTGACACACTGAACAATATGGAGGTTGTCACGAGCCTAAATATATTATTTATAAACCTAAAATAGCATAGTGGGGCATGGTCGTTCCACAGATAAGGTAGGTGAGTTAATTCTAATGTTTTTAAATGAAAAACCTCATTGTTGTTAGCAATGAGGTAAAAAGATTTATAGTTTTCTTACTTTTCAATTTTTACTTTTTAATATTTTGTTTTAAATACAGAGAAGATAAAAACAAGATTTAAACTAAGAAACTAAATCTTAAACTATGTAATGATGATATACGGAAATAGTGGAATGACGCATAGCATTAAGATAATAAGCGAGATCAATTAATTTCTCAATAATTCTAAACTACTGGTATGAATGGATGTTATCTCAACAGCTTACAATCAAAACACACCTCAAGAAAGACTGAAGAATTTCCCTCATCAGAAAACTCCACAGCTAGAGGATTAAGTCTTGGAGTTTGCCACACCAAAACATAATTTAAATGCAAATAAATATTAAGAGTTAACATTTGGAAAAGAACTTTCCATAAGTTCCCAAAGATTAAGTTGTTAAATATTGGAAAAATGCATCCAAAATCAACATCACTGGTCAATTTTGATGTTTTAAATTGATAAAATTAAAGTTTGAATGATCAAAAGATTGAAAATAGAGTCAGCCACACCAAATTATTCTAATTTCTTAAAAAGATAAGCTAATGAAGGTCATAAATTATAACCATAAGGTTTTAAAATTCCCAAGATGAGAAAGTTCAACCTATTATCATCTTGATTAATGCTGTGAAAAACAACCAAAAACATAGTACAAAGATTATTGATAAAGGGAAGGTAAACTCCCCTGGCACTACTCTGCCTTCGGGCTCCTTAGCCTCTAGCTCGTCTCTAGTGTTGCTCCATGTAATCCCCTCTCGAAATGATGTGATCATGGAATGATGAACGAGAGAGTCTGAATGAGAGTCTATGGGTCTGCTCTCAAATGAATGTTTGTTCGGTTGAATGATCCTCCTCCCGAATTTTGATGCATCTATGTTTTTATACCATCAGTCATCTATTTCATGTCACCGACCACTTCCACCAACTTCAAAAGACCCTCAGTTGTTCACCACACATGTGTGATTTTTTCACGACAGGCACGTCACACTATTTTTCCTCATATAACTAACTCTTGCTGAGTAAGTTAAGTGAATCCGGACGTATACCCGACTCTTGAATGAACCTTCAAAAGTTAAAAATAAAATTACATAGTTAAAACATGAAGATATTTTAGTAATATATATATTATTATTAGTTTTTTAATGTCTAAAGTTAAAATACTTATTAAAAAGTAATTTAACGTTAACTAATAAATACTTTAGTTGATAGATATTGTTTGTTTTTACAATTATATTATTTATATGTTTATTTAATCACTATTTTTTTAATTATTTATTTATACATTTAATAATATATTTATTATTATTAAATTTTTTATTGTTTTTTAGATGTTTTTAGAATAGTTTTTTTAAATTTTATTTACCCCCTTTTATCTCCCTTGTTGCACAACACAAGGGGGAAAAGGTTTCACCTATACATCCTCTCCGAGGAAGAATAAGTATCGGCGCCTCATGTATACTCTAATGGTGGATAGTGGTTTGCATCTCGGAATACATAGCGGAGGTCAGCTCCTGCTTCTCATGCTGCTTAGATCAGGGTTCTTCATCTGTAGTGCATGACTTAGATCTTCTCATGACATCTTCAATCTAGATCTGGTAATACGACTACAATTTGTTCTTCTTTACAAGGCATGGTATCTCAGTCAGACTCCTCACATGGCACAATAGCCTCGACCAGATCCACTCCATCCATAGTGGTCAGCTCGTGGTAATCCCTCAACAGCATCCTCTTCTCCTCATCCATTTCAAACAGGTCCAATTAACCTCATGGGGAAACCCCCATCAAAATCTGGTAGTATGTCTTCAATAGCAGTGATTCAGGTCATCAATGGCATGTGAGGACTCATCCGGCAACAGAGGACCGGTGTCGGTTCAAAATATGTCGACAACACAGCTCTCATCCCTAAAGTTCATCCCCAATGGTGGTTCGAATGGGTCTGAGATCTGAAATTCTAGTTTGATTTGCAAGAACGGTCTGATTCATTTCTTGTTCTGTTTTGATTTCATGTAGAGTTTAATGCAATTCTTCAGTTGTGTGAATCGTTCTACTTAGTGTGTGAGAATGGTGAGATGAGAGAATGCTCAACAGAACGAGAAATTGGTGATTCAAAGCTTGAGCATGGAAGCGGTGGAAATAGGTGAAGGGAGATCATAAGGGTTTGTTGTACGAGAGAGGAGGATACATTAGAAATGTGATGAGGTAGGTGGTGAGATAGTGAAATGGAAATTTTATGTGGCACCATTTTAGAATTACGGTAGTAGGAAAATGGTTGCTGAATAGAAGAAGTGACACGACGCCACTGGAAAATGGTGAGACAGTATAAGCAAATTCATGGTGGCACCGTGAATAAAAGAACCGGTGAGACATTAAATGGAGCCAGTTTCACAAGACATATGGTGAGACCGTGTCTGGAGGTTATGGTGTGTTTGTGAATGAAACGGTTATTGTGGCACCATGACGCTATATAAAAAATTGAGAAAAAGAAATTAAAACTTAGAACAAAATAATTAATTAAAACCAAAACATAATTAAAACAATTTAAAATTTAAATACAACATAAACTTTAATAAATTTATAAAACCAAATAAACATGAGTTAAATTATTAATAACTTCATTTCGTAAAACTTGAATTGTTACTATACTAAAACTAAAATTAAAAATCAATTAAATTATTTAAATTAAAAATAAAATTTAAACATTTAAATTACAAAGTTTAATTATTGCAGCTATAAAAATCTAAATTAATTAAAATAGACAATTAATTATCATCTTTTTTAATAATTGAATTGGATTAAGACTTTAAATTATAAAGTATGAATAAATTTGGTTTGTTTCAAAACATGAATTTGAAATTAAATAATTATTAAAAGACAGCTATTAATTATATAATATTAATTAATTTTTAATACATGAGATGTTAAATTAAGACTAAATAATTATGTGAAAAAGCAGACCTAATTAATTAATTAATGTTAGATTATTAAATTTGAAAAAAAACAACAAACTAAAAAAAATATTAGTCTATAAAATTAAAGTAAGAAATAAATTAACTAATTTAAAACTTATAACAAACTATTAATAATAAAAATTGAATAATTGATAATTTTATTTATAAGAATACAAAATTGTAAATATTTTATATAAATCACAAGAATAACCAATTGAATCATTAAAAATTAGTTAAAATGATATGGGAAAACATGTGTTTTTAAGGGCACATCAAATTCCTCCCACACTTAATCATTGTTTGTCCTCAAAAAATCCGATGATTTATTAAACATGAAAACAGAAGTATGTTTATAATTCAGATCAAAATGTAACAGGTCTAAAACTTTCAAAAAAGGACTTCAAAAACATATCAAAAGGATTTTAGAAACTAAATTGCTCATATGAATCATTCTTATAACAAATTCTCACTAGTAGTCTTGAAAACTATGAATCATCAAGCAATGAAGGTTCCATGCCTCTTATGTGATACTGTTAAGTGACTAACTTTAATCCAGGCTTAATTTCTAATCTCAAGAGTGACAAGAGGTTAAATTTATGCGGAATTAACAACATAACAGTGGGAACTTTATACATTGACTTTTTCACCTAGGTTCAAAAAATAAATAATTTTTTTGTGAATCTCCCTAATTATACCACCTAAATAACTCCCATATAAACCAATTGACCCCTCCTTCATCTTGCATTCATCATTCCCATCACCTAAATGAACTCATTTTTGACCCTAGACACTTTATTTTATTTTTCCCAAGCCATGTATTATGTGCTAAGCACTGTGAAAATTCACTTATTCAAAGTGTAAAGAGGGCTTATAGTAAAAAGAAACGCACCCAACATCTAAGGTCTCAGAGACTCACCGTGGGATCCCAGATGCCCAAAATACACCATTTTATAAATATATATATAAAAACCCTTTACATTGGCTCATTAAGGAAATTAATTATATAATTAAAATAAAACAAGAAGAATAAATCCCCTAAGATAAAGTCAAACATCCAATTCCAAGGATTATGATCATAATTCCACTAATAGACCACCAATATCATTCTAAAAAATAGTCTCTAAACCAAGATATCGATTAATTCACTATGATATACCACTCAGCAATCATCCATTATCAATAATTTCATATTCAAAAAAAATCATATCTTCTAGCAAGGTACTTGTCCTAAGGAAAGACCCATTTGAATACAGTGTAAAGCCTAAAATTATGCAAAAAATTTGAAAACATTTAACCATTTTTTACAAAAAAAATTATGTTACAGTGAGAAATGATGAGATTTTAATTATGAAAAGTTTAGCACAGTCAATAATTGACCCTTTCCCCCACACTTAAAACCCAATGTTTTCCCCAAAGTTGACTTCTAAAGTGGAGAAGAACAATTAAACAATTAAAGTTCAAAACATATTTTCAATTTAATAGATTAATGAAATGTATAAAGGGTCCCATGAATTTTAAAAATATTGTTCACCACAACGAATAACTTAAAAGTAGGTTCATTAACAAGTACACACATTAACATTTATGTCCAGTGACTCAAAGTTTCCATTAAAGTTTAAACAAAGCATATAACTTGTGGGTGTAGAGAGAATTAGGTGTATGGAATTTCAAAAAATAAGATTCAATTGAATGTTCAATTAAGCATAAATCAAGTATTCCTAAGACCCCTTAGCAAAGCACATTCCACAAAAAACACAACAACCAGCAAACATGTACCCCCACACGTAATTTCATACAATGAAAGATTATATCAATATTTATCAATGAATTCAAATTTAAGCAAGAGGCACATGTATAATTTTTAATACAACTTAGGGACATGAAGAAAATGGTTTTTTTAGTATATAAGATATGAAGAAGATTTTCAGCAAATATGTAGCAGATTTTTTTTTCACAAATCATTGAGGAGATGAATAATGAAATAAAAATTAACATAAAGATACCTCCCTGACTAGATTTTCCATTACTCCTTTAGCATGGGAATTTTACTATTTAAATGACACAACAAAATCATCCTAGAAACACAGAGCATGTAAACTAGGAACAAAAATCTAGCAGAGATAGAGCATATGGAAGACAGGAAAGCAGCACATTATTCAACACTAAACAGTACAAAAATGAAAACAAAGAAAGATCATGTGTTGAATCTCACGAAGCACTTATTTTAAATTCTTTAGTTAGACATTATTTTATTACAATTTTTTATTTATTAACACAAAAAAATACATGGGTTGCCTCCCATACAGTGTTAGGTTTATAGTCCCTAGCCAGACTCACCTAGAAACTAACCATACTCACTAGGTGGATGTGGTTTCCTTAATAGGAACCACCACATGTGTTTCGCTCAATTATATTTAACAAAAATAATATATTTGTGGGAAACAAGACTCAACACATCAATAATTGAATTCTCATAGCCCAAAATAACCCCTAAGTACCACCCTTTAACATTTTGGGGCATAGTGTTGTCCACTTCTAGAATAAGTTCATACATTTGATGATTTGAATACACATGAAGGGAAAACATAGAACTAGGTGCTTTAAAGGGTGTGTCATTATTCTCATATCCATATCTCTCAGCTTCATCATTCAAGGATTAACATTCAAGGGTGCATGTGGGTGAGTTATGATTAGCAGCCTCAAGAGGAAATTCAATTAAGTAATGAACTGAATCATGGAAAATGGAACACAAGTGTGATTCCCCCTCTGGACTACTATCAGTATCATGAAAAAGGCTCAACACCCTTCACAGTTGAGGTTGTAAGTGATAGACAGGGAAGATAATTTATTTTATCACAAACAGATTCAGTTATAACAATGTTGTAAATCACTTCCTAAAGATTCTCATCTGTTAACTCACATTGAACATATACTGCTTCTATCAAATCAATTCTACAACCATCATCTACTTTGTTTTCAAACTCTCTTTCATGTTCAAGTTCAAAAGGCTCACTTTATAAAACCATGTCATTTGAGTGTTGCAAAAAGTTTAAATTAGGAGAAGTAATTTTCAATTCAGCATCAATAAATTGAGATTCATGATTCATAAAATTTAAACATTTACCCCCAGATATAACAACACTATTTTCAATTTCAAAGAGAAAAGTATCAGAAAAGAAATTACTATGAGAATAGGGAAATGAAAACTCATCAGTTAGTCTTTCTTCAAATATCATTGCCTCATCCTCATTTTCCAACAACATTTTAGAAATTATCAGGTTTACAGGTTAAAAACATGGAAGGGAAGTGTTCCATTCAAGTTAAAAGATTTCGGATTCCATTTTATCCAGTTTAATGTTCTCATCCAGATTATACCCAATATCAAGTTCAGACTCATTGTTCACAAAGTTATAAAAATTGGGTGAAGAGTTTTTTTACATTCAAGTTTTCAGTTTCAAGTTTGACTTCAACCTGAGTGAATTCATTCTCAAAACATATAAAATAATGATTTTTCTCAAAAGAAGAGATGATAAAAAGAACTGGGAAATCTTTTTCAATATTCTTTAATTAATCTTCAAAATTTTACAACTCTACACCATTAAATCTCTTTTGGATATTTTCAATGTTATTATCTTTACTTAATGAGTTGGTTATTTCTATATTTCATTCAATAGAATCAGATTTTTCAAAGTGAATGGTTACTTGTCTAGATTTACTATCACTCTCTTCTTCCACTTGATTTTCAAATCCTCTATAAACATTTTCTCTTTCTTTTTCTTAAAATTCATCTTTTTCTTTATCTTTTTGATGTAATTCCAAGAGTATGTTTTCTAATATTTTCAATCTTCTATCTCACTCTTGAGAATATCTATGTTGAATTTCATGGGTTTGGTTAAACTAAGTGTTCCAATTATTCTCCCTAGCATCTAGTTTGGATTCAATTAATTAATCTTTATCTAGGAATTCATGATTAGATTCAATTTTTTCATGTTCTTTAATGTAAACATCTTGTTGTGGCTCGTTATAAACACACTTCCAAGCAACATGTCCATATTCTCCACAACAAACACAGTGTGGTCCTAATTCGTCCATTTCTTTTAAAATTTTTAGATTAAACATCACAATCAAAGTCAAGTAGATTCTAAACATGTAACACAAGAAGCAAATATTCACGGTAAATTTTTTACATATTTTTTCTATGATTTTTATGGTTTTTTCATATTTTTATTGATTTTTTCTATTATAACCCTAGACTCTTAGTGCGTGAATTCCCCAGCAATGACGCCAAATTTTGAACTAGCCGAACATCTTGATGACCATAGAAATATTATTTATAAACCTACACTACCACAGTGGTGCTGGGTCGATCCACAGAGAAGGCTGGTGAGTGAATTCTAAGGTTTTTAGACTAAAACCCTCACTGTTGTCAGCAATGAGGTAAACAAATTTATAGTTTTTTTACTTTTCAATTTTTACTTTTTAATATTTTTTTTAAAGATAGTGAATATTAAAGAATGATTTAATCTAAGAAACTAAATCTAAATCTAAGTAATGATGATCTCAGAAAATAGTGGAATGATGCATTCCAGCAAGATAAGAAGTGAGATCAATTAAGTGCTCCAGAATTATAAACTACTGGTTTGAATGGATGTTCTCTCTACAGCTTACAATCAAAACACACCTCAAGAAAGACTGATGAATTTCCCTCGCCAGGAAACTCAACAAGAATAGGATTAAGTCATGTAGTACTCCACACAAAAAATTAATCGAACTATAAACAAATTTTAAAAGTTAACATTTGGAAAAGAACTCTCCATAAATTCCCAATGTTTAAGTTGTTAAATATTTAAAAAATTCTTCCAAAATCAACCTGGAAAGTCAATTTTGAAGTTTGAAATTGAAAACCTTGAAGTGTGAACGGTCAAAAGATTAGACACAAAGTTAGTCTCGCCAAATGATTCTAGTTTCTTAAAAAGATAAGCTAATGAAGGTTATTTATCATAACTAGAAGGTTTTAAAATTCCAAAGCTGATAAAGTTCAACCTATGATCATCTGGATTAATGCAGTGAAAGAAAACTGAAAACAGTGTACAAATATTATTGACAGAGGGAAGGTAAACTCCCTTAGCACTACTCTACCTTCGGGCTCCTTAGCCTCCATCTCGTCTATAGTTTTTCTCCTAGGAATCCCTTCTCGAAATGATGTGATCATGGAATGATGAATGAGAGAGTACGAATGAGAGTCTCTAGGTATGCTCTCAAATTAATGTTTATCTGAGTGAATGAGACTCCTCCCGAATTCTGATGCATATCTGTTTTTATACCCTCCGACATCTACTGCATTTCACCGACCACTTCCACTGACTTCAAAAGTCCCTCAGTTGTGCACTGTACATGTGTGCTTTCTTCACGACAGGCACGTCACACTATTTTTCCTCATGTAACTAACTCCTGCTGAGTTAGTTAGGTGAATCTAGATGTATAATCGACTCTTGAATGAACTTTAACTTGTTAAAACAAAATTACATAGTTAAAACATGAATATATTTAAATAATATATATTATTATTATTATTTTAATGTATGAAGTTAAAATACTTATTAAAATGTAATTTAATGTCAACCAATAAATAATTTAGTTGATAGATATTGTTTGTTTTTACAATTAGATTATTTCTATGTTTATTTAATCACTATTTTTAAATTAATTATTTATAATATTAATAATATATTTATTATTATTAAATTTTAGATTGTTTTTTAGATGTTTCGGGTTTAGTTTTTTTAATTTTATTTACCCCCTTTATCTCTGTTACTATGCAACACAAGGGGGGAAAAGGTTCAACATGTACATCCTCTCTGAGGAAGAAGAAGTGCTGACTCCTCAGGTATACTATAGTGGTAGTCATCGGTTTGCATCTCGGACTACTCAGCGGAGGTTGGCTCCTGCTCCTCGTGCGGCTTAGATCATGATTCATCTTCTACGGAACATGACTCAGATCTGATCATGACATCTTCAATACAGATCTAGTAACATGACTATAGTCTGTTCTTTATTACGAGGCATGGTATCTCGGTCAGACAACTCACGTGGTGCAACAGCCTTGACCAGATCCGCTTTATCCATGGCCGTCGACTCGCGGTTCTCCCTTGGCAACATCCTCTTCACCTCATCCAGTTCAAACAGGTCTAATTAGCATCACGGTGAAACCCCTATCAAAATTTGGTAGCAGGTCTTCAATAGCAGTGATTCTGGTCATCAGTGACATGTGCGGACTCATTTGGCAACACATGATCAGTGTCAGTTTGTAATTCATCGATATCACAACTCCCCTCTCTAAAGTTCATCACTATTGGTGGTTCAGATGGATATGAAATCTGAAATTTTATTTTTATTTTTGAGCACAGTCTAGTTAGTTTCTTGTTCTGTTTTGAGTACATGTATATTTTAATGCAATTCTTTAGTTTTGTGAATTATGATTCTTAGTGTGTGAGAATGGTGAGATGAGCGAATCCGCATAAGTACGAGAAATTGGTGAGTCAAAGCTTGAGCAGGGAAGTGGTGTAAATAGGTGAAGGACAGTCACAAGGGTTTGATGTATGAGACTGGAGGAAATGGTGGCATGGTGATGAGGTAGGTGGTTAGATAGTGAAATGGAAATTTGATGTGGAACTATTTCATAATTATGGTAGCAGGAAATGGTGGCTGAATGGAACATGTGACATGGCGCCACCAGAAAACGATGAGACAGTATAAGTGAATTCACAGTGGCACCATGAATAAAAGAACCGGTGAGACAGTAAATGGAGCCAAATGCACAAGTGATATGGTGAGACCATGTCTGGTGGTTACAGTGCATCTATGAATGAAACGGTTACTGTGACACCATGACGCTACATAATAAATAGAGAACAATAAATTAAAACTTAGAACAAAATAATTAATTAAAACCAAAACATAATTAAAACAATTGAAAATTTAAATACAACATAAAATTTACAAAATTTATAAAACCAAATAAACATAAGTTAAATTATTAATTACTTCAATTCGTAAAACTTGAATTGTTACTATACTAAAACTAAAATTAATAAGCAATTAACTTATTAAAAATAAATATAAAATCAAAACATTTAAATTAAAAAGTTAAATTATTGGTGATATAACAAACTAAATTAATTAAAATAGACTATTAATTATCATATTTTTGAATAATTTAATTGGATTAAGAATTTAAATTAGTAAGTATGAATAAATTTGGTTTGTTTAAAAACATGAATTAGTAATTAAAGAATTATTACAGGATAACTATTAATTAACAAATATTAACTAATTTTTAATACATGAAATTTTAAATTAAGACTAAATAATTATGTGAAAAAGAAGACCTAATTAATTAATTAATTTTATATTATTAAAATTTCATAACAAAAACAACAAACTAAATAAAAAAATTAGACTATAAAATTAAAGTAAGAAATAAATTAACTAATTTAAAACCTAAAACACACTATTAATTATAAAAACTGATTAATTTATATGTTTATTTATAATAATACAAAAGTGTAAATATTTTGTATAAAGCACAATAATAACCAAATAAATCATCAAAAATTAGTTAAAATGATGTGTCAAAAAATGTGTTTTTAAGGCCACATCACACACCCAATGTATCTTACCTCCCTGCGAACATATATCATCATGGTTTCCATCAATACATAAAATTACATGTCTTATAAAACTCATTAATAATAATCTTAAAGTATAAGGACTAATAAAAAAATCCAAAGATAGGAAAATCCAATGACACATATAAATGTTGATTTCCTTCTAATGGGTCTCATTCTCATAATATCCTACACTTGATATTACCAAGGGAACACACCATGAGAAGATGCCTCATCGTACTATAATTATCCACCTAGATTAGAAATAAATATTTGTGTCCCTAAAATTATTTCATCTAGATATATAAAATATATTTAAGAATATTGTCATGACAAATTTGTGTTATCATAACTATAGAGAACTGTTATGACCTTTCAATGTGATATCTACTCTTAAGATATTACCACATACTATGTCACATATAATAAAAAACATTATATGATAATGATGTTATTAATTTTCAAAAATATGAATACAGGTTTTCATAAAGTACATATAAGTTGGTTCTAGGCCACCAAGTCCTACAAACTTGAACTTTCACTAAATCCAACTACTAAAACCCTCTATCCACTATCTCTCACATGATACTCATGCTTCTTCAAATATTGGACTTTAGTCAAGGGGTTTTCAACAATTTCTTCTATGGGAAATTTGATTAATAATACTTCACCCCTCTAAGAAAAATCCTTCAAGAGGAGATACTTTTGAGTTATGTTCTTTATATGTGGGTGTGACCTTGTCTATTTTGAAAGAGCTTCAACTATAGTTTTTCCACAATACAATGTGATAGGGTCTTTACTTCTAGGTACATCATCAATATCCTGGAAAAAGTTTTAAATCCAAATGTCTTCCTTGGATACATTATAAGACACTATATATATGGAATACACTATATAATTAGAGAAAACTGGTTGCTTTGAACTCTTCCTACTCACAGATCCTTTGTTGATATAGAATAAATATCCTAACTACAACTTTAGATCAATATAATCTATTTTAAAACTAGCATGAATATAAACCTTGAGGACTGGCTCCACATCTCCACCATACACCAGTAACATATCCTTAGTTCTTCTATGATACATGAGGATAACCATAAGAACACACCAATTTTGTTCACATGGATCTTCTTGATATCTTCCTACCATATTCAATGTATAGGAAACATCAAGTCTATAATAAAACATGACATACATGATTGATCCATTCACTAAAGCATATGAGATCTTACTCATTCCCTCTTTATCAATTTGTGTATGCGGACACATTTTCTTAGAATTATGTATACCATGTGACAATAAAACTAATCCCCTCAATGATTGTTCCATACTAAATTTCTTTATTATATAGTCATTATATGTACTTTTACTTAGTCCCAGTAGCCTCTTGGATCTAACACAACTAATCTTGAACCATAAAATATAGCCCTATTCACCTATGTCCATCATATAGAAACACTTATTCAACAAGTTCTTAACACATTGTAATATTGGTATTCCATTTCCAATAAGTAATATGTCATCAACATATAAAACTAGGAAAATGGAATCATTCCCACTAAACTGGTTGTAGGCACATGGATAACATTTATTATTAATAAAAACATGTTCTTTTATTGCCAAATTGAATCAAATGTTCCATGTCATGGATGGTTTCTTCAATCCATAAATGGATCTCCACAACCAAGAAATCTATTTAGCATCCCCTAGAGTCACAAACCCTTATGGTTGTGACATATATTCATCTTCTTGAAGGTTTCCATTAAAGAAAAAAATTGACGTCTATATGCCGAATATCATAGTCATGGTAAGCTTGTTTAACAAGTAGATTTTTGATTGATTTAAACATAGAAACTGGATTATATGTTTCATAGTTGTCAATCCCATGATATTGTTTAAACAATTTCCCCTATAATTTATTTATAGGTATTTTATTTACCTTCCACGTCCAGTTTCCTCTTGAATACCAATTTTCATCCTATGGATTTTCATCAACTGACACATTGAGCTGAACCCAAACATGGTATTGATTCATGGAATCCAATTTAGAATTAATGTCTTCTTTACATCATACAGATTCTGAGACATTTACTTCTTATATATAGGAGAGATGTTCATAATTGTCAACCAATAATGAGTCACCATCTTCAATGACTAGAAAACCATATTTCACTGGTTCTCATACATGTCGTGTGATTCTACATAGCTCTTGTGCTTCTAGAACTACTTCATCAATGGGGACCCATGGAATCTGTTCCTCTACCAACTCTTGTTTATCATGAACATCAACTTCATAGAAGTTAATATTTCTCCCACTATCCTTTTTCATGATGCGCTCCCTCTCAGGAAAGATGGATTGTCTGATAAAATTAAATTTCTTATCTGATGGGTTGTATAGGTAGTGTCAATTGTTTCTTTAGGATACACTATGAATATACGCTTTATATACTGGTGATCTAGTTTGTTGCCTAATAAGGCCTTCCCAAATTCCTTATAACCCCAACATGTGTATGAGACAAAAAGTGTTTCTTTCAACTCCATAACTCAAGGAAAATTTCATTTTCTACTTTAGTTGGTACATGATTTAATTTATATGTTGTAGTTTTTAATGAATATCCCCAATATCATAATGGAAGATCAATATGAATCATCATTGACCATACCACGTATAACAAGATTTTGTTCCTCCTTTCACTAAGATTATCCAAATGTGGTGTGTATGGTGGAGTGAGTTGAGATAGAATCCCAATATCTTATGAAATGTTAATAAACACTTGGTTAATATATTAACGACCTCGATCTAATCGATGA
This sequence comes from Viscum album, assembly GCA_963277665.1. Classification (NCBI taxonomy): domain Eukaryota; kingdom Viridiplantae; phylum Streptophyta; class Magnoliopsida; order Santalales; family Viscaceae; genus Viscum; species Viscum album. Next base: position 1,444,159,775 of record OY728150.1, on the reverse strand, counting down.
TTCTTTATCTTCTTTCCGAATTTCATCTCTACTTCATTATTAATTCATTGAATTTACCAAAGTAACCAAACATTATACCCCATCAAGAAGACATATCCATATCTACTCAATTAATTAGTAAAAATTATAAATTAAGAATACACTCCTACAGATTCTATAAGAAATTTTCCACACCCAATAGTGTGTACCAATACTATAATCTCTTTTGCCCTTTCACCTTCTCCACCGGATAGTGGTTTTGCTATTTTTTCTTTTAAATAAGAACGAACTCTTTCAAGTGGTTTTAGATCATAAGAGTCTAAATAACCATCTTGAAATATATTTTTCAAACTCTTCTTTTTTACATGACCAAGATGGTGATTATATAGATGGGTGTTATATGGGTCATGTAAACATGATTCATTATCTATCTCTAATACTTCGTTTTCTTAATTTAATACATAAAAACCATTATTTAAATGCACAATACCATAACATATGTTGTCACTATAAAAGAAACAACATTTATTTTTCAAACATGAATATAAAACCATCTGTATCTAGGAATGACCTAGAAAATTCCTAGATACCATCATTATTCCCATTGGAATTTAAATTTGGTAGTCACTAGTGGAAAGAGAAACCTTCATTGCACTATAATTATCTCACAAATCAATCTCTATTTTAAAAATATTTCAAAATATACTTAGTTCTTAAATTTTATATGCATGTGAGAACCATAATATTTATCTAATACCAAATGTGTAGATAAAGAAATATTACACTCTATAATGAATGTACCTTTAGATTCCCCTTACTTATGGGTGTAGTTCTTCTCTTAATGGCCTTTCTTACCTCATACAAAACAGACTTCCTCCTTTTTCCTACCCATCCTTTGGGTCATTCAATTCCTATAAGGAAATTTCGTAGGATATTTAGACTTATTATGAGTCTTTGTCCCCTTCTCATTGTTCACCCTTTTCATATTCACTATAAGGACTGTGGGTTTCTCACACCCCATGTCATTATCCACTTGAGGAATCAAATTAAGAATTTAAAAAGGGATGTTATCATTATTTTTCATGTTATAATAAACAATAAAAGTAGAGGAGTGGGGTAGTGATTAAGGCATGAGATTTAGGTAATGGTCATTTAATAATTTAATCCCTATGATTTTTAAGAGTTAAATGTAGACACAAATCATGAGTAAATAAGGTCTAGATGGTTCCAAATCTACATTCTCAGTTGTAAACAAAGAATTTGATATCTAAAATCCCTCTTGTATCATCTTTTCTCTCTAGAGATCATAAATATGGTACATCATGTTATATGAATCTATGTTCTCATGTTTCTTTAAAATATCATTATTAATGATGATAGCATGAAACATTAAAAATCTATAGCATCATTAAAATTATTCTCATTGACAGAGAACTCTTCCTCACTAGCCTCATTACTAGGAATATTAGGAACAATTTCTTTTAAAAAATATAACCTCCTTTCATGGTGTAGGATAATGTATAAGATCCTTTGCTAATATTTGAAATTTGTGCCAGTGAGAAGGTAATACTAATCATGTATGTATTGTACAGATATGTTTGAATACATTTTCCTTTTTTATATATGTAAGATGATCAGAGATTTAGTACTTTATCTAATAAAATTTAGACAAATAAATAAATATTATATTAATTAATCTCCCACTATTTTATCAAAAAAAAATTCTTGCACCATTGGATTTAGATAATATTTTTTATTGGAAAATATATTGGAAAGGATCCATATTCCCCTTCTCATTACCACAAATTTGGATGGTCAATAAATTTAAATGGTTTCAGGTTGGCATTATAAATTCCATCTACATTAACTCACAGTTCCATGATTTGTTGAGTGGACTCCCTAATCCTGAAATCCTTAAATTTTATTTCCTAAAACATTACCTCATAGTTACACCAATTCCTTAATTGGTTTTAGTGACTTAGGTTTTGACCTATAAGGCTTTAGAATATTTCTAGGAATTTCCAAATCTAGGCACTGAGTTGATGCAATATTTCGAGGATGGAAGAGCTTTGGAATGGTGAAAGTAATAATATTAAATATATTTTATCACACATGTTTAATTTCCTTTAAAATGTGGAATAAATTCTATATGGAGTTTCATATTGTAATTTTTAGACCAAATATGAGTTCAAAATGTTGTTTTTTCCATAGCCGTGATATAAAAATTATATACATCAAGCATCAGGTTAAGGTGAGTTGGCTGCATGGGGTTAAATGGAGGATAATTTTTAATTAAATTAAAACAATATCACTTTCCTACCTCCTAGTTGGTGTGAATGAAATGCGGATCTGAATCCCCACTTCCCCCTTTGGAGAGATAAACGACCTGAGAAATGAATTGAGGAAACAATATGCTATCGATCTCTAATCTAAAAATTGATCACACCCAAATCATGTTACATTGGCTCTTTTTCACCAATACGATCTTGAAAATCAGGTGTTTCTCCATGAGATAGGTGGTATTGAGTTTTAATTCTTGAACCCCTTGGTTAGGAATCATTTTAAGGTTGAATATCCCTTAGAGTATTACTAGGGACGCCTTGAGAGTCAAGTTGTGTGTTTTAGGGTAAATAGGGGCGATTTAGGCATTTAGTAGGGTTATTCTTGATGGATTTACCATCTACATGGTGTGTAGTGAAGTGGTACATTCCATGTGTTATTTCTATTTACAGAAGATATGTTTTGGGGACTATACACCATGTACCATGGGTTAGATTCTGTGTAGTGACCCCATGTCGTATGGCCTAAGGATATTGCTAGGGAAGTTGTCTGAATGTACTCTTGATATGTGTGATGTAGTCACTCGTATTTTTAACTATAAGTCTTTAGAATATTTCTAGGAATTTTCATAGCCATGAGATGTGTCAACATAGGATTCTAAGGCCTAGAGGGTCTTGGTGTAGTGATATTAGAAATATTAAATATGCTTTATCATGCATGTGAAAATTCCTTTGAAATGTGGTATAACTTTTGAGTGGAGTCTTAGAGTAGAATTCTAAGACAGATGTTGAGTTCAGAACGTTGTGTTTTCCCTATGAGAGACATAATCTTTGTCGGAGTCAGGCATCGAGTCGTAGGTGAGTTGGAAGTAGGGTGTTAAATGAGGGTTGTTATTTTAATGAAATTAAAATAATATCACTTACCTCCCTTCCCCTTGGTGTTCATGACAGGTTGATCTAAAGCCCCTCTTATCCTTTTTGAGTGATGGATGACCCACAGACCGAATCGAGGAAACAATGTTAGGCCAATCTTTGATATTTATGGTGATCATTGTTGGATCACACTGTAGTGGATCTAGAGCACTGATATGAACTTAAAGATTTTTAATTTCTCTAGGAGATAGTAATTTTTTATTTTTATGTCTTAAACCATTTTAATTCATTTATTTATGGTTTAAGAGCGCTTTAACGCTTGTTAGTGACCCATTGAAGGCTGATCTGTTGTTTTGGAGAATACATGGGTGATTTAGGATTCTCTAAAGTAAATTTCTACTATATTTCCATTCTACACAACATATAGTGTAGTGGTACACACAATGTGTCCTTCAATTTTTTGGAATGTGATTTTTGGGGACTACACACCGTATAACGTGGGTTATACATCGTGTAGTGAGACCATGTTGTGTGGCCCGAGGACAGGACTTAGGATGTCATGTAAATGTAAACAATCTTGTTAGAGTACATGGTTATTGTATATGATCATCGGTTAATGGAAAAAGAAATGGGAAAATGACATGTTCAAGGGACCTTTTAGCTAAGACACTCCATGTACTCGAGTGTACATGCCATGTGTGAGACAATGATGGCTGAGCCGTATAAAGGGAAGATACAGTCGGATGAAAGGTGAGGTGGGATACACCATGTATCACTATTACAATATTTTTAATCCCACATTCCCATAAGATCTATTCATTCATATGACATGTCCCGGAGTTTATGTAGGGTCACATGCTATGTGGACCCCTTTAAACGTCATGTAGTCTTATCTTGGAAAAATTTCCACCCAACATATCTCTTCTTTAGGGGCTTGAATTAAGGAATGTGAGTAGCCTATCCTGAGATTTTTTCTACATATAATGTGATGGTGTACACATTTTATGCCTAGGATATGTGAGGTAAGGTGATTTAGTGTGTTTCTTGGGTTTAAATGTTTAGACCATCAATGGTTGAGTGATATCCATTTCTTTATCCCTATGAGCGTATGTGTGGAATTATGTCCTCAGTGCAGGATTATGATTCTCTTGATAGGATTATATTGGATAGAGTTGGTGTATCCTTCTAGAGAGGCTGAATTGGGATCCTCTATCATATTGTTATCATTATAGTATCCCTCTAGAGAGGTTGGGGTGAGATCTTATAATGAATAATTTCCCATGGATCAATTTCTTAGAATCATCATGACAAAAAATACATGGATGATGATCCCTTATCTATAAATATATCATTGTAGGGTTTTATGTATCATCGGTTGTATGACTCCCTATATAGTGTGTAGTTTCAGTAGGGATATGGCATCATTTGGTTTATTATCCCCTAATAAATACATGGTATTTTTTGGGTTTCAACATCATATAATATACATTGCCCTACTTAGAAAATTATTTATATAAGGATTTTGGAATCATTGGTCATATGATCCCATACTTTATGAATTATACTAGAAGGTTTTTTTGGAATTGTTGTGACCAACACTACACAGACCATGATCATCTATCTAATTGATATAATATCTAAGACATCATTCCGGATTGTGGTGTCCCCCAATGAATACATAGAGTGACCCCCTATTTCAGATAGATACTTGATTTATTGTTTTGGGTTCATGGTATTCCCTATAGGATCCTTTGAGTGATCCACTATCCGAGGAGATGTGGTTCATGGTTTTCAAGGGTGGGTTCATAGTATTCCACAATGGACCCTGAGAGTGATCCCCTTTTGGATGATGAGTTCCTTTATGGTTCTAGTAGGGTTAGTTATGTCCCCCATCAGGGTTGGGTGAGATGCCACATCTGAGTATCTAGATCCACTAGATTCTAGTGTGATTTTATTTATGGTGGGATTTGATGAGCGTGTTCTCTAGGATGAGTGACCTTTGGGATGGCGATGTTGTTCTATTGGCTTTTGATACCTAATTGAGTGGAATCACTTATATTTACACCATGTATGGAAGATTTGTACCTAGAAGAGTGGTATCTCTTGGGTGAGTTTCATATGATATGAAGAATCTCATAGAGTATGTGATCTATGATGGGTGTAGCTTTCGAGCATCGAGTAGAAACCTATCAATGGATATTAGGTCAGAGAATCATGAGACTTGGATCCTGATATGAGTATATCTAGGAGTTTTTATAAGAGTCCTTGTAGATTTTTCACAACATAGATGACACGAAATGTGGTACGATATAACATGTCGTGTTTAGTAGAGGTTGGTTTTGAGATGGGGTTTCTCTCTTAGTTGGTATCCCTCTCACTGCGCCGAGTTGAATGATTACCTTGTATTCCTCCCATTACTATTGGGTATTTGGGGAACCTACTGAGTATTGTTATACTCACCATTGAATTGTATTTTCATGCATGTGTTGTGTCTTGTGAAAACCATATAACTTTTTATAGATCCCCAAAAGGCCCCAGAGAAGGAGGAGGTTAATGAGATTGAATGACCATGGTGATTATTAGAGTTTTTATGAGGTGCCTTTTAATAGGTTCATGTGATATCAATACTCTCCACCTGAGCAGAATTTCACATAGATGAAATCCAGATAATTTTATATAGTGGAATTGTGATGATTATCCACCCCATGGTGGGGCTTTAGTATAGAAAACTGGTTTTGAGGCTAGACATCTAGGGTGGTCTGCCTGTTGAGCCACCACCCATTGAGCAACAGGTTGTTCTTGCAGTGTAGGTTGAGGATGCACACATGATGAGTGAACTGTGTGAGTTCTAAAGTCACTAACCTCTATGTTATTGTGGTGATCTATAACCCTAGGTAGCCGATGACTTTCTTGAGGTAGTCACACATGTTTTCCACCTCGTGAGGACACCTCTCGATAAAAATGGTGGTCCTAGTAGTGATTCTTCTAAAGGGTTTGGTTGGGAATTGTTGAAGTCTTGTGACACATACCCATGCTGATGTGACACTCAAATCAGAATATTTTCAGTGTATCTTCATGGAGGAGTTCTATCTTTCCATGTTGAGGTTAATGCATATTCATGATCTTCTTCAGCTTGAGATGAATAGCATGATCATGGCAGAGATTTCAAAAAGGTTCACAGACTCATTTCATCACTCCCTAGATATGGTTCATGATCTTTTTTTCAATGAAATATCATTTGATCAGGGATTACATTGATAGATCAGGGTGTTAGTGATGGAAATATTTATTCCCACCTATGATGGAGTATTGAGCGGGCCTTAGTGGTGGAGGTATTTCTAAATGAGCAGTCACTAACCATTAGTACTGGGAACACATGTGCTAAGACTTTAATAAATGGTCCAGAAGCTAGTATATGATGGAAGGATTAAGGATATAGGCATACGAGACACTTTAGGAGGTGATCCCTAGATGGATTTTCTGAGGATCATGTTGTATTTTCGGGTTTTAGACAGCCTCAAGAGAGGAAGTGTTACTCTTGTGATGACCACGAACATCTAGTTCAAAATTATTGAACCCATCGGGCTACTGAGATGGATGTGGTCAAAAAACCACCTTGGACAAGGTATATTTTTGAGCATGGAGGTATGTAGGGTGGCAGATTTAGTAGAGGAGTGAAAGATAAGCAAGAGGTGGCATACTGTATATGTTGCACCACCACCCCAAGGTGGTCCATGCTAGGATTAAGAAGGTTAAGGATGTGGGAAAGGATAGCTATAGGCCATAGAGGCCTTTTACCCAAAGGCTCTGAGATAGATAGGGTTACATTATATGTCATTTATACTTTCTTCATTAGTACTGATAAACATTGTTATGAGGTACTCTTTTATTTCCTCTTTTTTCATGAGGTTTTTCAGGGTGATGCAAGGTGTCGGTGTGACCCTATGTTAGTTTTAACAAATTTATCTTCAAATTTTTGAGTAAAAAGGATCATTACCGCACTCAGGTGAAATCTATTGATGTGGTTAAAACCATTCTTGGGATTCATTTCCACTCAAAGAGGATTGTATCGAGGTGTGGTAGATTATTCCCTCTAATATGTGTGTTTGGGGCAGGGTGGTGGATTATTGATTTGTGTTGATGGAATGGTAAGACCCAGTGTGTTTTCTTGGGAATCACTATTTGTTCATTGGTACCCTCATGTCTTTTTTGTCAGATTTTTATGTGAGACACTTGAGGAGGGAATGGTTCTGTTTGACATGGCTTCAGACACACAATAAAAAGGTATTCTTTACCCATAAAGATAAGTTTTTTAAATGAGATTCAAAACCATGCGGGTGTGGTTTTTCCACCCAAAGAGAATTGTATCAAGTTTTTGTGGATGAGTTCCTTTAACATGTCTATTTATAGTAGGTTTTTGTTGCTCGATTCACGAGGATGGTGAAGGGTGTACCACTAGACCCTATGAATGAAGAATGACTAGGTGCTTTGGGTTTTTCACCTATCTCTGCTGAGGAGACATGTGCCCATTTTTGACCAATCTGGTCCTGGTTAATCTAAACATGGGTGTAGTTTTTCCCTATGGATTCCCTGAGTAAATTTTTATAAGTAGCATGGGAACCCTTAGTGGAATTTGTGGTGGTCTCAGCGAGCACACCGACGTGGGAGTCCTAGTTGAGAGCTCAACTTCTTTCCCTTGTGCCTAAATTTTTTCTTTTTTGGGAAGAAAAACATTATGTGAGAAAGATATTATTGACTTGGGTTTTGACTTATAATACTTTAGAATATTTCTAGGAATTTCCTCAACTAGGAGCTGAGTCAGCATAGGGTTTTGAGGCCTGGAGATCGTTGGCACGATGATATTGAAAAAATTAAATATATTTTATCATGCATGTTTAATTTATTTTAAAATGTGGAGTAACATCTAATAAGATTATCATATAGTAATTCTAATACCTTGGTTGAGTTTAGAATGTCGTCTTTTCCCTAGGTGCAACATAATATTTCTCAACGTTGGGAGTCGGGTCAGAGTAGAGTTGACGGGTTTGTTAAAAGAAGGATATTATTTTAATAAAGTTAGAAAAATATCCCTTACCTACCTCCTCCATGGTGCGCATAATAGGTCGTTCCAAAGCCCATCATCCCTATTTGGAGCAACGGACGACCCGAGGACCAAATCAAGGAAGCGAGGTCCCACTGATGTTCAATCTTAATAGTGATCACTCACGGATCATGCTACAGTGACTCCCAAGAATCGATAAAACCTCAAAGATTCAATTTTTCTCCATGATATAGGTTGTTTTCAGTTTTATGTCTTGATCTCCTTTGTTAGGCATCTTTTTTAGGTTGAAGATCCCTAAGATTCTTTCTAGGGACCCTTTCAGGGTTGATCAATGTGTTTTGGGGAAAATATGGGTGATTTGGGTAGCTTATAAAAAATTCCCTATGGATTTCCCACCAATATAGTGTGTAGTGTAGTGGTACACAAAATGTCTTCTTCTTATTCAGGGATGAGGAGTTTTGGGAACTATGTGCTATGTAATATGAGTTACACACTGTGTAGTGACCCTTTTTCATATGGACTGAGGACATGGTCAGGGAAGCCCTGTAAATGTACACGACCAGAGTACATAGTCACAGGGTACATCACATGGAAACAAAAAGATGACAAGGTCATGGGGCCATTTAGCCAAGACACATCATGTCTGGGGGTACACAATGTGTGTGAGACATAGCTAGATGATCCGTGTGAATGGTAGACACTAAATGGGGATAGGTGGGGTGGGACATTTAATGTATTATTGGTACATTTCATATAATACCACATTCCTATCCAAGTCATGCATTCAGAGAACATGGTTTGGTGTTCACGCAGGGTCACGCGCCTTGTATACCCCCTTACACGCAATGTAGTCCCTTATTGGAGGAGTTTCCACCTATAGTGTCCTTATCTGGGATTAGATTTAGGCTTGTGAGAAGCATATATTGAGTATTTTTCCAAATAGAATGTTATTATAGCCATGGTTTAGGCCTAGTAGATGCGAGGTGAGGTGGTTCTTTGGCCACTTGGGTTAGCAACATTAGGACTAGTGGTTTTTGATTGAGTTCCCTTGGTATGCCCATATGAGGGTATGTGTGGCATTACATCCTCGATATATGATTGTAATCCCCTCAATTGGATGAGCTCAGATCGAGTTGTTTTATCACTTTCGAGAGTTTGGAGTGGAATCATCTATCATATTGTTATAGTTGAGTATACCTCCAGAGAGGTAGGGGCCGAATCCTCTATCATATTGTTTTCTCCTAGATCGGGTTCTTGGTATCATCATGACCAACACAACATGGGTGAAAATACCCTATCTAGTAGGATATCCTTATGGGGTTTGGGTATCATTGGTTGTACAATCCCCTATATAGTGGGCAGTTTCAGTAGGGGTGTGGCATCATTGGGTATATAATTCCCAACTCAGTAGTTGGTATCTATTGGTCTGTGAAGTCATCAAATATATGATTCCCTACTCAACAGAAAAATTCTATAGGGTTAATGGAATCATGGGTCATACAATCCCCTACATCATGGGTTATACCAGATGGGATTTTTGGAATATTCATGACCAACACTACAAGGGTGGCAATCATATATCTAACTTATATGATCTCTAGTTTGTCAGATTGGGTTGTGGTGGCCCCTAGAAGATCCTGGGAGTGAACCCCTACCACATAAAGATATTTGAGTTATCGAATTTGTTACCTGGTGTCCCTTATAATATCCTTGGAGTGATCCCCTATCGGTTGAGATGTGGTTTATGGTTTTTTAGACTGGGTTTGTAGTGTCCCCCAATAGACCGTAGGAGATATTCCCATTCTATGTGATGAGACCCTTTGTGGTTCTGGTAGGGTTAGTAGTGTCTCCCATCAGGGATGGGTGTGATCCCTTGCCTGAGTGTCAAGATTCAATGGATTCTATTGGGAATTTTTTCATGGTGAGATTTAATAATCGTGTTCTCTTGGATGCATGCCCTTTGGGATGGAAGTGATGTTCCTTTGGCTCGTGACACCCGATCGAGAGGTTTATCTCGAATATTACATTAGGGATGGAAAAGTTACACATAGTATAGTGGTTTCTCTCAGATGAGTGTCATCTTGGTTGACACAGCTCATGTATTGTGTACTCTTGGATGAGTGTAACATCCAAGCATCGAGTAGAAACCCATCACTAGCTATGAGGTTGAAACCTCATGAGAGTTGGAGTCTGAGACGAGTATATCTGGGTGTTTTTCAATGAGTCCTTGTTGTTCTGTCACGTATTTTATGGCACACCATGTGGTATGTGCTGACTAGTCATGTTTAGTTAATGTTGGTTTTAAGATGTTGATTCTATATTGATTGGGTTACATCTGGCTAAGTCGATCAAACTATTGCCTTTCAGTTTCTCTCTTTTTTGGGGGGTATTTTGAGGTGTCTACTTATTATTGTCATACTCACTAGTGCACAACATTTTTCTTGCACATGTTTTGTTTTTCTAGACCACAAGGACTCTGGTGGAGTCCCAGGAGGACCTGGAGTAGGTTGATCTTATTTACCTAGATGAAATGAGTTGATTAATGGATCTTGGCTAAGTATATTTTCAGTGAGTTTATTTGATCGTGATCCCCTCCATCTGATTAGGTTGGAGGCTTTTACAGTTTTCTATTGGTGAGTATGTATTTGAACTTTTTTTACTTTTGATATACTTTGGTTTGGGATATATGTATGAATTTTCTTCTTTTAGTTTATATATACATACAATGTTTCATGGAGGTGTATTTAGGTGTGTGTGTGTGTGTGTGTGTAGGTATGGTAGGATATGACCTCCTACGTGTGTGATATTCCTACTCGGTGCTAGACACCTACCCATGTCTTATGGAGGTGGACTTGGGGTGTCACAGCTCAAACCCCATTTGGTCTGATCATGACATTGGTAGTCAAATCGTGATGTAAACTATGTTATGTAAACCCAAAACATCTTATTAGAATTTCTTGATAATTGAAATAACCCCAACACTGTATGGATAAGAACTATATACTATGGTTTAATTCTAACTTAAGTTGGGGAATACTATATCAACTTAATATTTATAATTGAGGTATTTTATCTTTTATCCATTAATTACCAATTATTTTCTATATCACATAATTTTTAATAATAAATGGATTTACATAATTGAATAATGATGTATTATATAATATTTACACATATGAAAATTTATTTTAGCTATTTCGTATATGCTTGTAAATTTCATTAATTCACATGATCATGAAAAAAACATCTATAATGAAATAACCATGAAACAAGAAAAAATCAAATAATAATGTTTCGTGATTATTAACTTTTCTAATGGTTAGTTTATTTAGTGAATGATAAAATAATCATTGGCCTAGGGGGAAACACATTGAATCAATTATGGTTCTTATTACATCTTTCCACCTATCCACTTATGTATATCTCTTGGATTGGTTTCACCTTATCTACCTCCCCTTTCATGGGAGATTATCCATTATATATACATTCACTCACACACATGTGAGGGGGAGGGTTTTATATAAAAGAAACCACGGGCCTTCATGCCCTTAAATAATAAGTGGAGATATAGAACACAAACCAAAATTTAATTTAATAATAAATTAAATAAACCAATCACATACAATTCCCAGGTCTAGGCTCATGATCATCAACATGTATGCAATGAATTATTAATTTAATACAAATAACATTCAATTATAATCCTTCATATTTAAGATAAGTCATTCTTGAATCAATTAGTTATCTTATTTGGTAAATAAATTATTTTATCTTAGTTATCATAAAAATTTCCATTATATTCTCATCCATTATAATTTTTTAAAAAATAAATTTATTTATTTAAAATTAAATTTCAAAAAAAATGTACCTTATTGGAAACATGGTGTGTATCCATTAGAACTACCCAACATGTAGTATACTCATATACTATTTACCCTTGTGACATGTGGTAAACAAAAATTTTCACGTACATTCATGACATGTACTATCAATTTAATGAGTTCAAATGTTACATGATATTGATGTCATATTTTATTCTTCAATGTACGTAGAGTAATAATTTTAATATGACTTATAAATGATATATAGATCTGAAAATTATGCAGAAAATAATTAATCATTTATATTTATATTAAAAACCATCAAATGGAATGCCCTATAAAATTAATGACCACTCACTAGAACAAGTTGATAAGTTTTTCACAGTATTATAAATTATTTTTTATTTTTTCCAAATTTTGTAAAAGTACACAATATTTGAATTACATCTACATACTGTATACAAGACAACTACATGGTGTGTACTCTTCTCAAATTCTATATGAGGCACACACCAAGGGACTCAATTTATAAACCATTCCCTGAAAAAATTTGGATTACATAGTGTGTACATGGGATACCTGTTTTTTGGTCTCTGAGTTAAATAATAACTAGCCAGGTAGGTTGTGTAAGAAGATACACAATCATCTATGACTAAAGGAAAACACATAATGTACAAAAGTTACACAGTGTGTACTCTATCTGGACATGTTCTATGATGGCCTAGTTAACACACTATATAAAATTAAATGAACCACATGTACTCCTTGAATTAATTATTAATTAATTCATGGTGTATTAAACACTAGTACATGATGTGTACCTCTGGGATACACAGTGTGTACTCTTCTGTTATCTGACCAGATTCCTCGACACCTCCAGATGAGATATTTAATTTAATTTCATTCATTAATTTAATAAACTGTATTATATTTAAGAGAAATGAATAGGATTAATAAGATATCACAGTTAAAATTAAATAACAATTTAACAAGATTTGAAAAAAATACCTATTTGAAAATCAGCCATCGATCATTCAATAATTTTAAATATTTATGTCATCCCTCTGATACAACATTAAGGTTACAGGCATAGTGGAATCATTTGATGGGTCGTGCCCAAATTTTATTTTAATCATGATTGATTATTAATCCTATATTTATATAATGATGAATGTTATGATCAAAAAAATTGAATTAAATAAAAAAGAGACGAGGGATAAAATGCTGGAACCAAGCACATGATCATCACATATTATTTATAATAAATTTAATAAACTAATTAATTACATTTCATGAAATTATTTCTTCATTGATGGATCTGAAATGGGATATGTTTTATATAATCCTTATGTTTTAGTAATCAAGGGTAGATTACCTATAAAGGGTATCCACTTGTGTTCTGAAAATATTTAAATTTTGTTGTATAAATCTCTGAGTGCTAGAATTGAAGATCAAAATGCATGTGTAGTTCTCTTTTGATGACCATAATAATCACTTCTAAATGATTCTCTTTGATCTCTATATACTCAAGAGTGGATGGTGGATGAATATTGTTCTCTATTTTTGTCACTGTTCTTAGACATGGAGCTCTCTAGTGCTTGATAAGATTATCTCCCTCTATCATTTTTCACGACAGAAAAGTAAATTGAATCTCTTGAAAAATAATATAATTACATTTATATACCACTTGGGTTAAAAAATATATAATTGAAAAATTACCCCATATTATTTATGTTATCCCTATGAGACCCCATGGTAATAATGATATTAACAATATTATTATTTTTTGAAATTCCAAAAACATTCAAATTAAAATTAAATATTATCTAATAAAATAATATTCAATCTACATTATTTCTCACATGACCTATAAAACTGATCCACCATTACTCCACAATATTTATCAGACCTTGAATAATTACTATTTATTTAACAGATAAATATCACTTCATTATTCTCCAATAAATAAATACATATTATATTCAATAAAAAATAGTTACTAAATATTCTTCTAACAAAACATTATCTTTAATAACCAGTTACGGAATATGTATGATCAATAAAAAATGAATAATTATTATACCACAAGAGGGAATAACATTAATTCATCGGGTTAAATAATAAATAATATAATACTATTTAACTGAGATTCTGTATACACTTAATGTTTGACCCTCTATGTCTCTTTCTTAGTGGAATTAAGTGAAGTATCCTATGTTCTATGGTTAGAATATATAAACATTTCAAGGAACCCATAGGGAAAGAATTTAATGCCTCAATGACATAATACCTCATACAGATACTTAATTTTTAATATAATCCCTTTATCATGATATCTCTAATCAAGAAGGTTGCACGCTAGTTCCATCAACCTATGTGCTCAATGTATCTTTCATTGACATTCTAAAATTTGAACTTTCTCATTGAACACCATGGTCATAGATTTATATAGGCTATATAATTTCTATAAAAATTTCATGACATATCAACTCCAGTTAAATAATATAAGGGACAAATCCTTCCTTGTATTATTTATTAATGAAACATTACTCATGATGGAACCAATATATCATACCTCTCTATACACATTCAACATCATGATTTTCATTAATACATAAAAGTATAGAACTTATATAAAAAATTAAGAATAATATTAAAGTCTAATGACCAATACACATGTCTAAATATAAGAATATCCAATTACACATATAAATTTGTATTTCCTATTAGAAGGTCTCATTATCATAATATCCCACACTGGATATGACCAAGGTAAAACACAATGAGAATGTATATCAATGTATTATTAGTCTCCACCCCTGATATCTTGAAGCATTTGTGTTCGTAAAAGTATTTCATCAAGCTATAGAACATATATTTAATAATACGGTCATGAATCTTATAGGTTTTTATCATAGTGGGCAACTGTAATGACCTTTCAGGGAAACAACTACTCTTAGAAAATTATCACTTAATTTTTCACACAAAAGAACAATAATGATGTGATAAAGAGTTTATTAATATTCAAAACTTGTAATAAATGTTATCATAAAGTACAAAAATATTGGTACTAGACCACAAACTCCAATAGTAGGATTTATTTATACATTACCTTAATATCTAGGCCAGGATGGTGTTAATGTAGTCCTTATCACCTATCCATTTCTTGATGTACTAATGGAATCTATTGGATCCAGTCATATTTTAGTTTTGAAGGATGTGGATGGATCTAGTTCTGGTTCTTGGTCTGAATTATCTCATATGGGATTTCTTCTACACCATATAATCAAATAATTTGGGTATTCTTCTCCAAGCCCTAACTTTTCATATTATATTACTCCTGAATCTTTTTCTTTTAGTGAAAATCCCTTTAGTAATAAGATTATTAAGGTGAATGAATGTAATATGGAAATGGTCAGAGTCAAAACTAGACCCTAAGATAATGGTTATGATCCTCCCTTAGCTCCCAATGTATAACTTCTATGTTTGGAAAATTAGGGGTCTCAAAACCCATAGTAAGAAAAGGGAGATTCGAGACCTCATTTTCTCTCATAATTGGGTTATTTTTGGATTTTAGATTTTGAGTTTAAGTGGGGCATCATTGATTCTATTGTGATCAATATTTCTACGAATTTAAATTATTTTGCTACATTTTTTTCTACCTATACCTAGTGTATTTTAGTGTTATGGAATCCATGGTTTCTATCTTTTGAGCCTCAGTTTGGATTTTTTAATCTTATTGGGTTCTTGTTTAGGGCTTTTATGTGGTTGTTTCTATAACTATTTCCTTTTTTATGGTTCTAATTTAATTTTTAATCAAAGGGTGCTATGGGAGGACATTGTATCTCATGTTTCATCAATCTCTGAGTACTATTGTATCATTCTTGGTGAATTTAATGGAGTTAGGTTCCCAAAGGATGTATTTATGGGATTCTTATTTTGGACCACTACTATTGAGGACTGGAATTAATGAATTATGGATGCTAGTCAGGATGATCATCATTGCTTTTGGCTGAGGTTTTCTTAGATGAAATAGTATTTAGGGATTCTGGGGAAGTGTATAGAGCTTCAGTTTTCTCCTCTTATTTTTATAGGTCCCCCAATTTGATAGATGGTTTACATCCTTTTGGAATATATGATCATAGCCCAATTATTATCATATTTGGAGTGGTTATCCACTCTTGGAATTTGTTGCCTGAATTTTTTAATTGTTGGGAATATTATGAGGGATTCATGGATTCTTTCTCCAATTATTATAATGTTGGTCTCTCATTGTGTAAGATGTTCTAAGTTAACCAAAAACTAATGAAATTAAAGAATAATATCCAATACATGAATTCCTAGGTGTCTCCTAAGAATTCTACTAATATTTTATTAATAAGTAAGGAATTACTTGACTAGAAATAATCTTTTGTTCTTAATGGGCCTTATGATTCATTGATTTAAAAGGAATTAAATTTTATGGAAATGTTAAAATCCATTACTATAAAGGAAACCCTCTCATCCAAGTAGAAGAGTAGGGTTATTTGAATTAAGGATGGGTAATTAAATTCTTCATTCATTTTCAACTCTGTGAAATCAAAATTTAATTATTATAAATTGGTTATTCTTCAAAATGTTAATGGTTCTATTATTTTTTACATAGGTGTTATTTTGTATGAGACAATTTGATTTTTTCAGCCTTTGATTGGGGGTTGTCATGATGCAACCTTTTAGAGGAGAGTGACCATGACACCCTTCTTTTCTCAATCTACTAATAAGTCCTATTATGGTTTTCTAAATAATATATGGATTTGGAGGATGTTCATAATGATCATTTCTCACATCATCCTATAGAATCTCTAGGGCCTGAGGAATTTTCTTTTTTTCATCTGTAAGGCTTCGCTGGTTTTTAGTTTCGATGTGACAAATAATATAATAGATTTATTCAAAAAAATTGGAAATTATTGCAAGAATACAATAGATCTATTCTTTATTTTATTCCTAATGTCTTTAATTCTTTCTATTTTAATTATTTCAATCCTATTTCATTCTACAGTACTATTTAAAAGTGTTTCTCTATGATTTTAAAAGCTATATTTGGAATGGTTCTTTATAATTGTATTAATAAGTAATAATATGTCTTCATTTAAGGGACATATATTTTTGGATAATATTTCTATTTATCATGAGTTGATATGGGCTTACTACTTGAACTTGGGAGTTCCTCAATGTGCTTTAAAGACTAAACTTTTATGGACTTTGATTCTATGATATGGGAATTCCACTAGAATTTCCTGGACCTTCATGGTATTCTAGTACGGTTCTTTTTATGGATTAAGATGTGTGTATCCTATTATATGTATTTGGTGAATATTAATAGGAGTTTTCAAGATTATTTTCTTGGGAATAAAGTAATGGGGAAATGGGATCCCCTTTCTTTCTTTATTTTTATATTTTGTATGGTGATTTTTTATTATATCATAGACTATGATATATGATTCTCATTATTTAATTTTTTATTGTAGATGTTGTAAAACATTAATTTCACATATTTGATTTATGTATGATCTTGTTATGTTTTTCTTTGTTGATCTACATTTAGTTTTGGTCTTAAATCATACTTTGGATCACTTTTCCTTTCTATCTGGGATGATTTTAACATCTAAAAATAGATGATTTTCTCATATGTTGTGCCTTTATAGGTTAAGGAAAATATTTTTGATATGATTTGAATTTTTTTAATTTCATTACAACTTTTCTACCTTGGGGTTCTACTTCGTACTACTATACTATGAACTGCAGACTATTCAATTTTGGAAGAGAAAAATGATAAGAGAATGAATGTCTAGACAAATAATTTTCTTTCTTTTGTGGGCCAATTGTTCCTTGTTAAGATATTATTTTTTCCATAAAATATTATTAGTTCTATAATTTCATCTTACCTTAAAAATTTATTAATTCTCTTGAATCCAAGGTAGGAAGGATCCTTTGGAAGGTCCCTTCCTTGTCCATGACTTGGTCCAAGGTTTCCTTGGAAATATTAGATAGATCTAAAGATAATGAAATATTAGTAATAAATCATGTTGGTTATTGGAATCAAGAATCAATATATTTACATGTTCGAGACATTTTTCACCATAATCTTCTTCTATATGGGTGTATTTGGCTCACATTTGACTACTTGGTCTCTCCCAATTTTGGGTGGCCAATTTTCCATTTAATTAGAGAATTTTATTTGGGCTATGTGAGTTTATCAAAAACATTAATTATTTTTCTATTGGAAATGGCTTGTGTATCTTCCACTTGTTTTATTCTTGGTTTCCCAGGGGGACAATATGTTCTTCCATTGATGATCATATTATTTATGACTATGGACCACTTAAATATACCGGGAATTATGGAATTATTTTTTATAGGGATTGGGATCATACAATGGTAATTTATATAGCGTTTTGGGAATTTAGAAGATATATTATTTTACTTCCTCAGATTAGTAGTAATAATTATGGGATTCTATGGATTAAGAATCTGTATTTTTTCAGTCACATGGATTAAGATAAGATGATACCAAAATTCAGAATTGTTTTATGGGATTCTATAGTTTGTTAACAGGTCTCACTGGCTAGGTACTCCATTATTCATTAGTTAGTGATCATTGACTATTTTTATGCATAGGATATGTTTCAGCATAGAATATTGGAATTTCAAAATATTTTTTTTTCTTTTTTTTTTAATTTTCATGAGAGTACTGATCATTTTTTTTAATTTTGAGTTCTCTATAAATATTTTTTATTCCATATTGAGCCTCTTAAATATATATATATTTTAGATTATTCCATTTCTACTTCTGTTGTCTAGTGTTCTAAAATATTTAATGGGGATCCTGTGCACAGTTCTTTATAAAAACTCAGGTACCCTAGTATGGTGTATCTTATCTAGATGGTATGGAATTATCACCTTTATAGATCATTCATTAACAATGGTAGTTATATTTTTCCTAAATTTGAGATGCATTTCTATTATAGACTCAATTATTATGAGAAGATTACTAACATTGAGGCTAATTAGTAGCTAGTTCAATTGTGGAATTTGCGAGGATCACTTTTCCAAGGTGGTATATGTACCCTTGGTTCCTTCTTATTTATTCTCTGAGGATTATTTATTATGGCTGGTGTAGTTTTTTTGGTGATGGGTGGTTTGTTTTTTGTTATGGGTGTGAGGTGCTGGTGGTGTAGCTATTTTGGTGTAGAATTGTGTTGGTTACAGATGTTATTGGGTGTTGGTGTTGAGGATATTTTTTAAGGATCATCTTTGATTATGTGGATTGGATATTGTTTTGGGGTTGGAGTGTGGTTGGTTGGATCCACTTTCAGTTGGAGGGTTTATGATTTTTTCTATGTGGTTGGTTTTTATTTGGTGTGGTGGTGGCTCATGATTTGGTTGGATTTTCGTGTTTTTTTTATGTTTTATTTTTTTTCCTCTTTTTTTCTTTTAGGTAGGGTTCAAGGATACGATATTCAGTGGAAATCCAAATAGAGGGTAATGAATCCATGCAAGCTTGGTGTTCTACTGGGGTAACTACAAGCTGGTTAGGATTCATCTTCGGTCTTTGGTAGGTGTGGATGTATGGTGTTGTATGGAAGTGGTTTTGATGGTTACTCAGTATTCATGGGGTTCCTGTTCTATTTTTATGGTTCTAGTTTTAGTTGTCAGTATTTTCTGGGCTTTTGTGGGATACAGGTCAGTTGGGATTTGTGTTTGTTGTTGGTTGATGCTAGATCCGAGGTGTTCATTTTTTTTGTTCTCCTATGTGGATAGATGTTTGTCTTATTGTAGTTTCATTTGGGATAGTTTCAGACTATTAGCACTTGGATGATGGATCTTATTTGTCTCTTCCTTAGCAGTGGATCTCAACCGGGCTCATCTATGGTGGGAGGTTGGTTTTAGTGGTTGTCTATGGTTATATGGTTTGATTCTTGGTGAGGATATTTTCTTGGATTCTCTTATCAGATGGCATTTTTTGTTCTTGTGGCTTCAGTTGTTGGCTTGCTGGTTCCTTGTGTAGTAATTTTAACGGGGTTCTATGGGATCCTTGGTTTATAAGGATGGTTTTTTAGTTCTATTTTGTGAGGTTTTCCTAGTTGGGTAGGGGTGGGTGTCAGGTAATGGACAAGGTGTGGATTTTTTTTAGTTTCTGTGTGCATCGATATGATTTTGATGTGTACTGGTTCTATTGTTTTTAATGGGGTGTTTTTTTGTGTGTACATGTGTGAGGGTGTTGATGTTTTCATGTGTGTGATTTGTGTGTGTTAATGGTTGTCTCAGAGGGTGGTGCTGTGTTCTTATACTTGTGGGTTGAGATGCAAGTGTCTAGGTGTTTTTTATTTTAGGCTTTCTTACTCCACATTGGGTGTTGTCTCTACTTTGGGACATCCTTTTCTATGATGCCTATTGGACTGCTTGTTGGATTCATGTATAGTTCTGATGTGGCTCCATCTGCTGGTTCAATGAGGTTTTGTACTGGGCTTGTATGCCTTTGAATGTTGGATGGTTCTCCTACTGCTGTTGGTGGTGGTTGTGTTTGTTGATGATGGCATTCTGTGTGTACGGAGGAATCTCGATGTTTTGGTAATTTTTGGTTTTTTGGGTTCTTGGTCGCTCTAAGGGGACTCTTGGGAGCACTTGGTTTTCGGTTGGGTTAGATGGTCTTCTTGAGGTTCTTGGGCCTATTTTCCTGGTTTTGGTTTTTATGGGCATTATGATATTTCTCAAACCTTTCTGCTATATGATTTCCTGAGGATTCATTGTTTTTGGGATTTCTTCCATGTTTTTGTTTCTTTAGACCTCTTGTCCATTGGTTGGTTCACCTTTGAGAAGTTCTACTGTCCTCCAATTCAATTTATTTGTATATATTTATTTCTTTTTCCCGTGCAAAAATTCCATAAAAATCCAAAAAATAACCATAAAAACCATAAAACTGACCCTTTACTTTCCTTGGCCATATCTTTGGTACCGGAGGACCGTTTAACAAACCGTCAGTGGTGCTAGTATTCTTTGAGCACGACGGTCCCTTTGAGTTATACCATACTGGAGTTTGGGGTATAGTTGAGATACGCTCTGGTTGGATTGTGCCCAAATCCAACCGGGCCCCCCGTGACTAAAAGGCTAATAACTAATAGATCGGGTGTCCGATTGACGCGCCTTCTGTTTCGTTCATACCTATATGACGTGGAAGACTGTTGAGATACTTCTTCATGGGAATTCATGACAATTGGAGTATCGACCAATAGTTTGTGAAGGAGATCCTCCCGGAGACGAGCGAGCATAGCGTATAGACCTAGTAGATGGCTGAGACCTGATGGCTGCTGACCGATTCTACTCAAAGTGAGTCGACTAGCCCAGTGGGGAACACCTTGGTGACACGGCATGCCCACAGTGGGGAGTGCCTTGATGTTGCGGCAGACCCACAGTACTCGACAGAAAGAGTACCTCAGCAGGCTATGAGGGGGAGCACCTTGGTGATGCGGCAGACCCAAAGTGGGGAGCGCCTTGGTGACGCAGCAGACCCATGGTACTCGTCAGGAGGAGTAACTCAGCTGTACTAGGATAGTGGGAAGCGCCTTGGTGTTGTGGTAGGCCCACTGTACTCGATAGAGGAGGAGTTCTTCCGCAACCGAGGTTTCGACAGTGTGACTGGGGATGTTACTTGATACTACCCCTAGATTAAAATACTAGTTTGAGATCAGTCAGTAACTTTTGTGTTTACCTCATGGCTGAGATGGATTACTTGATAAAATTGGTATATGTATGGGAATATAACTAAGTGAGGTTATCTATTGAATTCATACTTTTTGGTATATCCTTGTTGGACTTTGTGAGACCTTGTGGGTCTCGAGGTCCCTACTGAGTATCGTTATACTCACCCATGCACGGGTTATGCCCGCACCTTGTTGTGCTGGATGTCGACGACGGAAAACATTGACCGAGGCTAAGAGCACCAGACTGGAAGGTACCAAGAGGTGGACCACACATCGTGACGGTGCATGGAGGAGACGGATGGACGTGGATTGCTGTGGAGGCTATCTGTACCTACCCTTTAGGTAGGATTTTCCAGTGGATGATCCAAGAGTTGTTTTACTTTTTTTCCAGTGATTTTACTTTCAGTTTTCTTGTAATTTATAGTTGGGCTTGTATTCCCAGCCCCTTTTTAGTCTTCAACACTCCTTTTGTATACAATTTTATTTAGTGTTTTATTTCCTGCACGTACTCTGTTGTGTGCGTTTTCAAGTTATAAAGGAAATGCCTTCCCAGTTTAGGGTTTTACAACTTTGGTGCTAGTATCCAACCCCTGGCCTATGGAAGGCGGTCTCTGTTTAGTCATGACATGGGCCCTGGGTGACCGGTCATGACAAATTGGTATCAGAGGAGTCAGTTCTACCGCAGAACTTAGGACTCTGATATTTTCTGTGAAGCAATAGTTTAAAGGGTACTGAGTTTGGTTTTCAATTCAAGGATTTCAATGTTGGTGCGGTGACCAATGTATCCATACTCCAGGACCATGACTACTGATTTCCAACTCAGTTCATGAAAACACAGATTTGCGTGTATGTTTTCAAAATTTTTCTTTAAGTCAGCTGAACCAGGTCAGCTCACCAGGTATAAATCTTTGACTGTGTTGCAATTTTTTCTTTCAAAATGCCTCCTCATGGACAACAAGAGAGAGTCCCAGGATTAGTACACACAAATAGCACACCAAGCGACGATGCCTCGATGTAGGGCCCTTTTCCAGCAGAGGCACCAGCGGTACTACTTCCCGCTGGGCCACCAATTCCACCATCCCCAGCAACAGATGATGCACGCTGCATGAGCGCATTGCATGAGTTCCAGCGCCAGAGGCCACCCAGGTTCAGGGGTGAGACAGACCCGCATGGGGCTGAGGATTGGATGGAGGCTATGGTGAGAGTTTTCCGACTGGTAGGGACACCGACCGACTTCATGGTTATTCTTGATGCTGGCCTTCTACTGGTATCAACGAGCTGATGGTGGAGCCCGATGCTCCAGGTGCACGATGAGATGACTCTTATCTGGGTAGACTTCGAGAGTCTGTTTCGGGCAGAGTTTTTTCCAGTGACTCTTAACGTAGTGCGCATTCAAGAGTTACTTCATCGGCAGCGGGGAAGCATGACAGTATCTCAGTACTCAACGAGGTTCACAGACCTCTCACGCTACTCCACCAATATGGTACGAGTCCCATTCTTCCGGGCCCGGACCTTCGAGCAGAGGCTCATGCGAGAGATCAGGGCTTCGATGGTCTCCTTAAGCATCCCGATACAGATAGGGGTGTTGGAGTGTGCCCTCTTAGTGGAGATATTCCATGATGAGCAGTCTCCTGTAGCGAGACCCACCACTAGTCGACATGCAGTGGAGACTTCTGCAGTTGGTAGTAGACAGATGTCGCAAAGGTCTAAGAGGACCAGACCCACGGGTAGACGACCGTATGACTCAAAATCTGTTGTGCGGGGAACCCGGGGAAGATATATACATGCTAGGAGCGGGCAGTGTTACTCATGCGGCGGGTAGGGTCACATGGATCATGACTGTCCGACCTACCATTCAGATGATCAGCAGACGGTCGAAGGACTGCCAAGGCAGAGGCAAATATTCGATCGAGGTGGTCCGCAAGGAGAAGGCGGACGTGGCAGAGGAGCTGGTCATGCAGCTGGCAGTGGATGACGTTTCGAGGTGTTACCGCCACCACCACCAAGAGGTCCACCCCGACCGTAGGGAGTAGGTGGACATGCGAGATCTCAGCTCTAGGCAACTGAGGCTCACGATCAAGGAACTACAGAGATGATTCGAGGTACGATCTGCGTCTACTCCACCATAGCTGTAGATCTTATAGACACAGGTACTAGTTACTCTTTCATTTCCACTGCCCTCGTTCAAAGCTCAGAGATTCTGATAGAGCCGTTGGATCGATTATTATGTCTAGAGACTCTTACGGCTGCAAGCTCGATGATTACACAATGGTGTCGGTAGTGTGATCTTACTCTAGGAGGCAAGAGATTTGGCTGGGATCTCCTCATAGTGGCATCGAGGTCTTATGATTTCATTTGGGTATTGACTGGTTATCTATAGTCTATGCCCAGATCGACTTTATTAGGTGCAAAGTGCGGTGTTTCCACACGGATGGGACCAGTTTCACCTAAACTAGCGAGAAGGGAGCCTTTGCAGCACATGATAGACTTTCCCATAGAAGAGTACAACTGATCACTCATCAGTTCGCTTGCCTTACCCTCAGAGCATTTGATCTGGAGAGTCCAACTTATCCTATAATGGTGGACCGGTACATGAATGTTTTCCATGATTATTTCCAAGGTCTAACTCCTCACAGAGAGGTGGACTTATACAATGACCTATACCCTTGGACGACACCGATATCTACACCAACAAATCGGATGGCTCCCGCTATGCTTCGTGAGTTGCGGTTATAGCTGGAGGAATTGCATGGGAAGGGATTCATTTGGGCTAGTGTTTCTCCCTTGACAACCATGATTCTGTTCATCAAGAAGGCGGATGGAAGCTTTAGGTTTTGTGTCGACTACTGTCGCCTGAAACATGTGACTGTGAAGAAAAAGTACCCACTCTCAAGGATTTATGACCACTTTGATCAGTTGAAGGGAGCTCAGTGGTTCTCTAACATAGACCTCAGATTAGGCTATCACCAGCTTAGAGTTCGAGACAAGGATGTATAGAAGACGACCTTCAGATGTCGGTATGACCACTACGAGTTCTTGGTTATTCCATTCGGAGTAACCAATGCTTCAGCAGTGTTAATGGGACTCATGGAAGAGATCTTTCAACTGTACCTCGATCTCTTTGTCATAGTCTTCATTGATGACATTCTGTTCTCCACAACTACTGAGGAGGAGCATGCCTACCATTTGCAGGTAGTACTGGACACACTCAGAGAGCACCAACATTATGGAAATCTCTCGAAGTGCCAGTTTTTGATCTTAGAGATTCACTTTTTATGACATGTCATCTCGGAGGCTGGAGTTGTAGTAGATCTAGTGAATATTGAGGCGGTACATTCTTGGGAGCCACCAAGGAGTGTGACAGAGGTACAGAGTTTCCTGGGTTTGGTTGGTTACTACCAGAGATTCATTCCACACTTCTCTAGATTTGCAGCACCACTATCAACCTTCACAAAGAAGGGTCAACCCATCGTGTGGTTGGAGAGATTCCAGCAGAGCTTTTAGGAGCTGTGGAAGAAGCTGACTAGTGCCCCTCATCTTGAGGCTTCTATAGGAAGGCATAGGGTACGTAATCTACTGCGACACATCAGGGACTGTACTCGGGTGTGTCCTGATGCAGGAGCAAGCAATGATAGCATATGGTTCTCAATAGATGAGATAGAATGAGCAGAACTATGATACCCATGACCAGGGGTTAACAGCAGTGGTCTTCGCCTTGAGGATGTTGTGACACTATCTGATGGGTGAACATTTTACTGTGTACTTTGATCACAAGAGTTTCAGGTATATCTTCTCTTATAAGGACCTAAACCTGAGACAGCGGTGATTGATTTAGTTTCTCTATGAAAATGAATTTGATATAGTCTACACTTATGAAAAGGGGAATGTTGTAGCAGATGCACTCAGTGGGAGATCTGGTATACATCTGTTAGGAGAAGCAATGGAGAAGATGGCCGCTTTGTAGATATCCTTTGTGGATAGAGATGGAGAAGCTTTCTTTTAGTCCCTT
Source organism: Viscum album (assembly GCA_963277665.1). NCBI lineage: Eukaryota > Viridiplantae > Streptophyta > Magnoliopsida > Santalales > Viscaceae > Viscum > Viscum album. The sequence goes on along the minus strand of OY728150.1, from coordinate 1,444,134,012 downwards.
ACAGTCACTCACCCACTTCTTTAGAGAGTCAGGAAGGTACAACATGGGGATGATGAATGTAAGACACGACGTGCTAAGATATCCACTGGGTAGGCACCTGATGGATTTTCTGAAGGTGGGGTACACGCCATCCTCTTCAGAGGACGTACTATTGTGCTAGTGTTACTTCAGAAGGAAGTTTTGAGGGAGTTCCACATATCCCCATTAGCGGTACATCCAGGAATGGCGAAGATGTACCAGGACCTTCGACAACAACACTGGTGGCTGAGGATGAAGAAGGCAGTTTGAGAGTTTGTCTCTCGGTGCCTCACTGTCAGCAAGTGAAGCCAGAGCACCATGTAACACCAGGCTTGGTTCAACCTTTAGAAGTTCCATAGTGTAAGTGGTATGAGATATCCTTGGACTTCATGATGGGTCTTCCACGTATATCCTGGGGTCACGACTCAATTTGGGTGATCGTTGATCGACTCACCAAGTCATCCAACTTCCTACCGATTAGAGAGAAGGGTTTATTAAAGAGCCTGGGATTCCTCTTTGTGCAAGATATTGTGCGGATACATGGATTACCTTCCTCTATTGTCTCCGATCATGACACACGATTCAGTTCCTGACTATGGAAGAGGTTGTAGGAGGCTTTTGGGATGCAACTTTGTCTGATAACTTCCTTCCATCCTTAGACAGATGGTTAGACTGAGCGGACCATTCAGACCCTCAAGGACATGCAGCATGTATGGGTCCTTAACTTTAGTCGCAGTTGGGAGGATCAATTACCTTTGGTGGAGTTTTCATACAATAACAACTATCCCTCCACCATTGGGATGACACCTTTTTAGGTGTTATACGGGAAACCTTGTAGATCACCCTTGTGCTGGACTGCCCATGGGGAGTTAGCACTAGTGGGACCAGAGATGGTACAAGCTACCACGGATAAGGTGGAGATTATCCAAGAGTAGATGAAGACTATACAGAGAAGAAAAAAGTCGTATGATGATAGGAGATGAAGACCTCTAGAGTTTTAGGATGGAGACCATATCTTTCTACGGGTCTCACCTTGTTGAGGTTTACGGAGATTTGGAAGAGGCAGAAAGTTATCTTTGAGATTAATCGGACCTTTCCAAGTCCTCAGCAGAGTTGGCGAGGTGGATTGCCCCTTATCTCTTCCACCTCAGTTGCACCAGGTGAACGACGTCTTCCACGTATCTCACCTGAGGAGATACGTTCATGACCCTTCTCACATCATCGACCATGGAGAGCTGGACATCGACGATGGGTCGAATTTCACGGAGGTTCTAGTGGAGGTTGAGGATCGATAGGAGCGGGTCCTACGTGGACGGTCGATACCTCTAGTGCACGTTTTCTGGAAACATGAGAACCTCCAAGAGAGCACATGGGAGCGGGAGGCTCAGATGCGTGATCAGTACCCCCACTTGTTCCCTTAGTTCGAGTTGTAGCTTATGGGAACGTAAATCCGTAAGGTGGGGAAAATTTAAAGACCCAAAAATTATGTGGAATTTTTTTTCATAAAAACATGGGAATTTTACGAGTCTGCAAAAATTGACGGTGCATGATTTTGAGGCCCTGTGTGCCCGGAATCAATTTCTGAAGTTTTGTTTTGGTATGTTCAGTAAACGTACGGGCGTGTTTTTATAACTTTTGAACCGGTGCTTGGAATTGAAATCTAAGGGCACCGTTGAACTCGCAGTGCTGGTATTCACTTATGGATAATTTCACTTTGACGATAGTGGGTCGAGATTAAAAGACAATTTTTCTGTTCTTAGAGAATGAATTAAATAAAAATAATGTGTGTGGCTTAATTTTTATTTGATGGTTAAAACCTCCTCATGGAAGTTGGAGGTGGGACCACCACACCTAAACCTCCCATGGGAGGTTATGGTGGCGGGGCCCACCCAAACCTAACCTCTTGCGAGAGGTTATGACGTGGGGACCAAACGGGACTAAACCCCCTATTAATGGTGGGAGAGGAAAACCTCTCAACTCCCCTCATTAATGAGGGAGAGTCTCACCAAACCCCCCTCCTTTATTGGTGCCAACTCCTCTAATTTAATGGTGCAAAATCCTCCACTGTAATTAAGGGGGATCCACGTTAATTAATTCACCATCTTCGACTACGAAGAACTCCTTTGACTATGAAGAATGCTGACCATCTTCAACTTCTTCCTCGGAGCTTCTACCGATGTGGGACGTCTTCAACCAACCTACCCTTCACATCGTCATCAACGATCCGACGCAGCTCGGGATTGGATGTGTGCAGAGGACGCGACGAATGGCGATCTATTTCATCTTTTCTCCGCGACTTCATCATCGATCAACAAACAACGACAGGGGTTGTTTTCTTTTATGTTCCATGTTCTTTTCTTTCAAAACGAAGAACGAGGTTACACTTCTTTTTGTGGATGAGTTTTTGTTCATCGTTATCCTACCTCGATGAGCCAAGTGTTACCACCCTAAACGCGGAGGGTGCGGGCCAAAATAACATGGCCCGACACCTCCAACATTTTTTTGTGATGATTTTCGACATGGAACCATAAAAACAAAGTGGCGTTGACGGCAACGAAGGCAACATGAAAAGGCCGTGCTTCTCGCAGCCTCCGCAAACCATGCTGCCCCCACAACATTCTGGTGCCCTGGGCTGAACCGCGACCCTCTGGCCACGCCACCACAGACCGCACCGCCGCCGGCCTCCCACGCACCCTGGCCGAACCACGCTGGCCCGTGCTGGCCCGCGCCACACCGAACCGCACCGGCCCGAGCTGCGCCGGCTTGAGCCATGCAGAACCACACTGGCCCGGCTTTCCGGCCACCCAGCCACCCGCCTGGGGCCCTGCCCGGCCACCCATCGGCCTGCCTGGCGCCCTGCCATGCCGCCTTCCGGCCTGGTCATGCCCTGCCCGGCCGCCGGCCGGCCTGCCGCACCCTGCCCGACCACCCGCCGACCCTCCTACCGGCCACCTCCCGTGCACCCAGCCAAACCGTGCTGGCTAGCACGACCCGCACACCTCGTGCCGCTCGAGCCGCACCCTCATGACACTCTGGGCTGAACATGCTCCAATACTGGGCAAAACCACCCACATGGCCTGCTGGGCGGGGCCCAGCGGGCCAGGCCGAACCGCCCACGTAGCCTGCTGGGTTGGGCCTGACGGGCCAGGCCGAACCTAACAGGCTGGCCCCCCAATGGGCCGGGCCAGACCCAACAGGTCTGACCGGATCTGGGCCCACTACCGACCCTTTACTTTCCTTGGCCATTTTTTTGGCACCGGACGACCATTTGATAAACCGTCTGCGGCGCTGGTATTCTTCGAGCGCGATAGTCCCTTTGAGTTATACCCCACATGAGTTTGAGGTATAGTTGAGATACAATCAGGTTGGATCATGCACGAATCCAACTACGCCCCTGATATTAAAAGTCTAATAACTCACAGACCGTGCGTCCGATGGACGCGCCGTATATTCAGTTGATACCTCTATGGCATGGAAGACCATTGAGATACTTCTTCATTGGACTTCGTGACCGTTGGAGCATCGACTAGTAGCTTGTGGAGTGGATCCTCCCGAAGACGAGCAAACATAGCCTAGAGACCTAGTAGCTGGCTAAGACCTGACGACTGCTGACCGATTCGACTCAGAGTGACTCGACTAGACCAGTGAGGAGCGCCTTGGTGTTGCGGAAGACCAATAGTGGGGAGCGCCTTGGTGTCGCGGCAGACCCATGGTACTCGATAGGAGGAGTTCCTCAGCAAGCTATGAGGGGGACCACCTTAGTGACATGACAGACCCACGGTGGGGAGCGCCTTGGTGACACAACAGACCCACAATACTCCATAGGAGGAGTACCTCACCAGTCCAAGGTTAGTGGGAAGCATCTTGGTGTCACAGCAGGCCCACTGTACTTGATAGAGGAGGAGTTCTCCAGCAGCCGAGGTTTCGACAGTGTGACTGGGGAAGTTACTTGATACTACCCCTAAAATAAAATCCCATTTTGAGCTAAGTCATTAACTTTTGTGTTTACCTCATGATTGAGATGGATTACTTGATAACATAGGTTTATGTATGGGCATATACCTATGTGAGGTTATCTGTTGAATTCATACATTGCGGTTTATCCTTGTTGGATTTTGTGAGACCCTGAGGGTCTCGGGGTCCCTACTGAGTATCATTACACTCACCCATGCACGAGCTATACCGGCACCTCATTGTGTTAGATGCAGACGACAGACAACGTTGACCGAGGCTGAGAGCACCAGGACTGGATGGTACTTGGAGGTGGAATACACGATGTGACGGTGTACGGAGGAGACAAACAGACGTGGAGTGTTGTGGAGGCTATCTGTACTTACCCTTCAGGTAGGATATCCTAGTGGACGATCCAAGAGTTGTTTTCCTTTTTTTCCAGTGCTTGTACCTTCAGTTTCCTTTTATTTTACAGTTGGGCTTTTATTTCCGGCCCCCTTTTACTCTTCAGCACTCCATTTGTATAAAGTTTTATTCGGTGTTTTGTTTCCAGCTCGAACTCTGTTGTGTGCGTTTTCAAGTTATAAAGGCATTTCCTTCCCATTTTATGGATTTATGCCTTTGGTGCTAGTCGCCTCCCCAGGCCTATGGAAGGCAGGCTTAGGGTACTCACGACACGAGCCCCAGGGGATGGACAGTGACATGAAAAACCTTAAAACAAAAAGAAACCAGAAAAAACCCTCAAAATCCCTAAAAACCCTAAAGTCCATAAATATCATAAAAATCCTTAAAAATAACTAAAAACATAAAAAACTCATTAAACAATAAAAAATACAAAGAAAACATATAAATATAAAAACACTTAAAACCCCTAAGAATAAAAAAATGATGAAAACCCTAAATCCCCTAAAACCCCTCAAAATCCCTAAAAATCCTAAAAAAATAAAAATCTAACAAAACTCCTAGGAAATACATAAAAAAATAAAAACCATAAATCTTTGGAAAATTCATATGAAACCCCTAAAACACTAAGAACACTTAAAATACCTAAAACCCCAAAATACACTTAAAACCCTAAAAGAACAAGAATACTCTAAAACCCTTAAATCCATAAACCCATAAAACCCATAAAACCCATAAAATCCATAAAACCCCTAACAGCTAGTAATATCCCTAAAACCCATTTGAACCCCTAAAACATTAGAAAATATAAATACCTTAAAAACCCAGAAAACTAATAGAACCATAGAAAGAAAAAAAACTTAAAAAAATAAAAACATTAAAGAAACAGAAATTTTCTTAAAATCTCTAAGTACACAAAAAACCATATAATCCTAAAAATGCCCTTAAAATACAAAAAATGTAAAAACCATAAAACACAAAAAAACTTTAAGAAAATATTAAAAACCATAAAACACTTAAAAACCCAAATAACATAAAAAACTCAAAAAACCTAAATAACCATTAAAACCAAAAAATCTTAAAATCCCTAAAAATCACTAAAAACCATTAAAACAATAAATATCATTAAAAAATCCCTAAAAATTCCTAAAAATTTAAAAAAATATTAAAACACTTGAAAAATAATTCGAAAAGCATAAAACCTAAAAACAATTATATCCATTAAAAACCCTAAAAGCCCATAAAACCCATAAAGCCCCGTAAAATCATAAAAAAACTAAGCACCCATAAAATCCTAAAAATCTACTAAAAACTACAAAAACAATTTAAATTGATTAAGACGTTAATAACTATAAAAACCCATAAAACACTAAAAATCCCTTAATAACCATAATAAAAAAATAAAAGCCATAAAACCATATAGAAACCAAAAATATTTAAGAACCCCTAAAAACTCTATAAATTCCATTAAAATCCCACAATGCCCCTAAAAATCCTAAAATGAAAAAAAACTCAAAAAACCCAGAAAACCCCAAAGAAAACCTTAAAAACCAACAAATAATTAAAACCTCTAAAAACCAAAAAACATCTGAAACCCTAAAAACCCCTAAAACCCTAAAAAACATAAAAACCAAAAAAATATTGAAAAACCCTAAAACCAATAAAAATGATAAAAAGATCCCTATAAAATCTACAAAATATAATTTTTTTTGATAAACATGGAAACCCATAAGATAATATTAAGACACTAAAATCACTTTATACCCTTGAAAACCTAAAAAATTATAAAACCCCTAAAAGACACTAAAAACCATAAAAACCCCAAAAATCCAGAAAAAACCTTAAAAACATTAAACCTTAAAAATTCCTTGAAACCCATAAAACAACAAAAAAAACTCTAAAAACCCATTTAAATCCCTTAATATGTTTAAAAAACATAAAACCCCCAAAATATATAAACACCATAAAACCCCAAAGCAACCATAAAAACCTTAAAACCCTAAAAATTAACTAAAAACTCTTAAAACCATAAAAATCCTAAAAAATCCCTAAATATTCATAAAAATGTAAAAATCCTAAAAACTCGGAAAAACCATAAGAATTACTTAAAAATAAAAACACTTAAAACACCTAAAAAACCTATTAGGTTTTAAAAACCCTAAAATAACATAAAATCTATAAAACCCCTAAAAACAATAAAAATAAAAAAAGAACTAAAAACCCCTAAAAATGTAATGAAGTGAACAAAACCTAGTAACCCCCAAGAAAACCTTATATAAAAAATAACAATTGAAGCCCCTAAAAACCATAAAAATGATTAAAACCCTAAAATACCATAAAAACACTAAAGACCAAAACACCCCTAAACCCGAGAAACCCTAAACACCCTAAAACCCCCCAAAAATCCCAAAAAAATCCCAAGAAACCTTAAAACCCCATAAAAATAATAAAAAATCCCTAAAAACCCTAAACAAGTAAAAAACACTACAACCCCTGAAAAAATTATGAAAACCATAAATAAATAAAAACACGTAAAACACCAAAAAACCCTAAAACGCTCCGAATCCCCAAAAAACAAAAAAACCCACAAAGATCCTAAAAATACCATAAAAATACGTAAAAACATAAAAAACTTTAAAACCTTGAAACCCCTGAGAATATCATAAAAACCTAAAAAAATCAACATCCATAAAAACCTAAAAATGCTAATAACCCTAAATGACCCTAAAATCATTAAACCCCCAAAAATCTATAAAAACCCTAAAAACATTAAAAAAATCCAAAAAACACATAAAAACCATAAAAATCCACTAAAATATCTACAAACCCTTTAAACCCCTAAAAACATTAAAAAACAATAAAAACCATTTTAATTCCTAAAAACTAAAAAACCCAAAAAATAAAGAAAACCATAAAAACCCAAAAAGCCCTTTAAAACCATATAAATCCTAAAAATTCCCAAGAACCTAAAAACATAGATAACCCTAGGAACCCTTAAAAACCCTGAGGAAACCTTAAAACATAAAAAACACTTAAAATCCCTAAAAAATAAAAAAAATGATAAAAACCCTAATAAGCTTAAAAACCCTAGAAAACCCTAAACCCCTCAAAGTCCATGAAAACTATAAAAACAAATAAAAATTAAAAATAAATCCATAAAAATTCTGAAAAAAGTAAAAGCCTGAAAACCCAAAAAATTTTTATGTAAACCTTGAAATCTGAAAAAAAAACATAAAATCCTAAAAACCCTAAAAACTCTAAAAACCAAAAAAGACTATAAAATCCCTAAAACCCCTAAAAACATAAAACATTTATAAACCATAAAACATTTAAAAACCATAAAAAACTCTAAATCCCCTAAAAACCCTAAAAAATCTTAAACACTTCAAACCCCAAAAAAATTAAAATAAAAAAAAACTTAAAACCCCAAAAAATTAAAAAACCCTAAAAGACCAAAAACTCATAAAACCCTAAAAACTGCCCAATACCCCCAAATGGTAAAATCTTAAAAATCTAAAAAACACCTAAAACCCTAAAAACCCATAAAACCATTAAAGACTCTAGGAAAACATGAAAAACCTAAAAACATTTAACATCCCTAAATATCTGCAAATATGTAAAAAAACTATAAAAACACAAAAACCATCAAAACACCTAAAACCCTAAAAACCCATAATGATTCTAAAAAATAACTAAAATACCTAAAATTCATAAAATACCTAAAAACCCTAAAAACCAAGAAAACCCCTAAAAACCTTAAAAACCTAAAACATAAAAACATGATAAAACCCTAAAAGACCCTAAAAACCATAAATCCTATTAAATACTATAAAACCACCTAAAAATATTTAAACACTTATAAACACATAAAAACACTACAAACCCACTATGAATTGAGGAAACCTTAAAACACCTAAAAATGTTTAAAGTCTCTAAATACCATATAAATGTAATAACTTAAAAAACACAAAAAAACCCAAAAAATCCTAAAGCCCCAAAACCCCATAAACCCAAAACCCCTCAAAATCTCTAAAACCTCTAAAAACTAAATAAATCCTAAAAAATCCCAAAATAACTAAAACATAAAATCACTAAAAATTGTGAAAATCCCAAAGAAAAGTTTAAAAACCTTAAAAAACATAAAATCCCAAAAACATAAAAATGAAAAAAACCCTAAAAACAATAAAAATATGAAATACTCTAAAACCCCAAAAATTCCTTAAAAACCATAAACAACTACTCAAATCCTAAAAAATCCCAAAATTTTAAAAACTCTAAAAACATGAAAACTCAAAATAAATCCTTAAATATATAAAAAGACATAAAACCCCCAAAATCCTTGAAAACCCTAAAAACCATAAAGGACGCCAAAAACCCTTAAAAAATAAATAGAAAAAACATTAAAAACATCAATAAAAACCTAAAACCCCCTAAAATCTAATAATAACTCTAAAAACCCTTCAAACACCAAAAAAGTTAAAAACTCTAAAAATTCGTATAAAACTGAAAAAATAACAAAAACCCAAAAAACAGTAAAAACAGTAAAAACCTTGAAAATGCATAAAAATAAGATAAAAATCATAAAAATACCCTAAAAAACACTCAAAAAATATAAAATCATAAAAACCATGTAAAACCCTATGAAAACATAAATAACTAAAAACACTCAAAACCCCTAAAAACCTAAAAAACTATAAAAACCTAAAAGCCCTTAAACATATAAAAACACTAAAACCCTTAGAATCCACAAGAACCCTAAAAATCATTAATATCATAAAAATTCCAAACAATCCAAAAATATATAAAAACCCTATAAAACTTGGAAAACACCCAGGAAAATATTAAAAAATCTAAAATTAATTAAAACCCCTAAAAACATAGAAAATGCTAAAAATCCTACAAACCATAAAATCCTAAAAACCATAAAATTCCCTAAAAAATAAAAAACATTGATAACCCTAAAACCCCTAATAGATCCTTGAAACCCTAAAAATATTAACACTCCTAAACGCATAAAAATATAATAAAACCCTAAAAGAGCATAAAATCCCTAAAATCCCCTAAAAACCCATAAACACCATAAAATCCCTTTAAAACCGTAAAAACCCTAAAAACTCTTAAAAACATAAAACCCACTAAAAACTATAAAAAAACCTAAACCGATAAAAAAATAATGAACTTTGAAAAACCATATAATTTGTAAACTCTCAAAAAATCTATAAAACCCAAAAAAACCCAAAAAAACTATAAAACCCATAAAACCCTAAAAGCCATAAAATCTCTAAAACCTAGATACTAAAATAACCTAAAAAAGCCCTAAAATACCTATAAACATAAAAAACCATAAAAACTGAATTAACCTTAAAAAAACATAACAACAAAAAAACATAAAACCCTTAAAAAACCAAAAACGCTAAAAATGCTAAAACTCTAAAAATTTGAAAACCCTCAAAATCCTTAAAAAACATAAAAATACTAAAACAAATTACATATACATCAAAATATAAAAAACAAAAAAATTATAAAAACCCTAATAAAACCATTAAACCTTAAAACATGTAAAACCCCTAAAAACATAAAAAATTATATAACCCTAAAAGACCCAAAACAACCCAAAAAACCCTTAAAAATCACCCAGAACTTAAAAACCCCATAGGGACACTAAAAATATCTAAAAATTTAATAACATTTTAAACCCCTAAAAAGTTAAAATCTTTATAGAACCATAAAACCTTTAAAAATACTCAAAAAACCCCTTAAACACAAAAAACCCATAAAACATATATAATCCCAATAAACTCTAAAAACTATAAAAACACTAAAAATCCCTAAAAACCTAAATAAATGATAAAAATCCTCAAAATCCTTAACAACCTAAAGAGCCTTGACCAAACACTAAAACCCCTAGAACCCTCAAAACCTTAAAAACCTTTAGAAAACACAAAAAACCTAAATAAAATTAAAAACCCTAAAAACAAAAAAATTCTAAAACCCATGAAAACCCCCAAAGAACCCTAAAAACTCTAAATACCATAAAACCCTCAAAATCAATAAAACACTAAAAACCCTCAAATAATAAATAATCATAAAAAATGTAAAAAAACCTAAAACCCTAAAAATCCATATGAAACCCTTAAAACCCATTAAAACCCCCCAAAAGAAATAATACACAAAAACACTAAAAGACATAAGTAAACCTGAAAAAACATAGAAAACCATAAACCCTTAAAACCAAAAACTCCCTAAAAACACATAAAAACCCTAAAACCACTAAAAACACTAAAAAATATTTAACCCCAAAAAATGTTAAAAATATCTACACCAAATTATTACCCAGAAAAAATTACAAAGTCCTAGATTCAAAAAAAAACTATCAATCCCTAAACAACTATAAAAACTATCAAAATACCTGAACATTCTAAAAACCATAACAATCATAATAAAAACCTTTAAATCCCTAAAAATGTAAATAAACCATAAAATAAGTAAAAACCTAATAAAACAATAAAAATCTAATGACACTTAAACCCCCAAAAAACCTAAAAAAACACCAAACCACTAAGAGACCCGAAAACCCCTAAAAACATGGAAAATATCTTAAAAACCTAAAAAATCATAAAAATCCTAAAAAGTACTAAAAATCACCAAAAATATAAAAACCCCTCAGAAACCTAAAAACACCTAAGAAAACATTAATGTCCTAAAAAACATAAAACCCCTAAAAACCTAAATAATGCAAAAAACCCTATAAGACCCTAAAATCCCAAAAAACCATAAAAAACCATAAAACCCTAAAAAACCTAAAACCATTGAAAATCCATATACAACATAAAAATAATAAAAATCTAAAATAGTCCTTAAAATCCCTAAAAATGATTGAAACCATGAAAACCATGAAAACCCCTAAAACTTATAAGAAAATAAAAATATATAAAACCCCTAAAAATAAAAAAATAAATGTTAAAAACCTTCAAAAATCCTTAAAACCACAAAAAACTCTAAAAACCGTCAATATAAAAAAAAACCCTTAGTACCCATAGAAGTAACATAAAAACCATAGAAATCCATGAAAACATAAAAATCCATAAAAACCCTAAAAAACCCCACAAAAAAACCTAGAAACCTAAAAACACTTAAAACATCTTAAAACCCAAAAAACTCTACGAATCCTAAAAGACCCAAAAATACATAAACCCCCATAAAACCCATAAAACCCAAAAAACCCAATAAATAATCTAAAAAAATTAAACCCAAAAAACTTTTAAAAGCTCTTAAATAACCTTAAAACCCCTAAAACTCCAAAAAAGCTAAAAACTCAAAAAAACAATAAATCCCAAAAAACCCTAAAAATAAAAAAAAACCGTACAAACCCTAAAAATCATTAAAATACTAAAAAATCCTTAAAAATACATAAAAAATTAAAAAACACTAAAAATCAGGACAAAACATTAAAAACCTAAAAATAATTAAAATCCATAAAATACCTAAAATACGTTAATATCCATGAAATCCCTAAAACCATCCTAATCCCTAAAACCCCAAAACCATAAAAATGTTAAAAAACCGTAATAATATCTAATATTGTAAAAAATCCTAAAAACCCTAAAAACTATAAGAAAATATTAACAAGCTAAAAAACATAAACCCCCAAAAATCTCAAAAAACGCTAAAAACCCTAAAAACCCTAAAACCCCTCAAAATGCCTAAATACTCTAAAAAATAATGAAATTAATAAAAAATTCATTAACACCCCTTAAATATTAAAAAAATTACTAAAAACATTGAAACCCCTAAGAAGACTATAAAAACCTAAATACAATTAAAATCCATAAAAACATAAAAAATGAAAAAATCCGTTAAAACCTAAAAACCACATAAAACAATCAAAACTCTAAAAATCCCTAAACCCCTGAAAACCATAAAACCCCATAAAAATCATAAAAAATTCCCAAAAATTCTTAAAAACCTAAAAATCACTAAAAATATTGAAAAACACCTAAGAGAACCTTAAAAGGCTAAAAAAATTAAAACAAAAAAAAACCTAATATACACTAAAATCCCAAAAAGTGTCTAAAACCCCAAAGCCCCTAAAAACCATAAAACACCAAAACCAGAAAGACCCTAATAAACCATTAAATATCTAAAAAATAGTGATAAACTCTAAAAGATCTTAAAACACCTAAAAATGTTAATAAACTACAAAAACATTAAAAACCCAAAAAATTAAATAAATAAATCCCTGAAACTCTTAAAACCCCTAAAAATCCTTTAATATCCAAAAGACAAAAATCCCATATGAACCAAAAAAATCCTAAAAAACAATAAAAGGCCAAGAAATAGTAAATAACACTAAAAACATAAGAAATCCTTAAAAACATAAAAACACATAAAAAATATAAAAACAAAAAAACCCCCAAAAAACCTTCAAATTCAAAAAAATCCCTAAAAACCATAAAAATCATAAAAAATCCCAAAAAATACTTGAAATTGAAAAAAATCTAAAATCCTTGAAAAACCCTAAGAAAACCATTAAAACCTAAAAACAATTTAAACCCCTAGAAAACCTAAAAATCACTAATGAGCCTAAAAGACCCTAATGACCAATAAAAATCATAAAATCCCCTAAAACCTTTGAAACCTATTAATCCCCTAAAAGTCACTAAAAACTCTAAAAACACATTAATTGCCTAAAAATGTCAAAAAATTCAAAAAACTATAAAACTATAAAAACTAAAAAATCACTAAAAACCCAAAACAACCATTAAAACCCTAAAACCCCTAAAAACCTAAAACCATCAAAACCCCTAACAAACCAGAAAAACACATAAGAATCCTAAAAAGTCCTTAAAATCCCAAAAAATAAAAACCCCTAAAACTCATGAAAATTATTAGGAAAACCATAAAACCCAAAAAATAATTAAAACACCTAAAATAAATAAAAATCTATATTCTTAAAAATCACTAAAACACTAAGAAACCTTGAAACAATCTAAATCATTAAAACCATAAAAAATCATAAAAATCATAAAAAACCAGTAAAAATCCCTTAAAACATAAGAAAACCCTAAAACACTGAAGACCTCTAAGAAACCATTAAAAACAAAAACACTTAAAATACCATAAAATCTTAGAAACACTAAAACCCTTAAAATACCCTTAAGACCATAAAATCCCTAAAAACCACAAAACCCCTAAAAACATTTAAAACCCCTAAAAACCCAAAAATACTCTAAAAACCCTCAAAATCATTAAAAGTACAATAAGACCCTCAAAACATTAGAAAAATCTAAAAAACATAAATAAACATTAAATGTTCCAAAAAACTATAAAATAAAAAAATAACCTAAAAACCTAAAAACCCTAAAAACATTAAAATCCATAAAACTCTTAAAACCCTAAAAACATTAAAAATACCTAAAAATCTGAAAAAACCCTGAAAATACCTAAGACAATCTTTAAAACACAAAATCATTTAAAAAACCTAAAAACCTAAAATGATAAAAACAATAAAATGCTAAAAACCTTAAAACGTCTAAAAACCCATAAAATCTATAAGAACCCTAAAATAATAAAAATCATCAGAAAATTATTAAAAATAAAAATAAAATGTAAAAAACACTAAAAACCATGAAAACCCCTACGAAAACCATAAAATCCTAAAAATAATTAAAATCCTTAAAAACAAAAAAAATGTTAAAAACAATAAAACACAATGTAAACCTAAAAACCCTAAGACCGTCAAACCCCTAAACCCACTATAAACCCATAAAAGTCCTAAAAATTATATAAAAATATTTAACAATATAAAAAACACTAAAAACCCTGAAATAAATAAGAAAATGGTAAAACCCCCAAAATAAATAAAACCCCTAAAAACATAGTAAAATTCTAAATACCATCAAAATCCATAAAACCCTAGAAACCATAATAATCCTAAAATACACTAAAAACATAAAAAAACCATAAAAACCGTGAAAACTCTGAAGAAACAAAATTAAAAATCTAAAACACTTAAAACCCCTAAAACACGTAAAAATGATAAAAATCATGAAAGGACCTTAAAACCCTAAAAACCTAGAAACTAAAAAAAACATGAAAGTGTAAACAACTAAAAATAACCCTAAAAGTCAATAGAAACTCTTAAAACCCTTTAAAACCATATAAACATTAAAACACTAAAAACCATTAAAACCCATAAAAATGAAAAAACCCTAAAACACCAAAATACAAAAAAAATTGTAAAAACATAACAAACACTAAAAACCTCACAATAAAAAAATACTAAAAACCATAAAAATTAAAAACCCTAAAAATGCTAAAAAACATAAAAAAACCTAAAATGTAAAAACCCTAAGAATGCCAGAAAAACTGAAAAAATGATAAACCCCTAAAAATTTTATAAATGTTAAAAACCCTAGAAACCGAAAAAACAATCAAATTCCATAGAAACCCTAAAAACCAAATAAATACTAAAAAATACCTAAAAATCCCTAAAAATTTAAATCCATGAAAAACCTAGAAAACTCGAAAGAAAACCTTAAAACCCTATAAACACAAAAAATCATAAAAAACCTGAAAATACTAAAACCCTAAAATACCCTAAAATACCTAAAATTCATAATAACCATAAAAACCTCTAAATCTCTATAACCCCCTAAAACCCATAAAAACCCATAAAACCATAAAAACTTGTAAAAAGCTATAAAAACCATTTAAATACCTAAAAAAATTAAAAACTCTTAAAATAAAAAAACCTTAAGAAACATAAAAAACTATAAAACCCCAAAAGAACTATACAAATCATAAAACCTTAAAAATACCTAAAAACAAAAAAATCCATTAATATCCTATAAAATCTACAGAAATCCCTAAAAATTTAAAGAACCCTAAAAACCCAAAGAAAACAATAAAAACCAAATATATTTAAAACCCCTAAAAACCTAAAAAATGAAAAAACCATAAAAAATCTAAAAATCATTAAAACCCCAAATCACCTCAAAATCCCTAAGAACTATAAAAACTATAAAAATACTATAAAATAACTCAAAATCCATAAATGTAAAAACATAAAAACCCATGAAGACCCTAAGAAAACCAAAAAAACCTAATAATACATAAAACACCTAAAAAACCTAAAAAACCTATAATAATCCCTAAAACACTAAAAAACCTAAACCACCCTCAAAATCCCTCAAGCCACTAAATAATAATAAAAATACTAAAAATACATAAATATTCCTAAAAACATAAAAAAACCCAAAGACCCCAAAAACCCAATGAAAAACAAAATACCCAAGAACACTTTAAACCCTTAAAACCCCAAAAATGATTCAACTCCTAATACCCCAAAAACAAAAAAAACCCATAAAATTAACTAAAAACCCAAAAAACCATAAAAAACCTAAAAAAACATATAAAATCCTAAAAAACTAAAAACAAAAAAAAGCCCTAAAAACTCTAAAAACCTCTAAAAAAGATAAAAAAAATTGCCAAAAAACATTAAAATAATAAAAATCAATAAAACCTTGAAAAACCCATAAAAAATCTTAAAACCCATTAAATACATAACGAATTTTAAGAAAATATAATAAACCATAAAGTCCAAAATACTCAATAAAATCGTAAAACCCCAAAAAGTAATAAAAACCCCAAAACCCTTAAAATCTAAATACCCTCAAATCCCTAAAAACCATAAAACATTAAAAAAACATAAAAAATACATAAAATTACTTGATAACATAAATAACCATTCAAACCCTAAAAATATTTAATAAAATCAAGGAAATCTAAAATTAATTGAAACACATAAAAACCTAAAAACAGTAAAAACCCATAAAAACACTAAAAAACATAAAAATACTAAAAACGTTAACAAATAATAAGAAACTATATAACTAAAAAAACCACTGAAAACTCTAAAAAACCATCAATCCCTTAAAATTAAAAAAAAATATTTGAAACCATAAAACCCTAAAAAATAAAAAAACCCTAAATTCCCAGAAAACCATAAAAACCCTGAAAAAACTAAAAACCCTAAAAACATAAAAATAAAAAAATACCTAAAAATTATAAAACAATTATAATATCTATAAAAACATAAGAATATAATAAATCAAAAAAACATTTAAGACCCCAAAAACCCTAAAAACACTTAAAACAATAAGAAACACTATAAACGCTCAAAATCCCTCAAAACCATAAAAATCCCAAAAAATCCCTTAAAATCCATAAAAACATAAAACCCCTAAATACCCTGAAAAAATCCCAAAGCAAAATTACAAACATGAAAAAAATTTAAGCCCATAAAAAATATAAAAATGCTAAAAACCTTAGAAGACTCCAATGATCTCGAAAACCACAAAACTTATAAAACTCATAACATCCCTTGAAAACCGTAAAAATCCCTAAAACCCAAAAAACACTATTAAACCCCTAAAAAATAATAAAATCCTTCTTACCCCTAAAGACACAAAAAATCTATAAAATAAATTAAAAACCATAAAAAATCAACAAAACCCTAAAACTCCAAAAACAATAAAAACCTTAAACACCATAAACCTCCCCAAAAAACCAATAAAAATAAAAAAACAGGCCTAAAACTCCAAAAAATATTAATAAAACTAAAAACTCTAAAAACCCGAAAAACCCTAGGATAGCCAAAGAAACCTAAAAAACATTAAACCCCTGAAAACTCTAAAAACCATAAACAACCCTAACAACACCTAAAAACCATAAAACCCCTAAAAACCATTAAAAATTCTAAAACCCGTAAAAACCTTAAACACACTAAAAATATAAAAACCCTTTAAACCCCAAAAAACATTAAAAATTAAAAAACAAATAAAAACTAGTAATAAATCCAAAACCCTAAAAACTAAAAAACCATTAAAACCCAAAAAATAATAAAAAAACCATAAACCCCCCCCCCCAAAATCCTAGAAAACCCTATAAAACCATAAGTGTCCTAAAAGTCCCTAAAAATACGTAATAACATAAACACCATAAAATAATCTAAAAAATTTTTATACTCGTAAAAACATTAAAAACAATAAAAAACCATAAAAAACCTAAATAACAAAAAAAAACCCAAAACCCCCACAAAACCCATAAAATCCTAAAAACCCCAAAAAAACCCAAAACACCCCTAAAACCATAAAATACTAAAAATTCTCTAAAAATCCCTAAAATGTAAAAATACCTAAAAATAATGAAATACCCAAAGAAAACCTTAAAACCTAAGAACACTTAAAACCACTAAAAACCTAAAATATACAAAAAACATAAAACAATTAAAACTCCTAAAACCCAGGAAAATCTCTATAAGCTTTAAAAATCATAAAAACCATAAAAAACAAATAATACCAAAACCCCTAAAAAAGTTAAAAACCATAAAAACCATGAATACCCATAATAAGACTTGGCCACATTGTGTAAAGGCTTGGCCTCAGTGTTTCTAAAAGTTGTGCGGTGGGAGCTGGCGGCATTCTTCAGAACCAAGGTCCCTTCAGCGATGCTTTGTCCATGGTGGGAAGTCTCGGCATTAGCATTCCTAGAATCTTTTTTGGGATTCGTTGACCAGGTTCTGCTCAGGTCGTCACGCGTTAGGGGTAATTTGTTAACTCAGAGAAAACACAGGTTCGTTTTGGGGAATCTTTTTTGTTGCTTGTTGTTAATGCTGGTCTGGATCAGAGTTTTGTTCTGGGTTCCTTGTCAGGCTGTGGTGGCTGGTCCATAGAGTGTTGTGGGATTGGTTCGGTGCTGGTTGATGGTCATTGCATGAGGCGCTAGATGTTTTATACTATTGGGGTGTGATATCTGGGTGTCTAGAGGAGTAGATTAGTTATGGGTCTTCCCAAGGAATTTTGGGTGTTGTAGATTGGTCCTTGGTGATAGGAAAACTAGTCCTGTAATGCTAGCAGTGCAACTAGCTGTGAAATACTGGATGAGAATTGCTGGATGTTGGGTCTTGATTGGTTTTAAGGGAACAATTGATGGTTATTAGGCTGCTGGTTATTTTTTTGTACTTATAGAGGCGGTGTAAGACATGATCCCACTACATGGTCTGACTGCTGGTTGGGGTGTGTGGATGAATCGGTTGTGGATTGGTGGTGGTACTGGTTATTGGTGGAGATTGGTCTGCTCGAGATGTTAGGTTAGGAGGCATCAAATTCTTGGTTAATTCATGATGGTTATGATGGTTGCTGGAAAATGAGAAGTGGTATGCTAGGGGGAGTTTGTATAGGTGAATCTGGATTGTAATTTGAGCTACCAAATGTTGTTTGCTACTTGGCTGGGAGAAAAACTCTGGCCCTAAAAGTGTTAAAGGAGATGCTGATGATGAAGTCAATGGATACTAGAAATTGTGCTGCTGGATTCTGGTTGCTTCTTAGCTGGGAGCTGAAGTTGGGTTGTTGAATATGCTACTAATGGTTTTGATGCTGCTAGGTGGTGATTGGTTGGGAGGTGATGTTGGGGACATCTCATTTTTTTATTCATTGTTTGGTTTTGTGTTATTTTTGGTTTTTCGTTTTTGGGGTCTTTGGGTCTAGAGTTATAAATGGTTTTTGGGTGCTGGTTTTTTGACCCCTCCCCTCCCTTGTCTGATACATCTTTATTCTCTAATAAGTCGGGGGGGGGGGGGGTTGGAATAGCTTGACCCTCGCACCTTTCTTTCCCTAAGAAGACCTAAAAGCCCTAAAAAACCTAAAACCCCTAAAAACCCTTAAAAAACTAAAATCCAAAGAAAAAAGCTTAAATTCCCATATAATCCCTAAACCTAAAAACCCATAAAAATTCAAAAAAAGTACTAACAATCACTAAAAACATAAAATACCTGAAACCACCCAAGAAAAACATTAAAACCTAAAAACAATTTGCACCCTCAAAAATCCAAAAAAAAACTAAAAATCCTAAAGGACCCTAATGAAACTATGACTCATAAAAAAAAATAAAACCCCTAAAAACCCTTAAAAACCCAAAACACAATAAATACCACTAAAAAAGTATGAAAACCCTTTAATCCTTAAAAACATTTAAAAACACTAAAACTTGTTAAAAACTCAAAAAAACTCAAAAAAACTCAAAAAAACTCAAAAACCAGCATGCCATGAAATCCATTTAAATCCTAAAAACTCTAAAACCTCTCAAAATTCATAAAATCCCAAAAACTATAAAAATCCTAAAAAAGAACTAAAAATCACTAAAAATGTAAAAACCCCTAAAATTATGAAACCACCTAATAAACCCTTAAAAACCTAAAAACCCTAAAAAACATTAAAAACATAAAAAATGATAAAAATCCTAAAAAACCATAAAAACAATAAATCCCCTGAATCATTAAAAAACACTAAAACACTATAAAACCCTTAAAACCCACTAACACCACTAACAACCCTTTAAACCCCCAAAATTGTTAAAATCTCTTAAAAACCCAATAAAATTAAATAAATTGATACTAAAAACCCTAAAACCCTGAAAATGATTAAAACTAAAAAAACCCGTTAAAAATCCCAAAAAACCCTAAAAACAAAGAAAAATCGTAAAAATATCTAAATAAACTGTAAAACGTAAAATACCATAAACCCCCAAAAAACTCTAAGAAACCATTACATACCTAAGAAATCATAAATCCTCTAAAAACACTACAAAATAGTAAAAACACTAAAAGATCCAAAAAACCTGCCCTCCCCCCCCCCAAAAAAAAACAATAAAAATCCCTAAAATATTAAAAAACAATAACCCCCACCCCAAAAAAAACTGAAAACTACTAAAGCTATAAAATCCCCTCAAACTCCTACAAAAGATAAAAAAAAGTATAAAAATAGATCAAAATCAAAAAAAACTAAATAAACCATAAAAACTCTAACAACCCATAAAAAACTAAAACCCCTAAAACCCCTAAAAATGATAAAAATCTCTAAAAACCAAAAAAACCCATAAAATTCCCTAAAGTCCCTAAAAATGTTAAAAACCCTAAAACCCTAAATTCTAAATAAAACCATAAACACGAAAAAAATGTAAAACCCCTAAAAAACTAAAATAGATCAAAATCCATAAAACCCTAAAAAACCACAGAAATCCTAAAAAATCCTAAAAAACCAGTAAAAACCTAAAAAACCATAAAAATTTGAAAAAACTATGGAAACCATAAAAACCTAAAAACACTTTAAACCACTAAAATCCTAAAAAAAAAATTAACACCCTTAAATACCCTAATAACCACTAAAACCATAAATTCTATAAAAACTATACGATACACAAAAAACACATAAAAACACTAAAAACCACTAAAAACTCTAAACATCCTTTAAACCCCCTAGAAATTTTAAAAAACTCTCAAAAAACTGTCAAAACCATAAACACTCAAAAAATACATAATAAACCAAAATACAATAAGATAACTAAAAATACTAAAACCAATCAAAATCCATAAAACCGATAAAAAACTATAAAAATACAAAAAAAATCACTAAAAATCCCTAAAAATGGGAAGAATCATAAAAACCCAAGAAACCTGTATAGAAACCTTAAAAAAGTAAAAACACATAAAACCTATAAAAACATAAAAAAAACTGAAAAATCCAAAATGATCCTAAAAACACCATAAAAAACCTGAAACCCCTAAAAACTTTAAAAACCCCAAAAATTTTAAAAACCCATTAAAACACTAAAATCTCTAAAAACACATTAAACCCCATAAATCATTTAAAAATTATAAAGAACCATTAAATCCCTGAGAAATTCAAAAAAATTCTTAATAAAAAAGAAAAACCATAAACTCCATAAAACCCTGAAAATCCTTAAAAACCCGAAAATCTCATAAAAATACTAAAAAATACATAAAAATACCTAAAAAATAAAAGTTCCTAAAACCCTAAAACCCTAAGAAAACATTGAAAACATAAAAACATGTTATACCCCTACAAAATTTATAAAACCATAAAAACCTAAAATATAAAAAATAACTTTAAAACACTAAAACCCCACAAAAATCCCAAAAAACACTAAAAAACCCTAAAAATCCCTTAAATATCATAAAAGTTCATTAAATATTAAAAGACCAGAAATTCATTAAAATCCCCTAATAAAACCTTAAAGACCCAGAAACACTTAAAACCCCTAAAATCGCTAAAAACCATTAAAGCCGCCAAAAGACTCAAAAAAATCAAAAAACACAAAAAACAACAAAAAACCCTAAAAGTATTTAAATACCCTAAAACCCATAAAAACACTAAAAATAAATTAAACCTCTAAAACCCCTTTAAACCACTAATATTGTTAAAATAATCTAAAAATATAAAAATACTCTAAAAATATAAAAAAACCCCCAAAACCCCAAAAAAATAAGAATAAATCCCCCAAAACCTTAAAATCCCTAAAAACCCAAAAAATACCTAAAAATCGTAAAAATCATAAAAGTTTTACAAAATCTGAAGAAATTCCTAAAAATTTAAAAAACCATTAAAACCATGAAAACCATTAGAAAACCTTAAATACTTAAAAAATATACAACCCTCAAAAAACCTAAAACACTAAAAAGCCTAAAAACCCTACAAGCCCTAAAACACTACAACTCAAAAAGATCCCTAAAAACCCTAAAACCATAAATATCCTAAAAAGAACATAAATTCCCTAAAAACATAAACCCCCATAAAACCCTAATAAAACATTAAAACTAAAAAACCCTTAAAACCCATAAAAACATAAAAAATTATATAAATGATAAAAACAAATAAAAAAATATAAAACACTAAAAACTCTTAAAATCCAAAAAAATATTAGTAAACATAAAAAACATTAAAAACAATAAAAACTCTAAAACCCTATAAAACCCTTAAAATGTTAAAGAACTCTAAAAAAAACTTAGAAACTGGAAAAACTCAAAAAAATGTAAAACCCAAAAAACATAAAAATCATAAGAACCATACCAAAACCTAAAAACCATAAAAATATGTAAATACCCTAAAATACCATACCCTAAAAATCCCTAAAAACCCTAAAAAAATTGAACAAACCCAAAGAAAACCTTCAAAACCCATTATACCCCTAAAGAGGTTTAGTAACTATAAAAATAATTAAATCCCTAAAAACACAAAAAAACTCTAAAAACAAACAAAACATAGAACCCTAGAAACACGAAAAACTCCTCAAAATCCTCATAATCCCTAAAAATCCTAAAAACCCTTAACAACCCAAAGATAACTCTAAAAATTCCTTGAAGTATGAAAACAGTAAAATCCCAAAAAACCCAAAAAACATAAAAACCTAAAAATAATAAAAACACCAAGAAACCCTAAAAACCCCACAAGAAACTCTAAAACCCCTTTAAACCCCTAAAACAATTAAAACTCTAAAAATTATTAAAACCCTAGAAATTAAAAAAATCACATAAAGATCTAAAAACCATAAATGGAAAGAAAACCTTAAAACCCTGAAAATCCTTAAAAACCCTAAATAACGATAAAATTCTGAAAAAGCACAAAAATCCATAATAATGTAAAAATCATAAAAATCTTAAAAATCCAAAGAAAAGAAAAGAACCCTAAAAACACTTAAAACCCCTAAAAAATAAAATTCACTAAAACCCCTTGAAGACCATAAAAAACCCTAAAACACAAAAACCCATAAAAATAATATAAAACATAAAAACATATAAAAACCTTGTAAAACAACTAAAAACACTAAAACACAATTAGAAACTTAAAAAAAATTAAAATATCTAGAAACCACAAAACCATAAAAACTCATAAAAACCATAAAAACCTAAAAAAATATAGAAATAAGAACAACCCTAAAAATCAAAAATCATTCAAAATCAATAGAAACCCTAAAAACCATAAAATTATTAAAAATACCCTTAAAATACCATAAACCACCTTAAAACATAAAAAACGCTAAAACCAATGAAACCCCTAAGAAAACATAAAAACCTTAAAAAACATAAAACCCCTAAAAACCCTTTAAAACACTAAAAACCAAAAAAAAATAAAACCTTAAAATCCCGCAAAATACCTAAAAGCTGAACACCCATGAAAATTTTATAAAATCCCTAAAAATAGCTAAAAACATTGAAAACCCGAAAACACCCATGAAAAAAAATAAAACCTAAAAAACATTTTCACCCCTAAAAATCATAAAAATGCTAAAAAAACCTAAAGGACCCTAAAATCACTAAAACTCCTAAGAACCATAATATCACTAAAACCATTTAAAACCCTAAAAATCCGAAATACCACTAAAAACTATAAAAACCCTTTAAATCCCTAAAAACTTTTAAAACACTAAAACCCATTAAAACCCAAAAAAGTCCAAAAAATTCAAAAAATCCAAAAAGGTCATAAAATACTTCCAAATACTAAAAAACCATAAAACCCCTTAAAATCCAGACAACCTTAGAAACTATAAAAATCCTAAAAATCACTAAAAATGTAAAACCCCTAAAATTCTAAAACCCCCTAAAAAACACTTAAAAGCATAAAAACCCTAAAACCATTAAAAACATAGAAAATTATAAAGATCCTAAAAAGCCATAAAACCATAAAACCCCTAAAACATTAAAAATAATAAAACCCTACAAAAACCCTACAACCCACTAAAAACACTAAAAACTATTTAAACTCCAAATAATGTTAAAAAACTGAAAACCGTTGAAAACCAAGAAAAACTAAAAAAAGACACTAAAAACCTTAAAATAGTAAAAATGTTAAAAACCATAAAACCCTTAAAATTCTCTAAAAACCCTAAAAAGACATAAAAATCATTAAAATACCTAAAAATCACTTAAAATGTAACATACCACAAAACTATTGAATAACTCTAATAAAAACATAAATACCTAAAAAAACATAAATCCGCTAAAACCCCTAAACAATACTAAAAACACTAAAAGACCCAAAAAACCCCAAAACCCCCTAAAAATAAGAAAAATAGCTAAAATATTAAATAACCATAACCCCCCCCCCCCAAATGAATACCACTAAATCTATAAAAACCCTGAACCCCTAAAAAATACATTAAAAAGTAAAAACACTTAAAAATCCAAAAAAACTAAAAAACCCAAAAAACTCTAAAAACCCATAAAAACCTAAAACGCCTATGGTGCCGAGGGAGACCCCCTGGTGCAGATTATGATGATGGTGGTGGAGACGGCTGGTAGACCCTGTGATGGATGCTGGTTACGGGTTGGCTGGGAGATGTTGTTGGCTTTGCTTTGTGTGTTTTTTCTCATTCTTGACTTTTCCTTTTTTTGGGTCTTTTGTCTTGGATCATTAAGGGTTTTTGGGTGTGGGACGTTTGACCCCTCCCCTCCCTTTTCTGCTGTGTCTCTTTTTTCTTTCTAATAAATTTGGGGGGGTGGGGAATAGCCCGACCCTCGCATCTTCCTTGCCTAAAACGCCTAAAAAACCTAAAACACCTAAAAACGCTAAAAATAAAGAAAAATCTCTAAAAACCAAAAAAACCCATAAAAATCCCTAATATCCTTAAAAACATTAAAACCCCAAAACCCTAAAATAAAAAAAAATAAATACAAAAAAACACTAAATACCCCTAAAAATCAAAATACCTCAAAATCCCTAAAAACCCTAAAAAGCCACAAAATACTAAAAAAATTATAAAAACATAAAAACCACTAAAATCAATTAAAACATAAGAAAGCATTAAAAACCTAATAACACATTAAACCTTTAAAATCATAAAAAATGCCTAAAACATTTAATATACCCTAAAGACCACTACAACCATAAAAACCATTAAAATTTTAAAATGCACAAAAACCACATAAAAACACTAAAAACCACTAAAAAATCTAAACATCCTTTAAACCCCTGGAAATGTTAAAAAAACTCTCAAAAACATTAAAAACCCTAAAAACTCAAAAAAAATCCACAAAAACCCAAAAACCCATAAAATAAATAAAAATACTATACCTATTCAAAATTCTTAAAACCGTTAAAAATATATAAAAACACTAAATAAGCCATAAAATCCAAAAAAAATAAATTACTATAAAAACCCTAAAAACCCATATGGAACCCTTAAAAACATAAAAACAATTAAAACCCCTAGAAACCTAAAAACCAAAAATAACCAAAAAAACCTAAAAAACCCCAAAAAGAACCTAAAACACCATAAAAAACCTGAATCCCCTACAAACCATAAAAATCCAGAAAAATTCAAAAACAATAAAACCTATAAAACCCATAAAAATCCACAAAAATTTTCTAAAAACACTTTAAACCCCAAAAATCATTTAAAAACTATAAAAAATCGTCAAAACTCTAAGAAATTCAAAAAAACCCATAAAAAACCTTAAAGTCCCAAAAACTGAAAGCTATAAAAACACCTAAAAACCCTAAGAAAACATTAAATACATAAAAACACATAAAACCCCTAAAAATATTTAAAAAACTAAAACCCTATGAAACCATATGATAACCTAAAAACCCAAAACCCCTCAAAAATCCCTAAAAACTGTAAAAAAACCATAAAAATCCTAAAGAACCATTAATTGTAAAGAAATACTAAAATCATTAAAATCCCATAATAAAACCTT
The DNA here is from genome assembly GCA_963277665.1 of Viscum album. NCBI lineage: Eukaryota > Viridiplantae > Streptophyta > Magnoliopsida > Santalales > Viscaceae > Viscum > Viscum album. The sequence continues at coordinate 1,444,108,088 of OY728150.1, read as the reverse complement.
AAAAATATAGAAACAATTAAAACCCCTAAAATCAGTACAAACCCTTAATATCCCCAAAGACCCTAAAAACTCAAAAAAACATTAAAAGAACAAAAACCCCTAAAAATATTTACGTACTATAAAACCCATAAAAGCCCAAAAAATAAATAAAACCTCAAAACCCCCTTTAAACCACCAAATATGTTTAGAAACTCTAAAAACATTAAAAACTCTAAAAATATCAAAAAAACCCTATAACCAAAAAAAAAGAAGGTAAAATCCCCCAAACCCTAGAAGCCCTGAAAACCCCAAAATCACCAAAAAATCCGAAAACAATAAAATTCATAAAAAAAATCATAGAAATCACTAAGAACATAAAAACCCATAAAACCCTAAAATCCTTAAATACCTAAAAAAATATAAAACCCTCAAAAATCCTAAAAACACTAAAAAACATAAGAGCCCTAAAACACTAAAACTCTAAAAAATCCCAAAAAACCCTAAAACACTAAATATCGTAAAAAACACTTAAAATCCTTAAATACATAAATCCCCCTAAAAACCCTAAAAAATCTTAAAACAAAAAAACACTTAAAACACGTAAAAAACATAAAGAATACTAGAAATGATTAAAAGATGTAAAAGACCCAAAAACCCTAAAAAATCCTAAAAACCATAAAAACATTAAAACCATAAAAACAATTTAAAAAATAAAAATCTTTAAAACCATTTAAACCACTCAAAATGTTAAAAAACACTAAAAAATATTAGAAACCCTAAAAAACTCAAAAAAAAATGTAAAACCCAAAAAACCATAAAATTCATTAAAACCCAACTAAACCCTAAAAACCCAAAAAATCCCAAAATACGCTAAAATAACATACCCCGAAAATCCATAAAATCCCTAATGACATAAAATATACAAAACCCCAATAACAAGATTAAAAACATAAAAACACTTAAAATCCATTAAAAACTAATAATTATAAATACCCTATAACCTCTAAAAATCCTCAAAATTTTTAATAACCTTAAGAAACCATAAAACTTCCAAAAATCACTAAAAACCTATAAAAAAGTATAAACCCCATAAAACCCCTAAGAAAACCTTATAAAACTAAATACACTTAAAACCCTTAAGTAGCCTATAAAATTCTAAAATCCATAAAACCCCCTAAAATCCCCTGAAAAACCTAAAAATGTTAAAATCCTTAAAAAACCTAAAAAACCTAAAAAATTAAAAAACATGAAAAATCCTATAAAACCCTTAAAACACTAAGAAACCATTAAAAACTATAAAACCCGTTAAACACTGAAAAATATTCCAAAACTCAAAAAACTTTAAAATCATGGAAAAGTCAAAAAACCCTTAAACCCCTCAAAACCCCTAAAAACCCAAAAAACCCATAAAAATATTAAAAAATAAATAAATAACATGGAAAAATTTAAATTCCTTAAAACATTGAAAACCGCAGGAGACATTAAAAACCAAAAAAATACATAAGAACTCTAAAAACCTAATAAATAATAAATCCCTAAAAACACTAAAACTACCCAAAATCCCTAAAACCCATAAAACCCCCCAAAAATTAAACCCATAAATACCTTAAAAACCACATAAAACTAGAAAAACCATTTAAACTCCTAAAAATGTTAAAAAACTATAAAACACTTTAAACCCGTAAAAACCACTTTAATCTCACAAAAACTACAAAAACCCTAAAATCCTTATAAAACCTAAATATATTCAAAATCCCAAAAACACCTAAAAACCTATAAAAATCCATAAAAGGCACTAAAAATCTCTAAAAAATAAAAAAACTACAAAAATACTAAAAACCAGTACGAATACCTTAAATACCTAAAAACACTTAAAACGCACAAAAAATTCATAAAATATTAAAAAAGCTTAAAACAAGAAAAACCATATAAACCCCTAAAAATCTTGAAAACCCTAATATTCTTAGAAGTACTAAAAAAATAAAACTTCTAAAAATCATTTAAACTCTTAAAAAATTTAAAATCTCTAAAAACCCGTAAAAACCCAAGAAAACTGAAATCCCCTAAAACCCTAAACAAGACATAAAATACCTAAAACCCTAAAAACTGTAAAATTCATAAAAAATACCTGAAAATTCTTTTAACCATAAAAACCTAAATACGCTTAAAATCCATAAAACATAAAAATTCTTACAACCTTAAAAATCCAAAAAACTATAAACACTCTCAAAATCCATGAAACCCTTTAAACCCATAAAACTAAATTGTCTATAAATAATTAAACCCTTAAAAACTTTTAAAAACACATAAATAACCTTAAAACACTAAAAAACTCCAAAAAACATAAAAACTCTAAAAAACCATAATACCCTAAAAACCCTAAAAATAATAAAAATACTTATAAACCCTAAAAACTATTAAAATACTAAAAAATTATTAAAAGTTACTAAAAATGTAAGAAATACTAAAAATATTGACTGAAAATTAAAAGCCTAAAAATAATTAAATCCCCTAAAATACCTAAAATCTGTTAATTAACCAAAAAATCCTAAAACCCCTCACAATCCCTAAATATTCCAAAACCTTAAAAATCCTAAAAAATCCTAATAGTACCTAATATTGTAAAAAAACCTAAAAACCCTAATAAATCAAAATAAAACCTTGAGAAACTAAAAAACACTAAACCCCCCAAAATTTTCAAAAATAGTACAAACCCTACACCCCCTCAAAATCTCTAAAAACTCTAAAAAATTATGAAGTTACTAAAAAAATTTATGAAGACCCCTAAAATATTTAAATAATTTTGAAAACACTGAAAACCCTGAAGAAACCCATAAAAACCTTAATACAATTAAAATCCATATATACATAAAAAATGAAAAAAATCCCTGAAAAACTTTAAACCCCTAAAAATAATAAAAAACTCTCAAAATCCACAAACCCTTAAAAATCCAAATAATGCATAAAAATCATAAATAATTCCTAAATATTGCTAAAAAAATAAAAATAATTAAAAATATAGAAAAACCTCTTAGAAAACGTTAAAATACTAAAAAAATTAAAACCATGAAAAAACCTAAAAAACATAAATCACTAAAAGTGCCTAAAAACCCAAACCCCCCAAAAAAAATAAAACCCCCAAAAATATAAAAACAAAATAAACTGATAAAACTCTAAAAAATAATTAGAAACACTGAAAACAATTTAAACCCCTAAAAGTTAAAAAAACTATAAAAAACATAAAAAAATGAAAAAAAATAAAACTTTGAAAGCCCTAAACCACTTAAAAATCCTTAAAAATCCTAAAAACAAAAAAAATGATAAGAAACAAAATATCATAAAAAAGCCGTAAAATCTCAAAAAATCTAAAAAATCCTTAAAACCCTAAGAAAACATTAAAAACATAAAAACAACTTTAAAAAGCCCTATGATTCTTGTGTTGGTGGCTCTATGTTGCTGGTGATAAACTTTCTTAGAGAGATGGTGATTGCTGCTAGAATTTTTGGTGTTGAATGCGGGTTATTGCTTAGCTGGTAGGTGCTGAAGTTATGGTTTTTGGTTTTGCTGTTTAGCTGGTGGCTCTATGCCTGCTTGGAAAATGGTGAGGTTGATGTCTAAAATTCTGGTGCTTGTGGTTTCGTGTTCCTGGTGGTGATTTTGCATGGAGTGAAGGCGTTGGATGTTGGATTTGGTGATGCTAGATGCAGGGTGCTACTCAGCTGGGAGTTAAGGATGTTGTGGTTCATGGTCTTGCTGCTGTTGGATGTTGATTGTTTCTTGGTTGGGACTATTTCTGGTTGTTGTTTGCTGGGCGGTGATGATGGAAACGTTTAGGTTGCAGTGTTTCTGCTTTGGTTTGATGCTGTTGGTTGTGACTGGTTGTGATGTCGGATTTGGTGATGTTGGTTGATGGGGCTGGTTGGTTTGGATGTGTTACTGCTATTTTATAGTGGTGATGATTAGATGTGGTGCTGCTGGATGCTGGTATTGGCTGGATGTGACATGATGATGCTGATGTTGTGTCTGGTTTGAGTCCTTTTCTTTCATTGCTTTTTTTTTGCGGTCCTTGTGTATGTGTTTGCTAAGGGTTTTTGGGTGTGGGTTTCCTGACCCTGCCCCTCCCTTGTCTGCAGTGTCTTCATGTCTTTTTATAATAAATTTTGGGGGAGTTCAGGAATAGTCTGGCCCCGAGCCTTCCTTGCCCCAATATTACTAAAAACCCTTAAAAACCAAAAAAAATATAAAAAACCTAAAAAACTCGAAAAACACTAAAAAAGAATAAAAATCATAGAAATCCCTAAAAACATAAAACACTAAAAACCAATAAAACCACTAAGAAAAAAATAAAAAATGTAAAAACACTTAAAACCCCTAAAACACTTAAAAATGATAAAAACCATAAAAGGCCCTGGAAACCCTAGAAAACCCAAAAAACTATAAAAACCCCTAAAAACATTAAAAGAAAATAAAAACCCTAAATCCCCACTAAAAAATATTTAAACCTTTTAAACCCCTATAAATGTTAAAAACAATAAAAACCCTCAAAACCCGTAAAAATGAAAAAAAAACCCAAAAACCCAAAAATAAGAACAACAAAAACTAAAAACCTAACAAACACTAATAACCCTCAAAATACAAAAAAAACCCTAAAACCATAAAAATTCTAAAAAAATATATAATTCCTCAAAAACATAAAACAAAAGAAACTTAGAAATTCTATAGAATACCTTAAAAACCCAAAAAAACGTTAAACCCCTAGAAATGTTAAAAATTCTACACACACTAAAAACTGAAAAAACCCTCAAAATTTGAAAAAACGCTCAAAACCCAAAAAATACAGAAAAACCCTAAAAATGTAAATCCCTAAAAAACCCAAAAAACCCGAACGAAAACCATAAAACACTATAAACACATAAAACCGTAAAAACCTAAAAACAATAAAAACAATAAAATAACCTAAAACCCCTAAAACCCATAATAACCTTAAAACCCCTAAAACCCATAAAAAACCTAAAACCCCTAAAACCATAAAAACCCATAAAAAACTCTAAAAACCATTTCAACACCTAAAAAAATTTAAAACTCTTAAAATAATAAAACCCTAAGAAATTAAAAAAAACATAAAACCCAAAAGAACTATAAAAAAAATAAACCCCAAAAAATCACTAAAACCCAAAAAAAATCCATTAGTATCCTAAAAAATCTCTATATATCCTTAAAAATGATAAAAACCCTAAAAAACCCAAAGAAAAACATAAAAACCAACAATATTAAAAACCCCTAAAAACCTAAAAAATGATAAAACCCTAAAAACCGTAAAAACATTAAAAAACCTTAAACCCACAAAATCCCTAAGAACCCTAAAAACTATAAATATCCTAGAAAATACCTCAAAATTCCTAAAAAATTTAAAAAACATGAAAACCATGAAAACCCTAAGAAATCTTGAAAACCCAAAAAACACATAAAATACCTAAAAACCCTAAAATGGCTAAAAACTCTACTAAAACCTAAAATACTAAAAAACCTAAACCACGCTAAAAATCCTTGATACCACTAAAAAACCAAAAAAAATTAAAAATCTATATAAAAAATCCTAAAACCGTAAAAAACCAAAAACCCTAAAAATCCAATGAAAAACTAAAAACCCAAGAACACTTAAAACCCATAAAAACCAAAAAAGGTAAAACCCCTATCACACACAAAACCCAGAAAACCATAAAATTGACTAAAACACCTAAAAACAATAAAAATTCCTAAAAACCTAAAAACACTAAACACCAAAAAGGCCTTAAAAACACTAAAAAACTCTAAGAACTATAAAAATATAAAAAAAACATTAAAATCCCTAAAAAAATAAAACCTAGAAAAACCCATAAAAACTCTTAAAACCATTTAAAAACATAAAAATCTTAAGAAAATATAAAAAACCATAAAACCCTAAAATACTTTAAAAAATCGTAAAACACTAAAACACAATAAAAACCCCAAAACACTTAAAAAGCTAAAAACCCTCAAATACCTAAAAACCATATGTCTTTAAAATCATAAAAAAATACTTTAAAAACCTGATAACATAAATATCCTTAAAACCCCATAAAATAACTAAAAAAAATTAAAAAAAATTACATTAAACACCTAAAAACATAAAAACACTAAAAAACCCTAAAAACATTAAATACCATAAAAATACTATAAACATTAAAAAATTAAAAAAACCCATAAAAAATAGCACTAAAAACATTCAAAAACCATCAAACCCCTAAAAATGTAAAAAAGCTATATGTTACCGTAAAACCTCAAAAATATCAAAAAACCCTAAATTTCCCAAAAACCAAAAAACCCTAAACCACTAAAAACCCTAAAAAACAAAAAAATCCTAAAAAAAACCTAAAAATTATAGAAATATATACAATATATATAATCCCTTACGAATATATTAAAAACTGAATAACATTTAAAATCCCTAAACCCCTAAAAACCCTAAAAAAATATAGAATCCCTATAAACACTTAAAATCCCTACAAATGATAAAAATCCTAAAAAATTGCTTCAAATCCATAAAAAACATAAAACCCCTAACTACCCTGAAAAATCATAAAAAAATTAAAAACCTAGTAATACCCATTAAACCTATTATAAATCTAAAGATGCTAAAAATATTAGAAGACCCCAAGATCCTGAAAACCATAAAAACCTATAAAACTCATAAAACCCTAAAACCCTTAAAAGTCATAAAAATCCAAAACAAAATACTAGAAAACCTTTGAAAACTCTAAAAACCCTTCATACACCTAAAAACAAAAAAAAATCTCTCAAATTCCGTTAAAACCCTAAATAGTCAAAAAAAACCCTAAAACCAAAATAAACAATAAAAACCTAAAAAACTCATAAAACACCCAAAAAAACCAAATTCACCCCTAAACCAATAAAAACAGGAAAAAGTGGCCTAAAACTCACAAATAAGTAAAAAAAACTAAAAATTATAAAAACCCTAAAGACCCTATGAAAACCATAGAAACCTAAAAACACTTTAAACCCATTAAAACCCTAAAAATTATAGTAACACTATAATACCCTAAAAACACCTAAAAACCATAATACCCCTAAAAACCCTAAAACATCCAAAAAATGATAAAAACCCTAAACTCAATAAAAATGTAAAAACCCTTTAAACCCCGAAAAATCTTAAAAAAATATAAAAACCCAAAAAAACTAGTAATAAATCCAAAACGTTAACAAATAAAAAACCATTAAAACCCTAAAAACCATAAAAACCATAAACCCATAAAAATCCCTAAAAACCCTATAAACCCATAAATTTTCTAAATGTACCTAAAAATCCTAAATAACATAAACACCCTAAAAACCATGGAAACCACATAGAAAACCGTAAAAATGTAAAAACACTTAAAACCCTTAAAAATAAAAAAACACTAAAAACTCTAAAAACCATTAAAACATAAAAAACCCATACATACCATAAAAACCCCTAAAAACATTAAAACATTCTAAAACTCCTAAAAACCCCAACAACAACAAAAATGATCTAAAAAACATTTATACTCATAAAAACATTAAATAATTATAAAAAACCATAAAAACCATAAATAACTAAAAACCCCTTAAAAACCCATAAAACCCAAAAAATCTTAAAAACACCTAAAAGCCCCTAAAACCATAAAAATACTACAAATACTCTAAAAATCCCAAAAAACGTAAAAATACTTACAAATCTTGAAAACCCCAAAGAAAAACATAAAAACTAAGAACACTTAAAACCATTTCAAAACCTAAGAAATACTAAAAACCCAAAAACATTAAAACTACTAAAAACTGAGAAAATCTCAATAACTGCTAAAAACCATAAAATACTATAAAAAACCATAAAAAACAAAAAACAAAAAGACTCCTAAAAATATAAAAAACCCCAAAAAACATGAATACCCATAAGAATACCTTAAAAAAAGAAAATCACTTAAAACCCCTAAATACCTAAAAACCACAAAAAACCCTAAAATTTCCCAAAATCACATAAAAACCCATAAAAACTATAAAAACACTAAAAACACCTAAAATCCCTAAAAACCCACTAAAACATTAAAAACCTAAAACCCCATTATACACCTAATTTTTCAATAAAACTATTAAAATCCATAAAACCCAAAAAAACACAAAAAACTCTCAAAAACACAAAAAACCGTAAAAACAAAAAATAACATAAAATCCTAGAAACCCTAAAAACTCCTCAAAATCCCTAAAAACCCACTAGAAACTCTAAAAACCCTTTAAACCCCTAAAAACATTTAACACTCTAAATAATATGAAAAACAAAAAAAGTCAAAATAACCCATAGAAATATAAAAAAACCAAAAACCCTAGGAAAACCATAAAACAATCAAAATCTATAAAAACCCAAATATTGATAAAATCCTAAAAGTGAAAAAAAAATCCATAAAAGCATAAAAAAATATAAAAAATATAAAAACCATAAATAAAAAATTAAAACAAAAAACATTTTAAACCCCTAAAAACATAAAAACTGCTAAAACCCCTTGAAAGACCATAAAAACCCCAAAAACACAAAAACTTTTAAAAACATTAAAAAACCCTAAAAACTCATAAAAACCTTATAACCCAACTAAAAACACTAAAAAACAATTAAATACATAAAAAAGTTAAAAATATCTAAAAACCATAAAACCATAAAAACTCAAAAAAACAGAAAAACCCAAAAACTTTAAAAACCATACCAACCCTAAAAACCCTAAAATCCCTCAAAATATATAAAATCCTTAAAAAATTTAAAATTCTTCAAAAATACCTAAAAATCCCTTAAAACATAAAACAAATCCTAAAACCCTTTAAAACCTTATGAATACTTAAAACCCCAAAAAACATAAAACCCCCAAAACCCTTTAAAACACTAAAAAAATTTAAAACATTAAAATCCATAAAACACTAAAAACTACAAAAAACTCTAAATACCCTTTCAATAGAAAAAATGTAAAAAACTATAGAAAAACATTAAACCCACAAAAACTCAAAATAAACTAAGAAGAGAAAAACCCATAAAATTCTCAAAACAGTAAAAAATAGTAAAAACCTCAAAATCCCAAAAAAATCAAAAAAATCCTGAAAAAGTCCCAAATATCCTTGAACAAGTAAAACCCCTAAAAACATAAATATCATGATAAATGCTTCAAAGCCTCAAAACTATTAATACTCCTAAAAAAATATTAAATTCTAAAATCACAAAAACTATAAAAACCATAAAGCTGCATAAGATCACTAAAAATCATAAAAACCATACAAATCCTACAAAATCATTAAAAATATATAAAAATGTAAGGAACCCTAAAAACCCCATGAAACCCTAAGAAAAAATTAAAATCCTAGAAACACTTAAAACCCCAAAATAGCCTAAAAATGAAAATAACCTAAAAACCATAAATACCATAAAAATCATGAAAAAATGCCAAAAAAACATAGAAAACCCCAAAACCCAAAACCCCCCCTAAAAACCCATTAAAACATTAAAAAACCATTAAAATCACAAAAACGATTAAAAACTCTATAAAACCATAAAACTCCTAAAAATTAATAAAAATCCAAAAAAATTAAAATAACCATAAAAATCCTAAACACCCTAAAACTCCTTAAAATACGTAAATATATAAAATACCCAAAAACACTAAAAACCCCAAATAAAAGCTTTAAATCATAAAAACATTTAAAACCTCTAAAAAAATCAAAAAACCCAAAAAACCCCATAAAAAACATAAAAATTTAAAAACACAAAAAACCTTAAAACTACAATAAAACACTAATACCCCTTTAAATGACAAAAAACATTAAAAAACTCAAAAAACATATAAAACCTCAAAAACTAAAAAATCCTTAAGAACCAAAAAAACATAAAAATTATAAAAACCCTAAAAATACTAAAATATCTCAAAAAATAACTTTAAATTTTAAAACCACTAAAAACCCTAATATTCCGTAAGAAATCCGTAGAAATAAAAAAACACTTAAAACCACTAAAATAGCTAAGAAACATTTAATACCCAAAAATTCAAAACAAACTAAAACACCTATAAAACCCTAAAAACCCAAAGAACAATAAAAATTCCTAAACACACATAAAACCATAAAACCACTAAAAACTTTAAAGACCCTTCAAAACCTTAAAACCAATAAAAACACTAAAGAACCTTTTAAACCCCTAAAACCCTAACAAATATAAAAAATATGAAAACTCTAAAAACATGTAAAACCTTCGAAATACCTAAAATCCTAAAAAGCCTAAAAATTCCTAAAAACAAAATAACCCAAAAAATAATAAAATCTCCAAAGAAAATTTTTAAAACATAGAAACACTTAAAACCCAAAAAAATATAAAAGCACCTAAAACCCTAACAGAACCATAAAAGCCTCAAAAACCCATAAACCATAAAACCATTGATAAACATCAAAACCTAAAAACCCAGAAAAAAATATAAAATCCATTTAAATCCCTAAAAACATTAAAAATACTTTAAAAAACCATAATATCTCTAAAAAATCAAAAAAACACTAAAACCAAAAAACCCTATAAAAAACCTACCCCCCCCCAAATACTAACAATCCCAAAAAAACCCCTAAAAATAATAAAAATCACTAATAATCTCTAAAAATATAAAAAACCATAAGAAACCCTTAAAAACCAGAAAACCCATAAATCCCTTAAAAACCTAAATATTCTAGAAACCATAAAAACAACTAAAAACTGTAAAAAGCCCCTAAAACCCCATAAAACCCATTAAACCGACTATAAATTCTAAATACCCTTTAAGCCCCTAAAAACCCTTTAAGCCCCTAAAAACGGTAAATAACTTTAAAAAATAAAATAAATAAAAACTCAAAAAACCCTTAAAACCTCCAAAGCACATAAAAAACTAGAAAACCTTAAAACCCCTAAAACCATCCAAATCGTTAAAAACCCTAAAAATCATAAAAATATTTATAAAACCCTAAAAATTCATAAAAATGTAAAAACCCATAAAACCATGAAAAAAAGAAATCATCAAAAATCTAAAAACACTTAAAACCCCTGAAATCTAAAAAAAACCCTTTTAACCCATAAAATGAAAAATACCTTAAAACCCCTACCCCCCCCCCCAAATGATAAAAACCCCTAAAAATAAAAAATTGTAAAACCCCATTAAAACCCTAAAAATCACCAAAATATCCAAAAATTATTTAAATTCATAATTCTTTAAAAACTCTAAAAACCTTTAAAACCCTAAAAACTCAAAAACCCATCCCCAAAAAAACCAAAAAGCCATAAAACCCATAAAACCCCTAAAACTCCCCAATAATAATAAAAATTCCCTAAAAATCCTTAAAAATGTAAAAAACAAAATAAACCCCCAAAAACCACTAGGAAAACCATAAAAACCCAAAAACACTTCAAACCCTTAAAAACATGAAAAAGTTAAAAATAGTAAAAATGCCCTAAAAACCTTAAAACCCCAAAAAAATGATAAAATAAAAAAACATTAAACCATTAAATCCCTAAAAATGCATAAAAATTCCAAAAAAAACTAAAAACACTAGAAACACATTAACCCCAAAAAACAATTAAAACTATAAAAAAATAAAAACCCCAAAGAAATCACGAAACACCTAAAAACCCATAAAAAATCCAAAAACCCAAAAAAAAACTAAGAAAATTCAAAATCCTTAAAATCAATTAAAATAAAAAAAACTCCTAAAAAAGAACAATGAATCCCTAAAAACCAAAAAAAATCCCAAAAAATACTAAAACCCCTTAAGAAAACATTAAAAACCTAAAAACACTTGAAATTCATAAAAACTAGAAAACAATAAAAACACTATAAACCATAAAAATCCCTAAAACCTAATAAAGACACAAAAAAACAATAAAAACCCTACAACCCCTTTTAAACCAGAAAAAAGATAAAAATTTAAAAAACATTAAAACCCCTGAAAAGGATAAAAAACCCCTAAAAGCCCAAATACCCAATAAAAACCCTAAAAATTTAAAAAACCCTAAACTATAAAAATACATAAAACCCCACAAAACTATAAAAAACCTATAAAATCCCTAAAAATCCATAAAAACGTTACAAATAAATACCATGATATCCACATTATACAACTTTTTTACCCTAAAAATACTTAAAATCACTAAAAAACTAAAAAACTCTAAATAACTAGAAAACTGTAAGAAACCCAAAACCCTAAAAGCATAAAACCCCTAAAACATTAAAAAAACATGAATACCCATAAAATCCCTAAAACCCACTAAAAACTCCTAAAACACTTCAAACCAAAAAATGTTTAAAAACTCTAAAAACCCATAAAACCACTAAAAATAAAAAAACACTAAAATCCACCCAAAAAATAAAACCGTTAAAACCCTAAAATACCATCAAACCATAAAAACCCTAAAAATATAAAATTTATATATATCATTAAAAATCCCTAAAAATATAAAAATCACTAAAAACCTTGAAACTCCCAATGAAAACCATACAAACCAAAAATCACATAAATCCGTAAAACCCTAAAAATGAAAAAAACACAAAAACCCCTAAGAAGACCCTAAAACCATAAACCCATAAAACCATAAGAACCACTATAACCATTGAAAGCCCTAAAAACCCTTTCGAACAATAACAGACCACTTAAAACTCTAAAATACATTTAAACCCATAAAACATTAAAAAATATAAAATACATTGAAATTGTAAAAATTAAAAAACCCAAAAAAACCCCAAAAAACCAAAAAAAACCCTAAAAAATCCAAAAACTCTTAAAATAATAAAAAAACCAATAAAAAATTACCTAAAAATCACCAAAAATGTAAAAATCCATAAAAATCCAGAGAAACCCTTAGAAAACAATTAAACACTAATAACAAATAAAACCTCCTAGAACAGAAGAAATGATAAAAACCCTAAAAGTCCCAACATCACAAAAAATACTTGAAAAGAATAAAAACCATTACAGTCCTAAAAAACCATAAAAATGAGAAAAATCCTAAAAACCATAATAAAAACATAAAATATAAAAAAACACCTAAAAGCCTTAAAAAACGTAAAAACACTAAAAACCTAAAATCACTAAAAACCAAAAAGACCATGAAACCCCCAAAACCCATAAACCCCTAAAACCATAAAAAACATAAAAAACCTATAACAACTATAAACTATAATAACCTTTTAAACCCCTAAAAATGTTAAAAAAACTCTAAAAACCTTCAAAAACATAAAAAATCAAAAAACTCTAAAACCCAAATAAAACTCTGAAGACCCTAAATATTCCAAAACCCTCAAAATACCTAAAAACTGTAAAAAGGCATAAAAACACAAAAATGACTAAAAATCCATAAAAATATAAAAAAACCATGAAAACGCTAAAAAAATAAGATTTTAAAAATCCTAATATAGTTAAAACCACTAAAAACACAAAAATCTCGAAAAACATTTAAACACCTCAAAATCCATAAGACATGTAAAAAACATTATAAGTACTAAAAAATCCCTAAAAATCCCTAAATATGTAAAAAAACATAAGAACCATGAAAACCCTTAAGAAAACATGACAAACCTATAAACACATAAAACCCTATGAAATCTAAAAAATCTAAACAACCCTAAAACCCCCTCTAAATTATTAAATTTTTAAAAAACCATAAAAATATTTAAAAACTTATAAAACCATAAAAATCATTAAAACCATAAAACCTACTGAAAACATGATAAACCGTTTAAACCCATACAAAAGGTAAAGACTCTAAAAATAGAAAAAACCCAAAATACACAAAAAACTGCTGCAAAAAACAATAAAATTCCCAAAAATCCTTTAAAACCCTAAAATCAATAAAATTTCTAAAAAACATTAAAATCCTAAAAATTACTTTAAAATATATAAATATGTAAAAAACCCTAAAACCCTAAAAAATTCATAATAAAGAAAAAAATGAAAACACTTAAAACAACTAAAAACCTTAAATGCGCTAAAACACTAAAAACCCTAAAACCCTAAAAAATTCTACAAACCCTCATAATCACTAAAAACCCTTAAACCATAAAAATCATATTAAATAACTAAAAATACCAAAAAAACACCTAAAAAATTGAAAGCCCCAGATAAAACTTAAAAACTAAGAAAACATAAAACTTCTATAAAAATAAAATACGTTAAACCCATAAACATCCAAAAAATACCAAAATACATAAAAATCCCAAAAAATCATAAAAATTCTTAAAATTGAAAAAATCCAAAAAAACCCTAAAATAACCAAAAGATCCTTAAAATAGAGAAAATAATTATGTCCCTTAAAAAAACAAAAAAATGATGAAATCCCTAATAAAAATTAAAAACTCCAAAAACCATAATAACCTTTAAAACCCCGAAAAAAAATTAAAATCTATAAAATCTATGAAAATCCAAAAAAACTTGTAAAAACACTAAAAAAATTTAAACCCCTAACAATGTCAAAGAGTCTTGGAAACCTAAAAAACCATAAAAGGCCAAGAGAACCCTAAATTCAAAAAAAAAACCAAAAAACATATAAAACCCTAAAAACCCTAAAAATTCCTGAAAACCATCAGGATTCATAAAAATAATTAAAAATAAAAAAACACTAAAAGACCTGAAGATCTGTAGAAATTCCTTTAAAGCCTAAAAAACATAAAATACCGAATAAAAAAACAAACTAAAACTTATAAAAAAATTCTAAAAAGACCCTAAAAACCCTAAAAACCCTAAAGCCATACAAACAAATAAAAACCAATAAAAACCCAAACAATCAAGTAAAACTCAAAAAACACTTTAAACCCCAAAAAACATTAAAAAATCTAAAAAAATTAAAAATCCTAAAACAATCACCCCCTAAAACCCCAAAAAAACATAAGACACTAAAAAACCAAAAAAACCGTAAAACCCTAAAATTCATAAAAAAGCTAAAATACCCAAAAAAATACCTAAATTTTTAAAAACACTAAAAACCTCGAAAACCCTAAGAAACCCATAAATATCTAAAAACACATAATTCCCTAAAAACCTAAAATTATAAAAACTCTAAAAATCCTAAAAATTCCCTAAAAACCCTAAAACCCTAAAAAATCCTAAAAATCCCTAGAAACATAAAAATTCATAAATACAATAAAACTCCTAAAAACAATTAAAAACCTTAAAAACTATTAAAACACCAAAAAATATATAAAACTCAAAAAAACCATAAAATCTTATATAAATTCAAAAAAACCAAAATAATAAAAAAATACAAACCCTGGAAACCCTAAAAAATCTAAAACACATGAAAATCCCTAAAAACCATAAAAATCCCAATTAAATCATAAAAACGTAAAAACCTTTAAAAACCTAAAAATCAAAAAGAAAAACATAAAAACCAAAAAAAAACATAAAAGCCAAAAAAAATATAAAAATAACAAAATCCCTTAAAAAATTTAAACCTCTTAAAACAATCAAAACACCTAAAAACAATAAAAAAATGAAAATAAACAGTAACTCAAAAAACCACTAAAACTCTAAAAATCCTTTAAACCCAAAAAACATTAAAAATATCGAAAAAATATAAGAACCCATAAAAACTAAACAAGAACACAAAAACCGAAAAAAAACACAAAAACCCTAAAAAAAGACCCCTAAAAACCATCAAAGTCCCAAAATACCAAAATCCCATAAAATTCATACAATATACAAATAATTCCCAAAAAACATAAATAACCCTAAAAACGCTAAAACCCCATAAGAAATACTTAAAAACCGAAAACAATTAAAACCCATAAAACCTAAAAATTACTAAATATCATAAAACCCCCAACAGACCCTAAGAACACTAGAAACCATTAAAAATACCAAGACCTCTAAAAACCAACAAAAAATGAGATAAATATCTAAAATTTCTAAAAACCCTTTAAACCCATAAAAAACTAAAAAATATAAAAACCCTAAATAACACTAAATACCCAAAAACCCTAAACCCCCAAAAAATCCTAACAACCCAAAAACCTTAAAAAACCAAATCCCCCCCTTTAATGTTTATAAAAGCCATAAACATACATAAAAATCCTATAAAATCCATAAAATACCTGAAATATTAAAAAACCTAAAAATTGATAAAAACCCAAAGAAAACCTCAAAAATCTAAGAGAATTTAAATCCCCTAAAAAACTAAAATTCTAAAAAATCTAAAAAATCCTAAATACCCTAGAACCATAAATCCACTAAAACATTGAAAAACCATAAAGACCCATAAAACCCCCAAAACCATGAAAAAATATAAAAACCATGTAAAAATTAAATAACATTGAAAGTATTAAAAAACAAATAAAACCCTAAAGACTAAAAAAACCTCAATTTCCCAAATATACTATAAAAGTATAAAAACACTAAAACCCTAAAACCCATCAAAATCCATAAAAATACAAAAAATCATAAAATTCATCGAAGGCCCTCAAAATACCAAAAAAAGTGATAGAAAAAAAGCCCTAAAACCCTGTGAAAAATTTAAATACCTTAAAACACCTAAAGCCCCTAAGAATAAAAAAACTACAAATTATAAAAAAACCTATATATTCCATAAAACCAAAAAAATGTTAAAACCCCCTAATACCCCATAAAAAATTTAAAAACTAAACTATTTAGAAACCCTTTAAACCCAAAAGAACATTAAAAACTCTAGAAAGCCATAAAAACCATAAAAAACACAAAAAACCCAAAAAACCCAAAAAAAACAAAAAAAACCTATAAACCCAAAAATCACTAAATACAACAAAAATTTGAAACGAACACTAAAAAACATAAAAATAATAAAAATACCCTAAAAATGAAAAAAATACTATAAACCATGAAAATTATAGGAAAACATTGAAAACCCAAAAATAAATAAAATTCCCAAAAACCTAAAATACACTAAAAATCCTAAGAACCCCTTAAAACCCCTAAAAATCCCAAAGACCCTAAAAAATGAAAAACTCTAAAACCCTAAAAATAAAAAAAACCCTAAAGCCACTAAAACCACTAAAAATCATTAAACCACTAAAACATTAAAAAAACTCTAAACCCCTTAATATCCCTATAAAAATTTTAACACCCTTAAAAACCCAAAAATATAAGAACCTAAAAACCCAAAAAACACTTAAATTTTCAAAAAACTCTAAAACCCCATAACACCCCCAAAATCCCTAGAAATACTGAAAAATATAAGAAAAACCCTAAAAACATTGAGAACCCCTAAAAAGACATAAAACCTCAAAAAACATACAACCCTAAAAACCTAAAATAATAAAAATCCTAAAACAATAAAAGACATTCAAACCCCTAAAATCCATAAAATCCCTAAAAACATTATAGAACTCTTAAAACCCATTAAAACCCAAAATATATAATAAAAAATAGAAAAACCATTAAAACCTTAAACATGTTAAACATGTTAAACAATCTAAAACCTTTAAAAATCTAAACAACACAAAAACCCCTAAAATCCCAAAAAAAATTACCACACTAAAACCCCTCAAATGCATCAAAATCTGTAAACACCTTAAAACCCAACAAAAAACCCTAGAAATCCCTAAAAATGGAAAAACTTCTAAAACCAAAGAAAAACCCCTAGGAAACCATAAAATATGAAAAATACTTGAATCCACAAAAATACTTAAATTGATAAAAACATTAAAACCATAAAAATATTAAAACCTTAAAACCAATAAAAATCACACAAAACATTAGATGTCTATAAAACCCATAAAATCCCCAAAAAAATATAATAACCCTTTAACACTGTAAAAATGTTAAAAAAATTTTAAAACATCTTAAAACAACTAAAAACATGCAAAACCCTAAAAAACCATAAAAACCTGAAAATCATAAAAACCATAAAAACCTTCAAATGCCTAGAAAACCTAAATACTATAAAATCCTAAACAACCCATGAAAATCCCAAAACATTAAAAACCCAATAAAACCCAAAACCACCCAAAAACATTAAAAACATATAAAACATAAAACCTCTAAAGACATAAAAAACTCTACAAATCCTAAAAACCCTAAAGGAACCTTAATCCAGTAAAAACCACTAACAATCCCTAAAAATGAAAGACTCATGATACCTAAAAACCCTAAAGACCCACAAAAAATATGAAAACGACGAAATTTTTTAAAAACCCTTTAAACCCCTAAAAATGTTAAATATATAAAAATCATTAAAATCCCAAACAAACTCAAAAAACCCTAAAAACCATAAAACCCTAAAAATCATAAAAAATCTAGAATTTCTAAAAACCCTAAAACCATAAAATAATATAAAATTCATAAAATATCTCTAAAATTATAAAAAACCATAAAACATTGAAATCCCTTAAGTAGACCTTAAAAAAATAAAAGCATTTAAAACCCCTAAAAACCTAAAAAATTCAAAAATCATAAAAAACCCTTAAAAACCATATAAATCCTAAAAACCATAAAACCCCAAAAAATTTAAAACCCCATAAGAAAACTAAACCCACTAAAAAATCTAAACACCCTTTAGACCTATAAAAACATTAAAAAACCCTAAAAAAACAAAAACCCCTAGAAAACCAAATAAAACCCTAAAACACTAAAAATTCCTAAAAACCTTAAAAAACATAACAATCACCTATATAAAAAAACTATAAAATTAAAAAAAATACCCAAAGATCCCCAAAAAATAAAAATCCCAAATACACTATGAAAACCAAAGAAAATATTAAAAACAGCAATACACATTAAACTAATAAAACAAATAAAAGAACTAAAAACCCTAAAATTCCCAAAAAAAATCCAAAAAACCCGAAACCCCTAAAACCCTAAAAACCCTAAAACAACCCAATATCCCTAAAAAACCAAAGAAACCATAAGAATCCAAAAATCACTAAATTCCCTAAAAACGTAAAAACCAATAAAAGACATGAAAACCCCTAAAAAACCATTAAAACCTAAAAACACTTAAAACCCATAAACACACCGAAAAAAGATAATCACCCTAAAAAAATTAATCTGATATAACTATAAAAACCCCTTAAACCATTAAAACCATTTAAAACACATAAAAATTCTAAAAACCACTCAAAAAACCATAAAAACCCCTAAAACCCCTCAAAATACCTAAAAACAAAGAAAAACCCAAAGATGGGTCCTCATCTACTCTCTTGTGATGGCGTCTCTCCATCCCTTCAGAAACCTTGAAGATGACGAAGGTAATCTCTCCTCTCCCTCCCCCCGCTGCGGGGGAGTGGCATCCACTGATTCTATAGGATGATCAACTTTTTTTCCTTTTCCCAGTTCCATATCTGCTACCAGCATTTATGCTGATCGCGCTTTAGCCTGAGGTTACTGATCTTCATGAAGTATGTCTGTAGCTCAAAATCTCAATTGTAGTGTATAATGAAGCCTCTGATCTATAAATGTTGACATCGGTCTCTTGATTCCAAAACTGGCACCCTCCGCTGGACGTTTTTGACATATCTGTCTTTGAATGTTGAGATTTGTATGATCGTGAAATGGTGGGTATTTTCAATAGATACCATATTCTGATTCGCTTTACGTCTGAGGAATATATTATCCATGCCTAGTCTGTGGCTCCTTGGAAATGTGATGGTGCTCGGTTCGCGCTATTTCAGTGGATTTTTTATCTTGACATGCACTGTGATTTTCCAATGGTGGCAACCGGGATGAGATTTACTGAACTCCCAATCCCCTTCCAAAAACTTTTCTATTATTTTGATGTTGGGAAACTTGATGGGATGAGTTCTATGTGTTGATAGAAAGACTCTAGAATATATGCCATCTAGTTGTTCTGAGGGCTTTTATTGAGGTGGATTCTTCCAAGGCACCACTGGACATTATGTGGATTGTTTTTTGTGAGGAGCTATGATGGAGGCTGCTGGTGAGTTATGTGACCTGGGTTGATTTTTGTTCTTCTTGCTGACATGTTGGTCATGAAGGCTGGGTCTTCAAGAGAGGCCTAATGAGATCTTCTGTTTTGAATCTAGCTCAGGGGGGCTTGGTGACGGAATCCAGACCATGGTGGGGGGGGATAGAGGTGCCTATAAAAGATTTTAAGTGTGTGTATACCCATCCAAAGGTTAAGGACATTTTTTCATGATTGAGAGATGATTTAAGATGTGGTGGTGGTAAGGAGGAGGTATGGGAGGGCTCTTTGGGGTCGTAGAATCTTAAGAGTAGAAGTGGTGATGAAGGTGATAATGTAGTGGTATTGCAATTGGTTGATAGAATTAACAGTGTGTAGCCTAGAAAGAGGGAGGTGCATGTTCAGTGTGACACTTCCTTGTACAATATGATTGAGTGTATTGTGTCTATACAGATAGAGGGTGAAGTCATGACATAGGAATATGTGGAGGATAAAGGGACGATAGAAACACAAGGAGAGGTGCCAATACAGGGGGATGGTTTCCCTATTGTCAATGACTGGAATGGGTTATCGATGGCATTGTGGTTGATGATATTGTGAGGGAATTAAATTGCTATCACATTGAGGATGTGAATGTGTAGGTTTTGCTAGTAGAGAGAAATGTGGTAGCTATGGAGGATGGCTTTGAGGGAGTGGCTGGATATAGGATTTCTGGCCTCAATGTAAATTCTCCTGGGGTAGTGCTTGGTGGAGATGCTACTAGTGAGCCATGTTGTGTGGTCAGGAAAGGAATAGTGGATGAACATGGGGTAGGGAATAAGAATAAGAAGATGGATGAGTAGTGGGGAGATTCTATGGTTGGGAAGTTGATTGAGCAGGAGGGGGGAGCCGAGCTCGGAGATGTGGCTCAGTTCGGTCAGGAGCAGGAGAAGGCGGCTGAGTAAGGGGAGGCGTTTAAGAAAGGGGAGATGGATGAGTGGCCCGATGAGGCATGTGATTTGGTTATGGGGATATGGTTTGGGGGTGGATCCCAAATCCCTACCATAGATTTGCAAGACAAGGATGTTTCCATCTGAAAGATTGATCAATCTTCCTTGGTTCTGATTGAGGGAGGTGCCTAGCCTTCTTATGTTGTAGGGGGGTGTTTCATGCATGTAGGGGTTGAAAATAGTGGTGATGATGAATTGCAGAGGGAGTGATCTAGAAAGGGTAGGTAGAGGGGAAGGAAGAAGATGTGGATGGATGCAAACTGTCTGGTTTGGGGAAGCAGACCATGGGTATGACAACTGAGTCGAGCTGTGTTGTCTTGCAAGGCATGCATGTGGTGAAACATTCAAATGATTCCAAGAAGGTGAAAGCTTCCACCTCAGCCCCCTCAAAGAGGAGGATGAACCGGGATTACTCCACTCTTCCCAGACCCATTGCTACCCAGGAATCATCAAAGGTGGTGAAACTGAATGTTAATGTTAATAAATGGGAGTAGCAGCGCTCCCCGGAACAAGGAAAATGTCGGGAGGAGAACCCGATGCTCCTCAATATTACTGATCACTTCGAGTTAGGATGGGATGAATATGACTCCTTCTTGGATGATACGACTTCTGGATATGATGTGGAGGGTGACCCTTTTGGCACAGCTTCTGTTTCTGACTTTGGTGGTGAAATTGACTGACTTGTTTTCTTTTTTGGGGATTATTAAGGGAACTTGGGTGTGCGTCGATTGACCCCGCCCCTAACTTGTCTGCTTTGTCTCTTTTTCTAATAAATTTGGTAGGGGGGTCAATAATAGCCTGGCTCTGCACCGTCCTTTTCCTAAAAAACATAAAAATTCTTAAAAACATAAAAATCTAAAAACCCTAGCAAACCCTTTGAAAACGGTAAAAACCTAAAAACATTTAAAAACCATAAAAATCTAAAAATTTCTAAAAAAACATAAAAAACCCTCAAAATACCTTAAAAACCGCTAAAAACCATAAAACTCCTAAAATAGTAAAAATAAATAAAACTCTAAAAACCTCTAAAAACTCTAAAAACACTTCAAACCCCTAAGAATGTAAAAAAATATAAAGAACCATAATAACTTAAAAAACAACAAAATCCCCTAAAAAAACCCCATAAAACCCTAAAATACCTAAAAACCATCAAAATTCTTAAAATTCCTAAAAACATAAAAATCCTAAAAATCCCAAAAATCCCTAAAAACAAAAAAACCCTAAAAACCCAAAACCCTATGAAAACCTAAAAAATAAAAAAACACTTAAAACCCATAAACCCCCTTGAACCCCATAAAAATGAAAAAAACCCAAAAAAATGAAACCCCAAAAAACCAAAAAACCCCTAAGACATTAAAAAACCCTACAACACCATAAAAACCCTAAAAACCACTCATAACTCTAAAAACCCTTTACACCCCTAAATTTTTTTAAAAAAACTAAAAAACCTTACAATCCCTAAAAAACTCAAAAATATGCTAAAATCCCTAAAAAACCCAGAAAACCTTAAAACACTAAAAAATCTCAAATTCCATAAATACAAAAAAAACCTACAAATCATTAAAAACGTAAAACCCCTAAAAACCCTAGAAACCCTTATAAAACCTTATAGACCTAAAAACAGTAAAAACAACGAAACACATAAAAATGATAAAAACCCTAAAACCCATAAAAGACTCAAAAAACCTTAAAACCTCTAACGCACATAAAATTTTACAAAAAAAATCCCTGAAAACCCAATAAAACCCTCAAATCCCTAAAAACACTAAAAAAATAAAAATCCATAAAATCCATAAAACCCCTAAAAACATAAAATATCATAAAATACTTGAAAAATCCCATTATAAACCATTAAAAACATAAGAAAAACATAAAACCCCTAAAAAATCGAAAACATGTTAAAACCCCTAAAAATCCCAAAACCAAAAATATAGGAAAAAAATAAAACTCCTAAAAACGATAAAAACAATAAAACCCATACAGACCCCAAAACAAACTAAAATCTATAAAGAACTATTAGACCCCTAAAAATGAAAAAAGAACTATAAAAAACCTTAAAAAACCCAAAAAACATAAAAAACCCATGAAACCCAAAAAAAATCTATAAAGACCTAAAACCCTAAAAACCCCTAAAACCCAGAAAATCCCTAAAAACCCTAAAAACAAATGAATCCATAAAATCCATAAAATATCAAAAATCATATAAATAAAAATCCTAAAACCCCTATAAATACCATAAAATCCTAAAAACACATACCCCCCCCCCAAAAAAAAACCCTAAAAGGGTTAAAAACCCTAAGCAACCCTACAAACCATAAAAACCCTAAAAAACAATAAAAACCCTAAAAACACATAAAAACCCAAAATCCAATAAAAATATAAAAATATATTAAACTTTTAAAAATATAAAAAAAACTATAATAGACTTGCAAAACCAAAAAAAACTCAAAAATTTCTATTAAACAATAAAAACAATAAAAACCCTAAAACCCTCAAAATCCCTTAAACCCCTTAGAAAAACAAAAAACCATAAAACCATTAAAAATATAAAGAACACTAAAAATACATTAAAATAATAAATCCAAAAACCAAAATAAACCCTATGAAAACCATAAAAACCTAAAAACACAAAAACCCCAAAAAACCCTAAAAAAGGCTAAAAACACCTAAATTACAAAAAAAACAATGAACCATAAAATCATTTAAAAACATAATAGAATCATAAAAACCAATAAAAATCTTTCAAAAACACTAAAAACACTAAAATCCATTAATATCATAAATTTTTAAAAAACTCTAAAAACCCTTATAGACCCTAAAAACTCAAAAAAAAACCTAAATGCCAGAAAACCAAAAAACCCAAAAAATCCCTTAATAACTTTAAAATCCATAAAATCCATTAAAATCATAAAAAATTACTAAGAGTCCCTAAAAACCTAAAAAACACTAAAAACTGACCAATACCCTTAGAAAACTATAAACCCCTAAAACATTTAAAAAGCCTAAAAACATAAAAAACACAAAAAAATTCTACAAACCTCTAAAAATACCCTAAAACCCGAAAAAGCCACAAAACATCTAAAAACCTTAAAATCCATAAACTAATGAAAACCATAAAGAACCACTAAATATTCTAAAAAAACTTTCATAAACTAAAAATGTTAAATACACTAAAAACCAGAAAGCACTAAACAAATCAAAAACACCCTAAAAACCAAAAAAACCCTAAAAACACCAAAAACTATCAAAATCCCAAAACCCATAAAATATATAAAAATATTAAAATATCCCTAAAGATCCTTAAAACATAAAAATCCCTTAAACCCTTGAAAACCCTTAAGAAGACATTAAAAATAATAAATATATTTTAAACCCCTAACCACCCTAAAAAATGAAAAAACCCTAAAGAATGAAAGAACCTTGAAACCCAAAACCCCTTATAAACCAGAAAAATAATAATAACCATAAAACCATAAAATATTAAAAACCCTTTAAACCACTAAAAAATATATAAAAAATCTTGATACGTTAAAAAACTCAAAAACCCCTTAGGAACCCAATAAACCAAAAAACCCTAAAATCTATAAAACACCCCAAAATCCCTAGAAGCCCTAAAACAGTAAAGATCCTAAAAAGACCTAAAAGTTCATAAAAATATAAAAAAACCTAAAAACATTGAAAAAACTTGAGAAACCCTCAATAACATAAATCCAGTTAAACCCATAAAATGCTAAAAATTCTATAAGACCCTCAATACCCTAAAAAACCATAAAATCATAAAACACATCAAAATAGTAAAAACACTAAAAACCCACAAAAACCAAAAATTTCAAAAACTCTAAAATTCATTTATACCCCTAAAAATGTTTAAAAACTATAAACACCCATAAAACTATGAAAAAATCTAAAATCTAAAAAAACCATAAATAACATAAAAACCCTAAAAACCTAAAACCCTAAATATCCATAAAACCCTATGAAACCATAAAAATCCCAAAAAACCTTATAAACATAGAAAACCTTAAATACCCTTAATAAAATATTAAAAATATAAAAAAACATAAAACTATTAAAAACATAAAGAAACCCAAAAGAAAAATAAAAACAATGAAAACTAAAACCCCTAAAATCCAAAAAACCACTATTAACCTTGAAAATCTCATAAACCACATAAAAACTAAAAAACCCACTAAAAAATCAACAACCCCTTTAAACCTTTAAAAACATTAAAGAAATATGGAAAAGCATAGAAATCTTAAAAAACTAAAAAAACTAAAACCCAAAAAAAACATAAAAACAAAAAGTAACCAAAAAACCATAAAAAATATCTAAATACCTATAAATTCAAAAAACCCTAAAAATACTAAAAAATCATAAATATCCCTAAAAAACACAAACCCCTAAAAATCTAGACATAACCTAAGAAAAAAAATACAAACCAAAGAATAATTAAAATATTTAAATCATAAAAAAACCTAAAACCCTAAAAATCTGAAAAAAGTCGTTAAAAACATAGTAACCCGTTAAAATCAAAAAACCCCTAAAACTGTTGAAACCCTAAAAACCAATAAAAACCATAAACACCTCAAAATCATTAAAAACCATATAAATGCATAAAAACCATTCAAATAACATATAAAATATATAGAACCTTTAAACGCCTAAAAATGTTTACAAACACTAAAAAACCCTAATATCTCAACCCCTAACCCCAAGCCAAAAAAAATCATAAAAACCCTAGAAACCCTAAAAACTAAAAAACCCACTAAAAACCATAAAACCCATAAAAATTCTTAAAAATGTACCAAAAATCCATAAATAGGTAAAAACCCAAAAAACACATAAGAAAACCTTAAAAACATAAAAAATAGTTATAACCCCTAATACCTAAAAACGAAAAACCTTTAAAAACCTAAAAAATACAAAAAAATTAAAAATACCATAAAATCAAAAAAATCATAAAAACCCTACAAATCCTTAAAAATTAAAAACAAACTAAAAACCACGAAAAACCACTAAGAAAACTTTATATACATAAAAACACATAAAAACCCTAAAAACCTAATTTTAAAAAATACTAAATAACCTTAAGAAGTCCTCAAAACTATAAAATCCTTAAAATCCCATAAAACAAAAAACCCCTAAAAACCTCAAAAACACAAAAAGCCAAAGAAATTTTAGAAAACTAATAATAAAAAACCCCTTTAAACCCATAAAAACATTAAAAACTCTAAATTTCATTTAAACCCCAAAAAAACTCAAAAACCCCCTAAAAAACCAAAAAATCAAAAACCCAAAAAGTACCCGCAAAAAACGACAAAATCCATAAACCCCTAAATACCATAAAAATCCTAAAAAATCCCTAAAAATCCCTAAAAACACTTAAAACCCATAAAAAAACCTTGAAAACCTAAAAACACATAAACCCTTCAAAAAATATAACAAATTCTGAAAAACCGAAAAAACTATAAAAACCCTAAAAAACACATAAAAACCAAAAAACTCCCAAAAAACAATAAAAACCTAAAAATAAATAAAAACAATAATAACCCATTACACCAAAAAAACATTAGAAAACTCTTAATAACTATAAAAATAGTACAAAATAAAACAAAACCATAAAAACCCAAAAAACCCAAAAAAAAAACTCAACAAACGTGTAAAGCCCTTAAAATACCAAAAACACCTAAAACCCCATAAAATCATAAAAAACCTTAAAATATAAAAAACCTTAAAAACCTTGAAATACCATAATAAATCTTAAAACACTTAAAATATTAAAAAAATGAAAAAATATAAAAAATGAAAAAAACCCTAGAAACCATCAATATCCCTAAAAAACATTAAAACTATAAAAATCCTAAAAAGTCTCTAAAATTAAAAAAACACACAAAACCTATGTAAAAAATCAGAACATAAAAATACTTAAATGGCCAAAAAACCTAAAAAAGGTAAATGCCCTAAAACCCAAAAATGACCCTAAAACCCTAAAAACCCATATAAAAACAAAAAACCCAAAAAACCATAAAAACCCTAAAAACACATAGAAAACCAAATAAATAACAAAAACCTATAAAACCCATTTAAATCCATATAAACATTAACAAAATTTAAAAACCTCAAGAACCATAAAAATCATTAAAAACCCCTAAAACCCAAGAAACCATAAAAACTAAATAAAAACCCCTAAAAATCCTAAAAACTGTCAAGATCCCTAAAAACCATAAATACTCATAAAAATAGAAATAAAACATAAAAATCCCTAAAAATGTAAAATAAAACCATAAAAACAAAGAAAAACCCTAAGAAAACCTAAAAAAACCTAAAAAAACTTATAACCCCTAAAATCTTAAAAAATCCTAGAAACCCCTCAATACCATCAAATTCTTTAAATAACCCAAATAACATAAAAATCATAAAAAATCTGAAAAATCCATAAAAACGTAAAATAATTACTACAAAACCTCAAAAATACTACGAAAACCTCAAAAACCTAAAAATTTCTAAAATCCATAAAATCCCTAAAAACCATAAAAACACCTAAAACCCTTAAAAAACCAAAAAACCCATAAAATTTTAAAAAATCACTAAAAACTATAAAACCACTTTATACCACTTAAAATGTTAAAAAATTATTAAAATCTCGAAACGCCCTAAAAACTTAAAAAATCCATAACATCCAAAAAAACAATAAAAAACATGAAAACCCTAAAAACCCATTGGGGTTTGTCTTAGTGGTATGCACCCCGTAATCCTACATAAAAATGGGGGTTCTAAACCCATTGGGTGAAGGTACTATAGCAGTACTGTAGCGAAACTATAGCAGCGGCGGTACTATAGATCGGTGGGTACTGTAGCGGCGGCAGGGCACTGTAGCTGCGTCGGTACTATGCGAGTACTGTAGCATGAAGTTTACTATTCACAAAAAAAGTATTAGGCCAAAAATTTGGGCATGCGGGCTATGTTTTGGGTTACATGACCACTGGGCCTTCGAGCTATGTAATGGGTCTCCCCCTACCCAATTAAAAGAGGTATTTGATTTGATTTAATAATAAAATAAAGCTTCAGCCCCAAACTTTAAAAAAATTAAATCCCTAAAAACCATAAAACCCTCAAAATCCTAAAAAACCATACAAACCCTAAACATCCCAAAAATCCTTAAAAACATAAAAAACACAAAAAACACAAAAAACCCCAAATAAAAGACTAAAAACATAAATAAAATTAATACACCTAAAATTGGAAAATTCTAATATCCCTAAAACCCCTAAGAACCCTTAAAAACCCATCAAAAACCCTAAAACCATAAAAAACATAAAAAATGCCTAAAAACCTTAAAAATATAAAACTCTTAGAAACCTAAAAACAACATGAAATCCTTAAAACCTAAAAATAATTAAAACCAAAATAACATTGAAACACTATAAACACTAAAAACCCCAAAAAATTCAAAGCCCTAAAATCCATATCACCCCTAAAAACAATAAAATCACTAAAAACCCATGAAACATGATATAATAAATAAGAAATATAAAACCCATTTGAACCACTAAAAATACTAAACACTATAAAAAACAATAAAAAACCCATATAAAACTAAAAACTAAAAAAACTCTAAAACCATAAAAAATCATAAATACCTAAAAACCCAACCCCCCTACCCACACTCAAAATCCCAAAAAACATTAAAGAACAAATAATATTAGAAAATCCCTAAAATACCTAAAAACAAAAAATACATAAAATCCCAAAAAAATATAAGGAAAACATTAAAACCTAAATATAGATAAAACACATTAAAAATTAAAAAGTGCTACAAACCTTTAAAAAACCTAAAAATAGCATGAGAACAAAAAATCCAAAAAAACTATAAAACCCCTAAAAACCCTGAAAACATCTAAAAACGATAATAATCCTTTAACACCTAAAAATGTTTAAAAAAACTCTTAGAATACTTAAAACTCCAAAAAACCCAAAATAACAATGAAAACCCAAAAAACCATACTAAAATTCTGAAAACATTCAAAATTATGAAAACCCCTAAAAACAAAAAATTTCATACAAAATTCATAAAATTCTAACAAACGTAAAAACCCTAAAAACTCTAAAACCCCCTAAGAAAAAAAACCAAAATACTCTTAAATTCACTTAAAACCCAAAAAATGATAAAACCTATAAAACCCAAAAAAATCCTAAAACCATTAAAATCCCCAAAAAAAAATAAAAAAATAATACACCTAAAATTCCCAAAAAATGTAAAAAATCATAAAAGTCCTGAAAACCCCAAGGAAAACATTTAAAACCTAAAAAAACTTAAAACCCCAAAAATCCTAAAAAATAATAAAAACCCTAATAAAACTTTAAAAACCAAAAACACCCTAAAAACCCAATACACCCTTAAAAACATAAACCCCCTAAAAACTATAGAAACACTAAAACCCATAAAAACCACAAAAATGATAAAAATTAAAAGTCCTTTTAAAATCTAAAAAAACATTAAAAAAATCCAAAAAAAACCATAAAACCCCAAAAAATTTAAAATTCCCTAAAACCCCAAAAAACCATAAAATCACAAAACACCCTAAAAACTTTCAAAATCCCAAAAATATATAAATACCCAAAAAAATAAAATTCCCAACAAAATTCTTAAAAACCATAAAAATATAAAAGACCCTAAACCCTTGAAAACCTTATAGATGAACCTTAAGACATAAAAACACTTAAAACTCCAAAAAACGTAAAAATGATATAACACTAAAAATCCTAAAAAAAATTAAAACCCCTAAAGACATAAAAAACCCACAAAACCCAATAATTCCTAAAATCCACTATAAATTCAATAAAACCATTAATTATCTATAAATGTTAAAAAAATTCAAAAATCCCTAAAATTAAAAAAAAAATCTCAAAAAACTTCTATAACCCACACAATAAATAAAAACCTTAAAACACTTCAAACTGTCAAAATCATTAAAACCCTTAGGATACGATAAATTTATTAAAAAATAATGAAAATTATATAAAAAGGTAAAAACACCAAAATACCATGAAAACCCTTATGAAAACATTAAAAATCGGTAAACACATAAGCCCCTAAAAACTATGCTAAAAACTCCAAAAACCAAAAGAACCTAAAAGCCATCGAAATCATTAAAAACAATAAAACCCATAATAATCATAAAAAATCCATAAAAATCTCTAAAATTTTAACAAATCATGAAAAACATGAAAACTCCTTAGAAAAAATTTAAAACATAAAAACCCTTAAAACACCTAAAAACCCTAAAAGGTGTGAAACCCTTAAAACCCATAAAAGGCCCTAAAACCTAATAACCCCTCATAACCGAAGAAAATAACAAACTTAAAACCCCTTAAAACCTATAAAAATATAAAATCCCACTAAAAACTCTAAAAACTATTTAGTCCCCTAAAAATGTTAAAAAAACTCTAAAACCCCTTTAAACACATTTAAATCTCAAAAAACCCCTAAAACACAAATAAAACCGTAAAACCCATGAAAAACCAAAAAACCCCTATAACCTTTTAAAATCCCTAAAAATTTAAAAATCATTAAAATCCAAAAAATTCCTTAAAACCCCAAAAAACATAAAAACCCTAAAAACCAAGAAAAACCCTATGAAATCATTAAAACCCAAAAAACATTTAAACCCCTGAAAAACTAAAAAACTTCTAAAAACCCTAAAACAATGAAACCCCTATAAACCATAAATACATTGAAACCCATTAAAACCATAAAACCAAAAAATAACTAAAAAATCCTTAAACCCATAAAAGGATAAAAACTCTAAAAAACCATTAAAACCATAAATAACCCAAAAAATCTAACCCCACAAACCATAAAAACCCAAAAAAAACCTCAAAATCACTAGTAACGCCCAAAAACCATATAAATGCAAAAAATCATGAAAATCCCAAAAAACATAAAAAACCCCAAAATTTATAAAAACCCTAAGAAAACCATAAAAACCGAAAAACTCTTTAAAACCCTAAAAACTAAAAAATGATAAAAACCCTAAAATCCCAGAAATCCCTAAAAACCCTAAAACAACATAAAAATCCTAAAAATCCCTAAAAATAAATTAAAATGTAAAAAAACCCTAATAACCTAGAAAAATGTTAAGAAAACCAAAAATAACTAAAAACATTTAAAACCCAATAAAACCCTAGAGAATGCTATAGACCTGAAAAACCAAAATTAGATCTAAAAACCCAAAACCCCCCAAAACCCATAAATCCCGGAAAAATACTAAAAACCTTATAAACCCATAATATCCCTAAAAACCATTAAAAAATCAAAAAACCCTTTGAAATCACAAAACATTAAAACTTTAAAAAACCTTAAACCCATAAAAAAATAACATAAACCCCTAAAAACATCTGAAAACTCACAAAACCCTTCAAAGCATAAAAAACACTAAAAATATCTAAAAACATAAAAACCCTAAAACTCTAAAAAAACCTTAAAAAGCGTAAAACCCAAAAAATACATCAAATCGTGATGAAATATAAAAAATATCTAAACCCTAGAAAAGCCTAAATAACCTAAACACCATGAAACCTCTAAATTTATTAAATACCAAAAAACCCATAAAAATTATTAAAAACTGCTACAAATTAAAAAAACAAATAGAACCCTAAAAACATTAAAACTATAAAAACCTAAACAGCCTCAAAAACTCAAGGAAACCCTAAAAACACCAAAAACAATAAAATATTGCAACGCTAAAATCCCTTAAAACCCCAAGATCCAAAAAAACCCTAAATATAGGAAAAGTCATAAAAATATATAAATAAACCTAAAAAGTAAAAATCCCTAAAAATAATGAAAATAAAAAAAAATTAGAAAACATGAAATAATAAAAACCACTACAAATCTAAAAAAATAAAACCCTAGAAACCACAGAACCCTAAAAATCTCAAAAAATATAAAAATCCTAAAAAATACCTAAAATATCCAAAAAGATCTAAAAATCCTAGAAACACATAAAAACCCTAAGAAAATACAAAAAAAAAATGCTTAAAACCCCAAAAAAACTAAAAATATACTAAAACCACTAAGAAACACAAAAAATAACATAAACCCTCTAAAAACCATAAAAACCACTAAAAAACAAAAACTGAAAATATAACTAAAAACTCTGAAAACCCATTAACCCCCTTAATCATTAAAAATAATAAAAGGACTTCAATCCCTAAAACATAATAAAACCCCCTAAGAAACTAAAAAACCCAAAACCCCCAAAAATAACAATATAAACATTTAAACTCTAAAAAACCACCAAACCCCTTAATATCCCTCAAAATACTAAATACAATAAAAATCCTAAAAAATTCTTAAATATACCTAAAAACATAAAAAACCCTCAAAAACATGAAAATCCCTAAGAAAAACTTAAAAAACTAAATAAATTTCAAACCCATATAAAATATAAAAATGATAAAACCCATAAAAACCCTAAAATCCCTAAAAAATCAAAAAACAATAAAACCCCTAAAAACATACAACCCCTAAATCAACTAAAAAAATTAAAACAATTTAATCTCCTAAAAATTTTAAAAACACTAAATACATTAAAACAATGAAAAATTCAAAAAATCCCTATAGTACTAAAAAACCAAAAAATACCTAAAATTTTAGGAAACCCCAAAAACCCTAAAAATCAACAAACACCCTTAAAATCATAAAAATAATAAAAAATGTTAAAAACCACTTAAAAAAATAAAAAATACTAAACCCTAAAAAACAGAAAAAAAATTAAAAACCTAAAAACACTTAAAACCCAAAAAATGATAAAAACCCAAGAAAAACCCTAAAACCCTAAAGACCCTAAAATCCAACCAAATCCGTAAAAACCTCAAAAATCCATAAAAATTCTAAAAAAATCCCTAAAAATATATAAAAGCATTAGAAAACCTCAAAACCTAGAAAAATGAAAAGAAAATCAAAAAATACTAAAAACACTCAAACCCCCTAAAATTTCCAAAAACACTAAAACCCTAAAGAGCTAAAAATACTATAAACCCCTAAAACCATAACCCCCCAAAAAACCTTAAAGAACCCTAAAATCCCGTAAAACCCTATAAACCACAAAAACTTTATAAAACTCTTTAAATACTTAGAACTGTTAAAAACACTAAAAACAATGAAAACCCTTGAAGAACTCAATAAAAACCCTAAAACCCAAAAATCCATAAAAACCTTAAAAACTGAACAAATCCTTGAAATCCCTAACAGCCATAAAAATATATAAAATCCCTAAAAATAACTAAAAACGTAAAATAACCCTAAAAACCCAAAGAAAACAATTAAAACAAAAAATATATAACACAAATAAAAACATAAATAATGAAAAAACCCCAAAACACTAGAAACCATAAAACCCCTAAAACCTGAAAATACCCTAAAAGCCTATAAAAATACAAAAAGAATATAAAACTCTAAAAACACATTGAACCCCAAAATTTTTTAAAAACTCCAAAAAAACATTAAAATCCTTAAATCCCAAAAACTCCTAAAAACACTAAAGACCCTAAAAACCCTGAAATTCCCCCAAAACCTGAAAAAACTATAAAAAACCAAAAAAAATAACTAAATATTCATAACAATGTAAAAAATCCCAAATACCATGAAAAACCCAAAGAAAACCTAGAAAAACAGAACAAACTAAAACTCCTAAAAACATAAAAATGCTAAAAACCATAAAAACACTAAAAACCATAAGACCCTATAAACCATAAAAAATCCTAAAACCTATAAAAACCCTAAAAGTCTAAACACAATAATAACCTTAAAAACCCTAAAAACCATTTAAATACATAAAAAAATAAAAACCACAAAAATGATAAAAATCCATACAAATCCCAAAAAACATAAAATTCCTTGAATAACCCTATGAAAAAAGTAAACCCTATAAACACATAAAACTCCTAAAAAATAAAAAATGGGAAAACCCATAAAAACCAAAAAAAAACTATGAAAACATTAAAAAACCACTAAACCCCATAAAAACTCAAAAAATTAAAAAATACGTTAAACCCATCAAAACTAGAAAACACTTGAAAAACATAAAAACTCCAAAAAATTAAAAAAACCAGAAAACCCTACAAATACATAATACCCGAAATACCCTAAAATCCCTAAAACCCTCAAAATCCCTAAAACCCTTGAAAACCAATGAAAATCCTAGAAAACCATAAGAATGTATAAAATCCTAAAATAATTACAATACCCTAAAAACATTGAAAATATAAAAACTCATAAATCCCCTAAAACCCAAAAAAACTCTAAAACCCCTAGAAAAACATAAAAAGCCTAAAAATCCCTAAAATGCATAAAAACCAATAAAATTAAAAAAAAAATAACAAAAAAAATCACCACGATGCAACATAACCAAAAAAACTAAAAAAAATCCAACAAAATCATTTAGAACATAAAAATACATAATGCCCTTAAATTTTAAAAAATTCTAAATACCCAAGAAAACCCTAAAGCGACCCAAAAACCCCAAAACCCACTTTGAATCGTAAAACCCCTAAAACCAAAAAAACCCCAAAAACCCTACAAACCAACTAAGAACTCTAAAACCCCTTTAAACATCTAAAATTTTCCAAAAACTCTAAAGACCATTAAAAACCCTAAAAACACCAAAAACCCAAAAACCCCCAAAAACCATAAAATCCTTAAAATCCCACAAAATCCCTAAAAATATTTAAAAACCATTAAAATCATAAGAAATACCCAAACCCCTAAATATTTAAAAAGCACTAAAATTCCAGAAAAACGGTTAGAAAAACTTAAAAACCTAAAAAAAATTTAAACCCATAAAACTATAAAAATTGCTAAATACCCTAAATCCAAAAAAATGCCATAAAACCCAAAAACCAATAAAAACATTAAAAACCCAAAAAACCCGATAGAAACCCTAAAAAATGAAAAATATAAAATCTATACAAACCCCTAAAAATATCAAAAACACTAAAAACCATAAAAACTCAAAAAAAAATCAAAAAATAATAAAAAACCAAAAAACTATAAAAACCCAAATCAACCATAAAAACCCATAAAATCACTAAAACACTTAGAAAAAATAAAAATACTTGAAAATACCTAGATATCTCTAAAAACACAAAAACCCACAAAAAACTGGAAAACTATAAGAAAACCATAAAAACCCTAAAAGCACTTTAAATCAATAAAAACAAAAAAAAACACTAAAACCCCAAAAGGGCCCTAAACCCCTAAAACCCTTACATAAAAAATCCATAAACCCCTTAAAATACCTAAAAACCCACTAAAAACATCTAAATACCATATCAACTCCTATAAAATTATAAAAAACTCTAAAAACCATAAAAACATTAAAAAATAAAAAACCCTAAAACACCAAACAAACCATAAAACGCATAAAAACCATGAAAATCCCCAAAACCCCCAAAACCCCTAATAACCCAAAAAATATAAAAAATATAAAAAATACCTACAAATCCCTAAAAACATATAAAACCCTAAAACTAGTAAAAACACTAAGAAAACCTTAAAACCCAAAAAACATGTAAACCCTTGAAAAAATAAAAAATGATAAAATCCTTAAAAAATATAAAAAAACATAAAAGTCCTCAAAAACCCTAAAAACCATAAAAATCCTTAAAAGGTCCGAAAAATCCATAAAACATAAAAAATAGAAGATCCTTAAAATAAATAAAAAACCCTTAAAACCTAAAATCCATTAAAACTTATAAAAAACAAAAAAAATGTTAAAACCACTAAAAGTCCCCAAAAGGCCCTAGAAACCAGAAAAACCCTAAAACCCATAAAATTACCTTAAAACCTTAACATCCCTATATTGTCAAAAAAACCCTAAATAACTATTAAAAACTCTCAAAAACCGTTAAACCCCAAAAAATTTCAAAACACTAAAAACCTTAAAAACCCTAAAAAAAGTTTACAAACCCTAAAACCCCAAAAAACCATAAATACCCTAAAAAAATAAAAACTCATAAAACCCCTAGAAATCCCTAAAAACCATAAAAATAGAAAAAAATACTAAGAAATCCATAAAAATGTAAATAACCCTAAAACCATGAAAAAAGAGAAGAAATCCCTAAAACTCTAAAAACACTTAAAACTCCTAAAACATAAAAAATTCTAAAACCCATAAAAACAAGAAAACCCAAAACCCCAAAAATTCTCAGAATCCCTAAGTCCCTAAAAACCGTAAAACTCCTAGAAAAAAATAGTAACCGCTAAGAATATCAAAAACCCTAAATACATAAAAAAACATTAAGAAATCATTAAAAACATAAATTCACTTAAAACCCTCAATACATAAAAAATGATAAAACCTTTAAAAATCCTAAAACCCCTAAAAACCATAAAATTCCTAAAACCCAATAAAAACACTATAAATACAATAAAATCATAAAACCCCATAAAAACCTTATAGTTCCTTAAAACCCCATAATTTCTTTAAAAACCACTAAAAACCCTAAAAAACCCATTCAAACCCTAAAATGTATAAAAAAATAAAAAAACTAAAACCCATAAAATCTCAAAAAAAAAATATAAAAACACAAAAAACCATAAAACCCAAAAAAACAAAAAATAAACCATTACAACCCTCAAAATCCGTTAAAACCCTAAAATCATAAAATTCAAAAAATGCCCAACAATCCATAAAAATGTAAAACCCCCAAAAAACCCGAAAATCCCGATGAAAACAATAAAAAAATAAAAACACTAAAAACACATAAAAACCCAAAAAATCTAAAAACCTTAAAATCCCAAAGACCAAAAAAACCACAAAACCCCTAAAACCCATAAAAACCTTAAAAATATATAAAACCTTACAAACATATAAATCCTTAAAACCCAGAAAAATCCCTAAAAACTTTTTAACCCCAAAACATTAAAAAATCTAAAATACCATTAAAACCCTAAAAAAAAATAAAAAAATCCTAAAACCCCCAAAAAACCCCATAGAACCCCCAAAAAAAATTACATAACATAAAAAACATAAAAAACATAAAAACCCTTAAAAACCCTAAATATCATTAAAAAAATAAAAAACCCTAAAACCCTAAAGAAACCAAAGACAACCATATAGAACTAAAATAATTAAAACCCCTAAAAATATAAAAAATGCTAAAATATTAAATCATTAAAAACACTCAAAATCCCAAAATACCTTAATACGCCTAAAAATCTTAAAATACCCCTAAAAACATGAAAAATGTAAAAATATTTAAAAACCCATAAAACCTAAATGAAACCTTAAAAACCTAAAAATAATTAAATCCCTAAAAAGAAAAAAATTCATAAATACTCTAAAAATACCTAAAAATAGTAAAATCCATAAAAATGTAAACACCCCTAAAATCCATAAAAAACCTAAAAACCCTAAAAACCCTAAAACCCACAAAAAACTATGGAAATCATTAAAAATCATAAAATAATTTTAAAAAACTAAACTCTCTAAACCCCATAAATAACTAAAAAACACTAAAACCCGAAAAAAACAAAAAAACTCTAAAAACCCTAAAAAAGACTAAAACCCAAAAAATACCGAGGACCTCTAAAAATCCAAAAACATAGTAAAAAAGCCCTAAAATCACTAATATCCTAAAGAAACAAAAATTCATGAAAACACAAAATAAATCATAAAAACCAAAAAACACTTAAAACCCCAAAACATAATAAAATGAGAAAACTTTTAAAAACCATAAAAACGCCTAAAACCCATCAAAAACATGAAATTTACATAAATATTTTAAAAAACACTTCAAAATCTAAAAATTATTTAAACCACTAAAAATGTTGTAAATATAAAAAATCCTTAAAACACTAAAAAACTAAAAAACCCTAGAAATCCAAAAAACCATAGATCCCCCCGAATCCCTAAAAACACTAAAAACCAATAAAAATCTAAAAATTAAAAAAAACCATAAAAACCCTAAAAACCGAAAACACCCTAATAAAATATAAAAAAACTAAGAAATATTAAAACCCCTAAAAGACATAATATTGATAAAAATATAAAATCATTAAAAACCCTAAAAATCCATACAATCCATAAAACCCAAAAAACACAAAAATCCAATAAAATCACTACAAATCCATAAAAACATTAAAAATCATAAATACCCAATAAAATCCTATGAAAATTTCAAAAAACTAAAAACACTTAAAACCCCTAAAACCAAAAAACAAAAAAACCCATAAAACCCTAAAAATCCCTAAAATATAAAAAACCCATAAAATCGTGAAGAACCTTTAGAATCCCTAAAAACCCATAAAAACATAAAAATCACTAAAATTTCTAGAAACCCTTTAAACCCCTTAATATTTTTAAAAACAATAAAAGGCCTTAGAAACCCTAAAAACTCAAAAACCATAAAAACTCTTAATACCCTAAGAAAATAAAACTCTCAAAATTCTTAAAACCTCTAAAAGACAATAAAAAATTGAAAAAATAAATAAAAATCCCTCAAAAAGAAAACCCCCCCTGAAAACCCTGAAAATCACTAAGAAGACACTAAAATCCTAAAAACACTTAAAACCCCTAAATTTTTTTAAAAAATGCTAAAACCCTAAACACTATAAACGACCATAAACCACTAAAACTATAAAACCCCTAAAAACCATAAAATAATAAAACCGCTAAAAACAATAAAAAATCTAATGACCCTTTAAACTCTTAAAATTGATAAAAGCCCTAACAATACATAAATCCTAAAGAACTCAAAAATAAAAAAATAGAAAACACCGATAGAATCCCTAAAAACCTTAAAAACAATAAAAACATAATAAATATCAATATACCCAAAAACCCTAAACCATCATAAAAACCTAAAAATCAATGAAATCCCTAAAAATGTAAAAGAAAACCTAAAACCCAGAGAAAATTAAGAAAACCTTAGAACCCTAAAGCACAAAAAATCAATAGAAAACTAAAAAACTATAAAAAATATACCCTAATTTCCTTTAAAATCCCTAAAAACAAAAAAACAAAAAAAATCATAAAAAATCCCAAAAAACGTAAAAAATCCTAAAACCCCAGAAAAGCCCCAAAAATCATAAATACCTAAAAACACATAAAATGCCTAAAAAAAATAAATTAAAAAACCCAAAAAAATCCATAAAAATGATAAAATCCGATAAACATTGAAAAAACTGAAATCCCATAAAACCATGAAACAAATAAAACCCTAAAAACCCTTTATATCCATAAAAACATCAAAAACCATAACAACCTTAAAACCCATAAAAACACAAAAAACCTAAAACCCAAAAATCCATAAAACCCAAAAAATACAAAAAACCTCTATGAATCCCTAATTCCCATATAAACCATAAAAATACAAAAACAAAGCCAAAAAAATCGAAAAAACCATAAAAAACCCCCAAAAAAGCCAAAAAACCTAAGAAAAACTCAAAACCAAAATAACACTTAAAATAGATAAAAAACAAAACAACACAAAAAACCAGAAAAACCCTAGAAACTGTAAAAACCCACCAAATCCCAAAAATAACTAGAAACTAAAAAATATAAAATAGCCATTAAAATCCCAAATATTTAGAAAACCCTAAAACTCTATTGAAAACTATAAAAACCTAAAAAAATTATGATGATGATTAAAAATTTGTATGATGATGATGATGATGATGATTTAAACCCCTAAAAATGAAATAAATCTTGAATCCCTAAAAACCCATAATAAGACCCAGAAAACCCTAAAAACCATAAAACCACTAAAAACTATAAAAACCCTAAATCCCATAAAAACCATAAAAATTCTAAAAACTCTAAAACCCCTCAAAACGTTAAAAAATATAAAAAAATTTAAAACCCTAAAAACCCAAAAAGTTTCTAAAAACCCTACAAACACTTAAAAACACTAAAATATTTTTAAAACCCAAAAAACTCAAAAAAACTAAAAACCAAAAAAACCACAAAAAATTAAAAACCCCTAAAAATAATCAAAATTAATAAAAACCCGAAAAACCCATAAAAATCCAAAAAATCCCTAAAAATAAATAAAAATGTAAAAAATCAAAAAAACATGAAAACCCAAAGAAAAACATAAAAAATAAAATAAATTTAAAACCCTCAAAAATGTAAAAAACTCTAAACACCACAAAACCCAAAAAAATTAATTACTCTCAAAAACCTAAAAACTCTAGAAAACCATAAAATTCCAAAAAAACCCAAAAATCCATAATATGTAAAAAGCCCCAAAAACCCAGAAAACCACTTAGAAATATTTAAACACATAAAAACACTTAAAATTACAAATATAAATAAAAATATAAATACTTTTAAACCCTAAAATTCCCTAAAAATTATAAAATCAAACAATATTCATAAAAACCCCAAAAAAATAAAAAAACCCATAAAAAATATAAAAATTCCCTAACACTCACTAAACACTTCAAAAACCCTTTATACCCCTAAAAATGATAAAAATAACTCAAAAAACTATAACCCCCAAAATCACAAAGAACCCCTAAACCCCCCCCCCCCCCCAAAACCCAAAAACCCCAAAAAAATCCATAAAACCCTAAAAACCATAATAACCGTAAAAAATATCTTAAAACCCCTAAAAACTGAAAAACACTAAAAACTTTAAAAACACAATAAAATCCTTAAAAAACAAAAAACACATAAAATATTCTAAAAATCTTGAAATTTCTAAATACATTTAAAACCCCTAAAACACTAAAATCCCTCAAAATACATGAAAACCCTAAGAACCCATAAAAATCCTAAAAAATCTATAATAATCCCTAAAAATGTAAAAAATATGAAAAATCCAAAGAAAACCATAAAAACCAAAAAAACACTTAAATTCACTAAACACATAAAAACCCCTAAAAACACTAAAAACTCTAAAACCCTAAAAACCTTAAAACAACTAAAAACCCATAAAAACCCACAAAAACCCACAAAATCTCAAACAATACATTATTCCCCTAAAAAATCAAAAAACTCTAAAAACCCTTCAAACACCTTAAAATGTTTAAAACATTGAAACCCTAAAAAAAAACATAACACCCTAAATACCTTGTAAACCCAAAAAACCCCTAAAAACCATAAAAACAATAAAAATACTAAAAATACTAAAAATAAAAAAATGTCATGGCCCGTCCTCGGGGCCCGTGCCGTGACTACCCCAAGCATGCTTTCCATGGGCCATGGGCTAGAAACTAGAACCAAAGGCATAAATCCCAATAAAAAAGGGAAGGTATTGCCTTTATAAAAGTAAAGAAACACAACAGAGTACGCAATAGAAGAAAGAACTAAGTAATACTGAATAAAAAAGTAAGTGTTGAATGGAAAGGTCTTGGAAATACAAGCCCAATAGTAAGTACAGTACAACTGCAGTAAAGTAAAACAGCAACCACTGAGTCATCCTCCGGGAATCCCACATGAAAGGTGGGTACGGATGGCCTCCTCAACACCTCGGGTCCGGCCGTCCGCTCTGTGTACGTCTCGCCAAGTGGTCCACCTCTGGGTACCGTCCATCTCAACAAGCCTCCACCTTGTTCAGTGATGTCCGTCGTTTGCATCCAACATAACGTAGTGTGGGCATAGCCCATGCAGGAGTGAGTATACGATACTCAGTAGGGACCCCAAGACCCCCAAAGGTCTCCTAGAATCCATGAAAGATTAACGAAAGGAGTAAGATACAATCACGTAGTATCAACCAACTATACTTAGGTTTATGCCCATGCATATACCTAAGTTGTCAATTACAGTTTGGCTCCAACTCTTGAGCCCAAGAACAACCCAGTCAATACAGGAAATAAAGTCAATCACATCGATGACAATGATTGAAAGTCAAGACTCATCTCACACAGGTATACATCTTTCGTAAAGTGATAGAGATGATCAGATGTAGTCATTGATTCATCTATGCTGTCAGACCCACATAGGATACTGGACCAGCTAAGCTATCAGACCCACGTAGGATACTAGACCAGCTACTCTGTTGGACCCCCTCAGGATACTAGTACAGAAGTCAAACTGTTGGGCCCACATAGGATACAAGTATAGTAGTCACCGCTGTCGAACCCATGGAGGATTCCAGTACAGATGTTGTCGTCCTCTAACCCACGGAGGATTCCAGTACGATTTTCGTCATCGTCGAACCCTCAAAGGATTCCAGTATGGTAGTTGTTGCAGTCTCAACCAGCTCTAGGGTTCCCGCACACAGCATGCTCGATTCCGGGAGGGTCTGATCCCTGAGCAAAGGGGTCTTCACATCAACTATCACTAAGTATTGATTTGATGTACCCTAAAGTTCTGTCTCGCCAAAAATAACCCAACGCGACAGACGACACGTTAATCGGACGCTCGGCCTGTGAGTTATTGGTTTTTTCTATTCCAAGGGACTGGTTAGAATTACGCTCATCCCAAACCCAACTATTTTCCAAATTCATTCCAAATTTACTTAGATTATTGAAAATGTACCGTCTCGTCATGAGGATCCCAGTTCCACAGACGGCGCATCGATCGGATGCATAGTCGTAAAGTTATTCGCATTTAAGCGAAACAGCTTGGCCCGTCAAACCCGGTGAGCTGGCGGGTCGGCCCGTTCTGACTTGTCGGGTCCAACCCAGCTAAAAGGTCGACCCAGCCTGGCCCGTTGCAGGCAGTCCATCCAGGAGGGGCGTGGCCCAGCTCGGCTGGGCAGGGCTCGGCCAGCGGGCCGAGCCGGTGCTAGTGGGGGGGGGGGGGGGCGTGGCCCCCTGACTTCCAAAACCGGCGGCGCCGCCCTTTTATATGGTCAGTCTTCCTGGTGCAAGCAGCCCGCATGGGTGGGCCAGTGTCCTCTCGTGCGGCACCTGTGGGTGGCTCAGCCTCCTCCAACCCAGCCAGCTGACGAGCCAGCCGGTTCGCCTGCCGAAGCAGCCCGCAAAGCGTGGGTCGCGGTCCTCCACAGCGCGGTGCCGTGGGACGCCGTGGTTCCACCAGCCCGCCCAGCTGCAGCCATCCTGTTCTTCTTCGACCGAGCGGCCCGCAGTTACGGGCCACGGTTCCTCTCCACTTGGCCGGAAAACGGCCGCTGCTTCCTTCGGTCGCCACCCCCTCTTCCGTCACTGCCTCCATTGAAGTAAAACAAGGATCAACGGAGGGTCGTCGGGCCATGTTCTTTCGGACCGCGCCCTCCGTGTTAGGTGGTATCATATTGCCCAAGATAAAACATGGTTTCAATGAAGAACGAAGAAAAATTTTATTCAATTAAAATTGAAGCAAACAACCTACCTCGATAATTGACGTCGCATGTCGTGGAGTCACGGAAGATGAGCGTCGTGGTAGTCGGCTGTCGTGGAAGATGGCATCGCGGAGAACGGTTTCGTCCCGTCAACGTTGGAAGTCGTTGTCGTAGACGACATTCCTCATGAGTGTTGTCTTCTCCCTTGACGCGGAGGAATAAGAATGGATGAAGGCGTTCTTCACGAGTGTCGCCTCATGTTCTTTCCTCAGTCGTTGAGAGAATATAGTTCGTCACATTCTTCGTTGGTGAGGGATGAAGCTCTCCTCCAATTCTCCCAAGGCTCCACCCCCAAATATTTTCCAAGAAAATATTTTAGAAAGGATTCCCCCCAAAAAAAATTGCCATGCAATTCAAAACAATTCAAAATATTTGTTTACCCACAAATTAATTAACAAGTCATTAATTAATTGTGTTGGCATAATTAATGAGAGGGAGGTGGAGAGTTTAAAATTAAAAAAGAGATGAGTTGTCAAAATAAATGAAGGTGGTTAATGGGGGTTTAAGTGAAGTTGAAAGGATAGGGGCTCGTGTCAGACCCACCTCACATTATCCTCTCATGGGAGGTTGTGTGGGTGTGTTCCCCACCTCTAACATCCCCTTGTAGGAAATAACCACCAAAGATAAATTAAATTTTTTACAAAAATTTTATTTAATTTTTTTATAAATCCCCAAAAATTAACTTCTCCACCCGAGAAAACACAACTGCGATAAAGGTCCCCTTAAGAAAATACTGGAACTGCGAGTTCATAGGTGCCATCGGATTTCAATTCCAAGCACCGGTTCAAAAGATAGAAAAACCCACACGTACGTTTACTGAATGTACCCAAACAAAACTTCAGAAATTGATTCCGGGCACACCGGGCCTCAGAATCAGGCACCGTCAGAAACCAAAAACATGTAAAATTCCAAAGTATTTATGAAAAAAATTTCCTTGAA
The DNA here is from genome assembly GCA_963277665.1 of Viscum album. NCBI lineage: Eukaryota > Viridiplantae > Streptophyta > Magnoliopsida > Santalales > Viscaceae > Viscum > Viscum album. The sequence goes on along the minus strand of OY728150.1, from coordinate 1,444,063,958 downwards.
ATTACCAGGTCTTTACATTACCCCCACATCAGGTATTTACATCCACATAAAGCTACAACATACACTAGGGAAACAAAAGCGTGTACTGAGCACACATCTGAGTCTCCCGCTCCCATGTGCTCTCCTGGAGGTTCTCGTGCTGTCAGCGAATACACACCAGAAGAATCGACTATCCATGTAGGACCTGCTCTAGTCGATCCTTGATCTCCACTGAAACCTACATGAATGTCGCCCCATCATCGATGTCCATCTCCCCATGGTCGATGATGTGAGACAGGTCGTGCACGTATCTCCTCAGCTGAGATACGTGGAAGACGTCATGCACCCGATTCAACTGAGGTGGAAGGGCCAGGAGGTAACCCACCTTGCCTACTCTTATGAGGACTGGGAAAGGTCTGATAAAGCACATAGATAACTTACCGCCCATAAGATAGTGTCGCCACATCTTCAAGGTGAAGACCACTGCTGCTAACTCCAGGTCATGGGTAGTATACATCGTCTCATGCTATCTCAACTACCATGAACCATACACGATCACTGCTCACCCCTGCATCAAGACACGCCCATGTTTGGCCCCTAATGCATTGTAATAAACTATGTACCCTACACCCTCCTCCGGTAGCCTCAAGATGGGTGCACTGGTCAATATCTGTCTTAGCTCCTGAAATCTCTGCTGGCATCTATCTGACCACATGAAGGGTTTCCCCTTCTTCGTCAAAGCTTAAAGTCATGCTGAAACTCTCGAGAAGTTTGGCACAAATTAATCAAAAAGAAAACTTTTTAAACACACGTGAAATTAGTGTTTTCGTGCACTGATTCGAAAATCGGAGGTTAGGGTCCTGGTGTGTGGATACGTCAGCCACCGCACCTACACTGGACTCCCTAGACTGAAAACCACACTCAATACTCATAACACTCTTGCTTAGCAGTAAGATAGATCAGATTCCTATGTTCTGTGGTAGAACCAACTCCTCTGATACCAATTTTTCACGGCCCGTCATCGGGGCCCATGCCATGACTACCCCAAGCCTACCTTCTATAAGCCAGGGGCTGGCGACTAGCACCAAAGGCATAAATCCCGATAAAAAGTGAAGGAATTTTGTTAATAAAAGTATAAAGAAACACAACAGGGTATGAAAAATAAGAAAGCACTAAGTAATACTAAATAAAAAAGTAAGTGCTGAATGGAAAGTGGCCGGAAATACAAGCCCAATAGTAAGTACAATACAACTGAAAAGCTAGTACAACTGTAGTAAAGTAAAATAGAAACCACAAAGTCATCCTCCAGGAATCCCACCTGAATGGTGGGTACAGATGGCCTCCTCAGCACCTTGGGTCCGGATGTCCTCTTTGGGTACGTCTCGCCAAGTGTTCCACCACCGGGTACCATCCAGCTCCACAAGCCTTCACCTCGATCAGTGTTGTCTATTGTCTGGATCCAACACAATGTAGTGCGGGCATAACCTATGTAGGGGTGAGAATACGATACTCAGTAGGGACCCCAAGACCCCCGAAGGTCTCCCAGAATCAACGAAGGATAAACCACAGATGTAAGATAAAATCACGAAGTATCAACCAACTCTACTTAGTTATATGCCCATACATATACCTAAGTTATCAATCACAGTTCAGCTCCAACTCTCGCGCCCAAGCACAACCCAGTCCACACAGGAAAGCAAGTCAATCACATTGATGATAATTATTGAAATTCAAGACTCATCTCACATAGGTATACATCTTTCATAAAGAGATAGAGATGACCAGATGTAGTCACTGATTCATCTAAGCTGTCGGACCAATGTAGGATACTAGAGAATATAAGATGTCGGACCCACGTAGGATACTAGACCATCTACTCTGTCGGAACCACTCAGGATACTAGTACAGAAGTCAAACTGTCAGACCCATTTAGGATACAAGTACAGTAGTCATCGTTGTCGAACCCATAGAGGATTCCAGTACAGATGTTGTCGTCATCGAACCCACGGAGGATTCCAGTACGATTGTCATCGTCGTCGAAACCACGGAGATATCCAGTACGGTAGTCGTTGCAGTCGCAGCCAGCTCTAGGGTTCTCGCACACCGCACCCTCGATTATGGGAGGGTCCACTCGTCGAGCAATGGGGTCATCACATCAACTATCACGATGTCCTGAGTTGATGTACCCTGAAGTTCTATATCGTAAAAAAGAACCCAACACGAGCGATAACGCGTTAATCGGCCACCCGGTTTGTGAGTTGTTGGCTTTTCCGTTCCAGGGGCCCGGTTGGAATTACGCTCGTTCCATACCCAGCCATTTTCCAATGTCATCCAAAACATACTTTGAGTATTGAAAAAGGACAGTCTCGTCATGAGGATCCTAGTTCGGCAGACAACTCTTCGATTAGACGCATGGTCGTAATGTTATTCGCATTTAAGCGAATTGGGCCCGACCCATCATGCCTGGTGAGCTGGAGGGTCGGCCCGTTATGACTCAGCGGGTCCGAACCGGCTAACAGGTCAACCCATCCCAATAATTCATGGTCTCGCCTGGCCCGTGGCAGGAATCCCGGCCCAGCTGGGCGCGGCTCGCCCAGCTGGCGGAGCCGGTGCTGGTGGGGGGGGGGGGGGGTGGCCCTTTGACTTCTTGAATCGGCAGCGCCATGCGGCACCGCCCTTCTATCCGGCCGGCCGAAGCCGGACGGTCTTCCCGACGCGAGCGGCACTCATGGGTGGGCCACTGTCCTCCCACGTGGCACTTGCGTGTGCCACGACCTCCTCTAACATGGCCGGCTGACGAGCCGGCCGGTTTGCCCGCCAAAGTGGCCCACGGAGCGTGGGCCGCGGTCCTCCGCAGCTCGGCACCTTGAGGCGTCGTAGTTCCACCATCCCGGCCAGAAACAGTCGGCCGGTTCTTCTTCGGCCGAGCAAACTGAAATTGCGGGCCGCAGTTCCTCTCCACACGGCCGGCAAATAGTCGCCGCTTCCTCTGGTCGCCGCCACCTCTTCCATCACCGCCTCCATCGAAATAAAACAAGGATCAATGGAGGGTCATTGGGCCGTGTTAGTTCCGCCCGCGCCCTCCGCATTAGGCAGTATCATATGGCCCAAGATAAAACATGGTTTCAACGAAGAACGAAGAACAATTTTATTCAATTAAAATTGAAGAAAAACCACCTACCTTGATAATTGACGTCGCACGTCGTGGAGCCGTGGAAGATGAGCGTCGTGGTAGTCAGGCGTTGTGGAAGAAGGTATCACGGAGAATGGTTTCATCCCGTCAACGTTGGATGTCGTTGTTGTAGACGACATTCCTCGTGAGTGGTGTCTTCTCCCTTGACGTGGAGGAAGAATAATGGATGAAAGAATTCTTCACGAGCGTCGCCTCATGTTCTTTCCTCGGTCGTCGAGAGAATATTGTTCCTCACGTTCTTCGTTGGTGAGGGATGATTCTCTCCTCCAATTCTTCTAAGGCTCCACCCCCAAATATTTTCCAAGAAAATATTTTAGAAAGGCTTCCCCCAATAAAAAAAATTTCCATGCAATTCAAGACAATTCAAAAGATTTGTTTACCCACAAATTAATTAAGAAGTCATTAATTAATTGTGTTGGCATACTTAATGAGAGGGAGGTGGAGAGTTTAAAATTCAAAAAGAGATGAGTTGTCCAAATAAATGAAGGGGAGTTAATGGGGGTTTAAGTGAAGTTGAAAGGATAGGGGCTCGTGTCGGTCCCACCTCACATTATCCTCTCATGGGAGGTTATGTGGGTGTGGTCCCCACCTCTAACTTCCCCTTGTAGGATATAACCACCAAAGATAAATAAAATTGTGTACAACAATTTTATTTAATTTTTTTATAAATCCCCAAAAATTAACTTCTCCACCCGAGCAAACACAACTATGGTAAAAGTCCCCTTAAGTGAATATCGGCACTGCGAGTTCATCGGTGCCCCCAGATTTCAATTCCGAGAACCAGTTCAAAAGATAAAAAACCATGCATGTATGTTTGTTGAAAATACCCGAACAAAACATCAGAAAATTATTCCAGGCACATAGGGCATCGTAATCAGGTACCGTCAAAAACCGCGGACTTGTAAAATTCCAAAGTATTTAAGAAATAATTTTCCTTGAAATCTTCGGGTCTTTACAAAAAATACAAAAGATGTAGAAAACCGAAAACCGCTTAAAACCCCTAAGAAAATCTTAAAAACATAAAATCACATAAAACCACCCAAAAAACCTAAAAATGCTAAAAAACCAAAAATCATTAAAAACACTAAAAACCAAAAAAGTATAAAAAGTTATAACCCCCCAAAAACACATAAAAACGTAAGAACCCACTTAAATCATTAAAATCCTTTAAAATCTATAAATGCTAAGAACTCTAAAAAAATTAAAGCCCCTAAAAACTCAAAAAGTACTATAAACCTAAAAATACCTAAATCCCGTCAAAACCGTAAAATCCCTCATAATCAACAAAAAACCTAAAAACCATAAAAAACCTAAAAAATCCACAAAAATCAATAAAAATGTAAAAACTCTAAAAATCTTGAAAACCCCTAAGAAAACCTTAAAAACCTAAAAATAATTAAAACCTATAAAACCACTTAAACATTAAAAATACTAGAAACCCTAAAACCCTAAAAACCATAAATCCACTAAAACTTGTAAAAACCTTAAAAAAATAATAAAACCCTAAAACCAATAAAAATACTAAAAACCCATTAAACCACAAAAAATATTAAAATCCTTCAAAACACCTTTAATACCCTAAAAACTAAAATCCCACTAATGAACCAAAAAAACCATAAAACCCAAAATGCCGAAAATACCCTAAAACACCATAAACCCCTAAAAACCATAAAACCCTTAAAAACCTAAAACCCCATAAAACCAAAAAACCCATAAACTCATTAAAATATCTAAAAACTACTGAAACTCTAAAACCGATTTAATCCTGTAAAAAATGTTAGAACACTCTAAAAAACCTATAAAACCCAAAAGAACTAAAAAAATAATAAAACTCAAGAAAAAATTAAAAACTCTAAAAAACCAAAAAATCCCTAAATACACAAAAAACCTACAAATGTACAAAAAATACCCTAAAATCCCTAAAACCAAAAAAATAACTAAAATCCATGAAAACTCCTAGTAAATTTTTAAAAATCTAAAAACATATAAACCACATAAAAATGATTAAAACATTAAAAACCCTAAAACCCCTAAAAGCCCTTAAAACCATAAAAATCCCATAAAACCTAAAAAACCCTATAAAATAAAAACCCAAAAAAGTACTAAAAACCCTTTAAAACGTTTAAAATTTTAAAAAATCTATAAAAACTAAACCCATAAAAAAAATATAAACCCTTAAAAACTCAAGATAGTCATAAACACCTTCAAAATCCCACGAAAAGTAAAAAAACCAAAAAATCCTAAAACCCTAAGAAAAAATTAAAAACATAAAAATATATAAAAATCATAAAACAACTAAAAACATAAAAAATGCAAAAAAAACTTATAAAACCCAAACAAGACCTGAAACCCCTTAAAAACCTAAAAAACCCTCAAATCGATAAAACCCCATAAACCACTGAAAAATATTGAAACCATTTAAACCATAAAAGGTTAAAAACTCCCAAAAACCAAAAAATCTCTAAAACAAAAAAAAACCGTACAAGCCAAAAAAATCTTAAAATTCCTAAAACCCTATAAAATCCCTAAACCCCTAAAATACCATAAAATAATAAAAATTTCAAAAAATGCCTAAAAATGTAAAACCCCTAAAACGATCCAAAACCCTAAGAAAAACTTAATAAACTATAAACACTTGAAACCCCTAAAACCCAAAAAACAAAAAAAACCCATACAATGGACCTAAAAACCTAAACCACCAAAAAACCATAACCCCCTAACCCATAAAACCATAAAACCCCATAAAAACTCTAAAAACACATAAAAACACTAATAACCCTATAAAACCCAATAAACCATAAAAAACTAAAAAACCATTTAAAAACAATAGAAATAAGAAAACCATAAATCCAAATAAACCGAAAAACCCCTGAAAACCCCAACGTACCATCAAAATCCATAAAAAACCAGAAAACCCTTAAAATTCATAAAAACCCCTAAGGAACCATTAAAATGTAAAAACCCCTAAACCCTTAGAAAAAACTCTAATAAACCCTTAAAAACCTAAAAACACTTCAGACCCCTAAAAACATAAAAAGCACTGAAAACCCTAAAACCCATAAAACCCATAAATTCAAATACCCCCTAAAAACAATAAAAACCATAAAAACCTAAACACCCCCTTGAAAATAGTTAAACCACAAAAAACTCTAAAAACTTTTTTAAACCCCTAAAAATGTTAAAAAAAAATTCAAATCATTAAAAGCCCAAAAAAACTAAAAGACCTAAAAACCCAAAAAACCCATAAACACCCTAAAAATAGTAAAATACCGTAAAAAACTCAAATCCCTAAAAACACTAAAAAACCATAAAAATCCAAAAAATTCCTAAAAATACATAAAAATATAACAACCCCATGAAACACAAAAAATCTCCATGACATATTTAAAAACCTAAAAACCATAAAACCCATTGAAAAAACTAAAAATACTAAAAACCCAAAAAAACCCCAAAAAAATCATGAAACCCTAAAAACATTAAAAACAGTAAAAAATTAACAAAAATCACATAAAAACACAAAAAACCATAAAATCCCTAAAAACACTAAAGACCATAAAAACCCTAAAAATCCTGATAAACGATTAAAAACCTTAATACCAATAAGAATCACTAAAATTACCTAAAATGTAATGAACCCTAAATCTGGGGAAAACCCTATGAAAACCAAAAAACTTGAAAAAAAATTAAACCCCTAAAAACCTAGTAAATTCAAACCCCCATAATACCCTAAAACCGCATAAAACTGACATAATCCATAAAAACATAAAATTCATAAAAATCATTAAAAATCACTAAAAATAAAAAAAAAACCCTGGAAACCTGGAAATCCCCTAAGAAAATATCAAAAAGCTAAAAATTGTTAAAACCCTTAAAAGCCTACAAAATTCTAAAACCCCGGAAAACCATAAAATCACAAAAATAAATAAAACTACTAAATACCATAAAAATCCCTAAGATCCAATAAAATCTAAAACAAATAATAAATGAATCTAAAATTAATTTAAACCCTAAAAATTTTAAAAAGATATAAAAATCCTCAAATACCCTAAAAAACAAAATACTCATTAAAATAATAAAAACCGTAAAAACATCAAAATCCTAAGAAATATTTAAAAACGATAAAAATCTTAAAGAATCCCTAAAAATCATTAAAAATTTAAAATACAGTAAAAAATGGGATAACCCCTAGGAAATCAATAAACAACCTAAAAACACATAAAATCCCTAAACACCCTTTAAAATTCAAAAAATGCTAAAACCCCTAAAAATCATAAAATGTTATAAAACCCCACAAAACCCTAAAAAACCACTAAACACATAAAATCTATTTAAAATGCTAAAAACATTTGAAAAATATAAAACCATAAAAATCTAAAAAACATTAGAATCCAAAAAAACTTAAAAACACAAAAATCTTGCAATATCCCAAAAACCTCTAAAACCCCAAAAAACCATAAAAATCACAAAAAAAACTCTAAAAATATCAAAAAAACATAAAAATCATTGAAAAACATAAGAAAACCTTAAAAACCAAAAAACACATAACACACCTAAAAACCTAAAAACCTAAAAATCCTAAAATCCGCAAAAAATTGTAAAACCCCAAAAAACCATAAAAATCCTCATCAATCCTTAAAAAACTAAAAACATATAAACAACTAAAAACCTGAAAACCAATAATAAATCCTTAAAACATTAAAAACACTTAAAACCCTTACAAACATAAAAACTAAAAACCTTAAAAACCCTAAAAAGAACATAAAACCATAAAATCCCTAAAAACCTAAATGCCCCTAAATACACATTAAAACACAAAAAAGTCCACTAAAAATGAAAAACATTTAAACTTCTAAAAATGATAAAAAAAACTCTAAAAACATTAAAAACCCTAAAAAACTCATCAATGCTATAAAAACTCAAAGAAAAACCCATAAACCCCCAAAAAACCATATATAACCCTAAAAACCTCAAAATACCTAAAACCCTAAAAGCCATAGAAATCATAAAATTTCCCTAAAACCATAAAAATTTAAAAAACCATAAAGAAAAATTTCAAACATAAAAATGCTTAAATTTACTATAAAACTAAAAATAATAAAACCCTAAACCCCTAATACCCCATAAACCCTAAAAATATTTAAAAATTCTAAAAAACATTAAAAATACTCAAAAAATATCTAAAAATTCTAAAAACCCTAAAAACCCCTAAGAACCCTAAAAAACCCTAAAGAAACCTTAAAATCATAATAACAGTAAACCATAAAAAATGATTCTTGATAGCACATAACGCATTTTATTTCACTTTTCCTCATAATTCTTGATGTGACCCTCAATTATAAACTAGATGTTAGGTTTGAGTACAAATATATCACCATGAATGAAGAAGATACATTCTTGATTTCGATCTTCCAAAATACTCTCCAAAATGAAGGATAAGTGGAAAGATTCCCACAGAAGGAGTTGTTTGTGGATTTCTATGAATGATGATAAAAAATATTTTAACCATAAAATTGAAATTTATGTGTTTATTTTGAGAATATTTGGTGGGTTCACTATGTCAATCACTGTTGATATCTTGGAGATATTCAATTTTACTGGTTGCAGAGCCCAAACAGACTTAAAGATCAGAAGTAATTACTCTCAGAAGATAGATAAATTTTATAAAGGAAACTATGCCATTGTACAATTCCAACCATGCAGGTCCATATACGCTTGTACATCCTTGCAGGTCCCCAATGGGTCTATAAGTAGTCACCTCCACCTCAAATTTTCATATGATGGCTAAAATCCTTAACAGTGACTCTTAGAGAGGGCTCTAGATACATAGGTCTTACACCCAAGTAGTCCATCACTACTTGGGAAACCTATCATGGGCCGCTGACCCAAGGGAAAGGTCTCCAACCAATCATCTTGTTGATCCATTTCTGGGTGACCCACTAAAGTTTTGTGCTTGGTCGAGGACATTTTGGGTAGATCCTTAAATGGTCTGAACAACCACTATGAAAATACCATGATTCAAGATACTCCTTCACACACCATGAAATTTCTTAAGTCGACATACTTACCTTGGTTCCTTTATCGTGTTATGATTTTATACTCTCCTCATTGATTCCTTGAGTACCTTATGTCGATACACTTCCTCAAGAAACTCCTCAAACAATATCACCTAACACTTATTCAAGGTCGAAACAGTACAGGGGAATCCACTTAGGGAGTAGTCCCCAACCCATCCTCAAATTAGAATTCTCATTAGGATTAAGGCCTGACCAAACCCCAAATGAGAAACCTCCTTAAGAGTAATCCCCAAACAATACTCCAATGGGAATCCTCCTTATTATTAATCCCCAACAAATCCTAAATGGGCATCCTCCTTACTAGTAATCCCCAACCATTACTCAAATGGGAATCCTCCTTAGGAGTAAGCCCCAAAAAAACCTCAAATGGTCATCCACCTTTGGAATAATCCCCAAATGTCGAATCGGTATCCTCATGGGTGTATTCCAAATCAATTGAACTACGAGAACTCCGATTCATATTAACCAATATATGTAAGAAGCCTACCTAAGGCTTGTGCTAAATGGGAATCCTTCTTATGAGTAAACCCAAACAAACCTAAAATGGGGATCCCTCGAAGGAGTAATCCCCTTTCATTTATAGCCATTCCCCTCATCAAAAAAAGAAAATTGTCTGGTTTTTCAAATCTTTTATTTCCTCTTGTTTGTCACACTAAGCACGAATCATGTGGGTATAAAGGTCAATGATGATCATGAAACCTAAATGACCCATGTGACATATTGATCATTGATAACTTGGATTCCTTCTAATATGGATATGTAGGAATCCCACATAGGGCCAGATCTTACTGGGTGTCTTCCTCAATAGTAATCCCCAATCTTAATTCCCTTAATCTGAGATTTCTCTTTAAGAGTATTCCCTATGTTATTCCCCCAAAATACCATGAGTTATATCTATCTCATAGTCCCTTTATACAAGGCATATCCTTCGGAGAAGTGAGCCCCAATGTATTATCTCATAGGGTCATACTCCCCTGCGAAACATACCCATGAGAGCCCCTTTATGTGTGGGTCCACAAGAATGAACTATGTGGGATTTGATTGATCCCATCCAAATGGGATACGTAGGAAGCCTCCTTGAGGTTCAAACATGACACCCCAAATAACCCATATTCATTCTAGGACACATTCCTAGTATTGTTCAATTCAACCTGAGAATTCACATCTCTCGATGGTTTTTTGGGATTCTTTAATGTATGTACCACACTAAATATTTACAAGGCAGCTATCTCCTAGAATTTAAATCCATATAAATTTAAACTTTCTGGTTGTTTCCTTATCACAAAACCTTAAAAGTTATGATGTAACCTATATAGTGGGTCCAAACTATGTGGGTTATGATTCCTTTCACAAGAATATGTAGGTATCCCATTTATGGGTTCAATCAAAACAACAAAACACATCTCATGTCCATAGATGAAAATAAACACCATAGTGACCTTCATCTCCCTGTATGAAAATAAACACCAAAGTGCCCCACTGTAGGAATATAAAACTAGCTTCATCATAATAACAACCAAAGAAAATCTGTGTAGTATATACGAGTTTAGCATTGATGGAGAACCATGGATACAATAAATATATTCATTGATGAAGATCCTCGGATATGTACAGATTAATCTAAGATCTATACATGCTAACAATTTATTTCAACTCTTAGGATTTCACATATCATACTTGGGAATTAATGATGGATTTATGAACATTTATTAAATATATAATTGAGTCCTGGAGTATGCGATAATCCCCCTCAAAAGATTTTGATGAGCCTCACCACCACTCCTCACGGCCAATGTGAGTTCATAAGTATCATTAGTCAAAACACTAAACAAACACCTGCCTTTGGAAAGAAATTCCCCATGGATACAAAACTATTGGGTGTTTCCGTTTCCAAGAACAACCCTGTTGCAGTCAATTTAAAAATTGAAAATCATAATAAAGAGAAAAATCTAGGGGAAACAATGGTAAATCTCTAAAAACCACCAAAACACCATAAAACCATAATAATCATAAAGTATCTATAAATCTTAAAACCCCTAAAACCAAATAAAAAGGCTAAAAGCCCAATAAAAACTCAAAAAACCATTTAAACACCTAGAACATTAAAAAAATATAAAAAACCTTAAAAACCTAAAAGACTCAATAAAACCATAAAAACCTAAAAAACCATAAAGCCCTAAAAACCCTAAAATACCTGAAAATATCTAAAAACCATAAAAACCATAAAAATCCAAAAATATCCATAAAATCCTTAAAATTGTAAAAAACACAAAAAACATGAAAATTATAAGAAATCCTTAAAAACCTAAAAACAATTAAAATACATAAATGTTAATAAACCTAAAAGACCCAAAAATACCCTAAAACCCTTAAAACCCCTAAAAACCATAAATCTAATACAACCAACTAAAAACATTAAAAACCCATTAAACCACTAAAAATATTAAATGAACTATTAAAAACCTTTAAACACATAAAAACTCAAAAAACACTAACACCCCAAAAGGAACTGCAAAAACCACCAAAAACCATAAAAATCCTAATATCCATCAAAATCCCTTAAACCCTAAAAACCATGAAAATCCTAAAAAAGTCCTAAAATCCAAAAAATGTAAACAACCTAAAAACCCTAAAAAACTCTAAGAAAAAATAAAATCCTAAAACACAATATTCCCTTAGAACCCTATAAAATTATAAAACCCTAAAACCCCTAAAAATCCCTAAAAACATTAAAAACCCATAAAAATCCTAAAATAGATATAACTATCCCAAAAAATGCAAAATACCCTAAAAACCATGAAAACCCATAAGGAAACGTGAAAAAACAAAAAATACTTAAATCTCTTAAAAACCTAAAAGACATTAAAAGCCCTAAAAAACATAAAAGACATTAAAAACCCCCCAAAATCATAAAAATCTATAAACACCTTAGAAACCTTAGAAACCCTTAAAAACATTAAACCAACTAAAAAATATAAAAAACCCTTAAAAACTCTAAACGTGTTGAAAACTATAAAAAACCATAAATTCCATAACAAACCAAAATTCCCCAAAAAAACCCAAAAAACCCTCAATATCTCTTAAAACACTAAAAAAATCTAAATACCAAAAAAATCCTTAAAATCCCTAAAAATTACTTTTAATGAAAAAAAATATTAAAACCTTGAAAAACCCTAAGAAAACAATAAAAACCAAAAAAAATAACGCTAAAAATATAATAATGATAAAAAACTCTGAAAACCCTAAAAATCATTAAATCACGGAAAACCCTTAAAATCTATAAGAACCCTAAAACACATAAAAATAATTAAAAACCCTACAAATTCCTAAAAATAATAAAATACTAGAACCCCGAAAAACCATAATAAATATTTAAAAACCTAAAAACACTAAAACCCATAACAAACCAAGAAAGTCTAAAAACCCCAAACCACTCCCAAAGACCATAAAAACCCAAAAAACACAAAAAAAACAATAAAAACCTATAAAAACCTTAAAAAACACCTAAAACCCTAAAAATCACTAAAACTATAAAAACCATAAAAACCCTTAAATACATTAAAAATCTCTAAAAACTTACAACTGTAAAAAGTCAAAAGAAAACCCAAAACCCCCAAAAAAACCCTATAAAACCCAAATATTCCTAAAAACCCTAAAAAACATCAAAATCCCTAAAAACCTAAAAAACAAAAGAACCATAAAAACTCATAAATCCCTAAAAAGTAAAAAACCCTAGAATCGTTAAAATACCTATGATAACCTTAAATTATAAAATCACTTAAAATCCATAAAAAACCTAACAAAAATTTAAAACCATTAAAACCCTAAGACCCACAATATCACAAGAAACCCTAAAAACAATAAAAATTGTAAAAAATCCCTAAAAATCGAAAAATACATTAAAAACTCTAAAAACTCGAGAAAACCATAATAAATCTATAAAAAAACTCAAAAAATTTAAAACCCATAAAAAATTAAATAAGATAAAAACTCTAAAAACCCAAAAACCCTAAAAACCCTAAAAGCATTAAAAAACCGAAAAAATAAATAAAAACCTTAAAACCACTAAAAAATATAAAAACCCATTAATCCCCTAAAAATATTAAAAATATCCAAAAAACCATAAATACTCTAAATAAAATAAAAACCCATAAAACCCAAACACCAGATATTACACCAAACCCCCTAAAAACACAAAAAACATTCAAAATCCCTAAAAACATTAAATTTTTTAAAATATATTAATGTATATAGAATTATAAGAAACCATAAGAAACCATGAAAACCTCAATAAAATTCCTTAAAACAAAAAAACCCCTAAAAACTTAAAAACCATAAAAACCCATAAAAACAATCTAAATACATAAAAACCATAAAGAACCATAAAAATACTAAGACCCCTAAAACCCATATAAAAAAATAAGAAAACATTTAAATCCTAAAAACACATAAAACCTTGAAAAACAAAAAAAACAATAAAATCCTTTAAACCCCTAAATACATCAAGACACTAAAAAATATTAAAATCCCTAAAAAATAAAAAAAAACTCAATACCCTAAAAAACAAGAAAAGCTAGAAACCCAAAAAACCAAAAAACCAAAAAACCCCTATAAACCTTAAAAATCCAAAATGCCTCAAAATCCCTAAAAACAATAATAACAATAAAAATGATTAAATGGCCCAAAAAGTCCATAAACACATAAAAACCATAAAACCATGAAACCCTCTAAGAAAACCTTGAAAATATAAAAAAATTAAACCCCCTAAAAACATAAAAACATTATAAAAACATTTAAAAAAATTTAAAACCCCAAAAAATGCTAAAGACCAAAAAACCCCATAAAAACCTTTAAAAATCAAAAGAACTCATTAAAATACTAAAAACTCCTAAAGAACATAAAAATGATCTAAACCCTATAATGTTTAAAACCCTAAAAACATTAAAACACTAAATAATTCAACAAAACATAAAACCCACAAAAAATCCAAAAACACACTAAAAACCTAAAAAAACCTAAACTCGTCAATGTCCATAAAACCCTAAAACCCAATATAAATTCTAAAAATTCCAAAAAATACCAAAAAATGTAAAAAACCATAAAATCACTTAAAAAACCATGAAAACCAAAAAACAGTTAAAATACCTAAAAACCTTAAACACATTTAAAACCCTAAAACCCCTAAAGGACATGAAAATCCTAAAACTCCCCAAAACCAATAAAAACCACTAAAATCCTTAAAAGGCCTAAAAATCCATAAAAACCTCAAAACGCACTAAAAAAATCATTTAAACCCCTAAACACATTAAAAACCCTAAAAACTAAAAACCCTTAAAACCTTGAAGAAACCCTATAAACCTAAGAACCCCTAATAACCCTCAAAATTCCTAAAAAAATTAAAAAATAAAATTCATAAAATCATCTAAAAATATTTACAGCATAAAAAAATGTATGAAACCTAAAAATCCTCAAGAAAAACTTAAATAACTAAAAATGATTAAATCCAAAAAAAATAAAACACTATATACCATAAAATTTTCTAAAAACCCTAGAAACCAAAAAAATACCCCTAAAACCCATAAGCCCCTAAAACCAACAAAAACACTAAATTCCTTTAAACCTATAAATACATTAAAAATTTTAAAAAAAACATTAAATATTCTCAAAAAAATAAAAAAAACCCTAAGACAAAAATAAAACCATAAGAACCCTAAAATCCCTAAAATCTCAAAAAAACCCTCAAATCCGTAAAAATTCAAAAACTAATAAAAATACTAAAAAATACTTTAAAATCCCTATAAATGTAAAAAAAATATTTAAAACCATTAAAAATCATATGAAAACCTTAAAAACCAGACAAACATAAAAGCATAAATACAATTAAAACCCAAAAAATCCTAAAAAATACTAAAAACCTTTAAAAACCCATTGAATCTCTATAAAGCCTAATTAACTCCCAAAATCCTTAAAAACATAAAAATCCCTAAAATCCTAAAAATACATAAAAACTCAAAATAAATTAAAAAAACCTAAAAACAAATAAAAAACCATAAAAAAATATTAAGACCTCTAAAAACATATAGAATGTTTAAAACCACAAAAAACCTTAAAATACCCTAAAAATTCTAAAAAACCCTAAAACCATAAAACCCTCTAAAGAACATAAAACACCCTAAAACCCCAGAAAAACATAAAAACCTTGAAATCTATAAATTATATTTAAACCTATAAATACATTAAAAACTATTAAAAAACAAACACTCTAAATAAATAAATAACCCTAAAAACTCAAAAAACCATAAACTCCCTAACAAAAAAAAAATAAAATATAAAACCCTCAAATTACCCAAAACATTAAAAAAAACTAAAAATACTAAAACTGCAATAAAAATACCTAAAATTTACAAATATCAAAGAAAAAATTAAAAAAATTAAAATAATTATAACCCCTAAAACATAAAAACACTAAAAACCCAAAAAAACTTATAAAACCACTAAATCCCTAAAAAACCATAAAATTCATAAAAAAACATTAAAAATATAAAAAATCCCAAAAATCACCTGAAAACCTAAAAAACCTAACAACTCTAAAAACTTCTATGAAAACCTTAAACACCATAAAATTATTTAAACCCCTAAAAACATAAAAACCCTAAAAAACACTAAAACCCAAAAAAACATTAAAAGCCCCCAAAACACATAAAAACCCTTAAAAAATACATCTCTAAAAACCCTTTAAGACCCTAAATTTTTAATGATTTATAAAAACATTTAAAACTCTAAAAAAATCAAGAAAACCCTAACAACCTAAAGAAATCATAAAAACCTAAAACAGTAAACCCCTAAAAATACCCAACACCACTAAGAACCATAAAAATTCAAAAAAAGCACAAAAATATCTAAAAAAGAAAACCTTAATAACACTTAAAAATACTATGAATACTATAGAAGCATAATATCACATAAAAACCGTAAAAATCAAATAATTCCAGAAACCATAAAAGATCCTAAAAACCCTAAACCACCTAAAACCCACTAAAAACGTAAAAATCCTACAAAACCACTAAAAACTATAAAAAACCTTTTACCCGTAAAATATAAAAAACTATGAAAACATTTAAAACCCCTAAAAACTAAAAAAACCAAAAAAACCCAAAAATACTATAAACCCTAAAAACCATCAAAATACTTAATCACCCTAAAAACCAAATAAATCCTAAAAAATATCTAAAAATATATAAAAATGTAAAAAAAACCATCGAAATTTAAAAATCATAAGAAGAAACATTAAAACCTAAAAACCATTAAAACCACTAAAAACCTAAAAACATAAAACCCCTAAAACACTAAAAACCTTGAAACCCCTTTCAACTCCAAAAAATACCCTAAAAATCACAAAAATTGTACCCAAACCTAACAACCATGAAAGACACTAAGAAAACCATAAAAACAAAAAACACTTGAAAAACGTAAAAACCCAAGAAGTTCGTAAATCCCTAAAAATACATAATAAGACACTTAAAACAACAAAATTCATAAAAACTCATAAAAATCATAAAAACCCCTAAAATCCTTAATAAATATAAAACCCATAAAAATACAAAAAACAAATAAAAACACTAAAAAAATTAAAATACTATAAAAACATTAAAACTCCAAAAATATCAACAAAATCCTAAAAACCCCAAAATCCCCAAAATCCCACAAAATACATAAAATATTAAAAATAATAAAAATCATAAAATATCCCAAAAATCATTAAAAATATAGAAAAACCCTAAAACCCTGAAAACCCCTAACTAAAACTGAAAATTAACTTTTTAGTAATAAAGTCACTTTTATGTCAAAGTGAGAAACATATCCCAATCCATCCCGAGGTGAAGCCTCATATGAGAAGGTAAAGCCATAAAAGCAAAGCCTCAACCTATTGGTACTTTCCTCTCTATAAATTTGTCAGTTCATAAGCCATACATTAGCATTAGGGTCTTTGCAGATAAAAACTTCGAAAAGAGACTCCATTTTTTCCCAGTTTCGAATATACTCTTCTTTGCCGATTTTCCCGTCATTGAAGCCACTCATCAGGATCATGTCTTGTTTATCATTCCAACTAGCTTTCTCACTATTTACCTCCACTTTAATGTGTCTTCCCATCATCTCAGCCTCTTCTGGTTGGATGTTGACATAAAGGAATTCTTCCACCATTTCCTCCTCCGAGTGGAGTATAGGTTCATTAGAGTGGTTTTCTGTTTCGGTACAGTTTTCAGAAGCATTACCACTCACAAGAAGCATGTCGTTGCTAATTCCTTGAATCCCAACTTGAGACTTACATCAACCATGGAAGCAGATGATATTTATTTCTCATAAGGTTTAGATTTTTTTACCTGAACGTGTTTCCATCGGTTCTGGTAAATTCAAGTAATCCTTACGGCCTCTCCCCTTCTTCTTCTTAGGGATATTCCCCTCGACATGGACCTTAGATACTCCAGAATCTTCCTCAGACTCCACACCCTCTTTTTTTCCCTCATCCAGCTCATAGTGAATTTTTTCTATAGTTTCATCATTGTTCAAACACTCAAAAGAATTGTTGGTCTGAACCACACCCTGGTCCGATCCCTTTCCTACTGGAAGTTTGATGACCCCCGAAGTGACAACAATCTAAATTGAATTGATTTGGAATTATATCTCCATCCCTTCCGTCCAGGCCACCACCTCCTTCCTAGAGAAGCACCCTACTTCAGTTTGGTGTGGTCGCAAAGTTGTATCATCAGTCTGTTGTTCCACTGATTTACCAGTATCCCAGACCCTTAAATCCTCCTTCACCCAATCAAAATCCCCCGACATAGAGGTTTCCTCGAACTGTTTTTACACTGGTTTAAACTGCACCGCTTTGTTTTCCAAAAGGATCACCTGATTAATATTCTATCCATTCTTGCCCTGCACTGGAACCTTCCCCTGGTGAACAACTCATCTACAGTTGGCATCCGAGTGACACAGTCTACAGAAAGATGGACAGAACTCCACCCAATGGTAAAAAACCACCGGTTTCTTGCATCGTACCTCCTCACCGGCTTTAATCCACACAAACTCAACCAGTGGCCTTGACACATCAACTTCCACACACATGCGTGTGTTGATCGAATGGAACATAGAAGCAGTACGCGTAGCAACAAAGAGAAACCAACCCATTAAATTTCCTAGCATACGTAAAATCACAGGATTTAGAAAAGGTAGTGGTAATTGCGGAAGGCTTAAAAACTCTACAAACCCTAAAAATCCCTAAAATACCTAAAATCCCATAAAAATTCTAAAAAATCATTAAGAATCCATAAGATGTAAAAAACCCTAAAAAAACTGAAAAACACTATTAAAACCATTAAAATCTAAAAAAATAAAAACACATAAAAACCTAAAATTCCTAAATACCTTAAAATCATCTAAAGACCACAAAACCTCAATCCCCCTGAAATCAAAAAAAAACCTTTAAAGGACTTAAAACCCCCAAAATCCATAAGATCCCTAAAAACAATAATATATCAAAAACCCTTTTAAACCCTAAAAACCATAAAAATCAATCAAACCCAAAAAACAATACAAAACTAAAAAATACTAATACCCAAAAAACCATAAAAACCATAAAACCCCTAAAACCCATCAAAATCCCTAAAACCCCTAAAACCAAAAAAAACCCTAAAAAACCCAAAAATTCACTAAAAACATAAAATACCTTAAAATCCATGAAACCCCCAAGAAAAAAATAAAAACCAAAAGACCTTTGAACCCCCTCAAAGTCCTAAAAAATGTGAAAACCCATAACACCCTAAAAAAACTCTCTAAAAAATCTAAAAACAATAAAAATCCTAAAAATCCATAAAAATTCCTGGAAACATTAAAAACCAAAAAAAGTCATAAAACCATAAAATTCGAAATAATAAAACCACTAAAAGAACTAAAAAACACTAAAACCCTTTAAAACCCCCAAAACCGTAAAAATTATAAAACCCCTAAAACCATAAAACCCCCAAAGAATTAATAAAAAAATCATTAATACCCACTAGAACCTATAAAACCCTTATAAACCCCTTAAAGAAATAAAAAACTCAAAATCCCCATAAAACCCCTAAAAACCTTACAGAATTAACAAAACCCCACAAGATCCCAACAATGCCTAAAACCTATAAATATCATAGGGAAAAGAAGATGTGAGGATCAGGCTATTCCCAACCCCCCCCCCCCAAGTTTATTAGAAAGAAAACAGAGACACAACAGACAAGGGAGGGGAGGGGTCAAACGACCCACACCCAAAAATCCCTTACAACCCATGCCAAAAAAGGAGAAAAAAACAAAAAGGAAAACCACATAGAGAGAAGAAGAGAGAGAGGTAGGAACATCAATTTAGAGGTCAGAAGTCTCCATCTCCATACGGGTCCCCATCGGCACCATAACCAGTGGAAGCATCTGACTCCACCGACTCCCATTCAGATGATTCATATTGTTTAAGGAAGGTGGTGTAGTAATCTTTGAGGCGTTGCTGCTTCACATCAAGCTACACCTGTTCCACATTCAGCTGCTTCTTAGCAGACCGCCCCACCATGCCAGAGGAGTTCTTCATTGCTTTACTGGATGCCCTAGTATCCACTATTTTTGGAAGGGAGGAATAGTCCTTCATCGGCTTCCTCCTACATGGGTTAGATGTGACACTAGTAGAAAATTTATCCTGAACGGGGATAATAGTGTCCTCTTTATTCATATAGAAAACAGTGGGGATTGACCCCTCAATAGCCCCCTCCCCAGATGAACCACCTGAAAGGTTCACTTTCCCGAGAGGGAGTTCATTCCCAATAATAGCCTTCTCCTTTATTATCTATTCCATGTTGAAGTTCATTCTTGGTTCATCATCAGAACCCTACCCCCAAGCCATTGCGCTATGTAAATCCATTTCGTTTTGTATGATGGATTTATACACTGCTGTTGGCATCACATTGGAGACCTCAAAGGTAATGTCCTTTAGTATCTTGGTCATGAAAACAGCTCCTGTTGGTCCATACTCATCAATCTGGGAATTGAGTATCCCTTTTGGAACATGCACATTTGAAAAATCCACTACGACCGGGACCAGATTCCCATTATCAGCATAACTTGCTTCATGCAGATCAGATCATGCCACAACAACACAAGTCAGATCCTCAGCACAAGCAGGCCAAGTAGCATGTACACCATCAAGCCCATCAGATTCATCCACTGCAGCACTGGAACCAGGTATAATGGTATCATCAACCCCCGTACCGGCCTCATCAGTCTTAGTCGTGAGATCCCATTCGGGCACACACATATCTGAAACATCCCCCTCAGTCGGGACCAGCTGCCTATCATCCGGGGATATGGTTTCAAGTAGGAGGGGGCACGTCACAACCACTCCATCAGAAGTAGGCCGTGCGGCGTGATCCTCTTCAGAAACAGCAGCGTTCTTCCTTACGTAGTCAACATGGCCAGCCACCTCGAGACTGTCAAAAGCCTCTGGGGTGGCCTGCAGCTTCTCAAGACAGAGGCCCAGGCCGCCACCAATACCCAGAGGCACAACACCATGTTGAGTATCCTACTGCCCATAATTGCAAGCATCATCTCCTTGTCTTTCCAAATGCCCCAGGCCCTCAAACCGGTTGCTCATGGATTTCCCACAGGTGACATTCATTTTTCCTCCAAAAAACTTTTGGAGGTCAGCAGCAATGCTCCCGTTTTCACCTAGGGTCCTATTTTTACCTAGGGTCACAAAGGACACCCCTACAGCAGGCGGTAAGACCCTACCGACCTGCCCAGCAGCTTCAAGATCAGTATCCAGACTCTCCACCTCCTTATCTCTCCTAATAAAAGATTTTAGCGCCTCCTTGTTGCAGCTACCACCTAGGGTTCCATCTGACCCCTCCTCACCAACAGCTTACTTACCAAGAAGATCCATCCTCATCCTATCAAAAATAGCCTTAGTGGAAGGGTTTGGATCCTTTTCTGTGGCCTTCTACAGCAACGATTCCTTTAAGGAGTGGACAATAGGAGTAGCATGAACCGAACCATCACCTCTAACAGCTCCTAGATCAAATCCATGAGCAAAATGTTGCTTCAAGGAAGGTCTAAAAGTTCCAGAACCACCACGACACTGATTAGTCGAGTGACCTATTCATCGACAGATCGAATGGAACATAAACCAGGATTCGAAACAAACCTGTTGATGCCATAGGAGCTCCCGTTCAACCTCATTGAAAACCGAATCAACCGGATCCTTAGAGTTATCAACCTCCACACAAATCCTTGGGGCGATGGGGTGACAAACCCCACGAGTGAGGGAGTCCGAGCAAAGGAACCTACCAATCAGATTTCCGATGATGTGTAGAAAAGCAGGATTCTGGAAAGGGAGGGCCAGCCTAGGAAAGGTGACCCAAATTGCGGTGACTGAAGGATCACACAACATATGGAAATCAAAGGACCAATGAAACAAGGAAAAGTGAAACCCATCTACTTTCCTTGGAGAGAACTCCCAAGCCGTGATCAAGTCTTCCTCATTCATAAAACGGATCTGAAAATGTTGAGGATCGAGAAGACCGATGACTGCCTTTTCACGGATCTTCCACATAGAGGAAACAAACCTGTCAAAGACGTCTATCGGAGGTTGAGCCTTCCCAAACCGAACCACCAGCGTAAAATCTTGGAGTGCAGAAGCCAGGAAGAACTCGTGATTCGAAATCTGAACCGACGACACTCACTTGACTCGGCCTAGAACTTTTGGTCAAAAATGCACCTCTGGAAAGCCTGGAAGGAGTGCGGGGTCAGTGAACGGAGAGAAAGAGCGTCGTGAAGAAGCACCATCCACCGTCCCCCTGGCCGTGACCTAGGGAGAGGCGGTAACGCCAGTGCCATCGGCTACGCTGGTGGCCTCTTGAGGGAAGAGGAGGAACTCCATCGTGAGAGGAAAGTAGCCGAAACCAGAGCCATCTCCAAACCCATAAATATCATAGAAATCACTAAAAATCCATAAAAACAGAAAAACCCCTAAAAAGCCTAAGAAAATCCAAAAACCCTAAACACACAACCCTAAAAACTCTAAAAACCCATAGAACCCAAAAAAACAAAAAAATCATAGAAATACATAACAACCATAAAAAACCAACAAAATTCCTAAAAAATCCAAAAAAATCCCTCAAAACCCTAAAACCAATAAAAACCCTAAAACCAATAAAAACCCTAAAACCAATAAAACCCAAAAATACTAAAACCCTAAAAAACCCTAAAAACTCTATAAAATCTCCAAAACTAAACACCTAAAAAATTAAAAACCTAAAAACCATCAATATCTCTAAAAACCCAAGAAACCCAAAAAAATTACAAAAAACTTCCAAAGACACCTAAAAAACATAAAGAACCCATAGCTTTCTAAAAAAAGTCATAAAACCTTAATAACCCCTAAAAACCCATAAAAATAATTAAAAATATAAAATATCTAAAAACTACAAAAAAGTCCATAAAATACCTAAACCCCTAAAAGTCCATAAAAATAAAAAAATACCCATATGTGTGGGTCCTTATGAAATAACTGCATGGGATTTGATTCCCATCCCAATGGGATACGTATGAATACTCCTTGAGGTTCAAACCCAACACCCCAAATCCACAATATTCGTTATAGGACACATTTCTAGTATGGTTCAATTAAACATGAGAGTCGACATCTCTCTGAGGTTTTCTGGGATTCTTCGATGTAAGTACCACACTAAACTTTGACAATGCACCTCTCTCCTAGATTTCCTTGCCACATCATGTTAAACTGTATGGTTGGGTCCTTATCACATAGCATTAAAAGGTACGATGCTCCCTATATAGAGGTACTGAACTATGTGTGTTCCGATTCCTTTCACAAGGATATATAGGAAGCCCATTTATGGGTTCGATCCTAACATCAAAACAAATCTCATGTCCTTGGATGACAATAAAATCTAGAGTGACCTTCATCTCCCTATATGAAAATAAACTCTAGAGTGCCCCACTGTATGAATAGAAAACTAACTTCATCATAATAATGACCAAAGAATATATTTGTAGTATATAAGAGGGTACCATTGATAGAGAACATTGGATATAATAGATATCTTCATTGATGAAGAACCTCAGATACGTACAAATGATTCTAAAATCTATACATGCTAAAAATTTATTTCTAATCATGGAATGTCCCACATCATACTTTGGAATTAAGGAAGGACTCATGAACATTCCTTCAATATATAAGAGTTTCCTAGATTATGCGATAATTCCCCCCAAAAGGGTTTAATGAGTCTGACCACCTATCTTCTCGACCAATATAAGTTATTAAGTATCCTAGGTCAAAACGCTTAACAAGTTCATGCCATTGGAAAGAAATTCCTCAGGGATATAGAACCATTGGGTGTTTCTGGTATGACAAAAAAAACCCCATTTGAAACCATTTGGAAAAAGAAAAACGTAATAAAGTGAAAAATCCATGGGAAACAATTGTAAATCTTTAAAACCCCTATAAAACTCTAGAACCATAAAAACCATAAATACCCTATAAACATTAAAACCCCTAAAACCCAATAAAAACATAAAATCCCACTACAAACTCCAAAAAATACTTGAAACACCTAGAAAATTGAAAAAAAAATCTAAAAAACCTAAACAAACATAGAAAACCCCAAAAACCTAAAAAACCATAAAGCCAAAAAAACTCTAAAAAACTTTAAAATGTCCAAAAACCCTAAAAACCATAAAAATGCTAAAATATCCCTAAAAACCCCAAAAAAATTAAAATACATTAAAACATGAAAAATTATTAGAAACCCTTAAAAACCAAAAAACGCTTTAAATACTTAAATGCTAATAAACCAAAAAGACCCAAAAAGACCCTAAAAACCATAAAACCCCTAAAACCATAAAACCAATAAAACCAACTAAAAAATATTAAAACCCTTTAAACCACTGAAATGTTAAAAATCTCTTAAAACCCATTAAACACCTGAGAACTCAAAAAAAAATTGAAACCCCAAAAGGAAATGAAATTACCCAGAAAACCATAAAAATCAAAAAATTCACCAAAATCCATAAAAAAACTAAACACCATGAAAATCATAAAAAATTCCTTAAATCCCTAGAATGTAAAAACCCTAAAAAGCTAAAAAACATTAAAAAACCATAAAATCCAAAAAAAAATAAAACACTTAGAAACCTAAACAATTGTAAAACCCTCGATATCCCTAAAAACATAGAAACCATAAAAATCATAAAACAAACCTAAATATCTCAAAAAAATGAAAAAAAACCCCTAAAACCATGAAAACTTATAAGAAAATATTAAAACCCGAAAAAAACTTAAAACCTTACAAACCTTAAAAGACACTAAAACCCCCTAAAATCACAAAAACCGTAAAAAAACTTGAAACCCATAAAAACTAATTAAAAAAATATAAAAACCCTTATAAACCCAAAATATGTTGAAAACTTTAAAAACAGATTAAAACCCTAGAAAACAAAAAATCCGAAAGAAACACAAAAAACCCCAAATACCCCTAAAAACGAAAAAGCATAAAAACCAAAAAAAAATTTAAAAATCCCTAAAAGTTATTAAAAAATGAAAAAAACTATTAAAACCATGAAAAACCCAAGGAAAACCATAAAAACCCAAAAAACATAAAAACACTAAAAATATAAGAATTATAAAAACCCTAAAACCCTTAAAATCATTAAAACAATAAAAACCCTTAAAATACATAAGAACCCTAAAAAACCCTCAAAATACTAAAAAATCCTTAAAATACCTAAAAATTAAGAAATATTGAAACCCCTAAAAACCCTAATAAATCCTAAAAAACCTAAAAACACAAAAACCCATAAAAACCAAAAAAAGGCAAAAACCCCCAAAACACCCCATAAGACCATAAAACCCCCAAAAAAACTATAAAAACAATAAAAATCCCTAATAAACTTAAAGACCCCATAAATCCCTAAAAATCACTAGAAATATATAAACCATTTAAACACTTAAATAAATTAAAAACTCTAAAAAAATTGAAAACCATAAAAAACTAAAAAACATAGAACCCCAAAATACAATAAAAATCCTAAAACACCTAAAATCCCTAAAAAACAGAAAAATCCCTAAAAACCAAAAAAAACATAAAAAATCTTAAATACCTAAAAATTAAAAAACAATAAAAATATTAAAAATCTTACGATAAACTTCAATTACAAAAACTCTTAAAACCTATAAAAACCTAAAAACATTTTTAAAAAATTTAAATCAATGATACCCATAAAATCACAAGAAACCCAAAATCCTATAAAAATTCTAAAAAATCCCTTAAAATACCTAAAATCATTAAAAACTTTTAAAACCAAGAAAAACCCAAAGAAACCCATAAAAACCTCATCACATTTAAAACCTCTAAAACCATAAATATGATAACAGGCCCTAAAAACCTAAAACCCCTAAAAAGCCTAAGAGCCTTAAAACCCTAAAAATAAATAATTACCTAAAAACCACTAAAAAAATATAAAAACCCATTAATCCATTAAAAACATTCAAAAAACTCCAAAAAACCATAAAACACTAAATAACATAAGAACCCCGAAATCCCAAACCCCCCATAATACCCTAAACCCCTAAAACCCAAAAAAACAATCAAAATCCTTAAAACCATAAGATTGTTTAGAATGCCTAAAAATACTGTAAACACCATGAAATGTGTTCCATGCACTTTTCTGCAAAATGTCATGGACCGAGCTCTAAAAGTTCGTGGTGAAACTCTACAATCTTCAAGGGGATAAGTGACGGTAGCGAAGACACCATCCCAAAGGTACTTGAATGAAAACAATAATTAAAACCCATATGAATCTTAAAAACTATAAAAATTCTAAAAAAAACATAAAAAACTATACAAACCCCCAGAATGCCTAAAATACCAAAAATCCCATAAAAACATAAAAGTGCTTTAAATTCCATAAGATGTAAAAAAAACCCTAAAAATATTGAAAAGACTAATAAACCCATAAAAAACTAAAAAAAATATAAACACATAAAAAGATAAAATTGTTAGAAACCCTGAAATCCTCTCAAGACCATAAAACCCAAAACCCCTCTAAAAGCCATAAAACCCTATAAAAGCCTAAAACCCCCAAAAACCAAAAGAGCCCTAACAATTCATAAAAACCATAGAAACCCTTTAATCCCATAAAAACCTTAAAAACTCAACAAAAACCTTAAAAACAATAAAAAATAAAAAATATTAAAACTCCCAAAAAACCATTAGAACCGTAAAACCCCTAAAAACCCTCAAAATCCCTAAAACCCCTAAAACCCAAGAAAAAGAATAAAAATCCCCAACAATTCACTAAGAAAATAAAATAACCTAAAAATAATGAAAACACAAATAAAAAAATAAAAACCAAAATACATTTGAACCCCCTCAAAAACCTAAAAAATTATAAAAACCGTAAAACCCTAAAAAACCAAAATTCCTCAAAAACTATAAAAATCTAAAAAAATCCTAAAAACCCATAAAATTGCTTGGAAATATTAAAAACCCCAAAACCCTTGAAAAACATTAAAATCCTTAATAACAAAAAACCACAAAAAACCCAAAAAATACTAAAACCCTTAAAACCCCCCCAATCAAGTAAAAACCCTAAAACCCTTAATTCCATAAAACCCCCACAGAATCAATAAAAAATCTCTAATACCCACTAAAACCTATAAAACCCCTTTACCAGGAAAGTTTGAACCAGGCGAAAACCTGATCCCGCAAATTTATTGAAGAAAAGATGCAAGTAAAGACAGTAGAAAGAAAAGACGTTACATTACATCAAAGGCATAAGCACCCCCCTCCCCATCATCAGATAGCTCATCATCAGGGTCAGCTGACTCCCATTCAGAAGACTCGTATTTGCGCATCATCTCAAGATACATGTTTTTCTTCCGAAGCATTTCTTCAGACAATTTCTCCTTGATCGGCCTCTTCCCACTGAGCCCTTTGTCTGACTTCGGGGGCCCTCCTCTTTTTTTGCCATTGTACCCATTTACAATGACAGTTTCTTGTGACCCTACCTTCTTGTGTGCAGATCTTGTCACCATTGATTTGGGTAGGTCCGTATAATCTCTCCTTGGCTTCCTCCCCTCTAAAAATCCCTACCAATCAAAAAAAACAAATCAAAATTCCTAAAAAATCTAAATTTTTATTTCTCAAAACCCTTAAACCAATAAAAACCAATAAAAACACTAAAATACATAAATATGCCCTAAAAACTATAAAAACACTAAAACTGCCTAGAAATATCTAAAACCAAACCCCTAAAAATCATAAAATCCATCAATGTCTCTAAAATCTGATGAAACCCAAAAAAACCCAAAAAATTTCCAAAGACCCCAAAGAAACCCCTTAAAACCCTTAACCTACTAAATAAGTCATAAAACCATAATAACCCCTAAAAAATCATAAAAATACATAAAAATAATAAAATATATAAAAAGTAAAAAAAGTCCTTAAAAATCCATAAAACCCTAAAATCCCATAAAAATACAAAAAAACCCCTAAAACCCTAAAACCCTAAAACCCCTAAAAACCCCAAAAAACAACCAAAACCCCTAAATACCCATAAAATTCCTAAAATACATTAAATACAGTAGAAATATTAAAAACAAAAAGAACCCAAAAACCCTTAAAAACCTTAAAAATACCTAAAACTCTAAAATCTATAAAAAATATTAAAATATCAAAAATTTATAAAATCATAAAAAAACCCGAAAAACATAGAAAACCCCTAAGAAAAAAATAATAACAAAAATAACCCTAAAACCTAAAAAAATAATAAAATACCCAAAAAACCCAAAAAACCCTAAAAATACAAAAAAAACACTAAAATCCAAAAAAACACAAAAACCCCCTCAAAACCCCAAAAAAATCCCCATAACCTGTTAAAATCCCAAAAAACCCATGAAAAAACCTAAAAATTCTTAAAATACCAAACAATTACTAAAAGAAAATATCATAAATACCATGAATCCCCTAATAAAACCTTAAAATCCGGAAAGCACATAAACCTATAAAAATAACAAATTTCTAAGAACCCTAAAAACCCCTAATAAACCCAAAAACCCAAAAAACCCTAAAACTATAATAACCCTGAAAAATATGTAAATCCATAAAAGAACAGAAAACTCTAAAATCACTTTAAACCCCTAAAAATTTTAAAACCATAAAAACTTAAAAAACCTAAATAACTCAATAAACCTTAAAAATCCAAAAAATCCATAAACACACTAAAACCCCTAAAACCCCTCCAAACCCTAAAAACTAATTAGAGTCCTAAAATTACCTATAACCCATAAAACCATAAAAAAATCTAAACCCATAAGAAAACCTTAAAATCCTAATAATATTTAAAACCCATAAAAACCTAAAAAACACTGAAAACTAAAAAATCCCAAAATACCCTAAGAGGCCCCAAAACAATAATAACCAAAAAAATCCATAAAAACTATAAATGCCCATAGAAACACTAAAAACCAAATAAAACCTCTAAAAACACTTTAAACCCTTAAAAGAGATAAAAACTCTAAAAACTATTAAAAAAATAAAAACTCAAAAAACCCTAACCCCCCAAGAAAACCATAATAGTCCAAAAACACTAAAAAACCATAAAAACACTCAAAATCCCTAAAACTATAAAGAAGTCATAAAACACTAATAATGTCCTAAAATAACTTAAAACGTAAAAAACAATAAAACTCTCTAAAAACATAAAAACCTAAAAAACATTAAACCCCTAAAACCCAAAAAATTATAAAAACTCAAAAAACCACTAAACACCATCGAAACCAAGAAATAAGCCTAAAAACTCATAAAAACCCAAAAACCAAAAAATACTCTAAAAACCCATTTAACCCATAAAAAAGATAAAAAAAACTACAAAACTAGAAAAAATAGAAAGAACTAAAAAAATTCTAAAACCAAAAAAACACCCAAAAACCTTAAAATCCATAGAAACCCCCAAAAGCCCATCAAAATCCCAAAAAAAATCCATCAAAACCATAAAACTACCAAAAAAACTAAAACCTCAAAAAAATAAAAAATCCTAAAACACTAGAAAACCCTTAAGAAAACATCAAAACCCTAAAAACACTTTAAAACCATAACAATCCTATAAAAATATAAAAACCTTAAAAACCATAATACCGTAAAAAACCCAAAAACCCTAAAAAATCACAAAAAGGATTCCAAAAAATTATAATGACTCTTGAAAAACCTAAAAACCCATAATTAAACAGTAAAAACCAAAAAACACTTATAACCATAAAAAAACTAAACACGTTAAAAACACAAAAAACCATAATATGACCCCGAAAACCCTAAAAACCCTTAAAACTCATAAAAACCTTAAAAACCTTAAAAAACTATAAAAACAAAAAAAAACAATTAAAACCACTAAAAAATCTAAAAATCCTTTAAACCACTAAAAACATAAAAAAAAGTCCTTAAAACCCTAAAAACTCATAAAGACACCTAAAGACCCAAAAAAATCCATAAAAACACTAAAAACCCTCAGAATTCCAAAAAAACTATAAAAACCATAGAAATCATAAATATGTCTTCAAAATATCTAGAATCAAAAAAAAATCGTCAAACTATGAAAAACCCTCTGAAAAACATAAAAACATAAATCACTTAAAACCCCTAAAAACCTAATAAACGCAAATTCCTTTATATAAATTTTATTTTTCCTTGAAAAATGTATACCTAAAATGCTAAAACCCTAAATTCCTCTAAAATACCTTAAAATTCTAAAAACCCCTAAAACCAATACAAAAAACTAAAACCATTTAAAACCATAAAACCCCATAAAAAATAAAAACCCTCTAAAAACTCACAAAACCCTCTAAACGCTGAAAAATACTTAAAGGCTTTAAAAACCTTAAAACCCCAAAAAACTCAAAAAAACCCCATAAAACCCAAAAAAACCCCTAACAACTCTGAAATCCCTTAAACCCTTCCAAATACCTAAAAACCCTAAAAAACCCATAAAAATCATTAAAAATCATAAAAACCCAAAAAATTTAAAAAACACTAAAAACCCAGAAAAATTCTATGAAAACCATAAAAACTTAATAACAGTTAAATCCCTTAAAAACCTAAAAAACACTAAAAATAATTAAAATCCTAAAACTCTTAAAACCCTAAAACCCATCAAAATGTAGAAAAACGCTCTAACCCCATAAATGCTTTAAAATCCCTAGAATCTCAAAAACCTAAAAAAACATGAATGTCCTAATGAAAACCATAGAAACCTAAAAACAATTAAAACC
Source organism: Viscum album (assembly GCA_963277665.1). Classification (NCBI taxonomy): domain Eukaryota; kingdom Viridiplantae; phylum Streptophyta; class Magnoliopsida; order Santalales; family Viscaceae; genus Viscum; species Viscum album. The sequence goes on along the minus strand of OY728150.1, from coordinate 1,444,033,357 downwards.
CCTAAAAACCAAAAATGTGAAAAACCTTAAAAACCCTAAAACCCGAGAAAACCCTAATATCCCTCAAAATACCTAAAACCCCCAAAACCAACAAAAAACCCTAAAAATACATAAAAATAAATAAAAATATAAAATACTCTAACAAACTAGAAAAAACATAAGAAAGCCTTAAAAAACGTAAAATCACCTAAAACCCAAAAAACCTATATAACGCTAAAACCATAAAAATACCATAAACCCCTAACAACCATAAAGCCTTAAAAACCATAAAAAAACCTGAAACCCCTAAAATCACACTAAAAACTCTAAAATACTTTTAAGCCCCTAAAAACATTAAAACTATAGAGACCGTTAAAAATCCCAAAAAAAACTCAACAAAACATTAAAAACCTATAGAAACCCTAAAAACATAAAAAACCCTAAAAACAACAAGAAAAAAATTAATCCCATAAAACCCATAAAAACCATAAAAACCATAAAAATCCCTAAAAATATATAAAACATTCAAAACCCTAGAAACACTGAAAGAAATTAGAAAACCTAAAAAACCTAAAATCCATAAAAACATAAAAACAACAAAAAAACCTAAAACCCTAAAAAAATAAAAAACCCTAAAACCCCCAAAAATCCGTAAAACCCTTAAAAACCATAAAAACTCATAGAAAAACTAAAACCCACAAAAAACTCAAAAAATCCTTTCTTTCCCAAAAAATTTTATAAATAACTCTAAAAACATTAAAACCAATAAACAACTAAAAATCATAAAAATAAAGAAAACTCTAAAAACCTCAAAATTCCTAAAACCCATAAAAACGCATAAAAATATAAAAAATCCCTAAAAATAAAAAAATTAGAAACCCTAAAAAACCCTAAGAAAAACATAAAAATTTTAAACACTTAAAACTCCAAAAAACCTAAAAACACTAATTCCTTTGATATGTATTTCCTTATTTTCCTTTTAAAAAAATAAAAATAATTCTAAACAATAAAAGATATTAAAACACCATAAAACCATAAAAACCCATAATAATACTAAAACTAATAAAAACTATAAAAACCTTTTAAACCCCTAAAAACACTAAAAACTAAAAAAATTGTAAAACTGTGAAAACTCCAAAAAAACCCAAAAAACCTAAAAACCCTAAAAATGTTAAAAACCTTAAAACCCCTCAAAGTCTCTAAATTCCCTAAAAACCATACAAACCCAATAGGTCCTAAAAATACCAAAAAACATAAAAATACCTAATTTTTTAAGAAATCATAAAAAACATAAAAAACATAAAACCAATAAATACCCTAAAAATGTAAAGAATAATGAAAAACTCTAAAACCCCTAAAATCCACTTAAATCCTTCAAAATCCATAAAACAATATTACCATAAAAATATTCAAGAATCCATAAAATACATAATAATGTAAAAACAATAAAACCCAGAAAAAACATAAGAAATCTATTAAAACATAAAAACCCATAAAATTGGTTAAAATCTCTAAAAACTCTCAAATGCCTCAAAATCCCAAATACCCCAAAAACCGATAAAAATCATAGAATCCATAAAAATCCTGAAAAACATAAAAAATCCCAAAAACCAAAAAACCCTAAAAAAATATTAAAAACATAAAAATACTTAAAACACCTAAAATCCTAAGAAATGATAAAAACCCTAAAAACTACAAAAAAGACACTAAACCACCTCAAAACCATAACCACCATAAAAACCCTAAAACCCCAAAAAAAACCCTAAAACCCCACTACATACTCTAAAAAACATTCAAATCCCTAAAAATGTTGTAATATTATAAAAACCAATAAACCCTAAAAAAATAAAAAAAAAATAAAAAACCAAAAAAACCCTAAAAACCATCAAAAACCTAAAAGTCCTCAAAATTCCGAAAAAAATTTTAAAGACATAAAAATCCAAAAAATCCTTAAAAATCATTAAAAATAAAAATAACCATAAAAACCGAAAAAAAACTTAAAAACAGAAAAATAGTAAAAACCTTAAAAAATACTAAAAACCCTAAAAAACCATAAAATCTCTAAAAACCATAAAACCCCCAAAATCCCATAAAAAACCAAAAACCATTAAATACCCTAAAACAACTAAATATGGGAAGAACCCTTTAATCACCTAAAATGATAAAAAAACTCTAAAAACCCATAAAAACCCTAAAACCTAAAAAAAGAACTAAAATACCTCCAAATCCCTAAAAACCTAAACAATCAGAAAAATCCCAAGAAAATCCCTAAAAATACCTAAAAAAGTAAAAAACTGTAAAACCCCTAAAAACCCAAGGAAACCATTAACAACATTAAAACACTTAAAACCAAAAAAAATCAAAAAAAGTGTTAAGGATCTAAAAGGCCCTCAATCCCTAAAGACCACTAAGACCATAAAATACCTAAAAACATTAAAAACCCATGAAAACCCTAAAAAATCAGTCAAAACTATAAAAACCCTTTAAAACCTTAAAAACATTAAAAATCTCTAAAAACCATAAAACCTATAAAAACTAAAAAATTAGAAAACTCAAAAAAGGATAAACACCCTAAAAACCCCAAAACCCATAAAATCCCAAAAAACCATAAAATTGTAAAAATCAAAAAACACATAAAAATTAACAAAATGATAGAAATATTAAGAAATACTTAAAAAAATAAAAAAATAAAACCCATAAAAACCTAAAAAATATTAATAACCCTAAAAATCCTAAAAGACGTCAAAATTCCAAAAAACCCCTAAAACACCATTTAAATCCTTAAAATCCCTAAAAATCTCCAAAAATCTAAAAAATGTTGACGAAACCAAATAAAAAGTTATAAACCTAAAAACACTTAAAACCCCCAAACAACATGAAAAATTCCCAACACCTAATAAAACCCTAAAAACCCCAAAACCGTAAAAAATATAAAAAATCCTATAAACCATAAAATACCCTAAAAACCCAAAAATACTCTAAAAACCATTATGAACTCCAAACCCCATTTAAACCACTAGAAACATTGAAAAACTCTAAAAAACCATAAACCCCCTAAGAAAACCTCAAAAACCTAAAAAAACCCATAAAAACATAAAAATTGCAAAACACCCTAAAAAACCTAAAATCTCCTAAAACCCTAAAACCCCATAAAAACCATAAAACCCCAAACAAAATAATTTTTTTTAAAACCACATAAAAACCCTAAAATCTTACTAAAAGCTACAAAACCACTTTAAACCAAAAAATAAATTTAGGAAAATTTTAAAATCCTAAAACCCATAAAACCCCTAAAAACCCAAAAAACCCAAAAAAAATAATAAAAACCCTAAAAACCTAAAAACCCTAAAAAACCAAAAATCACTAAAAATACCCAAAAAACCCAAAACCATAAAAAAACATAAAAAGACATGAAATATCTGAAAACCATAAAACCCCTAAAACCTGTAATAAAACCTTAAAAACCTAATAACACATAAATCCCCTAAAAACCCTAAAAATTCTAGAAACCCTAAAAACACTAAAACCATAAAAACCATAAAAGCCTCAAAATACAAAAAACCAAAAAACCATAAAAATCCTTAAAAGTATCTAATTTTTTTTTAAAACTTAAAAATCCATAAAAACTCTGAAAACTCTATGAAATCCACAATAACCTAAAAAGACATAAAAAACTTAAACACATAAAAATCTCTAAGAAATATAAAAACCCAAAAAAAATTAAAACCCCTATAAACATTAAAAATCCTAAGAACCCATTAATCCCCTAAAAACGCATAAAAATCCAAAAACCAAATAAAAACTTTAGAATCCCTTAAAACCCCTCAAATTTTGAAAACAATATAAAAACCTTAGAAAATCAAAAAAAAACCCCTACACCCCCCCAAAAATACTTTAAACCCCTAAAAACCCTAAAAACATAAAAAATACCTAAAACCATCAAAATACCGAAAACCCCTAAATACCCAAAAATTTCTATGAGATCCCTAAAAATACCTTTGAACATAAAAAACCAAAAAAACATTGAAAACCAAAAAGAAAATTGTACAACCCTAAAAATAATTAAATCTCCTAAAAACCTAGAAGGCTTAAAACCATAAAAACACTAAAAACACCAAAACCCACAAAAACCTCTAAAATCCATAAAAACCCCTTAAAAACATAAAACCCCATAAAATCCCCAAAACCAAAAAATTCTAAAAACCCTTTAAACCCTGAAACACATTAAAAATCTCTAAAAAACCATAAAACCAATAAAAATTTAAAAAACACTATAATCCCAAAAAACCCTGAAAAATATAAAAACCCTAAAAATCCTAAAATCCCTTAAAACACTAAAAACAATAAATATTCCAAAAAATCCATAAAAATACTTAAAAATTTAAAAACCCTATGAAAACCTTGAAGTCCCTAAGAAAAACATAAAGACCAAAAACACTTATAATCCATAAAAACCTTAAAATTGATAAAATCCTAAAAAACCCTAAAAACACTAAAGACCAAAAAATCCGCTAAAACCATGTAAAATAATAAAAATTCTAACAAAAAAATAATAATTATAAAATCGTATTGAATGTCTAAAAACATAAATTATATTGAAAATCCCTTAAAAAAGATAAAAAACCTAAAAACACATAAACCCCTAAAAACCTAAGAGTAAAAAAACCATAAATATATTTTAAACCCTAGAGAACCCTAAAACACTCCAAATCCCAAATAAGATTAAACCCCATAAAATACTAAAAAATACCTTAAATACCTAAATATGTAAAAAAATCTGAAAACCCCTTAGAAGATCCAATAAAACCCTAAAAACCTAACCAAACATAAAAGCCATGAAACCCTAAAAATGAATAAACCACTTAAAATCAAAAATAAAAATAAAACCCATAAAACCCCATAAAAACCCTAAAACCTAAAAAAACCCCATATACCCCCTAAAAATTAAAAACATTAAAAATTCTTTTAAACCCATAAATATGTTAAAAACTCTTAAAACCCTAAAAACACAAAAAAAACCCCAAAACCCCAAAAGACCCATTAAACACCTCAAAATCCTTAAACACTTTTTCCATCCATAAAAATATAAAAACCCCAAAAAATCCCTAAATACCCTGAAACCCCCTAAAAACCATAAAACCTTAAAACACATAAAACTCCTCCAAAATAATAAAAAATTACTAAAACCCTAAAACCCCCTAAAAAACCCCCCGAACAAACCTAAAAAAATCCATAAAACCCTATAAAACCCCTAAAATCCTATTTAAAAGACTAAAACCCCTTTAATCCCCTAAAAACATAAAAAACACATAAAACACCAAATAAAACAACTAAAATATAAAAAAATAATTCCCCTAAAAACCATTAAAAACAATAAAAACCAAAAATCCATAAAAATAATAAAAATCATAAAACCACGAAAAACCATAAAAAGAACTAGAACCCATAAAAACCACTAAAACCCATAAAAATACTAAAATATATTAAAAACTCTAAAACGAAAATTAAAACCATAAAATATAATAAAACCTCTAAAACCCCTAAAAAATAAAAAGAATCCAAAAACCCAAAAAACCCAAAAAAACAATAAATAACATTAAAAACAAAAAAAATCCTCAAAATCCCTTAAAAGACTAAAAACACTACCAATCCTAAAAAAATCCACCCAAAACCCATAAAATCCCAAAAATCAACTAAAAACTATAAAAACATTTTAACCCCCTAAAAATATAAAAACTCTAAAAAACCATTAAACCCTAAAAATGTCAAAAAAAACCCCAAAACCCCAATAAAAAATAAAACCCCAAAACCCCCTAAAAACTCTTCAATATCCTAAAAACCATAAACAATCATAAAAATCTAAAAATTCCCTTAACTCGATAAAAATATAATAAAACACTAAAACTGTGACTACCCCTCAAATAAACTAAAAACGTAAAAACACTTAAAACCCATACAAAACCTATAAATGGAAAAAAACCGTATAATCTTATAAAAAATGATATTTTCAAAAATATTTAAAAACCCATAAAAAACATAAAAATCAGAGAAAAATATAAATACTCTTTAAACTCTTAAATTTTTTTGAAACATTAAAAAACTTAAAAACCATAAAAAATAGAAAAAATAAGAAAATAAAAACACTATAAAAACTAAAAAAACATCAAAATTCCTTGAAATCCATAAAAACATAACAAGCCATAAAAAACCCTAAAAACACAGAAAACCATAAAATCCCTAAGAAAATCATAAAATTCTAAAAACACATAAAACCTCTAAAAATGAAAAAACCCTAGAAACCCCAAAAACCCTGAAAGACCCTAAAACACCTCAAAATCCATAAAATCCATAAAACTATAAAAATTATAAAAAACCCAAAAAATTAAAAAATTTATAAAACCATAGTAACCCTTGATAAACTGAATAAATTCTTGATAATATAAAAATAATAAAAACCCATAAAAACCTATAAATTCTAAAAACCATAGAAACACTAAAACCCATAAAAGTCCAAAAAATAGTAAAACCCCTAAAAAACTAAAAACCCATTAACAAACCATAAAAACCCTAAAACCAAAAAAACTCTAAAAACACTTTAAACACCCAAAAAATTTAAAAACTCTTAAAACCATTAAAACCCTAAAAATCTCAAACAACCCTAAATCCAGAAAAACCTTCAAAATCTAAAAAAACCCTGAAACCCCTAAAAAATACCTAAAATCCCTAAAACCTAATAAAAATTCTAAAAAATTAAAAAATAATACCTAAAAACTAAAAAAAACATAATAAAACCTTATATGCTAAAAATATAAAACCACTAAAAACATAAAAATAGTAAAAATCATAAAACCCCTAAAAGTTATAAAAGACCCCAAACCCCCTAATTCCCTAAAAAACCTAAAATCCATAAAAATCCTAAAAATCCTTAAAAATACCAAAAAAAATAAGAATCCTCGAAAAATAAAAACCCCCAAGAAGACCTAAAAAACTAAAAATCAGTTAAACCCCCTAAAAATTCAAAAAAACACTAAAAATTAAAAACTAAAAAACATTAAAAGACTAAAACCCCTAATACCATAAAACCCATAACAACATATTATTACTATAAAAACGACTTAAAATTATAAAAAATTATATAAAACTCAAAAAACGTTTAAAAACTCTTAAAACCATAAAAACCCTAAAAAAATAAAGAATCACGAAAACCGATAATAACCATAAAAACTAATAACCCTTAAAATACAAAAAGAACCTTTAAAAGATAAAAATCCTAAATGATACCTAAAAATTCTAAAAATTTAAAAACCACAAAACCTAGAAAACCCCTAAAAAACCCTAAAACCCTAAAAATGATTAAAACCCCTAAAAACATAACAAATGATAAAAACAATGAAAACCACCAACACCATAAAAGCCCCTCAAACCCTTTAGAATCACTGAAAACACAAAAAAAATTCAAATAACTAAAAAAATTAAAACCCATTAAACCAAAAAAAGGTTAAAAAATAAAAAACCTTGAAAACCAAAAAAAATCAAAAAACAAAAAATACATGAAAACACAAAAAACACACAAAATCCCTTAAATTTATTAAAACATTAAAACCCCTAAAAATCCTAAAAAATATATCAAATCATAAAAATTGTAAAACCCTAATAAAACCTTAAAAACCTAAAAACACGTAAAAAACCTAAAAACCTAGAGATCACTAAAAACCATAAAAATACCTAAAACCTATAAAAACCATAAAAATCCTATATCCAAATAAAAAAAATAAAAAACCAGGAAAAAAAGTAAATTTAAAAAAAATAAAAAAAACCATAAACACCATAAAAATACAAAAAACCCTAAAACAAAGAAAACATAACAACCCCTAAAACCACTAAAAATTCTAAAAATGCCTCCAAAATTCCTAAAAACATAACAAACCCTATAGACCTTGAGAAAAATATAATTAAACCATACAAAAAAACACTCCATACACTTAAAAACCATATGAAAACTAAAAACAATAAAGACCCCTAAAAATGAAAAATATATATAAAAACCATAAAGCTGTAAAACCCATAAGAATTATAATAATACATAAAAACCCAACCCCCCTAAAAACCCAATAAAAACTATAAAACCATTTTAACACATAAAAATGTGAAAAAATATAAAAAACATAAAAACCATAAAAAACTATAAAATCCCTAAAACCCACCCAAATCCCTAAATACCCGAAAAACCACAAAAATACTTAAGAATCCATAAAAATCCCTACAAAAATAAATAACCCTAAAACCCATGAAAACCCCAATGAAAACCATAAAAACCCAAAATCACTTAAACCCCTAAAAAAATCTAAGACCCATAAAAAATCTAAAAAACCTTAAGAACCAAAAAACCCCTTAAAATCCCTAAAACCCTAAGAACCATTAAAATCATAAAACCCCTAAAAATCCATAAAAACATAAATAATCTAAAAAACCAAAAAACTCATAAGAAAACAATAAAAAAATAAAAACAACTAAAATCCCTAAAAACAAAAAAATAGATACCATAAACCAGCAAAAACTCTTGAAAGGACCCTAAAACCTCGGAAAATCCATAAAATCGATAAAAACCAAAAAACAAATACCATAAAAACACATAAGACCCCGAAAACCCACTAAAAAACTAAAACCCCGTTAACCCCTAAAACAATTAAAAACGCTAAAACACGTAAAACCCCTAAAATCTCAATACGAACCCTAAACATAAAAAAACCATAACCCTAAACCCGTAAAAACCACTCAAAATCTTTAAAACCCTAAAAAAAATTAAAATCTTAAAAAGTCTTCAAAATCCATAAAAAAAGTATAAACGTAAGAATACCTAAAATACTAAGAAAAAATTAAAAATATAATAAACATAAAACCCCAAAAAAACCTAAAAATACTAAACCCTAAAAAATCCTAAAAATGTTAAAAATCATAAAACCCTCAAAATCCCTAAAACCTCTAAAAACATGAAAAATTATAAAATTTCATAAAATTATGTAAAAACATAAAAACCAGTATAAACCCTTAAAACACCTAAGAATACCATAAAACCTAAAAACACTTTAAACCACCAAAATATCAAAAAAATACTAAAAACATAAAAACACCCCCAAAACCACTAAAAACTCTAAAAACCCTTTAAACCATGAACAACGTTAAAAACTATAATTTTTTTATAAACCATCAAAAGAAAAGAACCCCTAAAAATCTGTAAAATCCCTAAAACACCTAAAACCCCACAAAATCCCTAAAACCATAAAAAATATAAAATCCAACAACCCCAAAAAATCATTAATCATGTAAATATATAAATAAAACATTAAATTATTAGAAAAACATAAAAACCAAAAAACACGTAGAACCCCTAAAAATTGTTAAACCATAAAACCCCTAAACACCCTAAAACCCCACATTAATTCCTAAAAGAAAAAAAATATGAAAAAACCTAAAAAACACTAAAAATACCTAAAAATGTAATAACCCAAAATACTCAAAGAAACCCTAACAAAAATATAAAAACCTAAATCAATTAAAACCCCAAAAAATCAAAAAATGTTAAATATAGTAAAATCCTTAAAAACCCTAAAAACCATAAACCCCTTAATAAATAAAAAAACCCATAAAACCCATAAACACACAAAAATGAATAAAAAATCTAAAAACCCTTTAAATCACTAAAAACATTAAAAACTCTAAAAACATAAAAAACCCAAAAAAAACCTAAAAACACATAAAACACCTAAAAAGATAAAAATGATAAAATACCTAAAAAACTAAAAAATCTTAAAAAACCAAATTTCCTATAAACCCATAAAAATATAAAAACCCTAAAAATCCTAAAAACACCAAAACCCCCTAAAACCCAAAAAAACTCTAAAAACCATAAAACCCCTAAAACCCATAAAACCGCTAAAAAACACATAAAAATCACAAATCAACTAAAAACATTAAAAGCACATAAAATGTTAAACAACCTCTAAAAAACATTTAAAACCCTAAAAACTCAAAAAAAAAACTCTAAAACCGAGTGAAAACTGTAAAACCCCTAAACCCCCTAAAACCCTACAAAATCAATAAAATCCATTAAATCCCATAAAAATCATAAAAGACCCTAAAATCCCTAAAAATGTGAAAAAACATCAAAACAGCTGAAAACCTCTAATAAAACCATAGTAACCTAAAAATAATTAAAAACCCCAAGAAATCTAAAAATGAAAAACCCCATAAAAACCCTAAAAACCAAAAAACCCCCAAAACCTAAAAAATACTAAAAACCCCTAAAAAATATAAAAACCCTTTAAACACATAAAATCATTAAAAACTAAAACGATCCATGAAAAACATAAAAACATAAAATCCATAAAGCCCCAAAGAAACAAAAAACCCATAAAATCGTAAAAATCCCAAAAATCTTAAAAAATCCACAAAAATACAAAAAAAAATACCTCAAACACAATATAAGTGTAAAAAACTCTAAATACCCTAGAAACCCCTAGGAAGACCATAAAAACCCAAAATCACTTAAAATAATTAAGTAAATAAAAAAACGAAAACCCCTAAAAAATAAAATAAACCTAAACTCCCTCAAAAACCCAAAAAATTCCTACAATAAATTAAAATTTAAAAATACCTAAAACCATTGAAAACCCCTAATAAACCCAGAAAAATATAAAAACACATAAAACCCCTAAAAAATCAGTAAATGTTATAAACCCTAAAACCCCCTAAAAACTATAAAAACCCCTTAAACATTGGAAAACTCTAAAAACCAATAAAAAACCAAAGACACATGAAAATTATAAAACCCCCACTGAACCCCTAAAATACCTTAAAACTCAAAATACTAAAAAAACCAGAAAACTCATAATAAAAATATAATTCCTACCAAATTCACTAAAATCACTAAAAACCCATAAATATTATAAAGAATCGCAAATAATCATAAATAATCCCAAAATATGTAACAAACCTAAAAACCCAAAAAACCCCTAAGAAAACCTTCATGTCACAAAAACACGTAAAACTCCTAAGAAACATCGAAATTGTAGAAACTATAAATAAACCCCCAAAATGACCTAAAAACCAAGAAAACCCATAAAACCCCCATAAAACCTGAAACCCCCCTAAAAAGTCATAGAAACCATAAATCCTACAAAATAATATAAAAAAACTTTAATCCCCTAAAAACATTAAAAAAACTCTAAAAAACATTAAATCCCATAAAAACTAAAAAAACCTTAAAAATCCTAAAAACCATGGAACCACTAAAAACCCTAAAAACCCTAAAAACCCATAAAATCCTCATTATCTCTTGAAACCTTTAACACCATATTAATCATAAAAAGACCTAAAATACATTAAGACTATAAAAACAATAAAACTATTAAAACCTATAATAAGACCTTAAAAACATTAAAATGAACCCTTAAAAACATAAAAATCCTATGAACCATAAAAACCCTAACACCCTAAAAAAATAAAACCCTTAAATACCTAAAAAATGCATAAATCCCATAAAAACCGAAAAACAATAAAAATAATAAAAATAATCCAAAACCATAGAAAATTTAAAAATATATAAAACATTAAAGCCTTAAAAGCCCAAATAAAACACTAAAACCCAAAAAACCCATTAAAATTCGAAAAACCCTTAAAACCTAAAGACCCTTAAATCCCAAAAAATCCAAAAAACCCATAAAAATATTATAAAAAGACGTAAAATTACCTAAAACATAAAAACTCAAAAACCCCTAAAAACAATAAAAAAACCATAAAAAACTAAAAAAATTAAATCCCCTGAAACTCTAACAAATGATAAAAATCCTAAAAACAATAAAACCATAAAAAACCCTATAAATCTAAAAATACATAAAACCTATAAAAATCTAGAATCTCATTGAACCCCTGAAAATATTAAAAACTATAAAAAACTAAAAAAACTGACCCCCCAAAAATATAAAAAACCTAAAACCCTAAAAACTTCTTAAAACCATCAAAATCCATAAAAAACCAAAACACATAAAAAATATTAAAAAATATCCAAAAAATATATAAAATCTAAAATACCCAATAACCCTAAAAACCTGTAAGAAAAACTTAAAAACCTAAAAACACATAAAACCCCTAAAAACCTAAGAAAAGATAGAACCTTAAAAACCCTAAAACCCTAAAACCCTAAAAACCCCTGCTCCCCTAAAAACCATAAAAACCCATAAAACCCCTAAAACCCACAAAAACACTAAAAAACTTTACAACCCAATAAAGTTAAAAATATCTAAAACCCATAAAACACTAAAAACTCAAAAAAAACATCAAAATAGGAAAAATAATAAAAGTTCAAAAATCCCTAAAACCTCTAAAAACTCTCAAGATCCCTAAAAATTATGAATACTCTTAAAATCCTAAATTATCTCTAAGATCCATAAGAATAGAAATGAACACTAAAAATATTGAAGAAAACAAAGAAAAACTTAAAAACATTAAAACACTTTAAAACCCTAAAATTGCTAAAAACCCTAAAAACCCTAAAACCCTAAAAGTCCATAAAAATCCAATAAAACATAATAATATTAAAATACCTTAAAAATCCTAAAAAACATAAAAACCCTAAATAAAAAAAACCTAATAAGACCCTAAAAACACAAACACACTTAAACCCCTAAAAAGCTAAATATGCTAAAAACCTTGAAAACCCTAAAAACCATAAACACAATAAAAACTCATAAAACCATAAAAAGTCCTAAAATCCCACAAAAACCTAAAACCCATTAAAACACTAAAAAACCTTTAAACCCCTAAAACATTTAAAAAACCTATAAAACTTAAAAGACCTAAAAACCATAAAAAATAAAAAAAACCCTAAACCCAAAAAACACATAAAACCCCTAAAACCATAAAAACATGAAAACCTATCAAAGTACTGAAAACACTAAAAATCATAAAAGCCCTAAAAAATCACTAAACATCGCTAAAAATAATGAACCCCCTAATAAAACCCTAAAACCTAAAAACAATTAATACAAATGAAAACATGAAAAATCTAAAAACATTAAAAGCCAATAAAACTATAAAATCCCCATAAAACCCCTCAAAATTCCTAAAACTCTAAAAACCATAAAAATACTAAAAACTCATAAAATCCTCAAAAAGGAAAGAAATCCTAAAAATAACATAACCCTAACTACCTTAAAAAATATAAAACTCATAAAAATAATAAAAAACTCGAGAAACCCTCAAATTCATTAAAACACCTAAAACCAATAAAAATTATATAAAATCCCTAAAAATCCCTAAAAATCAAAAACCCATAAAAACATGAAAACACTAAGAAATCCATAAAACCCTAAAAACTAATAATAACCCTAGAAAACTAAATAACCTAAAACCCAATAAAAACCTTAAAACCCCAAAAACCCTTAAAATTGCTAAAAATCTAAAAAACCATAATGATCCTAAAAATACCAAAAATAAAAAAAAATAAAAACCCTAAAACCCAAAAAAACCATTAGAAAACCATGAAACCCTAAGAACACTCAAAACACATAAGAACATAAGAAAAAAACACCAAAAATTCTTAAAACCCTAAAAACAATAAAAATAACTAAACACAATAAAAACCTTAAATACACCTAAAAACCAATAAAAACTATGAAATCCCTTTATACCCCTAAATTTTTTAAATAATGCTAAAAACCATAAAAACCCTGAAAAACTCCCAAAAAGAGCTAAAAACCCAAAATAACCAAAAAATAGTAAAAAAACTCTAAAACCCCTCAATGTTCCTAAAAACATAAAATCAATAAAATCCTAAAAAATCCATAAAAATTCCTAAAAATAATGAAATTACCTTTAAAAACCTTAAAACCTAAAAACACTTATAATTCTTAAAAAACCTAAAAGACCTTAAAACCCATAAAACCCCTAAAAACCCAAATAAAGCCCCCCTTAAATCCTAGAAATACCAAAAACCATAGAAAAATATAAAACCGTAAAAATTACTTAAAAATCTGTAAAATTGTAAAAACCCCTAAAAACATGAAATCCCTAGGAAAATTTTAAAAAAAATAAAATCAATTAAATTCGATAAAATCCTAAAAAATCTAAAAACCCTAAAAAATACCTTAAAACCCTAAAACCCATAAAAACCCCTAGAAACCATAAAAGTGCATAAAAACCCAAAAAACTAAAAATAATGAAAACAATTTAAACACCTAATATTTTAAAAAAAATTCTAAAAACCATAAAACCACTAAAAACTCAAAAAGACCCTAAAAACACAAAATACGTTAAAAACCCCCAAAACCCTCAAAATCCCCAAAAATTATAAAAGACTATAAAAATTCTAAAAGGCAGTTAAAATACCTAAATATGTAAAAATATTTAAAAACCAAAAAATAATAAATCCTTAATAAAATATAATAAAAACCCCAAAGAACCTAACTATGTTAAAACCCTCAAAACCACTTAAAACCATAAAAAAATAAAACCCCTAGAAACCATAAAAACGGTAAAAACCCATAAAACCCTAAAACCCAATAAAAACTCTAAAAATATTTTTAAACCCTGAAAACATTAAAAAACACTAAAAAAACTCAAAAAAAACATTAATAACCCCCAAAAACCTAAAAATTCTCTAAATACCTAAAATCTCTAAAAATCATAAAAATCATTAAAAAGAAGAAAAACCCCCAAAAACAGAAAAATCTATAAAACCTTGAAAAACTCTAAGAAAAACTAAAAAACCCAAAAATTCTTAAAACCCCTAAAAACAAAAAAATTCCAAAAACACTGAAAAAACACAAAATACTCCAAAAACCATTAAAACCCAAAAAAGAATAAGAACCACAGAAACTCAAAAAACCCTAAAACAACTAAAAATTTTAAAAAACCTTTAAAACAGTAAAACATTAAACAACTATAAAAAGCTTAAAATACCTAAGAAAATTATAAAAACACTAAAACCCAAAAAACCCTATAAAACCTATAAACCCTAAAACCCTTAAAATCCACCAAATCCCTTAAATCCTTGAAAATAAATAAAAAATACCTATGAATCACTAAAATTTAAAATAACCCTAAAAACCTTGAAAAAACTATGAAAACATTAAAAACTTAAAAACACTTCAAACCCCTAAAAACCTAAAAAAATTCAAAAAAAAACCTAAAAACACTAAATACTACAAGGAACCTTTAAAAATAATAAAAATCCATAAAAAATAGTAGAAACACAATATAAACTCTAAAAACCATTTAAAACCCCTACAAAATTTTAAAAACACTAAAAAACATCAAACCCTTAAATCATTAAAAATCTTAAAACCCAAAATCCCATAGAAAACATAACACCCCTAAAAACTAAACAAACCCACACCATAAAGTTTCTTAATATCCCTAAAATACCATATAAATCCTTAAAAACCCATAAAATTTTGAGAAAATGAAAAGAATCCTAAAACCCTCCATAAAATCCTAAAAAACAAATCCTCAAAATACTTGAACCCTTAAAAATGATAAAACCCCTAAAACCATAAAATCACTAAAACACCCAAAAAACCATAAAAAACCCTAAAAACCCAAAATAAGACATTGAAAGTCCTAAATATCACTAAAAATATCAAAAACATAAAAACCCCCAAAAAACTCCCAAGGAATCCTTACAACCCTAAAACACTAAAAACCATAAAAACATATAAAATAGAAAAAACAGAAAAAACCCTAAAATATCCTAAAAATCATAAAATGCATAAAAACTAAAAAACCTATAAAAACATTTAAAACCATAAAAACTCATAAAACCCCTAAAACTAATAAAAACTCGAAAATTCAATTAAATCCATTAAAACATTAGAAACATCTGAAAATCGTAAAACCCCTAAAAGTTTAACAGAATCCCAAAACCCCAAAAAAACCCTAAAAATGTAAAAACCCTAAAAGATATCATATTCCTTAGAAATCATAAAATAATATAAATAACAATTAAAGCCCAAAAAATCCATAAAAAAATAAGAAACACTAAAAACCCTAAAAACCAAAATACACTTAAAAATCCAAAAAATATTAAAAATGATAAAAACCCTATAATACCCAAAAAAATCCATCAAAATATATAAAAATCCTAAAAAATAAAAACTTATGATTCCATACAACTCACTAAAAATGTAAAAACCCCTAAAACCCTAAAACACCTATGAATTTGTTAAAAACATAAAAACACTAAAACTCCCAAAAAATCTAAATAATTTTGAAAACCCATAAAACCCTAAAACCACTAAGAACCTTTAAAACCCTTTAAAACCCTATTTTTATCAAAATAAAAACCCAAAAACAGTTAAAACTATAAAACCCCTACAAACCACAAAACACCTCAAAATCCCTAAGAACTATAGAAAACCCATATATATCTTGAAAAGGACCAAAAATTCCCTAAAACCTAAAAAACCCTTAAATGACTAAGAAACATTTAATACCCTAAAACACTTAATAAACCTAGAAAAACTATAAAACACTAATTCCCAAAACTCCTAAAAACCCTAAAAATCATAAAAATCCCCAAAATCCCTAAAAACCCTACAAACCATAAACATCATAAAAATCTATAAAAATCCCTAAAAATGTCAAAACCTATGAAAAAATCTAAGAAAAAAATTGAAACCTTAAAACATTTAAAAACATAAAACATTTAAAACCCCTAAAACCTAAAAATTCTAAAACCTCTAAAAACACAAAATACCATAATGTTTCATAGTTCCTTGAAACTTGTGTTCTAGTTTTAAGAATCACTACTTCAATGTAGTTTCCATTAGATTTATTCATAGAACCAGAAACGACCAACAGTTCTTTATCCAAAAGGGACATACTTTCAAAAGTTAGGAATTCGTTATGTTTGAACTTTACGCTACATAAGAACGTGCATTGGTCAAGAGGATGGGAGATTGGACTCATCACACCCTTTGGGGGGGTGAATTATTATCTACTCTAGGACTCTCTTTACAAATTTAAGATATTTTCATGAATCCTTATTAATTTAAAAAGTATAAAATAAGTTTCCCTTGGAATTTTCAATCACTTATTAACATATGTAAAATTTAGAATCATCCACAAGTATTCGAGGTTCTCCGTCAATGGTATCCTCTCATATACTACATAGAGATTATTTTAATCATCATTAGGATGATACTGGTTTTTAATCCACTCATTGGAGATCTCTGGAATTTATTTTCATTCAGGGAGACGAAGGTTTGTTTTGATATTGGGATTGTAACCATAAAATGGGCCACCTATGTATCCTTGTGAAAGGAATCAGAACCCTAGTAGTTCGGTGCCACTTAATGAGACACATAATACCTTTTTAGGTCATGTGATAAGGAACTAGTTTTACAGTATAATGTCATGTGGTAAGGAAATATGAGAGAAAGGTTCTTAGTCAATGTTTGGTGTGAGACTTATTCCTATTCATCCCATGGAACATGGAAATAATATGGGTTTCCAATTAAGATTATACCTTCTTGGGAGTATGGCCCAAGATGAACATGGTTAATTTTAAGGGTCAGGTTTGAACCTCAAGGAAGCTTCCTACATATCCCATTTTTATGGGAATCAAAGCCCACATAGTTTGATAATTCTTATAAGATAGTGTAGTCCTTTGAGAGAAATAAGTTTGGGATTACTTCTTGAAAATTATGACTTGGTGATTTGGGGGTTCAATTTGGTGCTTACTCCAATGAAAGATTCCCAAATTAAAATAATTAGAGTTGGATTCTTGAAGATGATATCCAATGAGCTCATGCCCTAAGAAGGATTCCTACATATACCAATTATGGCGGGAATCAAAGTTCTCATAGTTCATTATGTGTGTGAATGTTGTGACTGTGAAAAAATATCTAAGCCCACATGAGTCATGCTCAGTGTGTGAAACAAGAGGATGTCAAAGATTCAACAAAGGAACCCACACATTTCCTCCTCCACTAGTGGTAGAGGGGGCACCTGCGGTGGCCCGGGTTGACAAGTGTGCGGCGACCGTGGAAGATGGTGTGCTTATGATCCTTCCCTCTATTCACTTTACATAGGACAAGAGTCCAATGAAAGGAAGAATGGATGTAGGTTGGGGATTAAACCAGGATGGATTCCATCAAATTTATCCTATTAGGGGATGGAGACATTTATTTTGCTTTCATGGAAAATCAAGGGTGAACCGTACATTCCCTACCAATGACATAAGGTTTTGGGTCTTAAAGACGAAAAGGGGAGGCATAACCCAAACCCTTATCCTATAAACTGGGAACATTCCAACACAGTTCCTGGGAGAAAGGTCCATGTGACTATGAATATTAAAACCCACATAAAATCAATGAATTCTGACCCCATTTTGAAACAAATTTCAGAAACTTATGACTGTGAAAATATAAACCGAAATAGGAGTCACGATGATGTGACTTTTCCAAGGGTTTGATAAGAGAAGAAGTTTTTGTGGAGGCTTCAACTTAGTACCTTTTAGATAATTGGACCAAGCAAAGAGATAACTTGCCAGGAATTTCCTTAAAAGAGGGTACTTAATTTGGTATGTAGGCCTTTCACCAAGCTCTGTCGTGTATGTACTTTGTGCAAGTGTACCACGTAGGTACCCCACGTTAATACGCCGTGCAGCTCTACTGCATAGTTATTCCACGCAGATGTGACACATAGGTTTATATGATGACTGAAGAATACATTTTACATAAGGGAACCAAGCCTATAAAAAAATTGTTAAAGACTTTCAAAACATTCTTATCCCGTTTAATTATCTTTTCTCTCATGTTTTAGAGAGCTATCTGAGACAATTTAAAGGATCTTGGTGAAAGAGCTACGTAATGGGAGCTTCAGAGAGTCTTTTAACTTTTTCAATCCTTGAAATTTGAATCCCAAGGGTCTTATTTATAATCATGGAGGAGACCTATTCGAAGGGAAGTTGTTCGCGTTGGTCCTCAGTGTATATCTTCCATGTAGGGGTGAAGAAATTATATTTCCGTGAAGGTCCTCCGTGTAGGTCCCCTGCGTACGTCCCTTTGTGAAATTTATCCATCTTCTGAGTTCCATAAAATTTAATACATAAATCTATTTGGGATACATTAATAGTAAAATCGAAGGTCATGAAGATATATACACTTATTAAGATGATAAATACACCATGTCTTCTTAGAAGAAACAAGGTAATTTAATTTAATTTGTTGAAACCTTTTCATCATCGATATTAAAAATCCACTACCTAATCCTGGATGGGGGAATTATTCAACTTATCCATCAATATAGAGTAGTATTTTGGCACATAGAAATTTAGATTTCAACCTCTTCCTTCAGGGTGAAAACATATTTACTCATACATGAAATTTTTTTTCTATGTAAGAATCATATCTTCACTCTAATGAAAAGTTCATGGAACACATTCCATGGGGTTTACCAAATCCCTCCCTTAGAATCTGATTTTTTCAGAATGAAAAGAATCTTGTTCTAAATTAAAAGTATGTCAATTTGATGAATTCCAACATCATTTGGTTATATTTTGATCTACTTAATGTTTAGAAGGATGATCAAAATTTTGCCTATGCCATGGGGCCTAGTGAGAATAGTTTTATTTGTTCTAGGGTTATATGAAAAACCCCACAAATGTTTTATCTTTTGATTATTTTTATTGATCGATATTACCTAAATCATAAAAATTGTACATTAAGTGATTTGGTACTCTTCTTTTGTCCAGATATCCCTTTAAAGGTTCTTAATATGGTGAGTACCACGTCTCTTGTCGTTGGAAGATTAGATTTATGCGTGCTAGAATATAAAGGTCTAGTGTTTAAGGTCAAAATTCTTTGACCATAAATTTGGAAATTAGATCCCCAAAAAACTCAGAGACTAATAATCTCTCTAATTTTTTTTAATATTTCCAAGGGTAATCTTGAGTCGTGATTTTTATGATAACAAAATCTAAAACTTTTATAAACTAAAAGGTAGTCTCTTCCAAGAATGAAGTTACCATTATTTGACAAACCCATTATGGGGGATGTATTATGTAGGGTCAATTAGGTAATATGTTGTATGGAAAAATAGTGGAATCTTTTGACTAACATGCCCGTTATGTAGGCAAATTATGCAAGGACACCTAAGGGAACACACTGCATAGTCAATCAAGATAGATCTTTGGAATTTAACATTTTATTGTTGATAGACATGGGAATATAAGATTTAGGTGAATCAAGACCATAGTGTGTGATTTTTCCAAGGAAAGATATTTTGAGAATAATGGTTTATCTAAGATAACATATTTCAGGAATATTAAAATCACTTCTACAAAAATTTGGGGTATAAGGAATGGTAAAAAAATTCAGAAATGAGAATTTATGATATCATGTTATCATGTTTTAAGTCATGTAGGGAGGACATTGTACTATACAGTTTTATGTCATGTAGTGACGACATAGTGCAGATTAGATTAAAGGTCTTTATCATTGACCATAGGTGTGATAATCTTCCGATTTCATGATAATTTTTTTGAAACATACTACCATATTCAAGCATGGAAATGAAAAGTGTAAACTGTGATTTGGGAATTTTTTGATCTAAAGCATGATATGGGAAAAGGGATAAAATAATTGGAAGATGTTTCTTTCCAAGAAAGAAGTTACAATTATTTAAAAAACCTATTTTGGGCGATGTATTATATTGGGTCAACTGAGACATATGTTGTATAGCCAAATAGTGACATCTTTTGACTGATAGGCCTATTATGTTAGAATCTTATGTAAGGCCACCTAACGGCATGTACTGCATAGTCATGAAAAAGAGCTCTCAGAAATTTGACATTCTATTATCCAAATACGAAGAATGTTTATGGAGATTAAAATTTTCCAAAGCACAGAGTTTGGTTTCTGGAGAAAGGTACCTAAATATGGAGAGAGTGTTTCTAATCATGATTTCCAAAGAATGGGAGGAATAGGATTTCTATGAAGGTCTGACCCAAACATAGGATGTGAGGGGTTTGTAGTTTTAGGTTATACAAATAGGACCAAAAATAGAAATATTATATGATATATGGTTATGTGATCCAATGTTATTTCAAATTTCTTTGAACACATGGAGAGGGAAATGTGTAAACCATTGTCTTGAAGACTTTCATATTGAGAGATAGGTAATGGGAAAATATACATGGATGAGTGATTTAAAATACGTATTCTTATATATTGTTATCAAAGTTTGAAGTAGAAAAAAGGTACTTGATCCAAGAATAGAATTACCATTATTTTACAAACCCTTTATGGGGGATGTATTATGAAAATCCAACTGGATCATATGATTCATATCCAAATAGTGAAATCTTTTAACTGACATGCATGTTTTGTAGGCAACTTATGCAAGGCTGCATAAGGGCATGTACTTCATATTCAAGAAAAATATCTCTCATATGTCATAGACTCAGTCACTATAAACCGTAAGAAAGGTTATGAAGATATGAAAATATTCAAGATTAAGACTGTGAAATATGGAAGGGGGTTATTCTCAATACACATGAGAAATATTTGGATCAATGTTCTCCATGAGTTTTAGGTCCTTTACATAAATCTGACTCAAATGTAAAATTGAATACTTTATTTGTTTCCTTTGATTTATTATTATGTTGTGTAGTTTAGAGTCATACAGCGAGGACATTGTACTATGTAGTTTTAAGTCTTTCAGTGAGAACATTGTACTGTGTAGTTTTTAGTCATGCAGTGAGGACATTGATAACCCCATAATAAATTGAGACACCTTATTTATATGAAAAATCTTTTTACCCATTTCCTAATCCTACATGAGCTATGCTCAGTGTGAGTAACAAGGATCATTAAATGCTTTTACTATAACACAAAATTGAGATAAGTGAATAATATGGGTATTATGATTAAGTGATGGCTGAGCCAAGGCATAGGACTCGGGCTCACTACGTATCTTGTTGGATACAAGAATCAATCCAACCATTATTCTTGAATTTCAATGTATTTTAACTTCATTAGTAAAGGATGATGATGAACCGATGTGAAAAGAATTACATATCATTTCTAGACTAAGGGATAAAACCTAAATGTCCCTACGTGTCTTACTGGGGGAAAGAATCATGTCATATGTAGTTCTTTAAGCATTCCCTTGGAAGGTTTTGATTCTTACATAATAAATTGGGGGGTTATCGTGGTTGGGCCCATGATTTGAGATCTGACATCTCTACGTATGTCATATAGATGGGAATAAATTTATATTTTTTTCTTTAAAAATTCATTTCCCACAACAATCGAGTTTGATATGGGAGATGTGGGTTTTGAAATGTTCTGGAAGAATGGTTAAAATTAAGACACAAAATGGTATAAAGATCAGACCATGTATCTTAAGGGAACACTCTGTATAGATCTAATTCATATACAGGAGGAGAAAAAGAAATAAAAATTTTGTGGTTGTGGTTGTTCCCAATATTGCAAATCTAGGTGTCTCTATGTATCTCAAATAGATGAGAATTGAGCCACACTTAGTTCTTGAAAAGAAGTCCCTATGAATATCGGACTCAGACATAGAGATGAAATGGACTCATATTCCACTAAGGAGTATGAATGATGTCAATGATGCTTACATATGGAATCTCCTAATGTTAAGTAGAGAAGATGTTAGCCAAATAGTTTAATGTCTTGTAACAAGGAAAAATTATGTCATGCAGTTTAACGTCGTGCGACACAAAAAAAGATGCTACACATTTTATCGCTATACAAAATAGACACTTATGATTCTTATGCAGTTTAATGTCTTTCGACTAGGACCTTGTGTTGTGCAATTTAGATTCTTATATTCAGGATGATGTGTGAAATTACACAAAGTGTTTCTTCAAGAATATTTCATTGTTTGGAGTTGTAATAAACTCTCCATCCTTTGATATTGGGTTATAAGCTTCATTCGAGTAAACCTTATATATGGAATAAGGTCCTTCAACAATGGCTTAATATTTGGAGGTTTCTTTCCTATTATCAATGGAGTCCTAAGGACCAATACCAATTATCCTTGATGAAATGAATGGAGGAAAACATTCATGTAAATAGCTCACACAATTCTATTCTGATAGGCTTCTAAATGATAAAAAGTATGAAGTATATTCTCATCTAATCATTCTAGTTCATCAAACCATTTCTAGGACTTCTTATCTATAGACAACGGATCATAGATTTCAACTTAGAGTAAAGGTAATTGAATTTCAATTGGAAAAAATACTTATGTTCTATAAACTAATAAATAATGGGTTTCTTGGGTGGCATTATGGTTGTAGTCTAATAATACCATAAAGCATTAAAAAGTTTATTAGGCCAATATTTCGTATCTTTATCCAACATATTCTTGAGTATATTTGATAAGGTCTTAATGAAAGCCAATATATGTCTATTAGCTATCGCATTATAGTGATATGAATGGTTGGATTTGATATTGTGATCCTGATATAACTTCATTAACTCAAAAAAATAGAAATTGGTGACATTTTCTCTCAATATAGTATGAGGAACACCATATCTGTTGTGGATGTTAGTTTTGAAAAAACTAACTATTCTTTTTTTCTTTGAATTTTTTGAGGGGAATTTCCTTAGCCCATTTGTAGAAGAAGTCAGTAGTAGTAAGAATATACTTGAACTACTTATCCATAACTAGAGGATAAGTCCCTACTATATCCATTCACCATGTGGAAAATGGCCATGATTATTTAGCTATATGTATTTATTCTAGGGTTGATGAATGATGTTGGCAAGAACTTGGCAGGGATGACATTTCTAAGAAAAATTTGTGCATTCCTACATCGTTAAAAGCTAAAAGTATCCTAGACATCGAATTTGATCAGAAAATCTATTCTTAGACTGGTGAGAACCACAAGCTACTGAATGCACTTCTTTCATGAAAGTATTAGTTTCTCCTAGTTCAATACACCCGAAGAGGATTACCTCAAAGCCTCATTTTTAGAAGATCTTCTGCTGATCTGGACTATCATAAAGAGTAAAATTGGCCACTCATCATTAGATCTGATCTTTTTCAGCCCTATCTAGTGGATGTACTCAATTTTTAAGGTATTCTATGATGGTTGTTCTCCATCTGATAGTATGACCATATGGCTCATAAATAGGGATAATTTCATTAATTTCCTATATTTTAATTTTAACAAAAGGTGATACCACATGACGATGGGTTATATTGATGAAGATATCGTCCCATTTTGGATCTACCAAATATATTGTTGCATTATCTAGTGAATCATCTTGGGTGTTTTGTGATAGCGGGACATAAGACAATGTCAGCTCTGAGATAAATTCAACCATTAACTCTCCTACATAATCACACAAATGGATTAACTCTTATTTTCTTTTAGAATATTCCTCATTGAATTGTTTGATTACCAATTTTGAATCACCTTTCAATTTCAAATTATTCTCCTGCACCTGAATTTACAATTCCTATCCTACGATGAGAGCTTTATATTATTACTCATTATTGGTTCCGCCTTCTGAAAACCAGAAGAAATAAAGAAATACTGCCTTTTCTGGAGAGATAAGTAAAATTCCTACCCAAATTTGTTGATATTAGGATTTTTCATTCTCCTCCCTGTTGGAAATATGGAGGCACTATCAATATATATTTCCCATATTTGGGAACTATCTTGAATAGAGAAGACCTCCTCATCCAGAAGTTCAGTATTCAATGATGTATCTTCCACTGATGGGTGTTCAGAAAGGACGTCGTCCCGTTATTATCCTTTTATTACCTTCTGAGGCACAAAATAGATATCAAAATATTGAAAAATAACTTCCCACCACACCAGATGCCCTGAGGATAAATATGAGTGGGTTATTGTGAGACACCAATTAGACCTCATGATGTTACAGGTACTGGCTCATTTTCTAAACTAAAAATATTGATGTCTTAAAGCACATTTCAATACTGGAATACCGAGTTTCAGCATCAAGCATAGTTAGAATGAGATAGTAATGGCTATTTTCATTCCCAACATCATTATTTTGGGCAAATAAGGCACCCAGGGATCACTCTAAAGCTGTCACATAGAGAATAGGTTGACTTCCTTCAACAAGTGAAATTAATAATGTTCGGATCAGGAGATATTTCTTCAAGGTATCAAATGATTCTTGTATGTATTCAGTCCATTGATAGGTGACTCTATTTTTCATTAATCTTGTGAAGGGTAAAAAAATTCCTTCCAAATTGGCGATAAAGCTCCGAATATAGGACAAGTTTCCTTGGAATCCTCCTAATTATTTCAAATTTCAAGGAGGTGACATGCCAAGGATTGATTTTTTTTTCTACGGATCAAATTTGCTACCATGATGGCATAGAACGAAGTTAGGGAAGTTCTTTGAGTTTACCCATAAAGAACATTTAAAGGGGTTTATTTTCAAATTGTGTTGTTGAAGTTTATATAATATGATCTCCAAATCATCCAAGTGATTAGAACGTTTTCTATATTTGACCACCAAGTCATCCACATAACATTCAAGAAATTTCCCTAATATGGGTTTGATGATATGGTGCAAGTATAGAGGATACATTGCACCTGCATTCTTTATGAAAAAGGAAATTATTCAATAAAATAAAACACCCTTATTGGCTTTAAAGGCTATATATTTTTCATCATCTAGGGGCATATAGAGTTGATTATACCCATAGTATACATCCATGAAGGAAAGGGCATTATAGCCAGCTGTTTCATTGATTAAAAGTTCTGTGATAGGAACTAGAAAGTCATGTTTAAGACAATGCAGATTAATATCTCAAAAATCAATGAAAACTTTGATTTGACCATTATTATTTTTCACTGGGACAATGTTGGATATCCATTTGGGATATTGAACCTCCCTAAAAAAGTTGTCTTTTAAAATCTTATCAACTTCAGCTTCAATATTAGAGTGATGAGTTGGGTGTGTTCTTCTAACTGCCTTCTTGAATCCTCTATGTTTTCTAGAAAACCCAAATAATGAGTAGCTACATCGGGATTAAGACCTAGAGTCTCTGTATAATTCCAAGAAAATATATATTGATATTTCTTTAGAAATAAATCATACACCTCCTTCTTTTCAGAAGTCATGGTCGCAATAATTAGAGTGGGGCATGGATCTTCTCTTGTATGTTGATTTATTTCTTTGAGCTCATCCACAATGGTAGATACACCTTCCTCAAATGATGAAGGAGTATCCCTGATATCTTCCTCTTCTTCTTCATCTTTCTTACATGTCACTTCTTCAATTTATACTTTCATAGTATATGACAAAGAAACACTTCCAAATCTTGGAGAGGAGTTAGAATTTGAACATTCCAAAGAATAGGCCACCATTTCTGACCCTACATATGATGAAGGATCTTTTTGGGTTAATAAAGAAGTAATGATGGATTGGGAATAAACATCTTTGTCTTCCTCTAGTATTGATAAAACTTTTTCTAGTCTGATTGGTAATGTAGAGGCTTGGTCAAGTTCAGTGGATGAAATGAAGACATCTCTATTTAAGATTTCACCACTGCTTTGTGAATTACCAATTTCTCTCATATTGTCAGGCTCAATTGTTGCAATTGACATTATGGAAGTTACTGGAAGAATGCTTGGATTTGTGTTTACCCTTTCAATTTGATTTATAGGTAACACATAATCTGTACTCAAATGTATGAATGGGTTTTCTGGGATCTTTTCCAAGCCATTCAAGGAATTGATTCTAGTTACCTCCTTTATCATGGACATTTTTCCCTTTATGTGATAAAATTATGCCTCAATGTACTGATATTCAGACATTTTGAATGGAGCCTTGTCACCATTCAATGTCACGATTTGACAGTTGAAATAGTATTTGATTCATTAATGGTATGATAAAGGTATGACAGCATGTTTATGTAGCCAATTCCTTCCAATCAGAATGTTGAAGGTTGTGCCCTGACGAACAACCATGAAATCTGATTTAGAAAAAAGATATTTAAACTGAGTTATAAGTGTAATCCCACCCAAATGTTCTTTTTCATTCTTTTCATATCCTTACAACAATAATATAGAGGGAGATAATTCAGATTTAATGAGGCTCAATGGACAAAGAATACGAACAAGAATGAGGTTGACTCCTGAGCCATTATTAATGGAGGCTTGTCGGATGTCTATGACATTGACCTTGATAGATAGATATAAGTGACTAATATGTCCATGTAGAACATCATCTTCCTCTTCATCAATAAAAGATATAACTACATGTCACTTTTTAAGATCATTCTCTATATGGTAAATCTCAAAAGCTGCAACTTCGGTTTCAAACTCTTGAGGACTTGAAAAGGCTTCAATAACTGATTCTCGAAGATCTCGGTCCAATTTAAGGCATCCAAAATTGAAAACATGGATGATAAATGGGACAATTGTATCTTGAAATCATACTTTTGGTCCATAGGTCTGCATTTCCTAGCATGAATATGTGGTTTTGTATGTGCCTTTAAAGTTGACGCTCCTGAAGTGGATGTTCCCTGTGTTGGAGAAGAAACAGGAAATAATCCTAGATTTAGTATATTAGACTGACTAAGACTATATATTTGTTAAGAGGAAGGTGGTGTAACCTATAATCGGTCCTCCAAAATAATCATTTCAGGACTGAACCTGTCATGCATGGAAGAATCATCTTGTTCCTATTGGTCCCGCTGAAGGCTTCTCCCATGAGTTTCCACCACATAAGGAGGTGTAGAGTTAAAATAGTGGCTTCTAGAATTCCCATGTTTTCCAATGTATCATTGACCATGTACTCTTCTTCTATTTACCCAATTAGGTATAGGGAACTCCAATTTATTATAATCCAAATCACCATTGGCATAAGGATCTGTTAAGTGGATAACGTAGATGGAACCAATGTTCAATTCTTCATCTGATAATCATTATGCTTGATAGGTCAGTTCTGATCATTCAATTTGGCAGGGCAGTGCCCATGCTCTTAAAGTGGATGGCGTGAAATCTACTAGATTCAAGAAAAAAATTGGTCTTGAAATGAGATTTTCTACTTCATATTTCTATTTAACCTTTGGATAGCATTGCTTATTTGAGGATTGACCTTTTGAGGACTGATCTTTTGATGAAGGTGGTTTTATTGTGGCAGAAGTAGTAGAAGATAAAATCAGTTTATTCAATTGTGTTTGTAGAATGCAATGAGTTTGGTTGATCATTTTCTTGACTTTTCAAGCATCATATTTCTGTGAATTTTTACTTTTGACTTAATATCATTTTCCTTCTTCCTCTGGATCAGTAGTAGTTACACATGTTACTTGGGCTGAATAACTTTTTAGTTTTACGTGTCCAGAGTCTACCATTTTTTATAGGAGGCATTTGAAAACAAAACACTTCATAATGGGATTCCCCAACATCTAGTGAAAGGGACAATAATTCATAATATAATCATATTCTTATTTGTTTGGTTTCTTCACCCTTGGAACTGAACCAAATTATTTTCCAAAGTTGAGATTATGTAACCAGGAACCTATTCATTCCGGAAAGAATAATCATTGTTCTTTATCACCTCAAACTATTTATGCCTTTGATATCATTAACCATCTTGATAAGGTGGAAATTTCTAATGATTCTTGGGAGGAGGATCCCTTTAATATGATGAAGGTTTTGAAGTGGAAGGAGGTACGGGTGCTTGCTTGAGTGTGACTATAGCAGCCTATACTTTCTATATTCTACTTCCCAGATCTGATAGAATTACATGAGTTTTAGCCTTAGTTTTTATGATGGAATCTTCAATCTATTGAGAAATTATAGCAAGATCTCAAAAACCTCTAGTTTATTTCATAGGGATCCATGGTGTTTGTAACTCATCATGTAGATTTTCCACACAAATTGGAAGCAACTCTTCTTGAGGGAGTCCATATTTAAGAAAAATGTTAATCCTTTCCATCTAGCAATGAAATATGAAACTCTTCCATTTTCCCATTTCATGAAATTTTTAGGGTAAAAAACTATTGTATTTGGAAGCCTTGAGATGAATTGAAGAAGGAATTTCTGATGAATATCTTTGCATCTAGTAATTGATCGAGATTGGAAGCTTGTATACCATACAAAATATGGTCCCTGTAATGACTTCAAAAAAACACCTGATCTTTAATACATCTTGTTGTTGAGGAGTCCTCATCATTGGATCAAAATGATAAAAAAAATGGGTTATGCATTGTTACAGATCTCCCAAACCATTAATGATTGGGAATATGGTATTCACAAAATTTTGTGGGGGAGGAATCAGATCCACCCATTCATAGAATGCTTTGTTTTCCGACTGAACTGGCACCTACCATTCTTCCAAAACATCCAATCGATTTGTTGATGCCTCAATTGTGTTCATAATCACTTGGGGAATATCTGGATGAGATAGGAACTATATAGGTACCACAACTGGAGCTTGAACTGGCGTAACAATTGGAAAAACCACTGGTGGTGGTGCTGGTATTTGACTTTGAAGACCCATAGAAACATACCTATAAAGATGTGTTTGATCCTTCCTTGGATATGTACCCAATGGAGGGAATTAATTATCTTCATTTGTAGTTACCACAAGTCGTCTTTGCTAAGGAGATCCTATAGTATGTTCATGTTGAGGATTATCCTGGGGATTATATTTAGCAGTAATGCTGGTTTGAAGTAACTCTGTATTCAGTCTTTTCAACTCTTTCATCTCCTCTTCTTTCTGTGAAAATCTATCTTAAAGTGAAAGATATTGACCTCATCTAATGGAAAAGTGGGATAAAATTTTACTTTTACCTTTCCCCTTGTTAAATGCCTTTAAGAGGGATGGGTGTTTCTTATTTGATAGAATTCCTATATTCTGGGTAAGCCTATGATTTCATGTATGTACACCTTCTTAATTTGGTTCAGTGTGTACCGTATTATGGTTAAAAACATCATCTTCTGATTCCCCTGAAATAGACTCGTTATCTAAAGGATCTTCTGTAATAGTGTTAATAATATCCACTGACGCATAATTCATTGATGAAATTCTATCATTATCTATGCAATATCAAATCCCTCTATATCTTTCATGAGGCTCAGTTCTCAAATATGATGAATTCTTGGGAACTGTTTGGCAGATAGTTACCCGAAGGAAATCCTTGGATAGTTTAGTTGTGCACTCTATTTTTGGCTTCTCCCCTAATCAGGATAAAATTGACTTCCACTAATGAGGGGATTATAGATGTGAAATGACCCCAGCCCTACAGGCAAGGGTTATTCTAGTTATTCTTCTCCAAACCTCTGAACATTATTTATTGAATTCAAAGGTTGAATTAAACAATTCCCTAGCCCTACAATATAGGGTGGCTCTTGAACTACTATGGGTGATATTTGAGCAGCTGATATTCTGATTTTGGGAATTTTAGTTCTAAAATTATCTGGGTTCATTATCCAAAAAAAAACTCAAATTACCTATTTCAGAAGATTACAATGCTATTTCAGACAATTTCATCATCTGATGGATTACATCCTCTAACTGAAAGGCCTGCTGAAGATTCTTATATTCATGATGCAAAAGTAACTCAATAACTGGTTTTATTTGGGTCTGACTCTGATGAGATCTATTTGAGTCATGTTATTGAGTATACATTTGATTACATACAATATAGGTTGACTATAGCCGGCCGTGGGCGATAACATTTCATGAGACAACTTTTGGTGGGATCTGTTAATTCTGGAGTGTAGTGAAATTCAATGCTCCATGTGTACCTCATCCTCTGATATGAACACCAGATGAGGAATCTAAAATTAATTAGCATAGCATCTTTAGAGTGTTGAGGCATGCACACTGAAGGGTTCTCTTCTGCTTTTCAACTTTCAAATATTGGGAAACTGAAAGAGATGACAAGTCAATTTGGAATTGCAAACTTTATATTTCCTTTATATGATTTTGATATTTATCATGTGGTAATACTTTGGTTTTCAAACAATGAAGAGTATTCCACAATTTGATGCAAAAATCATTAATGAAATCTTCTACCATTAATTCTGGAATGTTATATTGAGAATTTTACATAGGCCAGAACAGGAATGGTATTTCTTTTTTAGCCAATTGTTTTCTCATGTTTAACATATCTCCATCATTTATCACTATAGGTTTCTCCACATAGTCTGAAAAACATGGATGTTCAGTGTTAGAAGAAAAATGACCCAAGGGAGGTTTGGAGAATGACCATTCCCTTAAGATGACTTCTGGTTGAGAAAGTATTTCACCCATAAATGACAAGACATTAGACATGACTGGCTTTGTGTTGGGAATTTTCTTGAGATGGGAGGTATTTCACATCCCTACATTGTCAATTACAGTATTATCTTGACAAATAAAAATACCACTGCAGAATGGAATTTCACAGTGAATGACATCGTGGGGAGGAACACCATGTTGGATTACAGTAAGGGATAAATCCTCTTGGTCCTTAGTCTTCTGGCCACACGGAGGGTTTCTTTGGTACTCATCTAGAGATAGGATATCTGGATTGATCAAATTTTCATGAAGAATGCCTTCATGATGAAGTGTCCGATGGAGAACTTCATAATTACTGCTACCACTCCCACAATTTGGTAATAGGAGGGTAAGATCATGAGCTTCAATAGATAAATGTATGAGGGATTTAAGAAATCCAGCATTAAGAGGAGATAAATTGCATCTTGACTCCTAATTTTCTAACTGTGTTTGGCGAGAATTATTCATGGATATTCTCTTAGACTTATTTAGGGCCACTTGCCGGTAGAAGTGGTTATTATGTGCTGGTTTATGTGTTTGTCTTGGAGTGGTCACCAGAATGGACCGATTACCTCCAATTGGAATGGTTTCATGTTCCTAATCCTATTGTCCATATGATATGGGGGAGTATGCCCCATGACCCTCCTATACTAGAATAGAGGTGTGTATCTACTTCATTATGTAATTATAAGGTGACATCCCGAATGTGGGGAAATATTTATGTGTATATTCACCTGGTACTACTAAATTTTTTATAATATTATGGCATGCTTCCACAATATGGGAAGGGATTTGTATCTTCCCTTTCACCATTGATAAGATGTGTTTAGTGACTTCAGTTGTTAGAATGAGAATATACATCCATTCTGTATCTAGATTAGGTGTATGTGTATACTTTTTTCCTCCTTTTCCTGTTAATAGATATGAACAATACTCATGTATGGGGGTAGAGAGTTGGGTCTGCCCCATATTTATCATCAAAGCATTGCGATTGAATTTTTTGGATGCTGCTAAATGAGACTCTTGGCAGGCTTGATGAAAAATGGCTGGCGTATGTGCCTGATAAATATTTCTCATAAATCATGGTTGATGAACAACCTTCAATACTGACAGAAGAGACTACATGTTTAATTGGTGATTATAAAAAACTATAAATTCATTTATACCAGTTTCCACCACATTGGATTAGTAGGCTTCTTTAAATGTAGTAAAAAAATCCATCTGAATAGCTGATATTTTGAAAATAGGTGTATGTTCATGTTCATAGTAGTCCACCGAATTTGTCTAGCGGGATTAGTGGATTGATTCTAGACGAGTCAGCTGGGTAGTGGAATAAAAACGGATGGGTGTATGTGCCTGCTCATTGTTCCCCATCAAGTTTGGTTTATGGACTTCTCCTAAGGGGTAAGAGGTAAGAACATATTCCCTGTTGACCGGAAGTTGTCCCTGGTGGATTGTCTTGCATGGCCAGGTCTGAGGGACCTGAGATGAATGTGTAGAGGCAACACCCCCATCATGTTGGGAGTTCACTGCCATGCGATTTTGCTGGTGGCGGTTTTTGGTGGGATTCATCAGGAACGACTCCTGCATCCTTGAATTGAGGTCCCGAGTGACCTATTGGTCCACATACCTATAGTATGGGAGGGACTAGTTATTTTATTACGGGGATAAGGACCCAAAATAGTTGAAAATGGTGGTTGTCACTGCCTGCTTCTTGATCATCTGTCATTGTTGTCCAGACGATCGAGGATTGTTATTGATTTGGAGAGCCTGTCAGGTAGCTTACTAGGTTGGGATTGTACCATGATGATGTTTCTCCCTTACCATCACGTTGGAGACCCAGTTTTGAAATTGTTGGGTGAGTGATAAAATCCTTCCCGTGGATAAGGATCTAGCCTGAGTAGTTGTTGGGAAGTTCAGAGATTTCATCATTAAGAAATCCAATTTGGGCTAAAGGGAGTTCTGAAAAAAAACATGAAAAAACCTCCATTAAAGAGAAATATTTTAGATGGATACATGTATGATTGATTCCTTTTCCTGGACTTCATTTACCAATTGAAAGGGTCCTACTAGGTGGGTATCATTATTAACATTGTTAAGGATTCATATCGGGTTCACCATTTTTGTTTCATAGTTCCTTGAAACGTGTGTTCTAATTTTAAGAATAACTGCTTCCAAACGGTTTTCATTGGATTTATTCATGGAACCAGAAACACCCAATAGTTATTTATCCAAAAGTTACATGCTTTCCAAATTTAGGCATTCGTTAAGTTTGAGATTTACGATACTTAAGAAAGTGCATTGGTCGAGAGGTTGGGAGGTCAGACACATCACACCCTTTTGGGGGGAATTATCGTCTACTATGGGACCCTTTTAATAAATTTAAGATATTTTCATGAATACATATTAATTTACCAAGTATAATATAAGTTTCCCTTATAATTTGAATTCAATTATTAAAATTTGTAAAATTTAGAATCATATGTATGTATTCGAGGTTCTCCATCAATGATATTCTCTCATATAATACATAGAGATTATTTTAATCATCATTATGATGATAACGGGTTTTAAGTGACTTAGTGGGGCACTCTATAATTTATTATCATCTAGAGAGACTAAGGTTTGTTTTGATATTTGGATCCCACCCTTAAAATGGGATACCGATGTATCATTGTGAAAGGAATCAGAACCCCTATAGTTTGGTGACACTTAACGGGACACATCATACCATTTTAGGTCATGTGATAAGGTCATATCCGTACAGTTTTGTGTCATGTGGTAAGTACATCTAAGAAAAATGTGTCTAGTCAAATTTTGGTTTGGGACTTATGCCTAAGCATCCAAAGGAACTTGTAAATAATATGGGTTTCCATGTAAGATTATACCCTGTTGGGAATATGGATTAGGAAGAATAGGGTTGATTTTATCTGTCAGGTTTGAACATCAAGGAGCCTTTCTACATATCCCATTTAATGAGAATCAAAGACCATGTAGTTATATAAGTCTCATAGGAGAGTATAGTCCATTGAGAGAAATGATTTTGGGCTTACTTCCTGAAAATGATTCCTTGGTGATTTGGGGGTTTAATTTGGGGCATAATCCAAAGAAAGATTCTCAGATGAAAAAAATAGAGTTGGATTCGTGAAGAGGATATCCAGTGAGCTCGGGCCCTGAGAAGCCTTCCTACGTATCCCAAATATGGTGGGAATCAGAGTTCTTGTAGTTCATTCTATGTGTAACTTTTGTGACCAAGAAAAATATCTAAGTCCACATGAGTCATGCTCGGTGAGAGAAAGATGAGGATGTTAATGATTCAACAAATGCACCCACACTTTTCCTCCTCCGTTGGTGGAAGAGGGTACACCTGCAGCAGCTAGGGTGGACAATGTAGAGGCGACCATCGAAGAGGGAACGCATACGAGCCTTCCCTCTATTCACTTTACACTGGACAAGGGTCCAATGGAAGGAAGAAGGGATGAATGTCCGAGGAATACACCCAGATGGTTGCCCTAAAATTGATCCTCAAAGCGGATGGATTATTTTGTTTTGTTTTCATGGAAATCCAAGTGTGAACCATACCTTGCCTACCAGTTACCCAAGGTTCTACGTCTTAGAGATGAAAAGGGGAGGAGAGAACCCAAACACTGATCCTCCAAATCGGGAACTTCCCAAGACTATTCCTGGGAGAAAGGTCCATGTGACTGTGGATATACAAACCCCAATACACTCTATTAATTCTATCCCCATTGTGAAACAAATGTGGGAATCCTCTGACTGTGGAAATACAAACGCAACTAGGAGACACACTATTGTACCTTTTCCAAGGGTTTGATAAGTCCAGAGGTTTTGGTGGAGGCTTTAACTTAGTCCTTTTAAGATAAGGGAACCAAGGAATGAGATACTCTGCCATGAATGGACTTAAAAGAGGGTAATTAAGTTGGTATGAAGGTCTTACACCAAGCTCTACCTCGTGGGTACTTCGTGCATGTGGCCCATCTAGGTACCCCATATTTCTACGCCACAGAGTTGTGCCACATAGATGTGCCGCACATGTTTGTATGATGACTAAAGAATATGATTCACATAGAGGAACCAATCCTATGAAAAAATTATGAAAGAATTTCAAAAAATTATTATCCCATTTAATTATCTATTCTATCGTATCTTAGAGAGCTACCTGAGACAATTTGTTGGATCTGGGTGAATGAGCTATGCAATGGGATCTTCAAGAAGTCTTTCAAACTTTTCTGTCCTTGAAATGGGGAGTCCAGGGGTCCTATTTATAGGCATGGAGGGGACTTGGTCAAATGGAATTTGTTCACGTTGGTCCTCAGTATTGGTCCTCCTCGTAGCTATTCCGCATAGAAGTGAAGAAATTATATTTCTACTTAGGTCCTCGATGTAGTTCAACCGCGTAGGTCCCCCAAAAAACCACTTTATGAAATTTATCTGTCTTTCTAGTACCATAACTTTTGATCTATAAGTCCGTTTGGGCTCTACGATGAGTAAAATCAAAGGTCTTGAAGATATATACACATATTGAGATGATAAATACAAGATATCTTCTCAGAAGAAACTAAGAAATTGAATTTAATGTGTCAAAACCTTTTCTTCGTCGATCTTGAAAATCCACTACCTACTCCTGGAGGGGGAAATCTTTCCACCTATCCATTGATATGGATTAGTATTTTGGCACATATAAATCTAGCCTACAACCTCTTCCATCACCGTGAAATCATATTTACTCATACTTGACATTTTTTTGTCTATGTTAGAATCATATCTTCACTCTAAGGAAAAGTTCATGGAACACATTTCATGGTGTCTACACATAAAAATAATAAAAACCATAAAAACTATAAAAACCCATAAAATCCATAAAATCACTAAAAACTATTAAACCCATTTAAAATCATTAAAAATATTAAAATCTCTAAAAACCTTAAAAACACAAAAAACACAAAAAAACAGTAAAACCCATAAAAAATTTACAAAAAATTAGAACCACTCAAAATCCCAAAAATCCCAGAAATCCTAAAAAAAATCCAAATATTCCCTAAAAACCCATAATAACAGAAAAAATACCAAAAACCTTGAATACCCTTAATAAATACTTATAACCCTAAAAAAATAAAACCCATAAAACCCTATAAATACCTAAAAACCCTAAAATCCATAAACCCCTAAAAAACATAAATCTCCCTTGAAATCCATAAATATACTAAAGACCACTACAATATCAAATAACCCTTCAAAACCCAAAACAGTTAAAAAACATTAAAAACCATAAAACACTAAAAACCCAAAAACCCATAAAAACTGTAAAAACCCGCAAAATCCCTACAAAACCCCAATAATTATAAAAAACCTAAAAAAGCTCCAAAAATCCCTAAAAACTAAAAAACATTAAAAATCCTAAAAAAGATTAAGATAACCTTAAAATCCTAAAACCATTTAAAACCCCCAAAACCTTAAAAACAGTAAAAACTCAAAAAAATCCTAAAAACCATAGAAATCCCTAAAAACCCATAAAAACCGTAAACCATTGAAAACTCTAAAAACCCTTTAAACCCCTATAAGCATTAAAAAACTGCAAAACCACTTTAGAACACTAAAAAACTATAAATATATAAATATGAGAAAACCATAAAACAACATAAAACCTCTAAAACACTAAAAACTCATACAAACTATAAAAATCCCTAAACGTCCTAAAATCCATAAAAATCCTAAAAACTACCTAATATTCCTTAAAACATAAAAAACCCTAAAACCTTGAAAATCCATATGATAACCGAATAAAACTAGACACACTTCAAACCCATAAAAACTAAAAACCCTAAAAACCCTAAAAAACCAAAAACCATTAAAACACGAAATAAATTCAAAATCCCTAAAAACCTTAAAAATCCGTAAAAAACCCTAAAATTCCAATAAAAACCCCTTAAAACCCATGAATATCCCTAAGAAAATGTCAAAGATATAAAAAAATTAAAATACATAAATCCCTAAAAATGCATAAAGGTGGTGGCATCCTGACCCCATGGTTCCGGGTTTGAGTCCTCGCAAGGCAACACACACTATATGCTAACAAACCTCTCGGGGGCCCCTATACCCCATTGCAAACGGTCCTAAGCCCAAGGGATGGCCACCCTAGGCCTCACTGGGGATGTGTGGCTCACAGGTGGGGATGCCACCCCAAGACCTCATTACCCAACAACACAGTTAAAAACCCCTAAGAAGTTATGGTGACTCCGGCAACTCGGCTCCCTTGTGATGGAGGCTTCCCCTCTCTCCCAGGTTGAAGACGATGGAAGCCCAAGCGCCTCCCCCCTCTCTGCAGAGGAGGAACCCCCATTTGAGGATGGATCATTCTCTCCTTTCTCTTTCCCTGATCTGTTACCCTCCTTCCCGTGAACATTTATCTGTCCGAAGGTTCCGAAGCTCTATGAAGGTCGACCGTAGCTTCCCCTTTCACTTCAAGAGTTCAATAATGCTTCAGATATGCACTGTCTGACTCTAGTTGTGAGATTCCTAAAGTGCCCCCCCCCCCGATGGGAACTTTCGACATGTTTTTCTCCAAACTTTTCAACCTATAGGATCATGCGACGGTGGGTCTGGTTTATGGATCCCACATCATGGTTCGCTTTGCAACTGAGGAAGTACATATCCTTTCATGGTCTGTGACTCCCCAAAGCTGTAATGACACTCACTTCTCCCTCTTTCAGTGGATTTTTGGATTTCACCTAAAACATAACTCCCTAATGGTTGCGACTTGGGTTAGATTTCCTGAACTCCCCCTTCCCTTAAAAAATTTCTCAATTATTTCTATGCTTGGTAATATGGTGGTGAGGTTCTTCTGTGTGGATAGTAGGATGTAGGCTCTCTGTCACCACACTGCCTCGAGGGCCTTCGTTGAGATTGATGCTTCAAAGGATCTGATGGATGCTGTCTGGATTATTGTGGGGGACGAGCTCCATTGGAAGCATCTAGATGTATTTGAATCGTGGCCGGTCTTCTATTCAAGCTATTGGAGCTTCTGTATTAATGCTCGGTCTGGAAGATATGCTGAACCTGGTAGGCTTGGTGTTAATCTAGTTCAGTAGTATTATTCATAGAATAACTGAGCCCTAGTAAGGTGAGGGGGGTCAAGCAGGTGATCGAACCTTTTCCCTCCAAATCCTCTATTTCTATAGTTTTAGTACCTTTCAAAACAGACTTGATTTCTAGGAGCGATCTTGATGTAGCTTCGATCGACTCGGGTGGTTTCAGTTTAAGTCTGGTTGGGAATGTTTTTGAACTCAGAGATGCAGTCACGGAAGTGGTTCTAATGGCTGAAGGGATAACACGATCTTGTGCTGAGGATTCTTGGGGAAGTGGTAATTTATTAGGGAGAGATATGGAAAAGGGGCAGGCTTCTGTGCAGGAAACATGGCATGGTAACGCACATCTGGAGGCCCCCTGATGCTACCCTTGGAAGGAGCGACTACGGGCTTTAGGAAGAGCAGAGGGGGTGCAAGTAGAAGTCTTCCGATGGACGAAAATGTTGTGACTCTGAAAAACAGGTTCCATGAACTTGCCTCGGCTGAGCAGGATGAGGATGATGAGGTGCTGGCGGGTGAAATTGGAAACGGGGATTTGGCTGAGCTAGATATTAAATCAGGGGATGAGAGGAAAATATCTTCGGCTGAGAAAGAGATCATCATGGTTGAGGAGAAGACCCGGAGTCTTGGAGTCCCTGGTGTTTATGTGAAGGATCTGGTTGGTTTTCCTCTACCGGACACCAACAATGATGAAATGGAGCTGGTTTCGAATCTGCAGAGGGCCATGGTTGTTTATGGGGTTCCATCTGCTGATAACCATTTTGTGCTACTGCATAACATGATGATGGTGTAATGGAAAAGGTTTTCCCTAGAGGATGAGGCTAAGAGACTTAGGGAGAGGTTTGCTGAGGATGACCACCAGATAAATGCTACTATGGCCAGGTCCAAGGAAGAAAAGAATAAAATACAAAAAAGGGGTTCCGAAACTCCTGGGTCTGGAAGCATGAAATGGAACAAAAAGGCCTCAAGTACGACCAGCGATGGAGTCATTCATGAGATAGAAGTACATGAAGATGGTTCCACCTCCCCCCCCCCCAAAGCGAAGGCTCTGGAAGGATTACTCTACCCTCCCACGACCTAAAAAAACTCGTTCCACCTCCAGGGCGGTCAAGTTGAATTAGAAAGTCAATAAGTGGGAGCGGCCCTCACAAAATGTTGAGCAAGAGAGGGCTAGAGAGAAGATTTTGTCGATGCTCATAATGGAGGAGAACTACGAGTCGGGCTAGGACTCAATAGATACAGGTGCTGAATCAGAATAATGCTTTACTGGTGTGGGCGTTGGCCGTGGTGCGAGCTTCGATTACCACGGTGTGGAGATGGATGACATTGGTGGTGATATTAATTGACTTGCTTTTTTGTGTGTCTTTTCTTTTGGACTTGTTTTTTATGTCTTTTTTTATCATTATTTTTTTGGGTCTTTGGGTCTGGGGTTGTAAAGGGTTTTGGGTGTGGGTCGTTTGACCCCTCCCATCCCTTTTCTGCTGCGTCTTTGTTCTCTAATAAAATTTACGAGGCACAGGAATAGCCTGGCCTCACACTGTTTATGCCCTAAAAAAATTAAATATTCTAAAACACCATGAACGCCCTAAAAACTTAAAAAAAACACTAAAAACCAAAAAAACCTAAATCCCACAAAACCCTCAAAATACCTAAAACCCCTAAAAACAAAAAATATCAAAAAAATCCATAAAAATACCAAAAAATGTAAAAAACACTAAAAAAACATAAAACCCCAAGGAATCCTAAAAAACCAAAAACACTTAAAACCCCTAAAACCCCTAAAAATGCTAAAAATCTTTAAAATTCCTAAAATCCATAAAAACCCCTTAAAAATTATAAAAAAACTAAAACTTTGAAACACCAAAACCCAAAAAATCTAAAAAACCATTAAAAATCTAAAAACCCTATAAACCCCTATAAACATAAAAAACTAAATAAACCTAACAACCCCAAAAAAAATAAAAAAACCCAAAAAACCAAAGAACCCCTAAAACCTCAAAAAAAAACAAAAAACCCACAAAATTCTTGAAAACACTAAAAATGCATAATGATCCAAAAAAATCCTAAAAATCCCTAAAAGTCCCTAAAACAAAAAAAAATATAAAAACCCTAAGAACACTAAAACCCAAAATTCCCTAAAACCATAAAAACACAGAAAACTCTTCAAAAATTATAAAAACATGTAAAAACCCCATAAAAACTTAAATGCCTTATAAAACTATAAAAACCATAAAATCCCTAAAAAATCAAAACAATTCCATTAAAACCATAAAAATCATAAAACCATAAAAACCATAAAAACCCTAAAAACAATAAAAAACAAAAAAATCCTAAAAAATCACAAAAAATGAAAAAATACAAAAAACCCAAAAATCCCTAAGAAATCCTTAACAACCTAAAAACACTTAAAACACCTAAAAGTCCTTCAAAATGCTAAAAATGATAAAAAAAACCCCTAAAAGATAAAAACCTCTACAAACCTTAAAAAACCATAAAACCCTAAATGCTCACTAAAAATATAAACAACCCTTTAAAGATATAAAAATGTGAAAAACCTATAAAACCCTGAAGTCCCCTGAAAACTTTTAAAAAAACCCTTGAAACACAAAAAATTATAAAATCCCAACAAACCCTCAAAATACGTAAAATTATAAAAATCTATAGAATCCCTAAAAATCACTAAAAATACCAAAAAATTGTAAAAAACCATTAAATATCTAAAACCTATAAAAACACATTAAGAACCATAAAACAATTTATACCCCAGAAAATACAAAAATAAATAAAAAACCAAAAACCCCTAAAAACCATAAAACCCCTAAAAACCATAAAATAAAAAA
This sequence comes from Viscum album, assembly GCA_963277665.1. Taxonomy (NCBI): domain Eukaryota; kingdom Viridiplantae; phylum Streptophyta; class Magnoliopsida; order Santalales; family Viscaceae; genus Viscum; species Viscum album. Next base: position 1,443,992,140 of record OY728150.1, on the reverse strand, counting down.
AATCACATGAAAACCCTAAAACAACCACTAAAAATATAAAAACCCTTTAAAACCATAAAAATGTTAAAATTTTATAACAAAACTGTACAACCCCTAAAAGACTCAAGAACTATTAAGATTGAATGAAAACCCTAAAAACTAAATAACACTAAAAACCTCTAAAAACCACCAAAATCCATAAAACTCTTAAAATCCATAAAATCCTAAAACCCCCTAAAAATCACTAAAACAAAAAAATCCCAAAATCCTTAAAAATCATAGGAAAACCTTGAAAAATAACAACTCATAAAGACCCTAATAATCTAATTTTTTTTTTAAAAAACCTAAGAATCAAAAAAACTATATAATACCTAAAAACATAAAAAAATACTAAATCCCATGAATTATCTTAATAAAACCTTAAAAACTTAAAAATAGTTAAAACCCATAAAAACATAAAATATGAAAAAACCATAATAACCCCGAAAACTCCTAACAAACTAAAACCTGGAAGTCCATAAAGACACTAAAAACCATAAAAATCCGAAAAATGCCTGAATAGTTCCTAAAAATGTAAAACATTAAAAGCCCTAGAAAGACCTAAAAAAACTCTTAATTCATATAAACCCAAAGATACCAATAAAATCCAAAAAACCAATAAATACTATAAAAACCCTGAAAACCCCTAAAAATGTTAAATAATGCTAAAAACCATACAAAATCTTAAAAAATAAATAAATCTAAAAACCTCAAAACCCCAAAAATCTAACAAATCATAAAAAATGATAAAACCTCTCAATGTCCCTAAAAACACTAAAAACCATAAAAATCTGAAAAATTACCTAAAAACCAAGAAAAAACCCTTAAAATTATAAATCCTAAAAACACATAAAACACCTAAAAACTGAAAAAAATTCTAAAAACCATAACCTTAAAAACTCTAAAAAAACCCTAAAACTATCAAAATCCCTAAAACCATAGAAAATTATGTAAATAAAAAAAATCCATCAATATATCTAATAAAGTAAAAACACATAAAAACACTAAAACTCCCTCAGAAAACAATAAAAACATAAAATCCATTAAAACCCCTAAAAACCTAAAAAATTATAAAAACCTAAAAAAGACCCTAAAACCCCCAGAACCCATAAAAACCCTTAAAACTATGAACTCCCATAAAATCATAAAAAACATTTAAAAACAAGGAAAATACATTAAGCCCCTAAAATTGTTAAAAAACTATACAAACCCTTAATCTACTAAAAACTAAAAAAACTAAAACCCAAAAATAAACATAAAAACCCAAAAAACCTTTATAACCCTCAACGTCCATAAAAACCCTAAAATGCAATAAAAATACTAAAATGCCCTTAAATTCCCTAAAAATGTAAAAAACCCTAAAAACCCAAAAAAAATATTAAGAAAACCATAAAACATAAAAATAATTAAAACCGAAAAAACATATAAGTTGTAAACCCCATAAAACCCTAAAACCCCTAGAAACCAAAATACCCTGGAAACCGTAAAAACCCAAAAAACCCATAAATACCCAAAAAACCACTAAAACCCCAAAAAACCCTTTAAACACTAATGACTTTAAAAAACACTAAAAAACATAAAATCCCAAAAAAAGTAACCCCCCCAAAAGATCATAAAAATACACAAAATATCTAAAAATTCTATAAAACAATAGTAATTATAAAAATATTGTAAATACCCCAAAAACAAAAAAAACCACTAAAACAAAGACAAACTAGAAGAAAATCGGAAAAACCTAAGATCACTTAAAACCCCTAAAAACATATAAAATTCTTAAAACCCTAAAAATCCCAAAAAACCCTAAAAACCCAAAAAAACCCCTAAAAACCATAAGAACAATAAAAACCTATAAAAACCATAAAACACGAAAATATATAAAACAACTTTAAACACATAATAACATTAAAAACTATAATAACCCCTAAAATCGCTTAGAAAATCATAAAAACCATAAACTCAAAAAAAAATAAAAACCCAATAAACCATATAAGCCCTAAAACCATCAAAATACACCAAATCCCCAAAATCCTTAATTATAATAATAAAATATCAACAAATAATAAAGACAAAAAAATACCTAAAAACCCTGAAAAACACTACGAAAAAAATAAAAACACAAAAACACTTCAAACCCCTAAAAACCTTAAAAATTTATAAAAACCCTAAAAACATAAAAACCCCTAAGAACCATAAACACCCATAAAAACCATTAAAAACCCTAAAACCACATAAAAATCCTAGAAACAAACTAAAAACTCTAAAACCCATTTAAACCCCAACAAATGTTTAAAAACAATAAAAACCATAAAACCCCTAAAAACATTACAAACACAAAAAATCCAAAAAACTCAAAAAGAACATAAAATGGCTATAAACACTAAAAATACAATACCATAAAATTCCATAAAATATTAAATCCCATAAAAATATTAAAAAATATCAAAATATGAAAAAAAACATTAGAAACCCAAAAAACCCCTAATAAAATAAAATCCTAAAAACACTTATACCCTTAAAATGCTAAAATACCTATAAACTGTAAAACCTCTAAAACCACACAAAACCCATCAAAACTCCCTAAAAACCAAAAAATCTTGAAAATACTAAAAATTCACTAAAAATATCTAAAAAAATATTTTTTTTAAACCCTAAAAACTAATAAGGAAACTTTAAAACCCAAAAATAATTAAAACACATAAAAACATATAGATCCGTAAGAACACCAAAAAACCTTAAAAGAACCTAAAAACCGTAATGCGACTAAAAAAGAAAAAATCATTAAAACCATAAAAACCCATAAAATCGCTAAAAACCAATAAAAATTCCAAAATTCATTTAAATCCATCAAACATTAAAATAATTTTAAAATTTTAATAACCCTAAAATATCCATAAAAACCCTAAACCCCCCTTAAAAACCAAAAATCCATTAAAAACCCTAAAACTATCAAAATATCTAGAAACCGTATAATACTATAAAAATCATAAAAACCGATACAAATACAAAAATACCTAAGAAACCCTAAAACCATAAAATTGTCTAATAAAACCTTAAAAACCTAAAAAGCACCAAAAACTCTAAAAAAATCTTAAAATGAAAAAACCATCAAAACCCTAAATATTCCTAAAAACCCTAAAAATCATAACATTCACTAAAAATCTCTAAAAAGTAAAACCCCTTGAGACCCTGAAAACCATAATAAAATGTTAAAAACCTAAAAACACTAAAAACCCCAAAAATATAAAGAACAAAAAAACCCATCAAACCATAAAACCCACAAAAATACATAAAACCCTTTACAACATATTTTTTTTAAATACTAAAAAACCAAATGAAACCATAAAAAAATAAAATCCCTAAAAACCCCAAAAACCCTTGAAATCCATAAAAAACTACGAACCCATAAAAATATTAAAAATTCACAAATATTATTTAGAATGTAAAAAACCTGAAAGGATTAAGAAAAACATAAAACCATAAAAACACATAATAACTCCAAAAACCTAAAAATTTTAAATCCCAAAAAAGTCCCAAAAACCCCTAAAAATCTTAAAAATATTCAAAATCCCTAAAAACACTACAAACCCTAAAAATCCTAAAAATCCCTAAAAATACCATAAAATGTAGCAATCCATTAAAAACCATACGAAAACCTTTAAAACCTAAAACACTTAAAACCCCTAAAAACATAGAAATGCTAAATACCCTAAAAACCCATAAAAACCATAAAAATAAAAAAAGACCATGAAAAACCTAAAAATCTCTAAAAAAGTAAGAAATCTAAAAACCCTTTAAAACCCTAAAAAATTAAAAAATATAAAAACCTCAAAAACCCTAAAAACATTAAAAATCTATAAAACCCCAAAAACCCATACAAAACCATGAAACACCTTAGAATCGCTAAAAACCCTAAAATCCTAAATAAATCTAAAAAATACATAAAAGACACAAAAAATAGATAAAATATTTAAAAACTTGAAAATACAAATAAAATACTTAAAACCCTAAAAACTCTTAACTCCCCTAAAAATCTAAAAAAAGCATAAAAACCTAAAAACCATAAAACCCCTAAAAATTAGAAATCACCCTAGAAACCCCTAAATATTGTAAAAACCACTACAAACTCTTAAAAATCTTAAAACCCCAAAACCAATAAAAAACTATAAAAACCATAAAACCCTAAAACACAAAACCCTTAAAATTTGAAAAAACCCTAACAGCCATAAAAAATCCATAAAATTCCCAAAAAAATCCCAAAAATAATAAAACACTAATAAAATACTGAAAAACTGTTAAAGAACCTTAAAAAATTAGAAAACATAAAATCCAAAAAATTCCTAAAAACACTAAAAAAGAAAAAAAACATAAAAACTCTAAAACCATTGAAAAACCTAAATACCTAAAAATACCCTAAAACCCACTAAAAACTCTAAATACCCTTTAAACCCTTGAAAATTTTAAAAAACTATAAAAACATAAAAAACCATAAAAAACCCAAAACCCCCTAAAAACCCGTAAAAATCATAAAAATACATAAAAACTCAAAGACCAATAAAAATCACCAGAAATACATATAAATTACTAAAAACATAAAAAACCCCTAAAATCTTAAAAAGCCTTATGATGACCGTAGAATACTAGAAACACTACAAACTCGTAAAAAACTAAAACCACTAAAAATCCAAAAAAACCAAAAACCATTAAAATAGTAAATCAATTCAAAATCACAAAAAAACTTAAAAACAATAAAAATCTAAAAAAATGACTAAAATCCCTAAAAACCTAAAAACCCCTAAAAACCTTGAAAACCCCTAAGAAATTGTTAAAAACCTAAAGATACATAAAACAATTAAAACCTAAAAAATGCTCAAACCCCCAAAAACCATAAGAATCGCTAAAACCATAAAAATGTAAAAACCCATAAGTACCCTAAAAATTACCAAAAACTATAAAAACATCTTAAAACCCTAAAAACATTAAAAAAATATAAAACACCTTAAATGCCTTAAAAACTCACAAAAACCCTAAAACCCAAAAAAACATAAAAACCCAAAACGAAACACTAAATATATAAAAAAGCCACCATAAATATCCAATAAAGCACTAAAAATTCCAATAAATGTAAAAAACCCTAAAAAACCTAAAACCCCTAAGAAAACATTAAATACCTAAAACACTTAAAACTCCTAAAAACATAAAAATTCTAAAAACCAAAAAATTCCTAAAAACCCTAAAACCCCCCTTAAACAATAAAAATGTAGTAAACCATTAAAACCCCCAAAACAATAAAAACCCTAAATACCATTAAAACTATAAATACCCTTTAAACCCCTATAAATGATAAAAAAACACTAAAAACATAAATACCATAAAAACATAAAAAAACACAAAATCCAATAATCCCCTAAAAACCTCAAAACCCTAAAACCACATAAAATCCCTAAAAACCAAAAAAACATAAAAATCCCAAAAAATAAAATAAAATCCCTAAAAATCCTAGAAAAAATAGAATACATTAAAATTATGAAAAAACCTAAAACCCTGAATTCCCACAATACCATAAAAACCCCTAAAAATCTTAACAAATTATTAAAATCCCTTAAAACCATAAAAACCTTATAATACTCTGAAATACCTTAAATCCCTAAAAAACTCAAAATACCCATAAAAACAATAAAAACTATAAAAACCATAAAAACCCTTAAAACTCGTAAAACCCAATAAGCCATAAATATCCTATAAATCCCTCCAAAATACCATAAAAATCCCTAAGAAAACATTAAAAACATAAAAATACATTAAACCCTTATAATTCCTTTAAAACACTAAAAACAAAAAGAACCACAAAATCCACAAAATTCTCTAAAAACCTTTAAAAACCCTAAAATGACATAAACACCCTAAAAACCCACTGAAAACATTAACAACCCTTTAAACACCTACAAATGTTAAAAACCTCTAAAAACCCATAAATCCCCTAAAAACTTCAAAAAACCCTGAAAACCCAATAAAATCAAAAAATTCTTAAAAACCCTCAAAATCCCTAAAAATATATAAAAAACTTAAAAATCACTAAAAACACCAAAAAATTTAAAAAACACTAAAAACCATGAAAACCCTAAATATAAAATTAATAACTTAAAAACACTTTAAACCACTGAAAACCATAAAAACACTAAAAAACCTAATAACCATAAAACCACTAAAAATGTTAAAAACCCAAAAAACCATAAACCATACTAAAAATATAAAAATCTTTTAAACCCATAAAAATTATAATTTTTTTAAAAAACATTAAATCCCCAAAAAACTCAAAAAACCCTATAATCCAAAAAAAGATTAAAAACTCAAAAACACTAAAAACCTTTGAAACCCCAATAATCAAAAAAAATCCAAAAAACCATAAAATCCTAAAAAAACCCAAAACTCCCAAGAAATATCGAAAAAACATAAAAAACATTGGAAACTAAAACACACTTAAAATATATAGAAACCAAAAAATGCTAAAAACCATAAATCCCTAATAACCCAAAATCCATAAAATCCCTAAGAACCTAAAAACCCTAAAAACAATGAAAATTCATAATAAAACTTTAAAAACCTAAAAAAAATTAAAAGCCATAAAAATATAAAAGAAAATAAAAACCCTAATGAACCCAGATACATTAAAACACACAAATCACACTCAAAATCCGTAAAAGAACAAAAATCCATAAAAATCCTAAAAATGATCTTAAAATTCCAAATACATGTAAAACCATAAATTCTATAAACCCATACAAAAAACTAAAAATGCTACACTTAAAACCCCTAAAACATTAAAAACTCAAAAAAACTAAAAATCCCCAAAATCACCTAAAACCCATAAAAACATCTAAAACCCTAAATCCCTAAAAACAATAAAATCATAAAAGAGCCCAATAAATCCATAAAAATTTTTAAACCCCTAAAAAACCATAAGAAAACCTTAAAAAGGTTAAAAAAAACTTCAAACCCTTAAAATAACTAAAAATAGAAAAAACACTAAATACCCTTATAACTCCTCAAAACAGTAAACCACTCAAAATACCTAGAAATAATAAAAAATCATAAAAATTATTTCAAATCCATAAAAATCAAAAAATACATTCAAACTAAAAAAAAATAAAAAACACACATTGAAACCCTTAAAATCCTAAAAACACATAAAACCCCAAAAAAAAATAACAAACATTAAAAACCCTAAAAAACCAAAAATTACACAATAACCCAAAAAACCATAAGAAACACTAAAAAACATAAAAAACAAAAATACTATAAAGCCATAAAACCACTAAATACTCTAAAAAACCCTAGAAACCCTAAAAACTATAAAAACTATTAAAATATGAAAACCCAAAAAACACTAAAACCCCTAAAAATATTTAAAAACCATAAAAATACTAAAAATACCTAAAACCCCATAAAAACCTAAAAACACCTAAAAACTGAAAAAAAACCAATATAATCATACAAACCTAAAAAAATTAAATCCCCAAAAATCCTAAAATATGCTTGAAACTCTAAAAGCCCCTAATAAACGTAAAACCCCTGAAGGCATCAAAATATTTATAACCACAAATAAACCACAAAAAATCATAAAAAAATACTTAAACATACTTAAAAACATAAAATACCCTTAAATTCTGAAAATCCTAAGATAACCTAAAAAATATGAAAAACACTTTAAAACCCTAAAAAACCTAAAAAAATTCTAAAGGCCCCAAAAACTCAAAAAATACCCTAAACATCCCAAACACCGTAAAATACTTAAATCACATAAAAACATTAAAGCCACTAAAACCCCTAAAAAACAACTAAAAATAGTAAAAACCATTTAATCCCCTGATAACATTAAAAAACTCTAAAAAACCTTAAAACCCTAAGAAACTAAATAACCCTAAGAACCCAAAATAACTAAAAAACCCAGAAACCTGAAAACCCTAAAAATCAATAAAAATATAGAAACCCTAAAAACCCTAAAAACTCTAAAATACATAAAAACTCTATAAACACTTAAAAACTGGAAACATAAACAATGTGAAAACCCTAAAACCCCTAAAAATACTAATAACCCTAAAATCCACACAATCCCTAAAAATAATATAAACCCATATAAATCCATAAAAGATTATAAACCCTAAAAACCTTGAAACCACTTATAAAAAAATAAAATTAGAAGAACACTTATAACTCTTAAAATACCTAATAACTTAAAAGAGCTAAAATAAAAAAACCTAAAAATACCCAACTGATATTAAAACTCCCAAAAACCTGTTAAAACCTTAAAAACCCATAAAAACACTAGAAACCAACTAAAAAATCTACAAACCATTAAAACCCCTAAATCATTAGAAAACATAAAAAATCTTAAAACCATAGAAACTCAAAAAACCTTAAAACCCAAAAAACCATAAAAATTGTACAAACCTAAAAAACCCATAAAACCCAAATAAACCCAAAAGCCATTAAAATAACTGAAAATACTAAAACCCCAGAAAATCCAAAAAAACACTAAAACTACCAAAATAACATAAAACCCCCAAAAACATGAAAACCCATTATAAAATATCCAAAGCCTAAAATATTCAAAGCCTAAAAACACTCAAAACTACTAAAAACATAAAAAATGATAAAAACCCAATAAAACAAAATAAACCCTAAAAACACCGAAAAATACTAAAAATACCAAAAACCCAAAAAACCGTAAAAAATATAAGAAATCCTTAAAAGTCCCTAAAAACATAAAAAACACTAAAACCCTCAAGAACCTAAGAAAAATGTGCAAACCTGAAAACAATTTAAATGGTAAATACTATAAAAACCATGAAAACAATAGAAAAGCCATTAAACCTAAAAGGACATAACCCCCACCCCCCAAACCCTAAAATATTCAAAGAACCTCGTAAAACCCTTAAAATACCCAAAACCTCCTGGAAAAATAAAAACCAATAATGACATTAAAAACACTAAATACCCAAAAAACCAAAAAAACAAAAAACCAAAAAACCACTAAAAACTCTTAAAACCCTTTAATCCCCAAAAATAATAAAAACTATAAAAACCTTAAAATCCTTAAAAAACTAAAAAATTACACTAACCCCCCCCCAAATATAAAAAACCTCAAAACCCCAAAAAATCAAACAAAATTCTAAAAATGATTAAAATCATAAAAATACCTTAAATTTCTTCAATACATAAAAACCCCAAAAACCCCTAAAAAAGCTTTAAAACCCAAAAAAATTTAAAACCCCTAAACAATCTAAAAAAATCTAATAACCCTAAAAACCATAAAAATATCTAAAAATCCATATAAATCGTAAAAAATCCATAAAACACCTAAAAATGTAATATACGTAAAAAATTATGAAAATCCCTAAGAAAACCATAAAAACTAAAAAAAAGCTTAAAATTCCTAAAAACCTAAAAAGGATAAAACCCTAAAAAACACTAAAATCCTAAAACCTTCATAATCCCTAAAAATTGTAAATATCCATAAAAATCATAAAAACCCCAAAATAACAATAAAAACATTTTAAACCCCCTAAGCCCCGAAAAAAACCTAAAGACCTAAAAAAATTAAACCACCTAAAACCCCAAAAAAATTTAGAAACCATATGAACCCACAAATTGACTCTAAAACCCCTAAAAACCCACAAAAATAACAAATACACATAAAAGACACAAAAACCCATAAAAACTATTAAAAAAACTACTATATTTAAAACCCAAAAAATGTTAAAAATCTGTACAAAATATAAAAAACTCAAAAACCACTAATAACCCATATGACATAATAAATAAAAAAACCTTAAAAATAATCAAATATACTTAAAATTCTAAAAACCTATAAAAATACTAAAAAATTCTTAAATGTACCTTAAAAGGGAAATTTTTTTTAAAAACCCATAAAAATCATTAAAAACCTAAAAAAAATAAAACACATAAAAATGTTAGACATTGAAAACCCTAAACGCACTAAAAATTATCAAAACTACCAAAACCACCAAAACTATAGAAATCCTAAAAATCCCTAAAAATACCAAAAAAAATTCATTTCCCTAAAAACCTTGAAAACCCCTAACAAAAAAATAAAAACTTAAAAAATGCTAAAAATTCAAAAATACCCTAAAACCATAAAACCACTAAAACCAAAATAACTTCTAAAAAGAATAAAAACACCAAAAACCCGAAAACCCCGAAAACCCCCAAAAGACTATAAAATACTAAAAACCCCTTAAATATAAAAACCCTAAAATCCCAAAAAACCATAAAACACTAAAAACCCTTGAAAACCCTAAAACCCCATAAAAACCTAAATACCCAAAATAGTCCTAAAAATCCCTAGAAACCCATAAAAACATAAAAATACCTAAAAGACACCTATTAAAACCATAAAAAAATTAAGAAGAATTAAAACCCCTAAAACTCTAATAGGTTATAAAATCCATAAAAACTATAAAACCAGGAAAAATGCTAAACCCCCCAAAATCCCTAAAGTACCTATAAACCCTATTAATCCAAAAAAAACCTTGAAATTCCTTAACAATGTAAAAAATCCTAAAAATACTAAAAACCCATATTAAAACCTTAAAAACCAAAAAATAATTAAACCCCTAAAATACCTAAAAATGAAAAACGATGCCTAAAACCCCTAAAAAAAGTTCATAAAACCCCTTAAAACACATAAAACCCCAAAAAACATTAAAATCATAAAATCTTAAAAAAATACACTAAAAATAATAAGAACTCTGAAAACCATAAAAACCCATAAAAACATTAAAAAGAGCAAAAAACCATAAAACCCACAAAAAATTTATAAATTCCTTAAAAAACTAAAAAAACAAACACCTTAAAATCCTTAAAACCCACTAAATACCCAAAAAACACTAAAAACCAATAATAACCCTAAGAATCCATAAAAACCAAAAAATAGTAAGAACATAAAAATCTGTAAGAAAGCTATAAAAACCTAAAAATTCTAAAAACCACTAAAACCTAAAAATTCGGGAAAAAACCCCTAAACCCTTAAAGACCATAAAAACCTCAAAATCCATAAAAACCTAAAAAACCATAAAAACCTAAAATTACCTATAATCATAAATAACATAAAATCCTAAAAACCTCTAAGAAACCAATAAAACCCTAAAAACTCAGAAAACCCTAATAGTACTAAAAAGACACTAAAACACTAAAACACCTAAAACCCATGAAAACCCATAAAAACCATAAAAACATAAACACCCATAAAGACCCAAAAAACCCAAAAACCCCTGAAAAACAAATAAAAAAATTATAAAACACCCTTTAAACAACTAAAAATGTTAAAAAATTAAAAAAAACATTAAAAATCCTAATAAACTCAAAAAACACTTAAAATAAAAAAAATCCATAAAAAACCTAAAAATATATCCAAACACTAAAAACCCATAAAAATAAAAAAACCATAAAATCACAAAAAAATATAAAAACACTGAAATCTCTAAAAAACCATAAGAAATCTTTAAAAATATAAAAACTATAAAATCCCCTAAAGACATAAAAAACCTAAAAATGATTAAGAAACCTGAAATCCCCAAAAAACTCTAAAAAATCTTTATACGACTCAAAATATTAAAAACATTGAAAAACCATAAAACCCCAAAAAACTCAAAAAAAACATGAAACCCTAATAAATTCTTAAAATCGTAGAAACCCTCAAAATCGCTAAATAACCTAAATCCCATAAAAATCCTAAAAACATGAATATCCCTAAAATGTATAAAATCACATAAAAACTTAAAAACTCTTAGAATACCTTAAAACATAAAAAAAATAAAACCTCTAAAAACCTAAAAATGCTAAAAACCCAATGAAACCATAAAAAAAATCATAAAACCATAAAAATCATAAAACCCATTAAAATCTAAAAACCCCCTAAAAACCTATAAACCCGATAAAATGATTAAAAAATCTAAAACCCTTTTTTACCCTTTAAAACCTTAAAAAAACTCTAAAACCATAAAAACACTAAAAATTCAAAAAACCCATAAAAACCATAAAAATCGAAAAAACCATAAAAGTCCTAAAACCCATGAAAATCCCTTAGAAACCATAAAAACCCAAAATAATTGAAAAAATCCATAAAATCTTAAAGAGACCTCAAAACCCCTAAAGCCCCTAAAAAAATTGATAATTCTAAAAACATTTAAAAATCCTTAAAACCCTAAAACCCAAAAAACTATAATAAGACCATAAAACACACTAAAACCAATAGAAACAGCTAAAAACCTTCAAAACAACCTCAAACCCCATAACTTCCCTAAAAACTAATAAAAACACTAAATCCCTTTAAACCCCTAATACATTAAAAACTACAACAACCACAGAACCCCTAAAAACTCCAAACATAGTAACCACCCTGAAAATATAAAAACTTATAAAAACCATAAACAACATTGAAAAAACCCTAAAAATCATTTAACCGACTAAAAAAATAGAACCCATAAAAACCCATAAATCCCTAAAAGTCACTAAAAACTCTAAAACCCAACAAACCCCTCAAAATGTCAAAAAATATAAAACCCATTAAATTCCTAAAAATAAAAAAACCCATAAAACCCCCAAAACCCATAAAAACATTAAATACCCTTCAAACCCTCAAAGTACCAAAAAACCCTAAACGCCCTAAAATTCCTTTAAAATCCCTAAAAATACCTAAAAACAAAAATAACTATAAAATATCTAAAAACTAAAAGAAAACCATAAAAACCATAAAACACAAATTCCCGGCAAAATATCTAAAAACACTAAAAACAAAAACAAACCCTAAAAACTGAAATAACCTCTAAAACCCTTTAAAACCCTAAATACCCATAAAAACACTAGAAACCACTAAAAAATATAATAAACCTTTAAACCTTTACAATGTTAAAAAATTCAAAAAACCATACAACCCTAAAAAACTAAAAAAATCCAAGGAACCCAAAAGAATCCTAAAAATCCTAAAAACCCTAAAACACCTCAAATCCCTAAAAACAATAAAAAAATATTAAAAATCCTAAAAAAGTACTAAAATCCCATAAAACATAAAAAATCACAAAAATCATGAAAACACTATGAAAAGCATAAAAATTTAAAAAAACATAAAACCCATAAAAAACCATGAAACATTGAAAAACTCTAAGAAAACCCTAAAAACCTAAAAAAACATAACACCTGCAAATAACCTATTAACCCTTAGAAACACTAAAAACTCTAAAGAGACACTAAAATACCTAAAATCCCCAAATATTATAAAAACCCCTAAAAACCATAAAAATGATAAAAATCAATAAAGCACTAAAAACTATTATAACTCTAAAACCCTTTCAACAGAATAAAATGATAAAAAATATAGAAAACTATAAGACCCCTAAAAACTCCAAAAAACCTTAGAAACCAAATAAACCATAATATTTTTAAAAATAGTAAAAATCCTTAAAAAACCCCAAAATCCCTAAAAACTAAAAAAACCTAAAAATCCTAAAAAAAGTCCAAAATATATGTGATAACGTAAAATCCTATAAAACCTGAATACCATAAAAAACCTTAAAAACATGAAAACACATAAAAATATAAAAAACATAAAAATGCTAAAATCCATGAAACTATAAAAACACTTCAAAACCCACAAAATCCCTAAAAATATTGAAAACCATACAAATCATACAAAATTCCTCAAAATCCAAAAAAATGTAAAGATCCGTAAAAACCCTAAAAACATTAAAAATAGAGAAACACTTAAAACCCCAAAATAATATAAAAATAAAAAACCATGAAAACCATAAAAACCATAAAAATCATAAAAATTCCCTTTAAACATAGAAAACCCTAAAACCCCATAAAACCCTTAAAACCCCATTAAAAAGTTAAAATCCTATTAAACTTATAAAAAAATTTAAAACTCTATAAAACCATAATACCCCTAAAAATCAAGAAAAACCCTAAAAACATAAAAACCCATAAAAACCCTAAAAACCTTAATACCTCTAAAAATATATAAATATATAAAATACCCAAAAAACAAAAAAAACCCAAAGAAATCCATAAAATCATAAAATTACATAAAACCCCTAAAAAAATAAAAACCCTAAAAACACTAAAACCCATAAAATCCACAAAAACATAAAAACCATAAAACCCAAAAACCCCAATAAAAATACTAAAACCCCTTTAAATGACTATAAACATTAAAAAACTAAAAAAACCCAAAATGGAGAAAAAAACCAAAAAACCCTAAAAATCCTATGAAATCTCTAAAAATCAATATAATTTTTAAAACCACTAAACCCCCTAAAATTCCCAAATAAATCCTTAAAAATATTAAAGCACTTAAAATGCTAAAAGCGCTAAAAAATGTTGAAAACCATCAAAATCTGAATAAAAACATAATAACCATAAAAACCCTTAAATCCTACAAAACCATGAAAAATACTAAAAAACAAATATAACCCTAAGACCACTAAAAATTATAAAGAGACTTTAAACCCATAAAAACATTAAAAACTATAAAAATCATTAAAAAACATAAAAAACCCCTAAAACCCCAAAAAAGATTAAAAACATAAAAACACTAAAAAAATTTAAAAACCTCAAAATTCCTAAAACCCTAAAACATTATAAAAATCCAAATAACCCTAAATATTCATAAATACCTAATAACCCAAAAAATAATAAAAACCCTTAATAAAATATTAAAAACCTAAAAACACTTAAATCCATAAAAACCAAAAAATGCATTAAACCCTAACAGATAATTAAAACACTAAAAGAACCCCCAAAAACCATACAATCCATTAAAGACCATAAAAACTCTAAAAACCCATAAAACCCTTAAAAACACAAAAAAACACTAAAACCCAAAAAACCTATAAAAACCCTAAAATACTTCAAAATACCAACAAAATTAAAGAACACATAAAAATATTAAAAATGAGTAAAAATCACTAAAAAAATACAAAAACCCCATAAAACAGTAAAAAACCTAAAATCACTTAAATTCCATCAAAACCTTTATATGCTAAAAACCTTTAAAACCACTAAAACTCTAAAAAAACCGTAAACCCCCATAAAACCCACTAAAATCTCTAAAAAACCTTTAAACCCGTTAAAAAGGTAAAAACTATTAAAAAACCCTAAAAACCCATAAAAACCCAAACCCCAAAAAACAGTAAAAATTTTAAAAAAAATTAGATAACCCTAAAAATCCTTGAAAAGGTACAAAATATAAAAACCCAGAAAACTGATAACAAATCCATAAAAAGCTAAAAACACTTAAAATCCCTGAAAAATAAAAAACCCCTTAAAACCCTAAAAGTGAAAAGGTCCATAAAACACCTAAAACCCCCAAAAATGATAAAAACCCCTAAAAGCCTTAATAATTCTAAAACCCCATTAAAACCCTAAAATCAAAAAAATCTCCAAAAAATATTTAAACCCCTAAATACTTTTAAATCTCTAAAAACCCTTAAAACCCTAAAAAAACTCTAAAACCCCCCAAAACATAAATAACCCAGAAAACCCCCAAAAAACCTTAAAAATCCCCAACAATAAAATAATCCCTAAAAATGTGAAAAACCAATAATCCCATGAACCCCCCTAATAAAACCATAAAAACCTAAAAACCCTTCAAACCCTTAAAAACGTGAAAAATCTAAATACCGTAAAAAACTCTAAAAACCATAAAAACCCAAAAATGATAAAAACCATAAAACCATTAAAACCATAAAACCATAAAACACCTAAAGTCCCATTAAACCCCTAAAAAACAAAAAACTCGAAAAACCCTATAAACCCATAAAATTAATAAAAAAGTCTAAAAAACATTAAAACCCTAAAAACTCATGAAACGCCTAAAAACCCATAAAAATAAAAAAATGCTAAAAAACTAACAACCTAAAAAATCCCTAAAAACCCTAAAAACAAGAGATATCCTAAAAAGGAACTATGAATCCCTAAAAACAAAAAAAAAATTCCCCAAAAATACTAAATTCCTCTAAGAATACCTTAAAACCCTAAAAAAAACTTAAAACTCATAATAACTAAAAACCAATAAAGTCAATAAAATCCTTAAAAATACCTAAAACCCAATAAAAACACTAAAAACCAATAAAAGCTCTAAACACCATTTAAACCCAGAAGAACATTAAAAAATCCTAAAAATATTAAAACCCATAAAAATATAAAAACCCCAAAAACCCAAGTACACTATCAAAACCCTAAAAAATAAAAAAAACCGAAAACCATAAAAATACATAAAACCCAAAAAAACTATAAGAATACTAAAAATCCCTAAAAATAAATAATTAAAAAAACACAAAACCATTAAACCCCCTTTATGAATCATTTTTAACCTAAAAATACATAAAATAAAAAAAATAAAAAATACGCTAAATACCAAGAAAACTGTTAAAACACCTAAAAACCCTAAAAACATAAAACCCCTAAAACCTTAAAAAACATGAAACCCCATAAAATAAAAAAACCCACTAAAACTCAAAAACCCCTTTAAAACTATAATTTTTTAGATAACTATATAACACATAAAACTACTAAAAATCCAAAAAAACAATAAAATACCCAAAAAACATAAAACCGTTAGAAACCCTGAAATACCCTAAAACCAATCAAAACTCTAAAAACACTAAAAATTATATATATCTTTAAAAATACCTCAAAATCCATAAAATTGTAAAAACACCTAAAAAACATGAAACTCATGAAGAAAAACTTAAAAACCAAAAATCAATTGAAACCCCAAAAAACAAAAAAAAATGATAAAAACTAAAAAAAAACCTAAGAAAACCCTAAAACCTTAGAAACCCCTAAAACCATAAACACCAGTAAACCCTAAAAACCATTCAAACAATAAAAAGTAAATAAAAACTTTAAAAAATATTTAAACCCTTAAAACATTAAAAAACTCTAAAAAACAATAAAACCGTAAAAAAATTAAAAAAACAAAAAATGGCCTAAAAACCACCAAAAAACATAAAACCCCAAAAACCCATTAAAATCATAACAATACTTAAAAATACCTAAAAATATAAAAAATTCTAAATCCATAGAGAAACTATAAGAAAACATTAAAACCCTAAAAACACATAAAACTGGTACGAAAAAAAATCTTGAAAACCTTAAATATCCAAAAACTCTAAAGCTCCCAAAAAAACACTAAAAACCATTAAATTTCTAAAAAATCCCTAGAAATCCCAAAAAATTAAAAAACACTAAAAACAATAAAAATACCTAATAAAAGTATAAAAAAATAAAAAAACTTAAAAAACATAAAATCATATAAAAAATAAAAACCTAAAAGATAGTAAAACCCCAAAAAACTATAAACCACTAAAACCTGAGAAAACCTAAAAACCCTAAAAAACTAAAACCAATAAAAATTATAGAAACCTATTAAACACCTAAAAACCATAAAAACTATAAAAGCATTCAAAACCCTAAAATATAAAAAAACCCTAAAACCCAATATAAAACCATGAAGACACCAAATATCCTAAAAACCCAAAAAACCATCAAATTACATAAAAACCCAAAAAAACCCATAAATACCTAAAAAATACCTCAAAATAAATAAAAATATAAAAAAATCCTAAAAACCTAAAGAACCTAAGAAAAATTCAAATATCAAAAAATGTTTAAAACCACTAAAAATGAAAAAAAAACTCTAGAAACATTTAAACCCCTCAAAATCCATAAAAACACTAAAAACCATACAAATACTAAAAAATTCTTACAAATCCCAAAAAATGTAAAAAACCTTAAAACAATGAATCCCTAAAAGAAAATCTTACAAACCAATAAACAAATAAAACCCATAAGTAATCTAAAAAAACTAAAATCCCTAAAATCCCCATTAAAGCATAAATTCTATAAAAACCATAAAACCCCATAAAACCATATAAAATCACTAAAAACTACTAAAACCATAAAATCCACTAAAAACTCGATAAACTATTTAAATCTCTAAAAATATTAAAAACTCAAAACATAGAAGAACAAAAAAAACTAAAAAAACTGAAAAAACCCATAAACACCCAAAAAATACATAAAAACCCTAAAATCTATAAAATTTCTAAAAACCATTATAATTACAAAAATTACCTAAATATATATAAATACGGAAAAAAGCCTAAAATGTGGAAAAATATTAAGGATGACTTAAAGACATAAAAACACATAAGAAATCTAAAAATTATAAAAATGCTAAAAACATTAAAAAAACCCTAAAACCCTAAAAAATTCTAAAACCCCTCAAAATCACTAAATACCCTAAAACCATTAAAATCCTAATGAATAAATAAAAATAGAAATAAAAACCCATTAAAACCTTAAAGAACAATGATAAAACCTAAAAACCTAAAAAAACTTCTAGAAAACTAAAATACGATAAATCCACTTGGTTCCTCTCTGGAGCCATCAGATCTCATCCCTTCACCTGCCTCTAAGAAGCCTCCATCTACCCAACATAATTTCTCTGATTCCTCTACTGACAAGGTTCCTGATGAGTTCATTCTTGTTCCTGCAGGTAAGACTGTAAGGACCAAAACCATTGTGAGCTCCCACAATGAGGGGATTTGTGCTTACAATACCTTCTCACCCCTTTCTGGAAAGTTTTGGGTTGATCAAGCCGATGTGAGCCGTGATACTGACACAATCTTTGTGGTGCCCTCTCCTCAGGTGCCTAAAACTAACCAAGTCACCAAGAAACCCCCTGGAAGACCCCCCAAGCAGGGAGGGAAGGGCAAAGAGATATCCTCTAAGGATACACAAGGATTGCCTCGCCTGAGAAGAAAAAATACATCTAATCAATGAAGATGTTGTTCTAGAATTGTCAGGGGCTTGGGAACTCTCCCACTGTTGCAGCCCTTCGACACTTCCTCATCTCCCACAAGCCTTCGCTTCTGGCCATTGCTGAGCCTCTCATTAGTTCTGAAAACTGGAAGGGTTTCAACTGGTGTTCCCTTGGATACTCCCTTATTTCTCACAACATAGGTGTGGATTCTCTTGAAACCTTATGGGTTTTCCGACACAATTTTTTGAAAATATCTTCTTTTGAGATTCAAAATCAGCTAATCTCGGTCCGCACCCAGCTGTTGGATATCTCTTTTACCTTATCTTTTGTCTATGCCTCTTGCTACTACACCAGAAGAAGAGAACTTTAGAATGATTTATCTGTTCTATGTGAGAATATGGATCACAACTGGGTTATAACCGGTGGCTTCAATGTTATCCTTTGTCCAGATGAAAAGATTGGACCTCACATCTCCCGTGCTACTGCAAATGATTTTCAATGTTGTGTGGACCAATGTAACCTCACTGAAGTTCCTATTGCAGGCTCCAAATTTACTTGGGGAAGGTTTAATGTCAATGGTAGGCAGGCTATTAAGATTGATAGGTGCTTTATGGAAATCAATGATAGCATCTCCCCAACTGTTATCTCAGGATTTTCTCTTCCGAAATTTAACTCTGATCATAATCCTCTTATTGTCAACATTCGGGAGGAAAGTAGTAGGACCTCTCCACTACCTTTCAAATTTAATAATGCCTGGATCTTAATCCCAGGTTTTAGGTAGGTCGTTCTTGATGGATGGAACACTGCTTTTCATGGGATTCACCACTTTGTGGTTGCCTCCAAGCTTCGCAAGATCAAAAACCTCCTAAAAGTCTGGAGCCGGAACTCCTTCTTGAGGCTTGATGATGACATTAGTGATGCACAATATCAGCTGAAGTCTTTCCAGGAGAACAATCAACAAGGGAACATTCCTACCAGTGAAGAGATTGTGTCTCATAAAAGGCTTGATGATCTCCTGGCACTCAAGGAGAGTCTAGAAAAACATCAATTCAATGTCTGTTGTCTTAAAGATGGTGATATAAATTCAAAGCTTTTTCATCGCTTTCAACAGGAGAAAAGAGTTCATAAAGGACCAAATCAGATCCGCATCAATGGTCATACCATTGTCAATGATAAAGAGCTCTCTGATGCTATTGTTGATCATTTCAAAGTGCTTTATAATGATGATGGCATTCCCTCTACTTCCCCACTTGCTGCATGCATTGAGAAATGTGTTAATGATTCACAGAATAATGATCTGACTTCTCCACCTCTCGAGGATGAAGCCAGATATGCCCTTTTTTATCTCAATTCAGATAGTGCTCCCAGCCTGGATGGCTTCACCAAAAAATTCTTCACCTTTTATTGGGACAAATTTCATGTAGAAATCACTAAAGCCATCAGGGAATTATTTATCTTGGGGTTAATCCCTCTTGGAGTCAACTCCAATTTTATATCCCTACTTCCTAAAAAGGAAGCTTCAATTGAGAGAGGTGATTTTCGGCCAATCGCCATTGGGAACACTATACCCAAGATTATTAGCAAAATCATTATTTTCCGGTTAGGGAAGATTATTGGTAACATGATTACACCTAATCAATTTGGTTTTGTTCCTAGACAAAGTTTTTAGAACTGCTTATACACGGCCTCTGAAGGAGTTAATTCCATGAGGAGGGCATCGATGTTTGGGTCTTTTGCCTTAAAACTGGATATATCCAAAGCCTTTGATACTATTAAGTGGGATTTCCTGTTCAAGATTCTTGGCATGTATGGTTTCTCAGAAAAATTTGTTTGCATGATTTCCACCATCTTGAATAGTGCCAGAATTTCTTTTTTGATTAATGGAGCTCCAAAAAGATTCTTTCAGTGTTCCCGGGGGGTCAGACAGGGTGATCCTCTTTCTGGAATTATCTTTGCACTTGCTGAGGACTACCTAAGCCACCTTGTTACTAATGATATGTTGGATGGCTACTAAAACCTTATTAATGATGGGAGAGATTTATTTGTGCCTTCATATCTACTTTATGTTGATGATATCTTCCTCTTTGGACAAGCTAATATGCGGACCATATCTTCTATCCGGAAAATCTTCGCTCATTATGAGGCTGTTGCTGGACAGGACATTAGCTGGAGTAAATCATCAATTGTGTTTGGGAAAGGGAGCTCTACTATGAGACAGAACAAGATTTTCAGATGCCTTTGTGTCAAAAAAGGATCCCTATCATTCAAATATCTTGATGTTCCCTTATTTTGGGGTAAGGTTAAACGTTTTCATCTTGAAAGCATCTCTATTAAAATCACTCAGCATCTTTCCAAATGGAATGGAAATACCCTCTCACAAGCAGGCAGGATATGTCTCATCAATTCTGTTTTCACCCCAATGTTTGCTCATACCTTCTCCATCTATAAATGGCCAGTTAGCCTAATTAAATCCCTTTAAGCCAAGATCCGGAACTTTGCATGGATAGGCTATATTAATGAAAGGAAATTGATCACTGTTTCCTAGAAGGAGTGCATCAAACCACTTGAAATGGGTGGGATAGACATTAAGGATCTCAGGATCTTCAATGATGCCTTGTTGGCCAAATTCACTTGGAATCTTTTCACACACAGAGAGGGTGATTTGGAATTTCTCAAAGAACTCTTTACTGGGAAATTGTGCAATGGTTATACTGGGTACATTCTCTCCTCTGTCTGGACAACGGTTAAATACTCGTACAAGGACATTATCTCTCAATCTACTTGGGCTGTCTCGAGGCAATCCAACATGAATTTTTGGTTCACCCCTTGGATCAAGAGTCCGCTGCATGAATCTATGCAGGATCCACATGGCTTGAAACACATGTCCATTAATAAACTCAACACCATATTGCCAGAGCTGGCTGGGATCTTACCTGCCCAAAATCATTTATGAGATTCAACTCTACAGTTACATGGATTATGATACAATTATCTAGAAACCGAACTTGATTGGCCTGCTTAATGCAAAGGACTTTTACAATCACAAATGCCGGCAAGGAATAGATCCCCCCTCATGGATCATGAGATACACATGCCATTTTATTCCTCCTAGACATTTTCTGCTCTTCTGGAGGATCTGGAGGAATCGGCTGCCCATGCTTGGACAACTTCAAAAAGTTGGTTTGCATCTTTCTTTGGCCTGCTGTATATGCATGCAGGATGCTGAAAATGTGCAACATATTTTTGCTGAATGAAAGCTTGCCTATGGTCTGTGGAAGTATCTACAGGATGTCTTTGGTCTTAAATTACCCCTGGATAGAACCTTTTCTCAGATGATGTCTCTCATCACAGAATCGAGGTATAGTGAGCAAATCTACAATCTTCTACTTGCTGCTTCTGCAACCATTGTGGCTTTTCTATGGGCTTCCAGAACCTCTACTATGTTCCGAAATAAGTCAAGCTCCATTCATGAGGGTATTATTGCCATACATTCTGCTGTTCGGATGGCCGGGGGCATTCAAACAGGTGCGATGAACAATTGCTTTACTGACCTTATCACTCTCTGCACTCTTGGTGTCTCTGGTAGGTGCAAAAAAACCTTTGGTGGTGAAGTCAATCCAATTATTCCACCTATCCCGTCTTGGATCAAAGTCAATGTTGATGGTGTGGTAGTAGGCTCTCCAGGGCCTTCTGGCTGTGGTGGCGTCTTCCGTACTTATAGAGGTTTAGTCAAGGGTAATTTTTATCACTTCATCGGAATTGGTTGTGCTTATGAAGCAGAGCATTGGGCTATCATCAAGGCGGTGCAGTTTGGAAACCAGTTTGGTTGGAAGCAACTCTGGATTGAGTCTGACTCCATGCTTGCGGTTGAGGCCTTTCGTCAAAATTCAAGGAAGGTTCCCTGGCAGCTTCTACCCAATGGGTTGATTGCATTAGTTTATCCCAAAATCTGGTTCTTTAGATCTCCCATGCATACAGGGAAGTTAATATGGTAGCTGATGTGCTTTCCAAGAAGGCTATTGAAGAACGCTGCTCATGGTGGTCTTTTGTTGCTCCCTCCTTTTGTGAGTCAATTGTGGATTCGAACATGAAGGGTGCTACCCATACCCAGTTGGATAAGTCCCCCTTGTAATGCCTTACACATTATTTTTCATTTATACACTTGAGGGACCAAGCCTTTTGCTTGGCCCCACACCTTCTTTGCCCTAAAACCCTCAAAATCCCTAAAAACCCTTAAGATCCATAAAAATTATCAAAAATCCTGAAAAACAAAAAAACCTAAAAACCTTGATGATCCCTAAAAAATCAATAAAATACTAAAAAACCTAAAAACCTAAAAATTTTAAAACACCTAAAAAATACTAAAAAGACAGTAAAAATTTTGAAACCCCTAATATCATAAAAACAAATAAAAACCATAAAACCTTAAAAACCCATAAAAACCCTAAGAATCCAGTAAAACATAAAAAAACCTTTAAAACCCAAAAAACATTAAAAACTATATAAATTTCTAAAAACCATAAATAAATCAACCCCCTAAAACCAAAAAAAACATAAGACCCTAAAAACCCCAAAAAACTCAAAAAACCGTAAAATCGATAAATATCATAAAAAACCCAAAAAATTCCTAAATATTAAAAAACCCTAAAAACCCTAAACACACTAAGAAATACATAAATATCTAAAAAATCATAATTCTCTAAAAAAATTCTAAAACCCCAAAAAAACCCCTAAATATACACTAAAACCCCTAAATCACATAAAAATACTAAAAATACCTAAAAACCCTGAAAAACATAAATACATTATAATTCTTAAAAACCACTAGAAACCCTGAAAACTATTAAAACCCCAAAAAGTTAAAAGAACACTAAAATACTATAAAAACCCAAAAAAACTCAAACCCCACCCCCAAATATAAAAACCCTAGAAACCCTAAAAACCTAAAACCCCTCAAAATCCCTTATACCCCTAAAAACCATAAAAAACCTAATAAATTCCTATTAATCTATAAAAATGTAAAAACCCCTAAAATCCTAAAAATACCTATGAAAACCATAAAAACTAAAAAAACAACAAACCCATAAAAAACTCAAAATAATAAAATCCCTAGAAACACATAAACCCCTTAAAACCATAAAAGCCCCTTAAAATAATAAAAACATGAAAAAGCACATAGACCATAAAAACCAATAAATAATATAAAAACCTTTATACCTATAAAATGTTAAAAATATCTAAAAAATATAAAAACCCATAAAAACAAAATAAGAACACTAAAACCAAAAAAAACCATAAAACCATCAAAGTCCCAAAAATCCTTGAAACCCATAAAATCAGAGAATAGAATAATAATTCCCAAGAAAATATAAATAAGCCTAACAACCCTGAAACCCACCTAAGAAAACATTAGAAACCTCAATCAATTAAAACCCATAAAAACCTAAAAATTTCTAAAGACCCTAAAACCCCCAAATGGCCCTAAAAACCCTAAAACCCTTAAAACGCAAAAACCTTTTAAAACCCATAAAAACCCTAAAAATATATGACAAATATAAAAACCCTTTAAACCCCTTAAAATATTAAGAAAACAAAAATCCCCTAAAACACCAAAAAACCATAAAAAGCCTAAAACCCTAAAAAACCCAAAATCTCTAAAAACCCTCAACACCCATAAAATTCCTTTAAAATCCCAAAAAATACTTAATATATTAAAAGAAACTAAAAATTCTAAAAACCCCAAGAAAACCTTAAAAAATTCAGAGCATTTAAAACCCCTAATACATAAAAACACTAAAAAATATAAAAACCCCTAAATACACTTAAACCATAAAGCCCATAAAACATTAAAAACCATAAAAACCCATAAAAACCCTAAAACCATGAAAAACTCTAAAACCCCTTTAAACATTAAATAATGCTAAAAACTTTAAAAAACATTTAAAACATGAAAAAATAAAAAAAATCCATAAATACGAAAATAAACCATAAACCCCTAAAAACACTAAAAACCCTAAAAACTCTAAAAAACAAAATCCATAAAAGCCCTGAAAAAAATCATCAAAGGCAATAAAAATCCCTAAAAAAGTGAATGACAAAAATACCTCAAAAACCCTACCAAAACCTTAAAATCCTAAAAATGGTTAAAACCCCTAAATACCTGAAAAATACTAAAAATTATAAACAACCCTAAAAATTCATTAAAACCAAAATAACCCATAAAAATGATAAAAACCCCTAAAACCCCAAAACAACATAAAAAAACTAAAATATCTAGGAATCCTTTAAATCCCTAAAAATGTTAAAAATTCTAGAAAGCCATAAAAACCATAAAAAACCCCTAAAAACCAAAAAAAAACCGTAAAACCCCTAAATACTAAGAAAAAATTTATAAACCATAAAAATAATAAAAAATCCATAAAAATGTAAAAAATACTATAAACTATGAAAACGCTAAGAAAACATTAAAAAACTAAAAACAATTAAAATCCTTAAAAATCCTAAAATACACTAAAAAACCTAAACGTCCCTTAAAACCCAAAAAACCTTGAAGACCCTAAAGAACATAAAAACCTCAAAAGGCCTAAAACTAAATCAAAACCCTAAGAACCACTAAAAACTCTAAAAACCCTTTAGACCAGTAAAAACATTTAAAAAATCTAAAATCTCTAATACCCAAAAATAATTTTAGAAACCGTAAAAATCCAAAAACATAAAAACCTAAAAACCCCAAAACTCCAGGAATTTTCTAAACAATCTAAAAACCACTAAACCCATAAAATACCTAAAATAACGAAAAAGATAAAAAACACTAAAAACTATGAAAATCCCTAAGAAAACATTAAAACCCTACAAAACATAAAACCCATAAAACCCAAATATGAAAAAAACACCAAAACCCTTAAAAACCATAAAACTCATAAAAATCAAAAAATCACTAAAAACCTTACAGAACCATTAAAACCCAAAAAAACAGTAAAAACTCTGAAACCCATTAAACCGTTAAACATGTGAAGAAAATGTAGACAACCTTTAAAGTCATACACACCAAAAAAAACCCATAAACCCCCAAAAATAATAAAACACTAAAAACCCTCAAATGCATCAAAATCCCTAATACCCATAAAACCCATAAAAACAAAACAAAAATCCCTATAAATCCCAAAAAAACATAAAAACCCTAAAACCCCTATAAAAACTATAAAAATCAAAAAATATAGTCAAAACCCCTAAAAACACTAAAATTGATAGAATCCCTAAAAATATAAAAATCCTAAAACCCATAAACCCCCTAAAAACCATACAAAACATTTGAAACCCATAAAACCCCACTAAATCTATAAAAACTCATTATTCCCCTAAAAACATTAAAATAACTCTAAAACATATTAAAACATATTAAAACACACCAAACCCTAAAACCATAAGAAGACCATAAAACCCTAAAATCCTAAAAACCCTAAAAACCCTAAATCCCTAGAAACAATAAAAACTATAAAAATCCAAAAAAATATATAAAAATACAAAATACATTTAAAAACTCATAAAAACCTTGAAAACCCCTAAAAACATTAAAAAACTAAAAAACATAAAACCCCTAAAGACCTAAAAATGATAATGATCCTAAAAACTGAAGACTCTAAATACCCTAAAAACCGCTAACAACCCCTAAAAACCCTAAAAACCAAAAAACCTAAAAATTCTAAATTTCCACAAAAAATATGAAAACCAATAAATTTTTAAAAACCCTTTAAACTCCTAAAAATTTAAAAAATACAGAAACCCTTAAAATCTATAACTAACAAAAAAACTCCAAAAACTAAAAAATCCTATAAATCCTAAAAGAGCCTAAAATTGCTCAAAATCCCTAAAAACCATAAATAAATATAAAATTCCTAAAATATACCTAAAAATTTTAAAAACACTAGAAACCCTGAAAGCCCTCAAGTTGACCATATAAGAGTAAAAACATTTAAAACACCTAAAACCTAAAAAATATAAAAAACTTAAAAACCCTTAACAATCATAGAAATCCAAAAAACCCAAAAACCCCAAAAACATTAAAACCCCTATAAGAACCCTGAAACCACTAAAAACCCTTGAGACACAAAAAAAAGCATTAAAAATCCAGAAAAATCATAAAACCCCTAATAGACATAAAAAACCCTAAAAGCCAAAAAAAATAAAAACCATAAAACCATAAAAAATACCTATAACCCTAAAAAACCATATAATTTAAATAAAATCCCCCAAAATTCCCCAGAAAATTAAAAAACCAAACACACTATAAAAAACATAAGAAAACATTAAAAACATTAAAACACTTTAAACCCATAAAAACAAATTACACAAAAAACACAAAAAGATCCAAAACCCTAAAAAACCTTTAAAACGTAAAGCACCGTAAAAACATTAAAACCCAATAAAAACATTAAAAATACTTTAAATCCTTATGAAAGTAAAAAAAACTCAAAAAATTTGAAAACACTAAAATACACAAAACGAAAACAAAAAATAAAAAAACCCCAAACCACTAAAACTATAAAAATCTCTTAAACAACTAAAAATCCCTAAAAACCAAAAATCACTTAAAACCCATAAAACCTAGAAAAAATGTTATACACCCTATAAACCCTTAAACCAATAAAACCATAAAACCCCCTTAAAACAGTAAAAACCATTTAAAACACATAAAAGTCCAAAAACCACTCAAAAAATATAAAAATCTGTTAAACCCCTAAAAATGTTACAAACTCAAAAAAAATTGAAAGAACCCTAACAAAGATAAGAAAACCCTAAAACCCCAAAAGAACCAAAAAATTCCTAAAAACACAAAAAAATCATAAAAGTATCAAAATACCTAAAAAAAATGAAAAACCATAAAATCCTAAAAATTCCCTAAAAATTATAAAGAACATAAAAAACTAAAAAACCCATTACAACCCGTCTAAACACAATAAAAACCTAAAAAAATTAAATACCATGAAAATCTAAAAATTTCAATATAACATAAAAAACCCCTCAAAATACCCTAAAACACCTAAAAACGATAAAACTCCTAAAAATAGTAAAAATCCATAAAACCCTAAAATTCACTAAAAACTCTAAAAACCATCAGAATCCCTAAAAATGTAAAAAAAATATAAAAAAGCTTAAAACCCCCCAAAAAACCACAAATCCTAAAAACGAAAAAATGAAAAAAAACCTTTTAAAACCCAAAAAGACCTAAAACCCCTCAAAATTCATAAAAGTCTTAAAAACCATAAAAATCCTAAAAAATCCCAAAAATCCTTAAAAATAAAAAAACCCCTAAAATCCCTAAAAACCCAAAGAAAACATTAAAAATAAAAAAACATTTAAAACCCATAAACCGAAAAAAATGCTAAAACCCTTAAAAAAATGATACCCCTTAAAACCCTAAAAACCATAAAACCCCTAAAACATAACAAAAATATAAAACCCTATAAAAACAAGTCAAAAATTTAAAAACCCATTACACCCCTACAAATGTTAAAAAAACTATAAAATAAATTAAAATCCCTAAAAACTCAAAAATATTCTTCAAGACCAAAAAAAGAATAAAACCCTAAAACAGTAAAAACCCTCAAAATCCATAAATAATATAAGAACCTTAAAAATTCTAAAAAATCACTAAAAATCTCTAAAAACATAAAAAAACCCTAAAAACCCAAAACACCCTAACAAAATCATAAATACCAAAAAACGCCTTAAACCCCTAAGAACGTGCAAATGCTAAAAACCCAAAAAACTCCTAAGAGACTCACAAAAAAATAACACCTCTAAAACTCAAAAAACATTACAAACCAAAAATCCCTAAAAACCTCAAAAAACCCTAAAATCCCTAGAAATACTAAAAAAGATAAAAACCCTAAAAAATCTCTAAAATGCCTAAAACATAAAAAAATACTAAAATGCTTAAAAACCCACTAATAAACCATTAAAAACATAAGAAAAATGTAAAACCCCTAAAAACAAAAAACATGTTAAAACCACTAAAAATGACAAAACCCTAAATACATGAAAATCATAAAATCCCTAAAAGTGTTAAAAACCATTAAACCCATACAAACCATAAAAACCACTAAAAAAATATAAATAACTGTAAAACCCCTAAAAATTATAAAAGAACTCTAAGAAATCATAAAAACCCAAAAATACTAAAAAAACCCATAAAACAAAAAAAACATAAAGCCATATTATCCCTAAAAACTCCTAAAACCTATAAAATCCCTAAAAACTGTAAAAAAATAGAAATCCATAAAAATACATAAAAGTGTAAAAATAAAAACCCTAAAAACCCCTAAGAAAACCATGAAAAATTAAAACACTTAAAAACCCCCCAAAAAAAAAGAAAAAAGAAAAAAACCATAAATAACTCTACAAACCATAAAAACCTCTAAAATCTTTAAATTCCAAAAAAACTATAAAACACCTAAAAATTCAATAAACTCAAAAATTTCTAAAAAATAATAAAAACCATAAAAATCCTAAAACCCTCAATATACCATAAACCCCTTATAATAAAAAACCTAAAAACTATAAAAATAATAAAGAACACTAAAAATGAATTTAAATTATAATTCATAAAAACAAAGATAAACCATAAGAAAACCTTAAAATTCCAAAAACAATAAAACCCTAAAAAATGATAAAAAACTTAAAAATATCCATATATAATAAAAACCATAAAATCCACTAAAAACCATAGCAAACCATAAAAACCAATAAAAATACTAAAAAACCACTAAAGACCATTAAAACCATAAATTTTTAAAAACTCAAAAAACCCTTAAAATCCCTAAAAACAAAAAAGCCCTAAAATCCTAACAAACCATAAAACCCGAAAAATCCCTAAAAATAATTAAAATCAATAAAACCATAAAAATTATAAAAAATACCTAAAAATAACAAAAAATGTAAAAAACACTGAAAACTAAGAAAGACCCTAAGAAAACCATAAAAATTATAATACACTTAAAAACCCTAAAAAACATAAAAAGTGAAAAAAAAATGTTAAAAACCTGTAAAAAGATCCTAAAACCCCTGAAAACTATAAAACACCTAAAAACCATAAAATAACAAAACCAATGGAAACCATAAAGAACCACTAAAGACTATAAAAACTATTAATAAACAAAAATTGATAAGAACACTAAAAAACATAAAACACAAAAAAATATAAAAACCCCCCTAAAACCCAAAAATTCCTTAAAAACACTAAAAACGTTTAAATCCCAAAAAACCCTAAAAACTGTACAGATCCTAAGAAACCCATAAAAACCATAAAAATGTAAAAAATCTTTAAAACCCTAAAAACAACTAAGAAAAAATTATAATACTACACATTTTTTAAACCCCTAACAACCCTAAAATTGAGAAAACCCCTAAAAATAAAAATCCCTCAAAACCCCAAAAACCATAAAAATCATAAAAACAATAAAAAACATAAAACCATAAAAACAATAAAACCCCTTCAAAAGAAATAAAATATAAATACCATTTAAGACTCTAGATATGTTAAAAAACCCAAACATTCCCAAAGAACCCAATGAACTAAAAAAACCCAAAAATCCTTTAAACACCCCAAAATCTATAAATTCCCTAAAAATCCATAAAGAACCGAAAAAATCCCTAAAAGTCGATAAAAATATAAAAGAATTAAAAACATTGAAAAAACATAAGAAAAAATAAAATACCTAAATCTGGTTAAAACCCCTAAAACGCTAAAAATCATAAAAGACCCTAAACCCCCTAAAAACCCCTAAAAACATAAAACCACTCAAAACCTTAAAAATAGTAAAAGCTGTAAAACCCAAAAAATAACCAAAAACATGAAAAATATTTTATAACCCTAAAATGTTTAAAAACACTAAAAACCATATAACCCTAAAAAAAACCCTAAACCCCAAAAAACAGAAAATACTTTAAAATCCCTAAAAACCATAAACCCTATATATCTAAAAAACCATAAGAAACCATAAAAATCCCAAAAAACCATATAAACGTTGAAAAACCTAAAAACACTTCAGAAAATTGTAAAAATCTAAAAAAAACATAAAACAATTAAAAAACATAAAAATCCAAAAAAGAAAAAAAACCCCGAAAATCCATAAAACCCCTAAAAACCTTCAAAATCCCTAAAAACCCATAAAAACCCAAAAAAATATCACTAAACACTCTACAACCCCTTTAAAACCCTAAAAAACTATAAAATATCGATAAAACCTTATAAACCTTAAGAAACTTTAAAAAACTAAAAACCTAAAAAACATAAAAATATTAAAAAATCAGAAAACCATAAAAAAACTCAAAATCTATCGAAATTCCAAAAACCAGAATAATACCAAAATATTCCTAAAAATCCTAAAAACCTAGAAACCTAGGAAGACCCTAAAAAACAAATAAAAATTAAAATCCATAAAAACTAAAAACAATAAAATCCTAAAAAACCAAAAAAAATGATCAAAACAATAAGAACCTATTAAAACCATAAAACCCCAAAAACCTTTAAAACCCGTATTCCCAATAAAAACCATAAACACTTAAAATAATTAAAAACCCTATAAATTCATAAATAACATTAAAATAACCTATATACTATATATAACCTTTAATCCCAAGAAAATGATTAAAATAACTAAAAACCCAAAAAACTCAAACCCCATCCCCAAACCTAATAAATTGTAAAAACCACTGAAACCCTAAAAACCTAAAAAACCACTAAAAAACCTAGAACACATAAAAAATCCTAAAAATGTACAAAAAATCCATAAAAAGGTAAAAACCCTAAAAACTCCTAAGAAAACCTTAAAAACCAAAAAATAGTTAAAACCCCTAAAACCCTAAAAATAAAAACCCCAATAAAAACCTAAAAAATACTTAAAATTTTCAAAATACCTTAAAACAATAAAAATCTTGAAAACCCTAGAAAAACCTAAAAATGTAAAAAGCACTAAAAACCTTGAAAATTCCCCTTGAAAACTATAAAAACATTAAAACATGTAAAAACACTAAAAATGTAATTTTTATAAAAAATATTAGAAAACCATAGGAATACCCTCAAAACTATAAAACCCTTAAAACCCTTAAATCCATACAACCCCTAAAAACTGTAAAAACACAAAAAGCAAAAGAAATCCTAAAAAACTAATAATAAAAAACACTTTAAAAACCTAAAAATGTTAAAAGAATCTAAAATTCCATTAAACCAAATTAAAACACAAAAAAACCTATCAAAACAAAAATACAGAACCCAAAAAACCTTAAAAACCCCAAAAAACCCCTAAACCCCTCAAAATCCACAAACTCATAAAAACCATAAAAATCCTAAAAAATCCTTAAAAATCCCAAGAAATCCCAAAATTTTTGAAATACCATGAAAACTATGCAAACCATTAAAAAGCATAAAAAATAAAAACACTTACAACGCCTAAACAATATAACAAATTCTGAAAACATGAAAAACCCAAAAAAACCACAAAAAACACATAAAAACCATAAACCCATGAAAACATTGAAAACAAAAAAAACAACTAAAACACTAAAAACCCATTATACTAATAAAAACATTAGAAAACTCTAAATAAACATAAAACCCCTAAAAAATCAAACAAAACCATAAAAATTGATAAACCAAAAAACCTTTAAAACATGAAAAGCCCTTAAAATTTCTAAAAACCCTAAAACCCCATAAAAATACTAAAAAACCCATAAAACGTAATAAACCATAAAAACCCTGAAAACCCCTAATAAAGTCTTAAAAACATTAAAATATTAAAAAACCAAAAAAATTGTGAAAACTCGCAAAAACACTAAAAACCCTAAAAACATTCAATACCCCTAAAACCCATAAAAACCATAAAATTACTAAAAACCCTCAAATGTAAAAAACGTACAAACATTATGTAAAGTTGGCTGGGGAATTTGATGAACAAGATGAGCAGAATACCTGACTTGGGCCTCAGGGAGCTACTTGTGAGGATTTGGGCAAGGGGTTGCAGGTGGTGGTGCTACCCACTGGTAATGAGAAGGCGTCCGCTGGTGAATTTGATGAGTAGAATGGGAAGAATACCTGCTTTGGGCCTTAGAAAGCTTCTTATGAGGATATGGGCAAGGGGTGTAGGTGGTGG
Source organism: Viscum album (assembly GCA_963277665.1). Classification (NCBI taxonomy): domain Eukaryota; kingdom Viridiplantae; phylum Streptophyta; class Magnoliopsida; order Santalales; family Viscaceae; genus Viscum; species Viscum album. Next base: position 1,443,959,125 of record OY728150.1, on the reverse strand, counting down.
CACCACCTGTTGGTAATGAGAAGGCGTCTGTGGGCTCTGATGTGCAGGTCCTCTTTCTCAGCCATGTCGCTAGTGACCGTGTTGAGATTTCTAGACTTGATGTGATAGAAGGGGAGGTTGCAGCAGGGGGGTGGTTGGGTAGGATGGCTCTGAAGGTGTGGCTGGTTGCTAGTCCATGGGACTGGTTAGGAATACATCTGAGGCGGCAGTTGAAAAGGCTGCTAGTGATTGTTACTGCCATGTGACTGAACAGGGGGAGGTGGAGGTGAAGGTGCCATAGGATAAGTTGGAGGAGGTGGTTGGGAAGGGGTAAAGGCAAGGGGAGGGTGCAAAGATGGGGGATGAGTAGCGACAAGGGGTTGCTGCTACACAGAGGGAGGGGATGGAGCTATTTATGGAGGTGTTCACCATGTATCTGGTGCATGTTCCTGACTCCCATGAACCAGTCTCTTTTGTAGTGGACAGCTCAGGGGCGCTCGTTCCCTTTGGGTCACATGATGATAAATCTGTTGAAGATGGGATGAATAGTGGTACTGAGGATGGGAACAATAGATTTTTTGTTCTGAGAGACATGGCTTTGTCGGATACTAATGTGATAAATGCACCTGTGCAAATATCTTTATTGCAGGGGGGAATGGAACCCCAGTGCTCGATGTTTTGGGGGAGTAGCTCTGAAGATGACTCTAGGATGAAATCCTACATGGCCCGGATTTTGAAGGACAAGGCCCTACATGGAGATTTTTCCTCTTTTGGAAAATAATGCCTTGCTGGGGGTCTGTCCAGGGAGAGGTCTCCGCCTCCCATCTCTTGTTCTCTAAATCAGGAGGACACTGTTATTCCTATCTATGAAGAACATGGTGATGTTGGCTCTACAGTCCTGAATGTTAGGAGACCAAGAAATGACTACTCTTCTGTACTGAGAACGGTATCTACGAGGGCATCCATCAAATCTTCGAAGAACTCCTCTAGCATGGTGGGGCGTCCTGCTAAGAAGTAGCTGAATGTGGAGCAGGGGCAGTTTGATGTGAAGCGGCAAAGTCTTAGGGACTGCTGCACCACCTTACTAAAGCAATATGAATATTCTAAATGGGAGTCTTTGGAGTCTGATGCGTCCACTGGTTATGGTGCTAATGGGGAACCATATGGGGATGGAGACTTTTGATTGTTTGACTTTTTGTTCATGTTTAGTTCACTTTTTTTGTTTGTGTGGTTTTTCCTTTCTTTTTTGTTTTTATCATTTTTGGCATGGGTTGTAACGGGTTTTTGGGTGTGGGTTTCTTGACCCCGCCCCTCCCCTGTCTGTAGTTTCTTTGTGTATTTTTTATAATAAATTCTTGGGTATGGTAAGGAATAGCCTAACCCCGAGCCATCCTTGCCAAAAAACCCTAAGAAAACGCCACCGCTCTCACCGGGTTCTCTCTTGTTTCTGCGTTTTCCTGGTTTCCATATCGGTGGCGTTGCTGCTCCATTCAAGATCTTGTGGTGTGATGCGGTTGCGGTGTTTGGCGATTGGTCTTTATGCTGGTGTGGATCGGTGCATGCGACCTTATTCATCTGGCTTGTGGCTCGCGTGGTACTGTGACCTTCAAGGTGTCACCTTAATCTATCTGATGGAGAAGTGTTCGTATGGCTGGAGGCGCGTCTGTGGGCATCAGGGCTTCTCCTCAATAGATATGGGCTTCGGTGGTGTTTCCCGGTTCTTGTCGGCTTCGGTTTGGATGGATCTTTGCAGGGGTGTGGTGCGGGCGCGACAGATCTAGAATCTACTTCTAGGGATTAAAGATCTGCGGATCTTATAGTGGTCATCCTCGATCAGGGAGGCAAGCTCAGATCTGGTTCCCCCAGCGTTCGGCGGTTCAGATCCATGGAGGTGTGGTCCATATCCAGTCCCTTCTTGGTGCGGCATTGCACTACCATGGTGTAGCCTCTCGTTGCGAGGAGCTCTTGGTGGTTCCCTATTTCTTTAATGGATTGTTCTTCCAAGAGGTGGTATGGAGAGGCTAGGTCTCGTTGTTTCTGGATGTTGTGTAGTGGGAAATTACAGATCCTTGAAGCTGTGTGGGGAGAAGCTACTTTGGTTTGGCTCGGGTTGTTTGGCAATGGTGCCGATTTCTCTATTTGGACCTTAGCACGGAGGTAGGTTCGTTTCTGGGCTTCTTTTTGTCTTATGATCTTGTTGCTGGTCTGGATAAGTATTGCGTTATGGGATCTTTATCAGGCTATGGTGGCTACTTCACAGATTGTGGCGGTATTGGTTTGGTGTTGGTTCTTTGTTATGTTTTGAGGTATTGGTTTCGGTCTGCTCTTGGTGTGCGAGTTCTACAGTGCTTGCGATGAACCTTGTTGGTTGGGAGGTGTTGGGTACTGGTTTTTTTGAAAAGGGATGATGGTTGTTGTATGGATGTGAGCTTTGGTTACTGGTGGTTGTGTGACTTCGGAGATGATGGTTATGAGATGTTGGTGGTATCTTGTTTTGGTGTGAAGGTGTTGGAATCTGTTTTTTGTGAGATTGGATGTTGGTCACTGATTGGTGGTGAGCTGCTGAATGCCGGTGATGGTTGTGATTTTGAAGATAGTGATTATGTGACATTGGGTGCTGGTGGTTCTGTGATGTTGAATGCTGGTGATTCTGGAAGTTGGTTGCTGCTTGGGTGGGTGGTGCTAAAGGTGTTGTGTTTTCATTACTGCTGGTTGCTGATTGTCTGGGAGATGCTGTTAGAGATGCTTTGGTTTTTCTTCTTTTTGTGTACTTCTGATTTTTATGTATTTTCGGTCCTTGGGTGTGTTATTATAAAGGGTTTTTGGGTGTGGGTCATTTGACCCCTCCCCTCCCTTATCTGATGTGCCTTTGCTTTTCTTTCTAATAAATTTGGGGGGGGGGCAAGAATAGCCCGAACCCCGCATCTTCCTTGCCTAAAACCCGAATAAACCACTAAAAGTTCTAAATACTCGTTAAAACCATTGAAACATTAAGAAAAAATAAAAAAATCAAGAAACATAAAAATCCTTAAAAAACACTAAATCCCAAAAAACCATAAAAAACGCCTAAAAATCCTAAAAGCCTTCAAGATCCTTAAAAACACTAAAAACTGCTAAAAATTCCCTAAAAATCCCTAAAAATGAAAAAAACTTTTAAATACCCTGAAACCCCCCAATAAAATCTTAAAAACCTAAAAACACTTAGAACCCCTTAAAACATAAAAAATCCAAGAAACCCCCCAATATCCTCAAAACCCTAAAACCCCAAAGACCATAAAAATCATAATTTTTTTTAAAATATACCTAAAAATGTAAAAAAATATCTACAAAACCTAAAAAATCCTAAAAAAACTTAAAAACATAAAAACTCTTAAAACACCTAAAATCCTAAAAAATTCTAAAATCAATAAAAAAACCCTAAAAATCCCTAAAAACCATTAAAACGCTAAAAGACCATAAATTTTTTAAAAATACACTAAAACTATAAAACACCTTTAAAACCCAAAAAATGTTAAAAAAACACTTAAAATCCAAAAAAAACCTAACAACTAAAAAAACCATAGAATCCCAAAAAACAAGAAAAACCATCAAAACCCTAAAAACCATAAACCCCCCAAAATCCCTTAAAACCATAAAAACCCTAAAAAAGAAGAAAAATCCCTAAAAACATAAAAAACCCTAAAACCCCAAAAAAATCCCTTACAAAACATTAAAAACATAAATACACTTAAAACCCCTAAAATAGATAAATGCTAAAATCCCTAAAACCCTTAAGAACCCCTAAAAACCCTCAAAAACACCAAAACAAAAAAAACTAAAAAAATCTCTTAAAACCCTAAAAACATAAAACCTGTAAAAACCCTTATATCCTTATTAAATCCTTAAAAATCTAAGAACACTTAAAATCCAAAAATAACCAAAAACGTTAAAAACCCTAAAAACCTCAAACCCCTATAATCTGTAACACCCCTAAAAATATAAAATCTCTAAAAACAAATAAAAAACAATAAAATCACTCAAAAATATATAAAACCCCTTTGAACACCTAAAAACGGTAAGAAACTATAAAACCCCATAAAAACCTAAGAACTCAAAAAAAACTCTAAAACCCTAAAAAATAATAAATACCGATGAACCCAAAAAATCTAAACCCCCTAAATATCCCAAAAACATTAAAAACCCAAAAATATGTTAGAAAAATCCCTAAAAATCACAAAAAATCACAAATACCTAGAAACCATAAATAACCACAAAACAAATAAGGAAAAAATTAAAATATAAATACAGTTAAAACCCTTGAAAAATTAAAATGTGCTACAAACAATAAAAATGCCTAAAAATTCCACAAAATTCAAAAAACCAAAAAAAACAAAAAACCCCCAAAAACCCAAAAAACCCTTAATACAACAAAAAACTATAAAAAACCATTAAACCCCTAAAACATTAAAAAACTCTTAATATACATAAAACTCCGAAAAAAACTCAATAAACCCAAAGAACCCTGGAAAACCCTAAAAACCATAATAAAATTTTGAAAACACTCAAAATCCTAAAAACCTTAAAAACCATAAATTTCCAAAAAATACATAAAAAACATAAAAAACATAAAAACCATAAAACCATAAAACCCCCTAATAAAAACCTAAAAACCAAAAAACTCTTAAATTCCCTTAAAAATCAAAAAAAATGATAAAAACTCTTAACACCCTTAAACCCCTAAAAATCTTAAAATCGCCAAAAACCCTACAATAAATAAAAAACCTAATAATCCCTAAAAATGTAAAAACCCATAAAAGTACAAATAACCCCTAATAAAACATATAAAATCTAAAAACATTTAAAACCCACAAATAACATAAAAACAATAAAACCCTAAAAGACCCTAAAAATCCAAAACAACCTAAAACCCATAAAACAATGTAAAAACCATAAAAATACTAAAACCTATTAATACCCAAGACAATTAATAAAAAATTTAAATTCTTTTTAAACGCCTAAAAAATTAAAAAATATCAAAAAAACCATAAAACTCTTAAAATGTCAAAAATCAATAAAACTCCTAAAAATATTAAAAGCCACTAAAATTTCAATAAAACCATTAAACAACTATAAATGTTAAAAAAAATTAAAAAAATTAAATTAGTAAAATAACTTAAAAAACCCTCTATAAACCCAAAAAACAATGAAAACTATAAAATACTTAATACAGACAAAATCTATAAAAGCCATAGGAAACCAAAAAATTACTTAAAAATCCCTTCAAAAATATAAAAAAGAAAAACACCAAAATACCATGAAAACAGTTAAGAAAACATTAAAAAAGTGAAAACACATAAACCCCTAAAAATGACTTTAAAACCTCAAAAAACCAAAAAACCCCTAAATACCCTCAAAAACCCCAAAACACTATAAAACCCATAATAATCCTAAAATATCCATAAATATCCCAAAAATGGTAAAAACATGAAATCCCTGAAAACTCCTAAGAAAACCTTAAAGACCTAAAAACACATAAAACACCTAAAAACCCTAAAAAAACCCCCTAAAACCATTAAATCAAATAAAAGACCCTAAAAACCTAAGAAACCCTCAAAAAACCACAACAAACCTGAAAACCCAAAAACCCCATAAAAAATAAAAACCCACTAAAAACTCTAAAAATTATTTAATCCCATATAAATGTTAAAAAAACTCTAAAAACCCATTAAATTCCTAAAAACTTAAAAAATCCCTAAAACCCCATGAAAACCAAAAAAACTCCAAAAACCCAAAAAAAACCCATAAACCCCATAAAATCCCTAAAAACCCTAAAACATTAAAATGCTAAAAAATCCAGAAAATTCCAAAAAAACATAAAAAACACTAAAAACCAAGAAAACTCATAAGAAATCCTTAAAACCCTGAGAACACTTAAAACCCATAAAAACCTAAAAAAAATTCTAAAAACCCTGATACAATAACACCCCTATAAACCATAAATAACATTAAAACCAATTAAAACCATAAACCACTAAATATCTAAAAAACATTAAACCCATAAAAATATAAATTATATGAAAAACCCATTAAAACCCTAAATAACTCAAAAAATCTAAAATCCCCATAAAAATATAACAACCCAAAAAACACAAAAAACCTCAATATCACTAATAACATAACAAAACCATAGAACTCCTAAGAAATAAATAAAAAAACCCAAAAAAATATAAAAATCCCTAATTGCCCATAGGAAACCATAAAAACCGAAAACACATAAAACCCCTAAAAACCTAAAAATTGCTCAAAACCCAAAAAACATGAAAATCACAAAAAACCAAAAAACTGCATAAAAATCTTCAAAATCCCTAAAAATATATTCAACGTAAAAAACTATAATAACCTTGAAACCGCTTATGAAAACCAAAAAAACAAAAACACGTTAAACCCCTTAAACCCCTAAAGAATAATATTAACTCTAAAATCCCACAATAGACCAAAAAACCAAAAACCCACTAAAATCCATAAAACCCCTAAAAGCATTAAAACCCTTATAGACCAATAAAATCCCTAAAAACCATTAAAAACTCATAAAACTCTCTAAATCATTAAAACATTAAAAAAATCAAAAAAAAACTTACACCCCTAAAAAACTCAGAAAAACAAAAAAAACCCTAAAATCACCTAAAAATCAAGAAGTCTCTAAAATCCATAATAAACTAAAAAATATCTAAAAATCCATAAAAACCTAAAAACCCTAAAAACTCTAAAAAAACTAAAAAACATAAAACCCAAAAAACACTTCATCCCCTATAAAACCAAAAAATATATAAACCCTAGAAAATATTAAAACCATAAAATCCATATTCCCCTAAAATCCTTAAATACCCTAACACCCATAAAAATTATTAAAAACCACTAAAAATAAAAAAAACCTTTTACAAGACTAAAAGTATTAAAAACTCTAAAAACCTAACCCCCCTGAAAAACTCAAGGAATCCCTAAAAACCAAAAACCATAAAACACTATAACAATAAAAACCCAAAGAACCCTCAATATCCCTAAAATCCCTAAATATGAAAAAGTTATGAAATACCCATAAACACCCCTAAAAAGTTAAATTCCCTAGAAACCCTGAACATACCCAAAAAAATGTAAAAACATAAAACAATAAAAACCACTAAACACCTAAAAACTATAAAACCTTAATAACCCTATAACACTAAAAATCCCAAAAAAAATAGAAATATACTAAAAATCTCTAAATATCCTTAAAAATGTGAAAACCCTAGAAACACATAAAAACCATAAGAAAATACAAAAAAATCTAAAAACATGAAAAACAAAAAAAAATCTAAGAAATACTAAAACCCCTAAGAAACACTAAAAGAACCTCCCCCCTAAAACCCCTAGAAACCCATGAAAGAAATAAAAAAAAGACCACTATAAACTCTTAAAACCCTTCAACCCCCTAAATCCTTAGAATTAATAAAATGAATTAAATCCCTAAAACACAATAAAAACACCTAAGAAACTAAAAAATACCTAAAACCCCAAAAATAAAATATCCATAAAACCCTAAAAACCCTGAATACCCATCAAAATAATAAAAAAATTAAAAAACCTAAAAAATACCTACAAATATCTAGAAACATAAAAAACCAAAATAAACCTAAAAACCCCTAAGAAAACCTTTAAAAACTATAGAATTATAAAACCCATAAAAAATATAAAAATGATTCAACCCCAAAAAACCCAAAAATCCCTAAAAACACTAAAAACAATAAAACCCCAAAAACATTAAAAAACTCTAAAAAATCATAAAACCCCAAAATCCACTAAAAACACTAAGAAACCTTTAATCACCTAAAAAAGTTAGAAAAATATAAGTACATTAAAAAACTGAAAAACTAAAAAACCCTAAATCTTAAAAAACCATAAAATTCTTAAAACCCTAGAAAACACTAAAAACCTGAAAATCCATAAAAACCCTTAAAACCATAAAAATTAAAATAAATCATTAAAAATCCCTTAAAACATAAAAACCCATATACCTTGAACCCCCGCCCCCAATCCCTTAAAAACTTAAAAACAGGTAAAACCTCTAAAAACCTAAATTAGGCTAAAAACCCAAAATCCCCTTAACACTCTAAAACCCTAAATTCCATGAAAATCCATAAAAATCTCCCAAAACCATAAGAATCCTAAAAATATATAAAAGTCACTAAAAACATAAATAAGCCTCAAAACCTAGAAAACCCCAAAGAAAATCATAAAAATAAAAAAAAACACTTAAAACCCCTAAAAATTTGTAAAACAATAAGAACGCTAAAACCCTAAAAGGTATCTAAAACCCTAAAAAACACAATACCCCTATGAAACAAAAAAAATTCAAAAAACCGTTAAAACCCTACAAAGTACGAAAAATATAAATATATTTAAATCCCTAGAGGTGTTAAAAAAAAATTAAAAACCCTTACACCCCTTGAAAAACTCAAAAAAACCGTAAAACCCAAAAAACCATAAAAACCCTAAAATTCATAAAAATCTCAAAGTCCCTAACAACCGTAAAAATACCTAAAATCCCTAAAAATCACTAAACCGTAAAAAAACCCTAAAACCCCAAAGAAAACCATGAAATCCTTAAAAGGTTTAAGATTCCTAAAACATAGATGATGTTAAAACCCCTAAAAACCCTAGAAACCATAAAACCCCTAAAACATAAAAAACCTAATAACTTTAAAAACCACCAACCAACTAAAAACTCTAAAAACATTTTGAATCCCAAAAATGATAAAAAACTCCAAAAAATTGTAAAACCCCTAAAACCCATAAAAACCCAAAATACCATAAAAACCCAAACACCCCAAAACCATGAAAACACTAAAAATCCCCCAAAACCTTAAAAACTATAAAACTCCTAAAAAATATAATAAAAATCCTTAAAAATGTAAAAAACCTTAAAACCCATGAAAAACTGAAATAAATTCTTAAAAATAGAAAAAAATAGAACCCCTAAAAACATAAAAAATGATAAAAACCCTACAAACATTTAAAACCATAAAACCACTAAAACCATAAGAAACCCTAAAATTCATAAACCCATAAAAACCTAAAAATGATAAAACTCTAAAAAACCTAAAAACCCTTTGAATACCAAATACAATAAAAACCATAAAAATGATAAAAATCCTAAAAACCCTAAGATCACTATAAAAATAAAATTCCATGAAAACACCTATGAAAACCAGAAAAACCTAAAAACACCTAAATCACTAAAATATAAAAAATTTGATTTCCTGAAAAAACCAAAAAACACCTAAACCTTAAAAAACCGTAAACCCCAAAAAAAATATAAAAACTCTAAAAACTTGTTAAACCCATAAAAACCATAAAAACACTACAAAAGCATAAAAACTCTAAAACTCAAAAAAAGTGGAAACCCAACTAAACTATAAAACAATAAAAACCATCAAACCCCTCAAAATCCCTAAAACCCATTAAAACCCATAAAATCCTAAAAATCCATACAAAATTATAAAAATATAAGAAAATTCAAATACCCTAAAAAACATTGAAAACCTAAAAACACATAAAACCCCTAAAAACGAATAAACTCTAAAACCCTAAAAAATCCTAAAATTCATTATATTCCCTAAAATCCATAAAACCCCATAATATGCTAAAAAATATAAATAAATCCCCAAAAACGTAACAAACCAAAAAAATAAAAACACATTTGAAAGCCTTTACAACATAAAAACGCCTAAAACCACTAAAAACCTAAAAAATGCTAACCGCCCCCTGAAAACCCTAAAGAGGCCCTAAAACTGAAAAAACCCTCTAAGAACTGTAAAACCCCTAAAAACCACAAAAAACCCCAAATAATATTACAACCCAACTAGAACTCTAAAATACGTTTAAACCCCTAAAATTTTTGAAACGCTCTAAAGACCTTAAAAACCATAAAATACCAAAAACCCAAAAACCCCCAAATAACTATAAAATCCATAAAGCCCCCCAAATATCAAAAAATATTAAAAAACCATTAGAATCCAAAAAAAGACCTAAAACCCTTAAAAATAAAAAAACACTAAAATACCAAAAAAATCATAAGAAAACCTTAAAAACCTAAAAACACATAAAACCCATAAAGCTATAAAACAAGATAAAAATCCTAACTCCCTTAAAATTTCATAAAACCCTAAAACAAATAAATACATAAAAACCCTAAAAACCCTAAAAACCCCAAAAAACCACTATTTTTTTAAAATCTATATAAACCCCTAAAACATAAAAAACACTAAAAACCGTAAAAACCCAAAAAAACTCAAAAACAATAAAAACAAAAACAACCATAAAACTCTAAACAAACCTAAAACCCTTCAAAATACCTAAAACTATAATAAAACATAAAAATACTAAAAAATCCTAACATATCTCTAAATACATAAAAAACCAAAAAAACCCTGAAAAATCATAAGAAAACCATAATAACTTAAAAAGACTTAAAATCCCTAAAAACCTAAAAACACTAAAAACCCAAATATTTCCCAAAAACCCTTAAACTACTATATAAAAAATACCTAAACTCCTTAAAATCCCTAAAAACCCCCTAAAACATCTAAAAACTATATCAAACTCTAAAAAATTATAAAAAACATTAAAACCCAAAAAAACATTAAAAACTATAAAAACTCTAAAGGCTGAACAAACCATAAAACCCATTAAACCTCTAACCCCTCCCCCACAAATCCCTAATAAAACTATAAACCCAAATATTATAAAAACAAACTACAAATACCTAAACACGTATAAAACTCTAAAACCCATAAACCCTAAGAAGTCCTTAAAAACCTAAAAACACTTAAACCCTCGAAGAAACTAATATTGCTAAAAACCCTATAAAATATAAAAAAACAAAAAACACCTCCAAAATCTTAAAAATTAGAAAAATCATTAAAAGGTAAAAAATACATAAAACATAGAAAATCAGAATATCCCAAAAAATCATAGAAACACATTAAAACCCTAAAAACCGTTAAAACTTATAAAAAACCTAAAAAATTTTAAAAACCTAAAAGTCCCAAAAAACCCTAGAAACCAGAAAACCCCTAAAAACCATGAAATTCTCTAAAAACCTTGACAACTCTATAATTCTATGATAACCATAAATAACTACTAAAAACTCTCAAAACCATTTAAACCTAAAAAACATTCAAAACACTAAAAATCTTAAAAACCATAATTTGAAAAAACCCAAAACCCAAAAAAACCATAAATACCCTAAAAACTAAAACAAACTTCTAAAACCCCTTGAAATCCCAAAAAACACTAAAACACATAAAAAAATCCTAAAAAATTCCCTAAAAATATATAAAACCCTAAAAATAAGAAAATCCCAAAGAAAACTATAAAACCCTAAAAACACTTAAAACCACTAAAACATAAAAAATGATAAACACTCTAAAAAGAAGAAAGCCCTAAAAACCCCTAAAAACCCTCAGAATCCCTAAATCCTTAAAAACTGTTGAATTCCTAAAAAAATACCAAAACATCACTAAAAACATAAAACACCCTAAATACATGAAAAACCCCTATGAAAACATTAAAAACCTAAAATCACTAAGAATGCATAAAAACATAAAAAAATGATAAACCCCTAAAAATACTAAAACCCCTAAAACCCTAAAAACCCTAAAAACCCTTATAAATCAAAGAAAATAATAAAACCCCCTAAACATTACAATGTCTTAAAAACCCATAAATTCCCTAAAACCCACTAAAACCCCTAGAAACACTTTAAAACAATAAAAACTCTCAAAAATAATAAAAAACATTAAAACCCATTAAGTAACAAAAAAACAAAAAAACACAAAAAACCATAAAACCCCAAAAAAACCCAAAAAACCATTACAACCCTGAAAATCCCTAAAAACCCCTAAAACATTAAATTATAAAAAATTCCAAAAAATCCATAAAAATTTAAAAACCGATAAAACCTTAAAAACCTATAAGAAAACTATAAAAAAACTAAAAAAAATTAAAACACATTAAAATCCTGAAAATTCTAAAAACCCTAAAATCCCAAAAACCAAAAAAACATAAAACCCTGAGAACCTAAAAAAACCCTAAAACTCATAAAACCTAAAAACCCACTGAAAATACTAAAAACCTTTTAAACCCCTAAAAACATTAAAAAGTGTTAAATACCTTTAAACCCCTAAAAATACAATGAAAACCTTATAAACCTATAATACATAAAACCCCAAAAACCTAAAAAATGTTAAACGCCTAAAAACCCTAAAAACACTCAATATCCCAAAAAAACTATAAAACCCGTAAAAAACCTAAAATACCAATAAAAATCCCAAAAAATATAAAAATCTATAAAAAACATAAATCCCAAAGAAAACCTAAAAAACCTAAAAAAATTTATAACCCTAAAAACCTAAAAAATTCCAAATACTCTAAAAATTCCTAAAAACGGTATAAGCCCTAAAAACAAAAAAACCACTAAAAACCATAAAAACCCTAAAAGCCCATAAAACCCTAAAAACCACAACAAACTATGGAAACCCTTCAAAATCCAAAAATCATTAAAAAATTCAAAATTCTCTAAAACCGCTAAAGAACTCAAAAAACACTAAAACCCCCAAAATCCATAAAAACTATATGTAGGGTCCTGAAAAATCTGAAAGGATATTCTACCAAAATCCCCCAAAGAATTGGGGAAAAAAATCAAAGAATGGAAAAAACAGGACCGGTCCGCGAACCGATCCCATTGAAACGCAATGTGGCCAGACCCCGCGAGGCACCCCCTCCGCGAACCATTGTCATTCGCGAAATGGAGGCAGAGATCCTCCGCGGTCGCAAGGCAGGATGGGCGCCAGTCTGGTTCACCGTCATGAACCGCCCCAACCACGGACCGCGTCGACTAGTTCAAGCCATACCCACTGTCGTTCGCGGAATAGAGGCGGAACCCTCCGCAGCCGCGGATCACACCCTGAGTTTGATTTGCGGAGGGGGGGGGGGCGTCCAATACCCACCACGAATCGCGAATTGACCAAGTCGGATGTAAACTGGGTATATGGTTATGGGCCTCTACAAAAGGTGTTGTGTGGCCATAGATACTTCCCTTTCGTCACTCTATAAAAGGAGAGGAAAGGGGAAAGAAAAAGAGGTCGGATAATTGGAATTGGATTCGGAGGGATTGGAGATTTGGAAGGAGATCGGTTGAAGGAAGGCTTCAGATTTCGCAAATAGTGAAATTCCCATCCGCGAACCACATCAGGTATATGAATTATCTAGGAATTGGAAAATCCATAATAACTTGGTGAACAGCGAACCTAAAATAACAAAAAAAAGGAAACTCGTGAACCATACCCCCTCCGCAGATGAATTCCCTGCGGACCAGGGAGTTTATGACTCTTTTCCCATCCATCGCATCGTGTAGCACTCTCCTATATAGGTAATGCCCCAACTGACGAGCCTCCGGCCGGCACCGCCCATGGCCACCGTTGCCTGCCTGGAACGATCTGCGAACCACCCTGGTTCATGGATCGAACCCAAAGCCGCGAACCACCCTGGTTTGGGGGATTCCAATCAGTCCGCTTACCACCCTGGTTCGCAAAAGGCTTCTCCAACCATGTGGCATTTCCCCACGTGAAGGGCACCACTACGCATACCTCTCAGTGGCTCACCAAATACTTCGATGTTATCATTTCCCGAGCCAGATAAAAAACTTATGATCCAGCCAAGTCCTTTGCAACTCCCTCATTGTCTTATTCATTGTCCCCAAGCCGAGGCATCCACCAGAGCCACCAGATCCACGTGGTGTAACTTTCAGGTGCATCAGCATGCCATTTTGAGTTCACATACCCATGGTAAATAGGGGAAAAGGGGTTACCCTGACCCTTGAGTAGATCCCTGAAGCATTCCTGGGTTCACATTCCCACGGTAACGTGGAGTCTGAGATCGGGAGTCCTCTTTCTGCCCCTCTACTTACTAATGGTTACTCAGAAATGGTAAAATAACCATTAGAAGGAATCCCTCATTCACTGCAAGAGATGATATGGGCACAAAAGCACCCCCTTTCCCTCTCCCACTGGGCTTTGTTTCCACAGGCGTCCATCTCGGAGTAATCCCCGACCTTCTGGGACTCCTCAGAGTGTAAGCCCCAATCTATTTCCATGAGCGTCTATCTCAGAGTAACCCCCGACCTTCTGGGCCTCCTCAGAGTGTAAGCCCTAATCCATCACCACGGGCATCCATCTCGGATTAATCCCCGACCTTCTAGGCCTCCTCAGAGTGTATTCCCCAATCCATTTCCATGGGCATCCACCTAGGAGTAAGCCCCGACCTTATGGGCCGCCCATATGCTTAATCCCCACTCCACTTCTCATGGAGGCACCTCTCACGACGTGATCCTCTGGTCCCTGATGCCTCTTGTTTCTCAAACCGAGCATGAATCATGTGGGCTTAGAGTAAGCATCGACCATGACATCCCCTTATGGGAGTCCTCGGAGTGTAAGACCCAATCCATCATTCCAGGCTGCCCCAGAGCGTAAGTTTCAAGCCAATGTGATCTATATGGAATTTGACCCCTATCTCATAGATAAGGTACGTAGGAAGCCTCCAAGTGGTTCAAGCCCAACAATAGGTCAATCTGACTATTCTTCACATCAGTTCACCGCGCCACTCCTAGTACCACCTCAAGCGAGTTTTGACTCTTCGGGGTCATTAATCCAATGAGGGATGGTAAACCTCAGGCATAAATGATTCTGAACCCCTGCGTCCAGTTGACCATTTCCCACCAGGGTTGAATTTGTGGATACTATGTTTGGGTATAAACCAAAGATTAGTGAACATATGAATAAGTATTAAATCTAGAAGAGGGTCCCGGAACAGGCAATAATTCCCCCCCAAAAGGGTGCGATGAGCCCAACTTCCCATCCTCTTGACCAATGTGAGTTCTTAAGTGTCACTGGCCAGACCATCCGGTGAACGCCTGCCTTTGGAAAGCAGGTTCGTCCATCATCGGATATAGAGCCGTTGGGTGTTTTGAGGCCGAAAGACGAAAAAAACCACGAAAAAAATGGTGAACCCGACGTGAATCTTTAACCAAACATGACAGATTCAACTTAATCCCACCCTGTTCCCCCTTTAACTCACAAAGAGGTCCAATCAAGGTCAATAATTATGCATGGGATTATGAGATACTACTTTGACGGGTTTTCTTCTTGTATTTTCTAAAATTTTTTGTAGGTACTACCTTCAGAACACCCTTTGATCCAATGGCATCATAAAGGAACTCACAAGTGCGTGTTTCCAACAACGCAAGGATGGGACTTCCTCAACAATGGAGGACCCCATCACCCACCCAGCATCTTGAACGCTGGGTTTTAGACACGTTGATCCGAGAGTACCACATGAATGGTACTCTCACAACGGTGGAGGTATCCATGCACGCCCTCCAATCTGTCAAGCTTCGCCGGTCGCCTGCCCAGCAGCGACCGCAAAGGCGGATCCAGATAGCCCTTATCGCTGTCTCCAATCGATTCGAGAGTCTATCCCTGAAACAAGACAATGTGTACCTCCCTTATCTTATGGAGGCAGATGAGGTCGACGTTGCGGACTTCTTCCCCACCGAACGGGGGTTCCACTCCAAGGCCCCCACCAGCAGATGTCATCGCGGTCACACCGCGACCCAACATCCTTATGCCGAGGAGGATGTCTCCCTGAGGATTCAGGCCCATGCTCCCCAAGCTCCGGCCCCTCAAACTGCCCGACGAGAGAGGTGGACGTACAATCAGGGACCGATTATCACCCTGGTCCCTGAGGAGGAGCTTTGCTACCCAGCCACGGAGATGTACCACAAACAGGCACCTACACCTATTCGCTCCTCCCGAGCCCTCCATCCAGACATGGTGGCATCGTACGAGCCGACAAACATCCCCACCAAGCTCTATCAAGCCCGTCGCTCACACAGGACGACAGTTACCAGGAAGGCACCTCTCCTTGCCCAGGGTCGTGAAGCCCACCAACCTGACGTGGCGGCGACCCGACACCTCCAGGACCAGCTCCTGGTAGTTTCTTCTGACGCCCTCCATCCTAATATGGTGGCGGTCAAAAAAGCCCACCATCCAGATGGGGCATAAAATCATATACGGGAACGTCTACCTGCCAACAAAGGCCACCAACTCGATACGGTGGGAAACCAACATATGCAGGGCGAGCTCCCTACATATGAAAGTAAAGACCGCCACCCCGATGTGGTGGAAAACGGAGAGATAAACCAGCGTATCCCGGTACAGGGGCAGATTTTTTCACCTGCCCCAACACAGGAGAATTTTCAGTACCCACTGACCACTAGAGGACCGGAGAAGGATATTTCTACTCTGATACCAGAATGGGCCTTCATACCCGTTCCAGCCAAAGATGTATCTCTACATATCCTGGAAATTATGGAGGAGCAGGTATCGATACAATATCATATCTGGAAGACTTTCCAGAATGTAATTGCATCAGCGGAAACAACAAGGACTCGACCCCGTGAGCCCATTTCCCCAATTTAGGCGACTCATCTAAGAGATGAGATAGCCGCCTTGGAGCAGATTTGCATCCCTGCTTCTGCCCAGGAGGGTCTTCGGCTATATTCCGCGACACAAGGGCAACCGGATCGAGTAGCCTCACTCATTCCAACTATGGGACAACCGTCTATCACAGTGGATGCTCCAGAGCAAGAATTTATCACTGCTAAAAGCCAGGACGTTCGTCGGCGTATCCAGGTAGCATCACGGGACCCAATTAGACAGGGACACAAAAAAGGTGAAGGTTGTTTTCAACAGAAGACGGTCCCCGCAGCCCGCAAAAGAGCGCCCCAAATGTGCCGAAGGCAGCAAAAAATAAAGAGGGAGTTCATGACTCGGCTCTACTGGAAGCTGGGGTTCCCGATGCCGCTAAGCACACATCAAAGGCTCAGAACCCTGCCCACCCATTACCATATTATGGGAGTGGAAGTAGCAGTTGCAAAGGTCCTCCCCACAATGTTGCTACCAGCAGCTCTGAAGGTCCTCCCTATATCACCTGTGGGGGCCTCCCCCATGGGCATATAACGATCAGTAACGAGAGCTTCTCTCTTGATGCGAGTCATGAAAACCCTCCACGTGACCAGAATATTGAGCAGCAAGAAGGTCCTCCACTTGCTGCGGTCCACCCTGAAGGTCCTCCCTAGGGTATACACTACAATCACTCTCCATGTAGTGGGACCACAAATTGTGATGGTAGTCCTCACTATCATAGCTGCAACTACGGAGGCCCTCCCCATAGTGACGTCTCATCATGACAAGAAGGCTCTCCCCTTGTTGTGTCCTACCCTGAAGGTCCTCCCCAGGGGTTATGATGTAATGGAACTCCGCGTAGCCGGGCATCAAATCATGGTGGTAGTCCTCGCTACCCTGATAACGGAGTTCCTCCCCGTAGAGACATCAAGCAACGAGAAGCCCCCCCCCCCATTGCGGTACATTCTGGATGCCCTCCCCGGGATATATTCCATAGATATTCACCCTATGGCATCATTAATGGTAGTCATTTCCATTTCCGCAGCTGTGATGGTAGTCCTCGCCACCACGACCACCATTGTGAAGGTCCTCCCCGTAATGGCCCCAAGAAACAAGAAGGTCCTCCCCTTGTCGGGGCGTGTCCTGAAGGTCCTCCCCAGGATGCATTCTGAACATCAAGCCATGATGGTCATCCTCACCATGATGGCAGTTGTTACGAAGGTCCTCCCCGTAACGATGCTACACAGCCAGAAGGTCCTCCCCTTGTTCCGACTCACCTTGGAGGTCCTCCCCCGAGTGTGCACTACAAAGTTCCTCTAAGCAGTGAAGCATCAAGTAGTAATGGCAGTCCTCACCATCACGGCCTCCATTAAGGAGGTCCTCCCCGTGATGACATATTATTTCGACAAGAAGGCACACCCCCTGCCGAAGCAAGTACCGAAAGGCCCTCATATGCCGAGGCACTCAGAAGGATGAGATCGAGCATGTCAGATTCCCATCTTATCTCTACCGATGCCCTTCTTCGATCAGGAGCCGTTCCAGGGCCGCGTTCATCTTCTGAACCACCTTAGTATCACCCACAAGACAATTCAATACCTATCGGTCCCACTGCCTCCGACTACAGTGAGTGCCTTAGTTGGGCTGACCAGGTAGAGGAATCACTGGCGGAGGAGTATACCGATATGCTGCACCTGAGGAAACAACTGGCCAGGAAGGATATACCAGTTATGTTTTGGCCCACGAAAAAATCTCAATACGACATACCCAGGGAGTTGTCGGAAGAATGCATGCACAGCATCCGCCATAATATATGGACGACCCTCCACCGGCTGAAATCGAGATTCCTGCCCTATGACGGGTATGTAGACCACGTCAAGACGATAGGGGACCTCCTGCATCACATCGAGCAGGAGGCCCTTTCCTCGACGCAACAACAACGCCCCGAGAGGTGGAAAGGGAGTATGGAGGCAGCTTGCCACCATGCACTACATGAGCTATGCCGCCTCATTGGTGATACTCAAATGAGAGTCCATATCAGGGGTGGGGGGAACACGGAGCTCTGCATTTCACACTGCTCCTCACCCATTAAAACCCGTTTGACATGGTATCTTGCAACGACATCTCATCAAGATGGCAATCGAGTGGTCCCCATGTTCAGGAAAGGAAACACACCCAACAGAGTCGGGCCTTGAGTAAGTCCCAGATGTGTCAATCCCAACAGGAACAAGCCATTAAAAAACTCCTATATCAGGCAACTAAGAGCATATATCAAGACTCTCGCCTAAGAAAGGCCAATCAATGATCTTTTCCTACCTCCCCAGATGGGAATGATCCACAGGTGAATTCGGCACCAAATCCGGTTCACCCCCGGATGGGGGCACACGAGATTAGGCAGGTCGCAATAGTAGTAGCCACTGCTACCATCCAGGGTCAACCACAGCCTGCAGGGCTGGGGGCATTTTTAACAACAAATGCCCCTATAAGACCAATAAAACTGGGAAGAGACTCGATGTCCAAGGAACGGGGCCAACCCCATCCCTCAGGGCTAGGGGAATTATTACCCCCTCAACAACAATCTCCCCCATGAGAATCAATATTCTCTCGTCTAGGGAGAATAGTCAGAAGAGGATTTTCCCATAATATCCCGTCATTTGAATCATCATCCCCTTCGAGAGGAAGGCGCACTATAAGGTTGCATCAAATAACTCTCTGTGTCACCCTTCGCTAAGAAGTCTGAAGGCAATCCCAGGTCATGAAAGGGAAGGCCAGTCGAAGACGCGGGAGATCCTCTTCCTATCTGGAAGTTGACGTCCCCTCCACCCTGCAATATGTGTTCATCAATTCCATATAGGCTAACCCCATGGGGGATATGGGGGAAAATGAAAATCTGGACGGATCAGGAGATGACGGTTCCGGTCAGGCTATGACTCACAATGAACCTCTGGGTGTGCACACCTGGAACCAGAGGGATGCTTTAAATATGGCCTCCCCTTCAGCTAAACTCCATCTGCTTACCCTGCAAGCTTCCAACAAGCAAAGAATAAAGGAACAGTTACCCTTAACCCATCCTCTTCTCTCAATAAAAACATGCCACTCACGCTCGGAGAGAGGTTCACTTGACAGGAAGAAGAGATGAAAGAATTGAGGTGGCTTAACGATGAGCTGATCCAGAGGAACCTCCATATTGAAAGTGAATCCCAAGTAGAGCCACCTCATGCACTCCCAGCAAGTGCACCTCAAAGGCTAAGGCTTGCCTCAAAAAATGAAGCATGATCAGGGCTCCTGCCCAATGAGTCGCCTGGTTCATCAAGCTACCTAGACGTGGATGATGAATACTAGGATTTCCCTCCACTTAGGAGGCAACCGGAGCAAGTACGCCTGAGCCCTCCGAGAGTACCCTGAACGGAATACGCACCCTTGGTGCCGGCCAATCCGTATCCTCAGGCAATGCCTCGGGCTATGCCTACCTAGGACTGGGCCCAACATGATGTAAACTAGGGACTCACCAACACCATTGAGGTACTAACAGCTCGATCAGAAGATATGGAAGGATGACGTGCTCCGATATAGCCGGAGTGGAAACCCTACCCAGATTGGGTGACCAACACACCACCTCCACCCAATTTTAGGAGACCTGTATTCCCCATCTTCAATGGATCAGGTGATCTGGAACAGCATTTGTTGCACTACACATCCTATTGCGGCCCTATAATGGGGACTCTAGAACAATAAGAAGTAGTAAAACTCAAATGCTTCGTACAGACCTTGCAAAGATCCGCCTTCATCTGGTACACGAGTATGCCGGCCCAGTCGATAAAGAGCTAGGAGGACCTCCGACAGCAGTTCCTGTTCCACTTCATCTCCACACTGCCTAAAACAATGGTTAGCAATCTCATGAACTGCAAGCAGAGGGAGAATGAGAGGGTCTCAGATTTCATCACCAGATGGAAATGTCTAACCTATTCTCTAAACAGACCAATTTTTCAAGATGAGATGCTTTCCATATGCATCGATAATCTTAGAGATGAGCTGCGAACACCGCTTATACCATTGGAGTGCACCACTGGCTTCTGCCATCTCTCAGCCATTGCCCAGAGAATTGAGGACTCCCTACAGTGGACTAATTCAAAGTCCCTAATAGCCTTGCAGGCTCCAGTGAAAAGAGCTCCTAGAGCTGAAGCATCAGATGTCACACTCAAGCTGACCCATGTGCCCGCTCCACCGCTCAGGCCTCCACCAAATCGTCAAGGGCCCGCTGCATATCAGCGGCATCCGCCGCCTAAATGGGATGATCAGAGAGGACTGAAGAGGAACCAGTATGAGGAATGAAAAAAAAAGTATACTCGTTCCGAGACAATCAAGTCAGTGGCTACTTCATTGCCGCCATGAACTACAACTTGCTCCGCCTCCCGGAGCCAAGGAAACCTAAAGAAGTCATCCGCGATGATAGGACAGATTACTACCCCTATCATCGAATGTTGGGGAACAATATCTGAGAATGCTTCGTCTTCAAAGACCTTTGGCAGAGGATGGTAGACTCTGGACAGGTGGAGCTGGGGCTACCCCCATCACATGTGGAATGTATCTCTACCACCGACTCCGACAAAGAGGAGGGGGGAATAAAGTCACCAGCAAGTAGGGGCAGAAATTTGACTACTAGATGACTATAAAGACTATCATCCGTGCCCAGGGCATACTCTGAGCTTAACTACAACAGCCAGTTTTTTCACCAACAGCCCCTGAAGCCATGCAGCCGACAACATCGGCTTCACAATCCTCCACGAGCTAGTCATCTGGGAGTAATCGAAGGAGGAAACAATCACAAGAGGTGCAGTCCGCGATGGGGCCAAAGATAGTCCTGACCCTGGCATATTTCATGCCCTCAAATTTGGAGCCAAGGGCATAGACCCTCCAAATGGCACCATCATAGACAACTGACCAGGTTGACCTGTCAGAGGATAAAGAGACAATATATGGTTCTATCAACATCATCCATTTCATGGAGTCATTCCCTGACGAAGGGTATGGTTAGGAACCCGAGTTCCCTACACGAGGAGATGGGAGGAGGAATCGCAGAGGCAGAGGATACCAGGGGAGGTGCAGCCGCGGCCAAAACAAACCCTACGGCTGGATCCCGACCCAAACCATTAATATCGCAGAAACCCGTGGGAGGGCCCTTCAACGGACTCAGCAGGAGAAGGAATGCCCCTCCACCTCCACAAGTGGCCACTATGGCCCTGTTATTTTGCGATACCCACCAGAGGAGGAGCAAGTGTCTGGTCTCCTAGTGCACACAAACAGACTGGCCGGGCCATGTCCTCAAAATGCGGGAACACCATCGACATTCCTCCCCGTGACCAGTCGCTCCTCATCAAATGCTCCAGCTCCCAAAGCACCCGCTAAGACTCTCCCGCCAACGGAGAAGCATCGACCGCTGGAGAAAAAATACGTCATCCTTAAGTAGCTGGCGTCAGTACCAACCAAGTTGTCAATCCTGGATGCCCGGGGTTTGTTAGCCAACCTTAGGGAGGCGCTTATCGAAGCATTGATCAGCCCCCAAGAATTTCAAGCTGAGGTAGCTGCCTCCAAGGTTTACTGGACAGAGACTGGCCCGGCTGAATGCAATGCGGTGATTTCCTTCACCGATCAGGATGAAGATGCCATCATGCAAGGACACATCAGACCGCTATATGTGTCCGGCACGCTGAATGGTATTGTGATCTAGAAATTATTTATAGACAATGGATCTGGAGTTAACCTCTTTCCCCTACGGACACTCCGTAAGTTGGGCTACAGTGAGGACGATCTAATTCCCTCAGCCACAACTCTGTTGGGTTAAGATAAGAGTGAGAAGAAACCAATGGGACGGATGAAGCTAAAGACCCATTTTGGTGACCTGGTAGACTACACGGAATTCAAGGTGGTTCGGCAGAGCACAACATTCAATGCCTTACTGGGAAGGCCATGGATCCATAAGCACATGGTTGTTCCTTCATCCTATCACCAGTGTATCAAGTACTCCGTTAATGGAAAAATTGGGACATTTCACGCCGACAAGGCCCCTTTCGAGCTGTCCGAGTCACATTTCATTGACGCCGGGTTCTACGAGAAAATGAAAAAGAAGCCTTTGGTTGATGGTGTCTACTACATCCCTGCTCCAAATGGCCTGGAAATGGTTCCTGATGACCCCCTCAGGAAGATTGGAAGAGATTATGTCTAGCCCATCATCCACGTGGAAGGTAGGAGTTCAAGTCCGGACACGCACTCGGATGTCCTCATGACTTCATCCATAATGGCTGAGTGTGACAATGTGGGAACATCCGCTGACCCTCATTCAGGGGGCAAAAGCTCGAGCAAGGACACCTACGACACCTCGCCTCCGGAATTCCAAGAACTCATGACATGAGCTCTCTCCTCGTCAGACCAAGAAGATGAGGATTTGGGAGAAGAAGAGGCGGAAGATCTCAGGGATGCACCTCCCACATTTGAGGAAGGTATCTCCACCACTGTGGATGAACTCAGGGAAATAAACCTGGGTACCGAGGAAGACCTGAGGCCCACTCTCATTAGTGAGGCCATGTCTCCCAAGGAACACGAGGTATATACCTCCTTCTGAAGTAAACACCGGGATTTCATTGCCTAGAATTACATGGAAATTCCAGGAATCAATCCAGAGGTAGCGACGCATCACCTGGGTCTTCTAGAAGACCACCGGGACTACAAATAGCCCTCTAGAAGGACACACCCCTCACATGCTGCCAAGATAGTGGTTGAAGTCAATAAGCTCATTAAGGAAGGCTTTATCAGGGAGGTCCAATACCTCATTTGGTTGGACAATATCATCCATGTCAAGAAAAGGAACGGAAAAATCCACGTCTACATCGACTTCAGATATCTCTATCAGCATTGCCCGAAAGATGACTTCCCGGTTCCAGTCAACGAGTTGTTAATTGATGCAACGGCCGGGTATGAGGCTCTATCCTTCATGGACAGATATTATGGATATAATCAAATCAGGATGGCCCGAGAAGATGAAGAAGCCACTTCCTTCAAGGCCCCTCAAGGGGTATTCTGTTCCAGGGTCATGCCCTTTGGTCTCAAGAATGTTGGCGCCACGTATCAGCGTGCCATGCATCGGATATTTAAGTCGTTCCTGGGGAAATTCTTTGAATGTTACATGGATGAGCTAGTGGTCAAGCCTAGACAGTGCTCGGATCACCTATCGGACCTTGAGACCGTCTTCAACAAGCTCCGAAAACATATCTTGAAGATGAACGCCTTGAAATGCGCCTTTGGGGTTACCTCAGGGAAATTCCTTGGCTTTGTCGTACGCCATCATGGCATCGAAGTCGACCCTGAGAAGAAGAAGGTTATCCTGAGCCTACCACCTCCCCGAAATCTCACTAAGATGAGGGGATTCCAAGGACAACTAGCCTATATTAGGCGGTTAATAGCCAACCTGGCAGGAAAATGTTTTCCCTTCACCAGGTTAATGAAGAAGGGGGTCACATACCAATGGATTGATGACTTCCAAGAGAAATCCGACAACTTGAAGAAGTACCTCTTAAGACCAGTGGTGCTCATGCCCTCGGTTGAAGGAAGACCTCTCATTATTTATTTGAAGACCCTAGAACGGTCATTGGGAGCCTTCCTCGCACAAAAGAATGACTTCGGCAATGAAAATAGTCTCTATTACCTCAGTCAAACCAAGATTGATGCTGAGACTTGATAATCAAATATCGAGAAGAGCTGTCTGGACTTGGTCTTCGCGGTTCAAAATCTGCGACATTATCCGCAGCATCATGAAGTCCATTTGGTCTCACGAAGTAACCCGCTCAAGTACATCCTCAGTGGCCTGATGCTAATCGGATGCCTATCCTGATGGGCGGTCGTCCTAAAACATTTCGACATCCGGTTCGTGCCTCAAAAATCCATCAAGGGCCAGGCATTAAAAGACTTTCTGGTAGAGCAACCTTCAACAGTAACCACTACACCGAACGCTGAACTACCTGATGAAGATATATCCTCAGTTCAAGAAGAGTTCCTAGCATGGGAAATGTACTTTGACGGCGCATCCCGAAGCCCCACTGAGAAGATGATGGAGGATCCCAGATTCAACAAAGTGGGTCTTGGGATAATAATCCTGTCCCTAGAAAAGGAAGTTCTGTCGTATTACTTCCTCTTGTCAGAGGGATTTACAAACAATGAAGCTGAATATCAAGCCCTTATTGCAGGCCTGGAGCTTGCACTCCAGGCACAAGTACAACACCTTAAGGTAAAAAGAGACTTGGAGCTGGTAATCAACCAAGTCAATGGTGACTATGCTATTAAAAAGGAGGAGTTGATCCCCCTATTTTACCATGTCCGAGGCCTAATGGCCGAGTTCTCCACAGAACCAACATTGAATTATATTCCCCAGTCTCAGAACGCTCAGGCTGATGCATTAGCCAACGCAGCCACAACCCTAGATGACCCAGACTGGGATGAAATGATCATCAGTATTGATCACCGTCGAATGGTATTGCCATTTGTTCAATCTAAGATGGAAGAATTCCACGAAGTCAGTCATGTCCCCGAGTCATATGCTCCTGCCACCAGCTAGATGATCCCAATCGCGAGCTATCTTCAACGGGGAGAACTTCGATCAGACAGGGCTGAACAAGATAAAATACGGATAAGCACAATCAAATTTATCCTATATGGTGGCGCGGGTCAGCAAGAGGTCCTCTACAAATGAGGCCTCGATGGAGTGCTCCTCAGATGCATTGACGGAGAAGAAACCGCTGCCATCATGACTAAAGTACATGCAGGAGCATGTGGAGAACATCAACAAGGGACGATGCTTTCCCATCAGGTTCAAAGGCTTGGGTACTACTGGCCCACAGTGGCATGAGAATGCGAGAATTTTACCACGAAATGCCACTAATGCCAGATTAATGTCAACTTCATACACCAACCCCCGGATTTATTTCATCAATCCAAGTACTCTTGGTCATTTTCCATCTGGGGGATGGACGTCGTGAGACCATATCCTCCCACCACGGCCAAAAAGCTGAAGTATATCCTCATGGCAACCAAATTCTTTTCCAAATGGGTAAAAGCCATACCCATCAAGGAAGTCGGGGAAAGAAATTTTGTGAGCTTCGTGAAGACCAATATCATCACCATATTTGGGGTCCATCATGCTATACTGACGGAAAACGACACAAATTTATGCTCTGCTGAATTGAAAAAGCTATACCACGAGTATGGCATCAAGGCTAACCACTCATCCCGCTACCATGGAACGGCCAACAGACAGATAGAAGCTTTCAACAAGACCATGTCCAACATCCTCCAGAAAATGGTGGAAAAAGACAAGAAGTCACGGCCGGATAAACTCCTCGATGCATTGTGGGCTTATCGAACCACAATCTGCACCGCTACTCAGTCTTCCCCGTACTCATTGGTGTATGGCACAAAGGCGGTCCTACCCATTGAAATCCAACTTCCCTCACTCTGTGTTGCCATCAGTGATCAATTATCTAATGATGAGAAGTCATAAAATCAGCTAGGTGAATTGGAATAGCTAGACGAGAAGCGGCTGGACACTCTGCACCACCTGGAAGTGTACCGGAACTGGATCGCATGAGCCTTCAACAAAAAGGTTTGCCTCCAGTATTTCATGGAAGGAGAATTAGTGTTGGCCCTCTGGACCCCAATGATACCTGGAAAGAATCCTCCAAAGCTGGAGCCCAAGTGGGTGGGACCATATGTTGTACACAAGGTCTACTCCAACGGAGCATATGCCCTGATCTCCATGGACGGGCAATTCACCACGACTCCTACCAATGTGAGATTTCTGAAGAAGTATTTCTCATAGAGACCAAGAACTATTTCGTCCTTACCGCACGATGATAAACTGCATGGACAAAAAAATGGGATGTATTCATTGTCCGAGCTGCATGACGTTAAACTGCCAAACACCCAACGGTCCAAACTCTATGACCTTAAACTAAGAGTATTTCTTCCTCACCGCATGACGTTAAACTGCACGGACAATATGATTTAAAAATTCCCTATTCCCCTGAGTATGGACCAGACCTACACGAGGTGTATCTTCTTTCAAAGAACTACGTCAGGCTTGACTCCTGCCCTCGTAGGATACGTAGTGACACTAGAATTCCACACCCTGGATCAGCCACCTCAAAAAAGAAAAACAAAAATGCCCATTCCCCCGTGTACAGACCAGACTTGCACGGGGTGTATTCAAGTCCTCACAACATGATGTTAAACTGCATGGAGTCCATCCTTACCGCACGATGCTAAAATGCACGGATAATAAGTGTCAAGAATGCTCCCTTCTCCCCGTGTACGGGCCAGACCTGCATGGGGTTTATTCATTGTTCGAACTGCATGACATTAAACTGCCAAGCACCCAATGGTCCAAACTCTATGACCTTAAACTATGAGTATCACGTCCTCACCGCATGATGTTAAACTGCATGGAATCTGATAATACCCCTCATCCTCACCGAATAACCATAAAACTGCATGGATTTTAGAGAACTACGTACGACTTGATTCCTGCCCTCGTAGGATACGTAGTGACGCTAGGATCCCCAGTCCTAGCCCATCCCCCTGAATAACAAAAATTAAAAAAAGGCCCCTTTCCCCCCATGTATGGACCAGACCTACATGGGGTGTACTTCTTCCAGAGAACTACGTACGGCTTGATTCCTTCCCTTGCAAGATATGTAGCGACACCAGGATCCCCAGTCCTGGCCCAGCCCCTGAATAAAAGAAAAAAATGCCCTTTCCCCCCGTGTGTGAACCAAACTGGCATGGGGTGTACTTCTCGTCCTTACCGAAAGATGTAAAAATGCACGGATAACAAGATTTTAAAAAAAAAATTATCTGTTTCCCCCCGTGTGCAAACCAGACCGGCACTGGGTGAATTCTCGTCCTTACCACACAATGTTAAACTGCACGGACAATGACGTTAAAATGCCCCCTCCCCCCCCCTCCCGTGTATGGACCAGACCTGCACAGGGTGTATATCTTCATCCTTACCGCATGACGTTAAACTGCATGGACTTCGTCCTCACCACATGACGTTAAATTGCATGGACTACATCCTCACCGCATGACATTAAATTGCACGGACTTCGTCCTCACTGCATGAAGTTAAAATGCACGGACTTCATCGTGACCCACCGAAGACACATGGAGATACGAGATGGAGATACTCCTTGCACATTTGGATGCATCATCTCCATACATCAGACTCTATGACCTAGATAATTATGGATCTTCATAACCACTCATGGCCATCGAAAGTGGAATGTCATCGAATCGTGAACACCTTTTCATGACTATGCATACCATGCCCTCAGCGGCTCTACATAATTATATCCCCTGACTCGTCTACCAAAGGAAATATTTCCACAGGAGACACTCTTCCTAGGTCCATACACTTACCGGCTTGAGATCCCCCATACCATACATCCTGATCCAGATGTTTATGGCAAAGTGGTTTAAAAGTTCATTCCCCATTTCACATCCAGGTGTTGCCAGGGTATCCCTATCTGGCTAGCCTATGTGTCTATCAGTGGTTCACATAGCGACCTGCATCAATAGACATCAAGCCAGGACTAGGCTACTTTGACTCAACATACAATTGCAGTGAAGATGTTTCTTGTATACTCGGACACCATTATCCCCACGCGCCGAAGTCTACATTGTGAGCAATCGTGGATTTTCATAATCATTCATGGCCATCAGATGTGGAACGTTATCAACATAGGGAATCTTTTGTACGACTATGCATACCATGCCCTCAGTGGCTCTACATAATGATTGCCCCTGGCTCATCCATCAAAGGCAAGATTTCTTCGGGCGGTACTCTTCCAAGCTCCGTACGCCTACTGGCCTCAGAGCCCCAACACCACACCTCTTGATCCAGGAAAACTCAAAGTTGCAGTTTACAACCTTCATCCCCCACCTTGTTCCAAGTATATCAGAACATGTTGACTCAGTTATCTTTCCTGTGACTGCTGCAATAGTCACCCAATGGTCCGATCTCTATGACCGATAAACTAGGATTACTTCGCCCTGACCGCATGATGTTAAACTCCATGGAATGAAGGAACAACCCCATGCACAAAAAAAATAAAATATCAGCGCAGGGGGCTCTTTGAAACTCAACAAGCAACCAGGGAAGGATACCCCCGACATGTCCAGAAATTATCCTGCCAAATGACAGACTTCGTGGCCCAGATAATTGCGGATCCTCATAACCATTCATGGCCATCGGAATTGGAAAGTTATCGAACCGTGGACACTTTTGCACGACTATGCATACCATGCCCTCAGTGGCTCTTCATATTGATAGCCCCTGGCCCGTCTACCAAAGGCAAGATTTCCATAGGAGATGCTCTTCCCAGCTTCATACGCTTACCGGCCTCAAATCCCCTATATCACCTCTCCCGATCCAAGAAGCCCCGGAACCATGATTTACACCAATCAAACCCCCCCCCCCCCCACCCCACCCCAGGTCTGGGGGATGTTGAGTTATTAAAGCCCAGTTATATTCTGATGAAGAGTGGACTTTGCAACTACGTCCTCACTGCATGTCATTAAACTGCACGGGATATCTTGGCCGCTTGGCACGAAACTACAAAGGCCAATCATTAACCATCCAGGGAAATGCCTCCAACCGCAAGCGTTTTCACTAGCTCAAAAAAAATTCCCTCTGTCCTCGCTGCGAGATGTTAAACTACCCAAAACCTTTAAAAATTCCTCTCATCCTTGCTGCATGATGCTAAACTACAAGGAATATGTTCCAACCACATGACAAAAAATTACACGGTCATACTCATTAGGGGTTCAGTGAGAAATAGAGGCTTTTCTCTATCCTTTAGTGCACGGGTTAGACCTGCACGAACCACCGCCTCACACCTGCATGAGAAATAATTACTTCACCCATTCTCGTGAAGTTTAGTCTAGATATTTCCCCTGTATTCAGGCACCCTCTCATCATAAGCCATACTCTGTACTCAGAAAAAGCCAAACTCTCATAAGCCACCCCAGGTGGTCCCAAATATCAACTTCCTTAATGTTGCTCGACTATCAGAAGTGGATAGTATTTGACTTAAGGACACCTTTGTATGAATATGCATACCATTAACTTAGCGGCTATGCATATTGATCACCCATGGCCCATCTACCAAAGGCAAGATTTCCTTAGGCAATGCTTCTCTCTATACACCTCTTGGCCTCTGAGCCCCCAATTCTATCTCGGGGTTCAGAAACCCTCTGAGATAGATTTTACCAACCTCTTCCACAATCCTACCTAAATGCAGTGAAATGTCTTTGACAAGATTACAGAGAACTATGAGAAGTCGTTCCATTTCAGATGATGTCCCAGCTGCATGACTTTAAACTGTGCCAAGCCCCAACCATCCTTTATGCTAGATAAATGCGTAGGACAGAATCCTTTCTTCCACACTCCTAATTGATACAGATATTCTCAAAACCTTTCAGACATCACATACCCTTTCCGAGCCACCCCCAGTGGTTTTCATTTTTTTCCAAACCACCCATCGTGGTTTCCATGAGCTGGGCTTCCTTGAAGTCCCCTGGCCATCAAAAATGGATAAGTCTTTGACTAAAGGACACCTTTGTATGACTATGCATACCATTCCCTCAGCGGATCTGCATATTGATCGCCCATGGCCCTTATACCAAAGGCAAGTTTTCCTTAGGAAACTCTCTTCCTACCTCTGTACGCCAACAAGGCTCCTATATCTTGAGACATGCCTTGCATTCCGTTCAAATTTAAACATATTCCCCCCCATGTGTTTCGGAAGAGTATTGAGACATATTTTAATCAGTTGAACCCCATTGGGGCCCTCGCCCCACCATATTTGGTCAAATATGTTCTACCTAAAACATCATTAGTGATGGTCTTGACGGCGGGACTTTAAACCGCTTACAAAAGAAAGAGGCACAAATCCTGTTAGGCCGAAAACCCAAAAAGGGAAACCTAAGAAAAATCCGGGTTATACCCGTTGGGTCCACACTAAATGGGCCCAGGAAAAATCAGGGTATTAAAAAGAAGATACAAAAAAATTGTAGAGATTTTCTAAAAACCCCTAGAAATAGTCAAACAATGTTCGTTGGACCCCATGGTCAAGCCAAAAGTTAGAGATTCTTTTCCTGAGTTATGATTAATTCTGATTCCGTGAATTTTTATTTTCACAACAATTATTCTATGTAACAATCAAACTTCACAGCAACAAGTGATTGACAGAGACTGTGTTTCATTAGAACAAAAAAAAGGAGGAGGTCCACAATTCAGGGTCTCTCCCTCACAAAAAACGGGGGAAGAGGGGTAATTAAAACAGATGATACAAAAGTGGCTCTGATGGTTACAAAGGAGTCTGAATCACTCTCTCCACCAGATCAGCGACCGTGTGGTGAAGGTCGTTGCAGGACTGTTCAAAAACTACCTTCTCCCTAGTCTCAACCTCCACCACTGAACGGATATGCTCTAATATGGTTTAGAGGTCGTGGATCCCTTTTCTGGTGGCTTCAAGACGACCAGTCATAGCCGATAATTGATCCCTCACCATCGTGGCCCGTTCTTCGCATTCATGCAACTCGGAGGATAGGATGGTTTCCTGATCTCGAGAGATTTCCTCCCATGCCATCAGTTGATAGAGCTTTGTTGTGGTTTCCTCCAAGGTTAGGTCCCCACAATGAGCGGCATCGAAGTGAGAAATCTTTCATTCATTAGTGACAGCTTCCTCACGGGCCAGGACAACTTGGCAAGCAAGAGAATGGAACTGCCGATAGTCAAAGCCACCTGACCCCAAACCCAAAAAGATCTGACGAAGAGCTTCGATTTTAGTTTCCATTTCGACTAAAGGGGCTTCAGTGATGATTTCACAGAATCGGGGCCAGGCCCACCTGCTCACTTCCCAATGGTCTTCCATGGTATGAGAATCATTGGTATCCTTGCTGGATGACACGAGAACGAAGTCTGGCATGGTAGCACATGCAGACGTGTGCTCGCTGGAAGTTGATTTCAAAGCTGGAATGTATGGAGCCTCTAACCCCGGTTCAGGCTTGGGGACCAAGTTTCTAAGCTCGGTATCGACTGGAGGAACTTCCGGGATGGTCTCTCTGGGACCCGAAACCATAGGTTCATCCTCATCCTTGCACAAGAAGGATGAATTTTTCTGAACTGCGGCCACCACAGGGCTGGGAAAAGAAAGTTCTTTGAGTCACTTTGATCGATGAGCCATTTGTCGATCCTCCCTTAAAGATGATGAGGAAGGTGTGGTGGATGTGGCAGCCACCATACCTCTTGATTTAAAAACCTGTCGGACAACCTTCCCTTGGATCCCATAAGGATAGTATTTTACCCATGTTTTTGCATACTCCATGGAAAGGCCGGTAGACACCCCTATATCAGGCAGGGGAATGCTTGCGTCAGATCCCTCCCACATTAGCATCAGCCACCACTGACGAAGTATGGACGGGTGCATTCCTTGAGCCCGAGAAGGGGGATGGGAAACTTGGACTTGCATGCACCCGAACTGGCGAGAAAAGCGATATGGGACATACAGCTCACACAGAGAATCCCCATCGATCTGTGCAGATAGAATTCCATCCCGCAGAGAGATCATGTAAGAGAACTCCTCCAGGATCCCCTGGTGGTTGTCAACTAAGACGCCAGAAAGGGTGGGTAGGGAGTGAAGATGAACTGGGAGAAGTTGCTCAGAAGCTCGGGGACTTCACTAGAGCTGAGGGACTTCAAGAGAACTCCTACTATATCCAGTACAGTAGGCCGAAAGGTAGGAAGAAGGATGGCCATGTTTTGATGATACTCGTAACAGCGACAATGATCCACCACCCAACCATACAAAAATTGAAATGGCCTGCTTAGACGGTAGGGTGATCCGCCCACCTGCATGTGGCTCAGTAGCTCATAGTTACGGGCCAAATTGGGCACGGCTAAATTCACCAGGCGGCCCTCTGCTAACTCATCCGCCATCATCCAAGTGCAGGCCTGGACACCTGGGTTAATATCCCGGGAAGGAAATAGCCATCCGCTCAAGAACATAGAAAACGGAACGGCCAAACGGAGCATAGGCGACACACCAGGGCGCTCCTTGTAACCCCATGAAAGGTAGTTGCCCACCTCCAGAACATCCTAGTTGGAACCTGGGGAGGTTTGTGACTACTGAGAAGGATGCGTCCTGGGGTGCTTGATCTTCGGCATAGGACCAGTAGTGTTCAGAAATAACCCTATCCAGGTACCATAGGGAATAAGAGAACAAGCACACAATGCCTGACCCAATGACTACTCTGCCGTAACCAACAGCTCCTTCACCAATAAAGGCACATGTTAGACGTCATCCCATGCGTCGGGAGTGGGAAACAATTCGTCATACATCTCGCCAGTAATCGGCAATCCTCCTTTATGGTAGATGTCCCACCGACTAATGTCGACTTCACCGTGGGAAAGGTGGAAAGTATTAGTACTTGAACACCAGCAGCTGAATAGGTCGGGCAGGATCAGAGATGGTGGGTAAACAGCAAATTGGGAAGCCCACACCGTGAAGTATAGATTATCCACTTCCAGTGAATTGGGAGACTCTCGACAATGATGATGGACCCAGAAAGCCCAGGACCAATCATTTGAGAAGAGCCCGCCGGACCGAAGATCCCACCTGGAAACCCACCCCACATCAGGATCCCTTCGAGCGAGGTTGATAATAGAAGGGTAGTCCTTAAGGATAGCTTTCTGTGAAAATTCTTGAGTGTACTGATGGATTTAGGTCCAGACAGATCCCCTCAGAATAAATGTGTTTTTCGGACCAGAATTAGAGATTATCTCCATGGATTGGGTAATGTTTTCCTGAATGAATTTTGACGGCGCTTCTAGGAAAGGAGAAGGGAGACCTGAGAAAGTAGGAGGGATATGGACATCATCCTGAAGACCGAATCCATAGAGCAGAAGCCGATTTGATAATGGATAACTCAGAAACTCCGGAGAGAGAAGGTTCTTCAATACACCGTCATCAGGAATGATGGACCGACTAGGGTATTCTTTGATGCCCTCCTCTCTATGAATCATAGCTAAACATCTCTCTCAGTAGTTGAGAGGGTTCTATAGCAGGCCTCGACGCAGAATGGGGTGGAACCATATTTTCTCCCGGCACAATGAGAGCCAATAATTGGTTAGTCCAGAATAAAAATCAGGAAAAAAATAGCCAGATATATGGCTAAAGAGCCTTCATAAGCAAAGACCTCAAGGAGGCCTTAGAGGATGGTTCGCGATGACATCATCCCGCGTACCATCCCTTCGCGAAATCAGTCCGCGAAACCCTGGCTCGCGGAGATTTGGCCAGGAAACTGCGAACCAAGTCGCTCCGCGGAATTTCAATCCCAAGTTTAAGTGATTAAGACTCAGACACTTTTAATGTTTAAGAGATTTTAGTCCGGGGAGCATCGAAACTGTGAAGGAAGTTCCTCCGCTGACCGTCATCACATAATTTATAATTAATTAAGAGTAATGGTTCGTGGTTGAGAAGTTGGTCCATGGGTGAAGGTGACCGCGGAGGAATGGTTCGCAGAGGTCACTGCCTGTTCACGGACGAGGCACTTTGTGAAGGAGCGATCACGCGGAGGCGAAGGAGCTCTGGTTTCGTGAAGAATTTGGTGAAGGAAAAATGAAGGGCTCCCCGTATTTATAGGTGTGGTCCCCTACCAGGTCCACCTTTCTACCACAAACCATCTTAGTTTTAGGACCACTTTGCATCAGAATGGCCTCCTCTTCATTCCGATCGGACCCCATTCCGATGGGGGGTATTTTTAGGGTCCTGAAAAACCACAAAAGAGATTCTACCAAAATCCCCCAAAGAATTGGGGAAAATAATCAAAGAAGGGACACAAAGGGGACTGGCCTATGAACTGGTCCCATGGAAACGCAATGTGGCCAGGCCTCGTGAGGCACCCCCTCTGTGAACCATTGTCATTCGTGAAATGGAGGCAGAGATCCTATGCAGTCGTGAGGCAGGATGGGTGCCAGTCTGGTTCACCGTCATGAACCGCCCCAACCGCGGACCACGTCGACTGGTTCAAACCGCACCCACTGTTGTTCGCGGAATAGAGGCGGAACCCTCTGCAGCCACGGAGCACTCCCTGAGTTCGATTTGCAGAGGGGGTGGGGGGAAGCATCCAATACCCACCATGAATATCGGATTGTCCATGTTGGCTGTAAACCGGGTATTTGGTTATGGGCCTCCGCAAAAGGTGTCGCGTGGCCACATATACATCTTTTTCCCCACTCTATAAAAGGAGATGAGGGGGGAAAGAAAAAGAGGTCTGAGAATTGGAATTGGATTTGGAAGGATTGGAGATTCGGAAGGAGATCGGTTGAAGGAAGGCTTCGGATTTCGCAAACAGCGAAATTCCCATCCACGAACCAGAGCAGGTATAAGAATTAACAAGGAATTAGAAAACGCATAATAACTTGGTGAACTGCGAACCTAAAATAACAACAACAAGGAAAACCACAAACTATAACCCCTCCGCGGATGAATTCCCCGTGGACCATGGATTTTATGCCTCTTTTCCCATCCCTTGCACCGCGTAACAATATCCTACGCTGGCGAAGACTCGACCGACGAACCTCCGACCGGCGCCGACCTTAGCCGCTGCTTCCCACCTGGAACAATCTGCGAACCACCCTGGTTCGCGGATCGAACCCGAAGCTGCGAACCACCCTGGTTCACGGGACACCAATCAGTTCGCGGACCACCCTGGTTCACGGATGGCTTCTCCAGCCATGTGGTACTTCCCCACGTGAAGGGAACCACCACCCATACCTCTCGGTGGCTCGCCAAATACTTCGGTGTTCTCATTTCCCGAGCCAGATAAAATCCTTCCAATCCAGCCATGTCCTCCACGACTCCCTCATTGGCCTTTTCATCGGCCCCGAGCTGAGGCCTCCACCAGAGTCGTCGGATCCGCGTGCTGTAACTTTCAGGTGCATCAGCGCGCCATTTTTAGTTCACATACCCACAATAAAAAGGGGCAAAGGGGTTGCCCCGACCCTTGAGTAGATCCCCAAAGCATTCCTGGGTTCACATTCCCATGGTAACGTAGTGTCTGAGCTCGGGATTCATCTTTCTGTCCCTCTACTTGCTAAAGGTTACCCGAAAATGGTAAAATAGCCATCAGAAGGAAGCCTTCATGCACTGCATGAGAGGAGATGGGCACAGAAGCACCCCCTTTTCCTCTCCCAGTGGGCTTTGTTGCCACGGGCATCCATCTTGGAATAAGCCCCGACCTTCTGGGCCTCCTCAGAGTGTAATCCCCAAACCATTACCACGGGCGTCCATCTCGGAGTAAGCCCCAACCTTCTGGGCCTCCTCAGATTTTAAGCCCCAATCCATTTCCACGGGCGTCCATCTCGGAGTAATCCCCGACCTTCTAGGCCTCCTCATAGTGTAAGCCCCAATCCATCGCCCTGGGCATCCACCTAGGAGTAAGCCCCGACCTTATGGGCTGCCCTCATGCGTAAGCCCCACTCCACTTCTCACGGGCGCACCTCTCGCGATGTGATCCTCCGGTCCCTGCTGCCTCTTATTTCTCACACCGAGTATTACTCACATGCGATTAGAGTAAGCATCGACTATGACATCCCCTTATGGGCCTCCTCAGAGTGTAATCCCAAATCCATCATTCCGGGCTGCCCCAGAGCGTAATTCCCAAGCCAATGCGAACTACATATACTTTGATCCATGTCTCCTAGACAGGGTACGTAGGAAGCCTCCAAGAGGTTCAATCCCAACAACCGGTCGATCAGAAAATTCATCACTCCGGTTCACCGCACCACTCCTAGTATCGCCTCAAGCGAGTTCTGACTCTTCGGGGTCATTAATCCAACGGGGGATGGTAAACCTCGGGCATAAATGATTTCGAACCCCTGCGTCCAGTTGACCATTGTCCACCAGGGTTGAATCCGTGGATACTATGTTTGAGTATAAACCAAATATTTGCGAACATATGAATATGTCTTAAATCTATAAGAGAGTCCCGGAACAGGCAATAATTCCCCCCCAAAAAGCGTGTGATGAGCCCGACTTCCCATCCTCTCGACCAATGTGAGTTCTTAAGTGTCACTGGCCAGACCATCCGGCGAACACCTGCCTTTGGAAAGCAGGTCTGTCCATCATCAGATACGGATCCGTTGGGTGTTTCGAGGCCGAAAGCCGGAAAAAAAACCACGAAACACTCTAAAAACCCTAAAAAACACCAAAATGCTAAAAATACTGAAAACCCTTAAAAATCCAAAAAAAGTAAAAGGTCCTAAAATCTCTAAAAACATAAAACCACTAAAATCCCAAAAAACGCTTAAGAAAACCTTAAAAACCAAAAAACATATAAAACCCAAAAAAACCAAAAAAATGCTAAAACCCTTAAAAACCATAAAAATCCCTAAAACCGTTAAAAACCATAAAATAAAACAATTTTTTTAAAAACAATTAAAAATATAAAAATCCTTTATTCCACTAAAAATTTTGTGAATATAAAAAAACCATTAAACCCTAAATAACTAAAAAACCCCAAGAAATCCCCAAAACCCTTAAAACATCACACCCAAAAAATCCCAAAAAACACTAAAAACCCATAAAAATCTAAAAATTCAAAAAAACCATATAAATGTAAAAAACTCTAAAACGCTAAAAAACCCTAAAAACCAATAAAACCCTAAGAAAACATTAAAAATATATAAACTATTAAAACCCCCATAACACATAAAAATTTTAAAAACTTTAAAACAATTAAAAACCCTAAAAACCAACACAATCCCAAAAACACAGAAAAACATAAAAATAAAATAAAATCACTAAAAAGACATAAAAACATTAAAAATCATAAATATCCTATAAAACACCAAAGAAAAATCCATAAAACTAATTAAACTTAAAAACCCTACAACCCTAAAAACTCAAAAAACCCTAAAACCCTCTAAAAACCATAAAACCTATAAAACCCGCTAAGAACCATTAGAATCCCTAAAAACCCATAAAAACCATAAGGAACCACTAAAATCTCTAAAACCCCTTATAATCCTTAAAATATTAAAAAAGTCTCTAAGACCTTAAAACCCCTAAAGAACTCTGAAAACCATAGAAACCCTAAATACCCTAATAAATATAAAACACTCCACATACCTAAAAACCCTAAAAACTATAAAAATCTGAAAAAATCAATAAAAATCTATAAACACAACGTACCCCATGAAAAAACACTAAAAATCAAAATAGAAATATTTAAAATCATAAAAACACTAAAAGCCCTTAATTTTTTTTAAAAAAACTCTAAAACCCTAAAAACTATAAATGAAGGCTGATTATGGTGCTGATGGTTCTATACTGTAGGTGGTGGATCTTCTTGGTGAGAAGGTGTTGGATGGTGGATTTTTTGAGTTTGGATGTTGGTCATTGGTTAGATATGAGCTGTTGGATGTTGGTTAGTACTGGATGATGGTGGTGGCTTCTTGGATTTGCATGTTTTTTAATTTTTTATTTTTTCTTTTTCTTTTTTTGGGGTCTTTTACGTCTTGGGTTGTAAAGGGTTTTTGGGTGTGGTTCGTTTGACCCCTCCCCTCCCTTGTCTATTGTGTCTCTTTTTTCTTTCTAATAAATTTGGGGGGGCTGAGAATATCCCGACCCTCACATCTTCCTTTCCCTAAAAATAATAAAACCCTAAAAACATAAAACCCCAAAAAACCAATAAAAACCCTAATAACACTTTACACCCTTAAAATCGTTAGAATTTCTAAAAACTATTAAATCCTAGAAAACTAAAAAAAACCAAAACACCAAAAAATTCTATAAAAACCTTTAAAATAATAAAAATCCTAAAAACTATCAATAAACCCTAAATTGCTTAAAAAGAATAGAAATATTTAAATAGCAAAAAAAGTCCCAAAAAACGTATTAAACCCACTATAACCCTAAGAAATGTAAGAAAACCATAAAACCCTAAAACACTTAAAATGAATAAAAAACCAAAAAAGTATAAAACACCTAATTTTTCTCAAAATCCCTTAAAACCCATAAAATATTAAAAAAATCCCTAGAAGTGTAAAAAAACCCTAAAAACCTAGAAAACCCCATAGAAAACCATTACAACCAAAAAACACTTAAAATCCCTAAAAAGAAAAAAATTTGAAAAACCCCCTAAAAATATATAAAATCCATAAAATCCCATAAAAATTAAAAAACAAAAAACCCAGAAAACCAAGAAACCAGAAAAAACTCTAAAAACCCTTTATAACCCTAAATATTTTAAAAATCCCTAACAAACTATAAACCCATAAAAACAAAAAATAACCCTAAAACCCAAAAAAACATAAAAACATAAAAAAATGAAGAACCCTATGAACCCCTAAAATAAATAAAAGCTATAAATTACTAAAAAATCACTAAAAATCTGTAAAAACATTAAAAACCCAAAAAAGATTAAAACTCTAAATAAAACCCCAAAAAAACACTTAAAACTTCTAAAAACCCAAAAAAAAACTCTAAAATCATAAAAACCATAAAATCCCTAAAAACCCACCAAATCCCTAATAACCATAGAAACCCAAAAAAAATAAATTAAATCCATTTAAATTCCTAAAATTTTAAAAAACCTTATATCCCTGAAAACCCAACAGAAAACCATAAAAACCTAAAACCACTTAAAAAACCTAAAAACCAAATAATTCTATAAACCCTAAAACCCATAATAATACCTAAGAAACCCTAAAATCAATAAAACCACTAAAATCCATAAAACCCCTAAAACCCAAAAAAACCATAAAAACACTAAAAACTCTAAAAACCCCTCAAAATGATAAAAAAATCTAAAAAAGCATAAAAACTCTAAAAACCCCAAATGTTTTTTGAACCCTAAAGACACATAAAAACTATAATATCCCTTTAAATCCCAAAAAAATCTGAAGAAACGTAAAAACCTAAGAAAACAAAAAAACCTTAATAACCCCTAAAAATTATCAAAATTAATAAAAACCCTAATAAAAAATAAAAATACTTAGAAATGCATAAAAATTTAAAAAATCCTAAAAAATATGAAAACCCTAAGAAATTCATAAAAAAAATTAAAATCCTAAAAACATAAAAAAAACTCTAAAAACCACAAAAAACATTTTACTACCCTCAAATCCCTAAAATCTTTAGAAAACCATAAAATTCAAAAAAAACCTAAAAATCAATAGAAATGTAAAAAGCCCCCCAAAACCATGAAAACCCCTAAGAAATCTTTAAAAACATAAAAACACTTAAAACTATAAAAAAAATTGATTAAATCTCTAAAAACCCTAAAAGGCCCTAAAATTTATAAAATCCCATAATATTCATAAGAACCCCAAAAAACAAAAATCGATAAAACACTATAAAAATTTCGTAAAACCAACTAAACAATCCGAAACCCTTTAAACCTCAAAAAATTGTAAAATACTCAAAATACCGTAAAACCCTAAAAAACAAAAAAACCCAAACCCCCCAAAAAAACCTAAAAACCCTAAACCCCTCAAAAATCCATAAAACCCTAAAAAACCTAAAAACCATAAATAAATCCCTTAAAATACCTAAAAACATAAAAACATTAAAAACATTAAAAACCCAAATAAAACCATAATAAACTAAAAAACCCATATAATACTTAAAAACCCAAAAAATTATAAAAATATTAAAATCCCTTAAAACCCCTAAAAACAATAAAAACTCTCAAAATACATGAAACCACTAAGAACCCACAAAAATCCTAAAAATCCATAATAATCCCTAAAAATGTAAAAATCCTTTGAAAATAATAAGAAAACAAAAAAAACAAAAAAAAACCCATTAAAACCCATAAAAACATAAAAATGATAAAAACCCTAAAAACACTAAAACCCTATAAACCATAAAACACATAAAACCCCAAAAAAAGACAAAAAACCACTAAATATAAGAAAACCATTAATTCCCCTAAAAACACTAAAAACTCTAAAACCCCTTAAAACACCTACAATGTTTAAAAACCCTAAAACCCTAAAAAAACATAGACCCCTAAATACCTTGTAAACCCACAAATCCCTAAAACCCATAAAACCATAAAAAACCTAAAAATACTAAAAAATATGAAAGATGTAGAAAACAATAAAACCCCTTAAAACCCCTTAGAAAACCTTAACAACCTAAAAGAACTAAAATCCTCCCAAATAACCTGAAAATGATAAAATCCAAAGAAAAACATTAAAAATACTAGTAATAAAAAAATCAAAAAAATTTTAAAACCCCTAAAAATGAATAAAAATGTAAAAACACACAAAAAACACTGAAATCCTTTAAAACCGTAAAATCTTTTAAAATGCTAAGAAACATTTAGACCCCTTAAAAACTCAAAAAAAACCCTATAAAAACACTAAAACCCCTCAAAACCCTAAAATCCATCATAATCCCTTTAAATCATAAAAACCATAAAATCCTAAAAAATCCCTAAAAATCAATAATAATTTAAAAACCCTAAAAACCTTGAAAACCTTTAATAAAACCTTAAAAACAAAAAAATCCTTAAAACTTCTAAAAATTCTAAAAAAATAAAAACCAAAGATTCCCTAAAAACCTGAACACCCCTAAAAACCCTAAAAACTTTAAAACCCCTAAAAACATAAAACCCTAAAACCAATAAAAATACTAAAAACCCTTTAAACCACTAAAAACCTTAAAAAAATTAAAACCCCTTTAAAACCCAATAAACTAAAAACCATCCAATGAACCAAAAAAACCCTAAAACCCAAAATCCCCAAAATCCCCAAAATCCCCTAAAATCCCATAAACCCCTAAAAACCATAAACCCCTAGATCCATAAAACCCCACAAAACCATAATACCCCTAAACCACATAAAAAATCTAAAAACCATTAAAAAATCTAAAACAAATTTGAACCCCTAAAAATGTAAGAAAACTATAAAAGACCTATAAAACCCTAAAGAAATCAAAAAACATTAAAAACTCTAAAAACCTCAAAACCCCTAAATACCCTAAAACCCCCTAAACGTTCTAAAAAACCCTTTAATCTATAAAACATAAAAAATAAATAAAAACCCAAATAAATCCTTAAAAACCTAAAAACACATAAAACCCCTAAAAATGATAAAAACATTAAAAACCCTAAAACCTTATAAATCACTTAAAACAATAAAAATCCCATAAAACCTAAAAAATCTTAAAAAAATAAAAAACTAAAATAAACTAAAACATGAAAACCCTTTAAACCCTTTAAAAAGTTAAAAAATTCAAAAAAATGTTAAACCCCCCAAAAAATAAAAACTCTAAAAAATCCCAAGATAGTCCTAAAAAACTTCAAAATCTCTAGAAAACTAAAAAACCATAAAAACAATAAAAACCCTATGAAAACATTAAATACCTAAAAACACAAAAAAAAACCCATAAAAAACCTAAAAACATAAAAATGCAAAAAACCTTAAAAACCATAAAATAGATGAAACACCTTAAAAACCTTTAAAACCACAAACTGATAATAACCCCTGATCTATTAAAAGATATTGAAACCATTTAAACCCAAAAAGGATAAAAAATCCAAAAAAATCCTCCAAAACTACAAAAAACCTTAAAACCCGAAAAAAAAAACACTAAAAACCCAACCCCCTCCCTCTTTCCCAATACCACACTGTAACACCCCGAGATTTTATGAAAAATATTATTTTCAATTTCATTGATGTATTTTTTTGTAGGCTACACCAAAAGGATCTTTTAGTACACGCATCCCTGACTTTGCTTGCATTACATGCAATCGCGACCTTCCATGATAGCGTGTGTTGTACGCAATACCGAGTTTCACTAAACAACGATATGTTATATAAACTAGCTATTATGTATAGTAATACCCACATTTTAAAATTTTATAAATTTTATCTTTATAAATGGACTTCATTTTTGGATTCGGAATATTGAAATTAGCCTAGGGTGAATTTTTGTTATATTTCTGAAAACATTAAATTTTTAATGAATAGTGAAAACACCGGGTTACTATTTAAAAACTGACTTTTTCTTTAAATAATTATTTATTTTATATATATTTATTTTAGGTCAAAATTGATACATAATACATATATAAGATCAATTTAATTCATTGGAGTCATTTTATAATAATTTTAGATATATAAAAATTTTATTGAACTTTTCACTGTCTTTTACCCACCTCCTAGGAGAATTTGGAAATTCACATAAAACATAATTTTACTACTTCTGTGAGTGGAATTTCAAAAATCCAAGAGACACGATTAATATCAAGAACTAAATTGTGGTTCAATGAGATGAAAATAATTTTTGGTGAATAGTAACTTTTTACTTTTATTT
Source organism: Viscum album (assembly GCA_963277665.1). Classification (NCBI taxonomy): domain Eukaryota; kingdom Viridiplantae; phylum Streptophyta; class Magnoliopsida; order Santalales; family Viscaceae; genus Viscum; species Viscum album. The sequence continues at coordinate 1,443,916,173 of OY728150.1, read as the reverse complement.
ACCACGGTTAAATGTAAATAGGGAAATTAAGGGTAAAATGATATTATTATTAACCTAACACATGTCCTAATTCTATTGGATAAGTGTAATTCGACCAAAAACAACATTAGGAATAAAATATGACAATTTAGGTCCACGTGGATAAGATTTGGACATTTATTATTAATTTATTTAAAGAAGGGTAAAAATAGTTAAAATCAAAGTTTAATAACTAATTCATTTTTAATATAGGGTTATTCATAATATAAATTCGAATATAAAAATTCATTATAAATATAAATAGATTTACTACCTAATGGTATTTTATTTATAATTTTTATACATTAAATAATTTAAGTTATTTATGACAAAATGGTGATGCAGTAATTACCTAAATAATGAAATATTAAAATAATTGATATAATAAATACCCAAATAAATGTAATTTGAGACTTTTATGAATTCACAAATTTTATAGGTTAATATGACATGTTATTATTGATTTAATTAACTTTTTTTTAACTAATCATGCTTTTATGATTTTCACAAAAATCAATTACCAAATAGTGTTAAAATTTACATAAAATAGTTTTTAAAACAAATATTATATTATTAATTGTAATTTTATTCCTAAAAATATAAGGATTTTATAAATGACTTAGATAAAGATATATATATTAATAATGAACCACTTTGGGTTCTTTTGGCTTGTTATTGTATGTTTATTAACCATATAGTGTAAGAAAATAAGAAGACACGATAAAAGTTATATTATTTAACTTAGAGTTAAATCTAAATGATAAGGTTAAAATTGTAACCTAAACTTTTCTAAAATATATTGGATGAGAGAATTTATACCCATACCCACTTTATCATATAAATAAATCAATTTAGAGATATTATAAACCAAATATGACATTATTATAAAATAATATTTTAAGTTTTTCCAAAGGTGATCCTCTCCTCCTTTATAAAAAGGGTACCCCTTACCTCTTCTCTTCACACCCTTTTGATCCATGAATCTCAGCCAACCCCTTCCAATTTCTCTTCTCCATTTCCCTATAAACATCCTAGAGGTCCGGGTCTTCTTCAAAGACCATCTTTAGTGCCCTAAGAGGAGCTTAATAAACGGCGCTTCAAAGAAGAGGTAATGTCCGTTACCGATTCTTTCAAATTTATTTCTTCTTCTACTTCTTATTATTTAGTTGTTTTATTATGAAGTAATAACATCAGTATCACTCATATACTTATATGTTATTTTACGTATGAAACAACCCTATTTGACCGTCTATACATCCTACGGAAAGTGAAATCACCGCGCGTGCATACGTACGGAATACCATCTCCACGTCGTAGTGTAATCTATTTTCCACCATAGCCTTACTTGGATGGGTATAATGGTGTAAATAATAACTATATATGATTATTGTAAAGTTATATTGATTCTGAAATAGTATACATTCACTCCAATACAATTCCACGATCATGGGAACAATATCATCGCTCGTGCGTACGTACGGAATACCATCTCCACGATGTGATGCGACTCGTTATACATGATCTTCAATGCATAATAATTATATAAATGAATTTAATGAATAAATATGATATATAAATTACAATAATACCATTCTGGAAATGAGTTATCTATAACCTAAAAAGAAGAATAAGAATTTATTCGACAAAACACGCATAAGAACAAAAAGTAATAAACACCCGAATAACAAGTAGCAATGAAATATTACTATTAAGAAGCTAAGAATATGACCATATAAAATATCATAACAATATCTATGATTATAGAATAAGTCAATGACATTATTTAAATCATTATACAGGAGGTTCGGACACTTACGAACCAAATCGGACCTAAGGTAATGGAAAATCTCGCAATCTCATTTTTATCTGAGATTGTTTATACTTCAGAATTTACTGGGGAATATTTATCATCCACATCCATGTTTCCTCAATATGTAATATTATTTCTAACCAACAACAATTTTTTAAATCCAATTTTACCCTTCGATGAGTTTTTATTAAAAGATATGAAAGGAATTTTTGTCTTTTTTCGTACGAGGTACTTTTTGACTTTTCTGGCCAAAGTACGAGAAGAATGTTTTTTTAACTTATATGGCCTGAATGGATTTTAGAACATTATTTACATGAAGATTCCTTTACAAGTTTTCAAGTTTATTTTTAATCAACATATTTTAGTTTAAAATTATATAACATTTTAATAAAGGAAAATGTTTTTGAAGTAGAAAAGATATTTTCCTCAAGAATGCAGTTCAAGCGTTTTATCAAAATTATTTTCCATCTAAAATAATATAGGGTTATGTTTCTATCCCTATTTTTACATTGATTTGATTATGTTATGATGGAATTATTTTTATCAAGTCGTTTTATCTTTTATGAATTATTTTATGATGGCACGATGTTTAAGAATCCCATTTTTATTACATGGGTTATGCTATGATGTATGATTTATGGTTTTGTGGCACACATAATAATGGTTTCATTATGAGATGGGTAGGACCTATATCTCCCTCCAATGCATTGTGTAAAGATTTATATCTCATGTGATAGACATGGCTGGAATGGTAAGTTAATCCGGTTCAGTGTTACAGGACTGGAATGGGGAGTGAACTCGATACAGAATGGGAATTTGTCCACTAAGATGGTCTTGGTAGCAATGCCTTAGTTACTATGGAAATCATAAATGTGATTAATGGATGCCACAATTAAATGTTTTATTACCATGATATTTTATCATGACTAATGTTCCTTTAGGATCTATGCCTTGTGTACTTTCAAGATTTATGTCGTTGCTCATGATTTTGATGTTTAGATTTTATGTTCAAGTTTTTGCATTTAAATGTTTATGGATTGTTTTATGTTCTCTATGCTTACCCTTAATGAGCATTTGAGCTCACCCTTTATATGTTTTCTTTTCCCCAGGATTTAAAGAAAGGTTTTAGGTAAGAAAACAAAAGTGGAAGATCTTTATGGGAGATGTTGAAGATCTTTCACCATGATTAGAAGATTATTTTTCGAGTTTCCAAAGACAATAAACTATTACGGTCCTTGTGTGTCTGTTTTCATTATGTATTATGAATTCCGAAAAATTAATGTAATGTCCATGTACGTCAAGATTTGGGTGTCTACAGTTGGTATCAGATGAAAGGTTTAATCATCCTTTGGAAACTAGGATGCGAAAAATTTAGTGAGATCCCTAGAGATATTTCTAGGGTATGTGTAGGGATATCCCTAAGGTTTAGTATAACTATAGGTTACAGTACTAGAGTTATGTTTACAATCATGAATAACCTAGGGTGAACCTAAGGTGTCATGGATTAAAGAATGTTTGATAAGTTAGACATCTCAAAAGTGACTTTTAATGATTATGTGGTTCCTCATTATTTTAACTATTTCTTACACTATGGTTTCTGGTTTTAGTCAATGGAGGGAACGAGAAAGAATTCAGTTAATATTGATTCTGATGGAAAAATTGGTGACTGTGATCAACAAAATTGTGTAATTCCTAGATAGAAAGATATTGTGATTATGCCGAATCATTCATCATGATATATGATTAACAAGGTGAACTTTGGTGGTATTCCTAAGTCATCAAATAAGAGGAAGATGTAATTTTATGCATGTTCTCATGGTGAGGACCATAGAGAAAGGATGATTGAGATTTCTAAATAAGGGAAGAAGAACCTTGAGGAATACCTCAAATGGAAGGGAATATGTTATCTGTGTGGAGAAAGGAGTCATGGAGTGACAGACTTTTATGGAGTTCAATGTCTTATTTGTGGAGAACATGGGCATTACCCAATTCAATTCCCTGACCTAAGAGGTTACATCTAAATCAAGGACTTATTATATGACAATCATTGAAGAGGATGTATTGAAGTGTTTATCTATTGGTATTCAAGAATAATGATGTTGAGGTACTTTTATGGTATATTGGAATATCTGTGTATTGGTCCATTGTGGTTTTCTATAAGAATATGGTACCGGTAACCACGAAAAGTGATTCAAATATTTTGGAAAACGGATGATATGCGCATAATGAAGGTATATGGAGAAACTAAATTGTTTGATAGTATTCATGAGCTCATGATTGATATAAGGACTAAGTGATATCATGGTTTTAGTATATAGAATTTTTGGGATTTGGGTATGCGAAAAGAGTTAACTTTTGACAGCACTTATGTTTTCACTAAGGTTCTATGGTAATTCATGTTTCACAAGAATACAATATTAAAGTATTAACATGTTTGGAATGTGACCAAAAAGATCTATCATATGATAAATGATTGTATTCACATGCTCAGTAGATGAAATTTTAAGTAATCATCATCTTTATACTATGAGATTGGGTAGAAGTATCTCGGATAAACCTAAATATTGGAATAGATTTAGTTATATATTAGATAGTATTGTTTAAGGATTTAACTTTTGTTATGTAATAATAGTATAGTTTTAGAAAAAGTAGAACCCGTAGGACGGGCGACAACCCTTCAAGTCAGACAAGGATGTGGGAATCGAACCCACAACCGAAGTGAGACAGACCTTTATCGCCTACCACTGTCCTACAAGAAGTCCCTGTTTAGTAGAAACCAGTTTTATTATATTAAGCAGTATGATATATGAAGTATAAATCCATTTCAGGAACCATATATGATTAACCTCACTATAGATGGACTTATGTATTTTTCTAACCTTTTGTTTGAGACAGATGGAATGACCCATCACTCTATCACATGATCTGCTAACAATTCACGAATGAAAAATTCAACTTTATTTCTTTAAGAGATGATGTGGAAATTTTGCAAGGAATGACCAACGGTGAGACTCTACCAAAATCAAGAAAGTATTTCTTCTAATTAAAATTTCATCAACTTTAGGGAAATGATCTTGAAAAAAAAATGTTTTCCTAGTGCCCTTATATCCGATGAATCAGATGGTAGCTTAGATCATCACAAATCTATGGCTTTGTGATTGTTGGATTTTTCATAGCCATGTTCTCTACCACTCTCCATCAGAACATGATGGGTTAGATTTATCTTCCATATCCATATTTTCAATTATGTTCTCCTATGTGGAAACCCAGTGATTAGTTAATTTGGGTAACCATTACGTTTCATACTTTAGTTTTTAAAGACTGGTTTTGGTATTCCTTTTTACGATGTGGGTTTCTATAAAAGAATCTATCAACTAGTAAACCATTTATAACCCCGAAGAATTTCGAGGGCGAAATTCATTTTAAGGGGGGTAGAATGTAACAACCCGAGATTTTATGAAAAATATTTTTTTAATTTCATTGATTTCTTGTGATGTAGGATATACCAAAAGGAGCTTGCACTACACACGTCCCTGACTTGGCTTTAATTACATGCAATCGCGACCTTCCACGATAGCGTGTGTTGTATGCAATACCGAGTTTCACTAAACAACTATATGTTATATAAAATAGCTGTTATGAATATTAATACCCAATTATTAAAATTTTAAAAAATTTATCTTTCGAAATGGACTTCATTTTTCGATTCGGAATATCGAAATTAGCCTAGGGTGAATTTTTGGTATTTTTCTGAAAACTTTCAATTTTTGATTAATAGTGAAAACACTGGGTTACTATTTAAAAACCGAATTTTTATTTAAATAATTATTTGTTTTATTTAAATTTATTTTAGGTAAAAATTGATACATAATACCTATATGAGATCAATTTAATTCATTGGAGTCGTCTTTTAATAAATTTAGATATATAAAAATTTTATTGAACTTTTCACTGTCTTTTACCCACCTCCTAGGAGAATTTGGAAATTCACATAAAACATAATTTTACAGCTTCTATGAGTGGAATTTTGAAAATATGAGAGACATGGTTAATATCAAGGACTAAAATTTTGTTCAATGAGATGAAAATAATTTTTGGTGAATAGTAACTTTTTACTTTTATTTGCCACGGTTAAAAGTATATAGGGTAATTAAGGGTAAAATGATATTATTATTACCCAAAAACATGTCCTAATTATATTGGATAAGTTTAATTAGACCACAAACAACCTTAGGAATAAAATATGACCATTTAGGTCCACTTGGAGTAGATTAGGACATTTATTATTAATTTATTTAAAGAAGGGTCAAAATAGTTAAAATCAATGTTTAATAACTAATTCATGTTTAATATAGGGTTATACATAAGATAAATTCGACTATAAATATTAATTAGAAATATAAAAATATTTCATACCTAATGGTATTTTATTTATAATTTTTAGACATTCAATAATTTAAGTTATTTATGACACAATGGTGATGCAGTAATTACCTAAATAATAAAATATTAAAATAATTGATATTATAAATACCCAAATAAATGTAATCTGAGACTTTTTATAAATTACACTAATTTTATAGGTTAATATTACATGTTAGTATAAATTTTTTTTTTTTTTTAGAACTAATAAGGCTGTTATGATTTTCCCAAAAATCAATTACCAAATAGTGTCAAAATTGACATAAAATAGTTTTTAAAACAAATATTATATTATTAATTGTTATTTTATTCCTAAAATAAATGTTTAGTCATAATGACTTAGATAATGATATATATGTTAATAATTAACCACTTGGGGTGCTTTTGGCTTGTTATAGTAAGTTTATTAACTATATTGTGTACGAAAACAAGAAGATACGGTAAAAGCTAAATTATTTAACATAGAGTTAAATCTAAATTATAAGGTTAAAATCGTAAACAAAACTTGTCTAAAATTTATTGGTTGAGAGGATATAGACCCATCCCCACTTTAGCTTCTATATAAATCAATTTGGAGCTATTATAAACCGAATATTACGTTATTATAAAATAATATTTTATGTTTTTTCAAAGGTGCCCCTCTCCTCCCTTATAAAAAGGGCACCCCTTCCCTCTTCTCTTCACACCCTTTTTAGCCTTTAAGCTCGTAAAAACCCTGAAAATTTATCTTCTCCAATTCCATATAAATATCCTAGAGTTCCTGGTCTTCTTAAAAGTCCATATTTAGTGCCCTAAGAGGAGGTTAAGAAGAGGCGCTTTAAAGAAGAGGTAATGTCTGTTACCGATTCTTTCAACTTTATTTCTTCTTCTACTTATTCTAATTTAGTTGTTTCATTATGATGTAATAAAATCAGTATCAATGATATAATGATATATTATTATAAGTATTAAACAACCCAATTTAACCATCTATCCATCCTACGGAATGCGAAATCACCGCGCGTGCGTACGTACGAAATACCGTCTTCATGCCGTGGTGTAATCTATTTTTCACCACCACCATACTTGGATGGGTATAATGGTGTAAATAATAACTATATATTATTATTTTAAAGTGATATTGATTATGAAATAGGGTACATAGACTCCAATACAATTCCACGATCATGGGAACGATATCATCGCTCGTGCGTACGTACGGAATATTGTCTCCACGATGTGATGTGACTCGTTCTACATGATCTTCATTTCATAATGATTATATAAATGAATTTAATGAATAAATATGATATATATATTACACTAATACCATTCTGGAAATGTGGTATCTATAACCTAAAAAGAAAAATAAGAATTTATTCGACAAAACACGCATAAGAACAAAAAGTAATAAACACCCGAATAACAAGTAGCAATGAAATATTACTAATAAGAAGCTAATAATATGACCATATATGATATAATAAAAATAAGTATGATTATGGAATAAGTCAATGACATTATTTAAATCATTATACAGGAGGTTTAGATACATATGAAGCAAATTGGACTTAAGGTAAGGGAAAATCTCACAATCTCATTTTTATCCGAGATTGTTTATACTTGAGAATTTACTGGGGAATATTTACCATCCAAATCCATGTTTCCTCAATATTTAATATTATTTATATCCTAATATAGTTATTTAAATCAAATTTTACCCTTATTTGAGGTTTTATTAAAAGATATGAAATGAATATTTTGTCGTTTTTCGTACGAGGTACTTTTTGACTTTTCTGGCCAAAGTATGAGAAGAATGTTTTTTTAACTTATACGGCCTGAATGGATTTTTAGAACATTATTTCCATGAAGCTTACTTTAAATGTTTTCAAGTTTATTTTTAATCAACTTATTTTAGTTAAAAATTATATGACATTTTAATAAAGTAAAATGTTTTTGAAGTAGAAATGATATTTCCCTTAAGAATGGAGTTCAAGCATTTTATCAAAATTATTTTCCATCTAAGATAATATAGGGTTATGTTTCTATCCATGTTTTCTACTTTTATTTGATTATGTTATGAAGGAATTATTTTTATGATGTCCTTTTATCTTATATGGATTATGTTATGATGGCACGATGTTTAAAAATCCCATTTTTATTACATGGGTTATGCTATGATGTATGATTTATGATTTTGTGGCACACATAAGAATGGTTTCATTATGAGATGGGTGGGACCTATATCTCCCTCAAATGCATTGGGTAAAGATTTATATCTCATGATATAGACATGGATGGAATGGTAAGTTAATATGGATCAGTGTTACAGGACTGGAATGGGGAGTGAACTCGATTCAGAATGGGAATTTGTCCACTAAGATGGTCTTGGCAGCAATGCCTTGGTTACTATGGAAATCATAAATGTGATTAATGGATGCCACAATTACATGTTTTATTACCATGATATTTTATCATGGCTAATGTTCCTTTAGGATCTATGCCTTGTGTACTTTCAAGATTTATTTCGTTGCTCAAGATTTTGATGTTTAGATTTTATGTTCAAGTTTTTGCATTCAAATGTTTATGGATTGTTTTATGTTCTCTATGCTTACCCTTACTGAGAATTTGAGCTCACCCTTTATATGTTTTATTTTCCCCAGGATTTAAATAAAGGTTTTAGGTAAAAAAAGGGGAATATCTTTATGGGAGATGTCGAAGAACATTCACCACGATTAGAAGATTATTTTTTGAGTTTCCAAAGACACTAAACTATTACGGTCCTTGTGTGTCTGTTTTCATTATGTATTAAGAATTCTCAAATGTAATGTAATGTCCATATACATCAATCTCTGGGTCTCTACACCCACAAAATCCCTAAAACCCCTTAAATACCATAAAATACTAAAAAGTCCTGAAAATATCTACAAATGTAAAATCCCCTAAAATGTTCAAAACCCCTAAGAAAAACATAATAACATATAATCACTTGAAACTACTAAAAACCCTAAAAACCAAAAGAATCCTTAAAATTACCCTAGAAACCGAGAAACCCCCTGAAAACCATAAAACCCCCTTAAAACCTAAAACCCTAAAACCCCATAAAAACATGAAAAACTAATAAATACACTAATTACCCTCTAAACCCCAATAAACATTAAAAAACTCAAAAACCCCTTTAAAAACTAAAAACTAAAAAACCTTAAAATTTAAAAAACCAAAAAAAAACCCAAAACCCCAAAAAAAAACCCCTATGACCCATCAAAATCCATAAATAAACAAAAAACCCATAAAAATCATAAAAAATCCCTAAGGATCCCTTAAAACATAAAAACTAGTAAACCTCTATCAAAAACACTAAGAAACCCTTAAAAACATAAAAACACTTAAGATCCCTAAAAAACATAAAAAATGATAAAAACCCAAAAAACCCCTAAAACCCAAATCATCAAAAAACCCCTAAAAACTATAAAATTATAAAACCCCAAAAAAAACCCATGAAAATAGTAAAATGATTAAAAACCCTATAAACTTGTTAAACCCCTAAATTTTTTAAAAAAAAGCTAAAAAACTTTCAAAACCCAAAAAATCTAAAAAACCTAAAAGCCCAAGAAAACCATAAACCTCCAAAAAGCATTAAAACACCTTAAAAACACTCAAAATACATAAGAAGCCTAAATAACCATAAATTTTTTAAAAATCACTACAAATACATTAAAACATAACAACCCCTTTAAACCCTGAAAATCCCAAAGAAATATTTAAAAAAATAAAAACCATAAAACCCATTGAAAAATATAAAAATACTACAAACCCAAAAAAAAATCCCATAAAAACACTGAAGCCCCACAAAAAACCATGAAAACTATTTAACCAATGCTAATGTTAATAAAACAGAAAACATTAAAAACACTAAAAAAAGAGCTAAAAATACAAAAAACTATAAAAACACTAAAAAAACTAAAGATTATAAACACCCTCAAAATCTTTAAAATCCATTAAAAACATTAAAACCCATTAAAAATACCAAAAATTCCATAAAATTTTAAAAAAACCCGAAATCCGGGAAAAAACCTAAAAACCCGAAAAAACATGAAAAAAAATTAAACCCCTAGAATCCTAAAAAGCTCATACCCCCCCCCCCCTGAATACCATAGAACCCCATAAAACCCCATAAAACCCAAAAATTCCCAAAAAACATAAAAATCATAAAAATCCATAAAAATCCCAAAAAATAAAAAAACCATGAAAACTTGAAAAACTTATAAGAAAATCTCAAAAACCTAAAAACAATTAAAACCCTAAAAACCTAAAAAATGCTAAAAACCCTAAAACCATAAAAAGCATAAAACCCAATAATACATAAAACTACTAAAAACCATAAAAACCCATAAAATCTCAAACAAATAACAAAAAAATCTAAAATTCCTTTAAACCCCTAAATATGTTAAAAAGAAATAAAAATCCTCAAAACCCTAAAAAAATAAAAAACCCATAAAAATAATAAAATCCAAAAAATATTAAAATATTTAAAAATTCTAAAAACCCATAAAAATATTAAATAATACCTATAAATCACTGAAAATGTAAAAAAAATATAAACCTTAATAACCCATAGGAAATCCGTAAACAACCTAAAAACACATATACCCATAAACGCCCTTTGAAATGCTAAAAATACTAAAAACCTTAAAAACCATAAAACCTGTACACCTCTATAAAACCCTAAAAACCCTCTAAAAACACTAAAACCATTTAAACTGATAAAAATAATAAAAAAATCTAAAACCATAAAAATTCAAGAAAACCATAAAATCCCAAAAAACCATAAATACTGAAAAATCCCTCAAAATGCCTAAAAACCCATAAAACCATAAACATGATAAAACATCTCTAAAAATATCTAAAAACGTAAAAACCCATGAAAAAATTAAGAAAACACTAAAAAACGAAAAACACATAAAACCCCAAAAAACATAAAAAACCTAAAAACCCATAAAAACAAAAAATACCAAAAAAACCATAAAAATAAAAATAAATCCCAAAAAAACTAAAAACATAAAAATAAAAAAATATACTGAAAACTCATAAGAAGTCCTTAAAAACTAAAAAAACTTTAAACCCTTACAAAAATAAGATAAAAATCCTAAAACCCCTAAAAAGAACAAAAAAATCTATAATACCCGAAAAATGTAAAAGCCCTTAAAAACTCATATACCCCATAAAAATTCACTAAAAATAATGAAAACCATTTAGACCACTAAAAATGATAAATTAACTCCAGAAAACATTAAAAATACTAAAAAACTCATAAATACTGTAAAAAATCAATGAAAACCCCAAAAAACCCTTAAAAACCATATAAACTCCTAAAACCCTCAAAACACCTTAAACCCGAAAAGCCATAAAAACATTAAATATCCCCAAAATTATAAAAAATTTAAAAAACCATAAGAAAATATTTCAAAAATAATAGCACTAAAAATTACTATAAAACTAAAAATAATAAAAACCATAATACCCTCTAAACCCTCAAAATCCATAAAAATGTTAAAAACATAAAAAAATCCTCAAAAAATCTATAAAAATCCCTAAAAACCAAAAAGACCCCTTAGAATCTTGGGAACCCCTATAAATACTTTAAAAATATAAAAAAAATAAACCATAAAAAACCTAAAAAAATTGTTGACACCACAAAATGCGTTTTCTTGCACTTTTCCTCATAATTCATGATGTGATCCTCACTTAGACAACACATGTCAGGTTTGAGTAGATATGTATCACTGTGAAGGAAGAAGATGCAATATCTATTTCGATCTTCCAAAATACTCTCCATGATGAGGGAAAGTGGAGAGATCCCTCCTCAAGGAGTAGGCTATAGATTTCAAAGAATGATGATAAAAAGGTTTCAAACCATAAAAATGAAATTTATGTGGTTATTATGATAATATTTAGTTGGTTAACTATTTCAATCATTATATATCTCATTGAGATCTTTGATTTGACAAGTTCAAGATCCCAAATGGACTTACTGATCAGAAGTAATGTCACTCAAAAGATGGATGAATTTTGTATTGGAAAGTGTGTCACTGTGCAGGTACATCCATGCAGGTCCATATACACATGTCCATCCACACATGTCCCTATTGGGTCTATAAATAGACACCTCCACCTCAAATTTTTGAATGTTAGACAAAATCCTGAACGCTGACTCTCCGAGAGGGCTCTGGATGTATATATCCTTCTCCCTAGTAGTCCATCACTACTTGTGAAACATATCATGGGAAACTCACACTAGGGAAAGGCCCCATCCAAACATTAGGCGATCTATTTCGGGGTGACCCACTAATTGTTTGGGCTTGGTGGAGGAAATTTTGGGTTGAGCCTTATACGGACATAACATCCACCCCAAGAATACAATGATTTGAGATACTCCTCCACATAGCCTGGAATGCCTTGAGTCAACATACTCCTCTTGGTTCCTTTCCTGTGTTATGAGTGGAGACTCTCCTCATGGATTCCTTTAGTACATTTTTTCGATACACTTCCTCATGAAACTCTTCAAACCTCATCACTTAACTTATATGCCAGGATGAACCAATTAATGGAAACCTCTTTAAGAGTAATCCCCAACCAAACATCAAATAGTAATCCTCTTTATGAGTATGGCCTGACCAAACCACAAATGGGAAACCTCCTTATGAGTAATCCCCAACTAATACATCAATAGTAATTCTCCTTAGATGTAAACACCTACCAATGCTCAATGGGAACCTCATTTTGAGTAAGACCCAACCAATCCTCAAATGGAAATCCTTTTTATGAGTAAGCCACAATAAAACCTCAAATGGTCATAGTACTTAGAAATAAGCCCCAAATGTCAAATGGGTATCTTCCTAGTATAAGCCTAACTGATTAAACTATGAGAACTATGATTGCTCTTAACCAATATATATATGAGTCCTACCTATGGTTCGACCCCAATGGGCATCCTTCGTAGGAGTAACCCCTAACCAAACCTCAAATGGGAATCCTCCTTAGGAGTAATCCATTTGCATTTAAAGCCATGTGCACCTTCAAAAAAAAGAAGATTGTGTGGTTTTTCGAATCTTATGTTTCCTCTTTTTTTCACAACGAGAATGGATCATGCGGGCAAAGAGGTCAATGGTGTTCATGAATACTTTATGATCCATGTGAATGATTGATCTTTGAGAACATAGATTCCTTCTACTTTGAATATGTAGGAATCCCCCTTAGGGCCCAAGATTACTGGGTATCGTCCTCAATAGTAACCCCCAACCCCAACTCCCTTAATTCAGGCATCCTTCTTAAGAGTAAGAGCCAAGTTAATCCCTCAAAATACCATGAGTTAAAACATCTCACTTGGTCCCTTTTTACAAGGCATATCCTTCTCAGAAGAAAACCACAACCTATCATCTCAAGGGACCATACTTCCCTGCGATACATACCCTTGAGAGCCTCCATAGGTGTGGGTCCTCATGAACGAATTATGTGGGCTTTAATTCCCATACAAATGGGATGCATAGGAAGCCTACTTATGTTTCAAACCTGAAACCCATATCAACCATATTCTTTTTGGGACACATTACTAGTATGGTTTAATTCAACCTGAGAATCCACATCTCTACCAGTTTTTTCGGGCTTCTTCATTGTAAGTACCAAACTAAACTTTGACTAAGAACCAATCTCCTAGATGTCCATACCACATGATGTTAAACTATATGGTTGGGTCCTTATCACACAACCCCAAAAAGTATGATGATCCCTATTTAGCAGTGCCTAACTACGTGGGTTATGATTTCTTTCACAAGGATATGTAGGAACCCTATATATGGGTTTAATCCCAACATCAGAACAAATCTTGTCTCCTTGGATAATGATAAACTCCAAAGTTACATTCATCTCCCTGTATGAAAATAAACTCCATAGTGCCCCACTATATGAATAGAAAACTAGATTCATATTAATAACGACCAAAGAATATCTATGTATTATATAAGAGTATAAAATTGATGGAGAACCTTAGATACAATAGATATATTCATTGATGAAGAACCTCAGATACGTATAGATGATACTAAGATTTATACATTCTAACAATTGATTGCGAATCTTGGGATGTCCCATATCATACTTGGTAATAAATAAAGGATTCATGACCATTTCTCAAATCTATAAGAGAGTCATGGAGTAGTAGACAATTCCCCCCAAAAGGGTTTGATGAGCCCGACAACCCATCCTCTCGACCGATGTGAGTTCTTACGTGTCATAGGTCAAAACACTAATCAAACCCCTGCCTTTGTAATGTAAGTCCCTATGGATATAGAACCATTAGGTGTTTTTGGTACCACAAACAAACCTGTTGGAAACTATTCAGAAATCAAAAATTGTAATGAAGTGCAAAATCTAGGGGAAACAATGGTAAATCTATAATAAAATCCAAAAACACCCTAAAACGATAAAAACAATAAAGACCCTATAAACCTTAAAAACCCTAAAAGCCCATAGAAACCCTAAAAGAACACTAAAAACTCAAAAAAATCATTTAAACCCCTAGAACATAAAAAATATATAAAAAACATTAATAACCTAAAAAACTCAAATAACCCTAAAAACTATAAACCATAAAACCCTAAAACACCTCAAAATATCTAAAAACCCTAAAAAACCTAAAAACCTTAAAAACCCTAAAATAGCCATAAGAATTCCTAAAAATGTAAAATTCTTTAAAAACATGAAAAATTATAAGAATCCCTTAAAAACAAAAATAAAATTAAACCGCTAAAAACCCTAAAAATGACAATAAACTAAAAGACCCCAAAATTACTCAAAAAACCATAAAACCCCTAAAAACCAAAAAACCAACTAAAATCTGTAAGACCCTTCAAACCCCTAAAAATGTTAAAAAAACTCTTAAAAACGTCTAAACACCTAACAACTAAAAAAACACTGAAACCCCAAAACGAACTGCAAAAAACCATAAAAATCATAAAATCCATCAAAATATTTAAAAACCCTAAAAACCAAAAAAAATCCTAAAAGAGTCAAAAAAATCCCCAAAAGGAAAAAACCCTAAAAAAATATAAGAAATAATTAAAATAGTAAAACACATAAACCCCTTAGAAACCTAATAAATTATAATACCTTGAAACCCCTCGAAATACCTAAAAACTTTAAGAAAACATTAAAAATCCATAAATAATACCAAATATCACAAAAACAAAAAACCCCTAAAACCCATGAGAACACATAATGAAACCTTAAAACCCAATAAAAACTTAAAAACCTTAAAAATCTAAAAGATATAAACAACCCATAAAACCATAAAAGACACTAAAACACCCATAAAAATCACAAAACCCTAAAAACAGCTTAAAAACCCTAGAAACACATAAAAACACTAAACCAAAAAAATATAAAAACCCTTAAAAACCATAAATATGTTGAAAACACTAAAAAACCTAAAAACCCAAATAAAATCCATAAAATCCCTAAAAATTACTAAAAACTAAAAAAAACTTTTAAAACATTGAAAAACACTATGAAAACAATAAAAACCTAAAAAACCCCTAAAAACATAAGAATGATAAAAATCCTAAAATCCCAAAAAAAATTAAAACTCTAAAAACTCTTAAAATTCATAAAAACCCTAAAACACCTTAAAAACACTAAAAAATCCTTAAAAATAGTTAAAAAGAAAAAAATCCAGAAACCCCAATAAACACTCAGGAGAACATAAAACATAAAGCACTAAAACCCATAAAAACCCGAAAAATGCTAAAAACCCCAAAATAGACCAAACACCATAAAAACCCTAAAAACCCAAAAAATAATAAAACCCCTAAAAACCTTCTAAAACCCATAAAACCCTAAAAACACTAAAATTATAAAAACCATTTACTACCGTAAATAAATTGAAAAAAATCTAAAAAATCAAAAAACCATAAAAAAAACACCAAAAAAACCACAAAACCCCAAAGAACCATAAAAACCCTAAAACACTTAAAACCCCTAAAAACTCAAATATCTATAAAAATAAAAATACAAAAAAACAAACCATAAAAAATCATATATCCAAATAAATTAAAAAAAGGGTGAAACTATTAAAAACCCTACAGTAAACATAAATTATAAAAACACTTAAAACCCTTGACAAAGAGAAAACATTTTAAAAACCATTAAAACCCCAAAAACCCACAAAATCACAAGAAACCCAAATAACTATAAAAAATATAAAAAATCCCTAAAAATCCTTGTAATCATTAAAAACCCTAGAAACCAGGAAATGCACTAAGAACCCCATAAAAACCTCAACACATTTAAAACCCCTAAAACCCAAATATGTTAAAAACCCCAAAAACCTCAAAACCCCTAAAATTCTTAATAACTCAAAAAAATCACCAAATACATTAAAACCACTAAAAATATAAATAATCCATAAACACCCAAAAAACATTATAAATACATAAAAAACATAAAAACACTAAAGAACATATTAAACCCTAAAACCCAAACACCCATAATACCCTAAAACCCCTAAAACCCAAAACACTCAAAATCCATAAAAACATAAAATTGTTAAAAATACCTAAAAATACATAAAAATGATAGAAACCATAAAAAAATGAAAACTCCTAATAAAATCCCTACAAACACTAAAACCTATAAAAACCATAAAACACATAAAAACCCATAAAAACACTCAAAATCCCTAAAAACGTTAACGAACCATAATAATACTAAGACCCAAAAAACCTTGAGAAACCCCTAAGAAAACATTTAAATCAAAAAACACATAAGACCCCGAAAAACCAAAAAAACTATAAAAATCCTTTAAAACACTAAAAAATATTAAAAACTCTAAAAAATAAAAACACACAAAACACTGAAAAACTAAAAAAACCAAAAACACAAAAAACTACAAACCCCTAGAAACCCTAAAAACCCAAATTGCATCAAAATCTATAAAAACCAAAAAAAAATCCCAAAAAATTCCTAAAATGTCCCAAAACTCCATAAACACCTAAAAACCAAAAAACTATGAAACCCCCAAAGAAAACCATGAAAACATAAATAACATAAACCCCCAAAAAGCATTAAAAATACTAAAAACACTAAAAAAATATAAACCCCTAAAAGTAATAAAGACAAAAAAACTATTAAAAACCTTTAAAACCCAAAAAACCTATCAAAATGCTAGAAATCACTAAAAACTCTAAAAACGATCTAAAACCCAAAAACTTTTAAAACCCTAAAAAAACATTAAAATCCTAAATAATTCAATAAAACATAAAACCCAGAAAAAACCATAAAAAACTAAAAACCCTAAAAAACATAAACCCCTCAATGTCCCTAAAAACCCTAAAACCAAATAAAAACTCTAAAAATCCATAAAAATACCTAAAATTTTAAAAACCCATTAAATCACTTAGAAAAACATAATATCCTAAAAACACAAAAAATCCCGAAAAATCTAAGAAACACTAAAAAACCCTAAAACCCCTATATCCCTTAAAAAACAAAAAATCCATAGAAACATTGAAACGTTTAAATCCTTAAACCCCCTAAAAAATAAAAAACCCAAAAAACCCAAAAAAACCATAAAACCCTTAAATCCCTAAAAACCCCTAAAACCACTCAAAATCCCTAAAAAACTAAAAAACATAAAAGTCATAGAATCTCCTAAAAATATAGAAAACATAAAAAACTATAAGAACCGCAAAAAACTGTAAGAAAACCTTAAAAACCCTAAAAACTATTTAAACCCATAAAAACATAAATCACTATAAACCCTAAAAATCCCTAAAAACCCTCGAAACCAACAAAATACCCATAAAACCCATATAACCATAAAACCCACAAAAACTATAAAAACACTTTAATCCAATAGAAATATTAAAAAATTTAAAAATACCTTAAAAATCCTAAAAAAAATAAAAAACCCTAAAACCAAAAACAAAACCATAAGAACCCAAAAAATCCCAAAAATCCCCAAAAAAACACTCAAAATTCCTAAAAATATGAAAAATAATAAAAAAACCTTGAAGAAGCCTGAAAACCCCTAAAAATGTAATAAATCATTAAAACACTTAAAAAAGTATAAAAACCTTAAAAACCTAATAACCATAAAAACATAAAAATGCCTAAAAACCCTAACAATATTAAAAAAATCATAAAAATATTGAAAAACCCAAAAATCTCTAAAAAAACTAATAAACTCTGAAGTTCCCTAAAAACCTTAAAAATCCATAAAAATCCTAAAAAGATATAAAAAATAAAGAAAATGTAAAAACCCTAAAAACCCATAAGAGAACCATAAAAACCTAAAAACAATTAAAACCCCTAAAAATATAGAATGTTTAAAACCACAAAACCGATAAAGACCTAAAAAATCCTAAAACCCCCTAAAACCATAAAACCGCTAAAAACCTGACAACACCCTAAAATCCCATAAAAACATAAAAACCTATAAAATCTATAAATTCCCATTAAATTCCTGAAAACATTAAAAATATATATAATACATTAAAACCATAAATAAATAAAAAACCTAAAAACTGAAAAAAAAAACACGTAAAATCTCTAAAAACACAAAATAAACTCTAAAACCCACAAATTACCAAAATGCTAAAAAACCCTAAAAATAAAAAAATAATGAAAACCCCTAAAAATTTAAAAAAACCAAAGAAAAAATTAAAAAACTTAAAACAATTATAACCCCTAAAACATAAAAATTCTAAAAACCCAAAAAAATATAAAACCCCTACATCCATAAAAATCCAAAAAAATCATAAAAAAATATATAAATTATAAAAAAGACTAATAATTCCATAAAAACATAAAAACCTAACAACTCTAAAAACACCTAAGAAAACCATAAGAACCTTGAAATTATTTAAACTCCTAAAAACATAACAAACCCTAAAAAACCCTAAACACCCCTAAAAAATAAAATCCCCTAAAACCCATAAAAGCCCCCCCCCCCCCCAAAACACATAGAAACCCTTAAAATCACAACAAATCTAAAAAAACATTAAACCCATGAAATTTTAAGGCGCTATAAAAACATTTAATACACTAAAATTCAAGAAAACCCTAAAAACCTAAAAAACCATAAAACTAAAAACCCCAATACATCCCTAAAATCACTAGAAACAATAAAAATTCGAAAAGAGCACAAAAGTCCCCAAAGCTTGACTACCCTCATAACACTGAAAAATCAAATGAATACCATAAAACATAAAAACACTTCAAAACCCTAAAAACCTAACAATGCCCAAAACCCTAATAGATCCTAAAACCCTAAAACCTCCTAAATACCGAAAAAACACCTAAAATATCCCCATAAAACCCATAAAAATTATATAGAACCACTAAAAACTATAAAACCCCTTTTACACATAAAATGTAAAAAACAATAAAAAACAATAAAAACCCTAAAAACTCAAAAAATACAAAAAACCCCAAAAATTTAAAAACCCTAAATACCATCAAAATACCTAAACACCTTACAACCTGTATAAATCCTAAAAATCCTTAAAAATCTATAAAAACATAAAAAAAATAAAAAACCTAAAAACCCTAAGAAAAAATTTAAAACAAAAAAAACTATTAAAAACACTAAAAACCTAAAAGCACTAAAACCCCTAAAAGAACTAGAAACCCTACCCCCCCCCTCCCCACCTCAATATCCCTAAATACCATTAAACCCTATACAAATTATAAAACTACACTAAGAATCCCAAAAAGTGTACAAAACCCTAAAAATCGTGAAAGATACTAA
This sequence comes from Viscum album, assembly GCA_963277665.1. Classification (NCBI taxonomy): domain Eukaryota; kingdom Viridiplantae; phylum Streptophyta; class Magnoliopsida; order Santalales; family Viscaceae; genus Viscum; species Viscum album. The sequence goes on along the minus strand of OY728150.1, from coordinate 1,443,896,140 downwards.
GAAAACCATAAAACCCAAAAACATAAAACACCTAAAAAAATAGAAATTATAAAAACCCTAAAAAACATTAAAAGGGACTATAAACCACAAAATTCATAAAAACCCCTAAAAATCATAAAAACCCCTAAAACCATTAAAAAAATAAAACCCATAAAAACCCTAAAACCAAAAAAACTAAAAACATTAAAATACTATAAAAAACCTTAAAAGCCCAAAAATATCAACAAACCCATAAAAAACACAAATCCCTAAAAAAACTAAAAACCCTAAAAATTCATAAAATCCAAAAAAAATCTCTAAAATCCATAAAAATATAATAAAACATTGAAAACCGTGAAAACCCCTAATAAAACCATAATAACCTTCACATACATTAAACCCCAAATAATCCTAGAAGCACAAAAATGCTAAAATAGTTAAAAAAACTGCACAAACCCTTAGAATCCCTGAAATGACTAAATCCCATAAAAATCCTAAAAAATATTTAAAAATATATTGGAAGTAAAAAACCATAAAAACACATAAAAACACTAATAAAACTATAAAAACCGAAAAACACTAAAAATATGAAATTGTTAAAAACCCTAAAATCGCCTAATGATTGTAAAAACTAAACCCCCCTAAAAGCCATAAAAACCTCTAAAGGTATTAAAAACCGAAAAAAAACCATAAGATCCCTAAAAACCCATAAAAATCTAAAAACAATTTAAACACCTAAAAACATTAAAAACTTAATAAAAACATTAAGAACTAAAAAAAATCCTAAAACCCCAAAAAACCCATAAAAATCGTAAAACCCATACAAACCCTCAAATCCCTAAACCCCTAAAAACTAGAAGTAAGATGATGGATCAAGGATGGGAGATCGACGGTGATGGAGATCTCGTCCAGCCTTTGGTTGTTCCACCCCCTTTCGGCTGGGTGGAGCTAGCTCCGGCCTCATTATAGGTCTGTGGGAACAATGAGATCTTCCATTTATATAATCGATCATCCTTTGGGATTGGTCCAATCGGTGGTGCACCGAAGGATTCGGGTCTGAAGATTAGATTTGTTGAGGCGGTGAAATCTGCAACCTCTCTTACCTTCTTTGATTTTGATCCCCCTCCCCTGGTCGGGTCATTCATAAGGGGGGGTGGCCTATGTCTCGACTAATCGAGAGGCATTGGAGGAAAAAAACAATCTATGTCGTTTCTCCATTATTTCTAGGGTGTTGACCCCCAAGGGTGAGCGGCTTTGTAAATCTTATGATCTCACCAATCGGGTTAGGGAGATCTGGGGATTCTCCGATTGGAGAAGGACTTCTATGGGGAGAGGATACTTTTATATTGTATTCCAATCAGATGAATGCAAGCGACTAGCTTGGAGTTTTTGATCCTTTAACTTGAAGCCCAACCTCCTTAGGATTCAAGAGTGGGATCAGAATTTTGAGCCATTGAACGCCAGGAACACCTCAACGCAGGTATGGATTTGTATTTGTAATATTAGGTGGCTTTCTTGGAACCCTAATATCCTATGCGACATGGAAACCTCTGTGGGTTTTTCTATACAGATTGATAAGGAGACTGAAAATCCAAATTACGGGAACTATTCTCGTGTCCTTGTTGAAGTTGACTTAGCCTCCACATTGATTGAGGAAGTGGTTCTCAACACTGATGAAGACAGCTTCGTGCTGGAGATTTAGTATGAGTGCAAACCTCGGTTCTACCTCTATTGTAATCTCTTTAGTCACCTTATCTCTAACTGTCGATGTTTGAAAGTGTTCTACAAGTGAAACCTTAAAGGGCATGCTACTGAATCCTGTAGGAAACTAGAAGATGGAGTGGAAATAAAGGCCTTAGGCCAAGCACATGTCCCCTCCCAACCTGGTCCTTCTATGGTTGGATGTCCTGCAAAGTAGCCTTCTTTAAGTAATGCTTTGGTGGTTGATGATACTATTTTCCAAGAGAATCCCCCTGCATGAAAGGAGTTTCCGCTGGGTCTAATCCCTTGGCTAAACATCTGGCTAGCCCAGAGTCTGCTTCTGCCACCCCCGGCCTACAGGCAGTCAATGCTTGGCCTGGTTAGATATCAGAGCCCGCTGCTGGTCAGACAATCATGGCTAAGCCCGGCTAAGCCTCCACGCGCTCTGGTCCTCCTATGGTGGCGAGTCCTGCCTGCTTCCAGGATCTGTCCTCTCCCATCCATGAGGTGGATGATAGGTTAGTCTGCCTCCCCACTTCAGGCCCTCCTGCCCTCCCATGCCCTAAGAAGGACTGCCCACCTTCGGCCTTACATTCACTGCATGATGACTCCTTTACGGGTGTGTCCTCTAGCAAGGTTGAATGACAAGACATGACTAGAAGTGCATCTTCTGTGACTCTCTTCCCCATGAACAGGTTCACCCCCTTAGTGGTAGCTTCTGGGCTGAGGAGGCTGAAGAACATAATGATGTAGAGGCAGAAGGGTCTTCCAGACTGGTTGACAAGAGCCCACCACATGAGGTTGGATCTCAACCTCTTTATGACCCGGGTCTTAAGTACTGGCTTGCTAAAGTTGATCCTCCCACTAAGAAGAACCTTGTGGGAAGGACCAAAAAGAAGGGGAAAAGGGAAAAGTGAAGTCAATGCCTCTAAATGATAACATTATCCCTGTGAAAGGGACGAATTCTGCTTAATTTGATGTGGATTAATTTTTGTATCTGCCAGGGGATTGGGAATCCTCCCACTGCATCATCCCTTAGGCATTTCCATAGTTCCCAGAGGCCTATGATTCTTGGTATTGCAGAGCTAATGATCTCGTTTGAAAACTGGACGGGGTTTAATTGAGGCAATCTTGTATACTCCTATGTTTCCAAGACTGCTAATGAGAATGGTCTGGACATCCTATGGGTGTTAAAGCATGATCACATTCGGTTGACATCTATGGATGTGGTCTCCCAATTCATCACCTTGTCTGTCCTCTACAATGATACCCCTCTCTCTCTATCCTTTGTGTATGCATCTTTCTCCTACACAAGGAGACATGCACTATGGGAAAAACTGATTACTCTATATGGGATCATCGAGAATAGATGAATTATGATCGGGGATCTCAACACTATGTTGAACCTAGATGAGAATATTGGATCAAAATTCTCTAGCTTGTCTTTTGAGGACTTCTCCCTCTGCCTTGATACTTGTGATCTCACAGAAGTCCCTATCTCAGGAGCCTCCTTCACTTGGGGGCTACTCACTATTAATGGCAGGAAAGCTAGAAAACTGGATAGGTGATTTTATAGGATCAATGATGGGAGTCCTCCCCTTGATATCTCAGGATTTACCCTCCCCAAATTACATTCGTATCACAATCCATTGATTACTGATTCTTCCATAGGCTCTCCAAGGTCATCACCTTTGCCTTTCAAGTTCAATAATGTCTGGATCACGATCTCAAGATGTAGGTAAATTTTTACCAGTGGTTGGAATCAAGGCCTCCAGGGAAGTCACTAATATAGGCTGGTCTCTAGGGTCAAAAAAATCCATGCCTCGCTCAATGAATGGAGAAGGAGCTGCTTCTCTAGTCTGGATGATGACATTCGGGCTGCCGAGCAACAACTTGCCCTGCATCAAAACACTGCTCAACACCTGGCCCTGCCCTATTAGTAGGAGTTACAGCTCCACTCCAAGCTGGATGATCTTCAGGCTCTTAAAGAGAAGCTAGCCAAGAACTAGTTTAATATAAGATGGCTCAAATATGGAGATCACAATTTGAAATTTTTTCATCGGCTACACAGGGAGAAAAAGGAAAAAAAGTGTCTCAAAGAGGTTCGTATTTTGTGATCTACCTTCACCTCGGAGGATGATATTTCTACTACTGTTATCAATCACTTCCAAGGGCTTTACTCAGACGATGGTGGGGATTATACCCTCTCTTTGATGGAATCCATCCTTCTAAGCATTGACGAGAAATAGAATAGGGCTCTTATGCTTCCCCCCTTGAGGAGAAAGTTTGGGCTGCTCTGTTCTCTCTGAGAATCGACAGTACTGCGAGACTGGATGGTTGCACCAACAAGTTATTCTTATATTTCTGGGATTTCATGCACAAAGGCCTTACCAGCACTGTTAGGGAATTTTTTCTCTCTAGTGTATTTCCACATGGTGTTAACTCTAATTTCATTGCCCTGATTCCCAAAAGGGATAATGTCATTGATATTGGTGACTTTCGACCAGTGGACATTGGAAACACTGTCCCCAAAATCATCAGTAAGATTCTGGTCATGTGAATAGAGATGTTTGTGGGGAATGTTCTAACCCCTAATCATTTTGAGTTAATCTCGGGGAGTAGAATCCAGGAATGCCTTTTCATGGCCTCAGAGAGCATCAATGTTATGCGAAAGTAGGCCAAACAAGGAAACATCATTCTTAAGGATGGCATCTCCAAGGATTTTGACACTAATAATTGGACCTTTATCTCCCAGGTTCTCTCTATGTATGTCTTCTAAAACAGTTTTATCCAGATTGTTATGTCTATTCTAAACAGCTTCTAGGTCACGGTCCTCATAAATAGATCCCCAATGGGGTTTTCCCTCTGTTCTCGTGGGGTCAGACAAGGTAACCTGCTTTTAGGAATCCTCTTTGCGATCACAGAAGATTACATGAGTAGGTTCCTCATTAACCTTTTCCAGGCTGGTCTCTTCAATCCTATTAGGTTAGGGAGGGACCTCCCTGTGTTGTCCCATCTATTGTATGCTGATGGTATTCTTCTGTTTGTGCAAGCTAAAAAATAGACCTTGATTTCCATCCGGATGATCTTCCAGCATTATGAAAACGTGGAGGGGTAATCTATCAGTTAGATAAAATCATTGATCATCTTTGGGTAGGGGGTCCCACGGTCCCGTAAGATTTATATTGCAAGGTCCCTTGGTGTTAAGAGAGGGACACTTCCCTTTGATTACCTGGGTGTCCCTATTTTTTAGGGATGTTTCAAATGCTACCATCTAGAGGTCATTGCATCCAAAATTACCCACAGACAGAGAAATTGAATGGGGAATCCCTATCACAAGCTAGATGGGTATGTCTCATCAACTCAGTGATCACTTATATGTTCACTTATGATTTATCCATCAAAATATGGCCGGTTAATCTTATTAAAGATCTACAAGAAAAGATCAGGAATTTCTCCCAGACGGGGTGTTTAAGTCAGAGGAAATTGGTTATAGTGGCCTGGAAGGACTGCACCAAACCAATTGAGCTGGGAAAAGTTGTAATTAATGAACTTAGAGGATACAATGATGATATTATTTCTAAATTCACATGGTGGCTACTTAAACCCAGGTGTTGGGTCTTGGGTTTCACTCAGGAAAGATTCTTGCTCAAACTTTGCGATGAACATGCATGTTACTTTCCATCTTCTGTTTGGCCAGAAATTCGTGACTCGTACAAGGCCATTATTTCTCACTCTAAATGTATTGTCTCAAAGAACTCGGAATTGAATGTTTGGTCCACACCCTGGCTTGATAGGCCTCTATTGTAATTCATGACTCCCCCTACGGTCCTTACAAGATTTCCCATTGCGACTTTCATTCCTCGGCTAGAACAAATTGGGACCCTCCTCCCAACTGAAGCCTTGCTTCAAATCCAGCGTTATGCCTTCGTTGACTCTGACATCTTGATCTAGAATCCCAGACTTATAGGATGACTAACTACTAAGGATTATTATTGGTACAACTGCGCTAGGGGATCCCCTCCCCTTACCTGTCTCTCCAAATTTAGGAGAAATTTCATCCCCCCAGCCAGCCATCTCCTCCTCTGGAAAATCTGGAAGAATCGTCTACTAATGCAAAACCAGTTGTAGAAAGCTGGGCACAGTCATGCCTCAGTTTTCCTCCTCTTCCTTGGTGCGAAAGAAAACATCTAGCACACCTTCCTCCATTGCAGGTTAAGTGCAGAACCTTGGGACTATGTACAACAGATTTTTGGGTTCCCAGCTAGCCTGGACAGGCCTCTCTTCGAGATTATGGCCGACCTGTCCATCTGGGATTACATTGAACAGGTCTGCAATCTCATTCTAGTCACTGTTTCTGCCACCATCTCCTTTATCTAGACTGCTCGGAATCCAGTTTACTTCAATTAGAAATGACTCTCCATTCATGGTGGTGTGCTGATGATTCACAGGGATCTTTATGTGGCTTCCCCCATTTAGACAGGCCATATGGTGAACGATGTTCATGAGCTCATCATTCTTCAGCTGCTTAGCATCTCTAGCAGGGAAAAAACCAATGGTTTCCAAGTTTATTCGATGGATCCCTCTACTCCCCTCTCAGATTAGGATAACATGGATGGTGCGGCCCTTGGTGCGCCGGGCCCTGCTGGATGTGGTGGTGTCTTTTGAACCTATCAGGGATTTGTCAACGGTTTCTTCCATCACTTCATTGGTGACATGTGTGACCTTGAAGCAGAATTCTGTGCCATGATAAAGGCGATTGAATATGCCGTCAATTTTGGGTGGAGCTTTTGGTGGCTGGAGTGTGACTCCATGATTGTTGTGAATGCTCTTAAAAATAGATCTAGATGCGTTCCCTGGAGGATCCTCACCTAATGGATAGAATGCCTCAACATGTGTCAAAGGTTGAACCTTACTGTGACACCCGCCTATCGGGAGGCGAATGCGGTTGTGGATGCTCTCTCCAAACAGGCTATTGTAAAGAGGTGCTCGCTGTAGTCCATTGTGGCCACGCCCTCCTGCTCCTCGCTTTTGGACTCCAACTTGAAGGGTGAGTTGCACACCTGGTTATGTAAACCCTCCTTGTAGCTCTCTATTTTTTCTTTTCTTTTGGTATAAATTTTGGGGGACTTGGCTTGCCTGGTCTCAAGCCTTCCTTTCCCTAGAAACTAGAAAATCCTAAAACTACCCCAAAAAATAACTAAAAATATAAAATACCTTACAAACCATGAAAACCCTAAGAAAAAATAAAAACCAAAAGAAACATTAACCCCCTCAAAAACCAAAAAATACGGTAAAAACCCGTAAAACCATAGAAACCCCAAAATCCCTAAAAATCTAAAAACTACAAAAATACTAAAAAATCCATAAAAATGAATAAAAACATTAAAAACCCTAAAAACCATTAGAAACCCATAAAATCCTAAATAACATTAAACAACTAAAAAACTAAAAAAATTACTAAAACCCTTAAAAACCCCAAAAACCCATAAAACCCTAAAAACCATAAAACCCCTAAAACCGTAAAACCCCAAATAATCAATAAAAAATCCTTAATACCCACTAAAACCAATAAATACCATTTATATCCCAAAAATAATTAAAAAAAACTACAAAACCCATAAAACCCCTTAAATCTTTTAAAACCACTAAAAATAAAAAAACCACAAGATCCTTACAATGCCTAAAACCTATAAACATCATAAAAATCACTAAAAATACATAAAATGAAAAAACTCGAAAAAATACTAAGAAAACCATAAAACCAGAAAAACGCATAAAACCCGTAAAAACCCAAAAAAAATATAAAACCTGAAAAAACCCCAAAAACCCTTAAAAACCTATAAACCATAAAAACCCATTAAAATTTATACAAAATACATAAAAATCCCTCAAAACCCCTAAAACCAATAAAAACACATATAAATTCTAAAACCCCTATGAAAACCTAAACACTGTAGAAACCAAGAAATACACCTAAAACCCCTAAAACCAAAAATAACTCAAAAAAAAATTTAAACCCTTAAAAACATTTAAAACACTAAAAAAAGAAAAACAATAAAAAAAATATTAAATCCCAAAAAACCCCCGAAAAACATTAAAATCTATAGAATCCCCCAAAATCCCCTCAAAATCCATATAAAGACAACAAAACAATAAAAATAATAAAAATCCATAAAATCTAAAAAAATTATTAAATCCTAAAAAACTTGAAAAATCATAAGAAAACCTCAAAAACCTAAAACTTTTTATATCCCTAACAATACTATAAACAGATAAAAACCTTAAAAACCTAAAATCCGAAAAAACCACAAAAAATATCAAAATCCAAAATATTCCTAAAAACATAAAAAAATCCCTCAATTTTAACAGGTTTGTTACTTATTCTTTGAATCTCCCTGAATAAGTGGTTGTGGGTTTGTTGGAAGCTCGACACTTTCTGATTCGGTTTAGGAATGAAGATGATCTTGTCTCTGCCTGGGCTTTTTCTCCTCGATCTATTGATGGCCTTTGGTTTTATTTATTCCATTGGAATTTTAATTTTCACCTACACCGTGAACCCCCAAGTGTGGATCTATGGATTACCCTCTCTGGTCTTGCCCTACCCTTCCAAAATTCTGCCATCCTCTGCAACATTGGTAACCTCATTGGTAGATTTCTGTGTCTGGATGCTCGGACAAGTGCTTCTTGCCACCCGGCTGCACCGTGGATTTGTGTTGAGGTGGATGTGTCCAATGTTCCGATTAACATTGTCTGTTTTGAGATCGAAGGTGAGATAAGGTAGCACTAGGATGTATGATTTGAATCCTGGGTGCATTTCTTCTCGTACTTCCAAACGGTGGGTCACTATGCCTCTTCTTGTAGGAGTGCTTCCTCTGTCATGTCTTCTCTATCTGATGGTTTGCTAGCAGTTTTTCCTCCTTGGGGGGAATCTGGAATGCACAATGAGGGTCTCCCTACAGGAATGATTAATCCTCCTATGGCTGAGGAACAAAAGGCTATTGTTGTCGGAGATATTCTGATGCTGGTTGATCGATAGCCCTTCTCCAACCCAAGGGTCTGTGATGTCTTTGACAAGTTAAAAATGATACTGGAATAGTGGACAATATGGACATGGTGAAACCTGTGGAAGGAGTCATGGTGCTGCCTGGACCTTCTCCCATTCCTGGGGGTCTGGAGGTGGATGGGGTTTTTTGGTGAACCTTTGTCTGTGCATGAGGGAGATATGGGTGTCCACTTGTGCAATATGTTTGATGGCTTGGATTCGGAGGAGTTGGATCAGGAGCATAACACTATCCAAGTGAAGTTGGCTGGGGACTTTGATGAACAAGATGAGCAGAATACCTACCTTGGGCCTCATGGAGATGCTTGTGAGGATATGGGAAATGGGTTGCAGGTGGTGGCACCACCCGATGGTAATGAGAAGGCGTCCGCTGGTGACTTTGAGGAGCAGGATGGGAAGAATACCTGCTTTGGGCCTCAGGAAGCTGTTTGTGAGGATATGCGCAAGGGGGTGTAGGTGGTGGTGCCACCCGCTGGCAATGAGAAGGCATCCATAGGTTTTGATGTTCATGTCCTTCTTCTCAGCCATGTCTCTTGTGAAAGTGTTGAGATTTCTGGACTTGATGTGACAAAAGGGGAGGTTTCATAATGGGGGGCAGTTGGGGAGGATGGCTCTGAAGGTGTGGCTGGTTTCTGGTCCACGGGACTGGTTTCGAATACGTCTGGGGTGGTTGTTGAAAGGGCTGCTAGTGATGCTTCCTGCCATGTGACTGAGTAGGGGGGAGGTGGAGGTGTAGGTTCCATAGGATAAGTTGGCGGAGGTGGATGGGAATGGGTGCAGGCAAGGGTAGGGTGCAGGGATGGGGATGAGCATGCACAAGGGGTTGTTGATACACATAGGGAGGGGTTGGAGCCATTTATAGAGGTGTTCACCAAGTCTCTGGTGCATGCTCCTGACTCCCATGAACCATTCCGGATTGCAGTGGATACCTTAGGGGCTCTCGTTCCCTTTGGGTCACATGATGTTAAATATTCTTGAAATGGGACGACTAGTGGAAATGAGGATGGGAACACTAGATGTTTGGTTCTGAGAGACATGGCTTTGGGGGATACTAATGTGATGAATGTACCTATGCAGATCTCTTTATTGTAGGAGGTAATGGAACCTCAGTGCTCGATGTTTGGGGGGAGTAGCTCTGATGATGACTCTAGGATGAAATCCAACATGGACAGGATTTTGAAGGACAAGGCCCCACTTGGAGATTTTTTCTTTTATGGAAAAGAATGCCTTGTTGGGGGTCTGTCCAGTGAGAGGTCTCCGCCTCCCATATCTTGTTCTCTCAATCAGAAGGACGCTGTTATTCCAATCCACGAAGAACATTGTGATGTTGGCTCTGCAGTCTTGAAAGATTGGAGACCAAGAAAGGAGTACTCTTCCTTACCGAGAACGGTATCTACGAGGGCTTCCAGCAAAGCTTCGAATAACTCATCTGGCAAGGTGGGGCGACCTTCTTAGAAATAGCTGAATGTGGAATAGGGGCAGTTTGATGTGAAGAAGCAAAGTCTTAGGGACTACTACACCACATTCCTAAAGCAATATGAATCTTCTGAATGGGATTCAATGGAGTCTGCTGCGTCCACTGATTATGGTGTTGATGGGGACCCGTATAGATATGGAGACTTTTGATTGTTTGACTTGTTGTTCCTGTTTCTTTCTCTTTTGTTGTTTGTGTGGTTTTCCATTATTTTTTGTTTTTGTCTTCTTTGTTGTGGGTTGTAAGGGGTTTTTGGGTGTGGGTCTCTTGACCCCTCCCCTCCCCTGACTGCACTGTCTTTGTGTCTTTTTTATAATAAATTCTGGGGGTGGTCAGGAATAGCCTGACCCTGAGCCTTCCATGCCCCTAAAAACTCAAAAAAACCCCTAAAACCCCTAAAACCCCCAACACATATAAAAAAATAAAACCATTCCCAATACCTAAAAAACCTAAAAAACCTAAAAATAATAAAAAATCCTAAAAACCATAAAAATGTAAAAACCCTAAACCCTTGAAAAAACCTAAGAAAAACATAAAAACATAATAAAAAATAAATCACTTAAAATAATAAAAAAACTAAAAATCATAAAAACCCTAAAACCCCTAAAAACCCTAAAACCCTTCAAAATACCTAAAAACCCTCAAACACCATAAAAAGATTTAAAATCCCTAAAATCCCAAAAACCTAAAAAAACTTGAAAACCCTTAATAAAACCAGAAAATCCTAAAAAAAATTAAAAACCCTAAAAACGTAAAAATGCTAAAAACCCAAAAAAAATACTAAAACCCAAGAAAACCCAAATATCCCTCAAAATCACTAAAAATAAAAAAAAAACCCCACCAAAACCCTAAAAATCCATAAATATCTAAAAAACTCAAATGACCTAGAAAAAAACATAAGAAAACTTTAAAAACCTTAAATCACATAAAACCGATAAAAATATAAAACACACTAAAAACCATAAAAATACCATAAAACCCCTAAAATCCCTAAAAACTACAAAACCCCTAAAACCATAAATAACCCTAAAACGCACTAAATACTCTAAAAATATTAAAACCCCCAAAAACGTTAAGAAATTATTGAAACCTTTAAAAATCCCAAAAAACACAACAAAACCTTGAAAAACAACAAATATATATATATATATAAACCCTAAAAACATAAAAAATACTTAAAACTATAAGAAAAACCTTAAACTAATAAAAACCCATTAAAATATTAACAAATAAATAAAAATATATAAAAATTTAAAAACCCTAGAAACACTGAAAGCACTTAGAAAACTATAATAACCAAAAAAAATGTAAAATCCCTAAAAAACCTAAAAACAAAAGAAAACTCCAAAAACCCTAAAAAGATCCTAAAAACCCTAAAACCCCCCAAAATCCATAAAACCCCCAAAAAACCATAAAACCCATAAAAAACCTAAACCCCACTAAGAACTCCAAAAACCCTTTAAACCCCTAAAAATGATAAAAATCACTTTAATAACCTTAAAACCCCTAAACAACTCAAAAAATTCATAAAAATAAGGAAAACCCTAAAAACCTCCAAATACCTAAAACCCACAAACACCCATAAAAATATTAAAAATCCATAAAAATGAAAAAATAAAAAACCCTAAAAACCCCTAAGAAAAACATAAAAAAATTTAATACACTTAATGGTTTTAAAAACACTAAAAACACTAATTCCTTTGATATATATTTCCTTTTTTCCTGTAAAAAATGTAAAAACTAAAAAAAACAATAAAATACCATAAAAACCCCATAACCATAAAAACCCCTAAAACCCCATAAAAATGCTAAAACCAATAAAAACAATAAATACCCTTTAAACCCCTAAAAATATTCAAAACACAAAAAATCTTAAAACCATTAAAAACTTAACAACCCCCTAAAATACTAAAAACCTAAAAACCCTAAAAACTCCCAATGTCCTAATAACCCAAAACCCATAAAAACCCTAAAAGGAATTAAAATCCAAAAAAATATAAAAATACCTAACGCCCTAAGAAAACATTAAAAACATAAAAACACTTAACACCAATAAAAGCCTTCAAAACCCTAAAAAAGTCCAAGAATAAGAAAAAACTCTAAAACGCCTAATAGTCACTAAAACCCCTCAAAATCTATAAATACAGTAAAACCATAAAAAACCTATAAAATCCCTAAAATATATAAAAACATAAAAAACACTAAAACCCATAAAAACTCATAAGAAAACTATAAAAACCTAAAAACACATAAAATCCCTAAAAAGGTATAAAACCCCCCAAAACCCTCAAAACTAAAAAAAATCCCAAAAAACCCTAAAACCCCTAAAAGCCCTAAAAACCCTTGAAAATCCCAAAAAAACATAAATAATTCAAAAAAACCTAAAAACCCTAGGAAAATATTAATAACATTAAAATACATAAAACACCTAAAAACCTAAAAAATGATAAAAACCCTAAAAACTATAAAAATAGAATAAACACCCTAAAAACAATAACACCCATAAAACCATAAAACCACATAAAAACCCTAAAACCCCACTAAAAACTCTAAAACCCATTTAACCACTAAAAATGTTGAAATATTCTAATAACCTATAATTCCTAAAAAACACAAAAAAATACAACCCCCCCCCCCCAAAATAAAACCCCTAAAAACCTTAGATAACCTAAAAGGCCTCAAAATTCCAAAAAACCCTTAAACCCATAAAAAACCTAAAATTCCATAAAAATCCCTAAAATTGAAAATAACCATAAAAATTCGGAAAACACAATGAAAACCTTAAAAACTTAAAAACATTTAAAACCCCTAAAATGATAAAAACCAAAAAACCAAAAAAAATCCTAAAAACCATAAATCCACCAAAATCCCATTAAAAAAAACTAAAACCCATTAAAACCCTAAAAACCAATAAAAATTGGAAGAACCCTTTAAACCCTTAAAATGATAAAAAATTTCTAAAAACCCTAAAACCTCAAAAACCCACTAAAAACCTAAAAAACCTAAAGAACCATAAAAATCATAAAAAATCCCTAAAAATCCCTATAAAAGTAAAAAACGATAAAATCCCAAAAAGTTGAAAGAAAACATTATAAACCATAAAACAAATAAAATTAAAAAAAACACCAAAAGCGTTAATACCCTAAAAGACCCTCAAACCCTAAAGATCAATAAGACCATAAAAAGAACGAAAACCTTAAATAACCCTAAAAACCCATGAAACCCCTAAAAACTCACTCAAAACTCTAAAAAACCTTTGAACCCTCAAAAATATTAAAAATATCTAAAAACATTAAAACCTCTCCAAACTAAAAAAATCAAAAAATCCAAAAAAAATACAGAAACACCCTAAAGAACCTAAAACCCTAAAAATCCCAAAAAAACATACAAATCATAAAAATCATAAAAAATCACTAAAAACAACTACAATGATGGAAATCATAAGAAATCCTTAAAAAAATTAAAACTTGAAACCCATAAAAATCTAAAATTTTTAAAAACCCTTAAAATCCTAAAACACCTAAAAATTTCTATAAACCCTAAAATTCAATTAAATTCTTTTGAAATCCCTACAAATACCTTAAAATTAAAAAAGTTCTAAAAACCCAAAGAAAACATTAAAAACCTAAAAACACTTAAATCCCCAAAACAACCTAAAAATTCTACACAGGCTATATGACCCTAAAACCCTAAAACCCTAAAAACAATAAATAATCCTATTACCCATAAAATAGCCTAAAAACCAACAAAGATTCTAAAAACCATTATGAAATCTAAAATCCCTATAAACCACTAAAAACATTAAAAACTCTAAAAAACATCAAACCCCCTATGAAATCCTCAAAAAACTAGAAACACATAAAACCCATAAAAACCTTAAAAATGCTAAAAACCATAAAACCCTAAATTCCTTTAAAACCCTAAAACACATAAAAACCATAAAACCGCAAATGAACAAAAAATTTGTAAAACCCCATAATAACTCTAAAAGCTTGCTAAAGACTAAGAAACCCCTTTAAACCCTTAAAATTTTTAATAAAATCTAAAAAACTCTAAAACCCCTAAAAACTCAAAAAACCCTAATAAACCAAAAAAATCATAAAAACCATAAAAACCTTAAAAACCCAAAAATGCCTAAAAATACCCAAAAATACCCAAAACCATAAAAATCCTAAAAATGACCTGAAAATCCTAAAAATCATAAAAACCATAAAACCCTAAAAACCCATAAAAATCTTAAAAACCAAAAAACACTTAAATCCCCTAAAAACCCTTAAAATTATAGAAACCCTAAAAACCTTATAACAATAAAAAACCATAAAAGCATTAAAACCCATAAAACCCAATAAAAATTATAAATCCTTAAAAGTCTCTAAAATTACCTATAAATTTAAAATTCCCTAAACACCATGAAAACCCTTAGAAATACCCAAAGACCTAAAAACTCATTAAAACCTAAAAACCTACGAAATGTAAAAATCCTAAAAACCAAAAAAAAACAAAAAACCCCTAAAAACCTTAAAAACCTAAGAACCCATAAACCCCTAAAACCCCATTAAAACACTAAAACCAAACAAAAACTTTAGAAACCCTTAAAACCCCTAAAAATTTAAAAAAAATATAAAAACCTTATAAAAACAAAAAACAATAAATAACTTATAAACCCCCAAGAAAACCTTAAAACCACTAAAACCCCTAAAAAATACTGAAAAACATTAAAATACCTGAAACCCCTAAATAACCATAAATATCATATGAAATCCCTAAAAATACCTTAAAACATTAAAAACCCAATAAATACTAAAACCCATAAAGAAAACAGTAAATCCCTAAAAACAATTAAAACCCCTAACAAACCTAAAAAGGTTAAAAACCTTAAAAAAAATAAAAACACTAAAAACACTTAAACCCATAAAAACCTCTAAAATCCCTAAAATCCCCTAAAGACCTAAAACCCCACAAAACCCCCAAAACTACTAAAAACTCTAAAAACACTTTAAACCCATAAACACATTAAATAACTCTAAAAGACGTTAAAATCCAGAAAAACACTAAAAACACAAAAAACCAGTGAAAAACATAAAAAACCCTAAAAATCCTCAAATTCCTAAAAACAAAAATAAACTATAAAAATATTAAAAATACCTAAAATTTTAAAAAATAATATAAAAAAATAGAAGATCCCTAGGAAAACATGAATAACCTAAAACAATTATAATCCCTAAAAAACCTAAAAAATGATAAAAACCTAAAAAAACCCAAAATATCTGAAAAACCATAAAACCCATAAAACCATGAAAAATTAAAAAAACCCCTAACAAGAAACTAAAAACTCTAAAATATCATTGAACCCCTAAAAATGTTAAAAACACTAAAAACATTAAAACTCTGAAAAATAAAAAAAACCCTAAACACCCAAAAATCAATAAAAACACTAAAACTCTAAAAAAACTCTAATAAACCTCAAAATCAATAGAAAAAATAAAATTCCTAAAAATACATTTAAAACCCTTGTCTCACGGCGCACGAAGGGATCGTGGGGGAGAAACATGCGCTACCTGACGATTGATTAGAGAAGATTCTGTTATGCTTAATCACTCATATCAGGTGCACCGTTTTCTCCTCGAAACACCCAACGGTTCCATATCCAGCAATACGTGGACCTGCTTTCCAATGGCAGGCGTTCGCTAGGTGGTTTGAACAGCTATTCTTAAAATCATACATTGGTCGAGAGGATGGGAATTCGGGCTCATCGCACGCTTTTGGGGGGAATTATTGCATATTCCGAGACTCTCTTATAGATTTAAGACGTATTAATATGTTACCGAATCTTTGGTTTTTACCCAAGCATAGTATCCATGGGTTATTTCTGGTTGGTAATAGTCAGCTAAACGTAGGGATTCAGAATCGTTTAGGCCCGAGGATTACCATCCCTCATTAGATTAATGACTCTGAGGAGTTGAGACTTGTTGGGACGACACTGGTTTAAAGCCTCATAAATGGGTACTTTGGAATTTATTATCGTCCAGGGGGGGATAGATTGATGACTTGAGCATTTGGATCGAAACCATGATACGGTCTTCCTACGTATCCTTGTGAGGGGAATCAGAGTCCTTGTAGTTTAGAAGAACAATTTAACATTATGCGGGATGAAGGATGAACCAACGTGAAGGCGGTTGGAATGACCGATTATTGGGCTTGAAACTCGTGGAGGCTTCCTACATACCATGCCTTGGTATGGATCAAAGTCCTCGTAGTTCACATGGGGGTGGTGTCGAAGAACCGATGTGAAGATGGAGAAGGAGTCCGATGGGTAGTGGGCTTGAACCTCGTGGAGGCTTCCTACGTACCATGCCTTAACATGGATCAAAGTCCTCGTAGTTCACATGAGGGTGGTGTCGGAGAACCGACATAAAGATGGACCAGGATTCCGATGGGTACTGGGATTGAACCTCACGGAGGCTTCCTACGTACCATGCCTTAACATGGATCAAAGTCCTTGTAGTTCGCATGAGGGTGGTGTCAGAGAACCGACATGAAGATGGACCGGTTGTTTGATGGGTATGGTGCTTGAACCTCATGGAGGCTTCCTACGTACCATGCCTTAAAATGGATCAACGTCCTCATAGTTCGTATGAGGGTGGTGTCGAAGAACCGACGTGAAGATGGATCGGGAGTCCGATGGGTACTAGGCTTGAACCTCATGGAGGATTCCTATGTACCATGCCTTAACATCGATCAAAGTCCTCGTAGTTTGCATGGGGGTGGTGTCAGGGTCGATGCTTACTCTAAGCCCACGTGAGTCATGCTCGGTGTGAGAAATAAGAGGCAGTAGAGACCCGATGATCACATCACGAAAGGTGCATCCCTAGGAAGCGAAGTGGGGATTACGCATTGAGCAGCCCATGGTGTCTGGACTTACTCTAGGAGGGAGGCCCGATGGTGAAAAAGGGCAGCTGGAGAGGGACTTGTCCCCGAAGAAGGACGGAGCAGAAACCTTCCTCACCACACCCTTCCTTGTCCATGGTCGTGGGGAAGTATGGAGGTGTATGGGTGCCTCCGTCTGATGGGTATTCTGCCACTCCACGTGGAGGGGAGAAGTGCCATAGCCCTAACAAGTGGAAGGATAGAAAGGGGACTTCCGGGCTTGGATTCTGCACTACCGTGGGTATGTGGACCCAGGAGTGACTCGGGAACCCACTCAAGGGCTGGGGAAGCCCCTTATCCCTCGCCTACCAAGGGTATGTGAACTCAAAACGGTGCGCTGATGTGCCTGAAGGTTACATCACACGGGTCTCATGCCTCTGGTGGAGGCCTCGGCTCGGGGTCGATGAATGGGCCAATGAGGGGGTTGTGAAGGATCAGGACGGATTGGAAGGATTTTATCTGGCTCGGGGAATGGGAACTCCGACGGATTTGGTGGACCACACGGGTGTATGAGGCGTGGCGCCCTTCGCGTAGGGAGGTGCTACAGGGCTGGAGAGGCCGTCTGTGAACTAGGGTGGTCCGCGGACTGATTGTAATCCCACGAACCAGGGTGGTTCATGTCTTTGGGTTTGGCCCACGTACCAGGTTGGTACGCGGAGGGGTCCACACATGTAGTGGCGGCTGAGGGAGACACCGGTCGGAGGTTCGTCGGTCGGGGCTTCGCCCACATAGGGGGGTGCTACGCGGTGTGATGGATCAGAAAAGGGGCATAAACTCCCTGGTCCACGGAGAGTGCATCCGCAGAGGGGACATGGTTCATGGTCTTCTTTTATTTGTTATTTTAAGTTCGTGGTTCACCAAGTTGTTATGAATTTTCTGTTCCTTATTAATTCATTTCTAGATTCATACCTGTTCTGGTTCACGAACTATAACTTCGCTGTTTGAAAAATCCTAAGCTCCTTCCTTCGAAATCCTTCCACCCGAATCTGATCGATCTCCTATCCTCTACTTTTTCCCTTTTTTTCCTCTCTCCATTGATCTGATTTTATAGAGGGGGGAATGAGGTGTATATGTGGTCGTGTGGAACCTTTTTCAGAGACCCATGACCGGAAACCTGGTTTACAGATGACTTGGTCAATCCGCAACTCACGGGGGGCATTGAGCGCACCTCCCCCTGCGAACCAAACTAGCTCGGGGAGTGCTTCGTGGCCACGCAGGGTTCCACCTCAATTCCACGAACGACAGCGGATGAGGCCCGAGCCGGTTGACGTGGTTCACAACTGGGGTGGTTTATGATGGTGGACCGAGTTGGTGCCCGTACAACTCTGTGTCCGCGGAGGATCCCTGCCTCTGTTCCGCGAATGACAGCGGTCCGTGGAGGGGGTGATTCGCGGAACCGTCCGCGTACCATTATCATTGGACTGGTCTGCGGACCGGTTCG
Source organism: Viscum album (assembly GCA_963277665.1). NCBI lineage: Eukaryota > Viridiplantae > Streptophyta > Magnoliopsida > Santalales > Viscaceae > Viscum > Viscum album. The sequence continues at coordinate 1,443,877,555 of OY728150.1, read as the reverse complement.
TCTTGTTCCATCCTTTGAGTATTCTCCACACTTTTCCCTAATTCTTTGGGGGGAAATTGGATAGAATCTACCTTAGATTAAAGGGGATTCTCACTCTCCTTTGAGGATTTTTCAGAACCCTACAAATTCCCCCCATCGGAATGGGGTCCGATCAGAATGAAGAGGAGGCCATTCCGATGTAGAGTGGTCCTAAAACTTGGATGGTTTGCGGTAGGGGAGTGGACCTGGAAGGGGACCACGCCTATAAATATGGGGGTCCTTCCTTTTCCTTTTACCAGATTTTTCACGAAACCAGAGCTCTCTTTCTTTTTGTCTCCGCGTGCTCATTCCTTCGTGAAACACCTCGCCCACGAACCATCCGCCACTTCCACGAACCATTCCTCATTCGCGCCCGCCTTCACCTATGGAACAATCTCCCAACTGCGAACTAACACTTTTAATTAACTACCAAGTAAATTACGACGGTCTGTGTAGGAACTCGTTCCATGGTTTTGATGATCCGCGGAGTAAAATCATCCAGTCTTTGAAAATTTATTAAGTCTTCTGAACTGAACCATTTAAATCTGGGATTAGGATTCTGCGGAGCAACCTGGTTTGCGGTTTTCTGGCCAACGCTCAGTGGGCCAGAGTACGATGGACCTCTTCCACGTAGGGTTGGTTCGCGGGATGCAATCATCATGAACCACATTTTGTGGCCAGCTCGCGGACCTCATCAAGAAGGATTCTTGACTCCTTTTCCATATACTTGGTATTTTTTTCTATATCTTATTATTCTGGACTAACCATTTTCCTGGTTTTTATAGTGCATAGAGAAATCATGGTCCCCCCTCACCCTGCACCCATGCCTACTGTCGAGCCTCTTCTAATTTGTTCAGGGAGACGTCTATCTATGATTTATAGAGCGGTGAGCATCAAAGAGGACCCTAGTCGATCCATCATTCCCAACAATGGTGTCTTGAAGGATTTGCCCTCTCTTGAGCTCCTGGTTTATCCACTATCAAATCGACTTCCGCTTTATGGATTCGGTCTTCAAGATGACGTCCCTATCCCCCCGAATTTATCAGGTCTTTCATCTCCTTTCTTGGAAGCGTCTCCAAAGTGAATTCAGGCGAACCTTGCCTCATTGAAGGAGGTGATCTCTGATTCTGATTTGAAAGACACATTCATTTTGAGAGGCTCTGTTTGGACCCAAAGTGATCTATTCACTCAAGACTTCTCTCAAGAAGTTGTCTTCAAGAATTACCGCTATATTATCAACCTTTCTTAAGTAGATCCTAATGCGGTGTGGATTCCTAGGTGGGATCTTCGGTCTGGTGGTCTTTTCTCAAATGACTGGGCCTGGGCCTTCTGGGTCCATCATCATTTCCGGGAATCTCCTGAGTCACTGGAAGTAGTCAATCTGTATTCCATAGTGTGGACCTCCCAGTTTTTTGTCTACCCACCATCTTTGATCCTGTCTGACCTACTCAGTCACTGGTGTTCAATCAAAAATACTTTCCACCTTTCCCATGGTGAAGTTGGCATTAGTTTATGGTACATCTACCTATTGGGAGGTCTTGCAACCATTGGTGAGTTGTATGACGAGTTTTTTCCCACTTCTGATGCATGGGACGATGCTGAACATGTGCCTTCATTGGCAAGGGATCAGCTGGTTATGGTATAGCGGTCACTAGGCCACCCCTTGCGGGCCTGCTATCTTATTCCCTATATCACCTGGATAGGGTAATTTCTGAACACCACTGGTCTTGTTCTGAAGATCATGTGCCCCAGGAATCATCCTTCTCAATAGTCACGAACCATCCCAGGTTCCTACTGGGTGGTTCTGGAGGCAGGAGACTACCTTTCATGGAGTTACGAGGTGCACCCCGGTGTGCCACCTATGCTCAGGTTTGGCAGGTCTGTTTGTTATGTTTTTAAGCGGGGGGCTATTCTCTTCTCGGGATATCAACCCAGAAGTTAGGGCTTACACCTTGATGATGGAAGTTGAGTTGGAAGATGGCCGCCCGGTGAATCTAGAAGTGCCCACGTTGGCTTGCCATTAAGAATTACTGAGCCACATGCAGGAGGGCGGGCCACCCTATCATCTTATTGGGTCATTTCCGTTCTTATATGGCTGGGTAGCGAATCATTGCCACTGTTATGAGTATTTTCATAACAAGGACATCCCGCTTCCTACCTTTCGGCATACCCTACTCGATATAGCTGGGGTTTGCTTGAAGTCCCTCAGTTTTGATGAAGTCATAAAGCTTCTGAGTGACTTCTCCTAGTTTTCTTTTTCTCCCTACCCCACCCCTTCCAGCTTCATGGTTGACAACCACAGGGGGAGCTTGGAGGATAGTTCTTATGTGATTTCACTATGGGGTGGGTTTTTGTCCGCGCGGATTGACGGGGTTTCTCTGTGTGAGTTGTATGACCCCCATCATTTTTCTCTCTAGTTTGGTTGTATGCAACTACAAGTTTCCCTTCCCCCTCCTCTGGATCGAGGACTGCTCCCAGACACTCTCCGTCAATGGTGGTAGATGATGATACAGGAGGGATCTGACACAAGCATTCCCTTTCCTGACATAGGAGCGGCTACCAACCTATCTTTGGAGTACACAAGAATGTGGGTAAAACATTATCCTAATGGGATCCCAGGGAAGGATATCCAGATGGTCCCCTAATTAGGAGTCATTGCAGCTATTGTGCCTATTGCACCTTCCTCATTGGCTCTGAGGGAGGACCGACTGATGGCTCATCAGTCAAAGAGACTCAGGGGATTTTCCTCTCCCATCCCCTCTATGGATGAAGTTAAGACAGACGCATCCTTCTTTGATGTGGATGAGGATGACACTATGGCTTTGGGTCCCAATGAGATAATTCCTAATGTTTTGTCAGCTAATACCGGACTTAGAAACTTGACTCCCAAGCCCGAACTGGAGTTAGAATCTTTAGACCTTCCAGCCTCGAAACCATCATCTAGCATGCACATGTATGCGCTGATCTCAATGAAAGAATTCATTCCTATGCTATATAGTGAGGATACCAAATATCCTCATGTCATGGAGGACCACTGAGCAGTGCACAGGTGGTCCTGGCCTCAGATTTGCAAGATTTTTGCTGAAACTCCTCTGGATGAGATGTCAACTAAAACTGAAGCTCTCCGAAAACTCTTCCTGGGTTTGGGATCAAGTGGCTTTGACTATTGGTAGTTTCATTTTCTCGCTTTCCAGGTTGTCATGGCCCATGAGGAAGCTGCCACTAGTGAACACAAACTTTCACACCTCACTACCTCTCACTGCGGGACCCAATCCTTGGCGGAGGCCATGATAATGCTCCATCAGCTGATATCACAGGAGGTGAGCTCTCGAGATTAGGAGGTCTCCCTATCTACCGAGTTTCATGAATGTGAAGTCTAGGAAGCGATGATGAGGGATCAGTTGTCAACACTAAATGGTAACCTTGAATCCACCAGGAAAGGGATCAACTATCTCCAAACAACAGTGGGTAATTCTCAATCAGTGGCCGAGGTTGAGGTCGGGGAGATGGCATTGCTGGATCAGACTTGTAATAACCTTCGCCGCACGGTTTCCAATCTGATGGAGAGAGTGATCCAGGATCTTTTGGGATTGTCAGAGCCATTTTTGTATTCCGTTTTACCCCCCCCCCTCTTTTTGTTGCGACAAAGGACAGACTCCAGCTTGTGGATGTCCTTCTTATCAACTTTGTTATGGAACAAAGAGATGTTTCTCCTTAGCACTATTTTTTTCCTCTCCTGTGATCTCATGTGATAGAAATTGTTTGGCATGATTGCTGTATATGATAATTCACTGAACATAGAATAATCAAGGTTCATGATAATTGGTAAAAAAAGATATTAGCTCTAATTTTCGCCTGGACCATGGGATCCAGCGAGTATAGTTTGACTATTGCTGGTGTTTTGTAGGAATACCCCCAAAAACTTTCTGTCTTCTCTTTTTTTTAATACCATAAATTTTCCTGGGCCCATTCGGTGTGAGCCAAGTGGGTATGGCTCGGATTTTACTTAGGTATCCCTTTTCGGGTTTTCGGCCTAACAGGCCTTGCGCCTCTTTCTTTTATGAGTGGTTTAAAGTCCCACCGAAAAGACTATCATTTCTGATGTTTTAGGTCAAACAGTTTTGACCAGATATGGTTGGGTGAGGGCCCCAATGAGTTTTGGTTGATTAAAATATGTCTCAATACCCTTCAGACGCATGTGGGCGGAGCATGTTTAGATTTGAATGATGTGCAGGGCATGTCTCAAGGCATGGGAGCCATATCGGCATGCAGAGGTAGGAAAGAATTACCTAAGGCAGACTTTCCTTTGGTAGATGAGGTAGGGGCGATCAATATGCAGAGCCGTTGAGGGTATGGTATGCATAGTCGTGCAAAGGTGTCCTTAAGTTAACGACTATCCATTCCCGATGGCTCGAGGACTTCATGGAAGTCTGGATTATAGAAACCACCATGGGTGGATTGGAGAATTATGAAAACAGCCAGGGGTGGTTTAGAGAGGGTGTGTGATGTCTAAAAGGGTCTGAGAACATCTGTATTAATCAGGAATGTGGAATCAGGGTCACTGTCCTATGAATTTAGTTAGCATGAAGGAAGATTTGAGCTTGACGTGGTTTAAAGTCATGCAGCTGGGAAATTATTTAAAATGGAATGGCTTCTCCTGGTTCTCGGTAGTCTTGTCAGATACGTTCAACCATATTCAGGCAGGGTTGTGAAAGAGGCTGATAAACTATAGCTCAGAGGTTTTCCGAATCCCGGGATAGACATGGGGGATTAGGGGACAAGAGGCATATGGAGAGAAGCATTTCTTAAGGAAATATTTCCTTTAGTAGATGGGACAGGGGCGATCAATATGCAGAGCCACTAAGGGAATGGTATGCATAGTCTTGCAAAGGCGTCCTTGGTTCAATGATTTCATTCTCCCGATAGCCGAGCAACATGAGGGAAGTTGAGATTCGGGACCACCAGGGGTGGATTATGAGAATTCGGATTTTTTCTGAGTATAGAGTACGGTTTATGAGGAGATGGTTCATGGATACAGGAGAAACATCTAGGCTAAATTTCCTAAGAATGGGTGAATTCATTACTTCTCACACTAGTGTGAGATGGTGGTTTGTGCAGGTTTGACCCGTGAACTGAGGGACCGAGAAAAGCCTCCGCTCCTTATTGAACCCATGATAGGTTTGATCGTGAAGTTTAACGTCATGCGGCAAGGATGAATTCCGTGTAGTTTAATGTCATGCGGTAAGGATGAGGAGCATTATTGAAAGATTTTTTGTAGGTTAATGATGTGCAGCGAGGACAGGGGGCATTTTTGCTGATGTTGTGCAGTTTTAATGTCGTGTAGTAAGGACAGGGGGCATTTTTTAACCTGTGAAAATGCTTGTAGTTGGAGGCATTTACCTGGATGTTTAATGCTAGGTCTTTGCATCTTTATGCCAAGTGGCCAAGATGTTCCATGCAGTTTAACGTCATGCGGTAAGAACATAGTTTCAAAGGACGACCTTAATCAGAATGTAATTGGGCTTGAATTTCTCGGCATGTCCAGGACATGGAGAGGGGTTGGTTGGTGTAAATCATGGTTCTGGGGCTTCTTGGGTCAATATAAATGATATGGGGGCTCTTATTTCGGTAAGCGTATGGAGCTAGGAAGAGTATTTCCTGAGGAAATCTTGCCTTTGGTAGACGGGCCAGGGGCCATCAATATGCACGGTAAGCGTATGGAGCTAGGAAGAGTATCACTTTAGGAAATCTTGCCTTTGGTAGATGGGCCAGGGGCTATCAATATGCAGATCCGGTGAGGGAATGGTATGCATAGTCATGAAAAGGTGTCCACGGGTCGATAACTTTCCACTTCCGATGGCCATGAATAGTTATGAGGATCCACAATTGTCTGGGCCACAAAGTCTGATGTATGGTAAGAAAATATCTGGACATGTTGGGTATATTCGGCCCTGGTTTCTGTTACAGCTTAGAGAGCTCCCTGTGCTGATTTATCTTGCGTACGGGGGTGTACCTTCACTCCATGAAGTTCAACATTGTGCGGTAAGTACGAAGTACTCCTAGTTTAGCGGTCATAGATCTTGTACCATTGGGTGACTATTGTTGCAGTCACTCGAGGGATAACTGTGTTAACAGGCTCTAATATACTCTGAACAGGGTGGGGGATGTAGTTTGTAAACTGTAACTCTGAGGTTTCCAGGATCAGGAGATGTGGTGTGAGGGTTCTGAGGATGGTAAGCGTACTGAGCTAGGAAGAGTACCGCTCGAGGAAATATTTCCTTTGGTAGATGGGCCAGGGGATATAAATATGAAAAACCGATGAGGGCATGGTATTAATAGTCATGAAAAGGTGTCCCTGGGTCGATGAATTTCCACTTCTGATAGCCATGAATGATTATGAAAATTCGATAATGCTCACAGTACGGTGTTCGGCATGCGGGGATAATGGAATCTGAGAATACAAGAAACATCTTCACTGCAATTATCTGTTGAGTAAAGTAGCCTAGCCATGGCTTGATGTTCATATATGCTGGTCATCTTGTGAACTACAAGTGGATACATAGTCTAACCGGGTAGGGATACCCTGGCAATATTTAGATGTGAAAATGGGGACAAACTTGTAAACCACTACACCATAAATTTATGGATTGGGAGATATGATATGGGGGATCTGAGGCCGGTAAGCGTACAGAGCTAGGAAGAGTATCGTCTGAGGAAATATTTCATTTGGTAGACGGGTCAGGGGATATCAATATGAAGAGCTGCTTAGGGCATGGTATTTATAGTCATGCAAAGTTGTCCACTGGTTGATACCTTTCCTCTTCCGATGTCCATGAATTGTTATGAAGATCCTTAATTATCTGGGTCATGGAATTTGATGTATGGAGAGGATGCATCCAAATGTGCAAGGAGTATTTCCATCTCGTTTCTCCATATATCTTGGGTTGTCGTGACACAGTCTGTGCAGTTTTAACATCGTGCGGTGAGGAAAAAGTATGTGCAGTGTTAACGTCGTGTGGTGAAGATGAGGAATACACCCTGTGCAGTTCTAGTCGATACACGGGGGAAGGGGGAATTTTTTTAAAAAAAATCTTCATTTGGGAATGGCTGGGCTAGGATGTAAAACCTTGATATCACTACGTATCCTGCAAAGGCAAGAATTATGCCACATGTAGTTCCCTGAAGGAGGTACACCACGCGTAGGGTTATTCCGTACACGGGGGAAAAGGGAATTTTTTACTTTCATTTGGGGATGGCTAGGCCAGGGTGAGGGACCCTGGTGTCCCTACGTATCCCGCGAGGGCAGGAATCAAGCCTCACATAGTTCTCTGAATTCCTTGTAGTTTAACGTCATGCGGTGAGGACGAAGAATACACCCCATGCAGGTCTGGTCCATACACGGGGGGAGAGAGCATTTTTTTTGGAATGGCTGGGCCAGGATAAGGAACCCTGGCATCACTACGAATCCCGTGACGACATGAATCAAGCCCCACGTAGTTTTTTTTGGGAATACACCCCATGCGGGTCTGGTCCATATGGGGGAAGGGGTATTTTTGGCTTCATTTGAGGTGGTTGGCCCAGGGTGTTGAATTCTGGCGTCACTACGTATCCTACGAGGGCAGGAATCAAGCCTTACGTAGTTCTCTAGAAGAAGTACACCCCGTGCAGGGCTGGTCCATACATGGGATAAGGGGGCATTTTTTTTCTTTTATCCTTATTCATGCAGGTTAACGTCATGCTGTAAGGACGAAGAATACACCCCGTGCAGGGCTGGTCTGTACACATGGGGAGAGGGAATTTTTAACTTTTATTCAGGGGTGGTTGGGATAGGATGGGGAATTTGGCGTCACTACGTATCCTGAGAGGGAAGGAATAAAGCCTCACATAGTTCTCTGAAATACAATACACCTCATGTAGGTCTGGTCCATACATGGGGGAAAAGGTCAATTTTTTTCTTTTAAACCTCATTCGGGGGTGGCTGGGCCAGGATTCAGAGCCCTGGCGTCACTACGTATCCTACGAAGACAGGACTCAAGCCATATGAAGTTCTTTGAAATCCGTGTAGTTTAACGTCGTGCGGTGAGGATGAAATACTCATAGTTTAGGGTCATGGAGTTTGGATCGTTAGGTGCTTGACAGTTTAATGTCCTATAGATCGGACGGTAACTGCTTCTAGTTATGTCGGTCAGGATGAAATACTCTTAGTTTATAGTCATATAATTTGGACCATTTGGTATTTGGAAGTTTAAGATCCTGTAGCTTGGACGATAACTGCTTCTAGTTATGCCGGTGAGGACGAAATACTCTTATTTTAGGGTCATAGAGTTTGGACCGTTTGGTGCTTGGTAGTTTAACGTCATGCATCTCGAACGATAACTGCTCCTTGTTATGTCGGTGAGGAATAAATACACTTAGTTTAGGGTCATAGATTTTGGAACATATGGTGCTAGGAAGTTTAACATCATAAAGCTTGGATGATAACTGCTTCTGTTTTTATGCGAAATACTTCTTTAGGAATCTCAAATTTGTAGGAGTGGTAGTGAACTGCCCATCCATGGAGATCAGGGCATATGATCCATTGGAGTAGAACTTTTTTATAACATATGTTCTCTCCCAATTGGGCTCCTGCTTTGGAGGTTTCATTCCGGGTATCATTGGGGTTTGGAGGACGAATACCAATTCTCCTTCCAAGAAATACCGAAGATGAACCTTTTCATTGAAGGCTCGCACAATTCGGTTCTGATATACTTCCAGATGGCGCAAAGTGTGCAACCGCTTCTTGTCTAGATGTTCCAATTCACCTAGCCTCTTTTCTGATCACTCATTGTTGGATAATTGATCACAAACAACAACGTGGAGTGAGGGTAATTAGAGCTCAATGTGCAGGACCACTTCTATTCTGTATACTAATGAGTACGGAGTAGCCCGAGTAGTGGTGCAGATCATGCTTCGATAAGCCCACAATGCATGAAGAAGTTTATCTGGCCACAATTTATTGTTTTTTTCCACCATTTTCTGGAGAATGTTGTACATAGTCTTGTTGAAAGCCTCTATCTATCTATTGGCCACTGTGTGGTAGTGGGATGAGTGGTTAGCCTTGATACAATATTCTTGGTATAGTTTTTCCAACTCAGCAGAGAAGAATTTTGTGTTGTTATCCATCAGTATGTTATGAGGGACACTAAATCTGGTGATGATATTGGTTTTCACAAATATGACAATGTTTCTTTCCTGACATCCTTAAGGGGTACAGATTCTGCCCATTTGGAAAAGAAGTTCGTTTTCGTGAGGATATACTTTAGCTGTTTGGTCATGGCGGGAGGATATGGTCCCATAATTTCCATTCCCCAGATGGAAAATGGCCATGATTACATTGCTTGATGAAGTAACTTCGGGGGTTGGTGTATGAAGTTGGCATGAATTTGGCATTTTGCGGTAAAGTGCTTGCAATCTCGTGCCACAGTGGGCCAATAGTACCCAAGCCATCAAACCTGATGGGAAAGCTTAGACCCAAGCTTATGTGCCCCACATACTTTGGCATGTACTTCAGTCATGATGGTAGCGGTTTCTTCTCCATCAATGCATCTGAGGAGGATTCCATCGAGGCCTTGTTTGTAGAGGACCTCTTGCTGACCCGCACTATCCTACATGACAAAGTTGATTTCCCTTCTCCGTATTTGCTCTCATTCACCCTTGTCTGATAGAAGTTCTCCCCTCTGAAGGTAGTTTTCAATGGTGGTCATTCAGCCGATGACAGGAGTATATGGCTCAGGGACAGGACAGACTTCGTTGATTTCTTCCATCTTGGCCTGAACAAAAGGCAGGACCATTCGACGATGAGAAATACTGATAGTTGTTTCATCCTAGTCTGGGTCAGCTAGGGATGTGGCCACATTAGCTAATGCATCATCCTGGGTATTCTGAGACCAGGGAATATAGGCCAAAGCTGGTTCTATGGAGAATTCTTCCATTAACCCTCATACATGGTCAAATAGGGGAATTCGCTCCTCCTTTTTGATAGCATAGTCACCGTTAACTTTCATGATAACCAGTTCTGAGTCACCTATTACCAGAAGGTTTCGTACTTTTTACTGGAGTGCATGCTCCAGGCCCGCAATGAGGTCTTGATACTCCGCTTCATTGTTCGTACATACTTCTGAAAGAAGAAATGAATATGGAAATACTTCTTTTTCTGGGGACATTAGTATTATCCCCAAACCCACCTTGTTAAATTTTGGATCCTCCATCCTTTTCCCCGTCGGGATTTGGGATGCATCGTCGAAGTACATTTCCCATGATTGGAACTCCTCTTGAACCGAGAAGATGTCTTCATCAGGTAGCTCGACTTTTGGTGCGGTGGTCCCCGTTGAAGGGTGCTCCGCCAGAAAATATGCTAATGCTTGGCCCTTGACAGATTTCTGAGGCACAAACCGGATTTTGAACTGTTTCAGGATGACTGAACATCGGGAAAGGCACCTGGTCACCATTGGGCTACTAAGGATTTACTTGAGCGGGTTACTACGCGACACCAAATGGACTTCATGATGCTGCAGATAATGTCTCAACTTTTGAACTATGAAGACCAAGGCCAAATAACTCTTCACAATGTATGAGTATCGATTCTCAGCATCAATCATTGTTCGACTGAGGTAATAGAGACTGTTTTCACTGACGGCGTCATTCTTTTCTGCAAGGAAGGCTCCCAACGACCGCTCTAGGGCCGTCACATATAGGATGAGAGGTATTCCTTCAACCAGGGGAATGAGCACCAGTGGGCTTAAGAGGTACTTTTTTTGGTTGTCAAATGCCTCTTGGTAGTCATCTGTCCATTGGTACGTGACTCCCTTCTTCATTAACTTGGTTAAGGGAAAATATTTGCCTTCCAAGTTGGCTATGAACCGTCTGATATAGGCCAGGTTCCCTTGGAATCCTCTCAACTCAGTGATATTGTGGGGAGGTGGAAGACGAAGGATAGCCTTTGTCTTTTCGGGGTCGACTTCAATGCCACGATGGAGTACAACGAAGCCAATGAATTTCCCTTAGGTAACCCTGAAAGTGCATTTCAAGGGATTCATCTTGAGGCTAAGCTGTCGAAGTTTGTTGAAGACAGTTTCAAGGTCTGACAGGTGATCCAAGCACTGTCTTTATTTGATCACCAATTCATCCACGTAGCATTCGACGAATCTCCCTAGGAATGGTTTAAAGATATGATGCATGGCGCGTTTATATGTGGTGCCAGCGTTCTTGAGACCAAAGGGAATGACCCTGTAATATAATATTCCTTGAGGGGCATTGAAGGAAGTGGATTCTTTGTCTTCTCTGGCCATCTAGATCTTATTATACATAGAATAACCGTCCATGAAGGATAGAGCCTCATACCCGGCCATACCGTCGATTAATAACTCTGTAATTGGGATAGGGAAATCATCTTTCGGGCAGTGCTGATTGAGATCTCTGAAATCGATGCAGACGTAGATTTTTCCATTCTTTTTCTTGACGGGGAAAATCATGGCCCTCTAGATGGGGTACTAGACCTCCCTAATGAAGACTTCTTTAATAATATTATCAAATTCAGACTCAATTTTGGCGGTTGTGAGGGGTGTGTTCTCTTGGCAGCTTGTTTATAGCCCTGGTGGTCTTCTGGAAAACCTAAGTGGTGGGTTGCCACTTTGGGATCGAGTCCCAAAATTTCTGTGAAATTCTAGGAAAAAAAATCTCGATTTTTCTTCAGGAATGAGGTATATACCTCGTGATCCTCGGGAGACATGGCTTCACTAATGAGGGTGTGCCTCGGGTCTTCCTCGGTTCCCAGGTTTATTTCCCTGAGCTTTTCCATAGTGGTGGAGATACCTTCCTCAAATGCGGTAGGTACATCCCCTAGATCTTCCTCCTCATCTTCCTCCAAACCCTCATCCTCTTGATAATATGTGGGGAGAGTTCTCGGCAAGGGCTCTTGGGAGTTTGGAGGCAAGGCATTATGGGCATCCTCGCACAATTATTCACCCCCAATTTGAGGGACAGCGGTCATTTCCGCACCGCTATGCTCAGGCGTCATGGATGAAGTCATGAGTACAGTTGAGTGTGTGTCCAGTCTTGAATCCCCACTCTCAACATGGTTGATGGGCAGTACATAGTCTCTGCCAAGCTGCCTGAGGGGGTCATCAGGAACCATTTACAGACCATTTGGAGCGGGGATCCAGTCAATACCATCGAACGAATGATTCTTTTTCTTTTTCTCATAAAACATAGCGCCAATGTAGCGTGACTCAGAGAGCTCGAAAGGGGCCTTGTCAGCATGCAATGTTGCACTTTTTCCATTGACGCAATATTTGATACACTAGTGGTAGGATGAAAGAATTACCATGTTCTTATGGAGCCATGACTTTCCAAGCAAGGCATTGAAAGCTGTGTTCTGCTGGACCACCAGGAATTCTGAGTAGGCCAGAATGTCACCAAAATGGGTTTTTAGCTTGATTTGTCCCATTGGCTTCTGTTCACTCTTTTCATAACTCAATAGAGTTGTGGATGAGGGGATTAGGTCATCCTCACTGTATCCCATCTTGCGGAGTGTTCATAGGGGAAGTAGGTTAACTCCGGAGCCATTATCAATAAATACTTTGTGGATCCCAACATCGTTTAGTGTGCCGGACACATATAGTGGTTTGATATGCCCTTGCACGATGGAATCTTCATCCTGATCGATGAAGGAAATCACCACATTGCATTCTGTCGGGCCAGTCTCTGTTCGGTAAATATCGGCAGTAGCTACCTCAGCTTGGAACTCTTGGGGGCTGAGCAAGGCTTCAATAAGTGCCTCCCTGAGATCTGCTAACAAACTCAGGGCATCTAGGATTGACATCTTGGCTGGTACTGATTCCAACTGCTTAAGGATATTGTATTTTTAATCCAACTGCCAACACTTCTCTGTTGGTGGGAGAGTTTTAGCAGGAACATTAAGAGTTGGATCACATGATGAGGAAGGACCAGTCGTGGGGTTGGATGTTGACAGTGTTCCCACGTTCTGGGGACTCGGCACAACCAGTCTGTTTGTGCGCACTAGGCGGCTAGACATCTATTCTTCCTCTGATGGGTACTGCAGAATGATAGTGCTAGAGTGTCCACTTGTGGAGGTGGGGGATATTCTTTATCCCATTAAGTCCGTTGAAGGCCTCTCCCATGGGTTTCCGAGATATTAACGATTTGGGCTGGGGTAAAACCATAGGGTTGGTTTCGGCAGCGATTGCTCCTTCCCCAGTATCCCCTGCCTCTGTGATTCCTCCTCCCGACCCCTTGCATTGGGAACTCAGGTTCATAACCATACCCTTCGTCAGGGAACGATTCCATTAGATGGATAATGTTGATGGAACCAAATATTAGTTCCTCATCCTGTAATAGGTCAACCTGGTCGGTTGTCCCTGATGGTGTTGTTTGGTGGGTCGGTGCCCGTGGCGCCAAGTTTGAGGGCAAAAAATCCAAGAGTGTTGGGGCTAACTTTGGCCTCACTGCGGACTATTCTCCTTGTGCTTGTCTCCACACTTTTTGATTATGCCTAGATATTTGGCTCTTGGATGGTTGCGAGACTGATATTGTCGGTTGCGCGACATTAGGGTCTATTGGCGGCAACACCAGCTGATATAATTCAGCTCGGAGTATGCCCTGAGTTTGGTTGATAGTCTTCTGAGTCATCCATTTATCAAAAAATTTCCCCTTTATTCGGGTGACTTCCTGCCACCCCTCCCCTTTGTTGGAGTCGGTGGTAGAAATATATGTCACATGTGCTGGGGGTGGTCTCAGTTCGATCTTCCCGGAGTCTACCATCATTTGTAGGAGGTCTTTGAAGACGAAGAATTCCTAGATACCGTTCCCTAACATTCAATGGTAGGGACAATAATCCATCCTGTCATCGTGTCCGACTTCTTTGGGCTTCCTTGGCTCCGGGAGGGGGAGAAAGTTGTAATTCATGGCAGAAATGAAATAGCCGCAGACATGGTCCTCTGGGAACAAGTATACTTTCTGTATTCATTCCTCTAACTGGTTCCGCTTCGATCCTCTCTGATCGTCCCGCTTGGGCAAAGGCGGCCGTAGATATGTAGGGGGCCCTTGACGATTTAGTGGAGTCCTAGGCAGTGGAGCAGGCGTAGGGGCTAGCTTGAGCATGATAGAGGATGCTTCAGCTCTAACTGCTCGCTTTGCAGGATCCTGCGAGGCTATTCAGGACTTCATATTGGTCCGCTGCAAGGAGTCTTCAATTCTCAGGGCGATGGCCGAGAGATGGAGGAAGCTAGTGGTGCACTCCACTGGTATGAGCAGTGTTTTCAGCTCGTCTCAAAGATTATCGATGCATATGGCCAGAATCTCGTCTTGAGGCATTGGCTTGTTCAAAGAGTAGGTCAGACCCTTCCATCTGGCAATGAAATTTGAGACCCTATCTTTCTCCCTCTATTTTCAATTCATGAGGTTTCTGACCGTTGTTTTAGGCAACATCGAGCTGAAGTGGAATATGAACTGCTGACGAAGGTCTTTCCAGCTGTTTATTTACCGAGTGGGAAGACTCGTATACCAGACGAAGGAAAATCCTTGCAAGGTCTGTATGAAGCATCCGAGTTTCACTGCTTCTTGTTGTTATTGAGTTCCCCTCATAAGGTCGCAGTAAGATGCATATTGCATCAAGTGTTGTTCTGGATCGCCTGAACCATTGAAAATAAGGAATATAGGGCAACCAAAATTGGGTGGAGCAGGCGTGTTGCTCACCCAATCTAGGTACGGCATCCGCTCTGGTTGTATCAGAGTGCGTCTTCCTTCTATTTCTTCAAATCGAGCTGGTAGTGCCTCAATGGTGCTGGCGAGTCCTTGGTTTACATCCTGTTGGGCCCGGTCTTGTGTGGGTGTAGCCCGAGGCAATGCCTGAGGATCCGGCTTGGCTGGAACCAAGGGTGCGTATGCCGTTTGTGACACCTTCAGAGGGTTCAGACGTACTCGCTCTGGTTTCTTCCTGAGTGGATGGAAGTATTGGTATTCACCCGAATCCATGTTTAGGTAGTTAGACGGACCGGACGCCTCATTGGGTGGGGGCCCTGACTGTGCTTCTTTTTCCAGGGCAAACCTTGGTCCTTGAGGTGCACATGCTGGTAGTGCAAGGTGTTTCTCTTCTTAGGAAGCACTTTCAATATGACGGTTCCTCCGGAGTAGCTCGGCGTTAAGCCGCCTTAGTTCTTTCATTTCCTCCTCCTATCGAACGAATCTCTCTTTGAGCGTAAGTGGCTCGTTTCTATCGAGAGAAGGAGGTGGGTAAAGAGTAACTAGTCCTTTATTATTATCCTTGTTGGAAGCTCACAGGATAAGCGGAGGAGGGTTAGATTAAGGGGTGGCCATATTTAGAGAGGCCCTCTGGTTCTAGGTGTGCACACCTGGTGGTTCGTTGTGAGTCATAGCCTAACCGAAACCATCGTCTCTCGATCCATCCAGATTTGCACCATCTTCGGTGTTACCCGTGGGCTTAGCCTCTATGGCGTTGATGGAATCATATCATGGGTTGGAGGAGACGTCATCTTCCAAATAGGAAGAGAATCTTCTGAGTATTTTACTGGTCTTCCCTTTCACGTCCCGGGATTGCTTTTGGACTCCTTGACGAAGGGTGACACAGAGTGTCCTTTGATGAGTCCTTATGGTACGCCTCCCTCTAGAAGGGGATGGTGACTCAAAAGACGTGATAGGGTAGGAACCTCCTCTTCTGATTTTCCTCCCTAGATGAGAGAATATTTATTCTCGTGGGGGAGGTTTTTGTTGAGGAGGTAAAAATGCCCCCAGCCCTGAGAGCTGGGGCAGGCTCCATTCCCATGATGTTGAGTCTCTTCTCGTTTTTATTGGTCTTACGGGGGAATTTTTTGTTAAAAATGCACCAATCCCTGCAGGCTGGGGTTGGCGCTGGATTATGGTAGCGGCTGCTACTATTGCTACTTGCCTGATCTTGGGTGCCCCCATTAGGGGGTGAACTGGATCTGATGCCGATTTCGCTCGCGACCAAATCCTCTCCGAGGAGGCTAGAAATGGCCGCTGATTGGCCTCTCTAAAGCGAGAGGCCTGTTGTATGCTTTCAGTGGCTTGACATAAGATCTCATGAATGGATTGTTCCTGCCAGGCCTAATGCTTCTAGGACTTACTCAAGGCCTATCTCTGCTGGGTGTGTCACCTTTCCCGAACAGGGGGACCACTCGATCACTATCTTTCCATGATGGCGTCGCAAGACACTACGCTGAATGGGTTCTTCTTGGCGGGGAGCAGAGTGAAATTCAGAGCACCATGTTCTCCCCATCCTCTGATATGGACTCCTATCGGAGCGTCGCCAATGAGGCCGCGCAGCTGGTGCAGTGCATGTAGGCAAGCTAACTCCATGTTTCCTTTACACCTCTCAAGTCATGGTTGTCATGCCAAAGGAAGATATTCCAGGTCGATGTGACACAGGAGGTATTCTATTTTCTTGACGTGACTTACATACCCATCGTAGGGAAGGAAGCTTGATTTCATCCAGCGGAGGGTTTCCCACATATTGGAGCGGATGTCGTGCACACATTCCTCCGACAACTTTCTGGGTATGTCGAATTGAGAGGTGTACACGGGCCAAAACATAACTGGTATATCATCTCTAGAAAGTTGTTTCCTCAGGTGTAACATGTCGGCATACTCCTCTGCTAGTGATTACTCTACCTGGTCGGGCCAACTGAGGCTCTGACCGATAGTGTGGTTGGTGGAAGTGGGCCCGGTAGGTGTTTAATTATCATATGGGCGATTGTGGGGTGGTTCAGAAGATGAACGTGGCCCCGGACCATCTCCTGATTGAAGAAGGGTGTCGTTGGCGACTAGCTGGGAATCTGACAAGCTTGATCCCGTCCTTCTGAGTGCATTGGCATATGAGGGATTTTCTATGCTTGATTCGGTAGGGGGAGGACCTTCTTGTCGATATGATATTTCATTACGGGGAGGACCTTTGCAATTCCAGCCACAATGGTGAGGACTACCATTACTGCTTGACGCCTAACGACATAGAGGAATTTTGTAGTGCTGACCCTGGGGAGGACCTCCAAGGTGCGTCGCAGCTAGGGGAGGACCTTCGGGCTTTGTAGCGTTGTTATGGGGAGGTCCTTTACAACAACTGCCATCATGGTGAGGATGACCATCATGGTTGGACATTCGATGTGTATCCTGGGGAGGAACTTCAAGACACACTGCGACAAGGGGAGGACCTTCTTGTTTCTTGGGGCCATCGCGGGGGGGGACCTTCACGATGGAAGCCATGGTGGCAAGGACTACCATCACGGCTACCGATATGGCAAGGACTACCATCACAGCTGCCGTAGGGAGAATGTATGCGGGGTACATCCTGGGGAGGGCCTTCAAAATGTACCGCAACAAGGGGAGGGCCTTCTCGTTGCTTGACATCTCTACGGGAAGGACCTCCATTATCAGAGTGGTGAGGACTACCATCGTGATATGATTGCTGCCTGCGAGGAGTGCCATTGCAATGTAACACCTGGGGAGGACCTTCGGGGCAGGCCACGAAAAGGGGAGGACTTTCTTGTCGTGATGAGACATCACTGGGGGGAGGGCCTCCGCAGTTGCGACTATGATATCGAGGACTACTATCATAATCTGTGGTCCCACTACACAGAGAGTGTTTGCAGTGTATACCCCAGGGGGGGACCTTCAGGGTGGACCGTGGCAAGTGGAGGGCCTTCTTACTGCTCGATTTCTGTTCACACGGAGGGTTTCTATGACTCGCATCAAAATAGAAACTCTCGTGATCGATCATCAAATGCCCGTGCGGGAGGCCCCCGCGGGTGCTCTGGGGAGGACCTTCAGAGCTCCTGGTAGCAACATTGTGGGGAGGACCTTCACAAATTCTACTGCCACTCCCATAATATGGTAATGGGTGGGTAGGGTTCTAAGCCTTCAATATGTGCCTAGAGGTATCAGAAACCCCATCTTCCAGTAGAGCAGAGTCATGAACCCGCTCTTTATTTTCTGGCTGCCTTTGGTGCGTTCGGGGCACTTTCTTGCAGGCAGCGGGGACCGTCTGCTGTTTAAAACATCCTTCACCTTTGGGTCCCTGTCTAATTGGGTCACGTGATGTTGCTGGGATAGGCCAAAGAATATCTTGACTGTTAGCAGGGATATATTCAAGCTTTGGAGCATCCACCGTGATGGACGGGTGTCCCCTAGTTTGAACGAGTGAAGCTGCTCGATCCGGTTGCCCTTGCGTCGCAGAATATAGCCGGCGACCCTCCTGGGATGAAGTAGGGATGCAGATCAGATCCAAGGCAGCTATCTCATCTTTTAGATGAGTTGCCTCAATTGGGGAGATGGGATCACATGCTCGAGTACTTGTTGTTGCTGTTGATGAAATTACATTCTTGCAAGTCTACAAGATATAATCTGGGATTGATACCTTCTCCTCTATCATTTCCAGGATATGCAAAGAGACATCTTTGGCTAGAATGGGTATGAATGCCCATTCCAGTATCAGAGTAGGAATATCCTACTCCAGTCCTCCGGTGGTCAGTGGGTACTTACAATTCCCCTGTGTCGGGGAAGGTGAATGAATCTGCCCCTGTGTCAGGATACACCGGCTTATATCTCAGTTTTTGGCCACATCGGGATGGAGGACTTTTCCTGTATCCACAGGGAACTGGCCCTGAATATATTGGATTCACACCGTATCGAGTCAGTGACCATTGTTGGCAGGGAGATGTGCCTTCCTATTAATTTCCGCCACATCTGGATGGTGGGATTTGTTGATCGCCACCTTGCCGGGATGGTAGGCGTCAAGAGCATCTGCTAGTAGATGGTCTTGCAGGCACTAGGTATCCACCACATCGGGTTGGTGGGATTCACGCCCCTGGGCAGGGAGTGGTGCATGCCGGGTATGTGCCATCATGTGTGAGCGATGGGCTTGATAGAGCCCGGTGGGGATGTGCACCTGCTCGTATGATGCCACCATGTCTGGATGGCGGACTCTAGAGGAGTGGACAGGTGTATGTTCATGATCATGATACGTCTCCGTGACTGGGTAGCGGAGCACCTACTTAGGGAAAAGGGTGATGACCAGTCCTTGGTTTTACATTTTCCTCCCTCGTCAGGCGGTCTGAGGGACCGAAGCTTGAGGAGCATGGGCCTGGATCCTCGGGGTGACATCCTCTTTATCTTGAGGATGTTGAGTCAGGACATGACCGCAATGACGTCTTCTAGTGGGGTCCTTGGAGTAGAACCCCCGTTCATCGGTGATAAATTCCTTGGCGTCGACCTCATCCCCCTCCCTAAGATAAGGGAGGTACGCGTTGTCTCGTTCCGGGGAGAGACTCCCAAAATGGTTTGAGATGGAAACAGGGTCCGTCTGGATCTGCTTTTGTGGCCGCTGCTGGGAAGGCGGGAGAGGGACTTGGCCCTGAAGAAGGATGAAGAAGCACCCTTCCCCACCACGCTCTTCCTTGGTCATGGTTGTGGGGAAGTACGGAGGTGCATGAGTGCTTCTTTCTGACGGGTAGTCCGCCACTCCCCATGGAGGGGAGAAGTGCCCCTGTCCTAAGAAGTGGAGGGGAAAAGGGGAATCCCAGTCTTGGACTCTGAACTACCGTGGGTATGTGGACCCATGAGGGACTCAGGACCCCGGTCAAGGGCTGGGGAAACCCATTTTCCCTCACCTACCGTGGGTATGTGAACTCAAAACGGCGCGCTGATGCGCCTGAAGGATACATCACAAGGGTCCGGTGGCTCTGGTAGAGGCCTCGGCTCGGGGCCGATGAATGGGCCAATGAGGGGGTTGCAAAGGATCGGGCCAGATTAGAATGCTTTTATCTAGCTTGGGGAATGGGAACTCCGAAGGATTCGGCGGTCCACACAGGTGTATGAGGGGCGGCGTCCTTTGCGTAGGGAGGTGCTACGTAGCTGGAGAGGTCGTTCGCGAACCAAGGTGGTCCGCGGACTGATGTGAATCTCGTGAATCAGGGTGGTTCGAGGCTTTGGGTTCGGCCCGCGTACCAGGTTGGTACGTGGAGGGGTCCACGCAAGTAGCGGCAGCCGAGGGCAATGCCGGTCAGAGGTTTGTCGGTCGGGGCTTCGCCCGCGTAGGAGGGTGCTATGCAGTGTGATGGATCGGAAAAGGGGCATAAACTCCCTGGTCTGCGGGGAGTGCATCTGCGGGGGGGCCATGGTTTGCGGTCTTCCTTTTTTTTTGTTATTTTATGTTCGTGGTTCACCAAGTTGTTATGCATTTTCGATTTCTTATTAATTGGTTTCTAGCTTCATACCTGTTCTGGTTCATGAACTGGAACATTGCTGTTTGCGAAATCCTAAGCTCTTTCCTTCGAAATCCTTCCACCCAAATCTGATCGGTTTCCTCTCCTCTCCTTTTTTCCCTTTTTCCCATTTCCCTCAATCTGCTTTTATAGAGGGGAGAAAGAGGTGTATATGTGGTCATGCGGAACCTTTTGTGGAGGCCCATGACTGGAAACCTGGTTTATGGATGACTTGGTCAATCCGCAACTCGTGGGGGGCATTGAGCGCACCTCCCCCCATGAACCAAACTAGCTCGGGGAGTGCTTCGTGGTCGCGCAGGGTTTTGCATCCATTCTGCGAACGACAGCAGATGCGGCCCGGGCCGGTTGACGCGGTTCACAGCTGGGGCAGTTCGTGATGGTGGACCAAGTTGGTGACCATCCTGCTCCGCGCCCGCAGAGGATCCCCACCTCTATTCGGCGAACGACAGCGGCCAGCGGAGGGGGCGCTTCGTGGAACTGGCTGCGTACCGTTATCATTGGACCGGTCTGCGAACTGGTTCATCTTGTGCCATCCTTTGAGTATTCTCCACACTTTTCCGCAATTCTTTGGGGGGAAATTAGGTAGAATCTCCCTTGGATTAAAGGGGATTCTCACTCTCCTTTGGGGATTTTTCAGGACCGTACAACCCTAAAAACATAAAATCACTTGAAAACCCCTAAGAATATATAATAATCCTAAAAACACAAAAACCTCTAAAAACCTAAAATTGAAAAACCCATAAAATCAATTAATCCCTAAAGAACCCCAAAACCATCAAAATCCCTAAAACACTAAAACCCCCTAAAAATACTAAAAAATCACTTAAATCCCAAAATATCTAAAAAATCCTAAAAACAATAGAAACCCCAATTAAACCCTAAAACCCTACACACACTTTAAACCCTTTAAACCCTAAAAATCACAAAATCACTTAAAATCCTTAAAAACCATAAAAATCATAAAACCCCCTAAAAACATAAAACCTAAAAAAACCCATAAAACCCCTAAAAAATGAAAAACATTAAAAACCCTTTTAAACCCCTAAAGAAGTTAAAAAATTCTTAACAACCTAAAAACTCAATGACCCACCCAAAACCCCAAAATCCCATCAAACACACAAAACCCCTCAAAATCACTAATTTTTTTTAAAAAATATAAAAGTTTAAAAAGCCCAAAAAATCGATAAAAGCATTAAAAACCCCAATGATAATCTAAAAAATTACAAAACACTTAACACTCCCAGAAAAATAAAAATGATTAAAACCCTAAAACCACAAAACCCCCTAAAAACATAAAACCTCCAACAAACCATAAAAACCATAAAACCCTATAAAAATCCTAAAATCAAACATAAAATCCTAAAAACCCTTTAAGCCCCTAAAATATTTAAAAACAATTAAAACCGTAAAAATAAAAAAAGCTCCAAAAATACCTAAAAACATAACAACACTAAAAACCTCAAATAAAACCATTAAGAAATAAAAAAAATTCCCCTAAAAACCTTAAAAATGGAAAAAACCCTAAAAACCCTAAACCACTAAAAACCATAAAAACCACAAAATCCCATAAAAATTATAAAACCCGTTAGAAACATTAAAAACCATTTAAACCCAAAATAATTAAAACATCTAAAAACCATAAAAACCCTAAAAACATAAAAAAAATCCAAAATAAAAAAAATATAAAAATACTAAAAACCCTAAAAAACTAGAAAAAATCCTCAAAATCCCCAAAACATTAAAAATACTAAAAATCCTAAAAAATCCCCCAAAATCCCTAAAATTGTAAATACCCATAATACACCTAAAACCCATAATAAAACATTGAAAAACTAACAACACATAAAATCCTTAAAAAACTATAAAAATAATAAAAACCCAAAAAACCCTAAACCCCCAACCCAAAAAACCCCTATAATCAACAAAAAAATCCAAACACCATTTAACCCCTAAAAACATTAAAAACTCTAAAAAAATATAAAACCCATAAAAATATCAAAAAACCCCTAAAAACACAAAATACAAGAGAACCCCTAAAAACTCTACAAAATCCTAAAAACCCTAAAAAATTATAAAAATTTAAAAAATTCTTAAAATCCCTAAAAATGTAAAAAAAACACTAACACCCTTAAAACCCCTCAGAAAACCTTAAAAAACTAAAAACACTTAAAACCACTACAAAAACTAAAAATGATAAAACCCAGAAACCCTATAACCTTATAAATGATGAACCCCCCTGAAACATTTAAAACCCCATAAAACCATAAAAATCACTAAAAATATAAAAACCCTTTAAACCCTTACTTTTTTTAAAAACACTAAAAAACATAAAAACCATAAAAACTAAAAATATAATAACATTAAAACATCGTAAAAACCCAAAAAACCATCAAAATATTTCAAAATCCCTCAAAACATAACAAACCATAAAAATTACTAAAAACAAAGAAATCCCTAAAATCCCTAAGAAAAACCTAAAATATCTAAAAGACCCTAAAGCCCAAAAATCCCTAAAAACCCTAAAAATAAATAAAAATCCTAAAAATCCCATAAAATCCGAAAAAACAAAAGAACCCCAAAAATACTAAAAACCCCTTGGAAAATCGTAATACCCAAAAATCACTTCATTCCCAAAAACATCCCAAAAAAGAACTGAAAAATAAAAAAAATAAAAGGAATTAAAACACTAAAAACCCTAAAACCATAAAGACCTTAACAACCCATTAAAACCTTAAACAACCACAAAAATTATGAAAAATATTTGTAACCCAAAATAAATTTAAAAACTATAAAAAAACTTAAAATCCCTAAAACCCCTCAAAATCTAATGAATCACTAAAATATAAAAATACAATAAAACACTAAAAAACCTCAAAATCCATAAGAACCATAAAAATCCAATAAAAGACCCAAAACCCCTCAAAACGTCAAAAACCAAAATAACATGAAAACCTTTAAAAACCCTAAAAACCTAAAAACACTTAAAACCTATAAAACATTAAAAAATGAGAAAACCCCTAAAAACCCTAAAACCCTAAAAGCACTCAAAACCTATAGAATAACTAAAAACACATAGAACCCTGAAAACCACTAAAAACTTTTAAACCCATTAAACCCCAAAATAGGATAAAAAATAAAATAACATTGAAACCCTAAAAAATCAAAAATCCTAAAAAACATGAAAACCCTTAGAACACTATTAATCCCTAGAAATACTTAAAACCATAAAACACCTAAAAAATCAAAAAAAAATCTATAAAAAACATAAAACCATAAGAAAACCATAAAAACCTAAAAACATGTAAAACCCCTAAAAACCTAGAGATCACTAAAAACCATAGAAAACCCAAAAAACCAAAAAAACCTAAAAATCATAAAAACCCTTAAAAACCATTAAACATTAAAAACCACAATAACCTTAAAACCCATTGAAAACACTAAAAATAATTTAAACACAAATAAATGTCAAAAACAAAAAAAAACCATAAACACCATAAAAACATAAAAAACCCAAAATCAAAGAAAACATAGAAACCCTAAAACCAGAAAAATCCTAAAAAATCCTCCAAAACCCCATAAAATGTAAAAACCCATAACACCTTGAAATAAATCTATGAAAACCAAACAAACCAAAAAACATTTCAAACCCCTTAAAACCTTATAAATGATAAAAATAACAAATACCCCCAAAAAATCTAAAATCCATAAAAACCATAAACTTGCAAAACTATAAAAACTATAAAAACACTTAAAAACCCAAAAAATCCAAAATACTACTAAAAAATATAAAAAAAATTTAAACCTGTAAAGATGTAAAAAAACTCTAAAAAAATTAAAAATACTAAAAAGAAAAAATAATATAAAACCTATAAAACCCCCCAAATCCCTAGATTCCCTAAAAACCATAAAAATACTTACTTACTAAAAATGAAATTTTTATTAAAGATCCCTTTTAAGGGGTGAGGGGAAGCTGAAATACATCAAGGACTTAGACAACAATCATGAATCATAAACTAAAGAACAAAGACCAAAAACAACCAATTCAAAAATCAAGAGAATATCCTCTCACCATCTAAAATGTATGATCAGCTTCCACCATCTCTATGATTCTCGTAAAAACTATCTTGGGCAGGAATGCATGAGCCTGAAACCAACGGTAATCTCCAAAACCTCTCAAACATCCAATTCAGAATAGCGATGATCTTCTTGAAACTTCATGCTCTGACCTCTTCTAGAGAAAAATCCTAATGGTGAACATATTTCATTGTCTCAGAACCTCAGACCGCAATGCTACAAACAAACCACAACTGTAAATAACCAACACCAATACAATCAACCCAATCAACACATTCAACCCAATCAACACAGATCGAGACTTCCATTACCAAAATCACTTTTCCCCCAAATCAGACCACCAAAAACCATTCCCCAAAATTCGAAAGTTCACACCAAAACCCTGAAATCACGAAAAGAACCTCCATAATCCACCACCTAAATGATTCACCACCGAAACAAAATACCCAGTCACCAGATGAAGCACCTCGCTGCCAACCAACACTGGAGGAACTGTCGAGGAGGAGTATTGGTGCTCTGACAATGAAGACCCTGTAAAAATCCTTCGTAACAATAGACATCAACACATCAGGACTCACTAGGTGTTGCAAAGAAAAACGAGCTCCAAGAAAATATCACCGCAAGCCGGATCTACAGATCCCATCGCTTCCATTAGAACTACTCATAGAGACAACAACGAACTGCCTCCCTCACTCTTTTCTGATAGAAAACAACGTAGAAACCCTCCAACCACTAAGGTAGTGTCTTGACTGCTGGATCTGCATGACGACATTAAAAAAGAAACCTAACCAACAGGGCGTAAGTAGGACAATAAACGATGCACTTTTCTGGGATAGACGAGCATACATGGGATGCCACTGCTGTATAGAGAACCAATCTTCCAGACAGTCGAGTGGGAGTTCATAGAGAGAGGCTGAGATGGTCTAGGGAAGGAGGATGGCGACGACAAGGGTTGACCTTGCTGAGCGACACCCCTTAGAGGATCATATCTCATATAAAAATACTTACAAATCCATAAAAATCTCTAAAAAAATAAATAAACCTAAAACATCTGAAACCCAGATGAAAAACATAAAAACATACGACCACTTAAACCCAAAAAAGCCAAAAAATGATAAGACACATAAAAAACCTAAAAACCATAGAAACCTATAAGACCCCTCAAAATACCTAAAATCTAAGAGCCATAAAAATCCTAAATTCCTTAAAAATTCCTAAAAAATTAAAAAATCTAAATACCCAAAAAACCTGTAAAAAACCATAAAACCATAAAAAAAATTAAAATCTCTAAAAAAACAAAAAAAAACAATAGATACTATAAAAATCTCCAAAAACTTCTAAAAGGACCCTAAAATGATAAAAATCCATAAAATCCATAAAAACCCAAAAACAACTTAAAAACCCATAAAAACACATAACACCCCCAAAACCCACTACAAAACTAAAACCCTTTTAAAATCCTAAAAACATTTAAAAACTCTAAAAACCTGTAAAACCCCTAAAAACTCAATAAGAACCCTAGAAACCAAAAAAACCAAAAAATCCATAAACCTTTAGAAACCAATCAAAATCCTTAAAACCCTAAAAATATAAAATCCTAAAAAGCCCTCAAAACCCATCAAAAATATGAAACCTAAGAATACCTAAAAACATTAAGTAAATATTAAAAATAAAAAGAAAATAAATCCCCCAAAAAACCCAAAAACGACAAAACCAAAAAACTAAAAAAATCTAAAAAACCCAAAAACGTTAAAAACAATAAAACCCTCAAAATCCCTAAAATCCTTAAAAACTATAAAGATTCTATAATTCCCTAAAAATAACTAAAAACATAAAAATCATTAGAAACCCTTAAAACCCCTAAGAATAAATTAAAAACCTAAAAACAATTTAAACCACCAAAAAATCCTAAAAAATGATAAAAACCCTATAATTACTGAAAACCCAAAAAACCCATAAATAATATAAAAATAATAATACCTTAAAAACCAAAAAAAATATAAAAAAATCCCAAAAAACACTCTAAACTCTTGACAACATTAAAAAAAATTAAATATTTTTAAAAACCCTAAAAATACAATAATCCGAAAAAAATCATTACAAACCCAAAAACCCTAAAAACCCTCAAAATACCTGAAACCCTAAATACCCTAAATCTTCTACAAGAATTAAAAAAACACTAATCATGTAAACGACCAAAAAAACTGAAAAAATCGTAGAAAAATCTAAAAACCTAAAATAATTAAAACCCCTAAAAATACTAAAAACCATAATACCCCTAAAACCCCTAAACCCCTCAAAAACCATAAAAACCCAAAAATATTGAAAAATCCTAAAAACACTAAAAATATCTAAAAATGTTAAAACCCAAAAAAAACTATAAGAAAAAATTAAAAACATAAATCAAATAAAACCCATAAAAACTAAAAAAGTTAAAAACATGAAAATCATTAAAAACCCTAAAACCGTACACCCCATAAAAACTAAAAAATCCCTAAAAACCATTAACACGTGAAAAAGAATAAAAAATATAAAAACCCTTTAAACCACTAAAAACATTAAGAAAATTAAAAAAATATCATAAAACCCCAATAAAAGTAAAAAAAATCCCAAAAACCCCGCAAAATCCCTAAAAACCCTAGAAAGTAAATAAAATCCTAAAAATCCCTAAAAATTCCAAAAATCATAAAAATCCCTAAAAACCCTGAAAAAACCATAAAAAACCTAAGATTCCTAAAAACACATAAAACAACTAAAAAGATAAAAATGATAAAATACCTCCAAAACTACACACCCTTGAAAAAACTAAAATTACTATAAACCCCTAAATCTATAAAAATCCCCTAAAACCCTTAAAAACACGAAAACCTCTAAAAATCCCTAAAAACACTAAAAAACCCATAAAACCATAAAACTGCCTAAAACCACATAATTCCATAAAACCACTAAAAATAATAAAAGCACCTATGATATTAAAGAAACTCTAAAATATTTTTAAATCACTCAAAAAATCAAAAAACCCTAAAACCTAAAGAAAAAAACCACCTAAACCCCCACAGAATCCCTGAAAACCAAAAAAATATTTAAAAGCCCTAAAATCCCTAAAAATGTGAAAAACCCTAAAAACCTCTGAAAACCCCAAAGAAAACCTAAAAAACCCCTGAAGAAACCTAAAAACGCTAAAACCCCTAAAATCCTTAACAATAAAGAAACCATTATTCATAAGAAAACAATAAAAACCCATACAACACCTAAAACCACTAAAAACTATAAAAAAAAAATTTAAACCCATAAAATCATTAAAAACTAAAAAAACCACGAAAACCATAAAAACTAAAAAAAACATAAAACCCTAAAAAACCAAAAAAAATCATAATAACCGTCAAAATCCCAAAACAAAACTTGTAAAAACCCCAAAAATCCAACAAAATCCCAAAAAATCAATAAAAGTGTAAAAAACTATAAAAACCCTAGAACCCCTAATAAGACCATAAAAACACAAAATCACTTAAAATACATAAGAAAACTAAAAAATCAAAAACCCCTAAAAAATACAAAAAACCCCTAAAACCCCTCAAAATCGAAATAAAACTGTAATAAAATTAAAAATACGAAAAAATTTCTAAATTGAAATAAATTATAAAAATACCTAAAAACCCTAAAACCCAAAATAAAACATTAAAACTCTTAAAAAAATAAAACCCCTAAAAACCCATAAAATGATATAAATACTAAAAAACCCTAAAAACCAAAAAAACCACTAAAACCCTGAATAACTCTAAAACCCGTTACAAAAAATAATACCACTAAAAATTAGAAAATCCCACTAATCCACTAAAATTGTAAAAAACACTAAAAGACCTTAAAAACACAAAATACTCAAAAAAACCATAAAACCACAAAAAAATATAAAACCCATCAAATTCACTAAAACCACTAAAAACCAATATAAATGTTAAAAAATCCCAAAAATTCCCTAAAAATCTAAAAACCTTAAAAACCCAAAAAAACCCCCTAAAAAACCTAAATACCATATAAAAAGTCATAAAAACCTAAAATGCACAAAAATATCTAAAAAACCATTAAACACCCAAAACATTAAAATACTCTAAAAAACCTTAAATCCCCTAAAAACTAATAAAATCCCAAAAATTCATGAAACATCTAAAAACACTAAAACCCCCTAAAACCTTTCAAAATCCATAAGAACCTTTAACACCATAAAAATCCTAAAAAATGAAAATACACTAAAAATGTAAAAAACACTAAAAACTATGAAAACCCATAATAATACTTCAAAAACATTAAAACAAACCACATAGAACTCTAAAAAATTCTATAAACCCTAAAAATCTAACACCCTAAAAACCCTAAAACCCCTAAAAACCTAAAAAATCGATTAATGCCATAAAAACCAAAAAAAACACTAAAAAGTAAAAAACCCTATAAACCCATAAAACGTTAAAACTACATAAAACTTAAAAACCCTAAAAACCCAAATGAAACACTAAAACCCAAAAAAAACCCTAAAAACTCTAAAAAAACATAAAAACCTAAATACCCTTAAAATCCCTAGAAATCCTAAAAACCATAAAAATCTCAAAAAATCCCTAAAATTATATAAAAAATAAGAAACCCAAACCCCTAAAAACAATAAGGAAACCTTCAAAACCTAAAAACACTTAAAACCCCAAAAAACTCTAAGAAATAATAGAAACCCTAAAAAATAAAACCATAAAATCCCTATAAAAATAAAAACCCCAAAAACCTCTGAAAACTCTACAAACTATTTGAACCCATAAAAACATTAAAAACACGAAAAAAATAAAAAAACAGTAAAAAACAAAAAAAAATATACAAAAACTACCCAAAAAAATTATAAAAATCCTAAAACCCTAAAAACTCTAAAAACCATCAAAACCACTAAAAAATCAAAAAATACATGAAAAATATTAAAAAAATATCTAAAAACCCATAAAATCTAAAATACCCTAAAAAGGAATTAGAAACCCTTACAAACCTAAAAACACTTAAAACCCCTAAAAACCTAAGATACGTTAAAACCCTAAAAAAAGTAAAAACTCTATGAACCGTAAAACGCCTAAATCCCTTAAAAACCCATAAAACCCTAAAAACCACAAAAACTCTAAAAACACTTTAAACCCCTACAAAGTTAAAAATATCTAAAAACCGTTAACCTTAAAAAACTCAAAAAACCTTAAAAACAGGAAAAAAATAGATCCTTAAAATTCCCCAAGGCCTCTAAAAACTCTCAAAACCCCAAAAAATTATAAAAAAATTTTAAAATTATAAATATCTCTAAGATCCATAAAAACATAAAAAACCCAACAATTATTGAGAAAAACTACCGAAACCTTAAAAACATAAAAACACATTAAACCCCTATAATTGTTAAAAACCTTAAAAACCTGAAAACCCTCTAAATCCGCAAAAATATTAAAAACCATAAAAATACTAAAAGATACTAAAAATCCAAAAAAATCATAAAATCCCAAAATATCCAAAAAACCCTAATAAGACCTTAAAAACATAAAAACACTTAAATCTCTAAAACCCTAAAAATGCTAAAAATGTTAAAAACCCTAAAACCATAAATATAATAAAAACCCATAAAAACCTTCCAAAATCCTAAAACGCCATAAAAAACTAAAAAACCATTAAAATCTCTAAAAACCCTTTCAACCCCTAAAACATTAAAAATAGTAAAAACCTCAAAAAACCTCAAAACTCTAAATACTACAAAAACCCCTAAAAACAAAAAACCATAAAACCCCTCAAACCCTAAAAATCCTAAAACTGCTCAATGTTCTTAAAACACTAAAAATCATAAAAACCTAAACATCCCTAAACATTGCAAAAAACACTGAAACCCTTAATAAAACCTTAAAACTGAAAAAAACATAATACCCCTAAAAACATGAAAAGTCCAAAAACCTTAAAATCCCCTAAAACATTAAAAACCCACTAAAAACCCTCAAAATCAATAAAACCCTAAAAATAATTCAAATAAAAAAACATTAAAAATCCAAAAAAGGAAATTAACCCTAAAAAATAACCAATACCAATGGTTTGGAGGTCCATTGGCTATGATGTCCTTGGTATTTACCTATACCATGGTATTGGGAAAACCGTTGGTATAGGTCAATACCAATGGTTTGTAAACTATTAATATAGGTTGCAGGGTCCTAAAAAATCTGTAAAGTAGATTCTACCCAAATCCCCTAAACAATTAGGGAAAATAACCAAAGAAGGGACACAAACCAGACCGGTTCGCGTACCGGTCCCATGGAAACGCAACGTGGCCAGACCCCCCCCCCCCCCCCCCCTTCGCGAAACACCTCCCCCGCGAACCATTGTCGTTCGCGAAATGGAGGCGGAGAGCCTCTGTGGTTGTGAGGTAGTACGGTCGCTAGTCCGGTTCACCATCATGAACCTCCCCAACCGCGGACCACATCGACCAGATCAAGTTGCACCTGCTGTAGTTCGCAGAATGGAGGCGGAACCCTCCATGGCTGCGGAGCACTCCCTGAGTTCGATTCGCAGGGGGGGGAAGCGTTCAATACCCACCGTGAATCGCAGATTGACCAAGTCGGTTGTAAACCGGGTATTTGGTTATGGGCCTCCGAAAAAGGTGTCGTGTGGCCACAGATACATCTGTTTCCCCACTATATAAAAGGAGACTAAGGGGGAAAGAAAAAGGGTTGGGAGAACTGAAATCGGATTCAGAGGGATTGGAGATTTGGATAGAGATCGGTTGAAGGAAGGCTTAGGATTTCACAAACAACGAAATTCCAATCCGTGAACCACAACATGTGTACGAATTAACAAGGAATTGGAAAATGCTTAATAATTTAGTGAACCGCGAACCTAAAATAACAAAAACAAGGAGAACCACGAACCATACCCCCTCCGCGGATGACTTCCCTATGGACCAGGGAGTTTATGCCTCTTTTCCCATTCGTTGCACCACATCGCACCCTCCTACGCAGGCAAATCCCCGATCGACGAGCCTCCGACCGGCATAGCCCTTGGCCGCCACTGCCCGTCTGGAACCCTCCGCGAACCACCCTGGTTCACGGATTGAACCCAAAGCTACAAAACACCTTGTTTTGTGGGAATCCAATCAGTCTACAGACCACCCTGGTTCACGGAAGGCCTCTCTAGATGCGTGGAACTTCCCCACGTTAAGGGCGCCACCACCCATACCTCTCGGTGGATCGCCAAATACTTTGGTGTTCTCATTTCCCGAGCTAGATTAAATCCTTCCGATCCAGCCAAGTTCTCCGCAACTCCCTCATTGGATAATTCATAGGCCCCCGAGCAGAGGCCTCCACCAGAGCCACCGGATCCACATGGTGTATCTTTCAGGTGCATCAGCGCGCCATTTTGTGTTCACATACACATAGTAAACAGGGGCAAAGGGGTTGCCCCGACCCTTGAGCAGATTCCTGAAGCATTCCTCGGTTCACATTCCCATGGTAATGTGGAGTCTGATATCGGGAATCCCTTTTCTGCCCAACCACTTGTTGAGGGTTCCTTGGAGATGGTAAAATAGCCATCAGAAGGAAGCCCTCATGCACTGCAAGAGAGGAGATGAGCACAAGAGAACCCCCTTTCCCTCTCCCGCTGGTCTTTGTCGCCTCGAGCATACATCTCGGAGTAATCTCCGACCTTCGGGGTCTCCTCAGAGTGTAAGCCCCAATCCATTTCCATGGGCATCCATCTAGGAGTAATCCCCGACCTCATGGGCTTCCCTCAAGCATAATCCCCACTCCACTTCTCACAAACGCACCTTTCGTGACGTGATCCACTGGTCCCCACTATCTCTTGTTTCTCACACCGAGCATGACTCACGTGGTCTTAGAGTAAGCATCGACCATGAAATCCCCTTATGGGCCTCCTCATAGTGTAAGCCCCAATCCATCATTCCAGGCTTCCCCAGAGCGTAATTCGCAAGCCAATGTGAACTACGTGGACTTTGATCCCTACCTTATAGATAGGGTACGTAGGAAGCCTCCATGAGGTTCAAGCCCACCACCCATCGGACCACCCGGTCCATCTTCACGTCAGTTCCCTGACACCAATCCGAACTATGCGGAATTTGATCCCTTCCTCCTAAGTAGGGTACGTTGGAAGACTCTAAGAGGTTCAAGCCCAACAACCGGTCGATCCGACTATTCTTCACGTCGGTTCACCGCGCCACTCCTAGTACCGCCTCAAGCGAGTTCCAACTCTTCAGGTTCATTAATCAAATGAGGGATGGTAAACCTCGGGCATAAATGATTCCTAAACCCTACATCTAGTTGACCATATCCCACCAAGGTTAAATCCGCGTATAATATGTTTGGGTATAAACTAAAGATTCGCAAACATATGAATACGTCTTAAATCTACAAGAGAGTCCCGAAACAGGCAATAATTCCCCCCCCCCCAAAAGGTTACGATGATCCCAACTTCCCATCCTCTCAACCAATGTGAGTTATTAAGACTCATTGGTCAGACCATCCATAGAATGCCTTCCTTTGGAAAGTAGGTCTATCAATCATTGGATACGGATCCGTTGGGCATTTCGAGGCCGAAAACCAAAACGAAACAAAAAATGGTGAACCCGACGTGAATCTTTAACCAAACATGACGAGTTTAACCTAATTGCACCCTCTTCCCCCCTCATGCTCTAACAGAGGGCCAAGAAAGGTCATTAATTACGCATGGGATTATGAGATGATGCTTTGATGGGTTTGCTACTTGTATTTTCTAAAATGTTTTGCAGGTACCACTTTCAGAACTCCCTTCAATCCAATGGCATCGCAAAGGAACTCACAAGTGCGCATTTCCAACAACACAAGGATGGGACTTCCTCAATAACGGAGGACCCCATCACCCACCCAGCATCTTCAATGCTGGGTTTCAGATGTGCTGATCCAAGAGTACCACATGAATGGTACTCTACCAATGGTGGAGGCGGCCATGCACGCACTCCAATCCGTCAAGATTCACCGGTCGCCTACCCAGCAACGACTGCAAAGGCGAATCCAGACAGCCCCTGTTGCAGTCTCCAACCATTTCGAGAGTTTATCCCCAAAATGGGACAATGCGTACCTCCCTTATCTTAGGGAGGTGGATGAGGTCGACGTTGAGGACTTCATCCCCACCGAACGGGGGTTCTGCTCCAAGGTCCCCGCCGGCAGACGTCATCATAGTCACACCGCGACCCAACATCCTCACGCCAATGAGGATGTATCCTAGAGGATTCAGGCACACGCTCTTCGAGCTCCAGCCCCTTAGACCGCCCGATGAGGGTGGAAGACGTATAATTGGGGACCGGTCATCACCCTGGTCCCTGAGGAGGAGATCCACCACCCATCCATAGAGGCGTATCGCAAACAGGCACCTACACCTGTTCGATCCTCCCAAGCCCGCCATCCGGACATGGTGGCATCACACGAGCCGGCGTGCATCCCCGCCAAGCTCCATCAAGCCTGTCGCTCACACATGACGACACTTAACAAGTTGGAAACTCTACCTACCCAGGGTTGTGAAGCCCACCAGCTTGACGTGGTGGTGACCCAGTGCCTGCAGAACCAGTTCCTAGCAGTTTCTTCTGACGCCCGCCATCTTGACATGGAATAAATGAACAAAGCCCGCAACCTAGATGTGGCGGAAAATCATAGGCGGGCACGCCTCCCTACCAACAAAGGCCACTGACTCGATACGGTGGGAAACCAATATTTATAGGGCCAGCTCCCTGTGGATTCAAGTAATGTCTGCCACCCCGATGTGGCAGAAAACGGATAGATAAACCGACGTATCCCGGTACAGGGGCAGATTCGTTCACCTGCCCCGACACAGAAGAATTGTAAGTACCCACTGACTACTGAAAGACCGGAGCTAGATATTCCTACTCTGATACCAGAATGGGCCTTCATAACTGTTCCAGCAAATGATGTATCTCTACATATCCTGGCAATGATGGAGGATCAGGTATCGATCCTAGATCATATCTTGCAGATTTTCCAGAATGTAATTGTATCAGTGGCAACATCAAGGACATGGGCCTGTGAGACCGTCTCCCCAATTGATTTGACTCATATAAGAGATGAGATAGCCACCTCGGAGCAGATATACATCCCTGATTCTTCCCATGAGGGTCACCGACTATATTCTGCGACGCAAGGGCAACCAGATTGAGAAGCTTCACTCGTTCCAACTGGGGGACACCCATCCATCATGCTGGATGCTCCAGAGCGGGCATATATCCCTCCTAAAATTCAATATGTTCTTCGGTGTATCATGAAAACATCACGGGACCCAATTAGACAGGGACCCATAGGTGGAGGTCGTTGTCAACAGCAGACGGTCCCCGCTACCCGAAAAAGAGTGCCCCAAACGTGCCGAAGGCAGCTGGAAAATAAAGAGTGGGTTCATGACTCTACTATGCTAAAAACTGGGGTTCCTAATGCCGCTAATCACACATAAAAAGATCATAACCCTTCCCTCCTATTACCATATTATGGGAGAGGTAGCAGCAGTTGCAAAGGTCCTCCCCAAAATGGTGCTACCAGTAGCTCTAAAGGTCCTCCCTCGAGCACTCATTGGGGCTTCCCCCGCAGGAATATAACGATCGATCACGATAGCTTCTCTCTTGATGTGAGTCACAGAAACCCTCCGTGTGAGCAGATGATCGATCAGTAAGAAGGTCTTCCACTTGTTTTGGTCCGCTTTGAAGGTCCTTCCCGGGGTATATGCTGCAAACACTCTCCATGCAGTGGGACCACAAATTTTGATGGTAGTACTCGCTATCGTAGTCGCAACTACGGAGGCCCTCCCTGTAGTGACATCTCATCACGACAAGAAGGCCCTCCCCTTTTCATGGTCTACCCTGAAGGTCCTCCCCAGGGGTTATGCTTCATCGAAACTCCGCGTAGCCTGGAATCAAATCATGGTGTTAGTCCTCGCCACCCTGATAAAGGAGGTGCTCCCTGTAGAGATGTCAAGCAACGAGAAGGCCCTCCGATCATTGCGGTACATTCTGGAGGCCCTCCCCAGGATGTATCCTGCAGATATTGTCCCTGCGGTAGCAGTAATGGTAGTCCTCTCCATTACCGCAGCTATGATGGTAGCCCTCGCCACCACGGCCGCCATTGCGAAGGTCCTCCCCGCATTGGCCCCAAGCAACAAGTAGGTCCTCCCCTTATAACGGTGTGTCCTGAAGGTCCTCCCCAGGATGCGCGTCAAACGTCAATCTATGATGGTCATCCTCACCATGATGGCAGTTGTGAGAGGGTCCTCCTCTTAACGACGCTACACAGCCAGATGGTCCTCCCCTTGATGCAACATGCCTTGGAGGTCCTCCCCAGGGTGTGCACAGCAAAATTCCTATATGCAATGAATCATCAAGAAGTAATGGTAGTGCTCGCCATTACGGCCGCCATTGCGGAGGTCCTCCCCGCGATTACATATTATTTCGACAGGAAGGCCCTCCCCCTGCCGAAGCAAGCACCGAAATGACCTCGTATGCTGAGGCACTCAGAAGGATCGGATCGAGCATGTTAGATTCCCAGGTTGTTGCTAGCGATGCCCTTCTTCGACTAGGAGTCGTTCCATGGCCACGTTCATCTTCGGAACCACCTCAGAATCGCCCACAAGTTGACTCAACACCTACCGGTCCCACTTCCATTGACCACATTGGCAGAAAGCGTCTCAGTTGGGCCGACCAGGTAGAAGAGTCACTATCGGAGGATTATGCCGATATGCTACACCTGAGGAAATGACTGGCTAGGGATGATATACTAGTTATGTTTTGGCCCACGACCACCTCTCAGTACGACATACCCAGGGAGTTGTCAGAAGAATGCATGCACGGCATCCGCCATAATATATGGACGAACCTCCGCTAGCTAAAATCGAGCTTCCTTCCCTAAGATGGGTATGTAGACCACGTCAAGACGATAGGGGGCCTCCTGCATCACATTGACCTAAAGGCCCTTTCCTCGACACGAAAACAATGACCGAGAGGCGCAAAGGGAACATGGAGTTAGCCTGCCTCCATGCGTTGTACCAACTGCACCGCCTCATTGATGACACTCCAATGGGAGTCCATATCCGGGGATGGGGGGAACACTGATATCTTCATTTCACTCTGCTCCCCGCCCAGAAAAACATTTTTCGTGTGGTATCATGCAACGTCGTGACATTGAGATGACAATCGAGTGGTCCCCCTGTTCAGTAAACGAAACACACCCAACAGAGTCGGGCCTTGAGTAAGTCCCAGAAGCGTTAGGCCCGGTGGGAACAAGCCATTCAAGAACTCCTAAATCAGGCCACTAAGAGCATACAACAAGCCTCTCACCTAAGAGAGGCCAATCAGCAATCTTTTCCTGCCTCCCTATAAGGGACTGATCCACAGGTGAATTCGGCACCAAATCTAGTTCACCCTCAGATGGGAGCATGTGAGATCAGGCAGGTCATTATAGCTGCATCCACTGCTGCAATCTAGGGTCAACCCCAGCCTATAGGGATGGGGGCATTTTTAACAACAAATGACCCCGTAAGACCAATAATACAGGGAAGAGACTCAAAATCCAGGGGACAGATCCCACCCCAACCCTCAGGGCTGGGGGCATTATTACCCCCTCAACAACAACCTCCCCCACGAGAGTCGGTATTCTCTTGTCTAGGGAGGACAATCAGAAGAGGAGGTTCCCATCCTATCTCTTCATTTGAATCATCATCCCCACCGAGAGGAAGGCGCACCGTAAGGTCGCATCAAAGAACTCTCCACGTCACCCTTTGTCAAGAAGTCCGAAGGCAATCCCAGGTCATGAAAGGGAAGGCCAGCCGAAGATGCGGGAGATCCTCTTCATATTTGGAAGATGGCGTCCCCTCCAACCCGAAATATGCATTCATCAACTCCATTGAGGCTAACACCATGGGTGACACTGGATAAAAAGCAAATCTGGATGGATCGGGAGACGACTGTTCCAGTTAGGCTATGACTCACAACGAACCCCCAGGTGTGCACACCCGAAACTAGAGGGCCTCCTTAAATATGGACGCCCCTTCAGCTAACCTCCCTCTGCTTACCCATTTAGATTCCAACAAGGATAAGAATAAAGGAACGATTACCCTTAACCCGTCCCCTTCTCTCTATAAAAACGAGCCACTTGTGCTCGAAGAGAGGTTCGCTCGACAGGAAGAAGAGATGAAATAATTGAGGTATCTTAATGCCAAGCTGCTCCAGAGGAATGGCCTTTTTGAAAGTGCATCCCTAGAAGAGCCACGTCAAGCACTCCCAGCAAGTCCACCTCAATGGGTAAGGATTTCCCCGGAAAACGAAGCACGATCAGGGATCCTGTCCAATGAGGTCCCTGGTTCGTCCAGCAACCAATATGTGGATGATGAATACCAGGATTTCCCTACACTTAAGAGGAAACCGGAGCAAGTACGCCCGAACCCTCCGAGGGTAACCCGAACGGAATATGCACCCATGGTTCTAGCCAATCCGGATCCTCAGGCAATGCCTCGAGCTACGCCTGCCCAAGACCGGGCCCAACAGGATGTAAACCAGGGACTCACCAACACCATCGAGGCACTAAAAGATCGATTGGATGTGATAGAAGGTTGACGCCCTCTGATACAGCTGGAGTGGAAACCCTACCTAGATTGGGTGACCAACACACCACCTCCACCCAATTTTGGGATCCCTGTATTCCCCATATACAATGGATCATGTGATCAGGAGCAGCATTTGATGCACTACGCATTCTATTGAGACCCTATGATGGGGACTCTGGAACACCAAGAAGCAGTGAAACTCAGATGCTTCGTACGGACCTTGCAAGGATCCGCCTTCGTCTGGTATACGAGTTTGTCGGCCCAGTCGATAAAGAGCTGGGAGGACCTCCGGTAGCAGTTCCTGTTCCACTTCAGCTCAACGCTTCCTAAAACAAAAGTCAGCAATCTCATGAAGTACAAGTAGAGGGAGAATGAGAGGGTCTCATATTTCATCACCAGATGGAAAGGTCTGACCTATTCTCTGAACAGGTAAATGCCTCAAGACGAGATGCTAGCCATATGCATCGATAATCTTAGAGATGAGCTGCGAACACCGCTCTTACTGGTGGAGTGCACCAATGGCTTCCGCCATCTCTCGACCATTGCCCAGAGAATTGAGGACTCCCTGTAGCGGACTAATTCAAAGTCCCGAATAGCCTCACATGCTCTGGTGAAAAGAGCTCCTAGAGCTAAAGCATCTGCTATCACACTCAAGTCGGCCTCTGTGCCTGCTCCACCACTGAGGCCTCCACAAAATCGTCAAGAGCCCCCTACATATCAGCGGCCGCCCCCTCCTAAATGGGACGATCAGAGAGGACCGAAGCGGAACCAGTTTGATGAACGAAGAAAAAAATTATACTCATTCTGAGACGATCATGTCCGTGGCTACTTCATTTCCGCCATGAACTGCAACTTGCTCTGCCTCCCGAAGCCAAGGAAACCTGAAGAAGTCAGACGTGATGACAGGCCATATTACTACCCCTACCATCCGTTGTTGGGGAACAATATCTGAGAATGCTTCGTCTTCAAAGACCTCCTGCAGAGGATGGTAGATTCTGGACAAGTCGAGCTGGGACCACCCCCA
The DNA here is from genome assembly GCA_963277665.1 of Viscum album. Lineage (NCBI taxonomy): Eukaryota > Viridiplantae > Streptophyta > Magnoliopsida > Santalales > Viscaceae > Viscum > Viscum album. Next base: position 1,443,838,495 of record OY728150.1, on the reverse strand, counting down.
GCACATGTGGCATGAATCTCTACCACCGACTGTGACAAAGAGGAGGGATGGAAGAATGTCACCAGCAAACAAGGGAAGAAATTTGACAACTGGATGACTCGAAAGACTATCAACTGAGCCTAGGGCATACTCCGAGCTCAACTACAACACCTGGTATTGCAACCAACATCCCCTGACGCCACACTGCCAACATCATCGGCCACACTACCCTCCATGAGCTGGTAATCCGGGAGTAATCTAAGGAGGAAACAATCACAAGAGGAGTAGTCCATGACGGGGCCAATATTAGTCCTGACCCTGGCAGATTTCATGCCCCCGAATTTGGCACCATGGGCACTGACCCCCCAAACGTCACCATCAGAGACAACCGACCAGGTTGACCTATCAGAGGATGAAGAGCCAATATTTGGTTGTATTAACGTCATCTATCTTATGGAATCATTCGCTGACAAAGGGTATGGTTACGAACCCGAGTTCCCTATACGAGGAACTGGGAGGAGGAACCGCAGAGGTAGGGGATACCAGGGGAGGCGCAACCGCGGCCAAAACCAACCCTACAGTTAGACCCCAGCACAAAATTTTAATATTTAGGAAACCCTTGGGAGAGCCCTTCGACGGACTCAGTAGGAGAAGGAATGCCCCTCCACCTCCACAAGCGGCCACTCTAGCCCTGTTGTTCTGCGATACCCACCAGAGGAGGAGCAGGTGTCTGGTCGCCTAGTGCACACAAATAGACCAGTCGGACCAAGTCTTCAAAATGAGGGAACACCATTAACATCCTTCCCCAAGGCCGGTCCCTCCTCGTCAAATGCTCCAGCTCCCAAAGCACCCTCTAGGACTCTCCCACCAACGGAGAAGCGTCGACCGCTGGAGAAAAAATACGACATCCTTAAGCAGCTGGAGTTAGTACCAGCCATGTTTTCAATCCTGGATGCCCTAGGTTTGTCAGCCGACCTTAGGGAGGTTCTTATCAAAGCTTTGATCAGCCCCCATGAATTTCAAGCTGAGGTAGCTGCTGCAGAGATTTACCAGATGGAGACTGGCCCGGTTGAATGCAGTGCGGTGATTTCCTTCACCGATCAAGATGAAGACACCATCATGAAAGGACACATCAGACCACTATATGTGTCTGGCATGCTGAATGGTATTGAGATCCTGAAAGTCTTTTTAGACAATGGCTCTGGAGTTAACCTCCTTCCTCTATGGACACTCCGTAAGTTGGGCTACAGTGAGGATGATCTAATTCCTTCAGCCACAACTCTATTGGGTTACGAAAAGAGTGAGAAAAAACCAATGGGACAGATTAAGCTAAAGACCCATTTTGGTGACCTAGTAGCCTACACGGAATTCCTGGTGGTCCGGAAAAGAACAACATTCAATGCCCTACTGGGAAGGCCATGGCTCCATAAGCACATGGTCGTTCCTTCGTCTTACCACCAGTGTATCAAGTACTGCGTCAACAGACAAAGTGGGACGTTGCATGCAAAAAAGTCCCCTTTCGAGCTCTCTGTGTCACATTACATCGACGCCGAGTTCTATGAGAAAAATAAAAATAATCCTTTGGTTGATGGCGTCGACTGGATCTCCGCTCCAAATGGCCTAGAAATGGTTCCTGATGACCCTGTCAGGTGGCTTGGCAGAGATTATTTCCTTCCCATCAACCACGTGGAAGGTTGGAGTTCAAGTCCGGACATGCATTCTCATGTCCTCATGACTTCATCCACAACAACCGAGTGTGAAATTGTGGGAACGTCCAATGACCCTCAATCGGGGGACGAAAACATGATCAAGGGTGCCCATGAAACCTCGCCTCTGGACTTCCAAGAACTCGTGAGAGGAGATCTCTCCTCGACAGACCAAGAAGATGAGGATTTGGGAGAAGAAGAGGGGGAAGATATCTGGGATGCACCTCCCACATTTGAGGAAGGTATCTCCACCACTGTGGATGAACTCAGGGAAATAAACCTGGGTACCGAGTAAAACCCGAGGCCCACTCTCATTAGTGCGACCATGTGTCCTGAGGAACATGAAGTATATACCTCATTCCTAAGGCAACACCAGGATGTCTTCGCCTGGAATTACACGAAAGAGTCGGGACTCAATCTCGAGGTAGCGATGCATCACCTGGGTCTTCCAGAAGACCACCGGGGCTACAAACAGGCCGCTAGAAGGACACACCCCTGACATGCTGCCAAGATAGAGGCTGAAGTTGATAAGCTCATTAAATCAGGCTTCATTCGAGAGGTCCAATAACCCATTAGGTTGTCCAATATCATCCTCCTCAAGAAAAATAATAGATAAATCTACGTCGGCATTGACTTTAGAGACCTTAATAGGCATTTCCCAAAAGATGAATTTCTGGTTCCAGTCACCGAGTTGTTAATTGATGCAATAGCCGGGTATGAGGCTCTATCCTTCATGGACGGCTATTCTGGAAATAATCAAATCAGGATGGCCCAATAAGATGAAGAAGCCACTACCTTCAGGGCTCCTTAAGGGGTATTCTGTTATAGGGTCATTCCATTTGGTCTCAAAAATGCTGGCTCCACGTATCATCATGCCATACATCGGATATTTAAGCCATTCCTGGGGAAATTCGTTGAATGTTATGTGGATGACCAAGTGGTCAAGTCCAGATAGTGCTCGGATCACCTATAGGACCTGAGAGACCGTCTTCAACATGCTCTGACAGCATAGCTTGAAGATAAACCCATTGAAATGTGCCTTTGGGGTTACCTCAGGGAAATTCCTTGGCTTCGTCGTACGCCATCGTGGCATCGAAGTCGAGCCTGAGAAGAAGAAGGCTATCCTGAGCCTGCCACCTCCCCAAAATCTCACTGAGTTGAGGGGATTCCAAGGACACCTAGCCTATATTAGGTGGTTCAAAGCCAACCTGGCAGGCAAATGTTTGCCTTTCACCAGGTTAATGAAGAAGGGGGTCACGTACCAATAGACGGATGACTTCCAAGATGCATTCGACAACTTGAATAAGTACCTCTTAAGCCCATCGGTTCTCATGCCCCTTGTAGAAGGAATACCTCTCATTCTATATGTGACGACCCTAGAGCGATCACTGGGAGCCTTCCTCGCACAAAAGAATGACGTGGGCAGTGAAAACAACCTCTATTACCTCAGTCGAACCATGATTGATGCTGAGACTCGATACTCAAATATCGAGAAGAGCTGTCTGGACTTGGTCTTCGTGGTTCAAAAGCTGCGACATTATCTGTAGCATCATGAAGTCCATTTGATCTCGTGGAGTAACCCACTCAAGTACATCCTCAGTCGACCGATGCTAACCAGACACCTATCCCGATGGGCGGTCATCCTGCAACAGTTTGACATCCGGTTCATGACTCAAAAATCCATCAACGGCCAGGCATTAGAAGAAATTATGGAAGAGAACCTTTCAACAGGGACCACTGAACTGGACGCCGAACTACCTGATGAAGATATCTTATCGGTCCAAGAGGAGTTCCCAGCATGGAAAATGGACTTTGACGGCGCGTCCCGAAGCCCCACCGGGAAGAGGATGGAGGATACCAGATTCAACAAAGTGGGTCAGGGGATAATACTCGTGTCCCCAAAAAAGGTAGTTTTTCTGTATTCCTTCCTCCTGTCAGAGGGATGTACAAAAAATGAAGCGGAATATCAAGCCCTCATTGCATTCATGGAGCTCGCACTCCAGGCACAAGTACAACACCTTAAGGTAAAAGGCCACTCAGATCTGGTCCTCAAACAAGTCAATGGTGACTATGCTATTAAAAAGGAGGATTTGATCCCCCTGTTTGACCATGTCCAAGGTCTAATGGCCAAGTTCTCCACAGAACCAACATTGACTTATATTCCCCGGTCCTCGAATGCTTAGGCTGATGCATTAGCCAACGCGACCACAACCCTAGCCGACCCAGACCAGGATGAAACGGTCATTAGTATTGCTCACCGTCGAATGGTATTGCCATTTGTTCAAGCTAAGAAGGAGGATATCCACGAAGTTAGTCTTTTACCCGAGCTATATGCTCCTGCCACCTGCTGGATGATCCCCATCGCAAACTACCTTCAACGGGGAGAGCTTACATCAGACAGGACTGAACGAGAGCAAATACGGAGAAGGGAAATCAATTTTGTCCTATATGGCGGCGCGGGTCAGTAAGAGGTCCTCTACAAATGAGTCCTCGATGGAGTGCTCCTCAGATGCATTGACGGAGAAGAAACCGCTGCCACCATGACTGAAGTTCTTGTAGGAGCGTGTAGAGCACATCAACCAGGGACCAAGATTTCCCATAAAGTTCGAAGGCTTGGGTACTACTGGCCCATAGTGGCACAAGACTGCGAGCATTTTACCGTAAAATTCCACTAATTCCAGATTCATGCCAACTTCATACACCTACCCCCAGAGTTGCTTCATCAAGCTAAGTACTCCTGGCCGTTTGTCATCTGGGGGATGGACGTCATGGGACCATATCCTCCCACCACGGCCAAACAACTGAATTATATCCTCATGGAAAACAACTTTTTTTCCAAATGGGTAGAATCCATACCCCTCAAGGAATTTGGGGCAAGAAATATTGCAGCTTCGTGAAGACCAATATCATCACCAGATTTGGTGTCCCCCATACCATACTGACGGACAACGACACCAATTTCTGCTCTACTGAATTGGAAAAGCTATACCACGAGTATGGTATCAAGGCTAACCACTCATCCCACTAACATGCAGCGACCAACAGACATATAGATTCTTTCATTAAGACCCTATCCAACATCCTCCAGAAAATGGTGGACATAGAAAAGAAGTCATGGCCGGATAAACTCCACCATGCATTGTGGGCTTATCGAACCACAATCTTCACCGCTACTCAGTTTACCCCATACTCATTAGTGTACGACACAGAGGTGGTCCTGCCCATTGAACTCCAACTTCCCTCACTCTGTGTTGCCATCTGTGATCAATTATCCAATGATGAGTAGTCATAAAATCGTCTAGGTGAATTGGAATAGCTATATGAGAAGCGGGTGCGCACTCTGCACCACCTGGAAGTGTACCAGAACCGGATCACACGAGCCTTCAACAAAAAGGTTCGCCTCCGGTCTTTCTTGCAAGGAGAATTAGTGTTGGTCCTCCGCACCCCAATGATACCTAGAAAGAAGCCTCCAAATATGGAGCCCAAGTGGGAGGGACCATATGTTGTACACAAGGTCTACTCCAACGAAGCATATTCCCTGATCTACATGGATGGGCAATTCACCATGGCTCCTACCAATGCGAGATTCCTGAAAAATTATTTCGCATACAGACCAAGAAGTATTTCATCCTTACCGCATGATGATAAAATGCATGGACGAAGGAAAAAAGCAATGTATCCGTCATCCAAGATGCATGACATTAAACTACCAAGCACCCAACAGTCCAAACTCTATGACCTTAAACCAAGAGTATTTCATCCTCACCGCATGACGTTAAACTGCACGGACAAGGTGATTTAAAAAATCCCTCTTCCCCTATGTACGGACCAGAACTGCACAGGGTGTATCGTCTTTCAGAGAACTACGTGACGCTTAATTCCTTCCCTCACAGGATATGCAGTGACGCCATAATTCCACACCCTGGCCCAGCCACCTCAACAAGAAAAACAAAAATTCCCATTCCCCCATGTACGGACCAGACTTGCACGGGGTGTATTCGCGTCCTCACTGCATGACGTTAAACTGCATGGAGTCTGTCATTACTGCACGATGTTAAACTGCATGGATAACAAGAGTTAAGAATTCCCCTCCCCCCATGTATGGACCAGACCTGCATGGTGTGTACTCATCGTCTGAGCTGCAAGATGTTAAACTGCCAAGAACCCAACGGTCCAAACTCCATGACCTTAAACTAAGAGTATGTCATTCTCACCGCATGACATTAAACTGCACAGAATCTAATAATACCCCTCTTCCTAACCACATGAAGTTAAACTGTATGGACTTCATCCAGACCGCATGATGTTAAACTGCACGGATTCTAGAGAACTATGTATGGCTTGATTCCTGCCCTCGCAGGATACATAGTGATGCCAGGATCCCTAGTCCTGGCCCAGTCTCCTAGAAAAAACAAAAAAATGCCCTTTCCCCCCGTTTGCGAACCATACCTACATGGGGTGTACTTCTCGTCCTTACCGCATGACGTTAAACTACATGGACAATGATGTTAAAAATGCCCCCTTCCCCCGTGTTCGGACCAGACCTGCATGGCATGTATATCTTCTTCCTTACTGCATGACGATAAACTGTAGGGACTTTATCCTCACCGCATGATGCTAAACTGCACGGACTTCGTCGTGACCCACCGAAGACACATGGTGATACGAGATGGTGATAATCCTTGTACATTTGGATGCATCCTCTTCATACATCAGACTCCATGACCCGGATAATTATGGATCTTCATAAACACTCATGGCCATCAGAAGTGGAAAGTCATCGACCCATGGACACCTTTGCATGAGTATCCATACCATTCCCTCAGCGGCTCTGCATAAAGATAGCCCCTGGCTCTTCTACCGAAGGCAAGATTTCCATAGGCGACACTCTTCCTTTCTCTATACGCTTATCGGCCTCAGAGAACCCATACCATACCTCCTAATCCAAAATTTTATGGTGAGGTGGTTTACAAGTTCATTCTCCTTTTCACATCCAGGTGTTTCCATGGTATCCCTATCTGTCTAGCCTATGTGTCTGTCAGTGGTTCACATAGCGACTTGCATCAATAAACATCATCCCAGGACTAGGATACATTGACTCAACGGACAATTGCAGTGAAGATGTTTCTAGTATACCCGGACACCATTATCCCCACGTGTCGAACTCTGCACTGTGAGAAATCATGAATTTTCATAATCATTCATGGCCATCGGAAGTGGAAAGTTATCGACCCGGGGACACCTTTGTATGACTATTCATACCATGCCCTCAGTGGCTCTACATAATGATAGCACCTAGCTCGTCCATCAAAGGCAAGATTTCCTCAGGCGGTACTCTTCCTAGCTCCATACGCCTACCGGCCTCAGATCCCCCACACCACACCTCTTGATCTGGGAAAACTCAAAGTTGCAGTTTACAACCTTCATCCCCCACCTTGTTCCAAGTATATCAGAACATGTTGACTTAGTTATCCTTCGAGTGACTGCAGCAATAGTCACCTAATGGTCTGAGCTCTATGACCGATAAACTAGGAGTACTTCATCCTTAACGGATGATGTTAAACTTCATGGAATGAAGGCACACCCTCGTGCACAAAAAAAGATCATCACATGGGGCTCTTTGAAACTCAACAAGAAACTAGGGATGGATATCCCCAACATGTCCAGACATTCTCCTACCAAATGACAGACTTCGTGGCCCGGATAATTGTGGATCCTCATAACCATTCAAGGCCATCGAAAGTGGAAAGTAATCGACCCATGGACACCTTTGTATGAATATGCATACCATGCCCTTAGTGGCTCTGCATAATGATAAACCCTTGCTCATCCATCAAAGGCAAGATTTCCACAAGCGATGCTCTTCCTAGCTCCGTACGCTTACCGGCCTCAGAACACCCATATCACCTCTCCTCATCCAAGAAGCCCCGGAACTATGATTTACACCAATAAACCCCCCCCCCCCCCACATCTAGGTCACGTTGAGGTATTCAAGCCCAGTTATATTCTAATGAAGAGCGTCCTTTGCTACTACATCCTCGCCGCATGACGTTTAACTGCATGGGATATCTTGGCCGCTTGGAACTAATCTGCAGAAGCCAAGCATTAACCATCCAAGGAAATGCCTCCAACCGCAAGTGTTTTCAATGGTTAAAAAAATGCCCCCATCCTCGCTGCATGATGTTAAACTGCACAACAACCTTCAAAAATTCCTCTCGTCCTTTCCGCATGCTGCGAAAATGCACGGAATATGTCCCAACCACATGATGATAAACTACACACTCATTCTCATCATGAGTATAATGAGAAACAAAGGCTTTTCTCTATCCTTCAGTGCACGGGTCAGACCTGCATCAACCACCACCTCACACCAGCGTGAGAAATAATAACTTTACCCATTCTCGGGATGTTTAGTCTAGATATTTCCCCCATATTCAGGCACCCTCTCATCATAATCCATAATTTGTACTCAGAAAAAAGACAAACTCTCATAAGCCACCCCTGCAGGTCCCACATCTAAAACTTCCCTGAAGTTGCTCGGCTATCGGAAGTGGTTACTCTTTGACTTAAGGAAACCTTTGTATGACTATGCATACTATTCCCTCAATGACTCTCTATATTGATCGCCAATGGCCTGTCTACCAATGGCAAGATTTCCTTAGGCAATTCTTCTCTTTGTACGCCTATTGGCCTCTAAGCCCCCATTTCTATCCCGGGATTCAGAAACCCTCTGAGCTACAGTTTACCAACCTCTTCCAAAATCCTACCTGAATGCGGAGGAATGTCTTTGACAAGATTATAGAGAACCAGGAGAAGTCGTTCCATTTCAGATGATGTCCCAGCTGCAGGACTTTAAACTGCGCCAAGCCCCAACTGTCCTTTACGCTAGATAAATGTGTAGGACGAGAACCTTGCTTCCACACTCTTGATTAATACAGATGTTCTCAAAACCTTTCAGACATCACATACCCTTTCCGAGCCACCCCTAGTGGTTTTTATTTTTTTTCCAAACCACCCATCGTGGCATCCATGAGCGGGGCTTCCATGAAGTCCCATGGCCATCAGAAATGGATAATTCTTTGACTTAAGGACACCTTTTTATGACTATGCATACCATTCCCTTATCAGATCTGCATATTGATTTCCCCTAGACCATCTACCAAAGGCAAGCTTTACTTAGGCAATGCTCTTCCAACCTCTGTATGCCGACACAACTTCTATATCTTGAGATATACCATGCATGTCTTTCAAATTTAAACATGTTTCCTCCCACGTGTGTTGGAAGAGTATTGAGACATATTTTAATCAGTGGAACCCCATTGGGGCCCTCGCCCCACCATATTTGGTCAAATATGTTCGACCTAAAACATCAGTAGTGATAGTGTTGACGGCGAGACAATAAACCGCTCACAAAAGAAAGAGGCACAAAGCCTGTTAGGCCGAAAACCCGAAAAGGGTGACCTAAGAAAAAGCCGGGTTATACCCACTGAGTCCACACTAAATGGGCCCAGGAAAGATCAGGGCATTAAATGAAAAAAATACCAAACGTTTGTAGGGTTTTCCTACAAAACCCTAGCAATAGTAAAAGTATGCTCGCCGGATCCCATCGTCTAGGAAAAAGTTAGAGCCTGATTTATTTATTTATTTATTTATTTTAGTCCTGTACTCAGATTATTCAATGTTCAGGGAATTTACATATGCAGCAATCATGCCAAATAGTTTCTATCACAGTGTTGACGCTCCTTTCGTCACAGAATCTAAAAGATCGGAAAAGGGAATATCTGAGTCCAATGTGATTCATCCTTTGAAAAAACATCAAAAATCGACAAAGGGATGAACAAGGAGAACATTTCCCATAGGTCGCGCAAGTTCCCTCATGGTCGTGCAAGTAAACTTGTGCGCCACCTAGTGGTCGTGCAAGTCTACTTGCGCGATGCCTTATGGTCGTGCAAGTGACTTGCGCGACCTAAAGTGGTAACCGCCCGGTAACCGCCCGGGATCTTCTCCTGCCTATAAATAGACCCTATGGGCCCCCATACGAGGGGATCTTTTTCCAGAAACTCAGATTGAAGCTCCCGACGCCCAAGTCTCTTCTCAATGCTTCCGGAACACTTCTAAGGTAATTTCTTACCTAGAACGGAAGATTTAAAGAAAAGAAGGAAGGCCTAAGTGTTGAAACTCATCAAACACTTGCGCGCCAACTTATTTCCTTCAATATAACTTGCACATCTCTTTTCTGGAAGAACCTCAAGAAAATTCTAAAGGGATTAAAAAAGAGTCGCTCAAGTATTTCAATGCTGGTTAAAAATAACGCAAGTACACCATGTGCCACGCAGGTATACCTGCGCGACCATACTTGCGCGCCCACAGAAGACTTGCGCGCCTTGCAAGACTTGCGCGCCCCTATCTTTTTGGGTGCCCATCTTTCCCATTTTTACCCCTCTTAAGTCATTTCACCTTTCCTTTTCCAGATTCAGTCTTCAAGACACTCTTCAAAGCCATTTATGGCATGATTTCTTGATTTTAATTCCTTATCTGAAAGGAATTCTGTGGAATATCTCTCAAAGTCCAGTGATTTAAATATCCTTATGTCACTAAATATGGAGAGTTCATTCATTCAACCTCATCCTTTAAGATGAGAGAATCCTAACCTGGGTCTCCTTTTCAGGAATAATCCCCAGTTATAAATCCTTTAATTTGGGCATCTTCCTCAGGAGGAAGCCCCAAATTCTTAAAGTTCCCAATATTAGGCATCCTCCTCAGGAGTAAGCCCCAAGTCCCTTAACCTAGGCCTCCTTTTTTAGAAGTAAGTCCCAGTCATAATCTTGGGTTTCCTTTTCAGGAGTAAACCCCAAGCCCCCTTAAATTTCTCTTAACCAGTCCTAATTTACCTTTGATTTGGGTTTCCTTTTTTAGGAGTAAAACCCAATCATAAGTCCCCTCCTAACTTGGGCATCCTCCTTAGGAGTAAGCCCCAAGATTAGAGTATTCAAATCTCCATGAAGCACATATAACTTTATGGACCCTGTTCATGGATTTTCTCCCTAAAAGTAAATCCTAAACCTTCATCTATCTGGGCAGTCATCCATACATAAGCCCCAAACAAATTCTTATGATTGCATCTTTCATGACACAATTGTCTAATTTTTACCAATACCTCTTATTTCTCACACCGAGCATGACTCACGTGAGCTTAGAGTGTAAAAGTAATTATGACATTCATCTTTGAGCCATCAATCATAAACATCATACCCCATTTCTCGAACTACGTGGGTTCTGATTCCTTTTCCAAAACAAAGGATACGTAGGTAGCCCATTTATGGGTTTGATCCCAACTTTGAAATAATCTCTATCCTTCTGGATGATGATAAACTTCAAGTGCCCCACTGAGTGGCTTTCAAACCAGCCTGGTCATCATAATGACCAAGAGACTTTTATATAAATGTTTTGAAGGGTACCATTGACCAAGAATCTCTAAACAGATATAGATGATTCTCTATTGATGAAGAACCTCGAATACATATAAAAGATTCTCTAAATTTCTTGCATATTTAATCATTGATTGTTAAAACTAAAGGAAAGCTCATTTTATACTTGGTAATATAATAAGGATTCACGAACATAACTTAAATCTATAAAGAGAGTCTCGGAGTAGACAATAATTCCCCTCAAAAAAGTGTGATGAGTCCGACCTCCCATCCTCTCGACCAATGCAAATTCCTAAGCCTCATTAGTCCACAAGCTAATGAGCACCTACCTTTGGAAAGTAGGTCCAAATGGATGTGGAATCATTGGATGTTTACGGTTCTACGAACAAACCCGTTAGAAACCGATCGGAACGTTTGAATCTCCCGTCCAGGAGGTCATCCCCGGATTCCGTGCGAAACAAAAATGGTGAACCCGACGTGAATCCTTAACCAAGTTAAAGTGATGTTCTTCTTATTTGTTAGGCCCCTTGGGCCAACAAAGCAATCATTGACATATGCTCATCCAAAAGTTGCAGTGGCCGGATTCATCTTGATTATGTCTGTTATAATGGAACAGGCACTCTTTTCTCAAGATCTTCTGCAAAATGGCTTTCCTTAAATTCACCCCTGTGAATACTGCTGCTGTAAACACCTCTACTGTGAGGTCTGCTACTGTGAAAACCAATGCTGCTACTCCTGCTGGAACGTCATCCGCTCTGAGGATGACATCACCAACTCAGTGTCTTCAACGCTGGGTTTCTAATGCACTGGTTAAGGAGTACTATCACAAAGGTACTATCCCAACTCTGGAGGCCGCTCGTCAAGCCCTCCAAGTTAACAACTCTACCTGGTCGTCCGGACAACGGCGACCAGCAATCAAGAAGCAGGCGGTGCTGACTACCGTCTCCAACCGTTTTGGGTCGTTATCCCCGGAACGCAATTTCCATTCACTCCCTTACTCTGAGGAAGTGAATGAGTAGGTCCCTCAGGGCCTTAGTTCAAAAAGACAGGAGTCCTTCCCGAGGGCTCCCATCAACAATCGCCGCCAGACTCGTGCGGTAGTGCGCCCTCAACATGATGAGGGTACCGACTCCAGGCATTCAGCTCAGGTTCCTCGAACCCGAGCAGGCAAGATGAACCGCCAGAGACGGAATCCGGTTAACAATAGGCAGGTTGTCATCCCTGCCATCTCCGGAGAAGTCCACCAACCTAACTTGGTGGCAAACAACGAGAATGCATACACACCTGTTCGTTTTAATTCCGCTGTCCAGCAGACTCGTCTGGCAGCATCAAGCCTATCCCGCCAGGCAATTCTGGTGGAGTACCATAGGCCAGAACATACACCTACTTATACATCACCAGTTAGTCAGTAGGCTCGTCTGACTACATATGATGGATCTCGTCAACCGCATTTGGCGAAGTGTAATCAGCAGGCACATACACCTGCTAATACTAATCAAGCCTACCAACAGTCTCGCTTGGTAGCGCTCAGAGAAGTCAGTCGGAAAGTCCCGAAGACAAACAGGGGGCAGACTCAACTCTCTGCCCCCACACTTGAGTACTGTCAGGATTCACTGACAGGAAAAGGAGGATAGGAGCAGGCACATACACCTACTCCAAGCCCGGAATGGACGTATATCCCCGTTCCGGCGGCTGAAGTCACCAAACATATTTTGTCAATGGTGAAAGATCAGAAGCAAATTCCTACTCATATTCTGGATGCTTGCCAGGATATCATAACAGCTTCAGCATCATCTCAGGGACAGACACATAAATCTATCCCTAGCAGTGGAGTGACACATCAACGATTCACTCCGGAACAGACACACACATCTGTTCCAGTCCAAGAGGGTTATGGGGCATACTCCCCCATATCATACGGACAACCAAGTCAGGCACATACACCTGATTTGAGTGGAGATCGTCAGCCTAACCTGACCATATTTCCTGATCAGGCACATACACCTGCTCAGAGCAATCACTTTCGTCATCAAGTGGTTTCTAAAGCGAGTAAGAAGGAATCTAAGAAAAAGATCTGCCCAGCACAGTCAGGAGATCAAAGGCCAATCTGTAACCAAGCCTTTCTCGATGCTGGAGTTCTTGAAGCCCTCAGACATTTATCTGTCGGAATTCAAGATTCTACTCCCTCAGTTCCCAATAACGGGAACATTAATTCTGAAGGTCTTCAATAGACACTTCCTCATGAAGACTTGCTTCATGAAAATTCGGTCAATCTTGAAGTTTCTTCTTCAGATGAGAGCCACAGGAACCCTCTGTGTGGTCAGAAGACCAAGGAGCAAGAGATTTCATCTTTTGTTGTAACCTATAATGATGGTCCTCCTCATGGTGATGAACTTCGCTGCGAAAGTCCTCTCCGCAGTAGTGATTCACGTTGTCTCGAAAATTCTTCAGAAGGCAATGTAGTGAAGAGAAAGCCCTCCTATCTCGAGGCACTTGCAAACGTAAAACCAGTAATGTCTGATGCTTTACTATCGGCAGGTGAAACTCTTTCTCCATCAGAAGATAGCCTGGGGTTCAGGTTATTCTCCAAACCATCCCTGGGTCATTCATCTTCCAGCATGAATAGTGATTTCTCTACCAATCTTGTTGAATCCGATGAAGCAACAAGGAAACACCAACTCTGGTCCAAACAGGTAGAAGAATCTTCATTTAATGATAAAGAGGAAATGCTGAACATGAGAAAAAAACTGGCAAAAGGTGAAGTACCAATCATGTTTTGGCCTTTGGCTGACTCCCAATACGACATTCCAAAGATGTTGACGGATGATGGAATCCATGATATTCGTCTCAACATATGGAAAACTCTTTGTCAATTAAAGAAGAAGGTATTATCTTACGATGAATATGAAAATCATCTTAAGATAATAGAAGGGCTACAATGTCAGATTGATTTGGCATCTCTATCAGTCTCTCGGTATCCGAAGGCTGAAAAGCAACAGAGAACCCTTCAATGTTCATGCCTTGGCGCACTAAGAAGATTGCGTCAGTTAATTTCCAATGCTCCATATGATGTTCATATCAGAGGATGGGGTGTTCATGGAGCACTACATTTCACAGTGCTTTCCAGTCAGCAAAGCCCGCCGAAAATGGTCTCATGCAATGTTATTACCCATGGCCGGCCACAGTCAATGGGCTTTGTTCATAATCAAAAGCTTGCTCAAGAACAGGCTTCAACTAGTTCCTCTCAAAATCAAGTATATAGAGAACAAGTTGTTGAATTGCTCCTACATCAAGCAGGCGAGAATATTGCACAAGCCTCTCGTCTAGAGCAAACATGTCATCAAATGACAGACGTTTCGGAAATCATCCAACGGTCTATTGAACCAGGTGATAAAAGTGGATACAGGTTAATGCATCCAGCTAATTTCCGAACTAAGATTCGCAAGATCAAGAGAGATTTTAAGAAGATCTCAGACATAGCATGTCAAGAGACACCCCAGCTTGCCAGACTGGGGACTTCTCTAACCCAACCCTCAGAGTCAACAAATGAGATTCGAGGAGTTGAGCGGAAGCAGCAGGAACATCCCCAGTCCACCGGACTGGGGACTTTTTCAAATCCTCAATCCCTCCCTCAGAGAAAGTCAGTATTCTCTCGATTAGGGAATAATCCTCGAGAGGAATGAAGAGCCAAGCTATCAGGAGATTCTCTCCAAGTGACGGTTCTCCAAGATGTTCCTGAGGGATCAAGTCAACGGAATTCCATGTCTCATCATGGACATGGAAGAAGACAATATCACAGAAATGCTGATAGAAAGGATTCCATGCAATATGCATCCATTAATGTCATCAATTCTGTTGCTGCTGATTCACCAGATGAGGCTCAATCAGAGGGATCAAACGAAGAGGTTCCTGCTCAAGAAGTTGCGCACACAGACCTAAATGAAGAAGGTGTGCGCACACGTAATCAAAGGCTTACCCAAAATCTGGGTATTCCTTCAAGTAACCCACTTCCCCCTGTCCAAAAAGGATCCAATAAGGGGAAAGGAAAGAATCAGGTTACTTCTCACCCTTCCTCAGAAGGAGGTCAATCGCTCTCATTAGAGCAAAGGTTTGCACAACAGGAGGAAGAAATGAAAGAATTAAGAAGGTTGAATGCAGAACTACTTCAGAGTAGTCTTCTTCTTAAGAATGCTGAAGTCTGACAGCCGAAGGAATTTGTTGTAACTACTGAGATGGATTAGGATTATCCTCCTTTATTAGTACACCCTCAGAGGTCTAATCCTACGGGTCAAACGCAACAACGGTTGGCAGCACTACCATCAGTTGCAGCACCAACCACCACGTCTGTCCAAACTCCATTCATTGCACCTACCCAAAACCAAGTTCAACCTAACATTTCTCAAAAGTTAATAACTAATATTGAGTCATTAACAGCTCGGTTAGAAACTATGGAAGGGAAACGGGCGCAAGTTCAACCTGAAAAGAAAGTTTACCCTGAATGAGTAGATTCAATTTCTCCTCCATCCAGTTTTGGAAACCCTGTTTTCCATACTTTCAATGGATCAGGCGACCCTGAACAACATTTGACGCATTACGTGTCTTGTTGTGATCCTATGATGGGAACTCCAGAGCAGCAAGAAGCAGTGAAACTCAGATGCTTCGTGTGAACCTTGCAAGGACCAGCTTTTGTCTGGTATACAAGCTTGCAATCCCGGTTAGTCATCGGATGGGAGGATCTTCGTCAAAAATTCCTTCTTCAGTTTAGCTCAACTTTGCCAAAAACGATAGTTTTCGATCTTACAAACTGCAAGCAAAGGGAAATGAAAGAGTCTCTGATTTCATTGCTCGTTGGAAGGGATTAACGTATTCCTTGAGTTTAGCACTCCCTCAGGAGGAATTGTTGCCAATCTGTGTGGAAAATTTGCGTGACGAATTACGCACGCCATTGATCCCTTTGAAATACACAGGAGGGTTTCGAGACCTTACTTCAATCGCTCAACAGATTGAAGATTCCCTTATACAGGCTAAGGTTAAATCTCGTGTAATTCCATCAGCTCCAGGAATTAGAATGGGTAAAGCAGAAACTGCAACAGTTATGCTTAAACAAGCACCTGTACCTATTTCTACTTCAAAACCTTCATCTTCTCGAAGGGCTCCACCTCCTGAACGCCAACAACAAAGGCTGTTTCGTCCAAATGATCAAAAAGATCAACGACGAAAACAATTTGAGGATATGAAGAGTAAAACATACTCTTTCCGAAGTGAACAAGTTCCTGGTTACTTCATTTCAGCTCTGGAAAATAATTTGGTTCAATTACCAGTGCCCAAGAGGCCAAACAAGGAAGGAGATGAAGACCGTACCAATTATTTTCCCTTTCATCAAATGTTGGGGCATACCATCCAGGAGTGTTTTGTCTTTAAAGACCTCCTGCAAAAGATGGTCGACTTGGGACAAGTCAAATTGAAGGGTTCTTCAGCTCATGTAGCGTGTATTACCGCTACAGATCCAGAGGAAGGAGGCGAGTGGAAGGAAGTCAAAAGCAAAACTGCGAAAAAATATGATGATTGGATGGTCAGAAAGACAATCAATTGGACCCATTCCATTTTGCGAACACAATTGAAGAAACCAATTGTGTCTCCTACAAAATCTGCAGTAAAGCCTCCATCAAAAGACAAATCCTCAAAAGGGCAGCGCAATTCAAAGAAGAAAGAGGAATCAGGAGAAGATGAGTATGTAGCAAAGCCTAAATTGTCTTTGACTCTGGCAGATTTCATGCCATCTACTTCAAAGCCACGGGCACCGCCCCATCAAACGGCACAACCTAAACAGACTAACCAGGCAGAGTCTTTATCAGAAGAAGAGTTAATCTTTGGTTCTGTTAATATGATTCAATTAACAGATTCATATTCCAGTCTTGATGAGCCTGAATTCCCTGTATCAAATAAGGGAACCCGAGGAAGTTCTAGAGGTTCAGGATATAGGGGAATACGTGGATCTTTCCAAAGCCACTACTCTAATTCTACCCCTGCTAGCACTGTATATGCAGCAGAAACTCGTGGTAGAGCCCTTCAGCGAGCTCAAAAAGAACAAGCAAGTTATTCTGCCAATGGCCAACTAAGTTTCGGCACAGTTATTTTGGAAGACCGATTAAAAGTTCCATCTTCTTTATCTTAGAAAGTAAATGGATCTAATCAGTCTAATCTGCCAAAACCAAGGATGTTGCCAGCTTCAATACAAGATGCATCAGCTTCCAAAGCATCTGCTTCCAAGGTACCTGCTAAACCACATATTCCTATTGGGAAACGCAGACCTCTAGATCAAATGTATGATATATTGAAACACTTGGCCCAAGTACCATCCAAGTTATCAATTTTGGATGCTTTGAATCTGTCAAAAGATCTTCGGGAAGTACTCATCGAAGCTTTATCAAGTCCTCAGGAGTTTGAAGCTGAAATTGCTGCAGCTGAAATCAATCACATAGAGAATAATCCTGCAGAATGCCATGCAGTGATATCTTTTACTGATAAAGATGAAGATGATGTTGTGCTTGGGCACAAAAAACCTTGGTACTTATCTGGAAAAATCAATGGTATAGATGTTCGAAGAGCTTTCATTAACAATGGTTCATGAGTCAACCTCATGCCCATTCGTACACTTTGTCGATTGGGCCTCACGGAATCTGATTTATCTCCTTCTACCATGATGTTGCAAGGATATGATAAAAATGAACAAGAACCACTGGGAGAAGTTACGCTCAGAACTTAGTTTGGAGATCTTGTTTCCAATTCGGATTTCATGATTGTTGATCAAGACTCAGCTTTCAATATCTTGCTTGGAAGACCCTGGCTACATCAGCATGCAGCTATTCCGTCATCATACCATCAATGTCTCAAATACTGTTTTGATGGTCAAGTTGGAACATTTTATGGTGATAAGGCCCCGTTCAAGACATGTGAGTCTCAATACATTGAGGCGGAATTTTATCATATGAAGGGAAGAGAAAAATCTACAATGAAGGAAATTACCAAAGTTAATGCTCCATATGGTTTGGAAAAAATTCCAATAAATCCATTTTCACATGTGAGTACAGATTATGTGTTACCAATTAGTCAAATTGACAAAATAGGCCCAAATCAAAATACTCTTATGGACAGATCCATAATGTCAATTACGGCAATCGAGCCAGACAACATGGGAGAAATTGGTAACTTACCAAGCAGTGATGAAATCATAAGTGGTGACGTTTTCATTTCGTCTGCTGAAATCCAACAAGTCTATACTTCGCTAATCAGGCTAGAAGAAGTTATAGCAACACCAGAGGTGAATAATGATGTCGATTCTCAATCCATCATCTCCTCTTTATTTCCCAAAGAAGACCCTTTATCATCAATAGGGTCAGAAATGGAAGCTTCTTCTTCAAAATGTGAAAATTTTGACATCTCTTATGATCATGGGAATTTCGTTTTTTCATCTACTTTGCAAGTAGAAACGGAAGAAATAACACATGATGAAGAGGAAGAGGAAGATCTTAGAGATGCTCCTCCAGCATTTGAAGAGGGTATCTCTACCACTGTGGATGAACTGAGAGAAGAAAATCTGGGTACAGAGAAAGATCCACGCCCCACTTTAATTAGTGCGGCCATGACCCTTGAAGCAAGAGATGTATATTTCTTTTCTAAAGAAAAATAAAGATATTTTTGCTTGGAATTATACAGAGATTCCTGGCCTTGATCCTGATGTTTCCACCCATCATTTGGGTTTGCCAAAAGAACATCGAGGATTCAAGCAAGCCGCGAGAAGAACACACCCAACCTATGCTTCCAAAATCGAGGCTGAAGTGGATAATCTTATCAAAGCTAACTTCGTCAGAGAAGTTCAATATCCCAAGTGGTTGGCTAATATTGTCCCTGTAAAGAAGAAGAACGGAAAAATTACGGTTTGCATCGATTTCAGAGATCTTAATCGGTATTGTCCTAAAGATGATTTCCCAGTTCCGATTACAGAACTCTTAATTGATGCGACGGCTGGCTATGAAGTAATTTCTTTCATGGATGGATATTCTGGATATAATTAGATCCGAATAGCCCCAGAAGATGAGGAATATACAGCCTTTAGAGCTCCTCAAGGTCTGTTTTGTTACCGGGTGATGCCCTTTGGTTTAAAGAATGCAGGTGCAACATATCAACGCGCCATGCATCGTATCTTCAATCCTCTTTTAGGGAAATTTGTTGAATGCTATGTAGATGATTTGGTGGTTAAATCCAAACAAAGTTTTTATCACTTGGCTGATTTGGAAGTCATATTCCACAAGCTTCGACAACATAATTTAAAGATGAACCCCTTAAAATGTGCTTTTGGGGTAACCTCAGGAAAATTCCTCGGCTTTGTTGTACGCCATCGTGGTATTGAAGTCGATCCTGAGAAGACCAAATAAATCCTTGGTATGTCACCTCCCCATAATTTGAAAGAATTAAGAGGACTTCAAGGACACTTAGCCTATATTCGGCGTTTCATCGCCAATTTGGCAGGCAAAAGTTTACCCTTTACCAAATTATTGAAGAAAGGAGTCACTTACCAGTGAACTGAAGAATGTCAAAAAGCATTTGATGTTCTCAAGAAATACCTCTTGAGTCCTCCAGTACTCATGCCGCCTTTTGAGGGTAGACCTATTATCCTCTATGTGACAGCTTTAGAGCGATCATTGGGTGCCTTTCTCGCTCAAAAGAATGATGATGGGAATGAAAATAGTCTCTACTATCTCAGTAGAACTATGCTTGAAGCAGAAACCTGGTATTCAAGTATTGAAAAGTGCTGCCTAGCATTAATCTTTGCAGTTCAAAAACTGAGACACTACCTGCAACATCACGAGGTCCAATTGGTATCTCGTAATAATCCGCTCAAATTCATCCTTAGTCGTCCAATTCTTACAGGACGTCTGGCAAGGTGGGCGGTTATTCTATAGCAGTTCGACATCCAGTATGTGTCTCAAAAGGCAATTAAGGGCCAAGATCTGGCTGATTTCCTGGCTGAACATCCTTCAATGGAAGACATGTATTCAGATATCGAACTCCATGATGAGAAAGTTTTCTCTATTCAAGAGAGTCCTCAAACATGGGAAATGTATTTTGATGGTGCTTCTAGAAGTCCAATAGGGAAGAAAATGGAAAATCCTAAATTCAACAAAGTTGGTTTAGGAATTGTGCTTATTTCTCCAGATAAGGCAGTGTTACCTTATTCCTTTTTGTTGTGGGAAGGTGGTACCAATAATGAAGCTGAATACCAAGCTCTCATTACAGGCTTGGAGTTAGCGCTTCAAGCACAAGTGAATCACTTAAAGGTGAAAGGTGATTCAGACCTGGTAATCAAACAAGTCAATGGGGATTATGCCATCAGAAAAGAAGAATTAATCCCTTTGTATGATTATGTTAGAGAGTTAATGTCGGAATTCCCTTCAGAACCGACATTTTCTTATGTCCCAAGATCACAAAATGCTCAAGCTGATGCACTGGCTAATATAGCCACAACTTTAGCAGATCCAAATCGGGACGAGACAACCATCTGTATTGCCCACCGTCGTGCAATTTCAGCTTATGTTCAAGTCAGAACAGAGGGAATTAATGAAATTAGTCCCATTCCTGAACCATATGGTCATACTACAGGATGGATGTCACCTATCAGGGAATACCTTCAAAATGGAACACTTCCACCTGATAGAGCCGAGAAAGAACAAATTCGGCGACGTGTGGTCAATTTTACTCTTTATGATGGCCCAAACCACCTCGAGAAAATTCTCTACAAACGTGGTTTTGATGGAGTTCTCTTCAGATGTATTGATGGTGAAGAGACAATGGCTGTCATAAAAGAAGTGCTTGCAGGAGTCTGTGGTGCCCACCAGTCTGGACATAGACTGTCTGATCAAATTTGAAGGCTTGGATACTTCTGGCCTTCAATGATACAAGATTGTGTTAATTTCACAAAGAAGTGTCATTCATGCCACGTATATGCCAACTTCATTCATAAACCTCCAGAGTTGCTTCATACAGCTAAATACTCATGGCCATTTTCCACATGGGGAATGGATGTGGTGGGACCTTACCCTTCAGCTAAGGCCAAGCAGTTTAAGTACATTCTTACTGCTACTGATTTCTTTTCCAAATGGGCAGAGACAGTACCTCTCAAAGAAGTCAGTTCTAAATGCATTGTTAGCTTCATCAAGTCTAACATCATTACTAGATTTGGTGTCCCTCATACCATATTGACGGACAACGTCACCAACTTCTGTTCTTCTGAGGTAAAGAAATTGTATCAAGAATACAACATTAAGTCCAACCATTCATCTCGATATCATGCAGCGGAAAATGGCCAGATAGAGGCCTTCAACAAGACTCTTTCAAATATACTGCAAAAGATGGTGGATAAAGATAAGAGTTCATGGCCTGATAAACTCTTTCATGCTTTATGGGCTTATCGGACTACCACTCGCAATGCAACGCGGTCAACTCCATATTCATTGGTATATGGAACAGAAGCAGTTTTGCCAATTGAAGTTCAATTGCCCTCACTCAGAATAGCCATTTGTGATCAGTTATCTACAGATGAGAAATCCCAAAAGCGGTTGAATGAATTGGAACAGTTAGATGAGAAAATATTGTGCACATTTCACCACTTAGAAATCTATCAGAATCGAATAGCACGAGCTTTTAACAAAAAAGTTCGTCTTCGTTCATTCATTCAGGGAGAATTGGTATTGGTTCTCAGAGCACCAATGATACCAGGAAAGAAGCCTCCCAAGCTTGAACCAAAATGGGAAGGACCTTATTCAATACATAAGGTCTACTCCAATGGAGCATATTCTCTAATCTCAATGGATGGAGAAGACATCACGACTCCAACTAATGCCAGATTTCTGAAGAAGTATTTTGTATAAACACAAAATATTGTTCCCAGATCCAAAACAATCACGTTGGTCTATATTTTGTCCGAGATGACATTAAACTATATTGTGTCCTAGCAACATGACATTAAACTGTACAGAAGATCCTATATTTTGTCCGAGATGACATTAAACTATATTGTGTCCTAGAAACATGACATTAAACTGTGTGGCACTTTCATTTTGTCCTACATGACATTAAACTATATAATGTCCTATCTACATGACATTAAACTATACATAAGTTCCTTATTTTGTCCGAGATGACATTAAACTATATTGTGTCCTAGCAACATGACATTAAACCGTGTGGCACTTTCATTTTGTCCTATATGACACAAAACTGTATTTTGTCCTACATGACATTAAACTGTATAATGTCCTATCTACATGACATTAAACTGTACAGAAGTTCTATATTTTGTCCGAGATGACATTAAACTATATTGTGTCCTAGCAACATGACATGAAACTGTACAGAAGATCCTATATTTTGTCCGAGATGACATTAAACTATATTGTGTCCTAGCAACATGACATTAAACTGTGTGGCACTTTCATCGTCCAGCATGACGATAAACTGTATAATGTCCTATCTACATGACATTAAACTGTACAGAAGTTCCTTATTTTGTCCGAGATGACATTAAACTATATTGTGTCCTAGCAACATGACATTAAACTGTGTGGCACTTTCATCGTCCAACATGACAATAAACTGTAAAAAGTCCCCAGAACTGATTTTGGTTCACCTTAGTCTTAGCTACATGACTTTAAACTGTACAGCACAAGTTCGTCCTTGCTATATGACGTTAAACTATACAGCAATGGTCCAGTATGACTTTAAACTGCAACTTAGTCCCACACGACATTAAACTGTGAAAAAGTTCCCTAAACCGTCCAACATGACCTTAAACTGCATAATCCCTGGTCCATGTATATGACCATAAACTATTTGCAAATCCCTTATGTCCAGCAAGACGTTAAACTGTGACGTCCTAAACTACATGACGCTAAACTGTATAAAAGTCCCTCACGTCCGAAAAGACGTTAAACTATATAATCATCAAAGGTCCAGCATGACATTAAATCGCACCATCCACGGTCCATGAATATGACCTTAAACTATTCGCACTTTCGTCCAATATGACGTTAAACTGTATTGTTCCCATCGTCCTAACTACATGATGCTAAACTGTACAGAAAGCCCTTGATATGTACTACATGACATTAAACTGTATTTTGTCCCTACTACATGACACTAAACTGTGCAGCACCAATAGTCCTAACTGCAAGACTTTAAACTGCATAGTCCCCTTTTTTTTATGTCCTACATGACATTAAACTGTGCATCGTTAAGGTTGTTATTACCTCTTGTTTCTCACACCGAGTATGAATCACGTGATCTTAGAGCGAACATCAACCATAAAACTCTCTCTGGGCCGCTAACCATGTGTAAGTCCCAACAACATTTTAAATGGATCGTTGTCCCCAAGAACAACTTGATCATTAATTCATTCTTTAAATTGAACTACACGAACTTTGATCCTTTCCCTCCAGGCTGGGTATGTAGGCAACCTCCCAGGGTTCAAGCCCAAAAACAATCTCTTCACATCGGTTCACCACCATCTCATATGATGATGATTTGTGAAACCGCCCCTAGAATCAATATCTTTACATTGATTCACTTTCGTCCTTATTATATGACGTTAAACTATACAACACTTTTGTCCGGTATGACAATAAACTACAATATTCTTTGATTTACTCATTTGAGAAGGAACCATTATTGACATTGATTTTTTCAATCATGTTTCATTTCAAAAGACTACGTGCATACATGGTAATGCCTAAACTTTTTATCTTAGGTTAAAACCATCATTTCACTAAAGTCCCCTTTCACCCTTCACATGTACGAACCAAATTTGTACAAAGGGTAGTTCTAGAACTACGTGGACTTGATTACCATCCTTATGGGATACGTAGGAACATTCGAGTGTCCCTCGAATCCAGTCCCATGTCTTTTGGGCCTAACCCCAAATTTCACTTTCAGTCCCTTGGCTGAAAAGTCCTCATGAAAACACACACTGTGTATTCATTATTTTGGTCTGAATTCTATGACCCTAAACTAAGATCACTCATACTTTCATCCTGCACGACGTTAAACTGCATTTCAAGAACTATGTATGGCTTGATTCTTATTCTTATGAGATACGTAGTGAAGTCCAAGTTTCAATTCAGGACCCAGCCACAACATGATTATGGTTTTCATTGACCTATGTATCTCTATATACATTGGACAATACCCATCTTTATGTGTTATAATCCTAACCTTAAATATTTTCAGATCTTCATAACACTTTTCATGACTTCTAGTCACAAAAATGTCAAACTTCTGAGAATTCTTTTGCCTGACTATGCAGCACGTGCCCATAGGTGGCCTTGCATAAACAGTCCACATAACAGACTTGTCAGCCAAAAGATGTTATTCATTTGACCATGCAGCCAATGCCCATAGGTGGCCCTGCATATTTCAACCCCCTAACGGGTTTTGTTAAATAATAGTAACTTCATTCTTGGGAAGAATGCCTCTTTTGTCCTTATTTGTCTTAAACGACAGTATGTAGGGATCCGCAAAAAATAGCCATCCTTAACATATTTTTCCCATATCCTTTTTCATGATCTGAAAGTATTCAAGTCTATGGTTTATTCTTCTTCCCTACGTTTGGTTCAGACCTTCGTAGGAGTGATATTCATCCAGTTCTTCGATGTTCTTTTTCGGAAATATCTTCTCCATATTCAAGTACCTCTTTCCATACAACAAACTCTATACTTTAGAAAATTTGAATCTCCATAAACTTTCACTGGCTTTTAGCACTAGGAAAGTAAATTTCTAAGAGTTCTTTCGCCTGACTATGCAGCACGTGCCCATAGGTGGCCTTGTGTAAACAGTCCACATAACAGACTTATCAGCCGGAAGATGCTATTTATTTGACCATGCAGCCAATGCCCATAGGTGGCCCTGCATATTTCAACCCCCTAATGGGTTTTGTTAAATAATAGTAACTTCATTCTTGGAAACTACTTCTTCTAATGCCTTTTAGATCTTTTTCATATCATTCCCCAGATTCAAATATTCTTAAGCCATAGTTTACATATTTTCTATCATACTTGAGTATGGTAATATGTTTTCAGATAAATTGTCAAGGAATTGAATCCATTTTAATCCATTTTGGTCAAAGCTATTTCGACCTTAAACATTAACCCCTTTATGTCCGGAATGCATGACATTAAACTGCCCACAAAAGACAAAGGAACTCTGAATAAAAGTCAAGTTCCAGCACACTTGCACACTGCCCTCTGTGCCCTAAAGTCTTGCGCGCCCCCTTTTCCTTTGGAGGGATTCGATTTCCTCAGAGTCAAATCCTCATTTCTCTCCGGATCCTACTCTGAGGGGGGACTTTTGTTGACGCTCCTTTCGTCACAGAATCTAAAAGATCGGAAAAGGGAATATCTGAGTCCAATGTGATTCATCCTTTGAAGAAACATAAAAAATCGACAAAGGGATGAACAAGGAGAACATTTCCCATAGGTCGCGCAAGTTCCCTCATGGTCGCGCAAGTACACTTGCGCGCCGCCTAGTGGTCGTGCAAGTCTACTTGCGCGACGCCTTATGGTCGTGCAAGTGACTTGCGCGACCTAAAGTGGTAACCGCCCGGTAACCGCCCGGGATCTTCTCCTGCCTATAAATAGACCCTGTGGGCCCCCCATACGAGGGGATCTTTTTCCAGAAACTCAGATTGATGCTCCCGACGCCCAAGTCTCTTCTCAAAGCTTCCGGAACACTTCTAAGGTAATTTCTTACCTAGAACGGAAGATTTAAAGAGAAGAAGGAAGGCCTAAGTGTTGAAACTCATCAAACACTTGCGTTCCGACTTATTTCCTTCAATATAACTTGCATGTCTCTTTTCTGGAAGAACCTTAAGAAAATTATAAAGGGTTTAAAAAAGAGTCGCTCAAGTATTTCAATGCTGGTTGAAAATCGCGCAAGTACACCATGTGCCACGCAGGTATACCTGCGCGACCATACTTGCGCGCCCACGGAAGACTTGCGCGCCTTGCAAGACTTGCGCGCCCCTATCTTTTTGGGTGCCCATCTTGCCCATTTTTACCCCTCTTAAGTCATTTCACCTTTCCTTTTCCAGATTCAGTCTTCAAGACACTCTTCAAAGCCATTTATGGCGTGATTTCTTGATTTGACTTCCTTATCTGAAAGGAATTCTGTGGAATATCACTCAAAGTCCAGTGATTTAAATATCCTTATGTCACTAAATATGGAGAGTTCATTCATTCAACCTCATCCATTAAGATGAGAGAATCCTAACATGGGTCTCCTTTTCAGGAATAATCCCCAGTTATAAATCCTTTAATTTGGGAATCTTCCTCAGGAGTAAGCCCCAAATTCTTAAAGTTCCCAATCTTAGTCATCCTCCTCAGGAGTAAGCCCCGAGTCCCTTAACCTAGGCCTCCTTTTTTAGGATTAAGTCCCAGTCATAATCTTGGGTTTCCTTTTCAGGAGTAAACCCCAAGCCCCCTTAAATTTCTCTTAACCAGTCCTAATTTACCTTTGATTTGGGTTTCCTTTTTTAGGAGTAAAACCCAATCATAAGTCCCCTCCTAACTTGGGCATCCTCTTTAGGAGTAAGCCCCAAGATTAGAGTATTCAAATCTCCATGAAGCACATATAACTTTATGGACCCTGTTCATGGATTTTCTCCCTAAAAGTAAATCCTAAACCTTCATCTATCTGGGCAGTCATCCGTACATAAGCCCCAAACAAATTCTTATGATTGCATCTTTCATGACACAATTGTCTAATTTTTACCAATACCTCTTGTTTCTCACACCGAGCATGACTCATGTGAACTTAGAGTGTAAAATTAATTATGACATTCATCTTTGAGCCATCAATCATAAACATCATACTCCATTTCTCGAACTACGTGGGTTCTGATTCCTTTTACAAAACAAAGGATACGTAGGTAGCCCATTTATTGGTTCGATCCCAACTTTGAAATAATCTCTGTCCTTCTGAATGATGATAAACTTCAAGTGCCCCACTGAGTGGCTTTAAAACCAGCCTGGTCATCATAATGACCAAGAGACTTTTATATAAATGTTTTGAAGGGTACCATTGACCAAGAATCTCTAAACAGATATAGATGATTCTCTATTGATGAAGAACCTCGAATACATATAAAAGATTCTCTAAATTTCTTGCATATTTAATCATTGATTGTTAAAACTAAAGGAAAGCTCATTTTATACTTGGTAATATAATAAGGATTCACGAACATAACTTAAATCTATAAAGAGAGTCCCGGAGTAGAAAATAATTCCCCTAAAAAAGGTGTGATGAGTCCGACCTCCCATCCTCTCGACCAATGCAAATTCCTAAGCCTCATTAGTCCACAAGCTAATGAGCACCTGCCTTTGGAAAGTAGGTCCAAACAGATGTGGAATCATTGGATGTTTCCGGTTCTACGAACAAACCCGTTAGAAACCGATCAGAACGTTTGAATCTCCCGTCCAGGAGGTCATCCCCGGATTCCGTGTGAAAAACACAGGAAAAGGCAACAAGAGAACTAAGGAGAAGTGTTTCTTTGTTCCATAAAAAAGTTGGTAGGAAGGGAATCCACATTCCAGAGCCTCCGCTATTGTGAAAGGTGATTACAGGAGTTTTTCAGTGGATTCACAAAGCAGTATCAGGCATTGGTGGGAATCCTTGATTGTCTAAGAGAGATTCTATAGTAAGGCCATCTCAGCTTCTGAACCAGCCCACTATTCTTCTACCTCTTGAGCCGCCTTTGTGCTTGCCCTCATTTTCTCCTCCATCCACCACTCCCCTTCTCAAATCATGGAGTCGACGTTGGCCTCTTCCTGCTGCAGCCGCTGTATCTTATTCCTAAGCACCTCCAAGCGAGAAAGCTGCTCAATAACTACTCTCGGAAGCCTCGCGACGACCCCGACATGGTCATGAGCCTCTGTTAGGCAGAGCTGTCGAGTTGTGGAAAGGTAGGATTCAGATTGGGAAGTGGAAATGTGAGATTCGAAATCACATAGCCTCTCCCGATCAACGACTACCTACTTGACTATGTCATAAACACCATGATAGTCAAAGCCATCAAATCCCAACAACATAAACAAATTGCGTAGCCTTGGTAATTTGGTCGACATCTCGACCAAGGGGGTTTGGGAGATCAGTCTCCAGATTTTCTCCCAAGCCCTTTGGCGAGCAGGTCGAAGGCTAGAGAGGACATGTTGATTGGGATCAGAATCACTCTTGGATGAGAACACATATTCAGGGATGAACGTCCCCAATGAGGGACCCAAGGCGGCCTCACCCGCAAACTCTGGCACTACTGTAGCTTCGCTCCCGACTGGCGACACAATTGTCAGCACCAAAGTTGTGGTCCTGAAGCCCGATAGTCAATAAGACAGATCAGTACCCCTAATTAGAAAAGGGAATAAAATGGAGTCAGTGGAAGGATACCGGGGAACTTACTCCTAATCAACGAGGCATTGGCATCCGTAACCTCTGCACTACCATGACAACCACTCGAAGAGGATGCCACATCTTCGATAAGCAAGGGAATTCGGGGATCCCCCAGAGGGGTCTAGGTAATGAGGCCATGCCTAAGGCCAGTAGTTTCCAAATCCATCCCTAAGTGGTTACCTACAGAGACCAAGCTCGGGGAAATCACTCCCCCAGTGAACAAGATAAAGGCCACTCCGGGATTCCAACAATTGGACTAATGGAAGGCTCCTCCTCCATTACCACGGGATCCATTAAGTCTAAGGTGGCTAGCCCCATCGGGTCTGGAGACCCCTCAGTGATCATGTGCACCCCATCTTCCTCCGTAATTGGAACGGATGTTTGATCAGTAGGAGTCTCGAATACCAACAATTACTCCTCTAACATATCTCTAACTAATAAAGGCGGGAGTGAAGCATCCATATCGTCGGCCCCTCCTGTAGGGCTCACCATCTCATCGCGCCCAGGTGTAGTTACGGGTGATTCTGCATATGGAAAGGAGGCGGAAGGTATAACCACTTGGGTAGCCACAACCAGATCCCTGAGTGGCCCTGCACCATACGTCAAACAGTTAATGACAGATGAAGCCTAAGAATGCAAGTTGGAGATTGAGAAAACGGGAAGTCATGATTACCCGATGTTCCCTGTTTGAGTCGTTCCAATAAATGGAACGCCTGTTGCCATCTCTGGATCTGCCCAGGGGATAGTTAGCCCAGAATTCTGGAAGGGATGGGAGGAGGAAAGGCCCTAGCTAAGTCTGCGATGGTCGCTTCCATGAGCTCAACTACGCCAGGGGATCCTTCCTCGATGACCACTGTGGGAGAAAGTGCATTCTCCCCTACCGCGGTGCCATGAGGGGTATAATCCGGAGAATTAATTACCCCCTGAGATTCTTTGGCACCCTTTATAAAAGGAAGAAACCTTAGAACCTATACAATAAAGGAGGGAGAAAGTCAGAATGGATGAGCAGAACAACCTCTTCTTCAGGGTCGAACAATTCATGAGGTATAATCATCATGGACACCCAAATTCTCCCATAGAGATGATTCCAGAGTGAATGAATGTACACATCCATCCCCTTTAACGAGGCAATTTTTTCAACTAAATCCTCTTCCAACAGCAAGTGGGGTGGAGCGAAGATCTCCCAATACCCAGAATTTTAAGAGGGATGGTTTGAAGAAATGCCCAAACTTCTTCATCCAAACCACTGACCCTCAGGTCATCCCAAATCCTCCAAGCCTTCGGGAATGCGGCCATGGCATGATTCACTGACCAGGAAGGATCAACCTGTGACGGTCGGGTGGCGGTAGAAGCTGGTAAGGGTGCCAATGACCGTATTTGTGTTCCGGATCCCACCACCGCCTTAGAACTCTCTAGGGCTACCTGTGGACGGGACCTCATGGGTAGGGAGGGGAATTCCCTTGCTTCAGCTGTAATTGGGAGATCATCAAAATCATCACCCCCTGAGGAGCAGTCACTTACTTCATCCTCCTCCTCAGTAATAAGGTGCAACAGGGCCTGGACTCGATGCGTCAACACCGCATAACCCCGAAATGCGTGAATATAGACCTCAAGGTCTCGGAGATATCGAACGTCCCTCTCGGGGTCCGCGTCAAAAATAATGGCAGTGGGAGTAGATATGTAGCCCATCCCATCAAAAGCTACTTCTGATTCTTGAAGATACTTCCACGGAGGATGGGGGTACTGGCTGTGAAAGGCTGACCCAGGTTTGAATTCATCCCATTGGCCCCAAGCCGTCGGAAAGGCAGCATCAGAAGGAATAACTACCCCACTCCGGGAAGCCTCAAGGGAATGAGAGGATACACCTCTATTTATCAAAATCTTCCCCGGAAGCACGAGACCAGTGGGGTTACGAAGGATTTTGCCCGGCCAATTTGGATCACCATCCTCCTTTCGCTTCCTTTTTCCATTTGATGGCTTGGGACTTGAGAGGGTAGGCACCAGTGTCCCTAGCTGGACATTTGGGTATGATTGTACCCAGGAGTTAGAATAATTCTTGGATAAGAAAGGCATGGAGTCCGCAAGAATGGGGGTCATAACCTCACAACCGTTATCCTTCCGGGTAAACATTAACCACAGTTGTCTGTCCTCCATCAAATGACAGTTCTCATGGGCACCATTAAGTGTGGGGGGACACTATGCTTGGATGCAGCCAAATTGATGCCCAAATCGGCAAGGCGCGTACCCATCACAGATCAGTTCTCCACCAATACGAGCCACTAGAATACCCTCTTAGAGGGAGTGGAGGTAGCCCCGCTCGCTAAACTCTTCTGTTATGGTGTTCGTAATTGCACCAGCCGGGGAAGAAAACAGATGAAAATTGAAATAGTCATAATTCGAGATTCGAATTGATAGCAGACGCTTGTTCGAAACTGTCTGTTGACTATCCTTCTCTTGGGTCACCCACTCTTCGGGCACAACCCCATTGGTCAGTTGCAAGTATGGTCGGAATGTGATTCCCGGAATCTGAAGAGGGTTGACGAAGGTGTAGTAGTTCTTGATGTGTACACTTAACCATCCTGAGAGAATTTGGAATGGGTCGGAAACTCAGTTTGGCCGGCTCCCGTCAGGGATATTACCAAGCAACCGGTAAATCCTAGACATTACTGGGACGACTAGGTTGATAACGTTACCGGTAGCCATGTGTTCCACCATGACAAAAGTAGTGACCCGCATGCCACCAGCCTTGTGTACGGGTAATAACCAGCCACTTAAGAACATGGCTAGAAAAGTTTCCAGGCAGAGCAATTGATCGACATCCGGAATAAGCTCCCATCCCCAGCCGCGAAAATCGCCTTGCTCTAAAATCAGCCAATAGCTACCCCTCTGTTTACGGGACTCCATCATAGGGAAAGTCATGGACCTGCGTGGGAGAGCTACAGATTTGTTAGATTTGTTCTCTCTCACAAAATCCTTGACCCATTCACGGTATGGGAAAAGCTGTTTTGGAGATGTATCCTCTGAGTGCTTCCGAGCCTGGTTAATAAGCTGCTTCACTAGGGGGAGTCCTCTCTTTGTTCTCCCACACATAATAAGGAGGAAGGAACTCATCATACATACTCCCAACGATGGGGACCCCCGAAATCTGAAATACATCTCATAGAATAATTCTCACTTCCCCATGGACTAGATGGAAGGTGTTGGTGTCCCGGCTCCAACGACTCATAAGTTGCCTGGCGAGGGCTTGAGTTCGGTGGGTATAGGTTTGGGACACCTAGGTAGCTTCATACAAGCCTGAAGCTCGCACCTCTGCACCAAATTCTGTGCAGCTCTAGTGAACCCAGAAGGGCCACCCCCAATCGAATGACTTAAATGCTCCTCCCAGCCGGAGATCCCGATTCGCCGGACAGCCATGCTGGTCGCTTACCACGGCGCTGCGGGCAATACTCTGATAGCAGTGGATTGTTCCTTTTTGTTGACATGGTTCTCATGTCAGAGATACTGGAAGGTGATTAAACACAGATCCGATAGCTGTACCCCTCGGGGCAGGCTTCCCGCCGACAGGTATCACGAACTGGGGGATAGTGGCGGTAAATATCCATGCTTCAGGATTGTTGTCACGGGATGGTTCCGGAATTGGGGTTTTGGACAAAAAACCAAACCCATAGGCAGAAAGGATGTTAGAAAAAGGATACTCCTACTGTGATTTGGAGAGCCGGTCGGAAAGGAAGGAAGACAGTAGGGAGTGACATACTCCATCTTGAACAGAGCCAGCCATGTCCTTCAGGCGTTGATCAGCAGTTGAGAGGGGCTCTGCAGCAGGCCTCGGCCCAGATAGAGGGGGAACCATATTTTCTCCCTGCACAATGAGAGCCAACAATTGGTTATTCCGGAATAAAAATATGGACAAAAATATCCAGATATATGGCTAAGGATCCTTCATAAGCAAAGCCCGCAAGGAGGCCACAGAGGATGGTTTACGATTACATCATCCCGTGAACCAGCCCTTTGCGAAATTAGTCCGCAAAACCCTGGCCCGTGGAGCGTTGGCTAGGAAACTACGAACCAAGTCGCTCCACGGAATTTCAATCCCGAGTTTAAGTGATTAATTTCGGGAGACACAGACAATTTTAAAGTTCAAGAGATTTTAAAATGCGGAGCATCGAAACTACGAAGTAAGTTTATCCGCAGCCCATCATCACTTAATTTTTATTTAGTTAAGTGTAATGGTTCATGCTTGGGAAGTAGGTTTGCGGGTGAAAGCGACTATGAAGAAGGAATGGTTCGTGAAGGTTGTTTCCGGTTCGCGGACGAGGCACTTCGCAAAGGAAAAGACACACGGAGGTGAAGGAGCTCTGGTTTCTTGAGGAATTCGTTAAAGGAAAAATGAAGGGCTCCCTGTATTTATAGGCATGGTCCCCTACTAGGTCCACCTCTCTACCACAAACCATCTCAGTTTCAAGACCACTTTGAATCAGAATGGCCTCCTCTTTGTTCCGATCGGACCCCATTCCGATGGGGGGGCATTTGTAGGGTCCTGAAAAATCCGAAAAAGAGATTCTACCCAAATCCCCCAAAGAGTTGGGGAAAATAATCAAAGAAGGGACACAAACAGGACTGGTCTGCAAACCTGTCCAATGGAAACGCAACGTGGCCAGGCCCCACGAAGCGCCACCCCTACGAACCATTGTTGTTCGCGAAATGGAGTTGGAGAGCCTCTACGGTCGTGAGGCAGGACGTGTGTCATTCCGGTTCACCGTCATGAACCACCCCAACCGTGCACCACATCGACCGGATCAAGTCGCACCCGCTGTCATTCGCGGAAAGGAGGCGGAACCCTCTGCGGTTGTGGAGCACTCCCTGAGTTCGATTCGCTGAGGGGGGGGGGGAGTGTTCAATACCCACAGCGAATCATGGATTGACCAAGTCGGCTGTAAACCAAGTATTTGGTTATGGGCCTCCGCAAAAGGTGTCCTGTGGCCACATATACATCCCTTTTCCCACTCTATAAAAGGAGACTAAGGGGGAAAGAAAAAGGGGTCGGATAACTGGAATTGGATTCGGAGGGATTGAAGATTCAGAAGGAGATTGGTTGAATGAAGGCTTCAGATTTCGCAAACAAGAAAATTCCCATCCACGAACCACAACAGCTATATGAATTAACAAGGATTTGGAAAACGAATAATAATTTGGTGAACCGTGAACCTAAAATAACAAAAACAAGGAGAACCGTGAACCATACCCCCTCTGTGGATGACTTCCCCACGGACTAGGGAGTTTATGACTCTTTTCCCATCCATCGCACCGCGTAGAACTCTCCTATGCTGGCAAATCCCCGATCGATGAGCCTCCGACCAACGCTGCCCTTGGCCGCCGCTGCCCACCTAGAAACCTCCGCGGACCACCCTGGTTCAAGGATTGAAACCGAAGCCGTGAACCACCCTGGTTCGTGGGACGCCAATCAGTCCATGGACCACCCTGGTTCACGGATGGCTTCTCCAGCCATGTGGAACTTCCCCACGCGAAGGGCGCCACGACCCATACCTCTCGGTGGCTCGCCAAATACTTTGGTGTTCTCATTTCCTGAGCCAGATAAAATCTTTCCGATCTATCCAAGTCCTCCATGACTCCCTAATTGGCCTATTCATAGGCCCCAAGCTGAGGCCTCCACCAGAGCCACCAGATCTGCGTGGTGTAACTTTCAGGCACATCAGCGCGCCATTTTGAGTTCACATACCCATGGTAAATATGGGCAAAGGGGTTTCCCCAACCCTTGAGCAGATTCCGGAAGCATTTCTGTGTTCACATTGCCATGGTAATGTGGAGTTTAAGCTCGGGAATCCCCTTTCTGCCCCTCCACCTGTTGAGTGTTCCTCGGAGATGGTAAAATTGCCATCAGAGGAAATCCCTCATGCACTGCAAGAGAGGAGATGGGCACAGGAGCACCCCCATTCCCCTCCCCTGGGCTTTGTCGCCCCGGGCGTCCATCTCGGAGTAAGCCCCAACCATCTGGGCCTCCTAAGAGTGTAAGACCATATCCATTGCCATGGGAATTCATCTAGGAGTAATCCCCGACCTCATGGGCCGCCCTCATGCGTAAGCCCCACTCCACTTCTCACGGTCGTACCTTTAGCGACGTGATCCTCTGGTCCCTGCTGCTTCTTGTTTCTCACACCGATCATGACTCATGTGGGCTTAGAGTAAGCATCGACCATGAAATCCCCTTATGGGCCTCCTTAGAGTGTAAGCCCCAATCCATCATTCTAGGCTGCCCCAGAGCGTAAGTCCCAAGACAATGAGAACTACGTGGACTTTGATCCTTGCCTCCTAGACATGGTATGTAGGAAGCCTCCATGAGGTTCAAGCCCACCACCCATCAGACCACCCGGTCCATCTTCACGTCAGTTCCCCGATACCTATCTGAACTACGCGGACATTGATCCCTGCCTCCTAAGTAGGGTACGTAAGAAGCCTCCAAGAGGTTCAAGCCCAACAACCGGTCGATCTGACTATTCTTCATGTCGGTTCACCGCGCCACTCCTAGTACCGCCTAAAGTGAGTTCCAACTCTTCGGGCTCATTAATCCAATGAGGGATGGTAAACCTCGGGCATAAATGATTCTGAACCCCTACATCCAGTTGACCATTGCCCACCAAGGTTAAATATGTGGATACTATGTTTGGGTATAAAACAAAGATTCACGAACATATGAATACGTCTTAAATATACAAGAGAGTCCTAAAACATGCAATAATTCCCCCCTCCAAAAGGGTGTAATGAGCCTGACTTCCCATCCTCTCGACCAATGTGACTTTTTAAGAGTCACTGGTCAGACCATCCGGAGAATGACTTCCTTTGGAAAGCAGGTCCATCAATCATTGGATACGGAGTCGTTGGGCGTTTCGAGGCTGAAAACCAAAACAAAACATAGGTATATACCAATGGTTGGAAACTATTGGTATATCTCTATAGAAATTGTTTTGGAACTTTTGGTACAGAACTATACCAATAGTTTTTAAAACCGTTGGTATAGATAATTTAAAAGAAAAAGAGATAGTCAAGGTTTGAACCTGGAACCCTTCAGTTATATATCAATGAACTTACCTCTAAGATATACTTATCTATTTGAATATAATATTATTAATATATATATATATATATATATATTTATAAATAATTTCTATTTTGATGTATTTCATTATATTTGTCAAAATGAGTCATAAAAAATATGGGGACCAATACCAATAGTTCTCAAAACTGTTGGTATATATCTATAACAACAATTTTTGAACCATTGGTATAAGTCTCCAAATTTTTGGGACGTATACCAATGGTTTTTCAAAACTGTTGGAATAGGTTTTCCATAATAAACCCTATCCCAATAGTTTTTTCATAACCATTGGTATAGAGTTAACCTATACCCATGGTTTTAAAAAACCATGGGTATATGGTTTGTTAGATGAACCTATACCTTCACTTTTACCAAAACCATGGGTATAGGGTTTGTGTGAGGCAACTATAACAATGTTTTTTTAAAACCATGGGTATAGGGTTCTTAGGAGGCTCGTATACCTATGATTTTAGAAAAACCTTCGGTATAGATGGTTCATATACCAGTAGTTTTGGAAAAACCATGGGTATTGTGTTTCTTTAAGCTACCTATACCCAAAGGTTTTCCTAAACCATTGGTACATGTGACTTAGACCTGCGGGTTTACCAAATCATTTGGAATATGACTAATTGTATAGATTATATTTCCTATACATAAAAACTAAGAAAACATAAAACCTAAAAAACTGAAAATAAAAAAAATGCTTAAAAACATTAAAAATCCCTTGAAACCCATAGACCTGTAAAAAATAATAAAAATATTGAATACCCTTTACACCCTTAAAAATGTTATAACACTCTAAAAAACCTTATAACCCCAAAAAAACTCAAAAAAAACCCAAAACCCCCAAAAAATAATAAAAACCTCCAAAATCCTAAAACCCCCTAAAACCCCTCAAAATATATCAAAACCCCTAAAAGTTCATAAAAATCTAAAACCCCCTAAAAACACTAAAAAACATAAAAC